>CM055911.1:35395508-36701033 GCA_029582155.1 Panopea generosa | reverse complement strand
ACTGCTACACACCAAACATGAATTATACAGCTACACACCTAATATGTATTATACTGCTACACACTAAATATGAATTACACACCAAATATGAATTTTACCCCTTCACACCAAATATGAATTATATAACTACACACCAAATATGTAATATACTGTTACACATCAAATATGCATTATACTGCTACACACCAAATATGTATTTAACTGCTACACACCAAATATGTATTATACTACTACACACCAAATATGTATTATACTGCTACACACCAAATATGAATTATACTGCTACACACCAAATATGAATTATACTGCTACACACCAAATATGAATTATACTGCTACACACCAAATATGAATTATACTGCTACACACCGAATATGAATTATACTACTACACACCAAATATGAATTATACTACTACACACTAAATATGAATTATACCGCTACACACCAAATATGTATTATACTGCTACACACCAAAAATGTATTATATGGCTACACACCAAATATTTTATATGCTACACACTAAATATAATTACACACCACATATGAATTATACTGCTACTTAATTACACACCAAATATGAAGTATACTGCTACACACCAAATATTAATTATACCCCTTCACACCAAATATGAATTATACCCCTTCACACCAAATATGAATTATACTGCTACACACCAAATATGAATTATACTGCTACACACCAAATATGTATTATACTACTACACACCAAATATTTATTATACTGCTACACACCAAATATGAATTATACCACTACACACCAAAAATGAATAACACACCAAATATGACTTATACTGCTACACACCAAATATGAATTATACTGCTACACACCAAATATGAATTATACCCCTTCACACCAAATATGAATTATACTGCTACACACCAAATATGAATTATACCGCTGCACACCAAATATGAATAACACACCAAATATGAATTATACCGCTACACACCAAATACGAATTATACAGCTACACACCAAATGAATTATACCGCTACCCTTTCAGAAGTTTTTCATTGGAAACCAATTTAACTGACAGACACGCATACGCCACTTCGACCAGACAGACACAGTCACGTGTTATGCCCCTTCACCTTTTCTTGAATCGCTAGTGTTATGAAGTATGTATTATAAATGTAGTTGTAAAATGTATATATTTTGAAATAATAACTTTTGAAGAAGAAATAAAAAAGTTTAACCAATGGAACGTCTTGTTCTGCATGTGCCCACTTCTGGGCTGATTGATCAGCACAATAGGGAGAACACTTGCTTGTCATCTGGGCAACCAAAGTTCAGATGTCATTGTTTTGAAAATTCCCAGTTAAAACCAAGATCATAATAACACGGCCTGCGATTCCATCAAGAATGATTTGTACTACGATAATTATAAATTGTTATTGCTGTAAATTGATAGTTTATAGTTTAACTATTGTTGTTTCAGTGATAAGCACCAAACATTGCTGGCATCTCTGTAAAGGATCTGGACATATTGAAAGACATAAAAGAGATTACTGGCTATCTCAGCATTCAAGAGTTGCCCGATGAAGTAAAAAGTTTATCTTTCTTGTCTGGACTGGAAATGATTTCTGGCAGAAATTTATTGTACGTTTTTAATTTTATACATAGTATGTTTTGTGTTTTTATTAGTCTTTTTATGGTGAATTGGTGATTCTTCAAACTATATTAACAGGTGCTAAAGTGAGAAATGCTAAGGTATAATTTTAACAAAAAAATGAATACTTCAGTTTCACCAATATACATTATGGAAGTAATATTCAGATAATGTGTCTTCCCTTCATATATAATACTGGAGATCACAGGTAACTGTTCATGGTCAAATGACAACTTTACTATTTATCCCTAGCAAGGAGTTAAAATAGAGAAGGAAAAGCAAGTTGTTGAGAATTTGCGAAAACTAGCAGAATTGTGTCTTCATTTTTCTAAATTTCATCTGAAGAAAATATAAATTAAGATTGTTATTTTGTGGAATAAAATTCTCAATAAAGGAAGACAATTTATGTTTAAAATTGTTCAAGTACTTCTGGTTACAAATAAAATATTTCCACTGAGAAACTTACTTGATATTTTGCTTCAAACTTTGATATTGTTAATTCAAGATAATTTTGCCTGACCAAAACGTCTTAAAAGTTTACATTTAAGATTACAAACAACTTGCATTTTGTGAAAAAACAGTTTTCTGTGAGATTTTAATCGTTAATTCGCAAATAATTAATGGTTGGGGTGCTATTTTATAAACATTTAACCAAGTGTTACAAGTTTCCTATCCTTCTCTGGGAGAGCTTATAAAATCACCGGTTCTTTCAGTTTTTTTATGGATTTTGTTATTCAAAACAGATTAAACCATTTGCAATGTTAGGGGAGTTTTTTGGAAGAGTCTACTGTATAGCTCAGTGACAGTGACCCATATCAGGTGGTCTCTAAAGTAGTGAAAAACTGCAATACACACATTTACATAGAATCATATATATTTTAGTGTGAATATTATTGCTTATGGTTGATCTGTTTAAATGTGATTCAATAAAAATGCTTTGATATTGTTCAAAACCTCACAGAAAACCGACTTGACATCTGGTATATACGATACTTCCCATTTATTTCCTGTACCAATTTTTTACATGATGTCTGCAATAGATTTAGAAAAAGTAAGTCAACTCAACACAGATAACATGAAAAATAAATACAAGAGTTGTCTTCTTGCGCCAAACTGATAAAATGTGTGGTTAAGTAGGCATCATATTCAATTTTTATGATATTAAAAAATAATCAAGAGTCATTATAACAGCTGTGAAAAATAACAGGACCAATTTGCATTCTTAAATTTAGAAGCCGTGTTCTCTATATTATAAGTAGTTTATCATAAGGTAGAAATTTGAAATAAGGAAATGGTAAACATCCTGTATGCAGTGGCAAATTTTATCATCCAAATTGATTTGGTTTATCTTTGAATGTTGTTTGTTAACATCAGATGAAAATATGATAATATGTTAATTTAGAGGAAAACTTTAGGTGCTCATGATGATCTGAGACTGGTTCCCCAGCCTTTAAACTGGTCACAGTTTTGACAGTGGCATTGAAATTAAGAAATTAATACCAGTAAGTAGTATACATCAAGTTACATGTAATTAAAATTTGTAGGAAAATGTTCAGATTTGTTGAGGTAATAAAAATGCTTTACCTAATAAGGTCGTCATTTACAAAATATTTAATCTTAAATAGGTTTTACTTTTGGCAGTTAACTAGTAGTTATAAAACTATTGTTCTTTGTCAGTAAACAGTAAAACTTTGATGGCTTGAACCAGACAGGATTGGATAAAATAGTTAAACTTAAGGATTGTTCAAGCCAAGTATATCATACCATACTGTACAGGTATATTCATCAAAATAGAAATTTGTCCAGGACAAGATAAGTGGTTCAAGTTATATGAGGTGTTCCAGTCATCCGTATTTGAGTCAACAAAGTTCTACTGTAAACAATCTGTCATGCTCAGATTCTACTACCATCATAAGAGTTTGCTTATGTTTCACTGATCAATTTGTTTTAACTTCAACTTAATACTGCATTTTGACTGTTTATTGATGTATTATCACTGTTAAGCCATATGCAGTTGTGATGGAGCCAGTCTAAAATCATGGTCACCTTTTCATTAATTCTAATATTTAGGTATATACCGAAATATGTTGGTGAAACTGAAGCCTGGAGTTCATCAAAGTTTAGTGTCTTACCAATTAAACATTTGCCAGATATTCTTGCAAAATGAACCAATAACAGATACACTATTATGTTTATCCTATTTTTGTTTTTCTGCTACTACAGAGTATTTGAAAATTTATAGTGACAGTCTAAAACATCTGGTGTCCTTTTCACTAACATATAAACTATAAACATGTGTAAGATTTAAAGTTTTCAAAAAAGTCTTGAAAATTCAGTTAGTGTTCCACTAGCATCAATGACCTTTTGTAAACAGGAGATGCTGAAATGTGTTTTTTTTTACTTTTCCTTAGAACTTGTGTTATTGAAATGGCTGTATACACATTATTTTTTCATACAAAAATCTTACTGAGATGAGCCCCAGATGAAAGTCTGTCATACAGCTAGTGTGTTGATCTGATCATATCACCCTTTATTAGAAATGACACTTCTGAAATCTTTCTTTATCTAAATAAAGACTTTAAACTATGTTTGGCACTTGTGAACTTTTAGCAGCTATTTTGAATTGAGCACCTTTTCTATGACCTTTACATCATGACTGTGTAATTATTGTAGAAAATATCTCATAGTTTTAATAAGTATTAAGAAGTGATCAATTTGACCTTGAACCTGCTTGGTTACTAAGTTACTTAGGTGACTACAGTCAAGGTATGGAGCTACATTGAATTTCTTAATTGATAAACAGTATTTCAAGTTTGCAATAACACCCTTTTGACTTCTTCTTGTCAATAATCCTAAAAATCTCATTTAAGAAAGAACCTCCACACATCTTCTTAATACTTATTTTTTAATTGGAGATAAAGAACTTCTGTTACTAATAATTTATTTGGTATATGTACATATCACAAGGACATAATTATTATGTAAAGTAATGTATGATAATATTGTAAGACTATTATAACAACAACTAAAACAACTAAAATTAAGTTTTTAAATAAATTGTACTATATGTGATATGTGATTCATACAGCATTACCAATTATATTGGAAGTATAGGTAGTTGGAAAAATTTAACAAATACTGTCTATGAGGTGTTATCCAGAAGTTTGTGAACAAATTTAATAAAATTCATTTTTGCAAAGTCATCACTTTATTTTGCACAACTTAAGTCTTGGTATATTTGTCATTGTATCCATAGCAACATGCATACATGGTAAGTGCTGCAGCTCAAAATGTTGAACAATTTGACAGGCAACTATCATCAATATCTGCAGACATCATTCCAGTAATAGCAGCGTGGGCAAGTGTTAGGAGCTTCAAGAAATTTATATTGAAATAGTAGATGCAATCACAAGTAAATATGGTATTTGGGCAGAAGGTAGATGCAATCACAAATAAACGCAATCACAAGTAAATGTGGCGTTTGAACAAAAGGTAGATGCAATCACAAGCAAATGTGGCATTTGACCAAAAGGTAGATGCAATCACAAGCAAATGTGGCGTTTGAACAAAAGGCACAATGAGCATCAGTACAGTTTTGTGTCATTATTAGCAAAACAACAATCCAGACATTGATATGCTTAGTAAACCTCAGAGAAAGCCAGCTGTAGTGAGTTCTGTGCCTACAAATGGTACAGTGAGAAACATGAAACAATAAAGGAATGGTTACAGGCATGGTCCCCCTGTGTCAAAATTGTGCAAAAGTCACATCAACGGTACAATACACATTAAGGATGAATTACTTGCAAATCGTTTGAGTGCTTGCAGTGTTCCTCACTTGCTAAAAGAGTATAATTTATGTGGAGCTACGAGTAAGAATATTACTTGCCAAAGAAACTGATGTTGAAATGACATCATGTAAATCTGACCTGCTCAATATATGTTTGAAATACATGAACTGTTTGTTTTAAATATTTTTCTTTATTCATATTTTGCATACAGTTTGCAGTTAGATTATATATAAAACATGTAAAATTTCAAATAAATCTGACATGTCATTTTCATTTTATGAGATTTGTCAATGAGCTTCTGGATAACTTGTAAATTATTATATTATGTATATAGAATTTGTATTTGGCTTGCCAGTACTTCAAGACAGACCACATCGGCAGAAATCTCATATTAGATTCTTTAAGACAGATCTTATTGGCTTGCCAATACTTTCAGACAGACAAAATTGACACAGATTTCATATTATAGTCTTTCAGACAGATCATGTTAGCTTGCCAATACTACCAGACAGACCACATTGGTACAAATTTCATAAAGATTTTTCAGACAGATCATATTGGCTTGCCAATACTTCCAGACAGACACATTGGCACAAATCTCATATAAGATTCTTTCAAGCAGATCATATTGACTTGCCAATACATCCAGGCAGACAGACCACATTGCCACAAATCTCATAAGATTCTTTCAGACTGATCATATTGGCTTGCCAATACTTCAAGACAGACCACATTTGTGCAAATCTCATATAAGATTTTTTCAGTCAGATCATATTGGCTTGCCAATACATCCAGGCAGACAGAACACACACAACATTGCTACACTATAACTGATCATATTATCAAAGTCTTTCAGATTCATGCCAACACTTCCAAACAAGGCAGATTTTAACACATAGGCACAACATTTCTTGACTGGTCTCATTTAATATCAAATTCTTCCAGACATACCACTTTGACACAATACTTCTAGATTGGTCACATTATTATATTATTACTGGAAAGTCATATTGACATACCAATACATTGAGACATACAGATATTTTTAGACTGGTCCCATTACTATTCTTTCAAACAGATCATATCAGTGTGCCATACTTTCAGAAAGATAGACTACAAAATTGGCACAATATTTCTTGACTGATCTTTTATCATATAAACAAATCATAATTTCATGCCAATATTTCGAGATAGACCACACTGGCACAATATTTCCAGACAGACCACACTGGCACAATATTTCCAGATAGATCCCATTGGCACAATATTTCCAGATAGACCAAACTATTGCAATATTTCTAGATAGACCAACACTGAGCACAATATTTCCAGATAGAACACACTGGCACAAATATTTCCAGATAGATCACACTGTCACAATATTTCCATATAGACCACACTGGCACAATAGTTCCAGATAGACCACACTGGCACAATAGTTCCAGATAGACCACACTGGCGCAATATTTCCAGATAGACCACACTGGCACAATAGTTCCAGATAGACCACACTGGCACAATATTTCCAGATAGACCACACTGGCGTATTATTTCCAGATAGACCACACTGGCGTATTATTTCCAGATAGACCACACTGGCATAATATTTCCAGATAGACCACACTGGCGCAATATTTCAAGATAGACCACACTGGGACAATATTTCCAGATAGACCACACTGGCGCAATATTTCCAGATAGACCACACTGGCACAATATTTCCAGATATACCACACTGGCACAATAGTTTTAGATTTGACACAGATACAGATACATCACAGACACAGACAGACACTTTGACACAATATTTCTAAATTGATCTCATCAATTCTTGGAGACATTTCATTTGTATTGGCATGCTAATAATTTGTACCATACTTGTATTTATACTTTAGGGATAAGTCAGTCATTACTCAATGATGGTAATAATCAGACAACCAGTAAAAAGCCAGAGTTTTTTCTTAGAAGCCCAAGCCTTCTAAATTAAGAGAGAAAAAAATAGTGTGAACGAGGGGAAATATGGGAATTTTTCTTAAGGCTTTAGCAAGCTGGAATACACACTGTTAAGGTTATGTTTTAGCAAGCTGGAATACACACTGTTATGTTTTAACCATTACGTATCAAATATTACTGAAAAACTTTAAATCGAGGTTTTTTTATCCACTATATCTAAGATTTTTTTTCCCTCAATTGGTGAAAAAAATACCATTTTTCAATTTGAAGGTAGCAAAATCTTGACCTCTGTTTAAAAATGTTAAGAAGCCCTGAAAGCATAGTTAAAGTGTTCAAAACAAAAAGTATTGTCAATTTGGCAAAAATATGTAACAATCTTAGTAGGTGGAGTAATTACATTTGTGTTTGGCTTGTGGACAGTTTCTATTATTAGACTGAATGGCTTACTGTGTTCCTTCAAGCATGACTGACTTATCTGAAATGAACATATTCCTAAGTTTGATTTCAGGGGTCCCATGATATGTGCATGTATGCATTGCTTGCTTGTACAGACCAGTCTTGCTGCATTTTCTCTCTTTCAATGTATTTATTATTTTGTTTTTATTTTAGTGTTTAGCCAGAGATTGTGTTCTTACAGCATGAATCATTAATTATATATTATATAACTATGGTAACAGAACCTGATATCACACTGGAATATCTTTAAATACGTCATATTGTACACTGTAAATGTTCCATTTTTAAAATTTATTTTTGTTGAAACTTAATTGACTTGGTCAGTTTAGATTCGAGATCTAAGACAGGATGTCTATATAACCTATATGGTAGTTACATGAAATGACAAGATTAATTTCGTTAATTCAAAGGTGTATATTTCTATTGTGCAACCTAGATGACGTCGAGTAAGATGAGCCAGTGTGTCAGGTTGACCAAGGACAGCCATGTGGGGGTGGTACATAATTTCTTAAAACATTTTCAATGCCCAAAATGATGTACAGATGGGGATCCGTTTTTATTTGTATTTTTTCAGTTATAATAGTAGGGAGTTTTATACACAGAATGGTGAAAAGTGTTCTTGAGCAATTTAACAGGCAGAGTGATTTGTTCATGGTCAAAGTCATGCTTAAAGGGAATATATCAGGATTTTTACAAATTTTAAAATTGGCTGAAACATTCTTTCCCAAAAGAGCATACTTATATGTACTCGTTGACCCTGTGTGACCGAGGATATCTGTTTAAAAATGCCAAACTAATATATTGGATAGGGCTTTCCTAACTTGGGCTACGTGCCTAGGTTAGACTAACATAGATTTTGCTTTAAATGGCAACATATTTTGTGACTTACTAAATGAATCATGGGATTTCATTTTGATTTTGATTTGACCCCTTATATAGGTCTATCCTTGGTAAAAATGTCTTTATCTTAGAAATAGTCAGAATGATGATGCAAAAGTGTTCAAGCATTATTTAACCACGGTCTATTTTTAGAATAGGAATTCGTTTCCACTAGAGTTTACCACTCCGATTTAAATATCGGTTTTGTCACATTTTTGTGGATTTGACATACCGAACCATTTGGATATTATTTATAGATGACAATAAGATGCTTTTTAGCTCACCTGAGCTTTTGTGACTGCCTGATGTCCGTCGTCTGTCGTCTGTCGTCCGTCGTTAACTTTTAGCTTCTAACAACTTCTCCTCTGAAACCACTGGAACTTTGATTTAACTTCACAGAAATGTTTCTTGGGTTAAAGCCATCTTGATTCGTCAAAAAACATGGCCCACCAGGGGGCTGGGCATGTTTAATTAGTAAAAACTTAGCAAAAAAATAAAAAATCTTCTTGTCAGGAACTACTGGCTCGATTTTAAAGTAATTTCACAGAAATGTTCCTTAGGACCCTTCACCAAGTTTGTTCAAACCGTAGTGATTTGTCAAAAAACATGATGGCCAGAAGGTAGGGTTAGTTTACTATATAAGCTACAGTAAAACTTAAAAAATATTCTTGTCAGAAACCATGGGGCCAATTTTGATATAACTTCACAAACATGTTCCTTGGGTGACCCTCTACCAAGTTTGTTCAAGCCATCTTAATTTGTCAAAAAACATGGCCACCAGGAGGCTGCCCGGCAAGTTAAATAAGTAAAAACTTAAAAAATCTTCTTGTCAGAAACTACAGGCTTGATTTTAAAATAATTTCACAGAAATGTTCCTTGGAGGACCCTTCACGAAGTTCGTTCCAACCGTAGTGAATGGTAAAAAATACATGGCAGCCAGGGGTTGCGGTTAGTGTACTATATATGCTATTGTAAAAACTTAAAAAATCTTCTTGTCAGAAACCATGGGGCCAATTTTTATATAACTTCACAGAAATGTTCCTTGGGTGACCCTTTACCAAGTTTGTTCAAGCCATCTTGATTCGTCAAAAAACATGGCCAGCAGGGGGCTGCCCGGCCAGTTTTAATAAGTAAACACTTAAAAAATCTTGTCAGAAACTACTGGCTCGATTTTAAAATAATTTCACAGAAATGTTCCTTGGAGGACCCTTCACCAAGTTTGTTCCAACCGTAGTGAATGGTAAAAAATACATGGCAGCCAGGGGTTGGGGTTAGTTTACTATATAAGCTGTAGTAAAAACTTAAAAAATCTTTTTGTCAGAAACCACCTGATCGATTTCGCAGAAATGTTCCTTTGGTGACCCATTACCAAGTTTGTTCAAGCCGTTGTGATTTGTTAAAAAACATGACAGCCACAGTGAGGTGCTAGTTTACTATATAGGCAGCTATAGGAAAAACTTCAAAAGCCTTCTTGTCAGAATCTACTGACCTGATTCCAATGTAATTTTACTGATCTTTACCATTGGTGAACATCTACCAAGTTTGTTCCAGCCATTGTGATTCGTCGAAAAACATTGTCGCCAGGAGAGGAGGCTGGTTTTCTTTATATGGAAATATAGTGAAAACTTTCTTCCGATATCTGATATCCAGATATCCGCACATGGATACTGTTGTTATCGCACAACTCTTCTATGCATCTGTTACATCTTCAAAACAAATCAAAATTCTAACTACTCGCCCATCTCGTTTTTGTATTATAATTATAATCTACTTAAGTTGGGTGACTCAAGGTCACTCAGATGAGTAATATAGGGTCATCTAGGCCCTCTTGTTTATCCATTTTATCTTTTAAAACATTTAAAGCGTTTTTTCCTGATATACTCCCTTCAAAGGCCAATGATAAATCATCACAAAATTCATACCTGTTGGTCAATGCCAAGCAAATATTTGGCTCCAACATTAATTTTAAAGCCATGGTCAAAGTTTACACAAAGGCATTTAATTTTCATTGGTATGTAGTCGCAATGTACCATTTGACCAATGAAAAGCTACAATACATGATCTTGGGCTGAAATCCAAGATGTGATGATTATATACCACCATTGTTTTGGTCAGCTGACCATGCCTGTAGGCTTTCTTATGAGTCATGGAATGGATTCATGTACAAAAACAACTAGTTCATTGGCATCAAAAGAATGTTTTATTAGAAAGTGAATAGGTCTTTTATACAATATTTTATGAAACTATAGATCAGTGTTTTGTACTGGATATGAGTGTCTATAGGTTGTAGTTTAATGAATTAAAAAATGGAATTATGGCCTCTATTTGATTAAAAAATGTCTTGTAAATACTTTGACACCTTTAGTTTTTATCAGAATTTTACCAAATTTGGTCAGAATGTTATTGATCATAAAAGTTTGAAAGACTTTTGAACCAGCTATAATAAACTGGACTAGACAGTTACTAGCCTTTATTGATTGAATGCTTATTTTTACCTAATGAACATTGCTGCACCTTTAATTGTCATCAGATTGTGACCAAACTTGGTCATAATATAAATAGGCATAACAAGCTTACATGAGTTTTTTAAATGACCCATTTTCTTTGGGGGAGGGGGTGGCGGGAAGAGAAAAATGGTTGATAATTTTAGTTTCTTTAAAGTGTGACATAGTGTAAAATAATGCTCGGAATGAAACATCTTGTATGAGGGGGAGACTGAATTTCTAGACAAAAGATTAGAGGTGTTGAATGAGTATGTAATGAGTAATCAATTAATTAATTTTCACTGTATCTAAATTTATATTCCTACTAATGAATGGTTAAAGGTTTATATTAGATATGCATTGAATGTATAGTAAGATAAATAGTTTACAGTGTATCTTTTATTACTGAAACAGTTCTTGTCCAAGCATAGTTTGGCGTGCAATATACATTTATTAAGAATACTGTACTGAATTGTATTGCTTAGAATGAGTTATAGAAATGTTTGGAGACTTTGTTTTAGAATAGCATGGTAGTCAACCATGTAGTTAATAATGTATCACAAACTGTTCATATTCAGTTATATGCAACTAAAGGGGTTGAAGGTGTTGGTGAACAAAACAACTTATAATCTGGAATCAGGGGTGTGGAAGGGCAGTATTTGGAAAAGTGCAGGCACAATATGAAGGATCCTTGTACATAAAATGATGAATAAATGATGTATTTTTTTTTACACTGAAACTTTAAACTTTAGACTGTCGGTTTAGATATAACTTACAGGGAGCATGCAGGCATCTTCGGTTTATTGATTTATTATTCTCTATTATTTGGTTTTTGTAATAATACTTACTAACAGGTCATTATATTTCTCTTCTTTCTCTTATGTAGGAGTGGCTACGCTTTAAGTGTATTAAAAATGAAAATAGAGTATATCGGACTGACCACACTGCGGAATATCAGCAATGGCAACGTGATGATTGCCATTAACGATCGCTTATGTTTTACACAAACACTAGATTTGAAACCAATATTCTCAAACAGTCGTCAAGTTCAGATTGTGAAAAGAAACAGGAATTCCACGGAATGTGGTAAGTGATGCCGAGACAGCAGTGGAAACTGGTTATCATGGTTACCAGTTATGTTGTATTACATAACATCTCCATGGTAACGGGTTTAATTCTTTTTTATCTTTTCGTTATTTTATATTATACTTACTAAGGATGATAGATGGTTAACAATTGTTTATTCATCAACATTTTTGAATTTTCTCCTCAACCTCTAGGATGGAACTAGGATTGTCTATTCTTTACATGAAGATAGAATGGCTCGGACTCGTCTCCCTGAAACAGATCGGTAATGGCAATGTGGCAATAGCGGAGAACAGCCAACTTTGTTATATTGACACACTAGATTTATCGCCATTGTTTAAGCTTGAAACACAAGAGTTTAAGCGTGAAAGAAACATGAAGAGTGGACTTTGTGGTAAATATTGGCAACAACGGTGCCGGGGCACGATTTTAACGCCTTTGAGTGGTTTGTTTGTGTGGGGTTTTATGTATTTGAGCTTTCATTCTGGAAATATATGTGCTTGCAAAGACGTGGTTCTAACAAAAATGTTGTATAACTCTTTTTTGAAATTTGACACCATGTAATTGGAATGACAAAAAGAGCCTTGCATGTTTGAACTTTAAAAGTCTGATCTAAATCTTTGTCTTGCTAATTAGTAAATGTCACAATGTTTTAAACTTAATGTAGACAACGGTAAAAGTGTTAATGCACTTAATTCTTACCTCCTGAACCTTATCTCATACTCCCCAAAACAACACACCCTTCAACTAACCTACAGGCAGTACAGTTGACCACTGATTTGTGTAATAACAATGAGCTGGTTTAGATGACTCACTAGTGGTATAGATGGGCCACTGGTGACATATGACTCACTGGTTGTGAAGATAATTCACTAATGGCATAGGTGGCTAAATGGTGGAATATATGTCTCACTGGTGGCATACATCATTCACTAGTGGCATATATGCTTAAATGGCTCACTGGTGGCATAGATGGCTCACTGGTGGCATAGATGGCTTACTGGTGGCATATATGGCTCACTGGTGGCATATATGGCTCACTGGTGGTATAGATGACTCATTTGTGGCATATATTATTCACTAGTGGCATAGATGACTCAATAGTAACTTATGACCTGGTTTATTGGTGGCATAATCTATGTGGCTTAATGTTCATTGGTTTGTCATCATGCCATGAATATTTATGCATTGAATGAAAACGTTTGAAGTAACGGAATTTTAACACTTTGAATTTGGGATTTCCTGGGTTGGTACATTTGAATTTAAATGCCTTGGATTCTCTGTGTACTGTATTTGTGGACTTAATTATGAGTTTGAAAACTGTAAATCTACATGTATATGCTAGTGGTTTATAGACTTCAAATTTTAATGCTTTGGGCTTGGCAACTAAATTTTAAATGCTGTGGATTTGTGGACTTTTTGTTTTGCAGATTAAACATAGATGCTATTGGTTTGCAGACTTTAATTGTGATGTTATTGTTTTGCAAACTGTTATTCTAAAGCTACCATAATTGGTTTGCAGAAATTAACTAAGGACACAATCTTATTGCTCCATTTAAATCTTAATGCTGATTGGCAGAATTTATACCTAAATGCTGATCGGCAGAATTTAAACCTTCATGCTGATCGGCAGAACTTAAACCTTAATGCTGATTGGCAGATTTAAACCTTAATGCTGATTGGCAGAATTTAAACCTTAATGCTGATTGGCAGAACTTAAACCTTAATGCTGATTGGCAGAATTTAAACCTTAATGCTGATTGGCAGAACTTGGACCTTTATGCTGATTGGCAGAACTTAAACCTTAATGCTGATTGGCAGATTTAAACCTTAATGCTGATTGGCAGAACTTAAACCTTAATGCTGATTGGCAGAATTTAAACCTTTATGCTGATTGGCAGAACTTAAACCTTAATGCTGATTGCCAGAATTTTGACCTTTTGCAAATTGCAAGAATTTAAACCTTAAAATCAGCAGAATTGAAACTTTAATGCTGATTGGCAAAATTTAAAAACAAATGAATGCTATGGGTTTGCACACATCTACAAAGGGAGTTTTTCCCTGTAGAGCATCCAAACATTTCAAAAGAAATCTTGGTTTTCTGTCAATCATTTTTGAAATATGTAAACATAGCTTCATATAACTGGCATTGAGATGGTTCAGTGTGTACCTGAGTCTGAGATAGTTCAGTGTATACCTGACTCTGAGATAGTTCAGTGTATACCTGACTCTGAGATGGCTCAGTGTGTACTTGGCTCTGAGGTAGCTCAGTGTGTACCTCAGTCTGAGATGGTTCAGTGTATACCTGGCTCTGAGATGGTTCAGTGTGTACCTGGCTCTGAGTTAGCTCAGTGTGTACCTGACTCTGATATGGCTCAGTGTATACCTGACTCTGAGATGGTTCAGTGTGTACCTGGCTCTGAAGTAGCTCAGTGTGTACCTGACTCTGAGATGGCTCAATGTGTACCTGGCTCTGAGATGGCTCAGTGTGAACCTGACTCTGAGGTAGTTCAGTGTATACCCAATTCTGAGATAAATAGGGCCCTTTAAGTGACAAATTTTTGTGTCATTTTGTGTTGCATTGCATCTGTGATTATGCAGAAAAACTCATGATACATTTATAACAAGTTGAAAAGAAGGGACATTAGCCAAACCAGTTGCAAGTAAATAACCACAACAGACAGACAGACAGACAGACAGACAGACAGACAGACATTACTTGGTTTTCACCAATTGCTCAACGTGCAAAACTAGCTGATTACATGTAGCTGTACGCTGTCAATTGCATGATCAAAATGCCTTTTCAGTTCAATTTATTTTGACCAAATATTTCCAAGACGCCAACTATCTTTACACAACACCAACTATCTTTACAAGACCCTGCACTTCCTTGATGAAAGCTCAATCATATTTTAATTTCTAATTAGTGGGAATCTATGTTTTAATTTTTTGTGATTTTTCTAATCAATCAATTTTTGTTTTTACTGATGTATGTGAACACTTAAGTAGTTATGGTCTGACGTTCATGTATTTCTTGTTGTTTTTTTTAAATTTTCTTTTATTTGACTAAGTTTATCTTTAATTAGTAGTTGTTTTGTTATTTTTTATATGTCCTAAGCCTCTGAATTCTGCTTTTGTACATCTGAAAACCTTCTTATTTGTGTCAAACCTTTATATTGTTTGTAGATATAAGAAATTATAAATTTCATTTTTAATGAAATATCGGTATTATTCCTATAAAAGATATTTAAAAAAAAAGAAATACTTATAAAAAAAATTGAAACTAGTAACTGATTGTTATTGAGACCTTCCAAATGTCGGACCATAATTTCTTATCATCATGAAATGTGTTTAATTTTAACCTTGTTTCCTCACTTGCACCTAAATTTTGTTGAAGAAAAAAAAAATTGATACTTTGTTCATTTTTTATAATAATTAAAATATTTTAAACTGCATAAATTCTAACAAACAAAATTAATTTATGATTACTAAGATAGTGGGGTGGGGGTTTACTGTGAATGCCGTGGCTCAAATATTTATAGGACTGTTGAATCAATAGAAATTGCTAGAAATATGGGAACTAAATAACGATTGTAATAAACATGTTTAACTGTGTCACAAACAAGCCCACCCACCATGCCATGTATGTCCATTATAACATCCCCTTTTATTTTTTTGCTCATTACCAACTTGTAACTGCACTTTTTGTATTATTTTTTAAATTATTTTAAGTGATCCATCCTCTCCTTTATGAAAGACATGCTTTCACTGACAAATATGTAATATCACAGCCTGGCTGTAAGCTGACAAAGAGAGAGCTGACTTGGCTTACGTTTGAAACAAAGGGAGCTAACATTTAACACATTGTGTGGGCACAGAGATAACTTTGGAAAGTTGTTTATTGCTTCAAATATTTTATTAGATCAATTTTTATGTTTGCTAAGTACATAGTTTAGATAATAGGACATCATTTCTTGCAAGTCACTAAGCAAACATTAAATAAATATAGAAAACTTTTTACAGTTGCTTAGCAATGTTAGACAAGGGGGACAAATTTTTCCTTATCAAATATAATTAAGATATTAGGAGAACATTGATTAAACTCACTTAACTCCTTAATGAAGCAAAACACATTATAATTATATTTGATACTTCAATTTTCATACTGTTTGAAATATTTTAGACTTGACAATAACTTATATAGTTGCTGAATAGCAGACATTTAACATAAAAAGTATAAAAAAGATTTATGGAGCCTCTTGTCATAGCATGGACAAATACTTTCAAATGTCAAAAATAAGATGCAATGTGGGAAATGGGTATAGAAAAAATTTGGACAATATTTCTATAGTTTCAGTCAGAAAAAGCGTTACACATTAGAATTATATTCAATATCCAAGATAAAAACACATGGCGATAGGTAAAGCAGATTATGGTTTGCAAGTCCCGAAATGAAGCCTTTCCCCCACTCCCAGGCAAACATAGCACCAGTGAAAGCATGTTTTTTAAGGACCCATTATATGATAGTGCAGCCATTCCCGCAGTTCCCATCACCAATTTGACCAAAACTGTAAAGTAACACCACAGGATGTCTTCTAATGCTTTAAATGCTGTGTAAGATTAACTGTGCCATAAATTATAATTGTGTATTACCGTTGTACAATAATTCATAATTATGTGTTTTATTTTTAATACTGCTTAAGTTCATATTTGTATAATTTTACCTGTTAATAACTGATGCAGTTGTTAAATATTGTAAATAATTGAGATGCTCATTTTAGATACAATATTGTTAATTGATAAGTTTCTATAACACCATGGTAACTGGAACGTTTGCATTGTTTTATGTTTATACTGGCAGTAATTAAGTTTATTGTCTTATATTTATGTTTATAATGTTTATATACTACCTGGAGGTAACAACATTTAGTAATTATCTGAAAGGTAATATTACTTCTTAATTATCTGAAAGGTAACAACATTTATTAATTATCTGAAAAGTAATATTACTTCTTAATTATCTGAAAGGTAATTATTTCTTAATTATCTGAAGGTAATATTACTTCTTAATTATTTGAAAGGTAATTTTTGCTTAATTATCTGAAAGGTAATATTACTTCTTAATTATCTGAAAGGTAATTATTGCTTAATTATCTGAAAGGTGATTATTTCTTAATTATCTGAAAGGTATTATTACTTCTGAATTATCTGAAAGTTATTTTATTTCTTAATTATCTGAAAGGTGATATTATTTCCTAATTATCTGAAAGGTAATATTATTTCTTAATTATCTGAAAGGTAATATTATTTTTCAATGATCAGAAATGTTATATTTCTTCTTAATTATCTATAGGTAATATAATGTTTTAATTATATCACTTGTTTTCATGAGGAAAGGGCTTTAACTTACTGAAAATTGTATTACTTGTTAATTATCTGAAACGTTTGTAATTTGTATTCTATAAAATGTTTGCAATTATAGGATTTGAGTAAACTAAAAAATTTGAAGCAGTATTTTTTTTAACATTTTTTTTTTGTTTGGGAGGAATGGGTTAGTGTTGTAATTATGAAAGTTAGGGAAAAATCAAAACAATGTAAATCGTAATTATGTATACATTCAAACCTGTCTTACACAGCCAGGCAAGGGAAGGAGCAGAGGTGACCTTTTAAGACAAGTTGCTCCTTAATACTGGTTAATTTGCTTTGAAAGTATATAAATGAGATATAGCAAATGTGGGTGCTAAGACGAGTTGCTGCTTAATAGAGGTGGTCAAGTACACAGGTTTTACTGTATTTAAAACAGTTTTTATCATCAATGAATAACATCTATAGGAGAAATTATGGAATCATCAGGGTATAACACAGTAGTAATTAGGGAGTTGTGAGGGAATAACACCGGAATAATTAGAGAGTCATCAGGGAATAACATAGGAATAATTAGGGATACACCAGGGAATAACACAGGAATAATTAGGTAGTCATCAGGGAATAACACATGAGTAATTAGGGAGACATCAGGAAATAACACAAGAATAATTAGGGAGTCATCAGGGAATAACACAGGAACAATGAGGGAGTCATCAGGGAATAACACAGGAGTAATTAGGGAGACAAATGGGAATAACAGAGGAGTAATTAGGGAGACATCATGGAATAACACAGGAATAATAAGGGAGACATCAGGGAATAACACAGGAAAAACTAATGAGTCATCAGGGAACAACACAAGATAGGGAGACATCAAAGAGAGTAATTAGGAGAGTCATCAGGGAATAACACACAGAGTAATTAGAGAGTCATCAGGGAATAACACATGGGTAATTATGGAGTCATCAGGGAATAACACAAGAGTAATTAGAGAGTCATCAGGGAATAACACATGGGTAATTATGGAGTCATCAGGGAATAACATAGGAGTAATTAGAGAGTCATCAGGGAATAACACATGGGTAATTATGGAGTCATCAGGGAATAACATAGGAGTAATTAGAGAGTCATCAGGGAATAACACAGGAGTAATTAGAAAATCACCAGGAAATAACACAGGAGTAACTAGGGAGACATCAGGGAATAACACAGGAGAAAATAGGGAGACATCAGGGAATAACACAGGAGAAAATAGTGAGACATCAGGGAATAACAGAAATAATTAGAGTGTCATCATTAAAAAACACAGAAGTAATTAGAGAGTCACCAGGGAATAACACAGTAGTAGTTAGGGAGACATCAGGGAATAACACAGGAGTAATTAGAGATACATCAGGGAAGAACACAGAAGAAATTAGGGAGTCATTAGGGAATAATATAGAAATAATCAGGGAGTCATCTGGAAATAATGGCAGGAGTTATAAGAGAGTCACCAGGAAATAACACCTGAGTAATTAGGGAGACATCAGGGAATGACACAGAAGTAATTAGGGAGTCATCAGGGAATAACATAGAAATAATTAGGGAGTCATCAGGGGAATAATGCAGGAGTAGTTAGAGAGTCACCAGGGAATAACACAGGAATAATTAGGGAGACATCAGGGAATAACATAGGAATAATTTCAGAGACATCAGAGAATAACACAGGAATAATAAGGGAGACATCAGGGAATAACACAGGAGTAATTAGGCATATTTAAGGAGTAGTGAGGGAATAACACAGGAGAGATTAGGAAGTCATGAGAGAATGACATAGGAGAGATTATGGATTCATGAGGGAATAACATGGGAAAGATTAGGGAGTCATGAGAGAATAACATGGGAAAGATTAGGGAGTCATGAGGGAATAACATGGGAGAGATTAGGGAGTCATGAGAGATAACATGGGAAAAAGTAGGGAGTAATGAGGGAATAACATAGGAGAGATTAAAGAGTCATGAGGGAATTACATGGTAGAGATTAAGGAGTCATGAGAGAATAACATGGCAGAGATTAAGGAATCATGAGGGAATAACATAGAAGAGTAGTCATTAGGGAATAACATAAAAGAGATTAGAAATTCATGAGGGAATGATAAGGCAGAGATTATGAAGTCATGAGGGAATAACATAGGAGAGATTAGGGAGTCGTGAAGGAATAACAAAGGAGAGATTAAAGAGTCATGAGGGAATAACATAGGAGAGATTAGGGAGTAATGAGGGAGTAATATGAGAGAGATTAGGAAGTCATGAAGGAATAACATTAGAGATATTAGGTCGTCATGAGGGAGT
The DNA here is from genome assembly GCA_029582155.1 of Panopea generosa. Lineage (NCBI taxonomy): Eukaryota > Metazoa > Mollusca > Bivalvia > Adapedonta > Hiatellidae > Panopea > Panopea generosa. Next base: position 36,681,059 of record CM055911.1, on the reverse strand, counting down.
AATATGAGAGAGATTAGGAAGTCATGAAGGAATAACATTAGAGATATTAGGTCGTCATGAGGGAATAACATGGTAGAGATTAGGGAGTCCATGAGGGAATAACATACGAGAGATAAGGCATAGGGAAGATTAGGGAGTCATGAGAGAATAACATAGGAGAGATAAGGGAGTTATGAGGGAATAACATAAGAGAGATTAGAGAGTCATGAAGAAATAACATAGGGGAGGTTAGGGAGTCATGAGGGAATAACATAGGAGAGATAAGGGAGTTATGAGGGAATAACATAGAGAGATGAGAGATATATTACTCAAATAAAATATTGTCTATTGTCTATAAAGGAGTGATGAGGGAATAACATACGGAATATTAGGGAATCATGAGGATATAACATGAGAAAGATAAAGGAGTTATGAGAGAATAACATAGGAGATATTGGGGAGTCATGATGGAATAATGTGGGAGAGATTAGGAAGTCATAAGCGAATAACATGGAAGAGGTTATGGAGTCATAAGGGAATTACATAGGAGAGATTTGGGAGTCATGATAGAATAACATAGGAGATATTAGAGAGTCATGAGAGAATAACATAGGAGAGATTAGAGAGTCATGAGGGGAAAACATAGAGAGAGATTAGGGAGTCATGAGGGGATAACATAAGAGAGATTAGGGAGTCATGAGGGGAAAACATAGAGAGAGATTAGAGAGTCATGAGGGGAAAACATAGAAGAGAGATTAGAGAGTCATGAGGGGAAAACATAAGAGAGATTAGGGAGTCATGAGGGGAAAACATAGAGAGAGATTAGAGAGTCATGAGAGAATAACATAGGAGAGATTAGAGAGTCATGAGGGGAAAACATAGAGAGAGATTAGGGAGTCATGAGGGGAAAACATAAGAGAGATTAGGCAGTCATGAGGGGATAACATATGAGAGATTAGAGAGGCATGAGAGATTAGAGAGTCATGAGAGAATAACATAGGAGAGATTAGAGAGTCATGAGGGGAAAATATAAGAGAGATTAGGGAGTCATGAGGGGATAACATAAGAGAGATTAGGGAGTCATGAGGGGAAAACATAGAGAGAGATTAGAGAGTCATGAGGGGAAAACATAGAGAGAGATTAGAGAGTCATGAGGGGAAAAACATAAGAGAGATTAGGGAGTCATGAGGGGAAAACATAAGAGAGATTAGGGAGTCATGAGGGGAAAACATAGAGAGAGATTAGAGAGTCATGAGGGGAAAACATAAGAGAGCTTAGGGAGTCATGAGGGGGGAAAACATAGAGAGAGATTAGGGAGCCATGAGGGGAAAACATAAGAGAGATAAGGGAGTCATGAGGGAATAGCATGGGATATATTAGGGAGTCATTAGGAAATAACATAGGAGAGATTAAGGAATCATGATAGAATAACATAGGAGAGATTAGGGAGTCATACGGGAAATAACATGGGACATATTAGGAAGTCATGGAGAGTTTAAGGAATCATGAGGGAGTAACATGAGAGAGATTAGGGAGTCATGATGGAAGGAATAACATAGGAAATATTAGGGAGTTATGATGGAATAATATTGCAAGTATTAAGAAATCATGAGGGTGTAACATAGGAAAGATTAGGGAATAACAAAGGAGAGATTAGGGGCTCATGAGGGAATAACATAGAAGATATTAGGGAGTGATGAGGGAATAACATAGAAGTGATTAGGGAGTCATGAGGGGATAACATGGGAGAGATTAGGGAGTGATGAGGGAGTAAAATAGAAGTGACTAGGGAGTGATGAGGGGATTACATGGGAGAGATTAGGGACTCATGAGGGAATAACATAGAAGATATTAGGGAGTGATGAGGGAACAACATAGAAGTGATTAGGGAGTCATGTGGGAATAACATGGGAGAGATAAATGAGTAGCATAAGAAAGATTATTGAGTCATGAATAGAGTAATAAACGGGAGATTAGGGAGTCATAAGAGAGAGTAATAAACGGGAGAATATTGAGTCATGAGAGAGAGTAATAAATGGGAGATTACTGAGTCATGAGAGAGAGTAATAAAAGGGAGATTATTGAGTCATGAGAGAGAGTAATAAACGGGAGATTATTGAGTCATGAGAGAGAGTAATAAACGGGAGATTATTGAATCATGAGAGAGAGTAATAAATGGGAGATTATTGAGTCATGAGAGAGAGTAATAAATTGGAAAATATTGAGTCATGAGAGAGAGTAACAAACGGGAGATTATTGAGTCATGAGAGAGAGTAATAAATGGGAGATTATTGAGTCATGAAGGAAAGTAAAAAACAGGAGATTATTGAGTCATGAGAGAGAGTAACAAATGGGAGATTAGGGAGTCATGAGAGAGTAACAAAGGAAAGAAACATAGAAAAAACATAGAAGAGGTTAGGAAGACATGAGGGAGTAACATAGAATATATCAGGAAGGGTATAATTCTGGCAAGATAAGGAAGTCAGGAGGACATAATTTAGGAGAGATAAGGAAGTCATGAGAGCATTATTTAGGAGAGGTAAGCAAGTCATGAGAGCATAATTTAGGAGAGGTAAGCAAGTCATGAGAGTATAATTTAGGAGAGGTAAGGAAGTCATGAGAGCATAATTTAGAAGAGATAAGCAAGTCATGAGAGCATAATTTAGGAGAGGTAAGGAAGTCATGAGAGCATAATTTAGGAGTGATAAGCAAGTCATGAGAGCATAATTTAGGAGAGGTAACAAGTCATGAGAGCATAATTTAGAAAAGACAAGCAAGTTATGAGAGCATAATTTAGGAGAGGTAAGCAAGTCATGAGAGCATTATTTAGGAGAGGTAAGCAAGTCATGAGAGCATAATTTAGGAGAGATAAGCAAGTCATGAGAGCATAATTTAGGAGAGGTAAGGAAGTCATGAGAGCATAATTTAGGAGAGATAAGCAAGTCATGAGAGCAGAAATTAGGAGAGGTAAGGAAGTCATGAGAGCATAATTTAGGAGTGATAAGCAAGTCATGAGAGCATAATTTAGGAGAGGTAACAAGTCATGAGAGCATAATTTAGAAAAGACAAGCAAGTTATGAGAGCATAATTTAGGAGAGGTAAGGAAGTCATGAGAGCATAATTTAAGACAGGAAAGCAAGTCATGAGAGCATAATTTAGGAGAGGTAAGGAAGTCATGAGAGCATAGTTAAGGAGTGATAAGCAAGTCATGAGAGCATAATTTAGGAGAGGTAAGCAAGTCATGAGAGCATAATTTAGGAGAGATAAGGAAGTCATGAAGCATAATTTAGGAGAGGTAAGGAAGTCAAGAGAGCATAATTTAGGAGTGATAAGCAAGTCATGAGAGCATAATTTAGGAAAGGTAACAAGTCATGAGAGCATAATTTAGGAGAGATTAGTAAGTCATGAGAGCATAATTTAGGATAGATAAGGAAGTCATGAGAGCATAATTTAGGAGAGGTAAGGAAGTCATGAAAGCATAATTTAGGAGAGATAAGTAAGTCATGAGAGCATAATTTATGAGAGATAAGGAAATCATGAGAGCATAATTTAGGACAGATAAGTAAAACATGAGAGCATAATTTAGGAGAGATAAGAAAGTCATGAAAGCATAATTTAGGAGAGATAAGGAAGTCATAAGATCATAATTAAGGAGAGATAAGTAAGTCATGAGAGCATAATTTAGGAGAGATAAGTAAGTCATGAGAGCAGAAATTTAGGAGAGATAAGGAAGTTAGAGAGCATAATTTAGGAGAGATAAGTAAGTCATGAGAGCATAATTTAGGAGAGATAAGGAAGTAAGAGAGCATAATTTAGGAGAGGTAAGGAAGTCATGAGAGCAGAAATTAGGAGAGATAAAGCGGTAAGAGAGCATTATTTAGGAGAGGTAAGGAAGTCATGAGAGCAGAATTTAGGAGAGATAAGGAAGTTAGAGAGCATAATTTAGGAGAGGTAAGGAAGTCATGAGAGCATAATTTAGGAGAGATAAGGAAGTTAGAGAGCATAATTTAGGAGAGGTAAGGAAGTCATGAGAGCAGAAATTAGGAGAGATAAGGAAGTTAGAGAGCATAATTTAGGAGAGGTAAGGAAATCATGAGAGCAGAAATTAGGAGACATAAGGAAGTTAGAGAGCATAATTAAGGAGGGGTAAGGAAATCATGAGAGCAGAAATTAGGAGAGATAAGAAAGTTAGAGAGCATAATTTAGGAGAGATAAGTAAGTCATGAGAGCAGAAATTAGGAGAGGTAAGGAAGTCATGAGAGCATAATTTAGGAGAGATAAGGAAGTTAGAGAGCATAATTTAGGAGAGGTAATGAAATCATGAGAGCAGAAATTAGGAGAGATAAGTAAGTCATGAGAGCAGAAATTAGAGATAAGGAAGTTAGAGAGCATAATTTAGGAGAGATAAGTAAGTCATGAGAGCAGAAATAAGGAGAAATAAGGAAGTCATGAGAGCAGAAATTAGGAGAGATAAGGAAGTCATGAGAGCATAATTTAGGAGAGATAAGTAAGTCATGAGAGCATAATTTAGGAGAGATAAGTATGTCATGAGAGCATAATTTAGGAGAGATAAGGAAGTTAGAGAGCATAATTTAGGAGAGATAAGTAAGTCATGAGATCATAATTTATGAGAGATAAGGAAGTTAGAGAGCATAATTTAGGAGAGGTAAGGAAGTCATGAGAGCAGAAATTAGGAGAGATAAGGAAGTTAGAGAGCATTATTTAGGAGAGGTAAGGAAGTCATGAGAGCAGAAATTAGGAGAGATAAGGAAGTTAGAGAGCATTATTAAGGAGAGGTAAGGAAGTCATGAGAGCAGAAATTAGGAGAGATAAAGCGGTTAGAGAGCATTATTTAGGAGATGTAAGGAAGTCATGAGAGCATAATTTAGGAGAGATAAGGAAGTTAGAGAGCATAATTTAGGAGAGATAAGTAAGTCATGAGAGCAGAAATAAGGAGAGATAAGTAAGTTAGAGAGCATAATTTAGGAGAGGTAAGGAAGTCATGAGAGCATAATTTAGGAGAGATAAGGAAGTTAGAGAGCATAATTTAGGAGAGGTAAGGAAATCATGAGAGCAGAAATTAGGAGAGATAAGTAAGTCATGAGAGCAGAAATTAGGAGAGATAAGTAAGTCATGAGAGCAGAAATTAGGAGAGATAAGGAAGTCATGAGAGCAGAAATTAGGAGAGATAAGTAAGTCATGAGAGCAGAAATTAGGAGAGATAAGTAAGTCATGAGAGCATAATTGAGAAGAGATAAGGAAATCATGAGAGCAGAAATTAGGAGACATAAGGAAGTCATGAGAGCAGAAATTAGGAGAGATTAATAAGTCATGAGAGCAGAAATAAGGAGAGATAAGGAAGTCATGAGAGCAGAAATTAGGAGAGATAAGTAAGTCATGAGAGCAGAAATTAAGAGAGATAAGGAAGTCATGAGAGCAGAAATTAGGAGAGATAAGGAAGTCATGAGAGCAGAAATTAGGAGAGATTAGTAAGTCATGAGAGCAGAAATTAGGAGAGATAAGGAAGTCATGAGAGCAGAAATTATGAGAGATAAGGAAGTCATGAGAAAAGAAATTAGGAGAGGTAAGGAAGTCATGAGAGCAGAAATAAGGAGAGATGGAACTGTGGGTACTCATGGACATGTTTTTTATGAGGTGAATTTGATTTAAAGGGAATTGAATAAAAGTGTTCAAGGCATTTAACAGGTCGCTTTCTAAATGTATATTAGTACATACTTAGAGTTGCTCATTGACTTAGCAAGTTAATAGTTGTTTGGTGAACATTAACTACCTACACAGTGTTTTTAGTACAATTTGGAATCACTCCGAAATGTTATTTTTCATTTAATAGAGATGAAAGGTTATGAACAAACCTTCCTAACCTCAGATTAGAATATGTAACATGAAAAGTTCCGGGTAGCAGACAGCAGGTTTATAGTTCTGTGTTATATTGTTATATATGTAGCAAGGTATTCGGGATAGATAAAACGAAAACAATGTGTATATCCAACTTTACAAATGATAGAATTTCATTATTTATATTTACTGTGGTTACTGTTATGGTCATGCATGTCAACACTTCAACATGTTTTAAAAGACATTTATAGAAAACAAAATGCATCAGTTAACGTAGTCTGTCCATCTTTAAAATTGCTTATTCACAGATAAATGAAGCCTAATTATATTTGTATATGGTTTAGATTCAACAACAACTTCTTCTTAAAACAAATGAAGCATCTAGGTGGCCATGTTTGTTCGACTGATTCAAGTACAAATACACACAGTGGTATTAATTTCCATGGCAGAATATTCTTAGTTACCAGTCACTATACAAAATTCAGAAGCCAATCATAATAATGTTAAGATTTTAATTTCGATAACTGATTGAAAACAAGGACACATTTAGGACTTATTTCAGTAATGAGAAATGTTGTTGACCTCTGGACCTGCTGGCGCTGGGCTACATTTTCTTCTTGTTTTGCATGTTCTTACTGAAATATCCAGTATTTTTATTTCTGTTTATTTAGCCATATTACATATACATGTATTTGTACCTTTCATCTCTTTGACTAAAAACAATTCATTTAGTTATTGGTATCCTGTTTATAAAACATGAAAATACAAAAATTTGGGGAGTATGTGTGTGTTTGAGCTACTTGACCATGTGATCACATGATGATGACATATTTGTACTGACCATGTGATCACATGATGATGACATATTTATATATATGACCTCTTCCTCCACCCACCAAAAAAACAAGAACATGTTTGCTGCCATTTTTGTTTATTAAAACCAATGGCAACACTAAGAAATGAATAAAATCAAGCACACACATATAAGACGTATTTATGATATTTTTAACTACCAGTACCAATTCTAGATGATTTGGGTTGTCAAAGATCAAACAATATTGTCTCTTCAAAAGCTACCATAACCACATAACTGGTGGTGCTCACTGTGCTTGGTGTTGTCTGGGAACAAGCAGCTGACAGATAGGAGTCAACTACTAATAATATTTATATTTAAATTATAAAATAAAAGATAATTAATTTGTCAAGATAAATTGCATAAAAGACCAGTTATTTCCAGAAGTGTTGACATACCAAGTGCTGACTGCAAAATAGTGGCGTTTTATACTTTACCAGCTGGTTTGCTACCAATTGTTGAATTGCATATCCTGGATAAGATCAATGTAGATATGGACACCATGGAGGGAGATATCTCTAGTCATGTAAAACAGGAACTTCTTACACTTTCATATCATGTGCAATGATACTTTATTTTTCGCATTTTTTCGTGCTTTCTTAATTTCCTGCTTTTTTTTGCCTTATTTGAAAAAGCACTTCTCAGAGAATCACCAAACTGTATGTAAAATCTCATCAAGTTTGACATTCTGAGCTGAATGCAGCACACTGATATTTTTTTATAAGCAGAGTGAATTATGGGTAAAATCAATACTCTAAATGGAATGTAAGTGAGCTGGATTATATGAATCTCCATGGGTCTGTATCTACCTTCAAATTGGCCCACACATATCAACACCAAATCTCATTTATAAAACCCATCCCATTTGTAGATGCCCGAGGCCTGAAATGTCACTCGGAGTGTTCCAAGCATGGTTGCTGGGGACCTGGACCAGATAAATGCCTCATGTGCCCTAATGTGCGTATCGAGCACAACAACACTTGCCTGGCAAACTGTAATGACAGGCCGCTACTGTATTTAAAAGAGAATAGCAGTACATGTCTGCAGTGTGATCCACAGTGTGCTGAGGGGTGCTCAGGACCCGTAAGTTAACCTTTATTCATTTTTAGCTTCACTATTCTTAGAATAGGAGGGCTATTGTACTCGCCCCAGAGTCTGCATTGACGTCGGCGTTGGTTCTTCAGGTTAAAGTTTTTTATCAGGTAAGATATCTATGCAACCACTCATTAAGTATGAATGAAACATGTGTGTTCAGCATCATCAATGGAACTCACAGACACAAGACCCATAACTCTGGATTGCACTTTGGCAGAGTTATGACCCTTTTGGACTTGATTTTTCAGGTTAAGAGTTTTTTATCAGGTAAGATATCTAAGCAACCATCCATACGATACAAATGAAACTTCACATGTGTGTGTTCAGCCCAGAGTATCATCAATGGAACGCACAGAGATAAGAAACTCTGGGTTGCATATTTACGGAGTTATGGCCTTTTTGGACTTAGATAAAACTTTAATAACAAATTTTTTTTTTAGAGGTTAAAGTTTTTGATTTGGTACTTATTTCATCATCCTGTCAGACATGAATGAAACTTCACATGTGTGTTCAACATCCTCTAGGAAACTCATATAGACAAGAATCATAAATCTTGATTGCATTTAATGACCGCGGCGTGGTCTAGTGGTAGAGCCTCCGCCTCGCATGTCGAAGGTCGTTGATTCAAACCCCAGCCAGGTCGTACCAAACACTTTAAAAATGGCAATAGAAGCTTCCTCGAATGACGCTTAGCATTTAGAGGAGAGTTCTAGGTCTGGTCGGCCCTGTGTCAGTATAATGTGACTGGGTGGGGTATCATACCATGTGTCTGCAGCATGATACTCCAGTGTGACAGCACTTAGAATACTGTCTCAAGTAGACACCGTCGTGATATGACTGAAAAATTGTTGAATGGGACGCTAAACACCATACAACATTGATTGCATTTAATTTAATTTAATTTCCCTTTTAGACTTAAAAATTTTGTTTTTAGCAAGTTAAAGTTTGTAATACAAGGCCTTGATCTTAGATGTTAGACAAATAGGGTCAGTTTGTAGTCCAAGTTTCAAATTTGTTCAAAAACTCTGGAGGCAAAATTGGCCTGTCCTAAGGGGGTATTTTTTTAAAAAAAAATTGTAATTTATGTGTATTTTTTTTTCTTTTTTGTAAAGTTTTTCTTTTCTTTTTTTTTTTATGCCCCCCCCCCCCCCCCCCCCCCCCCCCCACCCACCCCCAAATTTTTGGGGTGGCATATAGTAATCCCAGTGTCCATCCATCATTCCATCCATCCGGTATTTCTTGTCTATACAGTGTTTAACATTGTATAAGGTTTTGGCTCAATTTATCAAGTAAGACCTAGACCCATACCTCAAAGGTCAAGGTCAGACTTTTAGTATGTATGACAACATTTTGAATCTGTTTGAGATTTCAAATCATTCTTTAACTTTATCATACATGGATTAATTTCAAAAACACTTGTTTATCAATTGATCAACAATTAATCTGTAGCTTTGTCTTACATTTAGGGATTTAAAAACAACTTGACACAAGTGATCAGCATGTCATGATGATGTTTCACCTGCATTTAACTGTTGAAATACCCAGACCATTATATCAGATGTCAAGGTCAAGGTTACACAAAGGTCAAAATCATGCTTTAATTTAAAAAAAAATGAAATTGCATGTATAGTCTGAAACATCAGTCCATTACTCTTGATATTCATGGATACATCGCTACCTATTATAACATATATTGTTATTTTTCATAGACCATTTGGGGAGCATGTGACACTTACCAGTGACATTTCTTGTTTTAAATTTATTTTCTTCATTTCCATGAAAGGGTATCCAGCTGTGATAAACTGTGCATTCTGGTACAAGATTATTTCAACAATTGACCCATTTATGAACTGGTACCAATATAATGCCCACTGGGGTGAAGTTAGTGCATAGGTTATATGTCATGCTGAAGGCAGTACGAGCCACCGATTCACTTTGTTGTTTTCAAAAAAACGTAACTGTTAATTTATACTAATTTATTTTAGCTTGATTGGGATGAAAGCTCAGAGCTTATATAAACCGCTCTCGAGTCCGCTTTCTAGGTAGAACCAGTACTGAGTGTTGTTTTATGAGAGACATCAAGTTGACCGGGGAATCGAACCCGCAACCTCTGGCGTGAGTGACCAACACTCTATCCATTAGACTACCGTAACTGTTGATAATGAAAAAGAAAAGTTTTGGTGAATTATTTTGCTAATTTATATTTAACAGATAAGCAATAATTATATTTTAATTTTACCTCCCCTGAGTTTTAATTGTTTTCCATTTGGTACTTATTTCAATAAAATGTTGTTGTTTTAGAACAGCAACAAAATAGTCGAGCCGCTGTCCCTCCGACAGCTCTTGTTTAAAAAAATACTTTGTTGTTGTTATTGTAATGGTGTTTAATGTCATTTTTAACAATTACCAGTTATAAAATCATCCAGTATAAATCTGAGTATGAAACCACCCTTCAGCGAGTAACTGGCAAATATCTTTACAAAAGATGTTTGGAACTTTGGACCAAGCTGGATTCAAGAACTAAAAAACATCTATCTGAAATATTCTTCCATTTACACCAGGCCTGATTAGCTCTGTCAGTAGCCCTTCTGACTATCAATCCAGGGGTCGTGAGTTAAACCCCACTCGGCCTCAGTCTCGGTGATAATTGTATACAACACTGCGTCTCATTATCATTTGTTTATCACCACTGATTCAAGTGGGAAAGTTATCAGTTATTTGAGGAGATGGGGAGTGACACAGTGTTGTAGTACTGGTTAACCTTTCAGAATCCCAGGAAACAGTGGTTAGGTTAACTGATCATACCCTCAATGGCATAAAAATGACGCTAAATATTCAATCAATCAATCAATCAGTCAATGTTCCATTTACATACACTTTCCCTTTATAAACACAATGTTGGCTTATACTCACTCTGTGAAGCACTTGTTCACAGAACACTGATAACCATTTTAAAATCATCAAAATCCTGCAGCATTTTTTTTTAGTTCTTAAACTGGTCAAAAAGAATAATGGATTTTGGACTAGTTCTTGAACTGGTCAAACAGGATATTGAATTTTGGACTAGTTCTTGAACTGGTCAAACAGGATATTGAATTTTGGACTAGTTCTTGAACTGGTCAAAAAGGATAATGAATTTTGGACTAGTTCTTGATCTGGTCAAACAGTATAATGAATGTTCTTGCCAGTGAGACCTTATAAAGAAACTATGTAAGAAAATATGTAAAAAAAAAAAGTAAGTGACCACTAACTGTGGTTTCTTACAAGCATTATATATCCAGTCAGTCCATTACTACACTATATGGTTTCCATTCTAACAAGTATTCTGTCTCCCATACATTGAAAAAGTTTTATATTTCACATTTGTGTCTCTTATGTACAGGGGCCAGATCACTGCACCAAGTGCAAGAAAGTTGTTGTTATTGGAGAGGTGAACAATGACACTCGCAAAGTGTGTATGGAGAAATGTCCGCCTGTCAGTGAGGCTATGAAAATATTCCAGTATCCAGATGAAAACAGAGTTTGTCGACCGTGTAACACCTCCTGTTCTGAAGGGTAAGAGTTTTTAAGTGCCAGCTATTTTAGCTTTGTAATTGTTTGTAAGTCTTTATATAAGTAGGTACAATGTATGTCCGTACTTCACATTTACAATATAGTTTGTTGGTCTTAACAAATCTAAACCTCACCAAATTAAAGTTCAATAACTGTTGAGTTTTACCTGAAACTGTCTGTTTGGATCTATTATACAGAATGAATGGATGTATGTTTTCTGCAATGTTTTCTGCATGGATTACATTTTCAATGTGATCTTCTTCAGCTGCACTGGCCCCTCATCTGCTGTTATAACAGGGGGTTGTAACACATGTGACTTGGCCATAAATCGTACAAGAGAGAATGACACTGTTCACTGTCTACCAAAGAACTGGGAAACATGTCCAGATGGTTTCTACATACAACAGTTCAGTTCTATTGTTGCGCACCCACTTGCTAAAAAACAGGTAAACCACCGTTGATTTATACTTATTTATTTTAGATTATGCATAAGCCATTTACCCTGGCTCCCTACTAGGCCAAGGCAAAGTGGGGGGAAAGCAGGGCTAGATTGCCACATGGCAACGCTTAATGTAACAAAAACCCTTAATGTAACAATTGTTACAACATGGGAACTGTAACCTTTAGTGTAACAAAATAAATTTTTGGTACACTAGAGGTTATAATCTCAACCCTTAGTGTAACAAACATTTTGTTACGCTAAGAGGTGATATATTACATATTGTTGCAGTATATAACAAAATTTCAAAAAATTATATAACGACTCTACATATTTTGGCAAATAACATAAATCAGTTAAATTTGCAAATTTTGCTACTTTTGGGGATTTTCATCAAATACTGCACTTATCATCAGAATAAGATTTTCTTTACCAAATCACATCCACATAAAATTTACAGCTATAAATAACCCTCATTGTAACAAAAACTTTGTTAAACTAAGGGTTGCAGTTACAAATAACCCTCAGTGTACCAAAAACTTTGTTAAACTAAGGGTTGCAGTTACAAATAACCCTCAGTGTACCGGGTTGCAGTTTCAAATAACCCTCAGTGTACCAAAAACTTTCTTAAACTAAGGGTTGCAGTTACAAATAACCCTCAGTGAAACAAAAACTTTGTTAAACTAAGGGTTGCAGTTACAAATAACCCTCAGTGTACCAAAAACTTTGTTAAACTAAGAGTTGCAGTTACAAATAACCCTCAGTGTACCAAAAACTTTGTTAAACTAAGGGTTGCAGTTACAAATAACCCTCAGTGAAACAAAAACTTTGTTAAACTAAGGGTTGCAGTTACAAATAACCCTCAGTGAAACAAAAACTTTGTTAAACTAAGGGTTGCAGTTACAAATAACCCTCAGTGTACCAAAAACTTTGTTAAACTAAGGGTTGCAGTTACAAATAACCCTCAGTGTACCAAAAACTTTGTTAAACTAAGGGTTGCAGTTACAAATAACCCTCAGTGAAACAAAAACTTTGTTAAACTAAGGGTTGCAGCCTCAGTGTACCAAAAACTTTGTTAAACTAAGGGTTGCAGTTACAAATAACCCTCAGTGTACCAAAAACTTAGTTAAACTAAGGGTTGCAGTTACAAATAACCCTCAGTGTACCAAAAACTTTGTTAAACTAAGGGTTGCAGTTACAAATAACCCTCAGTGTAACAAAAACTTTGTTAAACTAAGAGTTGCAGTTACAAATAACCCTCAGTGTACCAAAAACTTTGTTAAACTAAGAGTTGCAGTTACAAATAACCCTCAGTGAAACAAAAACTTTGTTAAACTAAGGGTTGCAGTTACAAATAACCCTCAGTGTACCAAAAACTTTGTTAAACTAAGAGTTGCAGTTACAAATAACCCTCAGTGAAACAAAAAACTTTGTTTAACTAAGAGTTGCAGTTACAAATAACCCTCAGTGTACCAAAAACTTTGTTAAACTAAGAGTTGCAGTTACAAATAACCCTCAGTGTACCAAAAACTTTGTTAAACTAAGAGTTGCAGTTACAAATAACCCTCAGTGTACCAAAAACTTTGTTAAACTAAGGGTTGCAGTTACAAATAACCCTCAGTGTACCAAACACTGTTAAAACTGTGCTTCCTTTCTTTAACTGTCCAGGTCATATAATTGGTCTGATTTACCTGCCTTTGAATTGTCTCGTGTATATTACTTTAACTGTCCAGGTCATATAATTGGTCTGATTTACCTGCCTTTGAATTGTCTCGTGTATATTTCTTGAACTGTCCAGGTCTTATAATTGGTCTGATTTACCTGCCAATGAATTGTCTCGTGTATATTACTTTAACTGTCCAGGTCATAAAATTGGTCTGATTTACCTGCCTTTGAATTGTCTCTTGTATATTACTTTAACTGTCCTGGTCATATAATTGGTCTGATTTACCTGCCTTTGAATTGTCTCGTGTATATTACTTTCAGTTTTCAAAGATTTTTTTGGCATCAATGCTTTGTTTGAATATGACATTGTTTATTGAATAATGCATTTCACATTGCTAATAAATGCATTTAGCATTTACGATTGCATTTATACATTTTGTTTTTCTTTAGTTTTCATCTAGCTTTTTCATTTATTTCATACATGTATACTGATAATTGGGTCTGCAGGAACAAAATGATGATTTTAGCAGGAAAGTGTAAAGTGACACATGTCTGCTTTGTGACAGCCTGGGAAGTACATTATTGTAAAATAAACCATCCAAGCTTCTGTAAATTGCTCTTGTGTCCATTTCCTGGGTCTAAGCATCAGTGTTGTTAACACTTGGCTATCTAGCCAGTGTGTGTGGGGGGGGGGGGGGGGGGGGGGGGGGGGGGGGCATGAGCAGCCAGCAGTCTAGTCACAACAGATTGGGAGAAAGCATCAGTAAAAGGTAAATAATAAATACTGATACTGTATCACTATAATATTCAGATGATTGCAAGTAAAAAGTATTTTTTTTTATTTTACAGGTGTGCCAACCTTGTGATAGATTATGTCTCACATGCCACGGGTCAGGTAACAGCAACTGTCCTTTGTGCAGACATTATTTGCATAAATCCAGTAAACACTACTCAATGTGTGTGGAGACTTGCCCACCTTACACATTTCCCTCTATTGAGGGAGAGTGCTTGGACTGTCACAAACAATGCCTGTCTGACTGTTACGGACCCAACGCTACCCACTGCAGAAGTTGTCGACAGTTTAAGATTCTTAATAAAGACAACGAATACAGCGGAGAGGTAAGCATGTTTATTGTGTTGATAGAAACTATTCAGTAAAAAAGAAATATTTGTATTAAAGTAGAAATGTTCAAACTGGTTAACTTGCATAGTGTTTTGTCTAACAAGTAATTGGAGTCACTAGATCTAACATGGGTGGCATGTCTGGTCTAGCAGTACTTATTGTTTTATATATTACACAATGCATACCAGAGTGGAAGGTCCAGTAATATAATTGAAATCCAAAGACAGGGACTATGACAAATTATGGAAGTCATTTATTAAAATATAAATATTAAAATTACATGAAGAAATATAAAAGATTTTCATTCAGAATTAATAAAATAAAGTATACTCTAGCATGACTTCATCAAACCCCACTTCATACTAAATAAGGTGGTGTTGGATTGGGTGAAAATTTGTAATATGCGGTCCATGTAGTATGGAATATGTACAAGTTTGTGTAATCTGATATAAAGATCTTGCATTCAAATGTATTAAACATGTTGGCAAAATGATATCACTCTTGGCACGAGCCTAGAATAATATATTTTAGCCAACTTGTTCTATAAATCAAATATAAATGAGCAGTTGGGTAAGATCCTAATATATAAGTTGTTCCAGGTGATAAAAATCCTAATAGATTCCAGGTGGTAAAGCACATAATAGATTCCAGGTGGTAAAACACATAATAGATTCCAGGTTGTAAAACACATTATAGATTCCATCTGGTAAAACACATTATAGATTCCATCTGGTAAAACAAATAATAGATTCCAGGTGGTAAAAAACATAATAGATACCAGGTGGTAAAAAAACATAATAGATTCCAGGTGGTAAAACACATAAAAGATTCCAGGTGGTAAAACACATAATAGATTCCAGGTGGTAAAACACATAATAGATTCCAGGTGGTAAAAAACCTAATAGGTTCCAGGTGGTAAAAAACATTAAAGTTCCAGGTGGTAAAAACTTAAAAGATTCCAGGAGGTAAAAAACATAATAGATTCCAGGTGGTAAAAGACATAAGATTCCAGGTGGTAAAAAACATAATAGATTCCAGGTGGTAAAAGACATAATAGATTCCAGGTCGTAAAAAACATAATAGATTCCATGTGGTAAAAAAACATAATAGATTCAGGTGGTAAAAAACATAATAAATTCCAATCAGTTTACTTGAGGATACTTAACCATTGTGATAAAAAAATTTAAAGCATAATAAAACATGATGTGTGTTGCAGTTTGAATGTGTGGAGAAGTGTCCAGACCACCTACCCCACCTGGTGACAGACCCAGATCCCAGTAAGCCCGTGGCCACAGTCTGTGCCAATGATGAACATCCAGAGGTAGTAGCTGCTGCGCAGCAGACTAAAGAGTAAGTTTTAAAAAACATAAAAACTAAATCATAACAGTTATAAACAAACCAGTAGTTTTAAAACAAACATTTTTTTACTCAAATAATAAAGATATAAATATCAATACAAACTTGCATCTAAAATATTGGATAGACATGTATATCTTTGTTGTTGTTTTTTTTAATAATTAACCAGAAACTGATAATATATTTCTAGATATAAAAGGTGACTGTCACATAAGAATTGCTCTAGTTAAAATAAAAATCTGTTGGAAAAACAAAAACAAAACAGTTTTACAAGACTACAAAGTGAACTGCTGCATCTTTAAAATAAAAACAATTCTATTTCTCCATCAAGTTTTATAAAGCTTTTGTTAAACTCACTAATTAATTGAAATTTTTAGTACCGGTATGTCATTCTTAATTTTCCATATACTGTAAACAAAATTTAAAATTGATTCGGACAATAATGTTTATTTTCATTTTAGTGAGGAAAGAAAAAAAATATTAACAATCGCTTTGCCAGTCTGTGCTGGCGTCCTGCTCCTGGGTGTCCTCTTGGTTGTGTTTGGTTACTGTTGGCGACAAAGAGAGCGAGCCAAGGAGAACACAGTGAAACTAACTGCTAGAATGACAGGAGTGGTGGAGGCTGAGGTATGTATTGCCTTGACAGTTAAGCAGTTTGTTGCGACTGCACATTGACAAACCACCAGCTAGTCCATCTGCTAACCCAATTGTCCACCAGGGCCCAGTTGTTCAAAGCTTGGTTAGCTTAACCTTGGGTTAAGTGAACATTTCAAATCACAATCCTTTTATATTTACAATTTTTTAGGTTATTATTTTATTAAACATTATGAAAATATGCCATATTGTTTCTAAAAACGCATTTAAATTGCCATACAATCATAAAGTACAGAAAATATTGAAGTTACAAAATTTCGCTTAACCCAGGGTTAAGCTAACCAATCTTTGAACAACTGGGTCCAGCCTGCTGTCATTATATCTGTCCACCTGCCACAAAACTGAACAGTCAATCTGCTTCCCCACCTGTCTTTCTATCTACCAGACTGTATGCCTATACATCTGCCAAGTCATTTGTCTGTCCATCTACCAAATAACAATCTATTGATATACCAACCCAACCTGTCTGTCTATCTACCAAACTTACAATCTATTGATTCACCAACCCACCTGTCTGTCTATCTACCAAACTAACAGTTATTGATTCCCTAACATATTTGTCTGTCCATTTGCCAACCACTATGTCTGTCATCTGGTTTGTACTTTGCTGTACATCTGTACAAAAATTAATTTGCTAAACCACCTGTCTGTCTATCTGCCAATCCCCTGTGTCTGTCATCTGTTTTGTACATTTGCTAAACCACCTGTCTGTTTATCTTCCACTCTCATGTCTGTTTTGCACACCTGCCTGTCTATTCACCAATCCACCTGTCCCATCATTTATTTATATGCCCATCTGCCAAACAACCTATTTGCCCATCTATTAACACGCCTGTCTGTCAATGGATCAGTCCAGTCTGTTCACCTGGCACTCCATTGTTTATCATCTGTTGTTTCATTTACCAAACCATCAGTTGGGCTATCTGTTGACTCATCTGTTTTTCATTTGATCCATCTTTCTACTTGTCTGTCCATCTGCCAATCCACCTTGTCTATCATCCTCACTTTTACATTTGCCAAACCACCAATGTCCATTTTCTTACCAAACCATTTTTCATCCAACTTCTGTTTGTCCAATCCATATATTCCTCAGCCAACCAACGTGTCAATACCTGTGCTTATCCATCTGTCTGTCCATTTGCCAACCCACCTGTCAATACCTATGTTTGTCCATCTGTCTGTCCATCTGTCAACCCACCTGTTACTACCTATGTTTGTCCATCTGTTTGTCCATCTGCCAGCCCACCTCTTACCATCTGTTTAGATGTCTGCCAACCTATCTGTCACTCTATATGTGGTCTATCTGCCAAATCCATAAAAATACAGATAACTGTATTAATATAACTCATTTTTATTTTCCAAATTATTGACAATTATTTGTGTATTGCAGCCATTGACTCCAACTGATGCCAAACCTGACCTTTCCAAGTTGAGGTTGATCAAAGAATCAGAACTAAGAAGAGGAGGCATCATTGGTTCCGGGGCATTTGGCACAGTATACAAGGTTTGTGAATTACGCTCTTAGTTGTTTTAGCTCCTCTGTTGCCTGGTGATCCAAAGGTTTCTATGTCTGTCCTTTATATAGCATGTGAATGGTCATCAATCCTTAACTGGATCCTACTTGTATAAAGCTATCAGTTCATGTATGTAAATTGCCTGTCCAGTCCAGACATGTTGCATGTAAACCAATAGTATGTAAGTCATAGTTAACACCAATTCTATTGGGTTGGTAGATGCCTTACTATTGTGTCTATGGTGTGCATTGTAGCTAGGTGCGCTTGCTGAAGTCTGATCGGTACATTTTGTATGGTTGTTCACAAATAATTATCTTTAAATACAGACAAAAAGATAATCATACTAATATTTAGATAACTGACTACACCAACGTCGGTTTGTTTTAGTGCAAAATACCATGAAAGGAAAAATAATTGTTTGCAATATTAATGTACTGTGTATGTAATTTTTCAATGCATTCTTTTCTTTGTAGGGATTTTGGATTCCTGAGGGTGAAAACATAAAAGTTCCTGTAGCTGTGAAAGTGTTACAGGAGGGAACTTCCCCCAATCAAAACCAGGAACTGTTAGAGGAGGCTCGTGTGATGACATCTGTAGAACACCCATGTTGCATTAGAATCCTGGCTGTCTGCATGGCATCACAGGTACATCTCAGTGAAACTTCAGCTAATCAGATATGGGGACAGGTCAAATTTTCACTCATGCTGTAAAGAATATCTGCGATTTTACCGAGATATTTATATCTCAAATCTTGATTCACATACTCGTAAAATACATTTGCTAGTACGACATTGCACTACTCTCAAAAGATGTCAATCAGTATAATTGTTGGGGATTTAAGTGCCCTGTGTATATGTGATTTTGATAATAATTCCAAGAATTTGTTGTAATTGAAGTAAACTTTCTTACATTTCAGATGATGCTGATTACACAATTGATGCCATTGGGATGCTTGTTAGACTACATCAGGAAACACAAGGACAACACTGGCTCAAAGTCTCTCCTCAATTGGTGTACACAGATTGCCAGAGTAAGATTACCTATTTTGAACTGAATCAGGAAACAGAAGTTCCAGATTTGCTCAACTCTCCCCTGAAATTGCTTTAATAAGATTACCAGATGTCTGTTTTAAAACTAAATCAGAAAACATAGGGATAACACTGGTTCAAATCTGGTCTTGGTTCCATTAGAGAGAACAGAATATTATTTATAAATGCTACTGAAACCTGAATATACATTAAATTGAAATAGGGTTACTTTGGGATTTATCTCTCTATTTTAAATTTTATCAACCGCAAACAAAATTAAGGCTCTCACAGGTCTTTGCTAAATTCACAATCATTTGAGTTGGTCACAATGTTTGGTGGCTCATTTTAGCAAATACATTAAATGTCCACTGTTATTGTAGCAATCCAGTCCACCAAGTGCATAGAACTGATATTTACAGATAAATATATTATTGCTTGATATAATCTTGGTATTTGTGAAGGTCTAGCTATACTGAACAACTGTTTAGTGTTAGTTTTCTGATATAAGATTAAATTGTTATTGGTATAATACATGCCATGTGTATTATTGAATTTAATTCATTTTTGGTTGCAGGGGATGGGATATCTAGAGGACAGGGGTATTGTCCACAGAGATCTGGCAGCCAGAAATGTTCTAGGTAGGAGATTGTTACATGTGTAAAGTATGTAAAGTAATGTTGTATTATAGATGGTCCAATGTTCAAGAGTTCTAGGTAGGAGATTGTTACATGTGTAAAGTATGTAAAGTAATGTTGTATTATAGGTGGTCCAATGTTCTAGGTAGGAGATTGTTACATGTCTAAAATAATGTTGTATTATAGATGGTCCAATGTTCTAGGTAGGAGATTGTTACATGTGAAAAGTATATAAAGTTATGTTGTATTATAGATGGTCCAATGTTCTAGGTAGGAGATTGTTACATGTGTAAAGTATGTAAAGTAATGTTGTATTATAGATGGTCCAATGTTCTAGGTAGGAGATTGTTACATGTGTAAAGTATATAAAGTAATGTTGTATTATAGATGGTCCGATGTTCTAGGTAGGAGATTGTTACATGTGTAAAGTATATAAAGTAATGTTGTATTATAGATGGTCCAATGTTCTAGGTAGGTGATTGTTACATATGTGAAGTATATAAAGTAATGTTGTATTATAGATGGTCTAATGTTCTAGGTAGGTGATTGTTACATATGTAAAGTATATAAAGTAATGTTGTATTATAGATGGTCCAATGTTCTAGGTAGGAGATTGTTACATATGTGAAGTATATAAAGTAATGTTGTATTATAGATGGTCTAATGTTTTAGGTAGGTGATTGTTACATATGTAAAGTATATAAAGTAATGTTGTATTATAGATGGTCCAATGTTCTAGGTAGGAGATTGTTACATGTGTAAAGTAATGTTGTATTATAGATGGTCCAATGTTTTAGGTAGGAGATTGTTACATGTGTAAAGTAATGTTGTATTATAGATGGTCCAATGTTCTAGGTAGGTGATTGTTACATATGTAAAGTATATAAAGTAATGTTGTATTATAGATGGTCTAATGTTCTAGGTAGGTGATTGTTACATGTGTAAAGTAATGTTGTATTATAGATGGTCCAATGTTCTAGGTAGGTGATTGTTACATGTGTAAAGTATGTAAAGTAATGTTGTATTATAGATGGTCTAATGTTCTAGGTAGGTGATTGTTACATGTGTAAAGTACTGTTGTATTATAGATGGTCTAATGTTCTAGGTAGGGGATTGTTACATGTGTCAAGTATATAAAGTAATGTTGTATTATAGATGGTCTAATGTTCTAGGTAGGTGATTGTTACATGTGTAAAGTAATGCTGTATTATAGATGGTCCAATGTTCTAGGTAGGTGATTGTTACATGTGTAAAGTATGTAAAGTAATGTTGTGTTATAGATGGTCTAATGTTCTAGTTAGGAGATTGTTACATGTGTAAAGTATATAAAGTAATGTTGTATTATAGATGGTCCGATGTTTTAGGTAGGAGATTGTTACATCTGTCAAGTATGTAAAGTAATGTAGTGTTATAGGTGGTCTAATGTTCTAGGTAGGAGATTGTTACATGTGTAAAGTATGTAAAGTAATGTTGTATTATAGATGGTCCAATGTTCTAGGTAGGTGATTGTTACATGTGTAAAGTATGTAAAGTAATGTTGTATTATAGATGGTCTAATGTTCTAGGTAGGGGATTGTTACATGTGTAAAGTATATAAAGTAATGTTGTATTATAGATGGTCCGATGTTTTAGGTAGGAGATTGTTACATGTGTAAAGTATGTAAAGTAATGTAGTGTTATAGGTGGTCCAATGTTCTAGGTAGGAGATTGTTACATGTGTAAAGTATGTAAAGTTATGTTGTATTATAGATGGTCCAATGTTCTAGGTAGGTGATTGTTACATATGTAAAGTATATAAAGTTATGTTGTATTATAGATGGTCCAATGTTCTAGGTAGGAGATTGTTACATGTGTAAAGTATGTAAAGTAATGTTGTATTATAGATGGTCCAATGTTCTAGGTAGGAGATTGTTACATGTGTAAAATATGTAAAGTAATGTAGTGTTATAGATGGTCCAATGTTTTAGGTAGGAGATTGTTACATATGTAAAGTATATATATAAAGTTATGTTGTATTATAGATGGTCCGATGTTCTAGGTAGGTGATTGTTACATGTGTAAAGTAATGTTGTATTATAGATGGTCCAATGTTCTAGGTAGGAGATTGTTACATGTGTAAAGTATGTAAAGTTATGTTGTATTATAGATGGTCCAATGCACAATTTTCACTTTCAAGAGTAACTCATTACACAGTCAAATGTATTACTTACAGTTAACCTGGTGTACAGCTATAAAATTTTCATGCAGTAGAATGTAGTTTTTTACACAGTCAAATATTTTTATTTCAAACTATTAATGTCAGACAGTGTGCTTTAGGTAATTGTACATTTAAAAAATCCAACAATTCAATACATAGTCCTGGCCATCATTTGACGATCGTTTGAAAATTAATTTGCAAGGTCAAAACATCACAAAAGATTAAAGAAAACTTAACTCACATTTAATATAATTCAAGAAATCATTTTTCTGTGAATTTTGAATGCCAAATTGTGAAATATTCAATCATTTTCATGCTAGTTTATTAACATTTGATCTGAAGAAGCAAATTTCCTATCCTGCTCCATGTGAGTCCTTGGATAAAGTGAAATAATTTGATATTTCAGTACAAAGTGCCGGGCAGGTAAAGATTACTGACTTTGGGTTGGCCAAGCTTCTCGACTACAATGAGCCTGAATATCATGCTGCTGGAGGAAAAGTAAGTCTATCACCAAATTTAGTCTGCTTGTTTGTTTGTTTGTATGTTAATTTGCTAGACTCTTTTTATTATTTATATATTTGTAAAAAACAACTTTATATACATGTAGTTTATACTAATTTATTGTAGCATGATTTTGAAAATATCTAAGAGCTTTTAATTATCAACCACTCTCATGTCAGCTTCTTTGATTGAACCAGTACTAAGTATTTTTTTTTTTAAGAGGCACTGGGTTGAACTGAGGATCAAACTTCAACCTCTGGTATGAGTGGCCCAAACTCTAGCCACTACTGTCCAAACTTTCATTAAGATAAAGTTTTTACAAATCAAGTAGAACCAGTACACTACACTAATCATGTGGTGAGATTGAACTAATGACCCTTAGACCCTGGGTTTGATGGTCTGCCACTGAACTACTGTACAGTCCTCTGTGGCCATGTTGTCTAGGGTGCTGTCATCACACGATCACTGCTGAGGTGGTAGGTTCAAGTCACTCAAAAATCTTTATGCAAGAAAGTTTGCAAGTTAGTGGTGGAAGGACGTTCTGAGGTATTCCTTCACTAGTAAAACTGGATATGCTATATATAACCTGAAATGTGTTGAAAATGGCATTTTAAACTCTATTGAACCATTGACTCTACAAATAGAGATTGTCTTGTTTTATAGAAATTCAGATTATCTTGTCTTAAATATTATCTTTTAAGAGGACTGATCAATTGCAAAATTTAATTCTTAATGTAGTTTAATTTTATATCATAATATTTCATTCATACATGCATAATATAATGTGTTTACTACTAACATATCATATAAGGATATATTTATCACCTCCATGGCATGTATAGATAAATATTTATTTCTGCAGATTTGAAATATGTACTTTATTTAAACTGAACAAAATGGTATCAGATTATATTTTATGTGTTACCTGAATGACCGAAAACAATAATAATGAAAAAGGATATAATGTAAAGAATATTCAGTAAAAAGGGTGGCGGCGGTGAAGCAGACAGGATACTGACCACAAATGCCAGAGTCCACAGGTTCAATCCTAGTCTGAACCCAATAGCCTTTTGAAAACAACACTTGGTACTAGTCCCACACGAGAAATGGCAATTCATGTTATAAATCTCTGGACTTATTCCATTATCAAGCTGAAATAAATTTGTATAACCAAAGGGTTTATAAGTAACAAGACAAAATTGTTTGTACCTCATGTTCTGTTTTACAGATGCCAATAAAATGGTTGGCCTTAGAGTGTATACAGCATAGAATATTCACCCATAAAAGTGACGTGTGGAGTTACGGGGTCACTGTTTGGGAATTATTCACATACGGAAACCGTCCTTATGAGAATGTACGAGCCCGTGACGTCCCAGATCTGTTAGAGAAGGGTGAGAGGTTGCCACAGCCGCCCATCTGCACCATAGATGTCTATATGATCATGATCAAATGTAAGTTCTATTTTTATTATCACTTGCCGATGGGTTTTTTCTCTTTGGATAAACAGCTGTCTTGATAAACTTTCTCTCCGCAGGTTGCTGCCATTAATCAAGCAGAGCAATAATCGGGATTCATCATTTGTTTGTCATACTTCACTGTTTGGTTCAGCTTCCATCTATAACTACTGACCAAACACCAGCAGAGCCTTTGTCATGCTTTGTTTTGTTTGAATATTTAGTGTGCCATTAAGGGCTAACAGACAATCTGTTGGCAGTATTAAAGCACTGGAAGTAACTGATAACTAACCCACTACATGTAGTTGAATTTAACAGTTCATGGGATTTAATAAATGGTTAACTGTAACGAAAAGTTCATTTTGGCAAGTATAAGGTTCTTTTAACGATCTGAAATTTTGTTTAATGGTGAATTGTTATCAGAGCTGTTAAACATTTCTGACTGCTGAAAAAGTCGAAGTTAGTTACTCACACCTATTAAGCTGCCTGACACTGACTGAATGGTTTTGTTTTAAAGTGATATAATGCGTATTTGGGTACAACAGATACACTTAGATGTGTATAAAATTAATAAAAAAGAAAAACATGACGTAAAGTTTATTGGCGAGTAGAAGATGATCAATGATTAAGTCAAAACGGGGCAGCGCTTTGTTTGGTTGTCATTTTCGCTATTTCATTATTCACGTGTAGTATGTAAAGTTTTAAATCTTGACAAAAAAGTGTGTTATTAACGTATTATACAGTGTTATTAACATACGATACACAGTATTTGATTTACATTAAAGTACATATCTTTCTACAGACCACCACGTTTACTGTTAATAAGTTTGAGTCGCCCGCTTTGAAACTCTCATTGTTTACATGCACGGTGTCAATAAAACTTTACTCATAGAAAAACACGCTATATGAAACAAGACGTATCACATATCATGTTTTTAGAGGTCGAAATTTTTTATCCAGTAACCAATCAGAATGTAAGAAGCTTATGAAGTACATTATAATGTGTTTTCTACTGACTGAACCTGAATGATACATGGAAATTATCATACTTGGTTATTTTATTTCAAATTTGGTATTACAAAAAAAAAAAGAAGATATTTTTAATAATTTTCAGTTGAAAAAAAATCCAGTAAAAGTTACTACCTGAAAGTACTTTTTTCTTGTTTTATTCTAATATAAAAATACACATGTTTATTTGTTACTCAGGCTGGATGTTAGATGCAGATAGTCGACCAGCATTCAATGAACTTGCAGAAGAATTTGCCAAGATGGCGAGAGACCCAGGCCGCTACCTTGTTATACAGGTATGTATTGACCATGTCACAGACATGATTATAATGAGTCATGTAACATGCGTGAGACTCACCTGGATCTCTACCCCCGGGGCCATTGGAAGACCGGTGAAGGGGCATTAAGTGTTAACCCTGTCCGTCAAGTTGGTGTCCGCTGAACATCTTCTGAAAGACTCTGCGTATTTGATCAATGTATTGCTGTAGGACTTTAAAATACAGGAGTTATGGCTCCTTTTTACTTATTTTTGGGTAAAATTTACTGGCATATAGCAGGGGCATCCATGTTCCATGGGCACGTTTTTAATGTCTACTCTATATACACAGAGGCTTCATATGTATACATATAGTGAGGATCCAGCTACAAGTTAGTATCAGTAGAATGGTCATCTTTAAAAGCCTTCCATTTTTCTCCAATTTTGTCAAATTTAAATATAATTGAAAATGTTGGCTGATTTTTTTAATAACTCAAAAACACAACATGAAATTTTTGTAGCATCGTCTGCTTCTATTTTGTTTCTGCTATTAAATGTATGAAATTTGTTGTCACTTTTTTATAATCTTGCTTTCATTTTTAATGTCACCATATTTTTGCTGATAAATGCACATTATCAAAATAAATCTTCTTGTGATGTTTGTATTTTTGATATTATATGACATGCATTTAGATTGATTAAATTGGCTTTATTCCATGTGGGTCAGTCGTAGATAGGATGTAGGTCACCAATACGGCGTAACATGGGACTGATGTAGGTCAACAACACGGCGTATCATGGGACTGATCCCTGATTGTCTCTGATAAACAACACCCAGTACTGGTTCTACCCAGGATTAAATGGACTCAAGGCTCGTCCACAAGAACTTTGAGCTTACTTCTCAAGCAAGATAAAATGATTTAGTAAAGATGAA
The DNA here is from genome assembly GCA_029582155.1 of Panopea generosa. Taxonomy (NCBI): domain Eukaryota; kingdom Metazoa; phylum Mollusca; class Bivalvia; order Adapedonta; family Hiatellidae; genus Panopea; species Panopea generosa. Next base: position 36,654,960 of record CM055911.1, on the reverse strand, counting down.
ACATTTCAATAAGTTGTGATAAAAACAACCACACTGTCCCTGTAAGTATTTATAAATCCAATAACATCAGTCACTGAGTGATTTTAATAAAACAAATATGGTAAAAGAAACAACATTGTTACAGTAATGGCTGCTACATGTAGTAATGACTGCTAGTATTGTTTTTTGTGATCATTTTGTGCCTTTATTAAAGAAAATAAAGTATGTGTCTGTAGGGAAGCCAATGTACAAATAATAATTTTTGCATTCAGAATGTTTTATGTTTAAAGGTGATCATTCCTCAAAAGTAAAAGGTTGAATACTAAGAGCTGCTGTATGAATAGTTGGAGATTTATCAAAAAGATTGCTTAATAAGTTTGTTGTCAAAATGGGTGACATCATTACCATATAGGTTTAACAAATTACTTAATAAGTTTGTTGTCAAAATGGATGACATTATTACCAAATAGGTTAAAAAAATTGCTTAACAGTTTAATGAGAAAGTAAGTGATTGAGGACCAAAGCTGTATTATACTAATTGGGTTACCGTGTTGAAATAAAGCCTTTATTATTAACTATGTTTGTGAACCTTAATTAACATTATATTCATTGCAAGGAGGCAAAAGTTTCATTTGTCTTGTAGGTGTTAAAACTTCTATTGAAGAACTTAATATTTTAGAATAGAAAGTTTAGTTGTGGTATTATGTGGTTAATTTATCTTTTAGATTTTGTATTGAGCTTGCTTTTATTGTGATAGTACTGCAGTATTGTACAGAAACATGGTGTGTGATAGTACTGCAGTATTGTACAGTAATGTGGTGTGTGATAGTACTGCAGTATTGTACAGAAATGTGATGTGTGATAGTACTGCAGTATTGTACAGAAACATGGTGTGTGATAGTACTGCAGTATTGTACAGAAACATGGTGTATGATAGTACTGCAGTATTGTACAGAAACATGGTGTGTGATAGTACTGCAGTATTGTACAGAAATATGGTGTGTGATAGTACTGCAGTATTGTACAGAAACATGGTGTGTGATAGTACTGCAGTATTGCACACAAAAATGGTGTGTGATAGTACTGCAGTATTGTACAGAAATGTGGTGTGTGATAGTACTGCAGTATTGTACAGAAATATGGTGTTTGATAGTACTGCAGTATTGTACAGAAACATGGTGTGTGATAGTACTGCAGTACTGTACAGAAATATGGTGTGTGATAGTACTGCAGTACTGTACATAAATATGGTGTGTGAAAGTACTGCAGTATTGTACAGAAACATGGTGTGTGCTAGTACTGCAGTATTGTACAGAAACATGGTGTGTGCTAGTACTGCAGTATTAATCAGAAACATGGTGTGTGATAGTACTGCAGTGTTGTACAGAAACATGGTGTGTGATAGTACTGCAGTATTGTACAGAAACATGGTGTGTGATAGTACTGCAGTATTGTACAGAAACATGGTGTGTGATAGTACTGCAGTATTGTACAGTAACATGGTGTGTGATAAAACTGAAGCTCCTACAAATTGTCTCAATATTAGAGTAGTTTAGCAAATTGATTATACAAAAGTAAATCCTCTCTCCAAAGAAAATACATGTGTAAAACATAAAAAGTTACTGTTTAGATTAAATGTAAGTGACCCTGCCATTTTTAGCTCTACTGGCCAGAGGCCAGAAGTGCTTATGCGATGGTGCATTGTCTGTCGTCCGTCGTCCGTCGTCTGTCGTCTGACGTCTGTCGTCTGTTAGCAGCACTTTCTCTGAAACCACTAGGCCAATTAAACTGAAACTTCACATGGGTGTTTCTATTGCATAGGAGACTATACAGAAGATTTTTTTTTTTCGATCTGAAATTCAAGATGGCCGCTGTTACTAAAAATAGTCCAAAACTTAAAAAATCTTCTTCTCATGAACAGCCCAACAGATTTTCAAACTGTTTATGTAGTAATGATGACCAACTATAGTTTTGTTAGATTTGTTCAAATGGTGTCCCTAGGATTAAATATGACCCCGCCCCGAGGGTTCAATTAGGGGACACATGTCATTATAATATTTTTTATTTTTTATTTTTAAAATGGAAATGATTTTGCCTATATCTTCACAGAAGTATTGTTTGGTGAAGGAGGTTCAGATTTGTGAAAATGACTGGGTTCCACTGTCTTAAGAGGTCAGGAGGGGCTCCAAAAGGGTATAAATTGTGAATTACTAAATTTGTTTTCTTAAGAACTGGTATGTCAGATTTGTTCATATTTTGCATAAATTATCCCTATGTGTAGGGGTTTGATTGCAGATAAGAATTTAGGGGCTAAAATTTATAGGGGCCCTGTAAGGGGACTTAGAATTTAACATAGGGATACTATGGGGAAAACAGAAAATTCTCTTTTTCTTTCATCTGTTCTTAAACAACTAGGCCAATTAAACTGAAACTTTACATGGGTGTTTCTATTGCATAGGAGACTATACAGAATTTTTTTTTTTTCAATCTGAAATTCAAGATGGCCACCATTACTAAAAATAGTCCAAAACTTAGAAAATCTTCTTCTCATGAACGGCCCAACAGATTTTCAAAATGTTTATGTAGTAATGATGACCAACTATAGTTCTGTTAGATTTGTTCAAATGGTGTCCCTAGGGTTAAAAATGACCTTGCCCCGAGAGTTCAATTAGAGGACACATTTCAATATAATATTTTTTTTTTTAAATGGAAATAATTTTGCCTATATCTTCACTAAAGCATTGTTAGGTAAAGGAGGTTAAGATTTGTAAAAATGACTGGGTTCCTATGTCTTAAGGGGTCAGGAGGGGCCCCAAAAGGGTACAAATTGGGAATTAGTCAAGTTGTTTTCTTAAGAACTGGTATGTCAGATTTGTACATATTTGATATAAATTATCCCTAAGTGTAGGGGTTTGATTTCAGATAAGAATTTAGGGGCCAAAATATATAGGGGCCCTGTAAAGGGACTTAGAATTTTACATAGGGATACTGTGGGAAGACAGAAAATTCTCTTTTTTTTTTCATTTATTCTGAAACCATTAGGCCAATTAAACTGAAACTTCACATGAATGTTTCTATTGCATAGGAGACTATACAAAAGATTTATTTTTTCTATCTAAAATTCAAGATGGCCACCGTTACTAAAAAAAGTCCAAAACTTTAAAAATCTTCTTCTCATGAACGGTACAACAGATTTTCAAAAGGTTTATGTAATAATGATGACCAACTATAGTTTTGTTAGATTTGTTCAAATGGTGTCCCTAGAGTTAAAAATGACCCCACCCCCATGTTCTATTGCATTGTAGAATTTCAAAAAGTGCTATGGCCACTATGAGTCAGTAGAGCATCCTCAGGCCCTCTTGTTATAAAGAAAAGAAAAGAATAAGAAGAAAAAGAGGAAGAACAGATGTATCAATTTTATTTCATTGAGGGAACACTGAAGTTGTTGCTCATTCCAAAGCAGTATGGTCACTTCACAAAGTTAAATTTTATAAATACATCACTGAAGACAACATAAAAAATAGGATTGAAAACAATGACAATATGATTTGTAAAATTTCTCTATTTATAAGTGAAATTATCAAATTTAATTCACTGAGATGTGACAATATTTTCCCAAGTTTTTTATACAAGTACAGTATAATGAAGGAATGGTGAATATGTAACTTAATGTCCACTATATTCAATCTGTAATGCGTTTACCATCTTTGCATATGCATAAACTTGAGGAAAAATGGATATTAATCATAAATTATATTACAACAACTGGCTGCTTAATTGTTGTGTTGGCTTCTACATAGCACTATATAAGTATAATGTCACTGTGCTGCACTGTTTGTGTCTAAATATGGTGACAATTAAACAAAATGTAAACCAAGAAATTATGTACTTATGAGCTAAATTTTACAATGCCTGGTACAATTTCAGATCAGTTCGAAATACTTAGTTTTAAAAACTAGATTTAAACTTAAACAGATGTGGTACATTCATACATTCAGTATAATATTCTCACATTACAGTGTTATGTGTGGGATGATGTTTTATGTTACTCAAACGCTGTGATTCATTTCACAAGATGTGCTAGTTAAGCTTGAAGAAAATAGCCAGACATTAAAACAGTGAGATATTCAGATATTCTCTATTAGATATAATTGTAGACCTCCATGTAAAAATGCATTCTTTGTTCTGTATATAAAATAAACTTAAGAAAAATTGTAGATAGTTTTTAAGAATTCAAATAATGATGTTACTTAATTATACAAGCAACAATTGAGGAGATATTTTAAATTTGGGACTGTTACATGTAGGGGAGTAAAGATATCAAATATATTAGAGTAAAACGTAAATAATGTAAGGAAAGACAGGTATGCACAAAGGATGATTTAATGCTTTGAATTAAGAAAAAAATATGTCTGTTGGTTCTTGACATCAGAGTAGCAAAAAAAGATTTATAAAAAATGCACAAAAATCTCCATTGTAATACACACAGGGTGATGCTTTGAAGAAAATTCCTTCTGAGGAAATTCTTGTTGGCTCGAGAACCGATCTACTGTTGGAGAATGGTGTGGAAGAGGTACCAGTACGGGTTTTATGTTATCAGCATGGCGTCTGGAATGCATATCTACCCTTATAATTATATGTCTAGTTATTTATAGTAACAAAGCTGTCTGGCAGAGTGTCATGTCTATAAATTGTAACAAATTTGTCTTTTAATTGTACATTATGTACATGTATATATTAACAATCATTTTATAGATGTGTTATATAGTGAAATGTGGAAATTGATATGCTGTTTAAACATTGAAAAGAAATGACAGTGGTGTGTTTCTTTTTGCATTGTATTTATTTTGCATAAATGTATTATTTTTAAGTTTAGGTAAATCTTGTGTTTATAATTATGCAAAATTTCTAGTCATCTTGTTTTTAATTAACCCAGACTGCAAACAGCAATTAATACTCTGTGGTATTTGCTTAGCCTGTGTTATGTCCCGCTTGCTGAGTTCAAAGAGTTTTTGTAAGGAAGTTTATCAGTAACAATGTTTCCTATTTACAATGTACTGTGGCTCTACTCAGAGGTTTATCAGTAACAATGTTTCCTATTTACAATGTACTGTGGCTCTACTCAGAAGTTTATCAGTAACAATGTTTGCTATTTACAATGTACTGTGGCTCTACTTAGAAGTTTGCCAGTTACAATGTTTGCTATTTACAATGTACTGTGGCTCTACTCAGAAGTTTATTAGTTACAATGTTTGCTATTTACAATGTACTGTGGCTCTACTCAGAAGTTTATTAGTTACAATGTTTGCTATTTACATTGTACTGTGGCTCTACTCAGAAGTATGTCAGTTACAATGTTTGCTATTTACAATGTACTGTGGCTCTAGTCAGAAGTTTATGAGTTACAATGTTTGCTATTTACAATGAACTGTGGCTCTACTCAGAGGTTTATCAGTTACAATGTTTGCTATTTACAATGTACTGTGGCTCTACTCAGAAGTTTGTCATTTACAATGTTTGCAATTTACAATGTACTGTGGCTCTACTCAGAAGTTTATTAGTTACAATGTTTGCTATTTACAATGTACTGTGGCTCTACTCAGAAGTTTATCAGTTACAATGTTTGCTATTTACATTGTACTGTGGCTCTACTCAGAAGTTTATTAGTTACAATGTTTGCTATTAACAATGTACTGTGGCTCTACTCAGAAGTTTGCCAGTTACAATATTTGCTATTCACAATGTACTGTGGCTTTCCTCAGAAGTTTGCCTGTTACAGTGTACTGTGGCTCTACTCAGAAGTTTGCCAATTACAATGTACTGTGGCTCTTCTCAGATTCGTGTATATTAAGCTAAGATCTTCCTGAATCATACTTTTACATACATTTTTTGTGATTTCTAAGCATTTCATAATTTATTTTAATCTGGGTGAAGTGGGGCCCTCTTTGTTCGCCGTCTCAAGATCACATACCTCTCACTGCTGAGGTTATGGGTTCAAGCCCAAAATGTTTTACGTAAGAAAGTTTGCTATTTACTGCTGGCCTAGGATGTAAGTTCTACTCAGATTCAGGTATACACACCTTGGGATTTCCTCCAACAATGAAAACGCCATTTATAACTTAAAAGGTATTGTTCATGACCAGGCTAATTATTTCCAAGTTTTAAACAATATTCTTTTGTTGAAGTTGGGATGAATAATATACCTGCATTACTTGTACAGTGAACTTATTTACACCAACGAGTGGGAGATTTACCATGTTCATGAAATTTCCATTTTGGAATTTCATGTTGTGTAATCAGTTTCGTTACTTACGATATAGCATACATGGAGTGAGACGGATCTCTGGCAGATATTGTCATACATGAATCTGAGCTTCTTTCTCCACATTATGACATGAAAACTGTTTTTTGTTTGTATTTAAATTGATTAGAATCCCTTGAACTCCCTATATTTGTTTATAACTGTGGATGAATGTTTTAATGTGTGTACAGGATTTAACATGCAGGATGTCGGACTTATGGTTGTAGATATATATAGTAAAATTGGAGCACCGTTACCTGTTTGAATATATGAATAACATAATATATGTGCACTGAGCAAAAAAGCTTTCTGAACTGAAAAAAAATAGGATTGTTTTTTTTATTGTTTTTTTAAGCATACATATGTCTACTTAATGAAGCACTGAGGAACTGTTGAAGGATGCCTTTTTATTTTAATTTGTTTAAGAATAAAATAAAATTACCCTGTAACATTGGGTTAAGTTGAAAATGATTTATTTTATATTATGAAAATAGTTCTTATAACTAGGCTTAATTACACCCAAAGTCTTCCCCAAGGGTAGAAACAATAGAAGCAGATAAGTGTTTTGCTCAAGGTCAACACACACAGTTAGCCGTGGTTTGGGGTTGAACTTATGAAAGTGACCCAATGTGGACAATGTGTTATTTCCTCAATTAATGATTACAGCAAGTAATCTGCATCTGCTACGTTCTGATTCTGCCAAGAATGACGAGCGTCATTTGTTTCACAATCAATGTAAAAACACAGAAACTTTTAAAGGTTAATAATTATATTTTTAAATAAGATATTTTAATGTTTATCCCGACAGAATGACTGAACTGCCAGTGCACATGTTTGTAAATTAGATGTTTAGATTTGACTGTGATAAAACATTATTTGCACCAGTATATGGATGTTGTTTACAAAGTGTTTGCACAACAAACCTATTTACTCACCCATAATACACTTGTTTTTCAGGTCATTGGCACAGTAGTGATATTTATAACATTCATTATATGCTTCTTTCTTCAGTTTCTATAAGGTTAAATAACTATTATTAGTCCCCTGCAGGTTTAACCGGAAGGGATAATTATGTTTACCCTCCATCCAGCTAACTAAGCTAGGTTCTTGTAGCTAAGCTAGGTTCTTGTAGCTAAGCTATGTTCTTGTAGCTAAGCTCGGTTCTTGAAACTTGCATGTTAGAGGGCAATAAGGAGATAATACAGATCATTTTACTTTTGAGTTGAATACTTATTGTCATTGCTATGGCAACAAAACTCTTGTCGTCCAGAAATATTACTAAAAAACTATCAAAGCCAGGTTTGTGAAACTTCGCATGTGAATAGAAGGCAATAAGGAGATGCTGTCTGGCTTTTTATTTTTTTAGTCGGACAAAAATTGAAGTGCTATAGCAACAAAATTATTAGAATACAACCTTGATCCTGTGATAAGACAAAAGGTATCCAAGTTAGTTTTGTGAAACTTTGCATGTGAATAGAGAGAAAAAAGGACATCATGTAGATCATTTAATTATTTTTTCAGCAGACCCAAAACTACGGTTGTTTGGCAATAAAATTGGTAAAATTATAAATAAAGCCTGGATCCTGCAAGAACTCAGAAAGTATTCAAGCCGAGTGTATGAAACTTGCTAAGTGGATAGAGAGTGACAATTTGTGGTTGCTATGGCAACAAAATTGGTCGATATAACCTAGATCCTGCATGACCTCAAAGTATTCAAGCTGAGACAGTTTATTTAACCAATTTTGTTTCCATACCATATACATGTACATGTACATGTATTGCTTGCAATACTACACTGACTTGTTTAATTAAAGAATATGTTTACAGTTGGGACTGCTATTAGGTCCTTAGTCCATTGTAACATATAACTGTATTGTTGCTTAAGTTTTCATTGGGTTTTATCCAGTAAGGTTTACAAAGTAAGATATGGAAATGGTGCTCTCATATAATTCATGTGTCTCATTTTACTGTAAATATGTACTTTTTGATCTTTTCAGCATATAGTACAAACAACAACTTTTTATCTTCACCAAAATTTCACCTTTGAATTCATAAAAATGTAGTCCAACTATAAAATGAATATGTGAAATCCTAGTTATTGTGGTTTGATCAACATAATCATATGCATGTATAGTGAAAATAGAGAATCATTGTGAGGAATTGTATGTTACAGTGTATCTTTAACCTGATAGTAGAGAAGAATGTGTCGCCAGTCTGGCTACAGCTCATTCAGTACTGCATCACATTTGGCCTGGGGATCAAACGGTCTTTTGTTAGAGCATTGGATATAGGATCACAGATTAGTCTCCTTGAGCAAAATACTTTATCCGTTTATGCTTAGTACTGATTCTACCCAGAAATACATTGAGCATGATTAGCCTAAGTTGTAATAACTCGTTTCACAATCGAAGTAAAATAAATAAGTTTAAACTAAACTGAACCCACCAGCTAGGCTATAATAGATGTTTATCTCTGAAACAACAGTCATCTGCAGCATGATTTAAATTTGAACCATAACAGGTGACTGAACCGTAACAGGTGACTGAACCATAACAGGTGACTGAATCGCACAGGTGACTGAACCACAACAGGTGACAGAACCACAACAGGTGACTGAACCATAACAGGTGACTGAACCACAACAGGTGACTGAACCACAACAGGTGACAGAACCATAACAGGTGACTGAACCACAACAGGTGACTGAACCACAACAGGTGACAGAACCACAACAGGTGACTGAACCATAACAGGTGACTGAACCATAACAGGTGGTGACTGAACCACACAGGTGACTGAACCATAACAGGTGACTAAACCACAACAGGTGACAGAACCACAACAGGTGATTAAACCATAACAGGTGACTAAACCATAACAGGTGACAGAACAATAACAGGCGACAGAACCACAACAGGTGACAAAACCACCACAGGTGACTAAACCATAACAGGTGACTGAACCATAACAGGTGACAGAACAATAACAGGTGACAGAACCACAACAAGTGACTAAACCATAACAGTTTACTTAACCATAACAGGTGACAGAACCACAACCGGTGACTGATCTGTAACAGGTGACTAAACCACAACAGGTGACTGAATCATAACAGGTGGCTAAACCATAACTGGTTACAGAACCACAACAGGTGACTAAACCATAACTGGTGATTGAACCAAATCAGTTTACTTAACCCATAACAAGTGACATAACCATAACAGGTGATTAAACCATAACAGGTGACTAAACCATAACAGTTTACTTAACCATAACAAGTGACAGAACCACAACAGGTGACTAAACCACAATAGGTGACTGAACCATAACAGGTGACTTAACCATAACAGGTGATTGAACCATAACAAATGACAGAACAACAACAGGTGATTAAACCATAACAGGTGACTAAACCACAACAGGTGACAGAACCACAACAGGTGACTAAACCATAACAGGTGACTAAACCATAACAGGTGACAGAACAATAACAGGTGACAGAACCACAACAGGTGACAAAACCACCACAGGTGACTAAACCATAACAGGTGACTGAACCATAACAGGTGACAGAACCACAACAGGTGACTGAATCATAACAGGTGACTAAAACATAACAGGTTACAGAACCACAACAGGTGACTAAACCATAACTGGTGATTGAACCAAATCAGTTTACTTAACCATAACAGGTGACAGAACCATAACAGGTGATTAAACCATAACAGGTGACTAAACCATAACAGTTTACTTAACCATAACAAGTGACTGAACCATAACAGGTGACTTAACCATAACAGGTGATTGAACCATAACAAATGACAGAACCACAACAGGTGATTAAACCATAACAGTTTACTTATCCACAACAGGTGACTGAATCATAACAGATGATTGAACCATAACAAATGACTGAACCATAACAGGTGACCGAACCATAACAGGTGATTGAATCATAACAGGTGACCGAACCATAACAGGTGACCGCACCATAACAGGTGACTGAACAGTAACAGTTTACCAATCAATAACAGGTTACTGATCTATAACAAATGACAGGTGACTGAACCATAACTGGTGACTAAACCATAACAGTTTATCAAACAATAACAGGTGACTGAATTATAACAGGTGACTGAACCATAACATGTGACTGAACCATAACTGGTGATTGAACCATAACAGGTGACTGAACCATATCAGTTTACCAAACCATAATAGATGACTGGATCATAACATGTGACAGAACCATAACAGATGACTGAACCATAACAGGTGACTTAACCATAACAGGTGACTGAACCATTACAAGTGACTGAGCCATAACAGGTGACTGAACATAACAGTTTACCTAACCATAATAGGTGACTGAATCATTACAAATGACTGAACCATAACAGGTGATAGAACCATAACAGTTTACCAAACCATAACAGATTACTGAACCATAACAAGTGACTGAACCCTAACAAACTTAACCAAAACAGGTGACTGAACCATAACAGGTGACTGAGCTTTAACAGGTGACTGAACCATAACAGTTTACAAAACCATAACAGATGACTGAATCATTACAGGTGACTGAACCATAACAGGTGACTGAACCATAACAGGTGACTGAGCCATAACAGGTGACTGAGCATAACAGGTGACTTAGCTATAACAGGTGACTGAGCCATTACTGAATAAGGGTAGTTTACCAAGTAAGGGCAGTTTACCAAACCATAACAGATAACAGTTTACTGAGTAAGGGCCATTGACAAAGTATCCTATAATAAATCCCATATTATTTGCATGTTGATCTTTGAAGTGTGCATTGCATGGTGCATTTGATTACATCCAAACCTGAACAGTGGCAAGGAAGGGTGGGATGGAGAAAATGTCAAGAGTGACAGAAAACAATAAAAGTCAACATCGTTCGACATCCCTGCAACCATGCTGCTTGCTTTTGTCAAAGAGTCACCCAATTTGTATTCCATTATCAATGCATATGTAATCTTACTGTATGAAAGTAGTGGGTTTATCATTTTCTTGATTTGATTTCAATTCAAGAGCAGTATAACAGAAATTATATTACAAGTTGACTTAATAAAAACTATGATTAGGTATTCATTTCCGATTGTACATGTAAATACATTCAGTATTCAATCCTTGATATTCACAGCTGATATTTGTGTTTTAATATTTGTACTCAAGGGAGGCAATCTTATTTTCTTACTTACAGGGAGACAGCATTATCATCTTACTAAAGGGAGATCTCAATATTTATTTACTTGCAGGGAGACAAGTTGATGCGGTTGCCTAGTTACTCATATGATAAGGATGATTTAGCCAGGCATCTCAGTGTGGCAGCAGATGGCCCTGAGGAGGTAGTAGAAGCAGACGACTATTTACAACCAGCACCACCTGTACCACTTGCTGCTGATAATAATAATGTGAAGGTCAGTTGTATATATCAAGACCATGATGACCAATGTCTGTTAATGGGAAGTGCCAACTTACAAATATTGTAAATTGTGTATGCCCTTAGATATCCAGTTTGCTCCATAGAAAATGTTCTACTCATTTCTAATATAAATACACTATACTGTAACTGAGCAAACGTAATATATAAAGCAGACTTTACTTTTAAAATCAATATTCAGCTTTGTCATACCATATTCATTTGAAAAACTATAAAACATTTTTATCCATTTCAGAATCCTTTATTACATTCGAGCCATGGTGCCTCTAATAAAGAAACACCCATGTTAATACGAGAGAAAAGATACGGCCATCTTGAATCTGCTGCTGCTGCAAGACAACAGAGGGAGCTGTCTCCAAGTCGTCTCCGTGGCGACAGTATCAACGGTAGATACAGTTCTGATCCTGTCAAATATACGCGTAGTAGAGGTAAAACAAATATTGTTTGTAAATATACAATTGGCTTATTTTTAATAACCCCCCCCCCTAAAAAAAAATTGGGGGTGGCATGTAATAGCAGTGTCAGTCCGTCAGTCCTTCCATCCGGTATTTCGTTTCCAGCCTGTATCTTTGTCATGCATAGATAGATTTTGTTGATACTTGCTACAAATGATCAACATAACATGAAGACTTGTCTCAAATAAACCCACATCTGTACCTCAAAGGTCAAGGTCACAATTTGAGTTTGTTTGAATACACTTTGAGTCTGTTTGAGATATCGTGTCCGGCCTGTAACTTTGTCATGCATAGATGGATTTTAATGATACTTGCTACAAATGATCAACATAACATGACGACGTGTAACGAGTAAGACCCACACCCGTACCTCAAAGTTCATGGTCACTATTTGAGTTTGTTTGACAACACTTTCGAGTTTGTGTGAGATTTCGTATCCGGCCTGTAACTTTGTCATGCAAAGATAGATTTTAATGATACTTGCTACAATTGATCAACATAACATGACGATGTGTCACGAGTTAGACCCATATCCGTACCTCAAAGGTCAAGGTCACAATTTGAATTTGACAACACTTTGAGTCTGAGATTTTGTGTTCGGCCTGCAACTTTGTCATGCATAGATGAATTTTTATAAATACTTGTTATAAATGATCAACATAACATGACAATTTGTTGCACTTATTACCCAAACTCCCACTTTAAAGGTCAAGGTCACAATTTAACTTTGTTTGACAACACTTTCAGTCATTTTGACATTTCTTGTCTGGTCTGTCATCTATGGATGAATTTTGAAAACACTTGGCTCAGTTGATCAACATGACATTATTAAGTGTCGCATGTAAGACCCAGAACCTTTCCTCAAAGATCAAGGTCACACTTTCAATTTGTTTGATATTGTGTGTCTTGTCTATGACTTTACCTTTAACTTGGCTCAATTTATCAAGATGACATAATGATGTGTCATAAGTAAGACCTAGACCCATACCTCAAAGGTCAAGGTCACACTTTTAGTAAGTATGACAACACTTTGAATCTGTTTGATATTGTGTGTCTGGTCTATGACTTTACCTTTAACTTGGCTCAATTTATCAAGATGACATAATGATGTGTCATAAGTAAGACCTAGACCCATACCTCAAAGGTCAAGGTCACACTTTTAGTAAGTATGACAACACTTTGAATCTGTTTGAAATTTCAAGTCCGTCCTTTAATTTTATCATACATGGATGGATTTCAAAAACACCGCTCAATTTATCAACAATTGATCTGTAACTTTGTTTTACATTTAGGGATTTAAAAATAGCTTGACAATATTGATCAGCATGTCATGATGATGTTTCAGCAGCATTTAACTGTTGAAATACCCAGACCATTACATTAGAGACAAGGTCAAGGTTACACAAAGGTCAAGGTCATGCTTTAATGTAAAAAACATGAAATTGCATGTCTAGTCTGAAACATCAGTCCATTACTCTTTATACTCCTGGATACATCACTACCTATTATAACATAATTATATTGTTATTTTTCAACGACCATTTTGGGGGCATGTGAGAGTTACCAGTGACATTTCTTATTTTCAACATGAATATAAAGATTTAGTTAATTTTTTGTTTAAAGTTTTTTGATGATCTGTCCTCATAAGTGTGGCCTTCAGTGATCATCAACAAACCATCATTATCTCCATTGTTCATTTTTAGGCCCCTCCCCCCCAAATTTTTTTAGGGAGGCATAAAGTCATCGCAGCGTCCATCCTTCCATCCGGTATTTCGTGTCCGGTCTGTAACTTTGTCATGCATAGATGAATTTCAATGATACTTGCTTGAAATGATCAACATAGCATGACGACATGTCACGAGTAAGACCCACTTCCGTACCTCAAAGGTCAAGGTCACAATTTGAGTTTATTTGGCAACACTTTGAGTTTGTGTGGGATTTCCTGTCCGGTCTGTAACTTTGTCATGCATAAATGGATTTTGTTGATACCTGCTACAAATGATCACCATAACATGAGGACGTGTCGCAAGTTAGACCCACACCTGTACCTCAAAGGTCAAGGTCACAATTTGAGTTTGTTTGACAACACTTTGTGTCAGTGTTAGATTTCGTGTCCAACCTGTAACTTTGTCTTGCATATATGGATTTTATAAATACTTGCTACAAATGATCAGCAAAATATGATGACGTGTCGCGAATAAGACCCATACCCATACCTCAAAGGTCAAGGTCACACTTGGATTTTGTTAATTCTAGCTTTAAATGATTAACATGACGATGTGTCGCGCGTTACATCCAAAATCCCACTTTAAAGGTCAAGGTCACAGTTTAACTTTGTTTGATAACACTTTCAGTCTGATTGAGATTTTATGTTCAGTCTGAATCTTTGTCACCTATTGATCAATTTCAAAAACACTTGGCTCAATTCATAAGCATGACATTACAATGTGTCACATGTAAGACCTACATGCATACCTCAAAGGTCAAGGTCACACTTTGAGTTTGTTTGACAACACTTTCAGTCTATGAGATTTACTATAACATATATTGTTATATTTCACAGACCATTTTGGGCGCATACGACACTTACCAGTGACTTACCAGTGACTTACCAGTGACATTTCTTGTTTTTTTATAATCCAGAAAAATAAAAACATTCAAGGTTATCTCACAAAACATTTTATACATGTCAATCTGGTAGACTAGTAGTGCATTTAAATTCAACATCTCCAGAGCACAACTCCAAAACCTTTCATAGTAACTTCCACTTTGTACACATGTCAACCTGGTGGTCTATTAGAGCATTTTGCTATAGGGAGTTTTCATTTTTAATATTTTTCTGTTACCATGGAAACAAATAGTGAAAATTACAAAATTCTTTAATATTGAAGTGCAGACCATGAGAAAGTAAAATCATAATAACCAAGCTACATGTATGAACATCTCGTCACCTTTGAGATTTCTGATATCATCTGCAGTTAACGATTGCAGTAGCAATACAGTTTGTTTTTACTACAGGGGGAAGATGTGATTGCTGGAGATTTTGACCATCTGGTTTTGCCTTTGATTCCAGGAGACTCCCTCACAATGTTGGAGTGTTCACATATATGTAGTGGTAGAGCAATGTACCCAGGACCTGCCAGGGCCACAATGCTGTTTTTTTCCCTGCATGTTTTGTACTGATTGAACGTAGGAAGACATCAAACATACTTTGCCCAAGTTTTAAGAACTTGTAACTGAAGCACCTTGAAATGAATTAGCATGAAATTTTGACAGGAAGGGGAAAATAAGATGTGTCATAACTTTGTTTTCTTCTCCAGATGATGTAGATGGTAATGTTATGTTACGTGTCCCAGCCATGGGTAACGGTAACATCCCCGGCTACTATAAACCCGGTCAACAACAATCTGATGTGGGAATACACCTACCTGTTGATGAAGACGACTACCTGCAACCCAAATCTGCCAACCCCAAGGCATATCTTGATCTTGTGGATGGTAAAGGTAAGGAGGGTATTTTGTAATTTTCATGGTATTGATTTGATCAGTAATCATTCATATCCTCAGTCATGACTCTGTTTATAAACCTACATACAATTCTTGTGCTCATTTTCCAATGATTGAAATTTCATTTACCTTCATTTTCAGCTTCTGGCATACTTTTGAACAAAATATCCTTGTTCTAGCTTTGCTATTGATTGTAACATGAAAAACATCACAATTGTTACAGTTTCTGATGTCATGAACTAACAGCTTTATCATTTAAACTTACTTATTATTCTTCGATTGTGAAACACAAGTTTTTACAACTTAGACAAATCACGCTTGAAGTCTTCATGGGTAACTAACAACCAGTACTAAGCATATGCAGAAAAAGTGTCTTGTCAAGGACACCACACATTGCTGTGGCGGAGGATTGAACTCATAACCCTTAGATAACGGGTCTGTTGCTCTACCACTGGACCACATGCTCCACACCAGTTTAACACTAAATAAAAGACGTAACTTTTGCCGTCAGTTTCAACTTGCGAATGTAACATATATTTACACGTATATTGGTGCTAGATACTGTAGATGTTAAACAAGACAAGGTGATGTTAACCTAGTGCATTAATAATATAGATATAAGAAATGAACTTTATTTGTTGAATATTCTTGAAATATGAACATACATGTACCTTGTCAAGTTTACACACATCTCTGGGGGTGGGGGGGGGGGGGGTCACTTTGTTACATGTATGCTCATATCTCATGGACTGTCAGCAAATAACATTCATTTCGCTTCATATACTTGCAATTCTGAAACAA
Organism: Panopea generosa; assembly: GCA_029582155.1. Taxonomy (NCBI): domain Eukaryota; kingdom Metazoa; phylum Mollusca; class Bivalvia; order Adapedonta; family Hiatellidae; genus Panopea; species Panopea generosa. Next base: position 36,638,454 of record CM055911.1, on the reverse strand, counting down.
TAGTTTTTTCTTTTACTACTTGACATTAGATAATGATTTGCATGATTGCAGTTTTTGTTCTCCCAAAAAATAGCGGTAAAATAGTCTGAAACATAACTCCAAATGTATTAAGGAGATTATGACATCTGAAATAAGGATGGAGGGTAATGTGTGCAAATGCAGAATAATGAATATCTTGAATAATGGCAGAATTATCTCCCCTTTGTACTTTATTTTATTTAGCTTTCCTGAGCAGAATGCTTACAGATGAGCTTTTGTGATTGCCCTGTGTCCATTTTCTATCAATTTATTGTTTACTTTGCTTTAAACAACTTCTCTGAAACTGATTGACAGATTTTGATAATGTTTTGTGTAATGCATTATTACAGAGAGCTCTCAAATTTATTCAAATTATGATGCTGGGGTCAAATTTGGCCCTGTCCCAGGCGCTTAGCAGTTTGTTTTGTTGCTTTTATCAAAATGTCAAAAACCTTCCTCTCCAAAAGTGCAAGGCCTTGAGCTTTGATATTTTGTATGTAGTATTGTATTAACTAATCATTTTCTCTCAGGTTTGTTCAAGCATTGACCTTAGGGTCACAATTGGCCTCACCAAAGACTTACCAATTTACCATAGGGAAATTTTATTTAAAAAGAAGCAAAGCTTCATTGGGGTTTTGTAAGGTGACTTTGATTTATACATGGGAATGCTATTGGAAAACTGTTAATTATCATTTTCATAGACTTGGCTAGTTCAAACTTTGAAAGAAGTCACAAGTGGGACTCTTGTTATATTTGCTTGTTCCAAGCATATATTGAAGAATATGGGGAATTGTGTGTAATGTGGAGAGTGAAAGAACCATAACTCTTGGCTTGAATAACGAGAGAACTGTTTTTCCTTTTGTGTTTTATTTTTTGCTTTTTTTGCCTGGAGCATTCTTTAAAAATATGAAAGAAAATTCGTTGTAACTTAGAGCAGCAATGTGTGGAAGTGCAGAGAGAATATTTCATAACTTAATCTTAAATAATGACAGAATTATCTTTCCTTTTATACTGTTTTTATGCCCCCCCAAAAATTTTTGAGGTGGCATATAGTAATCGCAGCGTCCGTCTGGGCAAACAAATGGGTAGTTAAGTGTCTAGGGTCTAGGGTTAGTAATTTTTATGGACAGTTGAAAAGCAGTTAAAAAATAATTACGTGGCTGTTTCTAGCCACTTAAAAAACAGCATTTAAGTGGATTTTTTTCTCTTACATGGCTAAAATTATCTAAAATTTAGCCACACAAGTAATGAGATTGACGCAAAGAAGCCACTTAAATATCCATTTGTGAGACCGTCCTTCCATCCGTCCTGGCAAACAAATTGGTAGTTAAGTGTCTAGAGTTCAGGGTTAGTAATTTTTATGGACAATTGAAAAGCAGTTGAAAAATAATTACGTGGCTGTTTCTAGCCACTTAAAAAACAGCATTTATGTGACTTTTTTTCTCTTATGTGGCCAAAATTATCTAAAATTTAGCCACACAAGTAATAAGATCGACGCAAAGAAGCCACTTAAATACCATTCATGAGAACTTCCGTACGTCCGTCCTTCCGTCCGGTATTTCGTTTCCGGCCTGTAACTTTGTCATGCATAGATGGATTTTGTTGATACTTGCTACAAATGATCAACATAGTATAACGACGTGTCGCGAGTATGACCCACACCCGTACCTCATAGGTCAAAGTCACAATTTGAGTTTGTTTGACAACACTTTGAGTTTGTGTGAGATTTCGTTTCCGGCCTGTAACTTTCTCATGCATAGATGGATTTTGTTGATACTTGCTACAAATTATCAACATAACATGATGACATGTCGCGAGTGAGACCCACACCCGTACCTCAAAGGTCAAGGTCACAATTTGAGTTTGTTTGACAACACTTTGAGTTTGTGTGAGATTTCGCTTCCGGCCTGTAACTTTGTCATGCATTGATGGATTTTGTTGATACTTGCTACAAATTATCAACATAACATATCATATATTTTTATTTTTCACAGACTATTTTGGGGGCATGTGACACTTAACAGTGACATTTCTTGTTTCCAGTTATATTTGCTTGTACAGAGCAATCTTTCAAAGTATAAATGGGAATCCAACAATTCTTGGAATATTGATAGAGGGGGCAATGTGTGGAGGTGTACAGTGCAAGAACCATACCTCTATCTAGAATTTACTCCTATTTATCTTCCCATTACACTCCCTTTCCTTGTACAACCACAATGTAGCAACTACTCAATCAGGCATTGTTTGAAAGCATCCATCCATTCTACAGATACCCTTCTTTAATGTATTTGTTTATATATTATGTTTATAATAAATATATATTTCTTTTTCAGATTATTATCTTAATGAAAAACAGATGTGTGAACCACTTGATGCGGACAATTATTTAGTCCCTAACCCAGTCCCGAGTGTTTTTGACAATCCAGAATATTTTGAGGGTGTAGATCCTAGAGATAATGTGTTTGATAAAAAACCTGAACAAAACAGAAGTGTTAAACCCAAAATTGCCCCGAAGCCCAAACGATTGACTGATTATTATAATGATATAAACAGTATGAGCCCAACTGGGCGTGACAGTACTCTCCCATTGTTATCTACATCCTCAAATTGCTCAAACGGTGAATCAGCTGTATAGTGTAGAGTTTTTTCTGATGAATTGGTAACTTTGACATTATATATGTAGTTATGAAGTGCTGATTTATGAACCAGTGAAACCTTAAGAATAATGGTCGTGCTGAATCAAGGTTGGAAAACAGTTGCCATAGTGTTCTTGTAGCTGAAACACCTTCAGCATCTTGTTGCCATGGTGATCTTAAAGGAGTTGCTACATGTAGATTTACTGCAAGTTTGAACTACAGTTAAGATAAAAAGATTTACAACTTGTCCTCATGGTGATACAAGGCCAGTTACACACTGTCACGACATTGAATGCGATGTAATGGATGGCGTAAAACCTATAAAAACTTAAAGGCGTGTACGGAAATAAATCATAGCTGTTGCTTGGACAGTAATGAAGTGCAATCAAAGCTTATGCAGGAAAATTTGTAAATGTTGACCTTTATAAGGTCATCTTGTGATTATTACTGTAGAGTGGTGTGAAAATATTCACAAAACATTCATTGGTTGTCATGATGGAATGTGGATGTTTTTATAATATGTCACATATTCATGGAAACATGAAAACTTAATAGCTGCACATATTTTAAAGGATATATTTAATGGTACAAGTCAAAACTCACTAGCAGAATGTGTGTGATGATATATAATTAAATACTTTCTCAAGAAAAATAACTAAAAGATAGTTTAATTGATAAACAAAAGAATTTATGTTGTTTTTCTCGGACTGAGCAATGTGGCTCTTTTTCCCCTCCCAAGTTATTCAGAAGAACCTAATATAGAGTATGAGAATCAGATATATGGATAAACCTGATAGTGAATTATCAGAAAGCATCTGATGTACCAAGATGTGTCTGTTGAGAATCTACATGTCTTCTCTCAAACTCTCAACTTTCTTTGATTTACACAGGTGGAAAGTGAGTTCAAAACAACAATAACAAGTTGTTATGTGTGAAAACAAACTTTTATGATTGACGACCCATTATTGCAGATTATTGGTTGGATGATACCCAAATTGTCGGCTGTCTCATGCAAAAGCTTGGTATCTAAAGAGTGGAATGTGGTATTGTCATAGAGTGTTTTGTTGAAATTGTTAGATGAATCTTTGAGCATCTGTGGACTGTCAGATGTAAGATAAAACAGAAGTGATTTATAACACAAACTCTACACATTGAGCAATGTGTAATATCACAAGTTGATAACATGTGGTAAAGAAGGTACATGTTGGCTTACACAACAACTCTGTAATTTTTTGTTGAAAGCAATATGAAAACACTTCACAATGTGCCCACTGTTTGATCATTTTTTCACTTATGAAAATAGTTACAAAATGTGTAACCATGGTGTCACGCTTCTATATCACCACGTTGTCATACATTGCATGTAAGCACATACATGCAAATGGAACACTTCACTGATTCTTATTGGCTGTTTTACGGCACACATTATGTGATAGGCAAGAAGATTTAGACAGGACAATGCTCTAGTGTTGTAAGTGCCTTAAAGGCTCATTACGTGATACGTGCCAGTACCGCCTGCATGCAAGGACACGTGTTACCGAAGTCACACACTTTCACTTTGTTTTTTGTTATTACACATAACTTTGTAACTACATCATTATCCGGATTCCTAGCTTATGATTAAGTCATAAAGTCATTTAAAAAAATGTAGTTTTATACCAAATTAGCACATTCTGATTTAAGACTTAATTACAGTAAGCATCTTTAATTAGCTAATTTCCAGTATAATCCTAATTACAAATTTAATAATAAGATTAATCAATTACCTGTCACCATCAAAATTTCTTTTTGATTAATTACAAATGATTAGTCATAAAAGGCGACATTCATTTCCAGATATGAAGTCTTCATTTAATGAATCTTAAAGTAGTTGAATGCTCCATATATATGAACTTTTAGTGTAATTGAAATTTTTATGCAAATGAAATATTGATGTAATTGAAATGTAACTTTAACTAAATTGAAATTTGTATACTAATGAAATCTTACTGTAATTGCGATCTTTATACAGCTGATGTAAATAAAGTGAATTTTTATGCAAATAAAATCTTCATGTATTCTGAAAGATTCATTGTAAATGTCAGAAATATGTCGTCATGTGAATGTAAATTACTGGTATGACGTCAAATATTTCAGAATGTGCTAATCTGGATACAAAATGGAACCAAGAAGAAGTAATTTCTTGATTTGAAATGAGCTTTAATTAAGCAATTGGTGTAGATGAGTTAATTGAATTAATAACTAGTCACTAGTCAAAAATTAACAATGTACATGAACTTGTTGAAATTCTTGACAGAATTGAAAATTGTTTCTTTATTTTTCTATTTGACTGTTTAAATAAATGTATAGTTGAGAGTGGTCAGTTCACATAATATGATGGTCATTTTGACCTTGTTGTCTTCAAGACTGGCAAAACCATATCCTACATCAATCTCTAATGTTTATAATGCATGATTGTGAATTTACAATTCAGGTTGCTTAGCAACACAATTAAAGGATGTATAACTGAATAAAACATTACATAACATATTGTGCATGATTGTAATATGTACTAAAACATATGCATAGCCTCTTTACCACTTTAATTTATATTGATTTGGTTATCTTTTACATCAAAATTTACCTCTAAATATCAGAAAAAGCTAATCTTATTTTAAAAATTTATATATATATATATAGATAAAAGAGCAACAAAAAAGTAAAATTTAATATATATTATATTAATTTTACAGCCAAACTTTGGATAAGGTGTGTCATCTAGGACTTATATAGAAGGATAGGAAACTTACATTTCTCTATTAAATGTTGATAAAATAGCATGCAGAGAATTAAGTAAATCAATCATTCAGATGTCACAGGCAACTTACTATGTATGCTGTATGTAACCTTAGATGTTTTATGTTTTAAGCACACAAAGCAATCTTGAATTACAAACATTGCTATTTGAAATAAGATTTCATGTTTTTCTTTCTTGCTGTATACTAATTTTGTGTTAATAGAATTGTAAACAATTTTAAACATAATTTGCTGGGATTGATCTTGTATTGTAGAGAATTTCATTGTGCAAACTAGATTTTTTGTGAATAAGTGAGCGTTCATAACATTTCAATAAGTTCCTATTCCTTCTCTGTATAAGGCATTGGTGTCACTAATAAGATATAAAACAAATTTATTGACAATAAATGTTTATAGAGATTGCACTTATTTTGAGTTTATTTAATTAAATTTAATTTATTGTTATATACACTGCGGTCCCGTTATAACGCGGTCCGATATAACGCGAATTCCGTTATAACGCGGTTTTTGCTTGGCTCCCAATTTTTCGGCGGGGGGGAAAGGTCGTGATACAAAACTTGAAAATATGCGCGAATGGCAATCAAACAATAGATCGTCGCCATGTTTTGATTTGATAATCGCTCATCTTCTACTCACCAATTAGCCTTGATTATAACAAACTATTATAACCATTACCTCATGGTGGTTTAAAGGATTGTTTAAGGGATTGATTCATGCCAGCATTGACAATTAACAGTTTGTAATAATCCCGAGTGCTTCAATAAATGCTGACACGCGCCAAACACGGAAGCCATATGCAAACTTTGTTATTATCGAGTGATCACGTGATCAAGCAACGAAGCGGTTGACAGGTATTAATATATCGCGGGTATCTTACCGGATCGTAAACACAAACTTATTTTTACTATTTAATTGTTGTTAATACTTCAGATTTATATTTTTAATATTTTTATACTAACAGCGTTGAGTTTAAATTGAAGCGCGATTTTTTATATAGACACCGTTTTTTCTCCTTCCGGGTTAAACGGAAATGGCTGCCAATTTTATCAAAACACGAAAACGTTTTTCTTTCTTTTCTTTTTTTGTATTAATTTCATACATATCTAAGTGTATCTGTTGTAACTAAATACGCGTTGTATCATATTACAATGCAAACAATACCATTCATAGTATGACAGCACGATAGGTATGAAAAACCGACATCGATTTTTTTTCGAGGTAATTATCGCTATAACGCGGTCCGCTTATAACGCGGTTTCGTTTTGTGGACCCCAAGATCCGCGTTATAACGGGACCCGAGTGTATATGTACACACAATCTTTTTATAAACCGTTTGACTACACTGTCTTGTATCATCCAAAAACTGCAAACAAATCTATATAGAATGAATGGAGTATAAAAATAAATTTTGTAGATTTGTGTACATGGTGAAATATATATTTAAATTATGATTGTCATTTTGTTATCCAATATAAAACAATGCCTTGATTCTCAAAGATGTTGCCAAATGGTTGGCAGTTGTCTGGTATATTTCAAGCAGTTGTCTGGTATATTTCAAGCAGTTGTCTGGTATATTTCAAGCATTTGTCTGTTATATTTCAAGCATTTGTCTGGTATATTTCAAGCATTTGACTTGTATATTTAAAGCATTTGTCTGGTATATTTTAAACATTTTTCTAGCATACTTCAAGTATTTGTCTGGTATATTTCAAGTATTTGTCTGGTATATTTCAACTTCTTGTCAGAAATTGGTCTTCAGCTGAAAAGGGTTTGACAAGTCCTTGGCCAGTAATTGTCCAACAATGTCAAGTGAATACAAAGTAATTGTCTGGTATCTGTCAAGCATGAGACACATATTTGAGCAACAAATGCTGTAACAGACAACTTTCTAGTTTAAGCACCTACCAGGACATCTCCATCATTGTAGTGCTACAATCACACATACTTTGATATCCTGAAATCATGTCAAGTATTTAACAATAAAAACTTGTCTGTGAAATCATTTTTGTTATTGTCCGCATAATTGTTGATGCCATGTTGATTGATTGCTGTATTATGTTTGCCATGAGTGTTCAACTCACTGTGTCCATACTAAAGTCACTTTATCACCTTCATATATCTATAGAACAGTGAAACATTGTATAGAACAATAGAGCATAGCCTACCCTGTCTGTCAGCTACATGATAATTTGTCCTCAGTAACATATTTGTATGCAATGCTGTACAGTGGTACGCCAGACAAAATTCCTCAATTCTTGGTTTCTTAGATAAGTTGTTGTCGGGTAATCCCTGCATATAAAACATTCTGTTTCAAAGTTGTCCAAAATGATGTCATTGTAACCACATACTTAAGTCACATCATCTTTAAACTGTAACAATCATTTCAACGATTTGGTGCATAGTACTTTTTTAGACCCAGTGGATTAAACTCTAGAATGATCCTGTGAAACATCTGCACTTGTAATACAGTTGTAGGATGTCCAAGTTGTTACTTACTAATCTTACTCATAATTGCTTAATTATACATTGTCTATTTATAGTAATAGTATTTCTAGATTAATTGATTAATAGATATATTTACTTATATTTTTAAATAAGTTGTCTGAAGTTTTATGGGTTTACTGCAACTGATGATATAATTTGAATGATCAATTTTACACATTTTTTTTTATAGTTTAATCTTAACAAAAGTCTTTTATGCAATTGTTTCAATTTTGATATTTTTTTAAAAAAATGTTTTAGAAAAGTTTTAAACATTTAAGTTTTGTGTGATAATTAGGTCTCTAAGTGAAAGATTTTAATACATTTATTTATTTTACTGATGTTTTTACAAATGCAAAGAATGCAAGTGTACAAGTGATCATTTTGGGTGGTCACATTTGAATTATAAACAGTCATAGAGCATGCAAAAGTATAAATAATTATTGTTAATTTAAAACTACTTAATGAGAAATCATTAAAATGAGTATTGACTAGCTGCAGCCGGTTGAGTATTGATTATACATTATTCACAAAATGTGGCCTCCCTGTTGTTTTATGAAACTAAATTAATAACTGTTAAATGCTTCATTCTGGGTGTAGCCTGGTACACCAGGAAACTCAATGTTTTTGTATTGTGTTTATTTTTAGACATTTCTTTCAGTTTGCTATAAGAAATGTAGGGTTTACATTTTTGTACAGTTTTTTATATGTTTATCTCCAGGGAGAATAGTTTGAACATATTCGTTAATAGTTCACTGTCCATATTTTTGTTACAATGTTTATAAGCATATAGGTAATATGCTGACCATTTACAACAGTTGTTTGTTAGTTGCTCTTCCAAGCCTGCCATTTTAAATGTCCAACTGTATGTACATGTAGCCCAAAAAAATTCAATTAAATAAATTTGTTTAAAATGGAGTGCATGGTCCGGTGATAGTGTATCAGAGCCAGGATTGGAGGCTCATGAGTTTCCATCCTCTGCCACGGCTATATGTAATGTCCTTGAACAAGACATTTATTCCACATTTGCTTGGTACTTATTCTACCCAGGAATTTATCTAAGTTGTAATAACTTGTCAAAGTAAAATAAGTTTATACTAAATACTAAGGCTTAAAGTACATTAAATATATAGATGTGATATTTCACAGCACTAGACATTTACAACCACAAATATTCAAAACTGTTAATATCATATTTCAAAAAATATTTCAGAAACGATCACAATTGTGTCAGTTTTACAGCAACTAGCGCATCTAACCCTATTTACTGTTATCCATTTTAACAAAGAAATCTGAGATTTTTACAGTCTAAAATGGTGCCCCTCACCTTAACACTCGCTCATTGTAAATAGAAATCTTGACATTTTTATTGCCTCAGGGCGGTGTTGATTTGTGTTGGGTATGATTACAGGATAAAAGATTGTTTTAAACTTACTATTTTACATCAGTTGTGAACAATAATTGTTTCATAACAATTCTTAATACTTAGTGAAATCAAGCTCAAAGTCTTCCTTTGAAGAACCAATAGTAAGCAAATGTGGATAAAATGGCTTGCTCAAGGACACTTAACATAGCTGGAGGATTGAACCCACAACCTCCTGATCCTAGAATGATGGTCTACCACTAGACAATGCACTCCACACAAACATTAAACATAAGAGTAAACATGGTCTGTAGGATTTTCAATTAACCTGTTACCTCAGATGTTTATTTGCTACCACAAATCAATATCATGTTAAAATAAAAGAATTAATTCAGGCTTATATATATGTCATACCAAATATGTGTAGTAAAATGTGGGTGGGGTACAGTATTTAGATTTATCAATATTTCAACAAAAGCTCTCTACAACTTTTCTTGAATTCATTACATATAGTGTATGGTGTGTTTACAGTTGTCTTGCTCACTGCTTGACCAATATTTATTAGTTATAATCTGCATCATGTACACTTTTTCATATTGTTCTTTCAAATGAAAATTGCTTAAAATATTCACATGCTGACCTACAGTAATTAATGATTTAATCATTTACAAGCAAATTTATATTTGTGAACTTTTTCTTTACCAGTAAAATTGCAAATGCAAGAAAGGAAAATAACATTGTAGACTTTAACTGGGAACAACTTTTAATTAAAATGTATTTACAGTAGTCAGTAATATGATGTATATACAAAACTGTTGTTATAAACTTAAATGTTGGTTGTAAATGTCAGAGTAAGGTTGTATTTTTTGTTTGTTTTACAATTACAGGTTGAATTAATACAGATTTGACACTGTGTTATTTATTCATATACCTAACATATACCCAGTACCTAACATGCAAATCTTTCCGGTATCTTTTCTGCCATGCACTGTCTTGTTTATATCAATAAATGAATACTTAGATATCCATGCATACTTCTATTATTAATTTTGCAGTTATGCTGTTGATGGAGAAATAACAATTACAGAAATTAATTAAAAACTAATTAAAACTTTCAGACATTTTAAAAGGTTTACCTTAAATGGTGTAGGTCACATGGAAACAATCATATGAATGGACATTAAATGTAAAGTCATGTGAAAAACTATTATTATTTAACTTTAGTGGTCAAGATTTTGTAAAGAAATCATGATTTTACCATTTAAAGAATGTGTCCTTAATATTTTTTCGATTTTGGTCTACTGTTTAGTCTGACAGTCAGCGACATTGTTCTGTGGCACTGAAATGAATAAAACTTAGCAAAAAAATGACAATATGGTCAATATCAGCAATAGTATAAAAGAAAATTGAGATAATATACTGGATATATACCAAATGTTAGTTTCTGAAATAGGAATATTTGTAGATCTTGTTATGTTGGTCATTATGAAACAGTAATTGTTCATATTTATTCACAATCATTTTGATCTCATTATGTCTCAATGTGTGCCATTGGTTGTTATGGAAACAAGGGAGGTGATTAATGCTTCAGAATATTGCTAATCACAATACACAATATACATAGTCTTAAAGTAATGCCCAGGTAGGCCAAGACTCTGTTCCCAATATTACACAAGTACGAATGTAAAACTATGTATTAATTACTGAGTGTGATATAACAGATAAAATCAATATCTGCATCTCCATACGTTTTTGAAATATGTCTACATTCTTAGTTTGTCCTTCCATTTTACCTGGCTTCACCTTTGCAACACTGTGTAACCGTATATTACTGTTAATACCCTCATACAATTATACATTTATATTAAAATGACAACAGCTTCAGTAATAAACAAGATGACAACAGTTTCGGTAATAAAAAAGGTTTTACTTTTTGTTGTTGTCATTGCCTGGAGAAGTATATGTTTCATGTGGAATTGTAATTCTCATACCAAACCAAAACAGTTGTTTAATGAAAGTTAATTTTTATGGGTGTGTAGTTTCCATAATAGAGCTGATTCAATGAGCTTGAAAGACCTGTGGTTTTATCGTTTTTGATTCTCAGACTTTGGATAATAAAATTATTTTTGAGTCAGCAAATTTTAAACTGTTTCCAAGATCAATAATTTTAAAGAAATTGCAATAACTGAGAAAATGTTGGAATGTTTTGGACAAAAGATTCGGTTTATGTTTCATAAAGGGCATTTCTGTTTTTCTTGAATGCAATGTACTTTTGTGATTTTATTTTGTTATTAAATATGTAAACATGTATACATCAGATGACATAGTCAGTGCTAAAAAGTAACACATGTATTACATTTGTACTGCAATAGAGTGTTAAACATTGTTTACAAATGTATTGCAGTTTATTGTACTGTATTACAGTTGTGTAGTAGTGTTCACATGTATTATAATGCAATTGCTTTATATTGTATCACATGCGTATTGCACTGTACTGTTTTATTACTTTGTATCTCATGTGTATTGCACTGTTCTATTACATTACATTGTACCAAACATGTATTGCACTGTACTATTACATTACATTCTACCAAACATGTATTGCACTGTTCTGTTACATTAAATTGAACCACACCTATATTGCATTGTACTGTTACATTACATTGTACCACATGTGTATTGCATTGTACTGTTACATTAAATTGTAACATATGTGTATTACATTGTACTGTTACATTACATTGTATTACATGTGTATTGAACTGTACTGTTTCATTACATTGTAACATATGTGTATTACACTGTACTGTTACATTACATTGTAACATATGTGTATTGCATTGTACTGTTACATTACATTGTACCACATGTGTATTGCACTGTACTGTTTCATTACTTTGTACCATATGTGTATTGCACTGTACTGTTACATTACATTGTACCACATGTGTATTGCACTGTACTGTTTCATTACTTTGTACCACAAGTGTATTGAACTTTACTGTTTCATTACTTTGTACCACATGTGTATTGCATTGTTCTGTTACATTACATTGTACCACATGTGTATTGCACTTTACTGTTTCATTATTTTGTACCACATGTTTATTGAACTGTACTGTTTCATTACTTTGTACCACATGTGTATTGAACTGTAATGTTATATTACATTGTACCACATGTGTATTGAACTGTACTGTTTCATTACTTTGTACCACATGTGTATTGAACTTTACACTATTGCCGTTACATTACATTGTATTGAACTGCAGCGGCAATTGCTTTACATCGTACCACATCTACTGCAGCATATTGTACTTTATTGCATAAATTTCAGTTATGTATTAAAGATATTTGTATTCGTTTTGTTTTGTTATTCTTCCTAGTTTTATTATTTTTGTAGAAATGTTTTTATTTTATCATGTAGATCACAAACAAATTGAACAAAATGCTGCATATTGAAATAAATTGTTCTTGAATAATACCATCTGCATGTAAGAGTTATTTGTTCTTTACCAACCGTTCTTCAGGTCACACATATGTGTTCAGTTGAGAACTTCCATATCAGACATCATATTCACGACTACCACTCTTTAGTGTGTCTGGGTATCAGATTACTTCATATCAAATATCATCTTCAGGACTACCACTCTTTAGTGTGTCTGGGTATCAGATTACTTCATATCAAATATCATCTTCAGGACTACCACTCTTTAGTGCATCTGGGTATCAGACTCCTTCATATCAGACATCATCTTCACGACTACCACTCTTTAGTGCATCTGGGTATCAGACATCATCTTTACGACTACCACTCTTTAGTGCATCTGGGTATCAGACTCCTTCATATCAGACATCATCTTCAGGACTACCACTCTTTAGTGCGTCTGGGTATCAGACTACTTCATATCAGACATCATCTTCAGGACTACCAGTCTTTAGTGCTTCTGTGTATCAGACTACTTCATATCAGACATCATCTTCAGGACTACCACTCTTTAGTGCTTCTGGGTATCAGACTACTTCTTATCAGACATCATCTTCAGGACTACCACTCTTTAGTGCTTCTGTGTATCAGACTACTTCATATCAGACATCATCTTCAGGACAACCACTCTTTAGTGCATCTGGGTATCAGACTACTTCATATCAGACATCATCTTCAGGACTACCACTCTTTAGTGCTTCTAGGTATCAGACTACTTCATATCAGACATCATCTTCAGGACTACCACTCTTTAGTGCATCTGGGTATCAGACTCCTTCATATCAGACATCATCTTCAGGACTACCACTCTTTAGTGCATCTGGGTATCAGACTCCTTCATATCAGACATCATCTTCAGAACTACCACTCTTTAGTGCATCTGGGTATCAGACTCCTTCATATCAGACATCATCTTCAGGACTACCACTCTTTAGTGCATCTGGGTATCAGACTACTTCATATCAGACATCATCTTCAGGACTACCACTCTTTAGTGCATCTGGGTATCGGACTCCTTCATATCAGACATCATCTTCAGGACTACCACTCTGTAGTGCTTCTGTGTATCAGACTACTTCATATCAGACATCATCTTCAGGACTACCACTCTTTAGTGCATCTGGGTATCAGACTACTTCATATCAGACATCATCTTCAGGACTACCACTCTTTAGTGCATCTGAGTATCAGACTCCTTCATATCAGACATCATCTTCAGGACTACCACTCTTTAGTGCATCTGGGTATCAGACTACTTCATATCAGACATCATCTTCAGGACTACCACTCTTTAGTGCTTCTGGGTATCAGACTACTTCATATCAGACATCATCTTCAGGACTACCACTCTTTAGCGCATCTGGGTATCAGACTCCTTCATATCAGACATCATCTTCAGGACTACCACTCTTTAGCGCATCTGGGTATCAGACTCCTTCATATCAGACATCATCTTCAGAACTACCACTCTTTAGTGCATCTGGGTATCAGACTACTTCATATCAGACATCATCTTCAGAACTACCACTCTTTAGTGCATCTGGGTATCAGACTCCTTCATATCAGACATCATCTTCAGGACTACCACTCTTTAGTGCATCTGGGTATCAGACTACTTCATATCAGACATCATCTTCAGGACTACCACTCTTTAGTGCTTCTGGGTATCAGACTACTTCATATCAGACATCATCTTCAGGACTACCACTCTTTAGCGCATCTGGGTATCAGACTCCTTCATATCAGACATCATCTTCAGGACTACCACTCTTTAGTGCATCTGGGTATCAGACTCCTTCATATCAGACATCATCTTCAGAACTACCACTCTTTAGTGCATCTGGGTATCAGACTACTTCATATCAGACATCATCTTCAGAACTACCACTCTTTAGTGCATCTGGGTATCAGACTCCTTCATATCAGACATCATCTTCAGGACTACCACTCTGTAGTGCTTCTGTGTATCAGACTCCTTCATATCAGACATCATCTTCAGGACTACCACTCTTTAGTGCATCTGGGTATCAGACTCCTTCATATCAGACATCATCTTCAGGACTACCACTCTGTAGTGCTTCTGTGTATCAGACTACTTCATATCAGACATCATCTTCAGGACTACCACTCTTTAGTGCATCTGGGTATCAGACTCCTTCATATCAGACATCATCTTCAGGACTACCACTCTGTAGTGCTTCTGTGTATCAGACTACTTCATATCAGACATCATCTTCAGGACTACCACTCTTTAGTGCATCTGGGTATCAGACTCCTTCATATCAGACATCATCTTCAGGACTACCACTCTTTAGTGCATCTGGGTATCAGACTCCTTCATATCAGACATCATCTTCAGGACTACCACTCTTTAGTGCATCTGGGTATCAGACTACTTCATATCAGACATCATCTTCAGGACTACCACTCTTTAGTGCATCTGGGTATCGGACTACTTCATATCAGACATCATCTTCAGGACTACCACTCTTTAGTGCTTCTGGGTATCGGACTACTTCATATCAGACATCATCTTCAGGACTACCACTCTTTAGTGCTTCTGTGTATCAGACTACTTCATATCAGACATCATTTTCAGGGCTACCACTCTTTAGTGCGTCTGGGTATCCGACTACTTCATATCAGACATCATCTTTAGGACTACCACTCTTTAGTGCTTCTGTGTATCAGACTACTTCATATCAGACATCATCTTCAGGACTACCACTCTTTAGTGCTTCAGGGTATCAGACTACTTCTTATCAGACATCATCTTCAGGACTACCACTCTTTAGTGCTTCTGTGTATCAGACTACTTCATATCAGACATCATCTTCAGGACTACCACTCTTTAGTGCATCTGGGTATCAGACTACTTCATATCAGACATCATCTTCAGGACTACCACTCTTTAGTGCATCTGGGTATCAGACTCCTTCATATCAGACATCATCTTCAGGACTACCACTCTTTAGTGCTTCTGGATATCAGACTCCTTCATATCAGACATCATCTTCAGGACTACCACTCTTTAGTGCATCTGGGTATCAGACTCCTTCATATCAGACATCATCTTCAGAACTACCACTCTTTAGTGCATCTGGGTATCAGACTCCTTCATATCAGACATCATCTTCAGAACTACCACTCTTTAGTGCATCTGGATATCAGACTCCTTCATATCAGACATCATCTTCAGAACTACCACTCTTTAGTGCATCTGGGTATCAGACTACTTCATATCAGACATCATCTTCAGGACTACCACTCTTTAGTGCATCTGGATATCAGACTCCTTCATATCAGACATCATCTTCAGAACTACCACTCTTTAGTGCATCTGGGTATCAGACTACTTCATATCAGACATCATTTTCAGGACTACCACTCTTTAGTGTGTCTGGGTATCAGACATCATCTTCACGACTACCACTCTTTAGTGCATCTGGGTATCAGACATCATCTTCACGACTACCACTCTTTAGTGCATCTGGGTATCAGACTCCTTCATATCAGACATCATCTTCACGACTACCACTCTTTAGTGCATCTGGGTATCAGACTCCTTCATATCAGACATCATTTTCAGGACTACCACTCTTTAGTGCATCTGGGTATCAGACTCCTTCATATCAGACATCATTTTCAGGACTACCACTCTTTAGTGTGTCTGGGTATCAGACTACTTGTATTAAACATCATTTTCCTAATCCTACTAAGCATGACTTTGGTCAACTAGCCAAAGCTATATAAATATCTAATCCCCATCTATTCATCTCTGCATACGTGGAGTTCCTTAGCAATGTCATGTGATGTATTATATCTTTTAACAAATAATTTATTTTCTTTGAGACTAATTGATTTGTATCAATTTCAGTGGCATTAATCTGGCTGTTTCTGCTTCACAACCTCTTGTCTTTCACAATTGTATCATTACTTTCATCCCCTAAAATACCCTACTTTTATTGGTTTCTTTGTTTCTTAAATGTTGTTCATTTATTTGTTGCTAAGACTTGCTGCATGTTCTGAGGATCATCACGCATAACTTTCATTTTCATAGAATTTGAAAACGGCACATCTGTAAATATTTTTTTAACTCTTATTGTTGTGATCGCGATATGGTATAGAACCAGATGGCAGACACATTTTCAATATATAATGTTTTACTTTTACAAATTTAGTACTGAACTTAAAGGGCAATATCAATGAATAGCCTTTGTTTCCTTTTAACTCAAGAGATTGATTGATTGATTGAATATTTAGCGTCATTTTTATGCCATCAAGGGCTAACAGATGATTAGTTAACCTAACCACTGTTTCCTGGGATTAACAAGTACTTGAGCACACCCCATCTCCGCAAGTAACTGATAACTTTCCCACTTGAATCAGTGGTGAGAGACGAATGATAATGAGACACAATGTCGTATATTAATCATCACGGAGACTGTTGCCAGGCGGGGATTCGAACTCATGACCCTTGGATTGATAGTCAGACGCGTAACCGACTGAGCTAATCAGGCCCGGCTTTAACTTAATAGAAAATGAGCCATAAATATGACTCCATCACAGTAGTTAAAATTGATTCTAGGAAGCACCAGACTTTGTTGGGTTTTTTCTGGGTTTACAGTGTTTTATTTCATAAACCTGCCCAAAGTGGTGTTTTTGCCTTCCCATTCCCTATAAACCCAAGCTTGATATGTTAACACCTATTGTTGAAACCAGGATAACCCTGTCATACAGCTTGCTACGAAAAAGGCACTCCTGCAAAATTATATCATATTTGGAGTAAATGATAGTTTTATATACCTTGTAAACATAGCTATCTTCTACTGAGATAATATTTGGGGTAAATGATAGTTTTATATACCTTGTAAACAAAGCTATTTTCTACTGAGATAATATTTGGGGTAAATGATAGTTTTATATACCTTGTAAACATAGCTATCTTCTACTGAGATAATATTTGGGGTAAATGATAGTTTTATATACCTTGTAAACATAGCTATCTTCTACTGAGATAATATTTGGTGTAAATGGTAGTTTTATATACCTTGTAAACATAGCTATCTTCTACTGAGATAACATTTGGGGTAAATGATAGTTTTATATACCTTGTAAACATAGCTATCTTCTACTGAGATAATATTTGGGGTAAATGATAGTTTTATATACCTTGTAAACATAGCTATCTTCTACTGAGATAATATTTGGGGTAAATGGTAGTTTTATATACCTTGTAAACATAGCTATCTTCTACTGAGATAATTTTTCAAGATTTTGACTGCTGCAGAATGTGTAATTTGTAGTGTAAAAAATTAATCAAATGTATGTCCAACAGCACAAACACGATCAAAACAGATTAACCGCCAGTGGTGACCGTCCTTGGGATGGTCACTAGATAATCCGCCATAATAATATCTGATAAAGGGAGAAAATAACACAGCTAAAAGAAGGAAATGCAGCTTTGTTTTTATTGAATGTCTGTTCATTACGGTTCTCTCACTTTCCACAACACAGGCCTTTCTCCACAAGCAAATTGTTTTACAAGAACTTCCTTCAGCAAACCGAACTCTCGCTGCACTAAATATTAGCGTACACTTTGGAGACGGAAGTATATAATACTTATCTCTCATTTTTCTTCCAAAATTTAGGTTGCAATGATTTAGTTATTGCTTCCATGTGTTGAAAGGTCAGTTTATTAGAAAGTGGCCTACATATATAGTTTTACTAATTCTGTCTCAATGTAGGCCACATGGGTTACTCTGTTAACTGACATGTCACACCGAACCATGGAATAGACCCTGGTAAAAACATACAAATCTTGGAATCTCAACACAGAGACATGTTGCAGTTTTTAAAGTTTCATTTTCAGGTTACTATTAGTGTATTACTGGAAACAACTCTAGCTACGTTATATTTAACACACCATTATATGTGTTACTGTTCTTGACCCCATTATACATCATGCTTCCTCTCTGATTAGCATCATTACATGTCAGCATTGTTAGAGAGTAACTGGACAAACACCTGTTGTATCCTCTATCTCCTTCCTGTCATATCATCTACAATGGAACCGTATGTTATGGGAAATGTTGCATGTTTCTATTTATACATTTACAATTAGTTCCATCCTCTATTCCAGTTTCAATGGGAGACTGCGACCCAGGGTTTTCTAGTGTCGAGTAACGGATGAAGGTCTCACCATGTAAACAAAAGTATGAAGTGAAAGTTTACAACCAAACTTAGAACCACTTTCAGGGTTGGGGTATTTATGATGATTGAAAATAATGACAACTGACCTTAACACTGGATATATTATCTATTTTACTAGTAATTTTTACTGACGACTATCCGGCAACATGCGAGTTCTGAGTACAGCATTGATTTCTGCTATACTCATACGCTGCATTCATAAACGCATACTGCGGCAAATGAATATTACTTTTGATGTTGCCTATGCGAGAACGAACTTGGACATGTTTTTATCATTGGATTTTTTTTTTATAATACTGGAAACGAGTGTATTTGGAGTAAAATGGACTAAATTATGTGAATATTTATGTTAAAACACTATTCCAATGAGGAATAAATGGAAAAATCCAAAGAATCTCCTGAAAAAAGTCAGATTGTTCGAAAGAGGAAAACAACAACGGCTCAAAATGGTGCGTATTTACCACAATCACCGCAGCTTACACCACAAACTGTCGGACATGGAGCAAATGGACAATACCAGGCAAGTCAACCTTATATGAACAGAACAGAACAGAACAGAACAGAACAGAACATTCTTTTATTTTGGCTTAAGCATTACAAAAGCTTTTCACCATAAATAACATATATAAATACATAATCAAATACATATAAGGCACATGCAAAAATACATATCAATATTAAATACAAACTTTTTAGAAAATATGGTAGTAATAATAATAATTATGGTGGTAATAGTAATTATAGTGAGAGTGAATAACATGGCTGGTTGACTTGTTATTAACATATGACTTATTATAATATAATCAAAAATATTAGCTAATTAGGTGTTTGCATTAAGCACCTGTTCTCGCATTTTAAATGCGTTGATACAATATGATGCAAGTTTGTTTAAGACAGACTTTTTGTTTGACTGCAGAAGATTAATGAATTTGAACATACTAGGTTTATTGATATAATAGTTTGGGATATATTGCTTTCGCATATCATTATAATAAGGACAGATTAAAATAAAGTGATATTCATCTTCTATATAGTTTTTGTTACAAAGCACACATTTCCTTTCATTTCTAACTATGTTCCTGTGACGTCCGGTTTCTATGTACAAACAATGAGATGACAATCTTATTTTGGCAATAATGTGTCTATGTTTTTTGTTGTTCAGTTTTATCAAGTAGTCTGATATTTGGTAAGTATGTTTGATATTTCTGTACAAAAACAACGAAGTGTGGATTAAAATAGTTTCTTGCCAATGATTTATATGAATATCTCTTAATCTATTCCTTAACAAAGGTATGAACAAGTTTACAATAACTGATTCCGGATACATCCATATTTCTGCAAAGCCGCTTTGGCACAATAAATTTCGCACTTTCGAAGACCAGTTTTTTGCATTGTGGTTTGTTTCAATTTCTTGTCTCTGTACATTTTTAATTGTGTTTAAAACACAATTTCGGCTTTTTTCTTTATGTAAATTGAGCCAGTATTTTATTATTCGTATATACCTTTCAATATACAGTGGGAATCTACCCGTTTCTGAGTATAAAGATAAACTATTTGTAGACATTTTTACATTTAGTGTCCATTTACAGAATTTTCTATGCACCCTTTCCAGCTGCTCTGATTTATCAAAACCCCATATTTCGCAACCATAATTCAAGACAGATAGAACGTATGAGTCAAATAGGTTAAACATTATATTGATAGGTATTTCATATGTTTTTGTTACGCTAAGCAAGGTACTCATTGCCCGCAAGGCTTTACCAGATAGAGTGCTCGCGTTTTTAATAAATGACCCTCCACTTGACAATACTATACCTAGATAATTGAAACTATTGACTATTTCAATTTCTGACCCGGAATATGTCCATTTATCATTTTTACTTAACATCCCGCCCTTTCGAAATACAACGATCTTAGTTTTTTTCTGTATTAACTGTTAAATTCCATTTGTGGCAATATATTTCTAGATTATTAAGTGACGCTTGTAATCCCTTTTTTGTTTCTGAACATAACACTGCATCATCAGCAAACATCAAAAGATAAATAGATAGCTGATCAAGTGTTATTCCTATATCGGTGTTACCTTGAAGAGACAGTTCAATGTCATTTAAAAATAACGAGAAAAATATCGGCGAGGTTATCTCCCCTTGCAATAGCCCTACTAAGTCTGACAAATTATTCAAGTGTTTAACACATAATTTGATGTCATTATACATAGACCTGAGTAGATTTAACAATGTACCATCTATACCAAGTTTGATTAATTTAAACCAAAGCCCGTTTCGGTACACCGAGTCAAAGGCTTTTTTAAAATCTACGAAGCAACAATACAATTTTTTCTTTGAATTGATATTCTTTTCGATAAAAGAGTTAAGTATAAAAATTGCATCTATTGTACTATAATTTGCTTTAAATCCAAACTGCACATCTGTTAAGATGTCGTTCTGTGTTGCCCATTTTTTAAGCCGTTCATTGATTATAACGGTAAACAGTTTGGCTAAACAGCTTATCAAAGTGATCCCACGGTAATTATTCGGATCGCTCATGCTCCCTTTTTTATGCAATGGGATAATGATTCCTTTTGACCAATTGTTTGGAAAGTTATTTGTATTTAAAATATAATTAAATAAAATCTCCACCGACTTCGCTGTTAGGTCGATTGTCTCTTTAAAGTACTCATAGAGCATATTATCCAGTGAGCTTGATTTATTCGTGCCAAGTCTCTTAGCCGCAGAAATTATTTCTTCACGATTAATGGGGTTGTCTAATTCAGAAAAAGTACTTGGATTTATAAAGCCATCGAAGTTATCTAAGAAATCCTCGCATTCGTTATCAGGATTTATAGTGACATCCGATGATAAGTTTTTAAAGTGGTCATAGAATTTACCCAATGGTATATCACTGATACTCTGTTTTTTACGTGTTTTAAACATGGTCCAGAATTCTTTTGACCGCTTACGTCTCATTTCGTTCATCTTATATCCTAAGTTCCGATTGTACGCATATTTACATCTTCTGCAATAATATTTATAATTCTTTTTCGATTGTAGCATCAATTGCCTGTTCGCATCCGATTTATTTATATTATACA
The DNA here is from genome assembly GCA_029582155.1 of Panopea generosa. Lineage (NCBI taxonomy): Eukaryota > Metazoa > Mollusca > Bivalvia > Adapedonta > Hiatellidae > Panopea > Panopea generosa. The sequence continues at coordinate 36,616,369 of CM055911.1, read as the reverse complement.
ATAAAATATATTCCTTGTATAGTGATTGACAAGTTTTACATTCATCATTAAACCACTTATTTTTGTTTTGATTTGACAAAAAATAATTACCCGAAGGTTTAACAGTATGCCTGAAATATTTATTTGCATTTTTGTCCATGAAGTCAGTGAGACTCGATACTAGTTCATCAGTACTACAGTTCTTATCTATTCCATCTAATAGCGATTGTTCTAAATCATTTATACCTTGAGAAATGCCATTAATAAAATCGTTTTTAAATTCGGGTTTCCACTTGTAATAAATGTATTCTCTTGTATCACGTGACTCATGTTGAGGCGTTATATCGAATGAACATGTGATTGGGGCATGATTGGAGAATTCGTTAAAATTGTGAACACAAAAATCTGAAAGTATGTCAAAGTTATTGTGGGCCGTTAACAGGTAGTCAACTAGGCTCTGTCCATTATGTGTTACGCAAGAAATTTTACCTAAACCTTTATCCCGATGTAACCTGCCATTAACAATACGTAAATTCGTTGATTTGCATAGATCAATTAAATATTCACCGTAACGGTTTGATACCAAGTCTGAGGTCGCACGAGGTATTGGATTGTCTGCCTCGAGAAAATCGAATTGCTCAATGTCTCTGTCATTATCTATGTAGTCGGTTTTTAAAGCTACTCTACTATTCATATCTCCTACAATAAATATTTTCCCCTTATCTTGGAAATAATTTACATCTTGTTCAATTGTTCTAAGAATATCTATATCATACATGTTATGAGCAGGAGAATTTTCTGGCGCTATATATGTTACTGCCAAATAAATATCTTCATCAATATTAAAAAATAATCTATCAAAGTGCAACCAAACTAAACAATCATAATCATTCTTTATAAGGCTAATACCTTTTCTCATCGAGTCCTTTATATAAATAATGATACCACCACTAGAGCGTTTTGCCCTCCGGTGCTGAAATCGTCTAAACGAATGAATAGGATTACTATACCCTTTGAAGTCGATATCTGAAGTTTTGTTGGTCCATGTTTCGCTAAAACATATAACATCATAATCATTAATTAAATTTACAAAATCCTTGTTTGATCTTTTATCAATAGTCAACCCTTCAATATTCCACGCTAAACACTTTAGTTCACTCTCACATTTGTCCTAGTTATCTCCCCTGTACAACTGCTTGTCTATATATAGTTTGTCGATCCTGATATACGCGTCTTTTCCTTCCTGTCTGGCCTGTTTCATGATCGGCGTGAGTTTCCGGCGAACGTCCATAATCTCTTTTGGGTACTGCTCGCTGATGCCATATGTGGTTCCCTTTAGGTTTATAGCCGACCTTTTTACGTTTTCTTTATCTGCTGACCAAGCGAATTTGGCTACAATTGGACGGGTCTTAGCTTGACTGAATGCTCCGATCCTGTGAGCACGCTGTAATTTTATATGACAACCCCAATGTATCCTTGCAATCATGAGTTCTGTGTCACCTATATTACAATCAGCGCCGCAAAACAATGATATTTTATCGGCAATAATGCAAAGGCTTTGTTACATGGACCAGAAAATGGCCCAATTAGATACAATTCAGTCAACCATGAGCAATATAATGGAGATCATTGGCAAAATGATGATCTGGAACATATTGCTTCATTCGACAACTCAATAGTGAGCGAAATTAATAAAAAAAAAAAAATTGAAGCTATGGAAATATAATTCAATCTTTTGACAGAGATCAAAAAGTCAAGGAAACTGAGTTAAAAATGGAAACCATGGCTATGAAATGCAGGAGCACGAGGGACAATTTACTTTTTTTTAACTTGAAAGAAGAAAGGGAAGAAAACTGTGTCACAAAGGTGTTTGACTTTATAGAAAAGGAGGTAAAAATCAGTAATGCTGCTACAGAAATAACATTACAGTGTGCTCACAGGATAGTCCTAGCAATCAATCCAGCTAACACCCGTCCAATTGTAGCCAAATTTGCTTGGTCAGCAAATAAAGAAAACGTAACAAGAAAAAGCTATAACAATCTGTTATAGCAGCGAGTACGGAATTTACAGTGACTGCATTGCGGATAAGGTATATATAATTTGTCTACTGTTGGATAGGGAGTTGAATGTCAACCTGGACCATACGTAGGTATACATGGAAGAACAAAGTTTTGACAATTTGTTGAATTCTTTATTTCTGAAACAAGTTACATGATTTATCATAGTACCAAGATGGAACATCCATTATATTTTTTGCATTGTGAAGGCTGTCCTATTACACCAATGTATAAAAACTATATAAACATATACGAGTATTTCTAATTGTGACAGTAAGTGGGAATTCTGTCGCACTGTTAAAGACACTTTCCTGTTCAGAAGTAAAATAAAACATTCAAAGCAATGCAAAGCATTGACACATATAGATTGATAATGGATGGAAGACACATAGACATCAAAATATATAGACATGTGACTGACAAATGGTACAAATATCAAGTATGCCTAAGAAAGATTAGGTTAAAATGGTACCAAGAAATGAATTGGGTTGCATTTTTATGTGCTTTTTCTTAAAACAAATTTAGAATATTCAATGTATTATAAAAATGAGGTCTGACATATTTCACAATTATGTAAAATTATATAAACGGAAGCATATATTGAGCATTGCATACTGTTACAGTAAGCAAGAAGGCTTTACCATGGTGAATTAGCCTTTATCCCAAGTATGTTGAAACATTTTAAGAAACGTCAAGTATATGCTATTAGACTTTCAGAATGAATTAGAAAAAACAAAGACATGAGTGAATGTACAACTTTGGTTTTATAATTGACAACACATGGATGGTTATTCAATGTCAACAGGAAGGAAGATTCCAGGTTCACTCTACAGAAGCAACAAATAAAAATACAGGTTATAATAAATGTAAATCAAGGAGTTATATGCAGAATAAACCTATAATTTTAATACCCGCATAACTACAGAGTTTTAGTGAAATACTGTCTTCTTGAAATTGTTGTATCCTACTACATGCCTGATTAAGTTTGCCTTCCTCCCATGGAAGATAGTACAATATAAAGTAATTGGAATGATAGTTGAACATTATTTAAAACAACGTAAACATTAACATATGTACAAAACAATAAACAAATGATGATATTCCCTGAACAACAGCATCTCGAACTGTTATAAGAATTAAACTGTTTTGTATGGATGTGCACTCTTTTTCAGTACCAAATTGGAACATCCATTATATGCCTAATCCTTTCACGAAAACTGACCAATCCCAGCCATAATCTTTAGTCTACAGCAACCAGTAACACCAACTGTCCCTCGAAGAGGTTTCTTATGAGATGAGCACACAAAATGACACAAATCAATGATTGTACATGTTTGATTCCTTTCCTCTTCATATTTGATCCCTATCTTCTTCCTAACCCTAATGGAAACCATGGATATGAAATGCAGGAGCACGAGGGACAATTTACTTTTTTTTTAACTTGAAAGAAGAAAGGGAAGAAAACTGTGTCACAAGGTGCTTGACTTTATAGAAAAGGAGGTAAAAATCAGTAATGCTGCTACAGAAATAACATTACAGCGTGCTCATAGGATAGTCCTAGCATTCAATCCAGCTTAGAACCGTCCGATTGTAGCCAAATTTGCTTGGTCAGCAAATAAAGAAAACGTAAAAAATCGGCTAAAAACCTAAAGGAAACTACATATGGCATTAGCGAGCAGTACCCAAACGAGATTATGGACGTACGCCAGAAACTCACGCCGATCATGAAATAAGCCAGACAGGAAGGTGTCGCATAATCGACTCAACAACTCTTGTATATCATAAGTAAATTTTATTCACATAAATATAAAGTTCTCATAAGTTCAAAGTCACAAGCTAACATTTTTAAACTCGCTACTGCTCGTTTAAACTAAACCTAGTCTAACTAACATCTTACTCTGACCGTGGCTCAAACTCAACTCCTTGTCCACTCTATGCTAAAACCAGTCCCTGAATGAATAAACAGCTATTCTCTCATTGGACAATTAATTCCTATATTACTATTGATCAGTTAACCAATTACCGATCTTAAAGTCCAGCCCACAATTACCTTGACAGCAATACATCAAGATAACCCTAGGCTATCATTTATCTCCAGTAAACTGTCATCCTATCTCATTAAACTGTCATAGATTCAAGATTCAAGACTTCCTCACTTATATGTACAATGTTTCTCAATACATACATATATCAATATATTTATTTATGTCAAATGAAGTATCTTCAATTCTAACATCTCAGTAGCATCCCATAATGTTACAAAGGAAAAGACGCGAATATCAGGATATCAATATCAGACAAGCAGTTGGAAAGGTGCGACACATGTAACTAGGACAAATGTGAGTGTGAACTAAAGTGTTTAGCGTGGAATATTGAAAGTTGACTAATGACAAAAGATCAAGCAAGGATTTTGTAAATTTAATTAGTGATTATGCTGTTATATGTTTTAGCGAAACATGGACTTACAAAACATCAAATATCGACCTCGAAGGGTTTACTTATAATTATAACCCTATTCATTCGTTTAGACGATTTCAACACCGAAATTTACAAAATTACACTTTTGTCCAACGTTTTTTACACTTTAAAATGCACAGCATCAATTATTAGTCCATTTATTACACCATTATCCACTTTTTAATGAAATTATACTTCTAAAACATTGCAAAACCGTCATTCTAATCAGACCATAAATTTTGCGACCTATCGTGCCATTGTGTCACGTGTTTTTGTGTATGCTTATGTATTGACGTATAACCTTTATTTACTTGAAAGTTATCGAATAAACAGTAATTGAATATTTGACAAAACTTTAATACGTCCCGCGATAAAGTATTGCGCAATGTTTACATAGAACTCCGTAAACTTCCCGAACAAAGCGTCGAAAACGAGATCGGGAACGAGTCTTCACGATGTTATCCGATGATTGATCGGAAACCTGAAAGCGGTTCGATATGCTCCTGGAATAGCCAAAGTTGTCCTCTGGTACGCGCGTCGCCGCTTTAGAGGAACTTGTCTGCGTTGATGGCTACAAGATTGTTGCGGATCTTGTACATCATTGAGAGCCGGGTATGTTTTCCGCGCTGTTCAAGGGGATCCGAGTTCAGTTCTTTAAGCATGTTGGAGATACATCCTGGGGTTTTAGTCGAATAGTCGTTGAAAACAAAACGGGCCACTCGGCGCTGAATCTGCTCAATAGTGTTGACGTGGTTTAGCTGGTATGGGTCCCAGACGGTGGCGGCATTTTCGAGTTGGGGGCGGACCATGGCTTTATAGGAAGCTTCCTTGACAAGTGGCGTGCATTCCCTCAGGTTTCTGCAAATGAACCCCAGAGTCCGGCTGGCCTTGCTCGTGCCTATGTGTTTCTCCCAGGTGAGGCTTTCTGTGATAGTGACTCCAAGGTATTTACTTGCATCCACCACCTCAAGTGTGCGTCCATGGAGACTGCATGTGGTGTCGATGATTTTCTTACATCGAGGGGCGATCCTGATGACAGTGCACTTAGTGGGGTTGAAGTTCATCTGCAATGTCTCTTCTCACTTTTCCAGTGCTGTGAGGTCTTCCTGGAGCTGTCATGGTCGTTCTCGATCCCCTTGAAGACTGCGCTGTCATCAGCAAACAGTTTGGAGGATGACGACTTGATCATATCAGGGAGGTCATTAATGAACGCTTAAAACAGTAGCGGGCCGAGTACTGTCCCTTGCGGAATGCCGGAAAGTACCTTTGCAGTTCTTGAATTGGCACCATCAAGGAAGACTTGCTGCTTTCGGTTGGATAGAAACGACTGTATCCATCTCTTGATGTTGCCCCTTACACCGTATTGGTCCAACTTGTGTAGTAGCCGTACATGAGCGACTATTTCAAAAGCTTTGGCAAAGTCCAGTAGGATGACATCTACCTGTTTCCTTTTGGCTGTGTTGGAGGCGATTTCCTGGATGGTGGTTAGGAGTTGAGTCTCGCAGGAGCGTCGCTTGCGGAAACCATGATGATTGTCGCTCAGGACGTCGTACCTGTCAAAGTGCTGCATGATATTGCTATGCATTATGTGTTCCATTAGTTTGCACGTTATGGACGTCAGTTTGGATTTAAAGCAAATTATTGTACAATAGATGCAATTTTTATACTTAACTCTTTTATCGAAAAGAATATCAATTCCAAGAAAAAATTGTATTGTTACTTGTAGATTTTTAATAAGCCTTTGACTCGGTGTACCGAAACGGGCTTAAGTTTAACTAATCAAACTTGGTATAAATGGTAAATTGTTCAATCTACTCAGGTCTATGTATAATTGCAGTCACGTGGTCCAAGCGAGTGGTTGCAAAATTTGTTGCTCAAATAATTTGAGAATAAAAAGGATGTATTAACTATAAAAAAGGCGGATAATTATTTAAATAAGTGAATGCAAGTGCTCTATGGTATTATGGAGATATAATGACTAAAAAAAAGAATAAACGGAACAGAGGAAGTAGTGGTTGTGATAGTGAAAAACAAAACAATAACAAACTTTCAAAACCAGAGGTCTGTCTGAGGATACTGATAACATTCCGGTGAGTGAAATTTTTAGCCAAACCAACGCTGTTTTATTTGATGCTGAAACGTAGAAAACTGGAACTGACAATGTGTTTATTGTAAAAAAATTAGTTATGGCGGAAAGTTGTATAGAACCGACAAATGCGGACTTAATGTCATATCTTAAGAAAATTGACAATAAAATATGTGCCATGGACATGAGGCTCGGAGCTCTGGAGAGCTTCGAGAAGAAAATTGATGGGTTTGACCGCGATCTGAAAAAGCTGTGGGTTATTATAGATGACAATAATAAACAGTCAGATGAGAGATTAACGAGAGTTGAGGAGAAGACAAAAAGTGTAGATTTTAATATGGGGATTGTGAACGATAAAACTGTGGGATTAGAGAAGGAGAGGGATGTGATCCGGGATGTAATCATGTACCTACAATCGCAGTCCATGAGAAACAATTTGGTGTTTAGTAACATTCCGGAAGCCTCGGGGGAGAGTGCGGAATCTGAAGAAGCTGTAGTACGTAGTTTTATTCACGAGAAGATAAAGGTAGCGAAGGACATTGTTGACAATATCAGGTTCGAGCAAGTACACAGAATAGGGGCGAAGGCCATTGGAAGGAATAGAACGATTGTCGCAAAATTTACGCTGTTCAAAGAAAAAGAACTCGTACGTAAACAGTGGAAAACATAACAAGGTACCATATTATATGTAAATGATCAATTTCCACAAGAGGTAGTAGAGAAGAGGAAGAGGCTTCTACCTAAAATGAGAGCAGCCAGGGACAGAGGGGACACGTCTTGGATTACTTATGACACCCTATATATCAACGATAGGCCAGTGAAGGACAGAGGGGACACGTCCTGGATTGCTTATGACACCCTATATATCAACGGTAGGCCAGTGAGGGACAGAAGGGACACGTCTTGGATTGCTTATGACACCTTATATATCAACGGTAGGCCAGTGAGGGACAGAGGGGACACGTCATAGATTGCTTATGACACCTTATATATCAACGGTCGGCCAGTGAGGGACAGAAGGGACACGTCTTTGATTACTTATGACACCCTATATATCAACAGTAGGCCAGTGAGGGACAGAGGGGACACGTCATATATTGCTTATGACACCTTATATATCAACGGTAGGCCAGTGACGGACAGAAGGGACACGTCTTGGATTGCTTATGACACCCTATATATCAACGGTAGGCCAGTGAGGGACAGAGGGGACACGTCTTGGATTGCTTATGACACCCTGTATATCAACGGTAGGCCAGTAAGGGACAGAGGGGACACGTCGTGGATTGCTTATGACACCCTATATATCAACGGTAGGCCATTGAAGGACTAGGATTACGCTGAGGGTGAACTACGTTTCCTGTCATGGAATGTTCATGAGCTTACCAGGAGTAAGAAAGACAATTGTGACTTTGTGAATATTATTGCTGATAATGACATTGTAGTCTTATATTCACATCATTTTAACCGTTAATCTAAACATCATAATGCCAAAAGATCTAGTGGTGGTATTGTTTTATACTACAAGGAAACTTTAAAAAATGGTATTGAGGTAGTAAAAAGTAGCTTGGACACCATTCTTTTATTAAACTTGATCACAAATTCTTTAATTTTGATAATGATGTATATGTATGTGGAATTTATTTATGGGGGGAAGATTCGCCTGCATATAATATTGCTAATGTTGATTTATTTGAACTTCTGGAAAATGATATAGTTTTTTATAAAAGTCTCGGGTCGGTGTATGTTATGGGTGATATGAATAGCAGAGTTGGTACTAAACATGATTTTATTATACAAGACAAGGTAAAAGATTCTGCTGTTTAGAATTATACAAATGGCTTTTGCGATGGCAGAGTTGCCCAAGGTGGTGTCATATGGCCACTTACTTCTCATCGCTTAAATTGTTGGTCAAATCCCCGCTCCGGTGAACAGATAACAATTTGTGTGAAAATCATTAGGAGGTAACTTGCAGAAGAATAGTGGCTCTACTGAGATTCATTACTAGCTATTCTAGGTTTGTTTTGAAATTGTTTTAAACTCTGTTAAAACAAATACTGGCTATTGACACAATGTAAATTATAGTATAGACTTTGTTTATGTTACAGGACAAGAAAAATATGCAGCCAGTCTGTGACTCAACCCAAAACTATTTGCTTACAAGGCAAATGCTCTACCGACTGAGCTAACCAGACTGCTGACATATAATATTTGTCTCCTAACAGGTACACCCTGTGACATTTAAATTATGCAAAAACAAATTAATTTAACAGGAGAAAAAAACATGTCAGGAGGTCCTGAAAACATTTTGTGACCAGCACCCATTTATGATAATATAAATGTTTGTTTATATTTCTATTATATGTGTGGGTGTATTTTCAAATAAAAAAAACAAGTTTTATAACATTTAAGGGCTACTCGATGGAGCGTTGTCCCTCGTCTGTCGTCCTTTAGCAGCACATCCTCTGAAACCACTAGGTCAATTAACACGGATGTTTCTATTGCATTTTTATTTCTCAATCTGAAACTCAAGATGGTCCCCATAACTAAAAAGTTTCAAAACCTTAAAGGTAGTAATGATATTCAACTAAAGTTATAATGAACATTAAAACTTTTTAATGGAACTGCGTTTGCCTATAGTTACGTATAAATTGCAGTTTCATGTTTTGTACAAAAATAGTTAAAATAGACAATTTTCAAAAGTTTTCTTCTAAACAACAGGTCAGCCAAAATTATTCATATTTTATATAGTTGTCCTTATGAAAAGTTTGTACAAATGAAGGGGTTTGCGTGTATAGGAGTCATGTAAGGGGACTTTTTTACATAGGAATACTATGGGGAATGGAAAATTCTATTTTTTCATCCATTTATGATTTTTTTTATTCAATTTGAGTTTTGAAGCATCATCTAGTCGTGACAGTTTTCCTCTTCATGTCAAACTTGTTTATCTACGATATAAGTTATCCTAGCATCAGCAAGTGATTGGAGATTCGGCAAATCAAGGGGCTGAGATATATTGGGACCCTGTATAAGGTGACATTTACTTCTACATAGGAATATAATTGCGGAAAGTGATTTTTGAGGCGCCAGACTTTCTGGCAATTCCTTCAGTATCGTAGGTTAATTATCTATTGCTCATTTCATATTCACCAAAGAACTCATACTACAAGAACAACATCGGTATTTAATGGAGCGTAGCGATGGCTGAAAAGCAGGAGTGTCCATACAAATTAGCATATCGAATAGCAACAATGAAAAAAGTCCCTGAAGCAAATGTTACCGGCTTTCTGGTTAAAAAGTTTAACATGCCAATATTAATTTCGACATTCTATTAAGAAATGTTTAATATTATCACGAAAAAAGTTCTGTAATGGGCGCTACGTCGTATAGATTCAGATTCAGATTCAGATCATTTCATTTAAAAGTACTTTTGTATGTAATAAAGTCGCCGGAGATTACTTCTTTCGTCAAACTTCGTCGAAACTTTTTGTAATAATAATGATATCATTTCAGATGCGCAATTTGGATCTCGAAAGGGACGGTCAACAGTTGGTGCTATATTTGTGTTAATGTCAATTATCCAGAATTATTTATATGATAATAAACGTTTATATGTTGTTTTCGTTGACATGATGAAGTGTTTCGATAGTATATATAGAAATGCACTTTGACTAAAATTGTATAAGCTTGGTATTAGGGATAAACTTCTACGTATTATTAATGACATGTATCAGAAGGTTAAATCATGTGTAAAGAGTTGTAATAGTTATTCTGACTATTTTTAATATGTTGTCGGATTGAGACAAAGGGAGGTAATCTCGCCTTTACTTTTCTCTATGTTTGCGGAAGACTTGGAGCTGTATTTACAAAACAGCGTTGATTCAGGATTGAATATTGATGATATTGTTTTGATTATGTTACTTTTTGCGGACGACATGGCTATTTTAGGAAAATCTCCTTCTGATTTACAAGATAATCTAAACCGTTTGCATACTTATTGTAATAAATATTGTAATTGCTTAAAAGTAAATACATTGAAAACAAAAATAATGGTATTAAGAAAACGTGGTGAGTTGTTACCCAATGAATCGTGAAACGTAGAAATTATTGAATTTGTTGATGATTTCAATTATCTTGGAACAATATTTAATTATACTGGTAATTTTGATTTTAATCAGGAACATTTGGTTGGCAAATCTTTGAAAGCTTTTAATACCCTCTTTTTTTCAATTGTAAAACAATCCATTTAAAGCAAAAACTTCTATGCCAATTGTTTGATGCATTCGTTGTTTCTTAAGTTATGCGAGTGAAATTTGGGGATATACCAAATCGAAGGTAATCGAATGAATACACTTAAAGTTCTGTAAACGTTTATTGAAATACTTGTACAGTGGGTGTGTATGCAGAGCTTGGGAGATATCCATTATATATATCACGATATGTAAGAATCATATGCTATTGTTGTAAAGTTATTTATACGGATAATATATTGATAAAAAACTAAATGAACAGGGGCTATATGACTGTAATAGAGGTTGTAAGAACTGGGTATCAAATATTAAAACCATGTTAAGTGATTATGGATTCACTTATATGTTTGAGAATAATCATTTTGTTAATCTCAAAGTATTTCCAAATATTTTTAAACAAAAGGTTATTGACAATTTCATTCAACAATGGTTTGGATCAGTAGAAAAAAGTCCAGTGCTTGAATTTTATAAACTTGTCAAACATCAATTTAAGTATGAGAATTATCTCGAAATATTGCCCTGTAATCTTAGATTTTTTAACACTAGATTAAGACTATCAGTTAATCGTCTTAGAATACAAACTGGACAATATGACAGAAATAGAATTTCAAAAAAAAAGAGAAAAATATTGTTTATGTTGCAATTCAAGGGATATAGAAGATGAGTTTCATTTCTTATGTATATGTCCCTGTTTTAATAATTTACGAAAACAGTATTTGAAAAAGTATTACTATCAAAGACCTTCTGTGTTCAAATTTTTAAAGTTAGTTAATTCTCATAATAAAACCATATTATATAATATTTCAAGATATATAAAAGAGGCATTAGAAATTAGAAAAACAGTGCTAACTGTTTAAGCATAGTGTTCATCCTCATTTCATTTATTAACATTCATTAAATATTGTGTTATATGTTCTTATGAATTTAATCATTGCTGCTAAGTGACTATATGTTTATATTGATTGTATATAGTATGATGATGTACTTTGTACAAATCCTAATAAAATATATGTTCTGTTCTGTTCTATATTGACATCAAATTATGTGTGAAACACTTGACTACTCTGTCAGACTTTTTTGATTGCGAAGTAAAGTAGGACTATTGTAAGGGGAGATAACCTTGCCGATATTTTTTCCTTATTTTTAAATGAAATTGAGCTGTCTCTTCAAGGTAACACCGATACAGGAATAACACTTGATCAACTATCTATTTATCTATTGGTGTTTGCTGATGATGCAGTGTTATGTTCAGAAACAAAAAGCGTCAATTGATAATTTAGAAACATATTGCAACAAAAAGAATTTAACAGTTAATACAGAAAAAAGGACGCTTAATGTAAAAATGTCTACAAATAGTTTATCTGTATACTCAGAATCTGGAAGATTCCCACTATATATTGAAAGGTATATACGAATAATAAAATACTGGCTCATTTTACATAAAGAAAAAAGCCGAAATTGTGTTTAAAACACCATCAAAACTGTACAGAGACAAGAAATTGAAACAAACCAAAATGCAAAAAATTGGTCTTCCACCGTGCGAAATTTATTGTGCTAAAGCGTTTTTGCAAACTATGGATTTATCCGGAATCAGTTATTGTTAACTTGTTCATATTATTGTTAAGAAACAGGTTAAGAGATATTCATATAAACCATTGGCAAGAAACTATTTTAATCCACACTTCGTTGTATTTGTACAGAAATATTAAACATATTTACCAAATATCAGACTACTTGATAAAATTGAGCAACAAAAACATAGACACATTATAGCTAAAATAAGAGTGTCATCTCATATATTGTACATAGAAACGGGACGCCACAGGAACATAGATAGAAATGAAAGGAAATGTGGACTTTGTAACAAAAACGATATAGAAGATGAATATCATTTTATTTTAATATGTCTTTATTATAATCATCTACGCAAGCAATATATTCCAAAATATTATATCAATAAACCTAGTATGTTTAAATTCATTACTCTCTTGCAGTTAACAAAATGTCTGTCTTAAACAAACTTGCATCATATTGTATCAAAGCATGTAAAATGCAAGAACAGATACTTAATGCAAACAGCTAATTAGATGAGATTTGTGATTATACCATAATTAGTCATATGTGAATAACAAGTCAACCAACCACGTTATTCACTCTCGCTATAATAACTACCAAATTTTCTAAAATGGTTGTATTTAATATCGATATTACTTTTGCATGTGCCTTATGTATATGATTATGTATTTGAATATGTTATAATTATGGTGAAACGCTTTTGTAATGCTTAAGCCAAAATAAAAGAATGTTTTGTTCTGTTTAAAAACGAAAATGACAAATTAACAGAGCTAATTAAACTTAAAATAAAACAAAGATATCAGGTTATAAAAACGCCATGCTTTCATTTGATCTTTTTAATACTCGTCAACCAAAACCCATTGGGTCGTTCTTTAGGTATGCCTCTTTCATGTCGTTTTACAAGAAATACAAAACAAGAGGGCCAAGATAGCCCTTTATCGCTCACCTGACTGACATTGAGTCATCCAACATAAGTAGATTATATAATACATGTACGCTCAAAATTCCAGAAAAACGAGATGGGCAAGTAGTTAGAAGTTTGATTTGTTTTGAAGATGTAACAGAGGCGTAGAAGAGTTCTAACTTGGTAGAGGTTCACCCATGGTAAATGTCAGTGAAATAACATCAAAATCAGGTCAGTAGATTCTGACAAGAAAACTTTTGAAGTTTTTACTATAGATGCTAAGTCTTCGAACTAAGATAAAAATCCAGTTCCAACACAAAACTAACCTGTTAGAGAACAGTTTCAAACTAAAGCATTATACTAAACTATTGTGCATGAAACTATCCGCAGTTCCAGCACAATATATATTTCTATGAGTTTCAAACACAAGCCTTCCCAAAGTATATCGCTTGAAAGTATCTTTGTCGCAGTGCACTCTCTCCCAAAAACAATTATGCTCCTCCTCCAAGATTTCAAGTACACTTTGACACTGAACATCTCAAGCAGACTTCTTGCTGTTATGAAACTAGCTAAAATATGGTATTGCTTTATTATGAAGCAGTAAACCATCCCTGTCTGAACCATAAACACTCTGACTTTTATATTAAAAAAAACACCTATTATAAAATGGTTCATGATATTTGAATAATATGAATAATATTTCAATCATTGATTATAATTGTATCATTCATATTTTTATGATGAATTATCTTTTAAAACTTATATCTGGTATAATATTGTATATTTATAGCAAAAAAAAGTTTAATTAAAGAGTTTGTTACCTGATCTTATAATAATTGCTATACACAGACATTTATGCTATACAACAGGGGGAGTAATTTGACATAACACTAATAACATCTCCTGGCTGCCATGTTTTTTGACGAATCAAGATGGCTTGAACAAACTTGGTAGAGGGTCACCCAAGGAACATTTCTGTGAAATTATTTTAAAATCGAGCCAGTAGTTTCTGACAAGAAGATTTTATAAGTTTTTACTACAGCTTATATTGTAAACTAACCCCAGCCCCTGGCCGCCATGTTTTTTTGACGAATCAAGATGGCTTGAACAAACTTGGTAGAGGATCACCCAAGGAACATTTCTGTGAAATTATATCAAACTTGGCCCAGTGGTTTCAGAGAAGAAGTTGTTAAAAGCTAAAAGTTAACGACGGACGACGGACGACAGACGACGGACACCAGGCGATCATAAGAACTCATCTGTGAGCCTTCGGCTCAGGTGAGCTAAAAACATCTTATTCTTGTGGACATATCTCCTTGAGAGAGGCCATCGAATATTCATTTGATTTAAATGATATTTTTTTTTAGTTTAATCTTTTCAAATATTAGCAACACTAGTATAACCATGCCTGCCACAAATAACTCACTTCCGGCAACAACGAACGTAATATGGTAACTTCCGGTTCGATCAAATATCAGTCCTGCAAAAAAGTAAAAAATCTATTATTCATCAGTTTACAAAAGTAAACATGTGAGAAAGTACCAACAAATGAATAATAAATACAGGAGATAGTTTTAATAATCGCCTATTTGATAAGCAGAAATAGTCAAGGAGCTGCTTCCCCTGTTCAATATGCATCATTAAATAGTAACATGTAGCAATAAGGTTAATTGAAGAAAGTATCGTAAGACTCGTAACTGGAAATCGTGTTGTTATAAACGTTTGTTTTACACGTCATTAAAGTCAATATAGAATGTTATGATAAGCAGGTTATCTCGAACTGATGAAACAGTGAGTTTGGTTTTGGTCGTATAGTTTTGAAAAGTAAAATAGTGAGATATTCCAACATATAACATATCGTAAATACACCAGGGACAACAACGACCTCTCAGTTGACAAGTCTGTAAAATAACCCATCTCTCCCGCTTGGGTCTGTTACACAGGTGTGGAGACCACGCCAGATATGCCGTATGACTACACAAACTAACACCAGCTCACCTCCGATTGGTGTGGAGACCACGCCAGATATGCCGTTTGACTACACAAACTAACACCAACTTACCTCCGATTGGTGTGGAGACCACGCCAGATATGCCGTTTGACAGCACTAACAGACACCAAT
Source organism: Panopea generosa (assembly GCA_029582155.1). Taxonomy (NCBI): domain Eukaryota; kingdom Metazoa; phylum Mollusca; class Bivalvia; order Adapedonta; family Hiatellidae; genus Panopea; species Panopea generosa. Next base: position 36,600,939 of record CM055911.1, on the reverse strand, counting down.
TCACCTCTGAACGGTGTGAGACCATGCCAGATATGTCATATGACTACACAAACAGACACCAACTCACCTCCGATCGGTATGGAGACCATGTCATATATGTCATATGACAGCACAAACAGACACCAACTCGCTTCCGATTAGCATGGAGACCATACCAGATATGTCATATGACTACACAAACAGAAATCAACTCACCTCCGATCGGTATGGAGATAATGCCAGATATGTCATATGATTTCACAAACAAGACCAACTCACCTCCGATCGGTATGGAGATCATGCCAGATATGTCATATGACTTCACAAACAAGACCAACTCACCTCCGATCGGTATGGAGATAATACCAGATATGTCATATGACTTCACAAACAAGACCAACTCACCTCCGATCGGTGTGGAGATGATGCCAGATATGTCATATGACTTCACAAACAAGACCAACTCACCTCCGATCGGTGTGGAGATAATACCAGATATGTCATATGACTTCACAAACAAGACCAACTTACCTCCGATCGGTGTGGAGATAATGCCAGATATGTCATATGACTTCACAAACAAGACCAACTTACCTCCGATCGGTGTGGAGATCAAGCCAGATATGTCATATGATAGAACAAACAGACACAAACTCACCTCCGATCAGTATGGAGACCATTCCAGATATGTCATATGATAGAACAAACAGACAACAACTCACCTCCGATTGGTATGGATACCATGCCAGATAAGCCATGTGATAACACAAACATACACCAACTCACCTCCGATTGGTGTGGAGACCATGCAAGATATGTCATATGACTTCACAAACAGAAACCAACTTACCTCCGATCGGTGTGGAGATCACGCGAGATATGACGTATGACAGCACAAACAGACACCAACTCACCTCCAATCGGTATGGAGACCATGCCAGATATGTCATATGACAGCACAAACAGAAAACAACTCAACTCCGATCAGTATGGAGACCATGTCAAATATGCCGTATGACAGCACAAACAGAAACCAACTCAACTCCGATCGATGATGAGACCATGTCAGATATGCCGTATGACAGCACAAACAGAAACCAACTCAACTCCGATCGATGATGAGACCATGTCAGATATGCCGCAAGACAGCACAAATAGAAACCAACTCACCTCCGATCGGTATGTAGACCATGTCATATATGTCATATGACAGCACAAACAGACACCAAGTCGCTTCCGATTAGTATGGAGACCATACCAGATATGTCATATGACTACACAAACAGAAATCAACTCACCTCCGATCGGTATGGAGATAATGCCAGATATGTCATATGATTTCACAAACAAGACCAACTCACCTCCGATCGGTATGGAGATCATGCCAGATATGTCATATGACTTCACAAACAAGACCAACTCACCTCCGATCGGTATGGAGATAATACCAGATATGTCATATGACTTCACAAACAAGACCAACTCACCTCCGATCGGTGTGGAGATCATGCTAGATATGTCATATGACTTCACAAACAAGACCAACTTACCTCCGATCGGTGTGGAGATTATACCAGATATGTCATATGACTTCACAAACAAGACCAACTTACCTCCGATCGGTGTGGAAATAATGCCAGATATGTCATATGACTTCACAAACAAGACCAACTTACTTCCGATCGGTGTGGAGATCAAGCCAGATATGTCATATGATAGAACAAACAGACACAAACTCACCTCCGATCAGTATGGAGACCATTCCAGATATGTCATATGATAGAACAAACAGACAACAACTCACCTCCGATTGGTATGGATACCATGCCAGATAAGCCATGTGATAACACAAACATACACCAACTCACCTCCGATTGGTGTGGAGACCATGCCAGATATGTCATATGACTTCACAAACAGAAACCAACTTACCTCCGATCGGTGTGGAGATCACGCAAGATATGACGTATGACAGCACAAACAGACACCAACTCACCTCCGATCGGTGTGCAGATCATGACAGATATGCCGTATGACAGCACAAACAGACACCAACTCACCTCCAATCGGTATGGAGACCATGCCAGATATGTCATATGACAGCACAAACAGAAACCAACTCAACTCCGATCAGTATGGAGACCATGTCAAATATGCCGTATGACAGCACAAACAGAAACCAACTCAACTCCGATCGATGATGAGACCATGTCAGATATGCCGTATGACAGCACAAACAGAAACCAACTCAACTCCGATCGATGATGAGACCATGTCAGATATGCCGTATGACAGCACAAACAGAAACCAACTCACCTCCGATAGGTATGGAGATCACACCAGATATGCCGTATGACAGCACAAAAAGAAACCAACTCACCTCCAATAGGTATGGAGATCACACCAGATATGCCGTATGACAGCACAAACAGAAGCCAACTCACCTCCAATGGGTATGGAAATCACACCAGATATGCCGTATGACAGCACAAACAGACACCAACCGACCTCCAATAGGTATGGAGATCACACCAGATATACCGTATGACAGCACAAACAGAAGCCAACTCACCATCAATAGGTATGGAGATCACACCAGATATACCGTATGACAGCACAAACAGACACCAACTCACCTCCAATAGGTATGGAGATCACACCAGATATGCCGTATGACAGCACAAACAAACACTAACTCACCTCCGATCAGTGTGGAGATCACACCAGATATGCCGTATGACAGCACAAACATAAACCAACTCACCTCCGATCGGTGTGGAGACCACGCCAGATATGCCGTATGACTACACACACAGAAACCAATTCACCTCCGATAGGTATGGAGATCACACCAGATATGCCGTATGACAGCACAATCATAAACCAACACACCTCCGATCGGTGTGGAGACCACACCAGATATGCCGTATGACAGCACAAACAAACACCAACTCACCTCCGATCGGTGTGGAGATCACACCAGATATGCCGTATGACTACACAAACAGAAACCAACTCACTTCCGATAGGTATGGAGACCACGCCAGATATGCCGTATGATAGCACAAACAGAAACAAACTCACCTCCGATCGGTGTGGAGACCACGCCAGATATGCCGTATGACAGCACAAACAGAAACCAACTCACCTCCGATCGGTGTGGAGACCACGCCAGATATGCCGTATGATAGCACAAACAGAAACCAACTCACCTCCAATCGGTGTGGAGACCACGCCAGATATGCCGTATGATAGCACAAACAGAAACCAACTCACCTCCGATCAGTGTTGAGATCACACCAGATATGCCGTATGACAGCACAAACATAAACCAACTCACCTCCGATCGGTGTGGAGATCACGCCAGATATGCCATATGATTACACTAACAGAAACCAACTCACCTCCGATCGGTGTGGAGACCACGCCAGATATGCCGTATGACAGCACAAACAGAAACCAACTCACCTCCGATTGATGCGGAGACCATGCCAATTATGCCGTATGACAGCACAAACATAAACCAACTTACCTCCGATCGGTGTGGAGATCACGCCAGATATGCCGTATGACTACACTAACAGACACCAACTCACCTCCGATCCGTGTGGAGATCACGTCAGATATGCCATATGACTACACTAACAGAAACCAACTCACCTCCGATCGGTGTGGATATCACACCAGATATGTCGTATGACAACACAAACAGACACCAACTCACCTCCGATCGGTGTGGAGACCACGCCAGATATGCCATATGACAGCACAAACAGACACCAACTCACCTCCGATCGGTGTGGAGACCACGCCAGATATGCCATATGACAGCACAAACAGAAACCAACTCACCTCCGATCGGTGTGGAGACCACGCCAGATATGCCGTATGTCTTCACAAACAAACACCAACTCATCTCCGATCGGTGTTGATATCACACCAGATATGCCGTATGACAACACAAACAGACACCAACTCACCTCCGATCGGTGTGGAGACCATGCCAGATATGCCATATGACAGCACAAATAGGAACCAACTCACCTCCGATCGGTGTGGAGACCACGCCAGATATGCCATATGACAGCACAAACACACACCAACTCACCTCCGATCGGTGTGGATATCACGCCAGATACGCTGTATGACAACACAAACAGAAACCAACTCACCTCCGATCGGTGTGGATATCACACCAGATATACCGTATGACAACACAAACAGACACCAACTCACCTCCGATCGGTGTGGAGACCACGCCAGATATGCCATATGACAGCACAAACAGAAACCAACTCACCTCCGATCGGTGTGGAGACCACGCCAGATATGCCATATGACAGCACAAACACACACCAACTCACCTCCGATCGGTGTGGAGACCACGCCAGATATGCCGTATGACAGCACAAACGGAAACCAACTCACCTCCGATCGGTGTGGAGACCACGCCACATACGCCGTATGACAACACAAACGGAAACCAACTCACCTCCGATCGGTGTGGATATCACACCAGATATGCCGTATGACAGCACAAACAGACACCAACTCACCTCCGATCGGTGTGGAGACCACGCCAGATATGCCATATGACAACATAAATAGACCGAATGATCGGTGTATGAATTCAGGATTAAAAATCTCCGCAACCACGGAAAATATCAAAGGTGCACAACCACCTGTGGAACAAACAAAATTCTTATAGTTAATTATTAGTATTAAAACAATATATATATATATTTACATATATATATAGATATAAATTATGATGGTAAATAAACTATAATTAAGATGTACACAATATTGTACATATATTATTTCACTGTATCTTCGTTATCCAATGGGTTTCTGTGTCTGTTATTTAAATACAATGTAGCATATATGTAGTCTTGTATCCTTAACTGGACCCTACTCATATAAAGCATTCAGTTCATGTATGTAAATTGTCCCTCCAGTCTAGATGTGTTGCAAGTAAAACCATAGAATATAAGTCATGGTCGACACTAAATCTATTGGTTTAGCAGATGCCATGCTATTGTGTCTATGGTTTGCACTGTAGCTACGGAGTCTGATCTGAACATCTATATCTGGTTGTTAAAAAAATAATTATTTCCATACATATATAAATAATTCAATTTTATTTCTTTAATTGAATTTTAATCACTTTATGCTATGTAATGCAAGGTATCAAACATATACAAACCAATTAGAAATCCATAAATACACGTGTACACTATTTTGGTTTGAAAGGTGACGAGAAGTGGCGAGAGTGCTGTGGCGATACCAGCCAGGAACAAGGAGCAGCAGAGGAGAACCATCTTGTTGCTGTAGTCCTTGTCACCAACCCAACCAATGGCAATCTTTCCAACGATATTGGACAAACCTTGAAGAATAATAAACGTGTGATACATGTTCTATGACACGTGAGCCATTTTTAAGTTGATCATTAAAGGAATTATATAAGCATTGAACCTAAAAAAACATTGCCAGTACATAGATCTATGCATATAGCTTACACATTTCAATATAAATAGTAAGTCTATATAATTATATTGCAACTTTATTATGATGCGTCGGTTATAGAAGCTACATCAACCTTTTTTCTATTTCGAAGGAACTGCTACCTCACTCGATCTACATACGTAAAGGAATACCTGTATACATGTACATTATAAATACTTACACATCAGCAATACCTGTATACACATATATGTACAATATCAACACTTACACACCAGCAATACATTATTAACGTACATTATAAATACTTACACACCAGCAGTACTTGCATGTTCGTACATGATAAACACTTACACAGTATACACGTACAATATCAACAATTACATACCAACAATACCTGTATACACATACATTATAAACACTTACACACCAGCAATACCTGTATACACATACATTATAAACACTTACACACCAGCAGTACTTGTATACACGTACATTATCAACACTTACCCACCAACAATACTTGTATACACGTACATTATAAACACTTACACACCAGCAGTACTTGTATACACGTACATAATAAAGACTTACACATCAGAAATACTTGTATTCACGCACATTATAAACACCTACATACCAGCAATACTTGTATTCACGCACATTATAAACACCTACATACCAGCAATACATGTAAACACGTACATTATAAACACTTACACACCAGTAAAACTTGTATACACGCACATTATAAACACTTACACACCAGCAATACTTGTAAACACGTACATTATAAACACTTACACACCAACAATATCTGTATACACGTACATTTTAAACACTGACTAAACAGCACTACTTGTATGCACATACGTTATAAACACTTACATATCAGGAATATTTGTATACACGTACATTATAAAAAACTTACACACTAGCAATACTTGTATACATGTACATTATAAACACCTGACCACCAGCAGTACTTGTATACACGCACATTATAAACATTTACACACCAGCAATACTTGTATTCACGCACATTATAAACACCTACATACCAGCAATACTTGTATTCACGGACATTATAAACACCTACATACCAGCAATACTTGTATACACGTACATTATAAACACTTACACACCAGCAGCACTTGTAAACACGTACATTATAACCACCTACATATCAACATTACTTGTATACACGTACATTATAAACACTTACACACCAGCAGTACTTGTATACACGCACATTATAAACACTTACACACTAGCAATACTTGTATTCACGCACATTATAAACACCTACACACCAGCAATACTTGTATTCACGGACATTATAAACACCTACATACCAGCAATACATGTATACATGTACATTATAAACACATACACACCAGCAGTACTTGTATACACGTACACTATAAACACTTACACACCAGCAATACTTGTATTTACGCACATTATAAACACCTATATACCAGCAATACTTGTATTCACGCACATTATAAACACCTATATACAAGCAATACATATATACACGTACATTATAAACACTTACAAACCAGCAATACTTGTATACACGTACATTATAAACACTTACACAACACCAATACTTGTATACACATACATTATAAACACATACACACCAGCAATACATGTATACACGTACATTATAACACCTACATACTAGCAATACTTGTATACACGTACATTATTAACACATACACACCAACAATACTTGTTAAACGTACATTATAGCCACCTACATATCAGCAATACTTGTATTCACGCACATTATAAACACCTACATATCAGCAATACTTGTATACCCATACATTATAAACACTTACACACCAGCAATACTTGTATACACGTACATTATAACCACCTACATATCAGCAATTCTTGTATTCACGCACATTATAAACACCTACATACCAGCAATACTTGTATTCACGCACATTATAAACACGTACATACCAGCAATACTTGTATACACGTACATTATTAACACTTACACACCAGCAATACCTGTAAACACGTACATTATAAACACTTACACACCAGCAAAACTTGTATACACATACATTATAACCACCTCCATATCTGCAATATTTGTATACACGTACATTATAAAGACCTACACACCAGCAGTACTTGTATACACGTACATTATAAACACTTACACACCAGCAATACGTGTGTAAACGTAAATTTTAAACACTTACACACCAGCAATACTTGTTTACATGTACATTATAAACACCTACATACCAGCAATACCTGTATACATGTACATTATAAACACTTACACACCAGCAATACCTGTATACATGTACATTATAAACACTTACACACCAGCAATACATGTATACACGTACATTATAAACATTTACACACCAGCAATACTTGTATACAAGTACATTATAACCACCTCAATATCAGCAATACTTGTATACACGTACATTATAAACACTAACACACCAGCAATACCTGTATACACGTACATTATAAACACTCACACACAAGCAATACTTGTATACAAGTACAATATACACACTTACAAACCAGCAATGCCTGTATACACGTACATTATAAACACTTACACACCAGCAATATCAGTATACACGTACAGTATAAACACTTACACACAAGCAATACTTGTATACAAATACAATATACTCACTTACACACCAGCAATACATGTATACACGTACATTATTACCACTTCAATATCAGCAATACTTGTATACACATACATTATAAACACTTATACACCAGCAATACCTGTATACCAGTACATTATAAACACTTACACACAAGCAATACGTGTATACAAGTACAATATACTCATTTACACACCAGTAATACCTGTATACACGTACATAACAACCACCTACATACCAGCAATACTTGTTTACACGTACATTATAAACACTTAAACACCAGCAATACTTGATACACGTACATTATAAACCACCTACACACCAGCAATACTTGTATACACGTTACTTATAAACACTTATTCACCAGCAATACTTGTATACACATACATTATAAACACTTACACACCAGCAATACTTGTATACACATACATTATAAACACTTACACACCAGCAATACTTGTATACACATACATTATAAACACTTACACACCAGAAATACTTGTATACACAAACATTATAAACACTTACACACCAGAAATACTTGTTAACACTTACATTAAAAACACTTACTAACCAGCAATACTTGTATACAGGTACATTATAAACACTTATACATCAGTAATCGACTGTTTTGGCTGCCGTTGTTTAGTCACCCAACTGTTTTGGCCGCCGTTGTGTAATAAAGAACGAGTTACCCAACTGTTATGGCTGCCGTTGTGTTATTAAGAACGATCCATACAACTGTTTTAGCTGCCGTTGTGTAATTAAGAACGAGTCACTCGACTGTTTTGGCTTCCGTTGTGTAATAAAGAACGATTCATACGCCTGTTTTGGCTGCAATTGTGTAATTAAGAACGAGTCATTCAACTGTTTTGGCTGCCGTTGTGTAATTAAGAATGATTCATCTGACTACTTTGGCTGCTGTTGTGTAATTAAGAACGATTCATCCGGCCGTTTTGGCTGCCGTTGTGTAATTAAGAACGAGTCACCAAACTGTTTTGGCTACCGTTGTGTAAATAAGAACGAGTCACCAAACTGTATTGGCTGCCGTTGTGTAATTAAGAACGATTCACTTAACTAGTTTGGCTGCCGTTGCAATTATTTTTGCATGTCCTTTATACCTGGTGAACGGTCATTTATATAATTGAGATTATACGCTTGTTTATGACTGAGCTATTGTGTGCTCATTAATGAGCTAATGACAATACGCTAATGAACGCAAGTATATGACAGTGAGCTACTGTGCGCTCATTGTTTAGTAATGAATATGATAATGCGCTCCTCGACGCCAGTATATGACAGTGATCTACTGTGCGCTCATTATTCAGTAATGAGCTAATGACAGTGCGCTCCTCGACGCCAGTATATGACAGTGAGCTACTGTGCGCTCATTATTTAGTAATAAATATGACAGTGCGCTCTTCGATGCCAGTATATGACAGTGAGTTACTGTGCGCTCATTATTTAGTAATGGATATTACAATGCGCTTCTCGACGCCAGTATATGACAGTGAGCTACTGTGCGCTCATTATTTAGTAATGCATATGACAATGCGCTCCTCGGCGCCAGTATATGACAGTGAGCTACTGTGCGCTCATTATTTAGTCATGAATATGACATTGCGCTCCTCGACGCCATTTGATGACAGTGAGCTACTGTGCGCTTATTGTTTAGTAATGAATATGACAATGCGCTCCTCGACGCCAGTATATGACAGTGAGCTACTGTACGCTCATTATTTAGTAATGAATATGACAGTGCGCTCCTCGACGCCAGTATATGACAGTGAGCTACTGTGCGCTCATTATTAAGCAATGAATATGACAGTGCGCTCCTCAACGCAAGTATATGAAAGTGGCTACTGTGCGCTCATTATTTAGTAATGAATATGACAGTGCGCTCCTTGACGCCAGTATATGACAGTGAGCTACTGTGCGCTCATTATTGAGTTATTAATATGACAATGCGCTCTTCGACGCCAGTATATGACAGTGAGCTACTGTGCGCTCATGATTTAGTAATGAATATGACAGTGCGCTCCTCGACGCCAGTATATGACAGTGAGCTAATGTGCGCTCATTATTTAGTAATGAATATGACAGTGCGCTCCTCGACGCCAGTATATGACAGTGAGCTTCTGTGTGCATATTATTTAGTAATGAATATGACAGAGCGCTTCTCGACGCCAGTATATGACAGTGAGCTACTGTGCGCTCATTATTTAGTAATGAATATGACAATGCGCTCCTCGACGCCAGTATATGACAGTGAGCCGCTGTGCGCTCATTATTTAGTAATGAATATGACAGTGCGCTCGTCGACGCCAGTATAAGACAGTGAGCTACTGTGCCCTCATTATTTAATAATGAATATGACAATGCGCTCCTCGACGCCAGTATATGACAAGTGAGCTACTGTGCGCTCATTATTTAGTAATGAATATGACAATGCGCTTCTCTACGCCAGTATATGACAGTGAGCCGCTGTGCGCTCATTATTAAGTAATGAATTTGACAATGCGCTCCTCGCCGCCAGTATATGACAAGTAAGCTACTGTGCCCTCATTATTTAATAATGAATATGACAGTGCGCTCCTCGACGCCAGTATATGGCAGTGAGCTACTGTGCGCCCATTATTTAGTAATGATTATGACAATGCGTTCCTCGACGCCAGTAAATGACAGTGAGCTACTGTGCGCTCATTATTTAGTAATGAATATGACAGTGCGCTCCTCGGCGCCAGTATATGACAAGTAAGCTACTGTGTCCTCATTATTTAGTAATGAATATGACAGTGCGCTCCTCGGCGCCAGTATATGACAGTGAGCTACTGTGCGCTCATTATTTAGTAATGAATATGACAGTGCGCTCCTCGGCGCCAGTATATGACAGTGAGCTACTGTGAGCTCATTTTTTAGTTATGAATATGACAGTGCGCTCCTCGACGCCAGTATATGACAGTGACCTACTGTGCTCCTATTATTTAGAAATTAATATGACAGTGCGCTCCTCGACGCCAGTATATGACAGTGAGCTTATTATTTTGTAATGCATATGACAGTGCGCTCCTCGACGCCAGTATATGACAGTGAGCTACTGTGCGTTATTACTTAGTAATGAATATGACAGTAATTACTTAGTAATGAATATGACAGTGTTCCTTGACGCCAGTATATGAGGGTCACACAATTGTTAAAATTCATTGTCATAAATCTTGTTCTCAACAAACGGTCAGTCAAATTTGTTCATATTTGATAGTAATTATCACAATGATTAAGAGTTCTATGTTTGTACAAATCAATGGGGCACTGGGATGTATAGAGGCTCTGTAAGGTGATTTTTACATAGGATTACAATGGGGGAATTGGAAAATTCTGAGTTTTTCGTCCATTTGTGTACATATGTTATTCAATCTGAGATCTTAAAGGGATTATATTGGCATATAACCGCCAATTCCCTGTCCTAAATACATACGCCCAGCACGAAGATACACTTATAACTTAGAAATGTACACGTCTAAAGTGTTTTATTATTACAAACATCGGGTTTTCTGAAGCCACGTTTTTGTTTTTGTTTACATTCGCCATTTTCAACGAACCGCTTTCGGGGTTCCGATCAATCATCAGATAACATCGTGAAGACTCGTTCCCGATGTCATTCAGTGTAAACATTGCGCAATACTTTATTGCGGGGCGTATTAAAGTTTTGGCCAATACACAATTACTGTTAATTTGATAACTTTCAAGTTAATAAAGGTTATACGTCAATATATAAGCACTATTTTGTGCACACTGCACACAGGAAAAGTCTGGATTAACAGTGTGTTTGTGTTACTTGCCAAAATAATCACTTCAAGCATTGCCTAGTCATAGTAAATTTGACTTTGTTCGATAAAGAGGATTGAATTTCCATAAGGGGCCAGGGCCAAGGGGGTGGGGAGAGATATGGATAAAATTGGAAATTTTCATAAATCTTCCTCAATAACCTTCTGTCAAACTTGTTAATATATGATATAAATTATCCTTACATTAGCAAAGGATCGAAGATTCTGCAAAATCAATGGGTTTTGGATATATAGGGTCCCTGCAAGGTGACTTTTACATTTACATAGGAATATTACAGGAAAACTGATTTTTTTTTTTCATTTTCGCATCCATTTGTACAAAAAAACTTCTATTTAAAATCTAAAACATTTCTGCTCATAACAAATCCCTAAAAGTGGGTGATTGAAGTTTTGATAATTCATGGGGTTGGGATATATAAGGGTTCTGTACGAGAACTATATTTTTTTACAGATGAATGGTATGGGAATTTAAAGTATTTCTCTTTCAGAGCAATTAACCTTTTGTTCAGTATGGGTGTGGTAGGGGTATTTATCCATTATAGGTTGTTAAGACGATTCCCAAACCCTCAAAGAGGGTTAATATTGTGACATTTCAGAAAGTGCTATTGCAACTTATGAGCCAGTAGAGCGTCTTCAGGCCCTCTTGGGCCTCTTGTTATGCACACCGTGAGTTCTACGACATCTCCGCCACGTGACAACACAATACTTACCAACAGAAGATGCAAGCCAAGATCCCTGAGACTTCGACATTCCAGTTTCATTTGCTTGATCCGGAATTAGACTATAGGGTATCATAAAGGCGAGATTTATCAAGAATGTTGTTGCCAACACGGAAACAAATTTAGGATTATGTAATAGTGATACAGAAAACACTTTTTCCATGAGTTGTTGAACTTTGCCTTGTTCTTCCAAATTGTCCTCAAATTGTGAGTGATTTAACGTGGCATCGATAACGATGTCTGTATTAACCGTCACATCATGCGTACTTATACTATAATATTTTGTTTCAGTAACAGGCCGATCGCATAACACTCCATGTTTGCCATTTTTGCTGTCTATAGGCAAATGCACAGTGCTTCCGTTAATTGTGCAGATATTTATACCCATGTTTAACTCATGAGTCATCGTTTGAGACTTGCTATCCCTTTTTATATATCTTGATCTCTTGTCTGTCCTGTTCGCTGGTGGAATGGTATGCTGTTTCTTGTCATTGTCCGGTGGTATAAAAAGTAGTCCACATGCAACTCCGTGTAATGATATTCCCGCCAGAATTAAAATAGTTCCCCTCCAACCATACTGATCCAGCAGATATCGGAATAGCTGACTAAAGACGAACGACCCAACACCTTTAAGAAAAAGATATTAATGCTTATTATACACAAACAACAACCATGCTTATACATGTAACACGACTACAACTACCTTGCTCATTGCACAACTACATCTAGTAAGCTTATTACACAAATACAATGTTGATTACACGAATAAATCTACCATGCTGATTAAACAAAAACAACTTCAATACTTATTGCACAACTACAACTACCATGTTCATTGCACAACTACATCTAGTATGATTATTGCACAACTACAACTGCCATGCTGATTAAACAAATACAACTGTAACACTTATTGCACAACTACAACTTCCATGCTGATTACACATATACAACGTTAATGCTTATTGCACAACTACAACTACCATACTGATTACACATATACAACGTTAATGATTATTGCACAACTACAACTGCCATGCTGATTAAAAATATACAAAATAAATGCTTATTGCACAACTACAACAGCCATGCTGATTACACATATACAACTACAATGTTTATTGCACAACTACAACTACATGTACCATGCTGATTACACATATCCAACTACATGCTTATTGCACAACTGCAACTGCCATGCTGATTACACATATACAACTTTAATGCTTATTGCACAACTACAACAGCCATGCTGATTACACATATACAAATTTAATACTGACTGAACAACTACAACAGCCATGATAATGACACATATACATCTTTATTGCTTATTGCACAACTAAAACTGCCATGCTAATATTATCAATACTACTACAATGCTTATTGCACTACTACAACAGCCATGCTGATGACACATATACAACTATAATGCTTATTGCACAACTACAACTTCCATGTTGATTACACATACAACTTAAATACTTATTGCACAACTACAACAGCCATATTGATTGCACATATACAACTATAATGCTTATTGCACAACTACGACTGCCATGCTGATCACATAAAGAACATAAATGCTTATTACACAACTACAACAGCCATGCTGATAACAAATATACAACTAAAATGCTTATTGCACAACTACAGCAGCCATGTTGATTACACATATACAACTATAATGCTTATTGCATAACTACAACAGCCATGCTGATTACACATATACAACTACAATTCTTATTGCACAACTACAACAGCCATGCTGATTCCACATATACAACATTAATACTTATTGCACAACTACAACAGCCATACTGATGACATACATACATTATTAATGCTTATTGCACAACTACAACTACAATGATTATTTCACAACTACAACATCCATGTTTATTACACATATACAACTTTAATGCTTATTGCACAACTACAACTACCATGCTGATTACACATATACAACTGTAATGCTTATTGCACAACTACAACAGCCATGCTGATTACACATATACAATTAAATTGCTAATTGCACTACTACATTAGTCATGATGATGACACATATATACTACAATGTTTATTGCATATCTTAAAAGCCATGCTAATGACACATATACAACTTTAATGCTTATTGCACAACTACAACAGCCATGGTGATTACACATATTCATCTTTAATTCTTATTGCAAAACTACATCTACATGTACCATGCTAATTACACATATACAACTACAATGCTTATTGCACAACTACAACAGCCATGCTGATGACACATATACAACTATAATGCTTATTGCACAACTACAACAGCCATGCTGATGACACATATACAACTACAATACTGATTAAACAACTACAATATCCATGCTGATGATTCATTTACATTATAATTGCTTATTGCACAACTACAACTACCACGCTGATGACACATATACAACTTTTATGCTTATTTGACAACTACAACTACAATGCTGATTAAACAACTACAATATCCATGCTGATGAAACATTTACATTATAATTGCTTATTGCATAACTACAACCGCCATGCTGATTACACATATACAACTACAATGCTTATAGCACAACTACAACAGTCTTGCTGATGACACATATACAACAACAATGCATATTGCACAACTACAACATCCATGCTACTGACATATATGCAATTGTAATACTTATTGCACATCTACAACAGCCATGCTGATTACACATACAACTTAAATACTTAATGCACAACTACAAGAACCATCCTGATAACACATATACAACTATAATGCTTATTGCACATCTACAACAGCCATGCTGATTACACATACAACTTAAATACTTATTGCACAACTACAACAGCCATGCTTATTACACATATACTACTGTAATGCTTAATGCACAACTACAACAGCCATGCTGATAACACATATACAACTATAATGCTTATTGCACAACTACAACAGCCATGGTGATTACACATATTCATCTTTAATTCTTATTGCAAAACTACATCTACATGTACCATGCTAATTACACATATACAACTACAATGCTTATTGCACAACTACAACAGCCATGCTGATGACACATATACAACTACAATACTGATTAAACAACTACAATATCCATGCTGATGATTCATTTACATTATAATTGCTTATTGCACAACTACAACTACCATGCTGATGACACATATACAACTTTTATGCTTATTTGACAACTACAACTACAATGCTGATTAAACAACTACAATACCCATGCTGATGAAACATTTACATTATAATTGCTTATTGCATAACTACAACCGCCATGCTGATTACACATATACAACTACAATGCTTATAGCACAACTACAACAGTCTTGCTGATGACACATATACAACAACAATGCATATTGCACAACTACAACATCCATGCTACTGACACATATGCAATTGTAATACTTATTGCACATCTACAACAGCCATGCTGATTACACATACAACTTAAATACTTAATGCACAACTACAAGAACCATCCTGATAACACATATACAACTATAATGCTTATTGCACATCTACAACAGCCATGCTGATTACACATACAACTTAAATACTTATTGCACAACTACAACAGCCATGCTTATTACACATATACTACTGTAATGCTTAATGCACAACTACAACAGCCATGCTGATAACACATATACAACTATAATGCTTATTGCACAACTACAACTACCAAACTAATTACACATATACAGCTACAATGGCTATTGCACAACTACAAATGCAATGCTGATTACACATATACAACTATAATGCTTATTGCACAACTGCCATGCTGATTCCACATATACAACTTTAATGCTCATTGCACATCTACATCATCCATGCTGATGACACATATACATCTTTAATACTTATTGCAAAACTACAACTTCCATGCTAATAACACATATACAACTACAATGCTTATTGCACAACTACAACTGCCAAGCAGATGACACATATACAACTTAAATGCTTTTTTCACAACTACAACAGTCATGCTGATGACACATATAAAACTATAATGCATATTGCACAACTACAACTTCCATGTTGATTACACATATACAAATTTAATTCTTATTGCACTATTACAACTACCATGCTGACAGCACAAATACAACTACAATGCTTATTGCACAACTACAACAGTCATGTTGATTACAAATATACAACTACCATGCTGATTACACATAAACAACTATAATGCTTACTGCACAACTAAAACACCCATGCTGATTACACATATACAACTATTATGCTCATTGCACAACTACAACTACCATGCTGATTACACATAATTTTATACAAATGTAATGCTTATTGCACAACTACAACAGCCATGTTGATTACACATATAGAACTATCAAGCTGATTACACATATACAACTATAATGTTGATTACACATATACATGCTAATTACACATATACAACTCCCATGCAGATTGCACATATACAACTTCAATGCTTATTACACAACTACAATGGCCATGCTGATAACACATATACAACTACAATGTTTATTGTACAACTACAACTGCCATGCTGATTACACAACTACAACAGCCATGCTTATTTGACAAATACCACTATAATTTCCTTTCACACATATACAACTATCAGCCTTATTACACAACTACTTCCATAATGCTTATTGTACAACTACAATAGCCATGCTTATTACACAAATACAACTTTAATTTTCCTATTACACATACACAACTATAATGCCTTTTACACCACTACATCAGTCATGTGTATTACACAAATACAACTATAATTTTCCTAGCACACATATACAACTATCATGCTTATTACACAACTACTTCTATAATGCTTATTGTACAACTACAACAGTCATGCTTATTACACAAATATAATTATAATTTTCCTATCACACATATACAATTATCATGCTTATAACACAACTACTACTATAATGTTTAATACACAACTACAACAGTCATGCTTATTACACACATACAACTATAATTTTCCTATCACACATATACAACTAAACTGTTTATTAAATTACTACTTCTATACTGCTTATTGCATAACTACAACAGTCAAGCTTATTACACAAATACAATTATAATTTTCCATTTACACATATACAACTATCATACTTATTACACAACAACTACTATAATGTTTAATACACAACTACAACAGCCATACTTATAACACAAATACAACTATAATTTTCCTATTACACATATACAACTACTATGCTTATTACACAACTACTACTACACTGCTTATTGCACAACTACAATAGTCATGTGTATTACACTAATACAATTATAATTTTCCTATTACATATATACAACTACCATGCGTATTACATAGCTACTACTACACTGCTTATTGCACAACTACAATAGTCATGTGTTTTACACAAATACAATTATAATTTTCCTATTACATATATACAACTACCATGCTTATTACATAGCTACTACTACACTGCTTATTGCACAACTACAATAGTCATGTGTATTACACTAATACAATTATAATTTTCCTATTACATATATACAACTACCATGCTTATTACATAGCTACTACTACACTGCTTATTGCACAACTACAATAGTCATGTGTATTACACAAATACAACTATTATTTTCCTATTTCACATACATGTATACAACTATCATCATTATTACACAACTTTTACTATAATGCTTATTGTTCTACTACAACAACCATGCCAATACAACTAGTATAACACAATCACAACTATAATCAGTTTTACACAAATATAAAGTGTTTTCCCAGTTTTTTTTGTTAATGTTTTTTTTGTTTTTTTTGGGGGGGATGGGGTTAGGGGGGGAGGGGGTGGTGATGGGGATTGAATTCAAGAAAAAGTGATTTCATGAACATGAAGGTCTATTATTACAACTATAATTTTACCTGTGAAGCAAAGTCAATAACAAAACGCTATCTAAACATACATGTGTCCTAGTGAACAACCACTTTGAGTGTGTGTAGTTTGGCTGCCTACCTGATCAACAAGAACAGAACGCTATCTAAATATTCATGTATCCTAGTGAACAACCACTTTGATTGTTTGTAGTTTGGCTGCCTACCTGATCAACAAGAATAGAACGTTATCTTAATATTCATGTGTCCTAGTGAACCACCACTTTGATTGTTTGTAGATAACAATCAAAGTGATCCACAAGAACAGAACGTTATCTAAATATCCATGTGTCCTAGTGAACCACCACTTCGAGTGTGTGTAGTTTGGCTGCCTACCTGATCCACAAGAACAGAACCTTATCTAAATATACATGTGTCCTAGTGAACAACCACTTTGAGTGTGTGTAGTTTGGCTGCCTACCTGATCCACAAGAACAGAACGTTATCTAAATATTCATGTGTCCTAGTGAACAACCACTTTGATTGTTTGTAGTTTGGCTGCCTACCTGATCCACAAGAACAAACGTTATCTTAATATACATGTGTCCTAGTGAACCACCACTTTGAGTGTGTGTAGTTTGGCTGCCTACCTGATCCACAAGAACAGAACGTTATCTAAATATTCATGTGTCCTAGTGAACAACCACTTTGATTGTTTGTAGTTTGGCAACTTACCTGATCCACAATAACAGAACGTTATCTTAATATTCATGTGTCCTAGTGAACAACCACTTTGATTGTTTGTAGTTTGGTTGCTTACCTGATCCACAAGAACAGAACGTTATCTAAATATTCATGTGTCCTAGTGAACAACCACTTTGATTGTTTGTAGTTTGGCTGCCTATCTGATCCACAAGAACAGAACGTTATCTTAATATTCATGTGTCTTAGTGAACAACCACTTTGATTGTTTGTAGTTTGGCTGCTTACCTGATACACAAGAACAGAACGTTATCTAAATATGCATGTGTCCTAGTGAACAACCACTTTGATTGTTTGTAGTTTGGCTGCCTACCTGATCCACAAGAACAGAACGTTATCTTAATATTCATGTGTCCTAGTGAACAACCACTTTGATTGTTTGTAGTTTGGCTGCCTACCTGATCCACAAGAACAGAACGTTATCTTAATATTCATGTGTCCTAGTGAACAACCACTTGAGTGTGTGTAATTTGACTGATATCCATGTATCCTAGTGACCCACCACTTTGAGTGTGTGTAGTTGGGCTACCTACCTGATCCATAAGAACAGAACGCTATCTAAATATCCATGTGTTCTAGTGAACTACCACTTTGATTGTTTGTAGTTTGGCTGCCTACCTGATCCACAAGAACAGAACGCTATCTAAATATCCATGTGTCCTAGTGAACTACCACTTTGATTGTTTGTAGTTTGGCTGCCTACCTGATCCACAAGAACAGAACGTTATCTTAATATTCATGTGTCCTAGTGAACAACCACTTTGATTGTTTGTAGTTTGGCTGCTTACCTGATACACAAGAACAGAACGTTATCTAAATATGCATGTGTCCTAGTGAACTACCACTTTGAGTGTGTGTAGTTTGGCTGCCTACCTGATCCACAAAAACAGAACGCTAAATATCTAAATATCCTAGTGAACTACAATTTCGAGAGTGTGTAGTTGGGCTGCATACCTGATCCACACACTGCTATACCAGTGGCGAGTGACCTTCTTTTGTTGAAATGTCTCATAACTGAAACATTGGCTGATAGAAACATCAATCCAAACCCCATACCTGAACATAGAGATTAACATAATTCCATGAATTATAACCACTCACTGGGAAGACATAATTCTAACAAAAGAAAAAATATTAATTTAAACGTATTATTTAGTTCACATCAATTTTCAAACGAATTATTACAAATCCCTCTCGAGGTATACCTTGTTAACATAGTGCTAAACATGCACGCCCATGGCAACAATTGTAACGCCAAACCACCATGAACACTATCCACGCCGCAAATTTTACTCTGCTTCAAGTACTTACGAAAGGAAGAGTTAACCTGGTCTGAGATTCGATGGCAATATAATGGAATTTATTTTCATTGACCCAAACAATGACACATAACACGTTACCGAAACATTGTTTAAAAAGCTAGTAAAAGTGATTTTTCGAGTCAATTTTGGGTGCATTTGTAGATTTTATATTTCAGTGATATACAATTCAGAACGTCCTACACAATTCCAGATTACCTCAAAACAATTGAGCTTCATGTCTGGTAACGTTTAACATGAAGCGCAACAGTTACACTGTTGAAAGGTAAATATCGCACTGATCTTTATATCGGTGAAATACATTCCACTAATACACAAACGGTCGGTCGGAACTATAAAATATGCGCAGGTACCAAAAATCGAAACGAAAACTCACTTACCCAGCTTTTGAAACAACGTTTCGGTACCGGTTTAGTGGTGTGCGTGACGTAGGCCTCGCCCGTTTCAGACAGCAGTTAGGTGTTACTGAACAGTCTTGGGTAGAATACACGTGTAAAATGTATCAACAACAAAGTAATGGTCATGCAATAATGGCCATTAGTAAATTCATACAAAAACGACATAGATTATAAACGCATGTATGACTAAAGGGTACGATACACAATTTAATAATTTCGATTTCAGCTGCATAGTCCCAAATTCAGAGCCGTTTTTCAAGATCGGTACAATAAAGTACATATAATTTAAAAAATATCATTTAATAAGCTCAACATTTCTTTGAAGCTTATATATATTTATATTATACATTTTTTTACTTTCGAATAGTGTGTGCAA
Organism: Panopea generosa; assembly: GCA_029582155.1. NCBI lineage: Eukaryota > Metazoa > Mollusca > Bivalvia > Adapedonta > Hiatellidae > Panopea > Panopea generosa. Next base: position 36,579,515 of record CM055911.1, on the reverse strand, counting down.
ATCATGGATGAAAATACATGCAACATTACATTTGACCATTTCTGCCAGTATTGCACCCAGGTTTGTGGATTGACCATTTCTGCCAGTATTGCACCCAGGTTTGTGGATTGACCATTTCTGCCAGTATTGCACCCAGGTTTGTGGATTGACCATTTCTGCCAGTATTGCACCCAGGTTTGTGGATTGACCATTTCTGCCAGTATTGCACCCAGGTTTGTGGATTGACCATTTCTGCCAGTATTGCACCCAGGTTTGTGGATTGACCAAGCTAAAGCTTAAATTCACATATACTTTTTTCTTATCTTTCCGGGATTCTATAAGCTCTCGTCGATATTTATATATCACAATATATAGCAGAAGATGTGTATCTATATTACAATATATAGCAGAAGATGTGTATCTATATTACAATATATAGCAGAAGATGTGTATCTATATCACAATATATAGTAGAAGATGTGTATCTATATTACAATATATAGTAGAAGATGTGTACCTATATTACAATATATAGCAGAAGATGTGTACCTATATCACAATATATAGCAGAAGATGTGTACCTATATCACAATATATAGTAGAAGATGTGTATCTATATTACAATATATAGTAGAAGATGTGTATCTATATTACAATATATAGTAGAAGATGTGTATCTATATTACAATATATAGTAGAAGATGTGTATCTATATCACAATATATAGTAGAAGATGTGTATCTATATTACAATATATAGCAGAAGATGTGTACTATATTACAATATATAGTAGAAGATGTGTATCTATATTACAATATATAGTAGAAGATGTGTATCTATATTACAATATATAGTAGAAGATGTGTATCTATATTACAATATATAGCAGAAGATGTGTATCTATATTACAATATATAGCAGAAGATGTGTACTATATTACAATATATAGTAGAAGATGTGTACCTATATTACAATATATAGTAGAAGGTGTGTATCTATATTACAATATATAGTAGAAGGTGTGTATCTATATTACAATATATAGCAGAAGATGTGTATCTATATTACAATATATAGCAGAAGATGTGTACTATATTACAATATATAGTAGAAGATGTGTATCTATATTACAATATATAGTAGAAGGTGTGTATCTATATTACAATATATAGTAGAAGATGTGTACCTATATTACAATATATAGTAGAAGATGTGTACCTATATTACAATATATAGCAGAAGATGTGTACAAAATGTACCTATATTACAATATATAGTAGAAGATGTGTACCTATATTACAATATATAGTAGAAGATGTGTACCTATATAGTAGAAGATGTGTACCTATATAGCAGAAGATGTGTACCTATATAGTAGATGATGTGTACCTATATAGCAGAAGATGTGTACCTATATAGCAGAAGATGTGTATCTATATTACAATATATGGTAGAAGATGTGTACCTATATTACAATATATATATAGTAGAAGATGTGTACCTATATTACAATATAAAGCAGAAGATGTGTACCTATATTACAATATATATATAGTAGAAGATGTGTACCTATATTACAATATATAGCAGAAGATGTGTACCTATATAGTAGAAGATGTGTACCTATATTTCAATATATAGTAGAAGATGTGTACCTATATAGTAGAAGATGTGTACCTATATAGCAGAAGATGTGTACCTATATAGTAGAAGATGTGTACCTATATAGCAGAAGATGTGTACCTATATAGCAGAAGATGTGTATCTATATTACAATATATGGTAGAAGATGTGTACCTATATTACAATATATATATAGTAGAAGATGTGTACCTATATTACAATATAAAGCAGAAGATGTGTACCTATATTACAATATATATATAGTAGAAGATGTGTACCTATATTACAATATATAGCAGAAGATGTGTACCTATATAGTAGAAGATGTGTACCTATATTTCAATATACAGCAGGATATGTGTACCTATATTACAATAAATAGTAGAAGGTGTGTACCTATATTACAATATATAGCAGGGATGTGCACGTATATTACAATATATAATAGAAGATGTGTACCTGTAACTATATTACAATATATGGTAGAAGATGTGTACCTATATTACAATATATAGTTGAAGGTGTGTAACTATATTACAATATACAGTAGAAGATGTGTACGTATATTACAATATATAGAGCAGAAGATGTGTACCTATATTACAATATATTATAGCAGAATATGTGTACCTATATTACAATATAGAGCAGAAAATGTGTACCTATATTACAATATATAGCAGAAGATATAAACCTATATTACAGTATATAGTAAAAGATGTGTTCCTATATTACAATATATAGCAGAAGATGTGTACCTATATTACAATATATAACAGAAGATGTGTTTCTATATTACAATATATAGTAGAAGATGTGCAACTATATTATAATATAAAGTAGAAGATGTGTATCTTTATTACAATATATAGTAGAAGGTGTGTACCTATATTACAATATATAGCAGAAGATGTGCACGTATATTACAATATATAGTAGAAGATGTGCAACTGTATTATAATATAAAGTAGAAGATGTGTACCTTTATTACAATATATAGTAGAAGGTGTGTACCTATATTACAATATATAGCAGAAGATGTGCACGTATATTACAATATATAGTAGAAGATGTGTACCTATATTACAATATATAGCAGAAGATGTGCACGTATATTACAATATATAGTAGAATATGTGTACCTGTACCTATATTACAATATATAGTAGAAGATGTGTACCTATATTACAATATATAGTAGAAGATGTGTACCTATATAACAATATATAGTAGAAGATATGTACCTATATAGTAGAAGATGTGTACCTTTATTACAATGTAAAGCGGAAAATGTGAACCTATATTACAGTATATTGCAGAAGATATGTACCTATATTACAATATATAGTAGAAGATGAGAACCTATTATACAATATATAGTAGACTATGTGCACCTATATTACAATAAAAAGTAGAAGACGTGTACCTATATTACAATATATAGTAGAAGGTGTGTACCTATATTACAATATATAGCAGGGATGTGCACGTATATTACAATATATAATAGAAGATGTGTACCTGTAACTATATTACAATATATGGTAGAAGATGTTTTACCTATATTACAATATAAAGTAAAAGATGTGTACTCATATTTTAATATATAGCAGAAGATGTGTACCAATATAACAATATATAGTAGAACATGTGTACCTATATTACAATATATAGCAGAAGATGTGTACCAATATTACAATATATAGTAGAAGATGTGTACCTTTTTTACAATATAGAGTAGAAGATGTGTACCTATATAACAATATATAGTAGAAGATGTGTACCTATATTACAATATAAAGCAGAAGATGTGTAACTACATGTATATTACAATATATAGCAAAGATGTGTACCTATATAACAATATAAAGCAGAAGATGTGTACCTATATTACAATATATAGTAGGAGATGTGTACCTATAAAAAATATATAGCAGAAGATGTGTTCCTATATTACAATATACAGTAGAAGATGTGTACCTATATTACAATATATAGAGCAGAAGATGTGTACCTATATTACAATATATTATAGCAGAATATGTGTACCTATATTACAATATAGAGCAGAAGATGTGTACCTATATTACAATATATAGCAGAAGATATCTACCTATATTACAGTATATAGTAAAAGATGTGTTCCTATATTACAATATATAGCAGAAGATGTGTACCTATATTACAATATATAGCAGAAGATGTATTTCTATATTACAATATATAGTAGAAGATGTGCAACTATATTATAATATAAAGTAGAAGATGTGTACCTTTATTAAAATATATAGTAGAAAGTGTGTACCTATATTACAATATATAGCAGAAGATGTGCACGTATATTACAATATATAGTAGAAGATGTGCAACTATATTATAATATGAAGTAGAAGATGTGTACCTTTATTACAATATATAGTAGAAGGTGTGTACCTATATTAAAATATATAGCAGAAGATGTGCACGTATATTACAATATATAGTAGAAGATGTGTACCTATATTACAATATATAGCAGAAGATGTGCACGTATATTACAATATATAGTAGAATATGTGTACCTGTACCTATATTACAATATATAGTAGAAGATGTGTACCTATATTACAATATATAGTAGAAGATGTGTACCTATATTACAATATATAGTAGAAGATATGTACCTATATAGTAGAAGATGTGTACCTTTATTACAATGTAAAGCTGAAAATGTGAACCTATATTACAGTATATTGCAGAAGATATGTACCTATATTACAATATATAGTAGAAGATGAGAACCTATTATACAATATATAGTAGAATATGTGCACCTATATTACAATAAAAAGTAGAAGACGTGTACCTATATTACAATATATAGTAGAAGGTGTGTACCTATATTACAATATATAGCAGGGATGTGCACGTATATTACAATATATAATAGAAGATGTGTACCTGTAACTATATTACAATATATGGTAGAAGATGTGTACCTATATTACAATATATAGTTGAAGATGTGTATCTATATTACAATATATAGTAGAAGATATGTACCTATACAGTAGAAGATGTGTACCTATATTACAATGTAAAGCAGAAGATGTGTACCTATATTACAATATATAGTAAAAGATGTGTACCTATATTACAATATATATTAGAAGATGTGTACCTATATAGTAGAAGATGTGCACCTATATTACAATATATATTAGAAGATGTGTACCTATATAGTAGAAGATGTGCACCTATATTACAATATATAGTAGAAGATGTGTACCCATATTACAATATATAGTAGAAGATGTGTACCTATATTACAATATATAGTAGGAGATGTGTACCTATATTTCAATATATAGTAGAATATGTGTACCATTATTACAATATATAGTAGAAGATATAAACCTATATAGCAGAAGATATGTACCTATATTACAATATATAGTAGAAGATATGTACCTATATTGCATTATATAACAGAAGATGTGTACCTATATGACAATATATAGCAGAAGATGTGTACCTACATTACAATATATAGTAGAAGTAGTGTACCTATTTTACAATATATAGTAGAAGATGTGTACCTATATTACAATATATAGTAGAAGATGTGTATGTGTACCTATATTACAATATAAAGCAGAAGACGTGTACCTATATATCAATATATAGCAGAGATGTGTACCTATATTACAATATATAGTAGAAGATGTGTAACTATATAGTAGAAAATGTGTACCTATATTACACTATATAGCAGAAGATATGTACCTATATTAAAATAAATAGTAGAAGATTATAAAGTAGAAGATGTGTACTTATATTTTAATATAAAGCAGAAGATGTGTACAAATATTACAATATATAGTAGAACATGTGTACCTATATTACAATCTATAGCAGAAGATGTGTACCTATTTTACAATATATAGTAGAAGATGTGTACCTATATTACAATATATAGCAGAAGATGAGTACCTATATAGTAGAAGATGTTTACCTATATTACAATATATAGTAGAAGATATGTACCTACTATATTACAATATATAGTAGAAGATGTTTACCTATATAGTAGAAGATGTGTACCTATATTACAATATATAGTAGATGATATGTACCTATATTACAATATATAGTATGAGATATGTACTTATATTACAATATAAAGCAGAAGAGGTGTACCTATATTACAATATATAGTAAGAGATGTGTACCTATATACAATATATAGCAGAAGATGTGTTCCTATATTACAATATACAGTAGAAGATGTGTACCTATATTACAATATTTAGAGCAGAAGATGTGTACCTATATTACATTTTTATAGCAGAAGATGTGTACCTATATTACAATATATAGCAGAAGATGTGTACCTATATTACAATATATAGCTGAAGATGTGTACCTATATTACAATATATAGCAGAAGATATGTACCTATATTACAATATATAGTAGAAGATGTGTACCTATATAACAATTTATAGCAGAAAATGTGTACCTATATGACAATATATAGCAGAAGATGTGTACTTATATTACAATAAACAGCAGAAGATGTGTACCTATATTACAGTATATTGCAGAAGATATGTACCTATATTACAATATATAGTAGAAGATGAGAACCTATTATACAATATATAGTAGAAGATGTGCACCTATATTACAATATAAAGTAGAAGATGTGTACCTATATTACATATATAGTAGAAGGTGTGTACCTATATTACAATATATAGCAGAAGATGTGCACGTATATTACAATATATAGTAGAAGATGTGTACCTATATTACAATATATAGTAGAAGATGTGTACCTATATTACAATATATAGTAGAAGATATGTACCTATATAGTAGAAGATGTGTACCTATATTACAATGTAAAGCAAAAGATGTGTACCTATATTACAATATATAGTAGAAGATGTGTACCTATATAGTAGAAGATGTGCACCTATATTACAATATATAGTAGGAGATGTGTACCCATATTACAATATATAGCATAAGTAGTGTTCTTATATTATAATATATAGTAGGAGATGTGTACCTATATTACAATATTTAGTAGAATATGTGTACCATTATTACAATATATAGTTGAAGATATGTACCTATATAGTAGAAGATGTGTACCTATATTACAACATAAAGCAGAAGATGTGTACCTATATTACAATATATAGTCGAATATGTGTGCCTATATGTATACGTTTGTAAGAATACTGATTTACGTTAAACAACACAAAAGAAATAGTTACCTCCCATTAACCCGTATGTAACGTAAAGGTACGGTACCGCAGGTACAAAAGTACTGCCGACATAACCAACACAACTTATAACAGAACCGACGACAGCGACAGCCCGGCAGCCATATTTGTCCGCAAGATAGCCAGCTAGAGGGCCTGTAAACATGCAATGTAGTTTATTAAACAACAGGGTCTGTAAACATGCAGTGTAGTTTATTAAGCAACAGGGTCTGTAAACATGCAATATATTTTTATTAAGCTACATAGTCTGTAAAAAATGCAATGTAGTGTGATTAAGCTACAGGGCCTGTAAACATGCAATATATTTTTATTAAGCTTTATAGTCTGTAAAAAATGCAATGTAGTGTGATTAAGCTACAGGGCCTGTAAACATGCAAAGCAGGGTTATTAAGCTACAGGGTCTGTAAACACGCACTGTAGTGTTATTGAGCCGCAGGGCCTCTTAACATGCAATGTAATGTTATTGAGCTGCAGGGCCTGTAAACACGGAATGTAGTGTTATTGAGTTTCAGGGCCTGTAAACACGTAAAGCAGTGTTATTGAGCTTCAGGGCCTGTAAACACGCAATGAAATGTTATTGAACTGCAGGGCCTGTAAAACGCAAAGCAGTGTTAATGAGCTACATGGCCTGTAAACACGCAAAGTAATGTTATTGAGCTGCAGGGCCTGTAAACACGCAAAGTAGTGTCATTGAGCTGAAGGGCCTGTAAACACGCAAAGCAGTGTTATTGAGTTTCGAGCCTGTAAACACGCAATGTATTGTTATTGAACTGCAGGGCCTGTAAACACGTAAATCAGTGTTATTGAGTTACATGGCCTGTAAACACACAAAGTAGTGTTATTGAGCTACAGGCCTGTAAACACGCAAAATAGTGTTATTGAGCTGCAGGGCCTGTAAACATGCAATGAAGTGTTATTGAGATGCAGGGTCTGCCAACATGCATGTACTTTTAGAAAGCTACAGGGCCTGTAAACATGCATGTACTTTTATAAAGCTACAGCGTCTGTAAACATGCAATGTAGTTTTATTAAGCTACATAGTCTGTAAAAATTCAATGTAGTGTGATTAAGCTACAGGGCATGTAAACATGCAAAGCAGTGTTATTAAGGTACAGGGTCTGTAAACATGCAATGTAGTTTTATAAAGCTACATAGTCTGGAAAATTACAATGTAGTGTTATTAAGCAACTGGGCCTGTAAATATGCAATGTAGTTTTATATTGCTACATAGTCTGGAAAATTGCAATATAGTGTTATTAAGCAACAGGGCCTGTAAACATGCAATGTAGTTTTATAAAGCTACATAGTCTGGAAAATTGCAATGTAGTGTGATTAAGCTACAGGGCATGTAATCATGCAAAACAGTGTTATTAAACTACAGAATTGCGTGCAGGAGCGCTCTCATGGCGAATTGCGTGCAGGAACGCTGTCATGGCGATTTGCGTGCAGGAACGCTCTCATGGCGAATTGCGTGCATGAGCACTGTCATGCAGAATTGCGTGCAGGAGCGCTGTCATGGCGAATTGCGTGCAGGAGCACTGTCATGCAGAATTGTGTTCAGGAGCACTGTCATGGAGAATTGCGTGCATGAGCACTGACATGCAGAATTGCGTGCAGGAGGGCGAATTGCGTGCAGGAGCACTGTCATGCAGAATTGCGTGCAGGAGCGCTCTCATGGCGAATTGCGTGCAGGAGCGCTGTCATGGCGAATTGCGTGCAGCAGCACTGTCATGCAGAATTGCGTTCAGGAGCGCTGTCATGCAGAATTGTGTTCAGGAGCGCTGTCATGCAGAATTGCGTGCAGGAACGCTGTCATGCAGAATTGTGTTTAGGAGCACTGTCATGGCGAATTGCGTGCAGGAGCGCTGTAATGCAGAATTGCGTGCAGGAGCGCTGTCATGGTGAATTGCGTGCAGGAGCACTGTCATGCAGAATTGTGTTCAGGAGCGCTGTCATGCAGTATTGTGTTCAGGAGCGCTGTCATGGCAAATTGCGTGCAGGAGCGCTGTCATGCAGAATTGTGTTCATGAGCGCTGTCATGGTGAATTGCGTGCAGGAGCGCTGTCATGACGAATTGCGTGCAGGAGCGCTGTCATGCGGAATTGTGTTCAGGAGCGCTGTCATGGCGAATTGCGTGCAGGAGCGCTGTCATGGCGAATTGCGTGCAGGAGCGCTGTCATGGCGAATTGCGTGCAGGAGCGCTGTCATGCAGAATTGTGTTCAGGAGCGCTGTCATGCAGTATTGTGTTCAGGAGCGCTGTCATGGCGAATTGCGTGCAGGAGGAGCGCTGTCATGGTGAATTGTGTTCAGGAGCGCTGTCATGGTGAATTGCGTGCAGGAGCGCTGTCATGCAGAATTGCGTGCAGGAGCGCTGTCATGGCGAAGTGCGTGCAGGAGCGCTGTCATGGCGAATTGCGTGCAGGAGCACTGTCATGCAGAATTGCGTGCAGGAGCGCTGTCATGCAGAATTGTGTTCATGAGCGCTGTCATGCAGTATTGCGTGCAGGAGCGCTGTCATGGCGAAGTGCGTGCATGAGCGCTGTCATGCAGAATTGTGTTCAGGAGCGCTGTCATGGTGAATTGCGTGCAGGAGCGCTGTCATGACGAATTGCGTGCATGAGCGCTGTCATGCGGAATTGTGTTCAGGAGCGCTGTCATGGCGAATTGCGTGCAGGAGCGCTGTCATGGCGAATTGCGTGCAGGAGCGCTGTCATGCAGAATTGTGTTCAGGAATGCTGTCATGCAGTATTGTGTTCTGGAGCGCTGTCATGCAGTATTGTGTTCAGGAGCGCTGTCATGGCGAATTGCGTGCAGGAGCGCTGTCATGCAGAATTGTGTTCAGGAGCGCTGTCATGGCGAATTGCGTGCAGGAGCGCTGTCAAGGCGAATTGCGTGCATGAGCACTGTCATGGCGAATTGTGTTAAGGAGCGCTGTCATGGCAAATTGCGTGCAGGAGCGCTGTCATGGCGAATTGCGTGCAGGAGCACTGTCATGCAGAATTGCGTGCAGGAGCGCTCTCATGGCAAATTGCGTGCAGGAGCGCTGTCATGCAGAATTGCGTGCAGGAGCGCTGTCATAGCGAATTGCGTGCAGGAGCACTGTCATGCAGAATTGTGTTCAGGAGCGCTGTCATGGCGAATTGCGTGCAGGAGCGCTGTCATGGCGAATTGCGTGCAGGAGCGCTGTCATGGCGAATTGCGTGCAGGAGCACTGTCATGCAGAATTGCGTGCAGGAGCGCTCTCATGGCAAATTGCGTGCAGGAGCGCTGTCATGCAGAATTGCGTGCAGGAGCGCTGTCATAGCGAATTGTGTTCAGGAGCGCTGTCATGGCGAATTGCGTGCAGGAGCTCTGTCATGGCGAATTGCGTGCAGGAGCGCTGTCATGCAGAATTGTGTTCAGGAGCGCTGTCATGCGGAATTGCGTGCAGAAGCGCTGTCATGGCGAATTGCGTGCAGGAGCGCTGTCATGCAGAATTGTGTTCAGGAGCGCTGTCATGGCAAATTGCGTGCAGGAGCGCTGTCATGGCGAATTGCGTGCAGGAGCACTGTCATGCAGAATTGCGTGCAGGAGCGCTCTCATGGCAAATTGCGTGCAGGAGCGCTGTCATGCAGAATTGCGTGCAGGAGCGCTGTCATAGCGAATTGCGTGCAGGAGCGCTGTCATGCAGAATTGTGTTCAGGAGCGCTGTCATGGCGAATTGCGTGCAGGAGCGCTGTCATGCAGAATTGCGTGCAGGAGCGCTGTCATGGCGAATTGCGTGCAGGAGCACTGTCATGCAGAATTGCGTGCAGGAGCGCTGTCATGGCAAATTGCGTGCAGGAGCGCTGTCATGCAGAATTGCGTGCAGGAGCGCTGTCATGGCGAATTGCGTGCAGGAGCGCTGTCATGCAGTATTGTGTTCAGGAGCGCTGTCATGGCGAATTGCGTGCAGGAGCTCTGTCATAGCGAATTGCGTGCAGGAGCAGTCATGCAGAATTGTGTTCAGGAGCGCTGTCATGGCGAATTGCGTGCAGGAGCTCTGTCATGGCGAATTGCGTGCAGGAGCGCTGTCATGCAGAATTGTGTTCAAGAGCGCTGTCATGCGGAATTGCGTGCAGAAGCGCTGTCATGGCGAATTGCGTGCAGGAGCGCTGTCATGACGAATTGCGTGCAGGAGCGCTGTCATGCAGAATTGCGTTCAGGAGCACTGTCATGCAGAATTGTGTTCAGGAGCGCTGTCATGGTGAATTGCGTGCAGGAGCGCTGTCATGCAGAATTGCGTGCAGGAGCGCTGTCATGCAGAATTGCGTGCAGAAGCGCTGTCATGCAGAATTGTGTTCAGGAGCGCTGTCATGCAAAATTGTGTTCAGGAGCGCTGTCATGGCGAATTGCGTGCAGGAGCGCTGTCATTCAGAATTGCGTGCAGGTGCGCTGTCATGCAGTATTGTGTTCAGGAGTGCTGTCATGCAGAATTGTGTTCAGGAGAGCTATCATCGCAAATTGTGTACAGGAGCACTGCCATGCAGAATTGCGTGCAGGAGCGCTCTCATGCAGAAGGAGCGCTGTCATGCAGAAATGTTCTTATCACATATTTGTTATAAAATGTCACAAATTGGACATGTGACATACGTTTCACTTGTTTTCACTTTTTGGTACGAACGTATTTAACAGCCAGCTTACAGAATACAGTTTCGCATATATCAATGGTATGTTACAGTCTAGCGGCCACATTTCCAAGCATTATTGACAATCCGTATAACAAATATATACATGAAATATCTCAAAAGTTCAATTATGGGCAAGACCGTACCAGTATGACCCGATTTATAGCCCTTGATTAAGCAAAACTCCCATATTCTACTATAGTTGAGACAATTATTAATCATTCTGAGTTATATTTAGATATAATGTAAATGTTTTTAAAATAATGGCCAAGTTGGAGTTTTGGTCAAATCAACTTTGTAACACCTTCGTTATTTCCCTTGATTTTGAAAGAGACTGTATTTGATCTGTTCAACACTCTAGTGGCTTTATTTCAATATCAATATTAATGATATTTGGATAGAACGTGTATGACTATACAAGATCGATTATGTTGTTATTGTCTTCGATTTAGCAAACGTGTAATGTTGCATTTGGTCAACTTTTACTTAGATCGGATCATTATAAGCAGAGTGCCCCTGATTTATATCAATATGTTGGGTCTGGGCAAAACTATAGTACTGAAATCATATAACCCGAAACACACATAATTTCATTCTGCTTTAAGTAATAGTAATGTTCTGACATATTCGGGATAATGTTCAATGGTATTTATTCGTAGGTAACAAAGAGACCCGACTTTAATCGGTACCATCGCTGTCGCATTGGCATAATATCGCTGTGGACTTTACTTTATCGCTGTCGGATATCGCCTTTCTGGCACGCGCACTCGCTTTAAATACTCTGATTTATATATGTACATGATGTCTATATATAGAAACGCAACACATTAAGTGTACTAACATACCGATTTGAGCATACCCGCAGTCTGCTCTGGTACTATAAATGTACCCTTCTAAGAATTGAACTTGTCCCACTATGAGCTACTGAGATTATGCCATTCCAATGTACATGTAGTTTCAATGTCATTCATACGCGTTATACACCCAATCTGATCACCTCGGCCTTTATGCTACGCAAGTGTATTATACGGAGGATACGGAATACCCGATGTTTCACGATTAGTTATACACCCTGGACGTACATCTCACTGGAACATGAAATCTAGGTCAGTTGCCCCGGGTGTCAGAGGACTCGGATCGTAATTCCGAAACCAATGGCACAGTCCTCACCTCTGCAAAAGTTTCAATGTTCTCACGCGTAATTAAATCTAGGAGGAATTTTATGACATTACGGACGTGCGAACGTGCGTATGGACGTACGTACAAGCCTATCACAATATTCCCGTGCGGGATAACTCGAAATAAAAGTTGGCTTGCCATCGCATATCCCGACGTCGTTTATTGAAAGTAGGTCACAGTGCTACTTAGCAAGTCTGTATTATTTTGTACCACAGAACCCATTTTTATCAAAAGTTGTATTAAAGCATTTACGGAAATATTCAGGCAAAATCACTGAAGCATAAAATGAAGCAACGTGACTGTGACGTTATTGATATGCGACATTGTATCTTGTGTTCATATGTACTGTTATAGCAGGCTTAATCAAACTGGATCAAAAAGCACCGGCGTGTCAGTCAAAATGACCGGACCGTTTAAAGGCTACTCTGACCTAATTTCCATAAGCCGTGATAGCCTGTTTTATTCTGTACCACTGAACCAAGTTTGAATGTATGAAGTTTGGGTAACTCAAAATGTGGGTGATCCAAAATTATTTTTAAATGAAGTAAAACAACGATTACATGTCATTGATCAGTTTGTACAAAATTGGCATAGTAGATTAGAAAATTCAAGTCGTGCTTTATTTTATCATCACATTTCAGATTTCCGTTTTCAGTCATACTTAAATATGTTTAACACTACAAAGATCTGCTTTTCTTTTTCAAAACTAAGAGTTTCATCGCATAGGTTACAGATAGAGGCTGTTGGTGGAATAGACCGAATAGATTACTAATCAATGATCGAATATATAATCACTGTAATGTTATAGAAGATGAATTTCATTTTTTTAGAATTTGAATTATATGAGGATCTAAGACAAAATATATTAAAGATATTACTGGACCAGATCGAACACGTTAAAACTTGTAAATCTCATGAAATCTGTTCACAAAAGCACAATTTTGAAATTAGGTTTATATATTTATCATGCTTTTGAGAAACGAAATTCTGTTCTTTATGGCGAGTAAAACACATAAAAAGTCATATTTGCCTTCTCCGTGACAGAAACAATTTATGGCACAATTTATATGAAATCATAAGGATTACTTATTATTTTAACTTACTCTGTTAAATGGTTATGCATTGTATTTACTTTTAGAAAATTATATTTAGAACATTACATAGATATTATGATACCGATTCTTATTATATTTGAAAATTATTTTGTCGCCATATGATGTATGTATGTATCTGTTTGTGTCCTCATGGACCTTTAAGCCATTTGGAGTATCTGAATAAAAAGTTATCAAAGTTTTATCAAAATCGACCTAATCGCCTTGAAGATATACGCTAAAATCAACGGACCATGGAAATTAGGTCACTGTGACCGAATAAGCATATGCTGTAATAGCCTGTATAACAAGTTGTCGATAATACAGCACGCTAGATTATTCAAATAATATTTGTCACAAAAGTACAAACTTTGATTAAGACTTATGACAAATTCATGTTACAAGAGTTATCTAACTTAAATTAAGTAGGTCTTATAACTGACTGTAAAATCTTGTATGAGGTTTTAATCCAAACTGAGAAATCCCGAATTCTCGTCGCGTGTGAGAGTGAGATTTCGAGCGAGACTATGAGCTCAGGGGAATTCGTTTCACCGCGGTCGCTGCTGAAACAATGTAGATTTCACGTAAGTAAATTGATTTTTCATACATTAACAACACAAATATTTATTAAAGCAGTTTAGTAAAGTTTAATTTTAGAGAGTATGCTAGTATCAATGATGAACTTAAGAAATGATGCGGTTGACTATGATTACCTTTTTATTGTGACTTTTATTACTGTTGTAAGTTGTAAGTGAATGGTGTTAGCATAATGTAAAATGATGTGTGTGTGTGTGTGTGTGTGTGTGTGTGTGTGTGTGTGTGTGTGTGTGTGTGTTAGTGTGTGTGTGTGTGTGTGTGTGTGTGTGTTATAAGTGTAAATTATTAAGAAAAGTTATTCTTGCAGAAGAAATTAATTAATTTGTTTCAAAAACATAAATTATTATAGATATATAAACGAGTAAGAAGTTTAAAACCCCGTCTCTGAGAACGTTTTGTACCAGTTGTAGTAACATAGTTTCAACACAAAAACGAACATTCCCGTGTAATTGTACTGTACATGTTTCATAATAATTTTTTTTATTTTATTTTTTTATTCATCAACTGTTTATTAGTGACTTAAGTTTATTGTTATATGAATTTTATTTCAGTTCAATTAAAATGCCGTCGGATGACTATTGTTGTATGTCCTTGTGTAACCACAAGAGAAGTAAAGTTCCACCACGTTCTACATTTTACACTATTTCAAAAGAGCCCAACAGTGGCAATCTAGGATCAAATGGAGTTATAAGGATTAAAATGGCAAACTTGAGCTTTGGATATCCACAGACAACTGATGAAGAAAACCCAACTATCCTCCATCTCAAATGTCGACAGTCTGGAAAAATTTGTACGGCCTTCCATATTTCCAAACAGACGGAATATGCTTGTTTTTCATGTTTAAGTCTTAAAAAAGAATAAATGTATTCATCTGAGATATCTGAATTAATATATAAGCATCATTTTCAAAAATATACCTTTATGGAATTTTTTACGCATCTAATCCAATAAAACAAATCTAACCACAATTTTATCTTTTCTTAAAAATAGGTTTTGCTTGTTTAACCTATATAAAACTAACATTGAAATAAAGAACTGACATAAAAATGAACAAATGAGACGCAATATGTATCTCAACCATCACGGAGATTGTGACCGTTGAGGATTCAAATCGTGACCCATGGATTGATATTCAGACGCACTAACGACTGAGTTAATCGGGCCCCGGCAGTAATTACGAATGCAAGCATGATTGAATTTGTAAAATATGAAAATAACTCTCCGCTTGATAAAGAAAATAAAAATAATATTGCGGTTAGTGTCGATGTAGACCCCGATCAGCCTGCGCATCCAAGCCGTTATCAAGGTATGCACTGTTTGCTACGCAGTCAGTAAATTATCAAATTCACCATTTTAAATCAGGAATGGAATTAAAGCAAAAAATGGTCAATTATATATATTAAACGGGCTCATAGAGAATAATAAATAAAACCTTATTTAGCGAAAAAAAGAAACTGTATTTGACAGCTTTTTATATTCATTATCATGTTAAACTGGTGCACCCATTGCTGTACACTAAGAAATGACTGATAATATGTTAATTTCATACCCTTTTAAAGTAAATTTAGATGAAGCGTTGTTGAGTAGTATTTTTAATATTTGCATAACTTGCACTGTTTTTTTATTGTTTTATCATATTGTGTATTTTACCTATAACTAGCCCATATGACATCGTTACCCAGTCTACTAGTTACCTAGACAAATATGATTCTTTAACCTTTGATGGATAGTGTCATATGGAATATATTTGCCTACATGCATATTGCACAAAATGTATGCTACTGTCCAGTTACTGGCATCCTGCTGAGCTTTCATAATTCACCAACACTACAGTCACACAATGTGGTAATGAGAAAAAACATGAATATTGTACCCCAGTTTGCATAATTCACCACAGGTTTTATGACCCCAGGGTTTAAAAAAGGATGTATGTTCTGTTGCATAGTATTATGGACAATTACTTAATTTAAACATTTTCAGTTATTTAGAGGGTCACTACCAATGGTAAGAAATTATGTAACGTCCGTCGCCTTTTTGTAACGTTCATCCCCTGTATTAGAATGACATTAAACAAATTTTTTGTTCAATTTTGTTTGATAAATTATTCATATCTTAGTTACACTCTGCAAACATGAAATACTTAATACATTGAAAAAAAAGTGAAATTGATTCTATAAATTCAAAAAATAAAATGTATATGCAGGTGGGGCAGGGGGAGGCGGACGTTACGAGGACGGACGTTCCATTTCCGTGTATATCTTTCCAAAATGATCAATTTTTTTTACATTTTATATAGTACCTTGGTATAACAGCAGGTGAATGTGTATCATTCTATTTATCTTCTTGGAAGAATATATACCAGGGATGCAGGTTTTTGTCACAATTGAACTTTTCTGAGTTTATGTATCACAAATACACTATTATTAAAGAAAGCAAATATATCGCCTCGTGGTCATGCATTACAATGTGATACACGTAAATGTTGTTAATATGATAATATCAAAATTGTATGTATATTATTTTGTGTGATTTGTGTCCGTAGTATCTGGTGTAAATTTATAATAAATATATAAAATTTCTCGTTAATACAATAAATGTGTAAACAAAATAAAATGTATTTTAGTTACGTTTCAACCCCAAATAATAACAATCCAATACTATCACACATTAATTAAAAACAAATACCGTAAGTTTATGATTGTGACACCTAATCATGGTGTGAAACACTGTAAAGTTTATGCATTAACCTATGTGTAGTACGAAACCTCAGTCTGGTGGTACAAACATCTGTAATTCATTCGAAGCTCTCTTAAATAAATGAAAATCATATTTTTTTTGCAAAAAAACTACATTTAGGTTATATTGATATGTTACAGTAATAATGTTGTTGTTTTTTTTAAAATCATTTACCTACGTTTGAAACAAAAAAGCTCCATTAACTGTGCAACATGCATGTCGTCAGTTGGGTCCGAAATTTGGTAGATAATACATCTATAAAAAGACAAGAATTGTTAACAAAATCCGTCATGTCGCATGAACTTTTAACAAATAAAATATAACCATTCCCTATTTGTAAATGATAGTAGGGATATTGATAAAAAAAATAATACTAAACTTCTTAAGTTTACAAATTACCCCACCCGTCACCATAAATTAAGCATTAATTAAAATATACAAACACGCACAAAACGATAAAAAGTAATTTTATTTTATCATGAGAAACTTATTTTTTTATTTTCTTTCATAAATTTGTATCGTTTTCTTTCTTTTCATGGCTGTTGTATGTTACTCTATGGTAAATAACTACTGTCAGAAACACTACTATGGCTCAAGTCACGCACAGATCTCGTCACGCACGAGAGTGAGATTTCACCTTTTCGAATTAACCAGAATTTCAGATATGGACTTGGTGGTTCTTGTACACAAAACTTTTAATCAGCAAAATTTCTGAGTCAAACAAGGGCCATATTTTGCATTATGTTCATGCAATGGTTATTTTACTTATTTATTTCGTAGGCTTGATGTCTGGGAAGTCTTGTATGAAGTTTCAATCAAATACATTAAATTGTTGGTGAGATATGAACTTGCTGGTAATTGCACGCAAAACTTCAACCATAATCTCTATGTCGGTCGATGGCCATAATTTGTATTAATTTATATTCATGCAAGAGTTATCTAACTTTATTAATTTAGTAGGTTTTATGACTGCAAAGTCTTGTATGAAGTTTCATTCAAATACATTGAGTTGTTTGTGAGATATGAACTTGATTATAATTGCGCACAACCAGAATGTCTAAGTAAAAAAAGGCCATAATGAACCGTAAGATCATGCAATAGTTACCTTACTTATGTTTTTTGTAGGTTTAATGACTGTAGTTTCTATTCTATTCTGTGGTGTTGTGTTGTGTTCCGTCTATTTTATTTTGCCAGTACTGTTATATTTTCGCCGATCTGTATATAAATGTGACGTTTTCGAAGAAACAATCATTCATTGCATTATTGTCGTACTTTTTTTTACATAAGAAAAAAATCGTTATTGCTGTACTTGGGGTACACATTTCACAAATTTGTGACACATTCGCAGATATTTGTAACACAAATGTAAAGGATTCGCATGAGTTCCTCACAAGTATGAAGAATTAGTTTCTGTGAAAATTACGGCTCATTAATGCTGCGTCCCAGATGGCTACCTGCTGCCTACACATAGACGTATACAGTTGTCGTTGAGAATAGTGAAATTAAAGGTTAACTAATGCTGCGTCGCAGATGGCTACCTGCTGTCTGCACAAAGACTTATACAGTGGTCGTTGAGAATAGTGAAATTTACGGTTCTATAATGCTACGTCGCAGATGGCTACCTGCTGCCTGCACATAGACTTTTACAGTTGTCGTTGAGAATAGTGAAATTTACGGTTCAATAAATCTGTGTCGCAGATGGCTACCTGCTACCTGCACATAGACTTATACAGTTGTCGTTGAGAATAGTGAAATTTACGGTTCAATAATGCTGCGTCGCAGATGGCTACCTGCTGCCTGCACATAGACTTATACAGTTGTCCATGAGAATAGTGAAATTTACGGTTCAATAATGCTGTGTCGCAGATGGCTTCTTGCTGCACATAGACTTATACAGTTGTCGTTGAGAATAGTGAAATTTACGGTTAAATAATGTTGCGTCGCAGATGGCTACCTGCTACCTGCACATAGAATTATACAGTTGTAGTTGAGAATAGCCAAATTTACGGTTCAACGATACTGCGTCCCAGATGGCTACCTGCTGCCTGCACATAATAATAAAAATTATACAGTTGTCGTTGAGAATAGTTTTACACTGACAAGTATAGCATGCAGTGAAATTTTGTACAGATCATTGAAAAACAGTTTTTCAATTGCCAAATATTTATGTTGGAGCCAATAATTTCACGGGGATCATCAACAAAAAACATTATAATTGAAATAATCATTTACAGTGTGATATGCAATTCATTCACTTGCAGGCGGAACTTTTCGCTTTAAATGAATACATGTAAATTTTCTAAAGAGTTGAGGTTTGAATAGAAACATTCAATTCCAAACCGGTAATTTACAAAAATATTAGACCTGTTTATATCTCAGTGTTGAATGCATCGAACATATCTTAAAGCTACACAATATTGACGAAAATGCCAGTGCGTGTTTGTGAGCTTATTCTAGCCAGTGCGTGTTTGTGAGCTTATTCTAGCCAGTGCGTGTTTGTAAGCTTATTCTAGTCGGTGCGTCTCTGTGAGCTTATTCTAGTCAGTGCGTCTTTGTGAGCTTATTCCAGCCAATGCATCTTTGTGAGCTTATTCTAGCCAGGGCGTCTTAGTGAGCTTATTCTAACCAGTTCGCCTTTGTGAACTTATTCAAGCCAGTGCTTCTCTGTAAGCTAATACAAGCAAGTGCGTGTTTGTGAGCTTATTCTAATCAGTGCGTCTTTGTGAGCTTATTCTAGCCAGTGCGTATTTATGAGCTTATTCTAACCAGTGCGTATTTGTGATCTTATTCTAACCAGTGCATCTTTGTGAGCTTATTCTAGCCAGTGTGTCTTTGTGAGCTTATTCTAGCCAGTACGTATTTGTGAGCTTATTTTAGCTGGTGCGTATTTGTGAGCTTATTCCAGCCGATTCGTCTTTTCGACCTTATTCTAGCCGGTGCATCTTTGTGAGTTTGTTCTAGCCGGTGCATCTTTGTGAGCTTATTCTCGCTGGTGCATCTTTGTGAGCTTATTCTAGCCACAGCATCTTTGTGAGCTTTTTCTAGCCAGTGCATCTTTGTGAGCTTTTTCTAGCCAGTGCATCTTTGTGAGTTTGTTCTAGCCGGTGCATCTTTGTGAGCTTTTTCTAGCCAGTGCATCTTTGTGAGCTTTTTCTAGCCAGTGCATCTTTGTGAGTTTGTTCTAGCCGGTGCATCTTTGTGAGCTTTTTCTAGCCAGTGCATCTTTGTGAGTTTGTTCTAGCCGGTGCATATTTTTGAGTTTGTTCTAGCCAGTGCATCTTTGTGAGCTTTTTCTAGCCAGTGCATCTTTGTGAGCTTTTCTAGCCAGTGCATCTTTGTGAGTTTGTTCTAGCCGGTGCATATTTGTGAGTTTGTTCTAGCCGGTGCATATTTGTGAGTTTGTTCTAGCCGGTGCATCTTTGTGAGCTTTTTCTAGCCAGTGCATCTTTGTGAGCTTTTTCTAGCCAGTGCATCTTTGTGAGTTTGTTCTAGCCGGTGCATATTTGTGAGTTTGTTCAAGCCGGTGCATATTTGTGAGTTTGTTCTAGCCAGTGCATCTTTGTGAGCTTTTTCTAGCCAGTGCATCTTTGTGAGCTTTTTTCTATCCAGTGCATCTTTGTGAGTATGTTCTAGCCGGTGCATATTTGTGAGTTTGTTCTAGCCGGTGCATATTTGTGAGCTTGTTCTAGCCAGTGCATCTTTGTGAGCTTTTTCTAGCCAGTGCATCTTTGTGAGCTTTTTCTATCCAGTGCATCTTTGTGAGTTTGTTCTAGTCGGTGCATATTTGTGAGTTTGTTCTAGCCGGTGCATATTTTTGAGTTTATTCTTGCTGGTGCATCTTTGTGAGCTTTTTCTAGCCAGTGCATCTTTGTGAGCTTATTCTAGTCGGTGCGTCTCTGCGAGCTTATTCTAGCCGGTACGTCTTTTTGAGCTTATTCTAGCCAGTTAATATTTGTGAGTTTGTTTAGCTAGTGCGTCCTGTGAGCTTATTTTAGCCGGTGTGTCTCTGTGAGCTTATTCTAGCCGGTGCGTCATTGTGTGCTTATTCTAGCCGGTGCGTCTTTGTGAGCTTTTTCTATGTTAGATGCCTACTTATTAAACACACATTGACCGGGTAAAAATGAAATCCAGAATATAACAAAATGTCGCACCATGCTATATTTTATATTTAAAAAAGTGCTGGTTGAGTGATTTCGAAGGTTCACAATTTAAAGTCGGAAATCACCACTTAAAAAAGACATAATGGTAGTGCCTTCCTTATTCTACACTGGGTGGTGAATTAGACCCCTAGTACCGGTCCATAGATTAATGAAGACATTGGTTTTTAACGGTGGCATCGGATGGCCAAAGCGTAACACAGGGATGGTATAGATCTACAATTTCAAATGTGGAATAAGTTGCAATTGTACAAACGGTCTAATGTGTTACCTGGTGTGTTAGAGTAAAGAAAAAACAGCCATGTAAATAAATGGATGGAAACTGGGTTATACAGCTTTAAGATACCGCGCCCTCTCTCTCCCTAGTCATGATGAATAACTGTTTTATGCCGCTCTCCATTCTATTAAGGACAGTAACATAATAAAAAGATCATTAATTGGAAATATGACATATACACAAATACGCAGTCATTTTAGTCATTACAACAATACGACAAGTTACCTGTAAAAATGGGTTTATGCTTATAAGCATAAAAATGAAAAATGTTTTTAAGCTTTGAAATAAAAACGCCTATATCATTCTTTCAAAAAAGACTGACGTAAATATGTGTGGATGGTTTGTTTACATGTCATATTTACGGCAAGTGTACCTCATAAAGGAGATTCATAATCAATATGGAAAATAGAAAGGTCACCTCAGGTCATTGTTGTGTTAACCATGATTGATTTTGACAGAGAGGTATAGTAGATGCAGTAAACCTTTTTTTTTGTCGTTTGTGTTTTAGTGGGATGGGCGTGTATTCGGTGAATTGCGAAATTGTTTACCGCCTGAATTGCCGTAGATATGTATATCACCATGTGCGTGATACAAATCAGAGGGACCTTTCTTGGTCAGCACTGCTATGGTTATTTGTTTAAAAATGTACACTGTTACATTATGCTTACATATTAAATTGAAAAAAAAATGGAATTTTATATTCAATTTGAAAATAAAATGTGTTTTTCTTTTATTCTATGGAGTGCGAGTTCCTGCACCTTTTATTATAAACAAATGCACATGGATCTCTAGAACTGTTTTTTTTCCCGCTAAAAACAGCAACACTAAATCCTTATTGTACCTATTGAATTTCACATTATGGTTTGAAAAAAACACACTGTATTTTTCGTATAAATCTTAACCTATTTCGATTAAACTATTAGACAATAACTAAAGAATTTGTTGTCATATCTGAGTTGCACAAATTCAGATCTTAAAAAAACGATTTTGCAGAAACACGGTGCTAAGGGGGATAACTCCATTTTTATATTATGCAGCATTATTCGTGTCCGGTCTCGAACAGTGTCATTCTTGTACATGTTTATTTCTGATAGACAGCATACGTTTTTTTCTCAGCTTACATAATATTGGACCGGAACATTGTTTAAGTTTTTAAACTGGCTTTCAGTCCCAAAACGAGTTGATCCGATTACTCTTTGTCATGTTCAAAACATTAAGTTGGCTACTTCTCCAGATGACCTAGGGGAACATTCTGTGCCACTTAACCGTGTATGGTCGCTGTACCCGATCTAGCATGACTGCTCGTTTTCTCCCTGATTCCTCTTTTAGTTTTACCTTTGTAGATAACGGACGGGTTGCTTTACCAAAAGATGGCAGATTCGGGACGAAGTCTTCATATCGAGGTGTTGCTCAGAATATTAGACATATTGATAGACAAGATGATGTAAAAACCACATGTTGGCCATCTAACTATCCATTTAAGAACCACATGTTGGCCATCTTACTATCCATTTAAGAACCACATGTTGGCCATCTAACTATCCATTTAAGAACCACATGTTGGCCATCTTACTATCCATTTAAGAACCACATGTTGGCCATCTAACTATCCATTTGATACAACAATGATCGCAGAGGTTTTTACTTAGTTTCCCAAGTATCTTTTAATTTGAACTTTTTCATGGCAAATAGATTTTATCATTAAGTACCGGTACTTTTTTAATTTCTGTAATTTATTAATTTAAGCATAGTAAGCACGGTTAGCAGTATATGTTCTAGCACTCGCTGCAATATAGTTTGTGTGGGCTTTTTCTTTATAATGATTAAAGTAATGTGAATTTAAAGCTGATTAAGTCGTGTCATATAACATATTGTTTAAATATAGGACCCGATACTATTAATGAAATAACAATAATATAGTATATGAAGTTGTCTGTGATATTTAATAGTACAAGTATACTCAAAGACAATTAACTAATCAATTGTGATATAATGTTTAACTTTAATACTGTGATAATATTTAAAAAAAATACTAACAATTACATGACTTTCTATGGCGTGCCATCAATATTCGAGGATCACAATGGAAATAAAGAAAAGCCTTTCTCTCTTTCTTGTGTCCCTACCTACTCCTTGAGTGATTTTGGAAAAGCCTGTCAGAACACCGTAACATGACAATGTGTCGGTAAATGTGTCAGCTTATCGGTAAGTGTCGCCAAACATGATTATAAAATGACTTCATCTTTGAGAGATTTTGTAATAACTTGGCACCACCAATGGTCAACAACAGGTCATTTCACACAAAACTCCGGCGCCATAGCACCAGGAAAAAACCGGCGCATGCAAGCGTTGCAAATAATGGGATAAATCTCCAAAGATACCATTTTACTCTTGTTATTTTACTCTATTTCTCCTTAAGTGTCGAAGCGTTTCAACCTTCTAAAAGTGAGACTATTTCAAACGGCATGTTGAAGGAAGTGGTGTCGCACTTTGTCTATTGTATAATCTCTATACGTGTTTAGATGTATACATTTTGTGGATCGCAATGGGCTGTCAGGATATTTAACACCAGCTAAGCTGAATAGGGCTGTAAAAGAACATTAAAATATATTTGATCATAATATGTTGATTAAGCCCAACTTACCTACAGCATACATAACTCCATTCGCGAGGGAACCAACTACAGCCACCGATGCCCTCTCCCCCTGGAACACTTCTAATAACTCGACAAAAATAACACCGAACGAATACACAGATCCGTCGGTAATAAAACAAACTGCAAACGCCGACAAAACGACTGCCCACCTAAAGCCACCGGTTCCACTATTTTCCTTCATGTGTTCCTTCAAGACTTTACCGTATTTAATAGAGATTTATTATTTTTACTCGTATTAACTAAATGCACCAGCCTTTCTCATCAAGATTTAAATGTACAGATAGCTGAATATAAGGCAACGACAGCTATTGGTAATGTCCCTGAACAATGGTAAGCATTAAGCGGTCTCGCCCGTATAGCTTCGGTATATTTTAGACGTTTTTACATAATCAATATAAATGCATATTCATATCAAAACAGTATTAAGTACGTGGAGACTGGTTTAGATATATTTGCTCTCTAAATATTAGGGAAACGGAATGGGCAAAATAAGATATGCCCCTCCCCCTTCAGTTTACAAATAACATTAGAACCAAAATGACAATAACAATCAGTGAGAATAAAACAAACACTCAATAAAATAAATAAAAGTAATTAAAATTAGAAAGTAGAGTATAAGCTTGAAAAAGAAAGAAATGTCGCACCATTTTTTTTTTATCTTTAAGTGCTGTTGAAATATTGTGCCGGTGCATCGAACCTACGACCTTAGCGGCGAGAGGTAAGTGATCTTGAATCTGCTTCTAAGGCCACTCAGCCACAGAGGACAAAACGTTGGAGTGTTGTAATGGATAAATGTACCTGTATAAATTTTAATACAAGCGCGTATGTGTATTTGAGGGGTGAAAACGGCATGCAGATCCATTACTCAATATCACTAATAAATTAAATTATTCAAACTTGGTATAGCTAATATAACCCCTAATAAAGCTAATTCATTTCATACATGTAATTTTTCTTCTAGCAAATTCAACTATTGATTTAGAAAACTGAATTCATTATTATATAGAAAATTCTATTGATGAGGTCACTCACTCATTTCTTAAGACCTAATCTTATGTTACATGCAGTACCACGTGGATCGACCTTCTAGTGCATTGTGTGTAGATTGTGTATAAAGTGTATTGTGTATAAAGCGTATTGTGGGTAAAGTGTATTATGGTTACAGTGGATTGTGTATAAAGTGCACTATGGGTAAAGTGTATTATGTGCATAGTGTATTGTGGTTAAAGTGTATTGCGGTTAAAGAAGAGGATTGTGGGTAAAGTGTATTGTGGGTAAAGTGTATTGTGTGTAAAGTGTATTGTGGGTAAAGACTATTGTGGTTAAAGTGGATTGTGTATGAAGTGGATTGTGGGTAAAGTGTATTGTGGGTAGAGTGTATTGTTGGTTAAGTGTATTGTGTATAACGTGTACTGAGGGTAAAGTGTATTGTGGTTTAAGTGTATTGTGTGTAAAGTGTATTGTGGGTAAAGTGTATTATGGTTAAAGTGGATTGTGGTTGAAGTGGATTCTGTATAAAGAGTATTTTGGGTAAAGTGTACTGTGGATAAAGTGTATTGTGTTTAAAGTGAATTGTGGGTAAAGAGTATCGTGGTTAAAATGGATTGTGTATGAAGTGTATTGTGGATAAGGGCATTGTGGTAAAAGTATATTGTGGCTTAAGTGGATTGTGTATGAAGTGTATTGTTGTTAAAGTTGATTGTGTATGAAGTGGATTTTGTATAAAGTGTTTTAATGTTAAAGAGGATTGTGTATAAAGTGGATTGTGTATAAAGTGTATTATGGATAAAATGTATTGTGAGTAAAGTGTATTGTGGTTAAAGTATATTGTGTATCAAGTGTATTGTGTGTAAAGTGTATTGTGGTTAAAGTGTATTTTGAGTAAAGTTTTGGTTAAAGTGAATTGTGAGAAAAGTATATTGTGGTTAAAGTGTATTGTGTATAAAGTGTATTGTTGGTGAAGTGGATTATGTATAAGTGTATTGTGTGTAAAGTGTATTGTGGGTGTATTGAGGGTAAAGTGTGTTGTGGTTAAAGAGTATTGTGGGTAAAGTGTATTGTGGTTTAAGTGGATTGTGTATAAAGTGATTGTAGGTAAAGTGTATTGTGGGTAAAGTGGATTGTGTATTAAGTGTATTGTGGGTAAAGTGGATTGTGTATAAGTGTAATGTGGGTAAAGGAGGTTGTGGGTAAAGTGGATAATATTTAAAGTGTATTTTGGGTATAGTGTATTGTGTGTAAAGTGTATTGTGTTTAAAATGAATTGTGGGTAAAGAGTATTGTGGTTAAAGTTGACCGTGTATAAAATGTATTGTGGGTAAAGTGTATTGTGGGTAAAATGTATTGTGGTTAAAGTGGATTATGAGTAAAGTGTATTATGGTTAAAATGGATTGTGTATAAAGTGTACTGTGGGTAAGGGTATTGTGTATTAAGTGTAGTGTGGGTAAAGTGGATTGTGTATAAGTGTATTGTGTGTAAAGTGTATTGTGGTTTAAGTGTATTGTGTGTAAAGTGTATTGTAGTTAAAGTGTATTGTGGGTGAATTGTATTGTGGTTAAAGTGGATTGTGCATAAATTGTACTGTGGGTAAAGTGGATTGTGTATAAAGTGTATTGTAGGTAAAGTGTATTGAGGGTAAAGTGGATTGTGTATAAAGTGTATTGTGTATCAAGTGGATTGTGGGTAAAGTGTTTTGTGTATAAAGTGTATTGTGGGTAAAATGATTTGTGGTTAAAGTGTTTTGTGGATAAAGTGTATTGTGGTTAAAGTGAACTGTGTATAAAATGTATTGTGGGTAAATTGGATTGTGGTTAAAGTGTATTGTGGGTAAAGTGTATTGTGGTTAAAATTGATTATGGGAAAAGTGTATTGTGATTAAAGTGGATTGTGTATTAAGTGTATTTTTGGTAAAGTGTATTGTGGTTAAAGTGGATTGTGTATTAAGTGTATTTTTGGTAAAGTGTATTGTGGTTAAAGTGTATTGTGGGTAAAGTGTATAGTGGGTAACGTGTATTGAGGGTTAAGTGTATTGTGGGTATGACAGTAAAGTAAGTTGGTTGGTAGTTGGGGATTCGAATAACCAACTACCGACCAATTGCCTATTTGGGATTCAGATTCGTTATTATAATTACTATTTGATTAACATTTTTTACTCGTGTTTATATGATTCAAAATATAATCAATAAAAATATATGTAAATTTATATAAAATCTGAATCCCCAACAGGCAGCTGGTTGGTAGTTAGCGATTCGCGGTGAATCCCCAACTGGACATTATGAATTGATGTCTGGTGAGTATACTCATTATATTGAAGAACCAACCCGGCAGTGGTTTGTTATTTATAATTATAAACTTGTTTTTTTATTGAATCGATTTGTTAAAATAATAAAACAGCAATTTAAAAAAATATATATCTGAATTCCCAACTGGCAGCCGGTTGGTAACTTGACATTATGAATCGCCGTCTTGTGAATACGCTAATCATATTGTAGAAACAAAGCGGTTCTGATGTCTTTTTTAAGTATTTATCAATGTTTTTACTTATATTACTAGGACATGTGACAGTGTGATTAACAGCTGGCTCCATGTATTTCAAAAATATGAGTACATGGAGCTATATGTAACTCAATCACACTGCTAATCCCTGTAGTAAATGGAGCCAGTTGTAACTCAATCACACTACTCATGTCCTTGTTGTAAATGGAGCCAGCTGTAACTCAATCACACTACTCATGTCCTTGTTGTAAATGGAGCCAGTTGTAACTCAATCACACTACTCATGTCCTTGTTGTAAATGGAGCCAGCTGTAACTCAATCACACTACTCATGTCCTTGTTGTAAATGGAGCCAGCTGTAACTCAATCACACTACTTATGTCCTTGTTGTAAATGGAGCCAGCTGTAACTCAATCACACTACTCATGTCCTTGTTGTAAATGGAGCCAGCTGTAACTCAATCACACTACTTATGTCCTTGTTGTAAATGGAGCCGGCTGTAACTCAATCACACTACTCATGTCCTTGTTGTAAATGGAGCCGGCTGTAACTCAATCACACTACTCATGTCCTTGTAGTAAATGGAGCCGGCTGTAACTCAATCACACTACTCATGTCCTTGTAGTAAATGGAGCCGGCTATAACTCAATCACACTACTCATGTCCTTGTAGTCAATGGAGCCGGCTGTAACTCAATCACACTACTCATGTCCTTGTAGTAAATGGAGTTAGCTGTAACCCAATCACACTACTCATGTCCTTGTAGTAAATGGAGCCGGCTGTAACTCAATCACACTACTCATGTCCTTGTAGTAAATGGAGCCAGCTGTAACTCAATCACACTACTCATGTCCTTGTAGTAAATGGAGCCGGCTGTAACTCAATCACACTACTCATGTCCTTGTAGTAAATGGAGCCGGTTGTAACTCAATCACACTACTCATGTCCTTGTAGTAAATGGAGTTAGCTGAAACTCAATCACACTACTCATGTCCTTGTAGTAAATGGAGCCAGCTGTAACTCAATCACACTTCTCATGTCCTTGTAGTAAATGGAGCCAGCTGTAACTCAATCACACTACTCATGTCCTTGTAGTAAATGGAGTTAGCTGTAACTCAATCACACTACTCATGTCCTTGTAATAAATGGAGCCAGCTGTAACTCAATCACACTACTCATGTCCTTGTAGTAAATGGAGCCAGCTGTAACTCAATCACACTACTCATGTCCTTGTAGTAAATGGAGCCAGCTGTAACTCAATCACACTACTCATGTCCTTGTAGTAAATGGAGCCAGCTGTAATTCAATCACACTAATCATGTCCTTGTAGTAAATGGAGTTAGCTGTAATTCAATCACACTACTCATGTCCTTGTAGTAAATGGAGCCGGCTGTAACTCAATCACACTACTCATGTCCTTGTAGTAAATGGAGCCAGCTGTAACTCAATCACACTACTTATGTCCTTGTAGTAAATGAAGTTAGCTGTAATTCAATCACACTAATCATGTCCTTGTAGTAAATGGAGTTAGCTGTAACTCAATCACACTACTCATGTCCTTGTAGTAAATGGAGCCAGCTGTAACTCAATCACACTACTCATGTCCTTGTAGTAAATGGAGCCAGCTGTAACTCAATCACACTACTTATGTCCTTGTAGTAAATGAAGTTAGCTGTAATTCAATCACACTACTCATGTCCTTGTAGTAAATGGAGCTAGCTGTAACTCAATCACACTACTCATGTCCTTGTAGTAAATGGAGCCAGCTGTAACTCAATCACACTACTTATGTCCTTGTAGTAAATGAAGTTAGCTGTAATTCAATCACACTAATCATGTCCTTGTAGTAAATGGAGTTAGCTGTAATTCAATCACACTACTTATGTCCTTGTAGTAAATGGAGCCAGCTGTAACTCAATCACACTACTTATGTCCTTGTAGTAAATGGAGCCAGTTGTAACTCAATCACACTACTCATGTCCTTGTGGTAAATGGAGTTAGCTGTAATTCAATCACACTACTCATGTCCTTGTAGTAAATGGAGCCAGCTGTAACTCAATCACACTACTCATGTCCTAGTAGTAAATGGAGCCAGCTGTAACTCAATCACACTACTCATGTCCTTGTAGTAAATGGAGCCAGTTGTAACTCAATCACACTACTCATGTCCTTGTAGTAAATGGAGCCAGCTGTAACTCAATCACACTACTCATGTCCTTGTAGTAAATGGAGCCAGTTGTAACTCGATCACACTACTCATGTCCTTGTAGTAAATGGAGCCAGCTGTAACTCAATTACACTACTCATGTCCTTGTAGTAAATGGAGGCAGCTGTAACTCAATCACACTACTCATGTCTTTGTAGTAAATGGAGTTAGCTGTAACTCAATCACACTACTAATGTCCTTGTTGTAAATGGAGCCAGCTGTAACTCAATCCCACTACTAATGTCCTTGTAGTAAATGGAGTTAGCTGTAACTCAATCACACTATTTATGTTCTTGTAGTAAATGAAGCCTCTGTAACTCAATCACACAACTCATGTCCTTGTAGTAGAGGAAGCCTCTGTAACTCAATCACACTACTCATGTCCTTGTAGTAAATGGAACCCGCTGTAACTAAATCACACTACTTATGTCCTTGTAGTAAATGGAGCCAGATGTAATTCAATCACACTACTCATGTCCTTGTAGTAAATGAAGCTTCTGTAACTCAATCACACTACTCATGTCCTTGTAGTAAATGGAGCCCGCTGTAAGTCAATCACACTACTTATGTCCTTGTAGTAAATGGAGCCAGCTGTAACTCAATCACACTACTCATGTCCTTGTAGTTAATGAAGCCTCTGTAACTCAATCACAATACTTATGTCCTTGTAGTAAATGGAGCATCTGAAACTTAATCACACTACTTATGTCCTTGCAGTCAATGGAGCCTCTGTAACTCAATCACACTACTTAGGTCCTTGTAGTAAATAGAGCCTCTGTAACTCAATCAAACTACTCATGTCCTTGGAGTAAATGGAGCCTCTGTCACTCAGTCACACTAATCATGTCCTTGTAGTAAATGGAGCCACTGTAACTCAATCACACTACGCATGTCCTTGTACTAAATGGAGCCAGTTGTAACTCAATCACACTACTCATGTCCTTGTAGTAAATGGAGCCAGCTGTAACTCAATCACACTACTCATGTCCTTGTAGTAAATGGAGCCAGTTGTAACTCGATCACACTACTCATGTCCTTGTAGTTAATGGAGCCAGCTGTAACTCAATTACACTACTCATGTCCTTGTAGTAAATGGAGGCAGCTGTAACTCAATCACACTACTCATGTCTTTGTAGTAAATGGAGTTAGCTGTAACTCAATCACACTACTAATGTCCTTGTTGTAAATGGAGCCAGCTGTAACTCAATCCCACTACTAATGTCCTTGTAGTAAATGGAGTTAGCTGTAACTCAATCACACTATTTATGTTCTTGTAGTAAATGAAGCCTCTGTAACTCAATCACACAACTCATGTCCTTGTAGTAGAGGAAGCCTCTGTAACTCAATCACACTACTCATGTCCTTGTAGTAAATGGAACCCGCTGTAACTAAATCACACTACTTATGTCCTTGTAGTAAATGGAGCCAGATGTAATTCAATCACACTACTCATGTCCTTGTAGTAAATGAAGCTTCTGTAACTCAATCACACTACTCATGTCCTTGTAGTAAATGGAGCCCGCTGTAAGTCAATCACACTACTTATGTCCTTGTAGTAAATGGAGCCAGCTGTAACTCAATCACACTACTCATGTCCTTGTAGTTAATGAAGCCTCTGTAACTCAATCACAATACTTATGTCCTTGTAGTAAATGGAGCATCTGAAACTTAATCACACTACTTATGTCCTTGCAGTCAATGGAGCCTCTGTAACTCAATCACACTACTTAGGTCCTTGTAGTAAATAGAGCCTCTGTAACTCAATCAAACTACTCATGTCCTTGGAGTAAATGGAGCCTCTGTCACTCAGCCACACTAATCATGTCGTTGTAGTAAATGGAGCCACTGTAACTCAATCACACTACGCATGTCCTTGTACTAAATGGAGCCAGCTGTAACTCAATCACACTACTCATGTCCTTGTAGTAAATGGAGCCAGCTGTAACTCAATCACACTACTCATGTCCTTGTAGTTAATGAAGCCTCTGTAACTCAATCACAATACTTATGTCCTTGTAGTAAATGGAGCATCTGAAACTCAATCACACTACTTATGTCCTTGCAGTCAATGGAGCCTCTGTAACTCAATCACACTACTTAGGTCCTTGTAGTAAGTAGAGCCTCTGTAACTCAATCAAACTACTCATGTCCTTGGAGTAAATGGAGCCTCTGTCACTCAGTCACACTAATCATGTCCTTGTAGTAAATGGAGCCACTGTAACTCAATCACACTACGCATGTCCTTGTACTAAATGGAGCCAGCTGTAACTCAATCACACTACTCATGTCCTTGTAGTAAATGGAGCCAGCTGTAACTCAATCACACTACTCATGTCCTTGTAGTAAATGGAGCCAGCTGTAACTCAATCACACTACTTATGTCCTTGTAGTAAATGAAGCCTCTGTAACTCAATCACACTACTCATGTCCTTGTAGTAAATGAAGCCTCTGTAACTCAATCACACTACTTATGTCCTTGTAGTAAATGGAGCCAGCTGTAACTCAATCACACTACTCATGTCCTTGTAGTAAATGGAGCCAGCTGTAACTCAATCACACTACTCATGTCCTTGTAGTAAATGGAGCTAGCTGTAGCTAAATCACACTCCTTATGTCCTTGTAGTAAATGGAGCCAGCTGTAACTCAATCACACTACTCATGTCCTTGTAGTAAATGGAGCCAGCTGTAACTCAATCACACTACTTATGTCCTTGTAGTAAATGGAGCTAGCTGTAGCTAAATCACACTCCTTATGTCCTTGTAGTAAATGGAGCCAGCTGTAACTCAATCACACTACTCATGTCCTTGTAGTAAATGAAGCCTCTGTAACTCAATCACACTACTTATGTCCTTGTAGTAAATGGAGCCAGCTGTAACTCAATCACACTACTCATGTCCTTGTAGTAAATGAAACCTCTGTAACTCAATCACACTACTTATGTCCTTGTAGTAAATGGAGCCAGCTGTAACTCAATCACACTACTCATGTCCTTGTAGTAAATGAAGCCTCTGTAACTCAATCACACTACTTATGTCCTTGTAGTAAATGGAGCCAGCTGTAACTCAATCACACTACTTATGTCCTTGTAGTAAATGGAGCCAGCTGTAACTCAATCACACTACTCATGTCCTTGTAGTAAATGAAGCCTCTGTAACTCAATCACACTACTTATGTCCTTGTAGTAAATGGAGCCAGCTGTAACTCAATCACACTACTTATGTCCTTGTAGTAAATGGAGCCAGCTGTAACTCAATCATACTACTCATGTCCTTGTAGTAAATGAAGCCTCTGTAACTCAATCACACTACTTATGTCCTTGTAGTAAATGGAGCCAGCTGTAACTCAATCACACTACTCATGTCCTTGTAGTAAATGAAACCTCTGTAACTCAATCACACTACTTATGTCCTTGTAGTAAATGGAGCCAGCTGTAACTCAATCACACTACTCATGTCCTTGTAGTAAATGAAGCCTCTGTAACTCAATCACACTACTTATGTCCTTGTAGTAAATGGAGCCAGCTGTAACTCAATCACACTACTCATGTCCTTGTAGTAAATGGAGCCAGCTGTAACTCAATCACACTACTCATGTCCTTGTAGTAAATGGAGCCAGCTGTAACTCAATCACACTACTTATGTCCTTGTAGTAAATGGAGCCAGCTGTAACTCAATCACACTACTTATGTCCTTGTAATAAATGGAGCAAGCTGTAACTCAATCACACTACTTATGTCCTTGTAGTAAATGGAGCCAGCTGTAACTCAATCACACTACTCATGTCCTTGTAGTAAATGGAGCCAGCTGTAACTCAATCACACTACTCATGTCCTTGTAGTAAATGGAGCCAGCTGTAACTCAATCACACTACTCATGTCCTTGTAGTAAATGGAGCCAGCTGTAACTCAATCACACTACTTATGTCCTTGTAGTAAATGGAGCCAGCTGTAACTCAATCACACTACTTATGTCCTTGTAGTAAATGGAGCCAGCTGTAACTCAATCACACTACTTATGTCCTTGTAGTAAATGGAGCTAGCTGTAGCTAAATCACACTCCTTATGTCCTTGTAGTAAATGGAGCCAGCTGTAACTCAATCACACTACTCATGTCCTTGTAGTAAATGAAGCCTCTGTAACTCAATCACACTACTTATGTCCTTGTAGTAAATGAAGCCTCTGTAACTCAATCACACTACTTATGTCCTTGTAGTAAATGGAGCCAGCTGTAACTCAATCACACTACTCATGTCCTTGTAGTAAATGAAGCCTCTGTAACTCAATCACACTACTTATGTCCTTGTAGTAAATGGAGTCAGCTGTAACTCAATCACACTACTCATGTCCTTGTAGTAAATGAAGCCTCTGTAACTCAATCACACTACTTATGTCCTTGTAGTAAATGGAGCCAGCTGTAACTCAATCACACTACTCATGTCCTTGTAGTAAATGGAGCCTCTGTAACTCAATCATACTACTCATGTCCTTGTAATAAATGAAGCCTCTGTAACTCAATCACACTACTTATGTCCTTGTAGTAAATGGAGCCAGCTGTAACTCAATCACACTACTCATGTCCTTGTAGTAAATGAAGCCTCTGTAACTCAATCACACTACTTATGTCCTTGTAGTAAATGGAGCCAGCTGTAACACAATCACACTACTCATGTCTTTGTAGTAAATGGAGCCAGCTGTAACTCAATCACACTACTCATGTCCTTGTAGTAAATGGAGCCTCTGTAACTCAATCATACTACTCATGTCCTTGTAGTAAATGAAGCCTCTGTAACTCAATCACACTACTTATGTCCTTGTAGTAAATGGAGCCAGCTGTAACTCAATCACACTACTCATGTCCTTGTAGTAAATGAAGCCTCTGTAACTCAATCACACTACTTATGTCCTTGTAGTAAATGGAGCCAGCTGTAACTCAATCACACTACTCATGTCTTTGTAGTAAATGGAGCCAGCTGTAACTCAATCACACTACTCATGTCCTTGTAGTAAATGGAGCCGGCTGTAACTCAATCACACTACTCATGTCCTTGTAGTAAATGGAGCCTCTGTAACTCAATCACACTACTTATGTCCTTGTAGTAAATGGTGCCTCTCTAACTCAATTACACTACTCATGTCCTTGTAGTAAATGAAGCCTCTGTAACTCAATCACACTACTCATGTCCTTGTAGTAAATGAAGCCTCTGTAACTCAATCACACTACTTACGTCCTTGTAGTAAATGAAGCCTCTGAAACTCAAACACACTATTTATGTCCTTGTAGTAAATGAAGCCTCTGTAACTCAATCACACTAATTATGTCCTTGTAGTAAATGGAGCCAGCTGAAACTCAATCACACTACTCATGTCCTTGTAGTCAATGAAGCCTTCTGTAACTCAATCACACTACTCATGTCCTTGTAGTAAATGAAGCCAGCTGTAACTAAATCACACTACTTATGTCCTTGTAGTAAATGAAGCCTTCTGTAATTCAATCACACTACTCATGTCCTTGTAGTAAATGGAGCCAGCTGTAACTCAATCACACTACTAATGTCCTTGTAGTAAATGAAGCATTCAGTAATTCAATCACACTACTCATGTCCTTGTAGTCAATGAAGCCTCTGTAACTCAATCACACTACTTATGTCCTTGTAGTAAATGAAGCCTCTGTAACTCAATCACACTACTTATGTCCTTGTAGTAAATGGAGCTAGCTGTAGCTAAATCACACTCCTTATGTCCTTGTAGTAAATGGAGCCTCTGTAACTCAATCACACTACTTATGTCCTTGTAGTAAATGGTGCCTCTCTAACTCAATTACACTACTCATGTCCTTGTAGTAAATGAAGCCTCTGTAACTCAATCACACTACTCATGTCCTTGTAGTAAATGGAGCCTCTGTAACTTAATCACACTCCTTATGTCCTTGTAGTAAATGAAGCCTCTCTAACTCAATCACACTACTCACGTCCTTGTAGTAAATGGAGCTAGCTGTAGCTAAATCACACTCCTTATGTCCTTGTAGTAAATGGAGCCTCTGTAACTCAATCACACTACTTATGTCCTTGTAGTAAATGAAGCCTCTGTAACTCAATCATACTACTTATGTCCATGTAGTAAATGGAGCCAGCTGTAACTCAATCACACTACTCATGTCCATGTAATAAATGAAGCCTCTGTAACTCAATCACACTACTTATGTCCTTGTAGTATATGGAGCCAGCTGTAACTAAATCACACTACTTATGTCCTTGTAATAAATGGAGCCAGCTGTAACTCAATCACACTACTCATGTCCATGTAATAAATGAAGCCTCTGTAACTCAATCACACTACTTATGTCCTTATAGTAAATGAAGCCTCTGTAACTCAATCACACTCCTTATGTCCTTATGGTAAATGGAGCCAGCTGTAACTAAATCACACTACTTATGTCCTTGTAGTATATCGACCCCACTGTAACTCAATCACACTGCTCATGTCCTTGTAGTAAATGAAGTCTCTGTAACTCAATCACACTACTTATGTCCTTGTAGTAAATGAAGCCTTTTGTACCTCAATCACACTACTCATGTCCTTGTAGTATATGGAGCCCGCTGTAACTCAATCACACTACTTATGTCCTTGTAGTCAATGAAGCCTTTTGTAACTCTATCACACTGCTCATGTCCATGTAGTATATGGAGCCATCTGTAACTCTATCACAGTGCTTGTGTCCTTGTAGTATATGAAGGCAGTTGTTACTCTATCAAACTGCTTATATCATTGTGGTGTATGGAGCAAGCTGTAAATTTATCACACTTCTCATATCGTTATGGTATATGGAGCCATATGTAACTCTATCACACTGCTCATGTCCTTGTAGTATATGGAGCCTGCTGTAACTCAATCACACTACTTATGTCCTTGTAGTAAATGAAGCCTTTTGTAACTCTATCACACTGCTCATGTCCATGTAGTATATGGAGCCTGCTGTAACTCTATCACAGTGCTTGTGTCCTTGTAGTATATGGAGCCAGCTGTAACTCTATCACACTGCTCATGTCCATGTAGTATATGGAGCCAGCTGTAACTCTATCACAGTGCTTGTGTCCTTGTAGTATATGAAGGCAGTTGTTACTCTATCAAACTGCTTATATCATTGTGGTGTATGGAGCAAGCTGTAAATTTATCACACTTCTCATATCATTATAGTACATGGAGCCATATGTAACTCTATCATACTGCTCATGTCCTTGTAGTACATGAAGCCATCTGTAAGTATATCAGACAGCTCATGTCATTGTAGTACATTAGGCCATCTGTAACTATATCACTCTACTCATATCCTTGTTGTACATGGAGCAATATGTAACTCTATGACAATACTTATGTCCATGTAGTACATGGAACTTTATGTAACTCTATCACACTATTCCTTGTAGGACATTGAGCCAGCTGTTACTCTATCACACTGTTCATGTCTTTGTAATACATGGAGCCATCAGTCACTCATCTCATGTCCTTGTAGTATAAGGAGACATCTGTAACTTTATCACACTGCTCATGTCCTTGTAGTATGTGAAGCCATCTTTAAGTCTATCATACTGCTCATGTCCTTGTATTAAATGAAGCCATCTGTAAGTCTATCACACTGCTCATGTCCTTGTATTAAATGAAGCCATCTTTAAGTCTATCATACTGCTCATGTCCTTGTATTAAATGAAGCCATCTGTAAGTCTATCACACTGCTCATGTCCTTGTAGTTCATGAAGCCATATGTAAGTCTATCTCACTGCTCATGTCCTTGTAGTACGTGAAGCAATATGTAAGTCTATCATACTGCTCTTGTCCGTGTAGTACATAAAGACATCTGTATCTCTATCACACTGCTCATGTCCTTGTAGTATGTGAAGCCATCTTTAAGTCTATCATACTGCTCATGTCCTTGTATTAAATGAAGCCATCTGTAAGTCTATCACATTGCTCATGTCCTTGTATTAAATGAAGCCATCTTTAAGTCTATCATACTGCTCATGTCCTTGTATTAAATGAAGCCATCTGTAAGTCTATCACACTGCTCATGTCCTTGTAGTTCATGAAGCCATCTGTAAGTCTATCTCACTGCTCATGTCCTTGTAGTACGTGAAGCAATATATAAGCCTATCATACTGCTCATGTCCGTGTAGTACATAAAGACATCTGTATCTCTATCACACTGTTCATGTCCTTGTAGTATGTGAAGCCATCTGTAAGTCTATCATACTGCTCATGTCCTTGTAGTATATAAAGACATCTGTATCTCTATCACACTGCTCATGTCCTTGTAGTATGTGAAGCCATCTTTAAGTCTATCATACTGCTCATGTCCTTGTATTAAATGAAGCCATCTGTAAGTCTATCACACTGCTCATGTCCTTGTAATACATGGAACCATCTTAAACTATATCACACTGCTCATGTCCTTGTAGTATGTGAAGCCATATGTAAGTCTATCATACTGCTCATGTCCTTGTAGTACATAAAGACATCTATATCTCTATCACACTGCTCATGTCCATGTAGTATGTGAAGCCATCTGTAAGTCTATCAAACTGCTCATATCTTTGTAGTTCATGGAGCCAGCAGTAACTCTATACCAAAGCTCATGTCATTGTACTATGTGAAGCCATCTAAAACTCTTTCACACTGTTCATGTCCTTGTAGAATAAGGAGACAGTTGTTAAAATTTTACC
Source organism: Panopea generosa (assembly GCA_029582155.1). Classification (NCBI taxonomy): domain Eukaryota; kingdom Metazoa; phylum Mollusca; class Bivalvia; order Adapedonta; family Hiatellidae; genus Panopea; species Panopea generosa. Next base: position 36,540,883 of record CM055911.1, on the reverse strand, counting down.
ACACCTCACATCCTTGTAGTACAAGTTGCCAGCTGTAACTCTACTACACAGCTCACAGCCTTGTAGTACAAGGTGCCAGCTGTAACTCTACTACACAGCTCACAGCCTTGTAGTACAAGGTGCCAGCTGTAACTCTACTACACAGCTCACAGCCTTGTAGTACAAGGAGTCAGCTGTAACACTACCACACAGCTCATATCCTTGTATTACAAGGAGCCAGCTGTAACTCTACCTACCATCTCACTTCCTTGTACTTCAAAGAGCCAGTTGTAACTCTGTCACACATCTCATACCCTTGTAGTACAAGGTGCCAGCTGTAACTCTACCACACATCTCACATCCTTGTAGTACAGGATGCCAGCTGTAACTCTACCACACATCTCACATCCTTGTAGTACAAGTTGCCAGCTGTAACACTACCACACAGCTCATATCCTTGTAGTACAATGAGCCAGCTGTAACTCTATCACATATCTCACATCATTGTACTTCAAGGGGCCAGCTGTAACTCTCTACCACACAGATCATATCCTTGTAGTACAAGGATCAAGCTGTAACTCATAACACATCTCACATCCTTGTACTTCAAGGAACCAGCTGTAACACTACAACATTAATCACATCCTTGTATTTAAAAGAGCCAGCTGTAACACTGGCACACATCTCACTCCCATGTACCGGTACTTCAAGAAGATAGCTGTAATTCTTCCATACAGCTCATATCCATGTAGTACAAGGATCAAGCTGTAACTAATAACACATCTCTCATCCTTGTTATTCAAGGAACCAGCTGTAACACTACAACATTGATCACATACTTGTATTTGAAAGAGCCAGCTGTAACTCTTTCACATAGCTCACATCCTTGTTGTACAAGGAGCTAGTTGTAACTCATAACACATCTCACATCCTTGTACATTAAGGAACCAGCTGTAACACTACAACATTGATCACATACTTGTTGTACAAGGAGCTAGTTGTAACTCATAACACAGCTGACATCCTTGTTGTACAAGGAGCAAGTTGTAACTCATAACACATCTCTCGTCCTTGTACTTCAAGGAACTAGCTGTAACACTACACCCTTGATCACATACTTGTATTTGAAAGAGCAAGCTGTAACTCTACCACACATCTCACTTCAATGTTCTTCAAGAAGTCAGCTGTAACTCTTCCACACAGCTCATATCCATGTAGTACAAGGAGCAAGTTGTAACTCATAACACATCTCTCGTCCTTGTACTTCAAGGAACTAGCTGTAACACTACACCCTTGATCACATACTTGTATTTGAAAGAGCCAGCTGTAATTCTACCACACATCTCACTTCAATGTACTTCAAGAAGTCAGCTGTAACTCTTCCACACAGCTCATATCCATGTAGTACATGGAGCCAACTGTAACTCTACCACACATCTCATATTCTTGTTCTTCAAGGAGCCAGATGTAACTCTACCACACATCTCACATCCCTGTACTTCAAGGAGCCAGCTGTAACTCTACCACACAGCTCACAGCCTTGTATTTCAAGAAACCAGCTGTAACTCTTTCACACAGCTCATATCCTTGTTATACAAGGTGCCAGCTGTAACTCTACCACTCAGCTCATATACTTGTCATACAAGGTGCCAGCTGTAACTTTACCACACATCTCACATCCTTGTACTACAAGGAGCCAGTTGTAACTCATAACACATATCACATCCTTGTACTTCAAGAAACCAGATGTAACACTACAACATTGATCACATACTTGTATTTGAAAGAGCCAACTGTAACACTACAATACATCTCAGAACCTTTTTGTACATGGTGCCGGCTGTAACTGTACCAAACAGATTACATCCTTGTATTGCAAATTGCCAGCTGTAACTCTACCACACATCTCAGATCCTTGTAGTTCAGGGTTCTAGCTGTAACTCTACCACACATCTCAGATCCTTGTAGTTCAGGGTTCTAGCTGTAACTCTACCACACATCTCACATCCTTGTAGTACATGGTGACAGCTGCAACTCTACCATACATCTCACATCCTGGTAATACAGGGTACCAGCTGTAGCTCTGCCACACATCTCATATCCTTGTTGTACAAGGAATCAACTGTAAAACTCTACCACACAACTCACATCCTTGTAGTACAGGATGACAACTGAAACTCTACCACACATCTCAGATCCTTGTAGTACAAAGTGACAGCTGCAACTCTACCACACATCTCAGATCCTTGTAGTATAAGGTTCCAGCTGTAACTCTACCACACAGCTCACATCTTTGTAGTACAAAGCGACAGCTGCAACTCTACCACACATCTCAGATCCTTGTAGTATAAGGTTCCAGCTGTAACTCTACCACACAGCTCACATCATTGTAGTACAGGGCGACAACTGCAACTCTAATACACATCTCACATCCTGGTAATACAGGGTGCCAGCTGTAGCTCTGCCACACATCTCATATCCTTGTTGTACAAAGAATCAACTGTAACTCTACCACACAACTCACATCCTTGTAGTACAGGATGACAGTTGAAACTCTACCACACATCTCAGATCCTTGTAGTATAAGGTTCCAGCTGAAACTCTACCACACAGCTCACATCCTTGTAGTACAAAGTGACAACTGCAACTCTACCACACATCTCAGATTTTTGTAGTACAAGGTTCCAGCTGTAACTCTACCACACAGCTCACATCTTTGTAGTACAGGGTGACAGCTGTTACTCTACCACACAGCTCACATCCTTGTAGTACAAGGTTCCAGCTGTAAATCTACCACACAGCTCACATCCTTGTAGTACAAAGTGACAGCTGCAACTCTACCACACATCTCAGATTTTTGTAGTACAAGATTCAAGCTGTAACTCTACCACACAGCTCACATCCTTGTAGTACAAGATGACAGCTGTAACTCTACCACACAGCTCACATCCTTGTAGTACAAGGTTCCAGCTGTAACTCTACCGCACAGCTCACATCCTTGTAATACAGGGTGACAACTGCAACTTAACAACATATCTCACATTTTGGTAATACAGGGTGCCAGCTGCTGTAACTCTACCACACATCTCACATCTTTGTTGTACAAGGAATCAACTGTACCTCTACCACACAGTTCGCATCCTTGTAGTACAAGGTTCAAGCTGTAACTCTACCACACAGCTCACATCCTTGTATTACAGGGTGACAGCTGCAACTTTACCACACATCTCAGATCCTGGTAATACAGGGTGCCAGCTGTAACTCTACCACACATCTCACATCCTTGTTGTACAAGGAATCAACTGTACCTCTACCACACAGCTCACATCCTTGTAGTACAAGGTTCAAGCTGTAACTCTACCACACAGCTCACATCCTTGTATTACAGGGTGACAGCTGCAACTCTACCACACATCTCACATCCTATAAAACAGGGTGCCAGCTGTAACTCTACCACTCATCTGACATCCTTGTTGTACAAGGAATCAACTGTACCTCTACCACACAGCTCACATCCTTGTAGTTCAGGATGACAGCTGCAACTCTACCACACATCTCAGATCCTTGTAGTACAAGGTTTCAGCTATAACTCTACCACACAGCTCACATTCATGTAGTGCAGGGTGACAGCTGCAACTCAACTCTACCACACATCTCAGATCCTTGTAGTACAATGTTCCAGCTGTAACTCTACCACACAGCTCACATTCTTGTAGTACAGGGCGACAGCTGCAACTCTACCACACATATCACATTCTGGTAGTACAAGGTTCCAGCTGTACCTGTACCACACAGCTCACATCCTTGTAGTACAGGGTGACAGTTGCAACTCTACAACACATCTCATATTCTGGTAATACAGGGTGCCAGCTGTAACTCTACCACACCTCTCACATCCTTGTATTACAAGGTTCCAGCTGTAACTCTACCACATGGCTCACATCATTGTAGTACAAGGTTCCAGCTGTAGGTTTACCACACATCTCAAATCCTTGTAGTACAAGGTTCTAACTGTAACTCTACCACACATCTCACATCCTTGAAGTTCAGGATGCCAGCTGTAACTCTACCCACATTCTCACATCCTTGTAGTACAGGATGCCAGCTGTAACTCTACTACACAAATCACATCCTTGTAGTACACGGTGCCAGCTGTAACTCTACCACACATCTCACATCCTTGAAGTACAGGATGCCAGCTGTAAGTCTACTATACAGCTCATATTTTGTAGTACAGGATGCCAGTTGTAACTCTACAACACATCTCAAATCCTTGTAGTACAGGGTGCCAGCTGTAACTCTACTACACAGATGACATTCTTGTAGTACAGGATGCCAGCTGTAACTCTACCACACATATCACATTCTTGTATTGCAAGGTGGTAGCTGTATCTATACTACACAGATCACATCTTTGTAGTACAAGGAGCCAGCAGGGATATATATTTATACTGCAGGAATACATTAATGCTGCAGGGATATATTCATGCTGCATGGATAAATTCATGATGCAGGGATATATTCATGCAGCAAGGATAAATTCATGCTGCATTGATACATTTATGCTGCAGGGATATATTAATGCTGCAGGGATACATTCATGCTGCAGGGATGTACTGATGCTGCAGAAATACCTTTATGCTGTACAGATAGATTTATGCTGAAGGGATATATTTATGCTGCAGGGATACATTCATGCTGAAGGGATATATTTATGCTGCAGGGATACATTCATGCTGTAGAGATGCATTGATGCTGCAGGGATGCATTGATGCTGCAGGGATACATTGATGCTGTATGATATATTTATACTGGTGGGAAACATTTTTGCTACAGGGATAGATTTATGCTGCAGGGATATATTTATGCTGCAGGGATATATTCTATGCTGCAGAGATACATTCATACTGTAGGGATATATTAATGTTGCAGTGATACATCAATGCTGCAGGGATACATTGATGCTGCAAGGATATATTTATGCTGCAGTGATATATTAATGCTGCAAGGATATATTTATGCTGCAGTGATATATTAATGCTGCAGGGATATATTTACGCTGCAGGTTTATATTGATGCTGCAGTGATATTTTTACACTGCAGGGATCTATTTATGCTGCTAAAAGAAACCTTTTTTTCAATAGTTTGAGGAAGAATTGTTTTTATTCTTAGTTCTAAAACTATTTTCCCTGTTTAGATAATAGTTGCAGGAAATAAGAACTCAGCCATAAAAAAACCATCAAGACTGGCAGAGTTGTTTCCCTTTGTAATTAAAATAACCATAATTTACTTTTGCAATTTTGATTAATTTCAAAAAACTGAATTTAAAAAAAATCTCTTTTGTAATTAAATAATTAAGCTGTATGTGGTTCTGAGGAATGCATGTTTGTGGAAGAGATAGCAGGTGCATGGTTTTATTTTTATTTCGTTATTTTTTTTTTTTTCTCTTCAACAAGGAAAATGAGATTGAAATTGTTTTCATCATATTGGCATGATGGCAGATTTAAAGAGGGGCAGTGGGGTGGACATCCCCCTCCATGAGATATCCTGATTATTATAAAGATACTTTTTAACGAAAATAGTGGAAAAAAAACACATATAAAAACGAAATTGGGGACAAACCTTCGAGTTCACAAAATTCTTCATTGTTCCAGTCACTGCCCACCGGAATAATATTATATATATTTTCATATATAAATTATATATATATTGCAATTTTACTTTTCTTAATTTTCAGAGAGAAAAGACAAAATTATATGAGCAGAGTCCATTCAGTGCATGATGGCCACTGATCAGGCAAAGCCTGGCTATTGGTTAAGCACATGATCTTGAATTTTAGTCCTCAACCCGTTTCACCGGATGGGATTATAGGTTTACTGTCTGTCAGTCTGGCCGATTAGATTACTCAAAAAGTATCCAAGCTAGGTTTGTGAATCTTTGTAAGCAGATAGATAGCAAATAAGAGACTAGGTAAGTCATTTTATTTTTTCAATCGGACCAAAATTGAGCTTGCTATGGCAACAGAAATAGGTAAAAACTAAGTATATGTACATTAACAAAGTCCTACCTGTAAACTGATAGGGGACTTATGTATTGCTTGCAATGCACCAGTCTTTTGTTTTTTCAAAATTTCTGATTTTATAAATAGCCATTGACATATCATAGTTTATGAATCTAGGTGTCGTCTTTTATCAACATCTTGGATCCTGTTGTATGGTTGGAATGTCGGATTACTTTTGTCGCCATCTTAGATGCTGTAGTATGGTTGAAATGTCGGATTACTTTTGTCGCCATCTTAGATGCTGTTGCATGGTTGAAATGTCGGATTACTTTTGTCGCCATCTTAGATACTGTTGCATGGTTGAAATGTCGGATTACTTTTGTCGCCATCTTAGATGCTGTTGCATGGTTGAAATGTGGGATTACTTTTGTCACCATCTAAGATGCTGTTGCATGGTTGAAATGTCGGATTACTTTTGTCGCCATCTAAGATGCTGTTGCATGGTTGAAATGTCGGATTACTTTTGTCGCCATCTAAGATGCTGTTGCATGGTTGAAATGTCGGATTACTTTTGTCGCCATCTTAGATGCTGTTGTATGGTTGAAATGTCGGATTACTTTTGTGGCAATATTAGATGCTGTTGCATGGTTGAAATGTCGTATTACTTTTGTCGCCATCTTAGATACTGTTGCATGGTTGAAATGTCGGATTACTTTTGTCGCAATCATAGATGCTGTTGCATGGTTGAAATGTGGGATTACTTTTGTCGCCATCTTAGATGCCGTTGCATGGTTGAAATGTCGGATTACTTTTGTCGCAATCTTAGATGCTGTTGCATGGTTGAAATGTCGGATTACTTTTGTCACCATCTTAGATGCTGTAGCATGGTTGAAATGTCGGATTACTTTTGTCACCATCTTAGATGCTGTTGCATGGTTGAAATGTCGGATTACTTTTGTCGCCATCTTAGATACTGTTGCATGGTTGAAATGTCGGATTACTTTTGTTGCCATCTAAGATCATGTTGCATGGTTGAAATGTTGGATTACTTTTGTCGCCATCTTAGATGTTGTTGCATGGCTGAAATGTGGGATTACTTTTGTCGCAATCATATATGCTGTTGCATGGTTGAAATGTAGGATTACTTTTGTCGCCATCTAAGATGCTGTTGCATGGTTGAAATGTGGGATTACTTTTGTCGCCATCTTAGATGCTGTTGTATGGTTGAAATGTGGGATTTCTTTTGTCGCCATCTTAAATGCTGTTGTATGGTTGAAATGTGGGATTACTTTTGTCGCCATATTAGATGCTGTTGTATGGTTGAAATGTGGGATTACTTTTGTCGCCATCTTAAATGCTGTTGTATGGTTGAAATGTGGGATTACTTTTGTCACCATATTAGATGCTGTTGTATGGTTGAAATGTCGTATTACTTTTGTCGCCATCTAAAATGCTGTTGTATGGTTGAAATGTGGGATTACTTTTGTCGCCATATTAGATGCTGTTGTATGGTTGAAATGTCGGATTACTTTTGTCGCCATCTTAAATGCTGTTGTATGGTTGAAATGTGGGATTACTTTTGTCGCCATATTAGATGCTGTTGTATGGTTGAAATGTGGGATTACTTTTGTCGCCATCTTAAATGCTGTTGTATGGTTGAAATGTGGGATTACTTTTGTGGCCATATTAGATGCTGTTGTATGGTTGAAATGTTGGATTACTTTTGTTGCCATCTTAAATGCTGTTGTATGGTTGAAATGCGGGATTACTTTTGTGGCAATATTAGATGCTGTTGTATGGTTGAAATGTGGGATTACTTTTGTTGCCATCTTTAATGCTGTTGTATGGTTGAAATGTGAGATTACTTTTGTCGCCATATTAGATGCTGTTGTATGATTGAAATGTGGGATTACTTTTGTTGCCATCTTAAATGCTGTTGTATGGTTGAAATGTGGGATTACTTTTGTCACCATATTAGATACTGTTGTATGGTTGAAATGTGGGATTACTTTTGTCGCCATATTAGATGCTGTTGTATGGTTGAAATGTGGGATTACTTTTGTCGCCATATTAGATATTGTTGTAGGGTTGAAATGTGGGATTACTTTTGTCGCCATCTTAGACACTGTTGTATGGTTGAAATGTGGGATTACTTTTGTTGCTATCTTAGATCCTGTTGTATGGTTGAAATGTCGAATTAATTTTGTCGCCAACTTTGATGCTGTTGTATGGTTGAAATGTTGGATAACTTTTGTCGCCATCTAAGATCGTGTTGTATGGTTGAAATGTGAGATAACTTTTGTCGCCATCTTAGATCCTGTTGTATGGTTGAAATGTGGGATTACTTTTGTCGCCACCTTAGATCCTGTTGTATGGTTAAAATGTGAGATTACTTTTGTCGCCATCTTAGATCCTGTTGTATGGTTGAAATGGTTGAAATGTGAGATTACTTTTGTCGCCATCTTAGATCGTGTTAAATGGTTGAAATGTGAGATTACTTTTGTCGCCATCTTAGATCCTGTTCTATGGTTGAAATGTGAGATTACTTTTGTTGCTATCTTAAATCACGTTGTATTGTTGAAATGTGAGATTACTTTTATTGCTGTCTTAAATCTTGTTGTATGGTTGAAATGTGAGACTACTTTTGTTGCCATCTTAGATTGTGTTGTATGGTTGAAATGTGAGACTACTTTTGTCGCCATCTTAGATGCTGTTGTATGGTTGAAATGTGAGATTACTTTTGTTGCCATCTTCGATTCTGTTGTATGGTTAAAATGTGAGATTACTTTTGTCTCCATCTTCGATTCTGTTGTATAGTTGAAATGTGAGACTACTTTTGTCGCCATCTTAGATGCTGTTGTATGGTTGAAATGTTGGATTACTTTTGTCGCCATCTTCGATTCTGTTATATTGTTAAAATGTGAGATTACTTTTGTCTCCATCTTCGATTCTGTTGTATAGTTGAAATGTATGATTACTTTTGTCGCCATCTTAGATCCTGTTGTTTGGTTAAAATGTGAAATGACTTTTGTCGCCATCTTCGATTCTGTTGTATTGTTAAAATGTGAGATAACTTTTGTCGCCATCTTCGATTCTGTTGTATTGTTAAAATGTGAGATTAGTTTTGTTGCTATCTTCGATTCTGTTGTAGGGTTGAAATGTGAGATTACTTTTGTTGCAATCTTCAATTCTGTTGTATTGTTAAAATGCGAGATTACTTTTGTCGCCATCTTGGATTCTGTTGTATGGTTGAAATGCGAGATTATTTTTGTTGCCATCTTCAATTCTGTTGTATGGTTGAAATGTGAGATTACTTTTGATGCCATCTTAGATTCGGTTGTATGGTTGAAATGTGAGAATACTTTTGTTGCCATCTCTGATTCTGTTGTATTGTTAAAATGTGAGATTACTTTTGTTGCCATCTTCGATTCTGTTGTATGGTTGAAATGTGAAGTTACTTTTGTCGCCATCTTCGATTCTGTTGTATTGTTGAAATGTGAGATTACTTTTGATGCCATCTTAGATTCGGTTGTATGGTTGAAATGTGAGAATACTTTTGTTGCCATCTTCGATTCTGTTGTATTGTTAAAATGCGAGATTACTTTTGTTGCCATCTTCAGTTCTGTTGTATAGTTGAAATGTGAGATTACTTTTGTTGCCATCTTTGATTCTGTTGTATGGTTGAAATGTGAGATTACTTTTGTTGCCATCTTCAATTCTGTTGTATGGTTAAAATGTGAAATGACTTTTGTCGCCATCTTTGATTCTGTTGTATGGTTGTAATGTGAGATTACTTTTGTTGCCATCTTCGATTCTGTTGTATTGTTAAAATGTGAGATTACTTTTGTTGCCATCTTCGATTCTGTTGTATGGTTGAAATGTGAGATTACTTTTGTTGCCATCTTCGATTCTGTTGTATTGTTAAAATGCGAGATTACTTTTGTTGCCATCTTAGATTTGGTTGTATGGTTGAAATGCGAGAATACTTTTGTTGCCATCTTCGATTCTGTTGTATTGTTGAAATGCTGGATTACTTTTGTTGCCATCTTTGATTCTGTTGTATGGTTGAAATGTGAGATTACTTTTGTCGCCATCTTCGATTCTGTTGTATGGTTGAAATATGAGATTATTTTTGTTGCCATCTTAGATTCTGTTGTATGGTTGAAATATGAGATTACTTTTGTCGCCATCTTTGATTCTGTTGTATGGTTGAAATGTGAGATTACTTTTGCCACCATCTTCGATTCTGTTGTATGGTTGAAATGTGAGATTACTTTTGTTGCCATCTTAGATCCTGTTGTATTGTTGAAATATGAGATTACTTTTGTCGCCATCTTCGATTCTGTTGAATGGTTGAAATGTGAGATTACTTTTGTCGCCATCTGAGATCCTACTGTTTGGTTGAAATGTGAGATTACTTCTGTCACAATCTTAGATCCTGTTGTATGGTTGAAATGTAAGATTACTTTGTTGCCATCTTTGATCCTGGTGTAGGGTTGAAATGAGCAATTACTTTTGTTGCCATCTTAGATCCTACTGTATGATTGAAATGTAATACTATGTTTGTCACCATCTGAGATCCTCCTGTATGGTTGAAATGTAATATTACTTCTGTCACCATCTTAGATCCTGTTGTATGGTTGAAATGTAAGATTACTTTTGTTGCCATCTTAGATCCTGTTGTATGGTTGAAATGTGGGATTACTTTTTTCGCCATCTTAGATTTTGCTGTATGGTTGAAATGTGAGATTACTTTTTTCACCATCTTAGATCTTGCTGTATGGTTGAAATGTGAGATTACTGTTGTCACCATCTTAGATCGTGGTGCCAACTGAGATCTAATGTATGGTTGAAATGTGAGATTACTTTTGCCGCCATCTTAGATCCTGTTGCATGATTGAAATGTTCAAAGGAAGAAATGGCAACTCCAGAATTTCGCCTTCCTGAAGGCCTACATTGTCCCACTCACCTATACTGTAGAGACCACACCGGTAAAGATTTTCTACACAGTTATTACATGGATAGACATTTTTAGTTTTTAAACATGACAACATTACAATACACAATTGTACATTTTACATGTAATATATTATAGTACAAACATGTAATCATTAATTTTTAAATTTCAGAACATGTAAATTGAAGAAAGGAAAATCAATAATGTGTAAAACTTATTTTCACTTTCAGCTGGAGGAGACGGGAGAGCAAAGCGAGGATGAGGAGTCACTACACTCGATCCCAACCAGGCCAGCATCTCCATCTCCCTCCACCTCCGCGGCCACCCGCAATACCAAGCCTCCGGCCAGCAAGAAGTCGAAGATCGACGACCTTCTTATGAAGTTTTTGGACAGGCCCAGGCCCGAGGAGGTCCTGAGTAAACAGGTATTTAATGTTAATACTATTGGTGTGAAATGCACATTGCATATTGTATGTTTGTAATTATACTTTGCTATATTTATATTGCACAGTGTTCTACTTTACTTCACAGTGAATGACATGTACTGTTTATAGATTTGATGTGTATAATGTTTTTAACAGAAGATACACATTGGTGTTTATATTATATACTTACCTTTACGTACCTGTGTGTTTGCAGTTGGAGACAATTGTTGCTGCCCCTGCACCTGCACCCCCACAACCAGACGAACGCACAGCATTTAGCCAGTGGATCACGGCCAGGATGTCAGGGATCCCCCACGATAGGTGGGACGACTTCCAGTTGGCTGCTATGCGCCTGATGCAGGACTACAGCAGGCCCCGACCCAACCCTGACACATCTCCATCTCCAACTGCACAGCCCAGGCCAATGCCACCAGTCCAGCAGCATTGGCCACACTTCCCGCAGCAGCAACAGCAGTGGGGTCAGATGCAGACATGGCAGCAACAGTGTCCACAGCAGCCGTCGCAACAGGTGTTGCAGCAGCCCAGCTCCTCCTTTCAGTCACAGACTCCCGAGGTAAATACACTTGTCAATTGCTTAGCTTAGATCTGGCAATAATTTGTATTAACTTAGCATACAATTATAATTACTTATAATGTTCTTTCTTTCCTTTTGTGCTCCAGCTTGGTGCAACTCAGTCGCAGTCTGTCCCTCCCCTCCTGTATTCATCAATCAATGGCAGTGGTCTTACAGATTTGTTTATGAACCAGTTGACCCAAGGTATCCCCTCGGGTAACACCAGCCAAGTAGCAGCATCGCAGGCAGCCAGTCCTTCAGGTACACAGGAGGACTCAGGGGACAACTGAGACAGCTCCCCCACCAACTAGTGTGTTTTGTGGACTTAAACTGACTCCTGCCAGTGTGGACTAGGGATTTTCTTCGGACTACTATCCAGGGTGGACTAGGGGACTAGGGGTTTTGTGGACTACAGTGTCAACTTTTTTTCGTTGCTCATGTTGGAATGTTTTTGTTCTTATGAGTGAGACCGGAACCATCCTGGTATATAATAATAAAGTTCTACATGTTTATTCACACATGAATACATAAAATTAAATCATGAGTTCATGAAATGACCCCAGAGTTCATTAAAATCATGAGTATCATGAGTTCATGTGTTCAAACAACCCGATCTTGCCATGGTAGGCGGCCAAGTGGGGAACTGTAATAGTCCGCCAAATAGTTTCTCAGGGTTTTCCCTTCCCTTGAGTCCCATTGGCCGACCATCTGGTTGGGTTCGGTCATCTGCACATCCTCACTCCAGGCCCCAAGGACCACGTTCCCATCCTCATCCTCACGGTCCACATTAAGGTCCTGTAGTCCGGGCCGGCGCTTTCGCCGCCAATTGTGAAGGGTGAGGCAGCCCAACACAACGCGAATCACATTGCCAGGCTCCAACTGCAGGGTGGTGAGTAGGCACCGCCACCGGTGAGCCAATATCCCAAAACCGTTCTCCACAACACGACGGGCCCGACGTATGGCTTCATGAGCCACTTTTGCAGGGGAAAGGCATCGTCGCCCACGATGAAGAAGGGAAAGTCCCGGTCGTCGCCTGGAAGTGGATCCGGTGCTGGGAATCCAATGGTGTTGTCCTCCAGTGCCCCCCCCGGAGGGTAGACTGGTTGAACACGCCTGCGTCTGAGGAGGAGCCGTTGGCCCCCACCTTGCACCACAAGAAGGAATAGTTAGCATCCACGATGGCCAGGAGCACCACAGAAAAGAAGCCCTTATAATTGTAATAGAGCGATCCACTTTTCTTGGGCTTCTTGATGGCGATGTGTTTCCCATCAATCGCCCCACAACAGTGGTGAAAGTTCCATCGCGTTCCAAACTGGCGGGCGACGGCTTTCCACTCGTCCTTTGTGGAGGGCATGGTGAACATCTCCTCCTTATATTCCTCGTAGATGGTGGTGCAGACCTCCGGCACGAACTTGGATATGCTGTTGTGTGCCACCCGGAAGTCGTAGGCAAGGGACCTGTAGCTGTTCCCCGTCACCAAGAAGCGAAGGGTGATGGCCAGCTTCAGGCCAGGCTCCAGAGGGCGCGACTCCTGAAACATAGAATGTATAGCATTAATATATAGCAAGGTCATGGCTATTGTTATGATTTTACCATAACCAATACCTTAACCATTCCTTTTTCTTAAGGGGGCTCAAATTGGCATGGTATACTACTATTTACGTCCAATGCAATAATGTGCCATATCTCAGAAATACCAAGATAGAGACATTAATATTAATGGATTAATAGAATGTATTCGTGAAATGATAAGACAACATTTTTAAGCAAATACAAAAAGCAAAACCAAGCATTTGTTATGGCAGAAATGAAGACACATACCTTGGGCCCTTGGTGATTCGAGGGGTCACTCGGAGCAGGAGCTCGGCGAAGAGCTTGGGGTCCATTCGGATGTATCTGACATAGTCCCCCCTCGATTCACGTTCTAGCTCTTGGAACAACGTTTCGTACTGCCCGAAAAGCCTCCTCCTCTCCATCCATGGACGAACCCACCATCTCCTGCGTCGGCGTCCCTGTTGCCTCTCCCTCTCCCGTATCAAGGCAAGTGATACCACGTCGTGCTTGAGTGCTGCCACTTGAAGCTGCTCTTGCAGCATCAGAACTCGGAGTCTCTGCGGTGGAATGGGCAGTTTCTTGAGGCAGCAGCAGCTGGGACTTCTGGAGAACCTCGGAATGTCGTTCTATATATCCCCCCCCCGACATTGGGCGGAAAAACTCACGTTCGTCGCACTTCCACGCACTTACAACATGCGAGTGAGTAAGGACACAGTACGTGAGCAGCACGTGTAAGTAAGGCCTCCGTACGATAACGTGGCAATCGCACGGAGATCGTACGTTGTAAGCAAGTTGTAAGCATGTACAACTCACTTACCATGTGTGCAACGTACGATGCACGCAACCGCTGATGGCCAGGCGTGGCGTGCGGGCCACGTACTTACACCTTGCGCAACCGTGCAAGTAATTATATGATCAGGCCAATTCAGGAAAGGAACAGCCATATTCACAGATATCAGATATTTTTGGTACAAAGTAAACTCTTGTACTTTCACTGAACTGCAGAGACATTCATGTGGTAATTTTAAGAGCATTGCATTTTCGCTCAACTGTCCCCAACTATGTCTTAACCTTTGGTGAGCCGGGTTTAGAAATGAATAATGCATAAGACAGAAAATATACTTTAAACTGCAGTTGGAAGTGAAAAAGAGCTGTGAAAATAACAGAAAAGTGGCAAATGTATAAAATATTATATAAAGAAATAAAAAACATAGTGAATCAGATTATAATACAACTCTGCAAAGTCACGGCGATCTGAACACATCAAGTAATATGACTATGTCGATATTATTAGACATACAGCAACACGTGCGAGGCTTGGACAAAAAATTTGATACGTTAGAACGTTCGATCGACGATTTGAAAGCAGATAACATTAAACTTCGTGAGCAAAACAGTAAGCTAGCAGACACTGTTACTAAACTGTCTAGCACAGTCTCTGAGCTCGAGGCTTCAGCCAAATCTCTATCATTGGAACAAGAAAAACTTGAAAGTCAGTCTAGGCGCCAAAATTTTTTATTTTACGACATTGAAGAGTCGCATAATGAGACTTGGGACCAATCTGAGCAGAAAGTACGTAAATATATACAAGAAGAACTTGATATTGATTCTACTGAAATCAAAATTGAACGTGCTCATCGACTGCCAGGTCAAAACAAACCTCGACCTCTTATTGTTAAATTTTCATTCTATAAGGACAAGGAGACTGTCTTAAAAAGGTATCATAAAAAATCCAAAGCAGCCCGAATGCAGCGCGCCAACAACGAAACTGAGACAAACCAACAAAACCAGGTTGATACAACTTCCAGCTAAAATATTAGAGTCAGTGAAGATTTTCCAGTTAGAGTGAGGAAAGATCGTGCACTATTGATACCATTCCTGAAGGAATCCCTTGCGAAGGGAGAAAATGCGTACCTTCGATTTGATAAACTTATGATAAACCAGCGTCCATATACGTATGATAGTGCCAAAGGACGACCTGTTCCAGCATTGAGATAGGACGTCGGCCGGCATCCAAATACATACAATGACACAACTTCACCATCGTCTAGTCACCCAATAGTTTCTAACTCTAACATTTTTTCTACTGATCAAAATCATGTTAATAATTTTATGAATACAGATATAAAAGTCTGTAGTTGGAATATTGAAGGCCTTAAAAAATATTACAAAAATGATTCTTTCATATCATATTGTTCTAAAATCGATATTATTGGACTTTGTGAGATGTGGGGTGTTAATAACAATGAGTTTGAAGATTTTTTGCCTGGTTTTACAAACTTTAATTTTTGCAGACCGAAGAAGAGAACAGCAGCAAGAGGTTCAGGCGGAGTGTCAGTATTTGTCAAAGACTGGTTAATTAAAAACAGTATCATAAAACATATTTACAACAATATATCTGAATGTGTTATTTTGTTAATAGAGGCAAAATCTAATATTCATGTTAATGATATTATACTTATATTTACATATGTATCACCAGAGTACTCACCTATTTATTCAAATGATGATAACAATGTTATTGAAATTTTAAATACGAATATTAGTCAAATTAAAGGTAATTATCCAAATGCTGAACTATTTTGGCGGGAGATTTAAACTCACGCATTAAAAACTTAAACGATTTTGTTTTAGATGATAATATAACTTTCATATTTGGCGATGATGTCCCCTATCCAGAAGATGATTTTAAAATGCCAAGATTGTCTAAAGACACTGAATTTAATCGTTTTGGATTATCATTTGTTGAATTATGCTGTACGTATAATATACATGTTTTCAATGGTTGTCTTGTTCATGATATTCCTGGTAACTATACCTGTATTGCAAACAATGGGTCGAGTGTTGTGGATTATATGGCAGCAACTACACATTTGTTTAAATACGTAACATATTTTAAAGTAGATGATAATGACGATTCTGTTCACTTTCCTATTATTTGTCATTTTTCATTCCCTTCTGTACTTAATCTTACCAATCATACTGTTGACAATGAAGAAAATATGTCACCGTGGCTTAAATATAAGTGGAAGCCAGAACTTAAGGGTATTTTTGTTGAAAAGCTTACTTCACAATTCCAGAATTTCAATTGCATACGTCTAAGATCTAATGATCGAACTCTGTCTTAATTCCTACCTGAGTTTATAAATATTTTCAAATTATCAGCTGATAAAATGAAATGTAAAAGTCACAAGTGCATTTCGCTGCAGCCACCATGGTGGGATAACGAGTGTAAAACTCTCAAAAGGGAGAAAACTCGTTTTCTTCGACAATTTCGTGTGACAAACGAAAGGCATGATTTATTCAAATACAAACTATCCAGAAATAAATTTAAATCACTGTGTAAAAATAAAAAGTATTCACATTGTAAAGCAAATCGAAAGTTGTTAATTGACTCAAGAAAAAATGCTAAACAATTTTGGAATATTCTGAAAAATGGAAAAACCAAAGATAACACAAATTCATTAATAACATGTAATGAATGGCATGACTACTTTAAAACCCTTTTAAACCCTGTTGTTGTTGAAAACAATATAAATGAAGATGATAATGTTTTTGCCAATGTACACCATGATTTCAACTGTGATGAACTAAATTTACCAATTTCTGATATAGAAATTTTTAAAGTATCAATCATTTACGTGTAAATCGCTCACCTGGACCAGATGGTGTGTGCTTAGAAATGTATAAACATACTATTCATGTTATTTTACCTTTTTTAAATGCTCTATTCAATGAAATATTTGAAAATGGAGACTTTCCTATTCAATGGAGTGAAAGCATTATTACTCCGATACATAAAAAGGGTTCCAAACTCTTACCCAAATAATTACCGCGGTATCTCGTTGATAGATTCACTATGTAAAATATTTGTCAATATATTATCTATTCGTTTAACAAAATGGTGTGATAACTATAATGTTATTGATGAGTCTCAGGCCGATTTCAGAAAGGACTATTCAACAACAGACAATATCTTTACTTTAATGGCACTGATTCAGAAATATTTATCAAAGAAAACGGGAAGATTTTATTGTATATGTATAGATTTTGCTAAAGCTTTTGACAGCATCCAGCATAACAAATTATGGGAAGCATTTGCTAGAAACAACATTAATGGAAACTTTTTAACCATTATAAAATCTATGTATGCAAAACTTAAATCATGTGTTAAAGTTCATGACAGACTCACAAACTTCTTTAGATGTAATATTGGAACAAGACAGGGCTGTGTTGGTAGCCCTATAATATTTTCTCTTTTCATCAATGATCTTGTTACTTTTCTACATGAAAAATGTGATAGAGGTATTTTTGTTTCTAATGATATTGAAGATTTAGTTGCACTTATGTTTGCTGATGATGTTTCTAGTTTTTCTGATACTGTTATAAACCTATAACACCAGATCAACTATATTGAAGAATATTGCACGTCAGTTAATATGAATATAAATTTAAGTAAAACAAAAGTTGTTGTTTTCAGAAATGGTGGTGTTTTTAAACAAACTGAAAAATGGTATTTCAACAACAAACTTATCGAAGTTGTTCCTTTCTATAAATATTTAGGTGTATTTTTCACACCCAAGCTAGTATGGTCCAAAACCCAAGAGACACTTTCACTACAGGGTCTTAAAGCATCTGCCTGTATTTTTAACTTTCAACGACAATTCGGTCATATTAATCCTATTGATATGTTTAAAATTTTTGACTCAATGGTTAAGCCAATTTTATGCTATGCATCAGAAATTTGGGGTTATAATTATGTTGATAAAATAGAATCTGTACAAGTTAAATTTTGCAAACAATATTGTAATTTGTCTCAAAATACTGCCTGTTATTTTGCTCTCGGTGAATGTGGAAGAGTACCACTTTGTACTTTTTATATGACAAACTGTATTAAATATTGGTTAAAATTAACACGCATGAGAGACCACTGGTATCCAAAACATTGTTATGTTATGCTAAAACGTCTACATGAATCTGGTAGAAAAACTTGGGCAGGGTGTATAAAAGTAATGCTTTTCAAATTTGGTTTTGGGTACGTGTGGATCTCCCATGACGTTGGGAATGATTTAGGGTTTATTTATATTTTCAAGCAACGCTTAATTGACTGTTATTCACAAAATTGGCATGATGATGTTGAATCTTCACCAAAAGCATTACATTATAAATACTATAAGTCTTTACTCAACGTTGAGCATTATTTAACTCTAGACTTGCCATATAAATATAGAAGAGCTATGTCTAATTTCCGTTGCTCTACCCATGATCTAATGATAGAGAAGGGAAGACATATAGGAATTGATAGGCATTTAAGATACTGCTTTATCTGCTTAAGGACAAACACATATGTTATTGAAGATGAATATCATTTTTTCTTCGAATGTCCATTGTATAACAACATAAGAGCTACTTATTTTAAAGATATATGGTTAAGAAACAGCACTCATAATTTATTCTATTCCCTTATGTCATCTTCAAAATCAGATGAAATTTTGTCAATCGCTAAATTTTTATATCACGCAATGAACACTAGAAAACTAGAAGTTAATATTCTATAGTTACTTTAATAATATCCATTGTAATGCTACAACCACATTTATTATTTGTATATTTGTCACTCTATTGTAAAATTGTATTGTTTGCATGTTTGTATTTTGGACCAGAGGCCTATATTACCAAATAAAAAAATATTATTAGATATTATACTCCTCAGAAAAAAGCTGAAATTATTTAGAAACTTATTGATTCACCATCCACTTCTATTAAAGTTATGTCAGAAAATGCAACTCACTTCTTACATCAAACTGAAAAAAGAAACTTGAAATGGCTCATGCATTTGTGAAATATGTGTTTAAGTAACTCTGAAGTTAAAGAAGTTGTAGAAAGATGAAAAGAAAAGAGTGATGCTTACAAAATGATAATTATGTAGGTTAATCATCAACAACTACAGAAAATACACTATGAAGAAGCACCTGAAGTTGCATTAGAAATCTGATAGGTTCATGCAAGTCTGGTGGAGACAGCAAATAAGAGACTGGTAAGAGGTGACACTTTAAGACTTTAAGAGAGTATTGAAAGTAATCAGTGAAATGATCATTTTTGAGTGCTGCAAGCAGTTGAGAAGTACCAAGAAAACATAAGGTACTTAGAATCAAGACACCGTGTAGAGAGAAGGAAAAAGCATGTAATGACAATTTTAGGAGGCTCATAAACATCAGACAAGACAGCCTAAAATATTGGGTTAACAATTCATTCATGAAGCTGAAGCCTGAAAATGTGAAGAAAGTGTCAGAAACAAGCAGACAATCAGCCTGTGTCAGTCATGTATAAACATGTATCAAGGAGCACTTGATTAAAATGGGATTTTACTAATGTTCCGATTTCCCGTCTCTACATGTGCCATGGTCATTAGGCATTTTCCATTGATTTCCGTGGAAATCCATGGAAACTTGGATGGAAATTGATGGAAATCCACGGAATATCAAAATCTTCCATGGAAATTTGTTGATAACATTATTTGCCGTCAAATTTTGCCATGGATTTCCGCGGACACAGTAAAACCATCAATAGATTTTCACGGAATCTTCAAATTATGCCACGGAAAGTTGGACTTAGTCAAATTTTGGGACGGAAAATAGCATGGAAAATAACTTAGAGAAATTTTGGGATGGAAAATAACTTAGATGTTTTTGATCAATGGAAAATTTGAACTTAGATTTTTTTTTTTTATATTTCTGGAATATAAAGAAAACAATATAATCATGAAATTAGAATTTAATTAATAAAAGATATTTTAAGGAAACTAAAAAGATCAAAGTAAAAACATTTACAAACAAGTTTTTAATGAACTCACGGCAATATTGAAGTTGATTTAACTCTCGTCAGCTACCAAATCAATCTTAACATATATACATAAACGTACCATATATGGAAATATTTCATATCTAAGAAATTACTGACCAAAGTTTTGATAAAATTGACTGAATTCAAACAGATTGCACTCTTTTTCATAGATCAGTAGTATGTGCAAAATCATAAAGGAGTCTATCATACATTTTTCGGAAAAAATATGTTAAGCCAACATTTTCCCTTCAAAGTAAAGTTAACAAAAGTTACAATTAATGCCTGCAAATAAAACAATAAACAATTTTGTCAAGTCAGATTTTTTTTCAACTTGAAAGTTACAATGTAGGAAATTGATAAAGTTTTTCATTGTGTATTATAAGCTGAACACAAAAATGTAAAGTAACTTATATTAAATGTAAACAAATATGACTGAATATTTTTTAAGAAGACTATTTCGACTCAACAACCTCAGCATCCAGTACTAGTCATACCAAGCATACCGACTCAAAAGAGATTCACAAAACTCAGAGTTTACTTTGCAATCAAGATGAAATAAATAAGCTATAAAACTAATCTCTATTTATAATACTATGGATAAGTTATGCCAAATATTAACATTTTTGCTGTTTGAGCCCCAAGAGATTATTTTTTAAAATGCATATAGATTGTCTCATAACAATAACACTGGTTTGATAAATATATAATAAATTTACACATTTGCTCTACTGATGAAGCATAATATAACTCAGAACAATTGTTTGCCTAAGAACCTAATCTCCTTCCACATTGTTTGGAAACTTCGACACATAGTATGTTCCGTTTACTTGAAAGCTGACAACCACATCCTGCAGTACTGGAACCCCACAACAGTCGTTATGTTACTGAAATAAAAATATACAATTGTTAGCATTTCAAATCTTTTCAATCAAGCTATCATTTGTATAAAAATGCAATACAATGAATATCAAACCATTTTTTGGGGGTAAATAATGCAGCATTAAAGATTACAGAGTAAACAAAGGTTTCTGCTAATATATCAATTATAATTTAATCAACATAGTCATAAAAATATTCATATTAATTTATATTCATACTCTTTACTAATTTTAAAAATAAAGAAATTATTCAATAATCCCAGTGTTCAATCTATGACTGCAGTTCAGGGTGACGTCTGGGTCATCATATAAACATTATTCATAAATGATGAGATTTTTGGTGCCTGCAATAAGCAGAGATGGTCTATAATTAATAAGGTACAAACAGCAGTAAAGGGATCTTATTTGGTTGTTTACACATCATTTGACAAGTAATTTGTCAATGTACTAGAAAACATTCCTTAAAATTATCGTTTGTCAGCAAATTAGTAAAGATTATAATTTTGTTGTTTAAATGATTTGGAAAGTCTGGCTCGTCCCCATGAGGTATCTGTGCAAATTCAGAGTTTGTCAGTTGTTGTTTAGCTGGATTAGCCTGATCAATTATAGAAATAACTAGAACATTTGTCGCTCGATTTATTGGGTCAATTCTGACTTGGGAGTCATAGAAGTGCACCATTTGTGTTTCAAATGGGCCAATGGTGCAGTCTAAATTAAACACTGTGATCATGAGTAAACAAAACTATGCATTGATCTGTGTACCTTGTATATTGCACTCGCTGAATGTGGAGGGCATTTGCAGGTAAAGCTCCACCAATTGTTTTCAATTTTTTGCCAACTGCAAACACATGCAGGCTAGGTTTATGTACCAGGAAATGCTGCACTTCAAAAAGGTTCCCTCCCTCTAAATTTCCTGTCATGGTAACTGTATATGAGTTCCTCTTCTTCACTTTAGTGCACATTTTGCTATAGATAATGTAACCGTTGCGAACAATCTTTTTTGCTTTTAGAAACAATGCAGGTTGATCACACTGAATCAAGTTAACTAGTTCTGTTTTTATTTCATCAGCAAATTCATAGTTTTCTGGAATCATCATGGGTTTTTTCACCAAACACTGATGGGCTGATAATGTATTATTGCTATCAGATTTGCCTTCATGTATTGAGGAAACAAATGCTTTTATATGGTCTCCAACTGGCATTGTCGCTATATTTTCCACTCTCTTTTGCGCTTGGAGTGACCAAAATATCTGCCTACAAACATTTCCAGTGCCATGAACACTTTTTTTAATTTCACCGTTAAACGATTCAAAACTGAAGCAAGACCAAGCCCATATAGGTCCCCATTTTCTAACACAATCACACAAGTGAAGTAAGTTATGTACATTAAGTCCAACTACACTAGCACCATAAAGCTTGTCAGTAGTTTTTACAAAACTTCCCAGTAAAAGATCTGATCTACGTAAATCAATTTCTGTGATGCCTTCACCAAGAAGAATATATGTAGCTTCAACAATTGTGCTAAAGTGTTTCAAGTACAAATTTGGCAATTTT
Source organism: Panopea generosa (assembly GCA_029582155.1). Taxonomy (NCBI): domain Eukaryota; kingdom Metazoa; phylum Mollusca; class Bivalvia; order Adapedonta; family Hiatellidae; genus Panopea; species Panopea generosa. Next base: position 36,518,118 of record CM055911.1, on the reverse strand, counting down.
CCAGACAAACATGGAAGAGAGTAAAATAATAGCCAAGCTCGAAGTTCAGAAGCCTTCCAGTGATGCATTGTATTTGACAGCTTACGTGGCAATCTCTTGATGAGATATGGAGGAGTTATTGACTTCATAATCTTGTCAACTTCTTTAATTTGGTTACCAATAAAATATGGCTGATTGGCTGATTTTGCATCAAACCACAGTGACAAGAACTTTTTTGTGATACCCAATAGCATTCCATGCATGTAATCTACTACAATGTTGTTATTTAACGTAAAATAGGGAAGGTAATTTAAAACGCTTTCTCCTGTGAATCCATTGACTTTTTTCTTTTCTCTCTGTGCTTCTTTACCATCTCTATATATTTCCTCAGCAGTCCTTAAGACGAACGGTTCATCTGTATAGAGGAAACAGCGGCAATGTCCTTTTCCAGATTTAACGACTTTTCCTGGGTGCATGCAGTAGACACAAGAGTATTCTCCATTATGTTGTGTCATGTGGAGAACTGCTGATCTAGCTTGCAGGTCCATGGTTGCCACAAGTAGAATAGCCTTGCATACAATTTCTTCTGATTTCCAATTTAACTGTATTCCATCCGAATACATTACATGAAGGTCTTGCACAAGTGGCTTTAAGAAGAGAGTCATATTTGGTTTCCCAATTCCCTGCCACATTCCCCAAAGCTCCATGTTTTTTTTACGAAACCTATCATTTCTAGGTATTTCATTTATGAGGAGGTAGACAGGCCACAAGGATACTCCTGAACTTTTGAAAAGAGGAATACCATCTGTAAACATTGTCAGGCTGATGTTGTTCTTTCCACTTAAGAACTCTCCATCTTCTCTTAACTTGTTGTATTCTGCTCCATTTGTAATGTCTGTTATTGTGGTAGGCTGTTCAATTTCAAAACTTTCTTGGATAGATTCGAATACACCTTCTCTCATAAGTATTTCCTTTAATTGAAGTTCTAGGTTTCCGGTTGTAAAATAACTTTGTGCTTTTTTTGAGAGTCTTCGACCAGTACAGTTTGGTGTTGAGCACCTATCAGTTTTATCTTCAAATACACTTTTACATACGGAACATAAAGTGAAATATTTCATGAAGTTAGTATCAAAGCCACATTTTTCTTTTACTTTATCAACATTTCTATATAGTAGATTACTTTTTGGTATATGTAGACCTACTAGTTCAACTAGATGTTCAATTGCTGTATCAGACAAATTGTGCCGCGATGCATATCCAGCAACAGCCAGTGCATGTTCATCTTGAGATATATCAGCTGTATAAATGTCACCACTGGATGACTGTATGACATATAAGGGGGCCTTACTAATCGCATGCTCAGAGGAAATTGCAGCAGTGCTATTATTACAATCTGTATCAGAATTGTCAGAACTATCAGAAGAGGATAACTCAGAGTGATCACTGGAATCACTTGAAATGTCCATTTCACTACAAAATGCATCTGATTCGTTTAAATGGCCAAGAGTTGTATGATCCTGATGTTCAAAACATGGTTCTTGATATCCATGTCTATCATCATGTTCATGCCCGCTTACTCCTGGAGTTTCTTCGCTTTTTTTGTTTTTCCTGTAAACATATTAAAACATGTTTAATCTTTTAAATGAACATTCCACTCGTATATAGGTTAAAATATCAGACATTTAAGTATATATCAACTTTCCTATACTACATTAGTACTATTGAGAAAACATCCCATGAAGAAGATGGTTTTGATCCATCATTTCATGTTCAATATAATTTAATATATAATATGTAATGACCATTTTATAATTTTTTTTCAAAACAAGAAAATTCACCATCCCATGTCCATCTGCCAGGCCATTGTCCAGGAAGTGATCGTTTAATGATCTTGCATTTAGTAAGATTTGTACAGACATCCCAACTGGGGTTTGCCATTAAGAAGGTAGCCATTCCATTAAAAAAAATTGTAAAATTGTTACATAACAATAACTTGCGAGTTGCAAACCGAGAATCTTCATCATGATTTTCCACTTGATTTAAAATGATGGCTGTCTGTCCGTGTTGTTTCAAAGGGTTTGACATCCAATCAGTCATAGATTTTTTGCATAGGGGATTTTGCCTTTTTTTTCAACATTATTTTGATTACATATAATGGAAGTCAGTGTTCCTCATCTTCATTGCTAAGCAGTTAACAAGTATTTGAAGCACCTTATCTCTTCAAGTACATAAGTATTTTTCCACATATTCAGAAGTGGGAGACTAATGACATAGAACAAAGTCCATGACCAGTCACAATGACTATGGCCTTGTGGAGATTTGACCCCTTGATTAACAATCAGTTGTATTATCGACTGAGCTGACCAGACCCAGCACGAAGCACTCAATCCATTAAGAATCTGACAATGCAATTTAGACATAAAAAAAAGTTCTAAATATCATTTACCTTCTATGGAAGAAAGTACTTCGAGGAACGGCAGAAGATGGATCAGAGTCATACAATTTGTATCGTTTCCGTGGAACTTCATCTAGAAATAAGGCATCAAAATTGTAAGGTATTATCGATCTGTAAAATTTACATATTCATCAGATTTGAGTTTGAACTTTGTATCAGCTTATCGATATCAGTAAACACTAACATTATGTTTGAGCTCTTTTTTGACAAAAATGAGAAGTTATAATACAACATTTCAAAATGGTTATTTTCAAACGTTTCACATCTAAATCAAACTACCCTTTTACTTGCTTTCATTATGTAAACAAAGGGACAATTATTAAAAAACCAAAATAGCACTTGTCTAGAGAACAGTTAATTTAATAACGCTCTAAGCTATCTTTGCAATGGTATTGATACTAAATTAAATATAAAACATACAAGTGCTTTTGAAATGAAATTTATATATCATTCTGGCTTTACTGCATTGCATTAATAATACTTTAAAAACCAGATAGTTAACAGCACAATTTGTAAGTTCTGTTATTTTTTCAAATCAATGACAATTAGAGAGGAATTCGTTCATAGTTTATAATGTTTTTACAGTGAAAGAGATACTTACGAGTAACATTATGTACAGTAGATATGTGTGTCTTTAATGTCTGTTTTCTGCTCAGAACACATCTGCATTCTGCTACAGGGCACACCCACTCTTTTTCCGACTTCTTACAATCAATAAGTGCTCTTTCATCTAAACTATATAAGAAACAAAACCCATTATCAAAGCTCAATTATTCAAATTATGACATATGATATATTCAATCTTCCATGACATAATTTAAAAGCATGTTCTATGCTATAAAGTTGCGTTAGTCTGGTCGTTAGCACGTTTGTGCCAAAGCTTAAACCACCATGTGGATGAAATTTGATTATCATTGCAGTCAGGTACAGGGATAGTTGTTTTTGTTTTTTTCAATCTCATCTCACAATGTAACACTATCAAACACCACCTTTTGTAGTAAACACAAAGTTTTTTTACACGTAAATATGATATCCGTCTGATTTTTAAAAGGTAACCAAAAATGAATGATTTTTCTGACGAGATATTTTATAAATAAATCTACTGTAGTACCGCTTAAATGATTTTTATAAAGAAAATCCGAGTCTGTTGCGAATTTTCTGTTATTGGTTTTTACATGGAATTGTATGCCTATCGTAAAACTTACCATGTCTCATTAAGGCCATCCATATTTCTCGTATGCTGCCTTCAGATTTTACACTAAGTGCATCGTGTTCAGAAATGTCCTTGAGAAATATAAAGAATTTCTACGTTGTTTACATTTTGTCAGCTTCCTTCTTTGTTAAAAATGGCGTCACGTGACCTGGCGATCCGCACTCAATAATCTTATGTTGAGAATATTAAAATCATCATTTTATAGATTTGGCCCGAATCCATGAATATATGATTTTATGGTGTTTTTATTCGACATACATATTTTTTCTAATGCTGAAGTTAAATATTACAATAAAACCAAAAATAACAAAATATCATAACAGGTGCACGATGTGGAATTTTTAGAACTAGGAGGGCTCCGAAAGGGAATTCCTGCAAATGAACTCATAGCAATTCCAGTTCAGTTAGATTATATATCGTTATTGAAAATGTCACATACTACCAAAATCATATTTTATAAATTAAGTTTAACTTAAACCCTTCTGTTTACGCCAGCAATCGTTTTTTATTAAAAAAAGTTTTGTTTTTTATAAACTGAAAAGCCCTCCGGAGCCTGGACGGACCTGACATATTTTATCACGTGACAGTAATTCGATATCAACATCCGTTGGCGCGTCTTTCAAGATTGAAAAAATTACAGTTGAAACATTTTTATTGACTTAAAATGTCGTCAAAGATGTATGCTCTCTTCATCTGGTACAACGATGTGCCGATAACGGGTAGCATAATCAACTTATCGTCAGTAATCGAGCCAAGAAAAGACTTCAAGGATTATAGAATCGGTGATGTGAAAGCGAAATGTGGATCATTTGGTGTTTTTCAGGCTGTTATCGGCATGATTGCTGGTAAGATTTTTACTCCTATGTTTATATTTTGATCACGTGTTATATACATTGTATATACATTATTATGTTTTCTTCTTAATGTGTTGTTTCATAGCAAGCACGTCTATTGGGGCGCATCTGTTGCGATAATTTTCGGATTACCCCACCCACGTTTTATCAATGCAAGTTGAAATTGCGTAATTCAATTTTAAAACGTATTTAGAAATATAAAAAATAATATTATAGGCATTTGTTGTTAAATCCTAAAAGGGCATTGTTTTGAGCATCACTTTTGAAGTATTGTTTGATATGTTCAGATAAACATTTGAATATATTTTGTAAATTGCAGATGAAAATGGAAAGAAAGACATGGATAGAGTGTTGAAGGGGCCCGTCAGCTTCAAAGATCTTGTAGATAGTCGTCCTGAAGTACTTGAAATGATAAAAGTAAGTGAATATAAATCTTTTTGATAATGTAGTCATTGTCTGGGTATTGAAAGCACATATATGTGATTGGGCTAGAGTTTAAAGGCAAAAATGAACTGGAACAAGGGAGATTTAGTATCAAATCATTGCCTGTCTATATTTCATATTATCACCATTTGATCAAAATTAATAAGGGATTCTTACTTTTATGTAAGGCGTCTAACTGCATTTTGAATTCTTTTGAACATGGTATGAATGACACATGCAGATTGTTTCATATTTTATAGGTTACTGAATCTTCAATTGATAACTGAGTCTTGTTGGATTGAAATTTGAAGTCATTAATAATGACAGAGTTTTAGAATGTAACGAAACTCATTTGAACAAATCTTCCATAAGAGTATATAGAAATTCTATTCATGTGCCAGTCATTTGTTCGAGAGCAGTTAAACTCGGACATAAATTATATGATCTGGTCAGGCTAGTTCAAGAAAGGAAACGTAGCATTTTACTTTAACTCCACTATCCTCTGTTATGTCCCAGGGGAGCCTGGGTAACAAATGATTGGTGCATTATTCACATGAACATAACATTATTTAAAAAAATTTTTATTAACTAATGTTTTTGAAAGTGTGTTTTTGAATGTGTGTTTTTTTCTTTCTAATATTACAGAAGCATGAAGAACAAGAAGACATGTCTGCCAACAAGAGTGTTGAAAACAAAAATGACAAGGTATTGATAATAAACATAGGCTATTTACACTAACTTTTAACAATACGAGAACAATATGTACCAATCCAGGACTTTAACCTAGGACTCCTCACTGAAAGACTGATAGTCTAATGGCTGAGCTAGCTGTACTGTTGTAATATGTTTCTTTAATAACAAGTAACATATATTATAATTATGCAGACATAATTCATATATACTGACATCGAAAGAAATGCTCCACTGTAAGTGGCATTATTTTATTATAAAAAACTTAACAGTTTCAAGAAAAGAGTATATTATTTGTAGATCTGTATTGCATAGAAAAATTAAAACATTCATAATCACATGGATGTTTAAAATAATGGCGAGAAGCCGAGCACCCTACAGAAAATGTCAGTATCATGCATATTCATAATTTTTTTTGCTTGATTCCAACATCACAAAGTGGTGATGCAGATGACGTTGACGTTTGCTGTTATTATGCCTTTATACTGACGTCACACAAGCCTCATTTTATATTCAATGAATTTTCATCAATTTTAAGTTTGAATAATATTTTCAGTATATTTTACCACAGTTACCATGCTGTAAATTAATGCTAAAAAAGATGAAAAGTTAATTCATGACAAACTTTTATTCACCACAGACACTGTGCAATCAGAAAAACTCTGTCTGAAGAGACGTTTTAATGGGATAGATACAGTTATTATTGTCAATTTTTAGATACTAAAGTTTGGGGTATAACTTTCCGCTTTAAAGCTCTTCGAAAATAGACATTTGTATTTTATTTCAGAATTGTGGCTTAGTGAAACCAAAGGCAGTGAAAAGGAAGCTTTCGGTAGTATCTGATGTTAAACAGAGCGAGGTAAAATAGTTTTCAAGTCTTGGTTTTAAACAACTACTTTAATGGCATTGACATAAATCTCACAACAATATTAAATACATGAAATTAGATATTTTCAAGTGAAAAAAAGGAACTCTGATTTACTCCTAAAAATCAAGATAGTTTCTTCTTATTTGTTTATGATCTAATGGTGTAGCACCTGCCATACATGCAGTAGGTTTTAGGTTTGATCAACAGATGGGTTAACCTATCATAACAGAGAGCGACTCCCTGGGAAGAGGCTAGTACTAGAATTGATTGATCTAGTGTCTGTATGTTAAATGTAATTTGATTAAGTACTTGCGGTCATGAACCTTTTATAACTGCAGCTCGATAAGTAGTTAGTTACCTTTCAGAAAACATGGTATTCCAGATAAAACCACCCCAACAGCATAATGAATTTGTAACATTAATGAGTGTTGATAATAAACCTACTGTATAAAATATTTAACCCAACTTATTGAATGAATTTGCAGGACTGCTCTTAAAATAAGTTGTATTGATACAATTTTTGTTTTTGTTTATAAAACAAAGAAATTGCAGTCTGCTGCAGAAGATGTTGCACTGGCAGATCTGAAGTTTGTTGAAGATGAACTTCAAAGGACTGATGTCGAGGATGAAAGGTAGTCAAATTAAAGTATTACAATGAACATGATTTTCAATATTATGACTAATTTTTTAAATGCTCTTAACTTAATTAAAGTATTAAACTTCCAAAGGACAGGTTAGAACTACTTCTAATTAAAATTTTATATACCAATAAGTTTAAGTAATTGATTAATTTTCTATATTGCATCTAAAATGTTTTTTAAGGATGGATTCTTCACATATTCTGGGAGAGAGTCTGGCGATAATTGCGACAACAGGATTAACACCACAAAAATCTCCACGAAGGCTGCCACCAACCAAACAAAATTTGCCAGAGGTAGAGCAACTAAGAACTGAAAATGCTGAGCTCTTTAACCGGGTTGGCCACTTGGAGTACACTGTCGGTTCAATGTGGCATGAAATGGAGGTAAACATTATTTTCTTTGATAATTTTTTTTTAATGAACTTTAATGTCATTTCAACAAATCCGATATATATACATGCAACCAGATTATTGGCAGAGAAAGATTGATGAATAAAAACAAATAAGAATCATCCTTCAGCAAGTAACTGAAAATCTTTCTCAGTATTCAGACGCTGGCTTGAGTCTACTACCTCAGTGTTCAAATGAATCCCCAAACAGTGCCATGGACCTTTCTGACACAAGTCCATTTTTTAAACCTTACATCTATATCAAACTCTTTTTGAGAAATTCAGTACTATTATAAATATTAAGGTCAAATATACATTCTATTAAGGTCAAATATACATTCTTTGTTTATACTGATAAGGAAGTTTTTGGCTAAATCACATAAACATTAAAAATAGGGGAACATGTGCTTTGTAACCACCTTTATTTCAAACAGCTTGTAAATATTAGGTAATTATAGTTATAATTATATCTTTGATTTTGTGTTCATAAAAAACGTTTTTCTTGCAGAAATTGAAATCTCAGCTGATGGAATTCAAAAGGCCTCAGACCCAACAATTTACACCACTGACCCCATCATTTCATTCTCAGCTGCAAACTCATCCACAATCGGCATTTACCTCACCAGAACAACACACATCTACATTCATGTCTTCGCGGCACCAAACACCAACAGCTACTACAACCTCACCTGCTCAACTGGACGAGATAGAAAGTTTGGTCAGCCCACAAAGTTCACATCATCAGGTAAGAGTATGTCATCATCCTGTTCATGTGTTGATGCTTAATAATCTTATCAAATTCAAATCATTTTTTTATACTTTTCTAGGTCAGAAAAATTATAATGATTAGGAGTTGTGGATAAGGTGATCTTTTGCCCTAAGGCAATTTCTTTTTCTCACATCTGTTACCATAATTAAAAAAATGAGCCTAAATAACCAATGACTTATCAACAGATTATACAATCTTGGATCAATCAGCCAGGAGGACCCTTGTTTTTAAAAAATACTTTCTGATTATGAATCAAAAGGTCCCTGCTGTTTTGATTTGATAATTAATTCTAATTTTCCTCCGATTCAAAACACTATATATAGTTCATGTACGCACTTGCAAGTTTTACGCTTTTTACTCAATAAAATTGTTTTCTTCTACTCAGTTGGGATTTTATTGTATGCACATATAAGTTTCAGCTATCACTATTTTCCAATTGTGAATCGATTCATCTGTCCGATTCGATTCCATAATTGATTATGAAAAGAGTCTGATTTCACATTCCTATAAAATATTATAAATACATAGTCTTAAACTGTAAATATTGCTCACAATAGTTTACATGTTGCTCTGAAATTCACCGAGCGTTTCTTTGTCCTTTCAGTATATACTTTTCATAGGCAAGAAAATGTATATGATTAAAGTTGTGGATCAGTAAACCCATTTACCCATTGTGGTTTCACTCTAGTGTCAAGATCAAATTATTTGTAAAAAATACCATGATGAAAAAAATTTAGTTTTGTACCCGTTCATAACTTAGTAACCACTTCTCTTAACCATGCAAGAATTTCGGAACTTTCGAGACAATCATTCAAAGTGGTGCGATGCAAGGTTCAATAACTTTACCTCCAATATTGACACTATTGTTACCCTTGACATACTTAAGATTAGCCCTCTGAGTAATTTTTTCAATTTTCTTTTGACCTGTATTTTTCTATTTTAGATGACTGAATCTGAAAAAACCTACAACGGATATGTCAAGGTATGCTTCTATTTATTTGTCTAACATTTACTAATATAGTTGATCTTTGTCCCTCATCTAACAGATAACTTTTATTTGTATGCATTCACCACCTTTACCTAAGAAAAAGAATAGATCAGTATGACCACCAAGAATTAGGATAGGAAATGGACACAGCAATTTTGATAAAAAATTTTACTTAAAACTCGGTGGTAAATAGTTGAAAGACCAAAGTAATAACTTATATTTGCATCAGTTTTAATTGGTCTAGTTTATACTTATTTATTTTTAGTTTATGCTTATTATTTTAGCTTAATTCCAAAGAAAGCTTTTACAAACCGCTCTTGAGTCAGCCGTCTGGATAGAACTTGATCCGAGTGTGTTTGTTTTTTAGATATTGAGTCCAGTTTGGGCCCAACCCATAACCTCTCGCATGAGCGTCCAACACACTATCCACTACACTGCCACCCTTCTTTCTTTCTTTTAATCATTCTGATGGACTTCAAGGAAATTGTTTGATTTATTTTTAAGAATTTATACTGATTTCAAAACTAGAGTGGTTGTATTTAAATCTTGAGCAGGAGTAAAGTCTCATTTTGTATGAGACAAGAAAGCTTTTTGTTGCATGATAAAAGCTTTGATGACATGGACTTTAAATATGAAATTTACTTTTTATTCTTTTTGCACAATTTATTTTCAGAGCCAGGTCAAGTCTGAGTTGAATATGCATCCTAATTTCAAGAAAGCCACAGCCAAATTATTTAGGATGCTGTTCAACGAAGACGAGACAAGAGGGAGAAGCCTGTATGGCAAAAGTTCAAATTCTGGAAATAAGAGACCAGCACTTGATGATAAAGACAAGCTAAAATTTCTGGAAGGTTGGTTTATTGTTTTTTTATTGCTTAATGACTAATTAAAGTAGCCAAAGGACAAATAACACGAAGAATTATATGAGAATTTCAATTTAGTGCATTTCTCAAAAATTTATTTGACTCGTTAAAAAATGACAAACTTAAGAAAGTTATAAAAAAAAATACCTGCACATCTGATACTTTAAAACAAAACAGGTGATTGCTTAGCTTGTTTTTAGGGTAATGTTTGCTATATACATGTTTTTCTAACTTAAACATTTTGCAATTCAATTTTCATGATGAATGCAAAGGCTGGTATAAAATTATTTTCCTTACAGATGTTATCATTGAAAAGTGGCAGCACACACCAGTTGAATCAATACGAATGGTGATGCGTGACATGCTGAAGCCATCACGGGTCCAATCTGCCAAGAAGAAATGATGACTTCATCTTGAAATTCATAATTAGAAGACAATATTTACATTTTACTGCATTCGGCTTAAATGAACTATAAAGGCTAACTGCATTTCATTTCCCAATAATTCCAATCTCATTATCATATAATTATGTATCTAAAACATTTTCATTGGACAACGTCAATTTTTTTAAGACTTTTATTTTTCGATAAAACCCTGGAGCCGGACTACTTTTATGTTTCTCGGGTAAACAAAGAAGCATCAACATTTTGATGGTCGGTTTAACAAACTGCGAACTTGAATGACATTCACAACGGTTCCAGGCTTATTTGACTTTGTCAGATTTGTGCACGATTTGACATTCTTTACACATGCATAAAGACCAGAAAAAATGAATTTAATCGTATAATAAAAACATAAGCAGCTTGGCAGAGCTAAAAAGGACAGTTTGCATTTCATTGGTTGCATGATTTTGTTTCGCTAATGAGACATTGCATTGTCATTAGGTTCATGTGACGTTTGCAGTAAGTTACTATACAAATGCGTGCACTTATTCAGTATGTTGACAACGTTGCTGTTACCTTCATGACATTGGATTTGTGGATTAATGCATGTAGTTTACTTTTTAAATATCAAAATGGAAAATATGCTGTAATAATTTTATCTAAAATAGATGGAAAATATAATGTCAATTTAAGGATTAAAAGCAGAATTTGGAGTTTTCATCAAGTGATGAAAAACAAAACTAATGCTAATGTTGCCGAGAAGCCCTTTATGCAAAAAAGAAGACCTATTCTGTGGTATGCAATGATTATGTATATATTTTTTGTATTGATATTCAAATTACTGTTTAATATGATGTATAGACAAACTTGTTATAGAAGTTGCCATTTATTACATAATCTTTTGATTTTTCAAGTCAGATTTTTGTGTTTTATTTTTCAGCCCTTTTTTTTCCACGGAAATCTAAATTTTGCCGTGGATTTCCATGGACATTGGTTTCCTTGGAAACTTAAATTTTGCCGTGGAATTCCATAGACATTGTCGAGGAAATCCGTCCCAATACTCCATGGCATTTCACGGAAAGCCATGGAATTCCACGGCAAAATTGAAATTTCCATGGAATGCCGTGGCTTTCCACGGAAAACTGCAAATTTCCGCGGCAAACTTAAGTTCTCCATGGTATTCCTTTTTTTCTTCAAATATTTTTTAATTGTAATTGGAAAAGTTGATAGTCCCAATACTCCATGGCATATTTTTCCATGGATTTCCATGGCATACCGTGGAATTCCATGGAATATCTATAGACGGGTTAACTATTAATGGTTGTGTTTGTAACCCGTTGTAGAAACAATTCTTAATTGATCTGTTTGTTACAAATGCATTTTTTGTGGGTAATGTCTATATAAGTTTAAAAGTACTTTTCTCAGACAAACTTTTACATGCCTTTAATGTGATCTAACTGTCAGTATTTAAGAGAAACTAGAAATGATATATTTAAAAAAGTCTGCGTTTTAACGGTAAACAAAGATTGACAGGAGCATTGTTCATACAATCTGTATCATTTGAGTAAACTTTGCTTTTTCTGTTTACTGTGTCCCAAACATGTTATTTCTGTAAAATAATGAAAGTAAATTTGATTTTTGCACTTATTTTTAACATGTGCATCGTCCCTAACTTTCCCATACCTAAAGTGAAATGTATTTGAAAAATATAATTACAGTTACCTCTCAAATAAAATATGGCAAACCTATAAACTAAACATATAGATACATCACAAAAAAGGTACATTTGAATTGAGTTTCCAATGTTGAATTTTTGACACTGATGGGACACTTTCTGGGCGAATACTGTGTTTTAACCAGAGGACATTATTATTCATAACCAGAGGGCATTATGACTCATAGCCAGAGGGCATTATCACTCATAACCAGAGGGCATTATCACTCATAACAGAGGGTATTATCACTTGTAACCATAGGGCATTGTCACTTGTAACCAGAGGGCATTATCACTCATTGCCAGAGGGCATTATCACTCATAACCAAAGGTCATTATTACTCATAATCAGAAGGAATTATCACTCATAACCAGAGAGCATTTTCACTCATAAATAAAGGAATTATCACTCATAACCAGAGGGCATTATCACTTGTAACCTGAGAACATTATCACTCATAATCATAAGGAATTATCACTAATAACCAGAGGACATTATCACTCATAACCAAAGGAATTATCATTCATAACCAGAGGGCATTTTCACTTGTAACCAGAGGGCATTATCACTCATAACCAGAGGGCATTATCGCTCATAACCAAAGGAACTATCACTCATAACCAGAGGGCATTTTCACTTGTAATCTGAGGACATTATCACTCGTAACCAAAGGGCATTTTCACTTGTAACCTGAGGACATTATCAGTCATAACCAGAGGGCATTTTCACTCATAACCAGAGAGCATTATCACTTGTAACCTGAGGACATTATCACTCATAACCAGAGAGCATTTTCACTCATAACCAGAGAGCATTATCACTTGTAACCTGAAGACATTATCACTCATAACCAGAGGGCATTTTCACTTGTAACCTGAGGACATTATCACTCATAACCAGAGGGAATTTTCACTTGTAACCTGAGGACATTATCACTCATAACCAGAGGGCATTATCACTCGTAACCAGATAGCATTATCACTTGTAACCTGAGGACATTATCACTCATAACCAGAGAGCATTATCACTCATAACCAGAGGGCATTTTCACTTGTTACCTGAGGACATTATCACTCATAACCAGAGGGCATTTTCACTTGTAACCTGAGGACATTATCACTCATAACCAGAGGGCATTATCATTCATAACCAGATAGCATTATCACTTGTAACCTGAGGACATTATCACTCATAACCAGAGGACATTATCACTCATAACCAGAGGGCATTTTCACTTGTAACCACAGGACATTATCACTCGTAACCGGAGGGCATTTTCACTTGTAACCTGAGGACATTTTCACTCATAACCAGAGAGCATTATCACTCATAACCAGAGGACATTATCACTCATAACCAGAGGGCATTATCACTCATAACCAGAGAGCATTATCACTTGTAACCTGAGGACATTATCACTCATAACCAGAGGGCATTATCACTCATAACCAGAGGGCATTATCACTCATAACCAGAGGGCATTATCACTCATAACCAGATGGCATTTTGATTTATTAAAATTCTGATCACAGCCCCTGTCAAAGGTCAATAGCATGGGAAGAGAATTTGTCAAATCAAAATAGCAAAAAAAGTCCTGGCTTCCTTACCATATAGGTTATTACATCTAGAATTATGTATAGAAATGTCATAAGAAAATAAGACAGTTACATAAGAAGTCTTACTTTTTGCTGACAGCGAAGTAAACGGTAACATTGAAACTTGTTGGGCCATTCTTAAAAAATAAATTATCTGCCATGCTCCTACCTACTCACTCAGTATTACAACTACCCAAACCTTTTTAATTGACTTTCAAAGCATTTAATTTTTTTTATGATTTCTGTCCATTTTTCTTTAAAATGACTATACAGAAGCAAAATTAAGTCCTTCTCCCCCCCCCCCCCCCCAAAAAAAAAAATAGTTACCTACCTACCTACCCACATGACAAATATTGGGTCGGAGCACAGCAAACAACTATTTTTTTATTTGGATGAAATTAGGAATATCCAATGAACAGAACATCAAAGAATTTTCAGAAAAACAAAACAGACATGTATCTATTTTGATTTAGTGTAAGACAGACAAAAATTAATGAAGAATCAGTCTTACATAGAAGAATACAAAATGATGTCCACAGATCAGATATTCAGAAAACAAAACTAAAATTCAAATTTTAATGGGAAGTTATAGCTACAAAGACCAATAGCTTAAAGAGTGCAAGAAAATGGAATAAGAAAAAGTTAGAGCTAATTCTTTCACTAAAAAACAATAGCTGTCAGAGGGACAGTGCACTTGACTGTTTTAATATTTGTCACAAAAGTACAAAAGTGATTGAGACTGATGACAAATCCAAGCAAATAAGAGTTAGCTAACTTACAAAATTGGAAAAATTGAGTAGGTATTATAACTACAATACTTTGTACATGTATGAAGTTTCAGTCCAATTCATGCAGTGACTGATGAGTTATAAAATTTCTAAGTCAAACAAAGGCCATAATTTGTATAAAGACCTGGCAAGAGTTATCCCACTTGAGTAATATACAGTCAATCCTGTATAAGCGATCACCTCTATTAAGCAGCCACTTGTCTTCAGCTGCCATATGTGTTATATCCCATTTATATTTTTTCAGAGCAAATTAACCTGCATTAAACAACAACCTGTTTTAAAAGGCCACCTTTGCTCTTTCCCTTGACTGGCTGTTTAAGACATGTTTCACTGTAGTTAGTTTCATGAGTACAAATCCATTTGTAAAGTTTCAATCAAATACATTGAGTGGTTGGTGTGATATGGACTTGACAGTACTTGCACACAAAACTTTAACCAGATTTTCTAAGTCAAACAAGGGCAATAATATGCATTATAGTCATGCAAGAGTTATCTAACTTAATTATTGTAGAAGATTTGATAACTGGGAAAGCTTGTGTAAAGTTTCAAGTCAATACATGCAATGGTTACTAAGATAGGGACTTGCATGCAAAACTTTAACCAGATTTTCTAAGTCAAACAAGGGCAATAATTTGTATTGTATTCATGCAAGAGTTATCTAACTTAGTTATTGTAGTAGGGTTGATGACTAGGAAGGCTTGTGTAAAGTTTCAAGGCAATACATGTAATGGTTACTAAGATAATGACTTGCATGCAAAACTTTAACCAAGATGTGACACCGACCCCAATGCCGGGGCGAGTAGAATAGCTCTCTTTATTCTCCAAATAGTCAAGCTAAAAATCGATATTGTTAGTGTTTACATACATTTTATTGAGCCTGTTGGTGTCTTAGCTCAACAACGTCATCAAACATTTGGTGGTATGGTGCATGCGGTTGCGATCATTTTTTCGATAATTTTTTATTTCAACAGTTTAAGAAAATCAGATGTAAAAAATACAAATTATGATGTAGTATATACAAAATTTCTGATATAACATTTTCATATTTGTAAATTAAGAGGCAAACTTTCCAGGTTCTTTATTAAATTTATTAACACTGAGTTTTTTTTTGGGGGGGGGGGGGGGGGGTTATATATTTTGTCAAATACCAGTTAGTTTAACAATAACTTAACAGACCAGTGTGTTCCAGTTTGTTCTAACATTAAAGAAATATTGTTTACTAGCAAGGAAAGTTTGCTCTTTAAATTCACAGACAAAAACAATATGAACAGAGAGCAGGCTAACGCCTCACCAACACAAACTCAGTCATTCGCTCTAGTACCTCAAGAAAACAAGTTTACAGAAATATATTCTAGGTAACTGTGTTTTTGCACTGGATTCTGTAGAATTGCAGTACATTTAAGTCCCACTGGTTACAGAATTGATGAATCACCATTCTTAAATCAGTTAAGACAGTAATTCAAAGAAAGAGTTGGTGAAACACAAACCCAGCTGCGGTCATTAATCAGATACTTCTCAGGCTGTATCTTATGAGTAGAGGGATTTCAAAATAACATAATAACATATTTTTAAAGGTCAAGGTCACACTTAATGGTTCAACGACAGAAATAGGTAAAATATTTTGTGATAACTTGTGTTATGTATGACCATGGTATGCTCACTTTAATGTCTATTTGGACATTCAAGGTCAGATATAAACACAATGTTTTGTATCTGCTTCATATCTTGTATACTACACCAGATTTTGAAATAATATGGCACAAATGTTCACCATAATCACATCCAGTTTTATAGCCCAAAGGTCATACTTAGTTTTTCAAGGTCAAAAGTAGGTACAATATTTCATGTTAGCCTCACATTTTCTAAACCACCATATGAGATAATGTTTCACATGCAAGACAGACAGACTCAGATCAAAGGTCAATGTAATACTTAGAGGCCCAAGGTCAGAAATGGTGCCCACTCTGTATCTTGTAAACCACCAGTCAGATTTTCAAATAATGTGCAAAAAAAATCACCATAATGAACAATGTTCACACGCAGGCCCATACTGACAGGCTCGTGATTGTGACCCTTCAGTATCTAGTGGTTATTTTTTTACTTGTGTTTCAGCTTTTTAGCTTACCTGAGCCAAAGCAATAAGGGATTGCTTTTTGCCTGTCATTCTTTTACCCGTCTGTTTGACAAAAAATTCTTTTAACAATTCTTCTCTGTAACCACTTAACAGATACTCACCAAATTTGAAACATGAAGCTTTGTCAAGTTAGTTCAAGTCATGGCTTTGGTGTCAATTTTTTTTTTCAAAATTGCAAAAATCTTATTTTTTGAAAATGCAAGGCCATGGAACTTTGATGTTTATTATTATTATTTTCTCTAAGGTTTGTTCAGTTCAAAATTTGCCCCACCCCAAAAACTTATCAGGAAATTTTAATATAAAAATCTTCTCTAGAACCTATCAGCCAGATTTGTTCATATTTGTTATCAATTCACAAGTTTGTTAAAATAAAGAGGCTACCTAACAGTTGATTTGAGCCCAGTTTTTTTACATTTCAATACTATGGGAAACACAGTAAATACTGTTTATAGCTGGCTTTATGCTGCAGGCACTAAGCCCTGCTTATGTCGTTGTGATCAAGGTTTGCAAACTTGATCACCGCCAAAATAATCATATGTGACAGTAACTAGTTTTTCCCTTAAAGCAATTTTCATTTTGTTTATGTATTTTATATATGCTAGCAGAAACAAATAATAAAAATGTATCATGGATATTGTATTTTGTCATTAGCTTTTGGAAAAAAACATAAAATGCTACAACGATATCAATCAAATTTGGCAGGTCCCTGTGTATGAATATAATTATTTTATTACAGCCCGGCAGTATCAGTACTTCTTAGTAATTTGATTCTCATTTAGGTTACATACTATTATAATCATCGTGATATCTGAAAAAATTTGTTTAGTATATCACGTCAGATTTGATTGGGTCCATTAATAGTACATGTACCAGTATAAAATGAATGCGAACTTAATATCAAAATAAGTGAATCTGTGAATTTCTGAAAATCGTCTCAAAAACAGACCATCCAAATTTGTTCACATTTGGTATAGAATGTTCCCTATAAAGAGGGTTCTTAAGTTTGATGAAATAAAAGGGCTAAGTTTCATTAGGGACCAGTATAGAGACTTTAATTTTTACATAAGAATACTATGAGAAAAGAGTAAATTCTGTATTTTCCATCAAAATTATATTTCGGAATTATTTATAACTGGGCCCTTTAAAGGGATATAATATTTAATATCCATTAAGATAGCAGGACTCAAAAACGGATACAATTGAGAAATTATCAATTTAATGTTTGAGTCCATGGGGGACATTAATTTCTGTTTGGGTCTGTGCAATGGGAGGTTTAGTCTATCCAATATTTGAACTGAAAGTGGAATGTATCGGGATATTTCAACATTATAAAATTGGCTTAAAACATTGTTTTTCCAATATATCATGCCAGTATATACTCACTGACCTCGTTTTCTCTTCAAACATGCCTAAATAATATATTGAAACAGAATTTCCTAACTTGGGCTTAGTAACACCCCTAGGTTGGACTAAAATAGATTTCCTGCTTAAATTTATAACATATTATAAGAAGTATTAAACGAGTCACATGATTTCAGTTTGATTCATTTGATCCGTTATACAGGTATAAACATAGTAAAAATTATTTCATCTTTAGAGGAATCTTAATGACAATATGGAGGCCACCAAGGGGTATATAAACGGTGTCATAATTTTGGAATAGGGTTCTGGTTTCAAGTTTACCAATCAAATTCAAATATCCATTTTGTCACATTTCGATGATTTGACATACCAAACCATTTGGATTTTATTTATTGAGGATAATAAAAATTTTTTTTATCCATTTTAAAACTAGATTAATTTTGAGGATATTTATAGTGTCCTTTAAAGCTCATTTGGGCATCTTTTATTTTTATCTTAAAAATTATGGTTTGCCACCATTTCAGTAGAACAGAACAATGTAATACATATTTTGACCAGACAAAACATGCCATGCATGATGACTTTGTACTGTCAGTTTCCTGATTATTTAACAGCTACCTTATAATAATTGTCTCTCTTATTTTTTTCTTGCAGAGTAAATATATAGAGGCCCAAATGATCTTTGATGTATATGTCCCAATAAGCCTTACTACAGTCCTGATTATCAGCTATAATGTAAGAAACAGCCGCGTGGTAAACGACTATATGTACAGTCAAATAGTATATATATTATGTCTATAAAGATTATGGTATAAACTAATTCTATTGTTGCATTATATGTTTAAACATTTGATCTCTCCCCTTCTAACCAAAACCAATATTAGCCCAATACAACTAGATTATACGCTTAGTTTGTTATGTGTTAGCAGGGCTGTTCAATCACCGTAAAAACGGTGACGTGTTAATAGGCAAACATTTTTTTTGTCACATTTATCTTTAAACAAATTCGGTATTTTTTTTTTATTGGGAAAACTGTATTAAGTTTATAACGTTTAGTTCATAAAACAGTGACTTACAAAAATAAATGATCGTAACAATAAAGGTGGATTTTATAAAAAAACAATAAGTGGTAGTGCTACACATTGGAACTAATGCTGGTGTAATGTTTACACATATAATTTGGAAATCTTAGTTTATTTGAACCAGTTGTAGGTGAGTTTGTTGTTTTATTTGTTATGTTTGCTCTTTTACTTATTCAACTTTATTTTTTTGTTCTCTACTAGCTTGTTGTGTAGTACCTTGATCAGTGTCTTATAAAATTGAATATGCTCCCAAATATTTAGTGAGGTTTGCAGAACATTAAAATAACATGTTCATTATGTATCCAAATCTCCCCTGATATTTAAGGACCTCCACCGAGATTAACATAATGCACATTGGGCTCTCCCCTCCCCCATTGAGATTAATATAATGCACATTGGGCTCTCCCTCCCCCATTGAGATTAACATAATGCACATTGGGCTCTCCATCCCTCATTGAGATTAACATAATGCACATTGGGCTCTCCCCTCCCCCATTGAGATTAACATAATGCACATTGGGCTCTCCCCTCCTCCATTAAGATTTACATAATCCACATTAGGTTCACCCGCACCCAAACCCTCTAACCCTTCCCCAATTGAGATTTACATAATCCACATTGGGCTCACCCCCACCCTAACCCCCTCACCCTTCCCCCATTGAGATTTACATAATCCACATTGGGCACACCCCCACCCAAACCCTCTCACCCTTCCCCCATTGAGATTTACATAATCCACATTGGGCTCACCCCACCCTAACCCCCTCCCCCTCCCCCATTGAGATTTACATAATCCACATTGGGCTCACCCCCACCCAAACCAACCCCCTCACCCTTCCCCCATTGAGATTAACATAATGCACATTGGGCTCTCCCCTCCCCCATTGAGATTAACATAATGCACATTGGGCTCTCCCCCATTGAGATTAACATAATGCACATTGGGCTCTCCCTTCTCCCATTGAGATTTACATAATCCACATTAGGCTCACCCCCACCCTAACCCTCTCACCCTTCCCCCATTGAGATATACATAATCCACATTGGGCTCACCCCCACCCTAACCCCCTCACCCTTCCCCCATTTAGAGTTACATAATTCACATTGGGCTCACCCCCTCCACACCAACCTCCTCACCCTTCCCCCATTGACAGTTACATAATTCACACTTGGCTCACCCCCACCACCCATTGAGATTTACAAATGACTCTGTGTCAATTAACAATGTGAACCTTAAGTTCATTTTAAATCCACCTGTCAATCAATTGTATACATGTACATATTGTACAGATTTGGCTATTCAAATGATATTCAATTAAAGAAAGCTACTACCATTGAATAGCCAAAATGAATACATTATATTTTCTCCCACTCACTGTCATGTACATATACAGCTTTGGCTGACAATCTCTCACTGACATATACAGCTTTAGCTGATATGTATAGCTCTCACTGACTTATGCAGCTTTGGCTGACATTCATAGCTCTTGCTGACTTATACAGCTTTGGCTGACAAACACAGCTTTGGCTGACATAAATAGCTTTGGCTGACATGTATAGCTTTGGCTGATATAAACAGCTTTGGCTGACATGTACAGCTTTGACTGACATGCATAGCTTTGGCTGACATGTATAGCTTTGGCTGACATGTATAGTTTTGGTTGACATATATAGCTTTGGCTGACATGTATAGTTTTGGTTGACATATATAGCTTCGCCTGACATATATACTTTTGACTGACATTTATAGCTTTGGCTTCATAAACAGCTTTTGAAGACATGTACAGCTTTGGCTGACATGTAAAGCTTTGACTGACATTTGTAGCTTTGAATGACATGTATAGTTTTGGCTGACATGTATAGCTTTGGCTGACATATTAAGCTATGGTTGAAAGGTACGGCTTTGGCTGACATATATAACTTTGATTGAAATGTACAGCCTTGGCTGACATGTATAGCTTTGACTGACATGTATAGCTTTGGCTGACATGTATAGCTATGATTGAAATGTATAGCTTTGGCTGACATATATAACTTTGATTGAAATGTACAGCCTTGGCTGACATGTATAGCTTTGACTGACATGTATAGCTTTGGCTGACATGTATAGCTATGATTGAAATGTATAGCTTTGGCTGACATATATAACTTTGATTGAAATGTACAGCCTTGGCTGACATGTATAGCTTTGACTGACATGTATAGCTTTGGCTGACATGTATAGCTATGATTGAAATGTATAGCTTTGGCTGACATATTTACCTATGATTAAAAGGTATGGCTTTGGCTGACCTGACATATATAACTTTGATTGAAATGTACAGCTTTGGCTGACATGCATAGCTTTGGCTGACATATTTAGCTATGATTGAAAGGTATGGCTTTGGCTGACATGTATAGCTTTGACTGACATGTATAGCTATAATTGACATGTATAGCTTTGGCTGACATGTATAGCTATGATTGAAATGTATAGCTTTGGCTGACATGTACAGCTATGATTGAAATGTAGAACTATAGCTGACATTAATATCTATGGTTGAAATGTATAGCTTTGGCTGACATGTATAGTTTAGGATAACATACATTGCTAGGCAGTAATATATAGCTTTGGCTGACATATATAGCTACACTTGAAATGTATAGTTTTGGCTGACGCTTATAGCTATAATTGAAATGTATAGCTTTGGCTGACATATATAGCTTTGGCTGACATGTATAGCTTTGACTGACATATATAGCTATAGTTGAAATGTATAGCTTTGACTGACATGTATAGCTTTGGCTGACATATATAGCTATGGTTGAAATGTATGAGTTTTACTGACATATATGTCTATGACTGAAATGTATGACTTTTGCTGACATATATGGCTATGCTTTAAATGTATGACTTTTGCTGGCATATATGGCTATGCTTGAAATGTATGACTTTTGCTGACATATATGGCTATGCTTGAAATGTATGACTTTTGCTGACATATATGGCTATGCTTTAAATGTATGACTTTTGCTGACATACATGGCTATGCTTTAAATGTATGACTTTTGCCAGCATATATGGCTATGCTTGAAATGTATGACTTTTGTTGGCATATATAGCTATACTTGAAATGTATGACTTTTGCTGACCTAAATAGCTTTGGCTGACATGTATATCTTTGAATGACATGTATAGTTTTGGATAACATCAACAGTTTTGGCTGATGTGTACAGCTTTAGCTGACATGTAAAGCTTTGGCTGACATGTACAGCTTTGACTGACATGTACATTTTTGATTGACATGTATAGCTTTGGCTGACATGTATAACTACACTTGTAATGAATAGTTTTGGCTGCCATATATAGCTATAACTGAAATAGCTTTTGCTGACATGTATATCTTTGACTGATATATATAGCTATGGTTAATGTATAGCTTTGACTGACATGTATAGCTTTGGCTTACATATATAGTAATGGTTGAAATGTATGACTTTTGCTGACATATATAGCTATGATTGAAATGTATGACTTTTGCTGACATATATAGCTATGATTGAAATGTATGATTTTTGCTGACATATATAGCTATGATTGAAATGTATGACTTTTGTTGACATATATAGCTATGATTGAAATGTATGACTTTGCTGACATATATAGCTATGATTGAAATGTATGACTTTTGCTGACATATATAGCTATGATTGAAATGTATGACTTTTGCTGACATATAGCTATGCCCTTTTGCATCTAGGAGTTATTATGAATGGCCAAGATGGAAAGTATTACCCCATTCACCAAATGCTACCCAACATTAAGATGACCAAATACACCAGAATATGATATTTTATTTGCATCGTACATATTTTGTGCCAGACCTGGTAGTGTCTGACTATCAATCCAGAGTTTGAATCTCCGCTCAGCCACAGTCTCCCTGATGATTGATATACAACATTTCATCTCATTGTCATTTGGCTCTCCCTGCCAACTCAAGTGGGAATATTTCAGTTATTTACTGATAATAATTGTTATAGATGTGCTCTACGTCTCACAAACCAATTAATTTTGTACTGTTCTACATATAGAGACATGCACTTCTGGAACACTGGATACATTACCAATGGTTCTAAAAGTGCCTTATTCCCATAGATAGTCCTCTGTTGGTCCAAATATGTAGAAAAAAACATGGGGTTGACCAGGTTGCTTTTTCACAATTTCGATGGTTTGATGGCACCCCTTCATTTTTGACAATTCTGCCCATTTGTTGCAGTGTATCACTACGCATCTTTAAACTGTTATAGCATCATCAAACAGTTCCCAGGGTCACCCAAACTTTGCAGAAATCATGAAAATGTTCCAATGTTCCCATATGCACAAAGAAATATGACATTTTATAGATTTTTAAAAAAAAAATTACCCAACCGCTTTACACAGCTCTAATTTCTTGGGCGAAATAATCTTGCTACCGTCATGTAAGGGAGGTAATTGTTCAGTGAGACCTCTAGTACTGGTAAACCTTCCAGGATCCCAGGAAAGACTGATTAGGTTAACTGATCATCTGTTACCCCTAAATGGCATAAACATAATGAGGAAAACTAATTCCTTTAGCTCTATTGTAAGTAAGCTTAGAGCTTATATCAATTAGTTTTGAATCACTTTCCTTGGCAGAATTAGTACTGAGTGTTGTTTCTGAAAGGTCATTGTGCTGGAACTGAGATGAGAACCACATCTTCTAGCATGGACATCACACCTTCAGTTTCTCACACTTAGTGCATGTGAAGGTCATTAAGCTGAGACTGAGATGAGACTCATGTCCTCTAGCATGGACATCACACCTTCAGTTTCTCACACTTAGTGCATGTGAAAGTCATTAAGCTGAGACTGAGATGAGACTCATGTCCTCTAGCATGGACATCACACCTTCAGTTTCTCACACTTAGTGCATGTGAAGGTCATTAAGCTGAGACTGAGATGAGACTCATGTCCTCTAGCATGGACATCACACCTTCAGTTTCTCACACTTAGTGCATGTGAAGGTCATTAAGCTGAGACTGAGATGAGACCGACGTGCTATAGCATGGACATCACACCTTCAGTTTCTCACACTTAGTGTATGTGAAGGTCATTAAGCTGAGACTGAGATGAGACCCACATCCTCTAGCATTGACATCACACCTTCAGTTTCTCACACTTAGTGCATGTGAAGGTCATTAAGCTGAGACTGAGATGAGACTCATGTCCTCTAGCATGGACATCACACCTTCAGTTTCTAACACTTAGTGCATGTGAAGGTCATTAAGCTGAGACTGAGATGAGACCCACATCCTCTAGCATGGACATCACACCTTCAGTTTCTAACACTTAGTGCATGTGAAGGTCATTAAGCTGAGACTGAGATGAGACTCATGTCCTCTAGCATGGACATCACACCTTCAGTTTCTCACACTTAGTGCATGTGAAGGTCATTAAGCTGAGACTGAGATGAGACCGACGTGCTATAGCATGGACATCACACCTTCAGTTTCTCACACTTAGTGTATGTGAAGGTCATTAAGCTGAGACTGAGATGAGACTCATGTCCTCTAGCATGGACATCACACCTTCAGTTTCTCACACTTAGTGTATGTGAAGGTCATTAAGCTGAGACTGAGATGAGACCAACATCCTCTAGCATGGACATCACACCTTCAGTTTCTAACACTTAGTGCATGTGAAGGTCATTAAGCTGAGACTGAGATGAGACCCACATGCTATAGCATGGACATCACACCTTCAGTTTCTCACACTTAGTGCATGTGAAGGTCATTAAGCTGAGACTGAGATGAGACCCACATGCTATAGCATGGACATCACACCTTCAGTTTCTCACACTTAGTGCATGTGAAGGTCATTAAGCTGAGACTGAGATGAGACCCACATGCTATAGCATGGACATCACACCTTCAGTTTCTCACACTTAGTGCATGTGAAGGTCATTAAGCTGAGACTGAGATGAGACCCACTTCCTCTAGCATGGACAACACACCTTCAGTTTCTAACACTTAGTGCATGTGAAGGTCATTAAGCTGAGATTGAGATGAGACCCACTTCCTCTAGCATGGACATCACACCTTCAGTTTCTAACACTTAGTGCATGTGAAGGTCATTAAGCTGAGATTGAGATGAGACCCACATGCTATAGCATGGACATCACACCTTCAGTTTCTAACACTTAGTGCATGTGAAGGTCATTAAGCTGAGATTGAGATGAGACTCATGTCCTCTAGCATGGACAACACACCTTCAGTTTTTAACACTTAGTGCATGTGAAGGTCATTAAGTGCATGTGAAATAGTGAAGCAATAATGAAACAGTTCACCACTGTGTTAACATAGATCAACTATTGGCCATGAATATTTGACGAAATAATTGATATAATGTTTGTGAAGTGTCTTCAAAATGCCACCTCAAAATGTTATGATGACACTTCCTAACAATGGCATCACAATGAAGACTTTGTGTTGAATTTGAAAGTAAATGAACAAGTCTAGTTGACTGATTTGTAGTGCATGCTTACACTTATTTACATTTACATGTTCTTCAATCATAAAACCTCAAATTTCATATTGCATAATTAAATCATCTTCCTTTAATACCAGTTAGGACAAAACTAAGACAGTAATTAGACTGACTGTTTCCCCAACCTTGTCGTGACAATAAGAAAGTCCGAGATACCATAATTTTCACAATTTTGTCCCTTTTGGCTTTATTCAGATACATATTGAAGACTTCCTCTGGATGTCATGTGCTGAAATGATTTTAAACCCCAATGTTACACTATGTTCAAATAATCATTGAAAGAAATTCACTTTATTTCAGATGAGGAACATTCTTTGAATAGGCACATTGAGTTATTTCAGTAAACACAGTCTCTGAATAGGCACATTGAGATATTTTAGTGAACACAGTCTCTGAATAGGCACATTGAGTTATTTCAGTAAACACAGTCTCTGAATAGGCACATTGAGATATTTTAGTGAACAGTCTCTGAATAGGCACATTGAGATATTTTAGTGAACACAGTCTCTGAATAGGCAAATTGAGATATTTCAGTGAACACAGTCTCTGAATAGGCACATTGAGATATTTTAGTGAACACAGTCTCTGAATAGGCAAATTGAGATATTTCAGTGAACACAGTCTCTGAATAGGCAAATTGAGATCTTTTAGTGAACACAGTCTCTGAATAGATTAACTGAGATATTTCAGTGAACACAGTCTCTGAATAGGCAAATTGAGATATTTTAGTGAACACAGTCTCTCAATAGGCACATTGAGATATTTTAGTGAACACAGTCTCTGAATAGGCACATTGAGATATTTTAGTGAACACAGTCTCTGAATAGGCACACTGAGATATTTTAGTGAACACAGTCTCTGAATAGGCACACTGAGATATTTTAGTGAACACAGTCTCTGAATAGGCAAATTGAGATATTTTATTGAACACAGTCTCTGAATAGATAAACTGAGATATTTCAGTGAACACAGTCTCTGAATAGATAAACTGAGATATTTCAGTGAACACAGTCTCTGAATAGATAAACTGAGATATTTCAGTGAACACAGTCTCTGAATAGGCAAATTGAGATATTTTAGTGAACACAGTCTCTGAATAGGTAAACTGAGATATTTCAGTGAACACAGTCTCTGAATAGGCAAACTGAGATATTTTAGTGAACACAGTCTCTGAATAGATACATTGAGTTATTGTAGTGAACACAGTCTGTGTATAGGCACATTAAGTTATTTTATTGAACACAATGTTTGAAAAGATACGTTGAGTTATTTCTTAGTTGTTATTGAGTGTTCTGTGCTACCTGGAATTGAGAGTAATTAACTTGTAAAAGAAAGTAAACAGAAATGCTTGGATTATGGAGAGTGTGGCAGATAAGGTTAGTAGATTTACTGGGATGTGACATTATTATGTTAGGGACAATAGGGTACTTCTTTGTTGTAGTTGGATGGATTGTTTACTGTTTATAAACTCAAACAAAAGTCACACAAACAGGTTTTACAAACTTTTATTTGTAGCTTGAAGGAGAAGTCAAAAGAAAACTGTAATCGCTGTGAAAATCTATACATTAAGAGAGTTATAACAATAGCCAATATATCAACTGCTGATTTGTTGTCTTAACAGATTTAGTAGTGGTCATGCTTGCAAATTTTAACATTTTTATGATAATTGAAATTATCCACTGTGGTTTTAAATAATCTCCAGATTTAAATAGTGCTGGATTTGCAGTATCAGTTACCACAGCAAAAGTTATTAAAAGTTAAAGTGACATGCAAAAGAAAACAAAAATAATTGAGCAATTGGGAGTTTTAATTGCTTAAGCTTATCATCAGCAAGCTGAAACATGGAATGATTGATGATATTCGATAGTTACATAACTCTTATTATTAAGTAATGGCACTCAATGGCCTTGTTGTCCAAGACAACATCTCAAGATCTCTTACCTCTCACTTAGGGGGCTGTAGGTTCAAGACCAGCATGGTCTGATGGCTAAATGTAAGAAAGTCTGTTAGTAACTTGCAGAAAGGTGCTGGTTCTACTGAGATTCATGAAGTTCCTCCCTGATCAGTAAACGCCTACGACATGAATAACCTATACTAAGTGTTCAAAATGGCATTAAACAGTTTAACTCCATTAATATATAAATTATATTTATATCTATAATAAAGGCCAAGTAATTGCTTCAGTTGTCAAAGAAAATAAAATTAGTTTTAAAATGGATACAAGCATCTCATTATTACTAATCAATTACAAATGATTTGGTATTTAAAATCAATTATAAATGATTTGGTATTTAAAATCAATTACAAATGATTTGGTATTTAAAATCAATTATAAATGATTTGGTATTTAAAATCAATTATAAATGATTTGGTATTTAAAATCAATTACAAATGATTTGGTATTAAAATCAATTATAAATGATTTGGTATTTAAAATCAATTACAAATGATTTGGTATTTAAAATCAATTATAAATGATTTGGTATTTAAAATTAATTATAAATGATTTTGTATTTGAAATCAATTTCAAATGATTTGGTATCTAAAATCAAAATTTGACAAAACTCCTATTGTAATAAAAGTGATATAATTTAGATAAAACCCCTATTCTAAACACATATTGCTGGCAACTGTTGATTGCCAACCTTGACCTTGTCATTTGGACTAATAAGGACAGATCAAATTTAAATAAAAATGCTTTTATAGATATGCTCCTGGCAATTTGGGGTCAATGACTGAATAAATAATTATAGACATGATACATTCAGGAAAACGTTTTTTGCCAATTAAATTTTTGGATATACTTTCATTAATACATAAAGAGATATAAGATAAGTGTTTGGAAATTGTGTTAAACCCATAATAAAATAAAAATATATTGAAGACTTCAATTTGACATGTGTGCTCAGTCTCTGCATTAATTGTACTGAT
This sequence comes from Panopea generosa, assembly GCA_029582155.1. NCBI lineage: Eukaryota > Metazoa > Mollusca > Bivalvia > Adapedonta > Hiatellidae > Panopea > Panopea generosa. The sequence goes on along the minus strand of CM055911.1, from coordinate 36,489,453 downwards.
GTATATAAATAAACACAGATATCAGTGCTCAGTCCCTTTGTTAATTTTAGTTAAGAACATGTATACCAGTGATATCTGTGCTCATTCTCTGCATTAATTGTAATTTATGATATGTATGCTAGTAATATCTGTGCACTGTTTCATGCATTAATAATAATTTAGGACATGTAAATCAGTGATATCTGTACTCAGTCCCTGCATTAAATGTAATTTATGATATGTATACCAGTGATATCTGTGCTCAGTCCCTGCATTAATTGTAATTTATGATATGTATTCCAGTGATATCTGTGCTCGGTCCCTGCATTAATTGTAATTTCGGACATGTATACCAGTAATATCTGTGCACTATCCCTGCATTAATTATATTTTAGGACAAGTATACCAGTAATATCTGTACTCAGTCCCTACATTAATTATATTTTAGGACATGTATACCAGTAATATCTGTGCTCAGTCCCTGCATTAATTATATTTCAGGATAAGTATACCAGTAATATCTGTGCTCAGTCACTGCATTAATTATATTTTAAGACATGTATACCAGTAATATCTGTACTCAGTCCCTGCATTAGTTATATTTTAGGACATGTATACCAATAATATCTGTACTCAGTCTCTGCATTAATTGTAATTTAGGACATGTATACCAATAATATCTGTACTCAGTCTCTGCATTAATTGTAATTTAGAACATGTATACCAGTAATATCTATGCACTGTACCTGCATTAATTGCAATTTAGGACATTTATACCAGTTACATCTGCACTGTCACTACATTAATTATAATTTAGGACATGTATACCAGTAATATCTGTACTCAGTCCCTACATTAATTATAATTTAGGACATATAAACCAGTGATATCTGTGTTCAGTCCCTGCATTAATTATAATTTAGGACATGTATACAAGTGATATCTGTGCTCAGTCCCTGTGTTAATTATAATTAAGGACATGTATACAAGTGATATCTGTGCTCAGTCTATGCATTAATTGTAATTTAGGACATGTATACCAGTGATATCTGTGCACTGTCTGTGTATTAATTTTAATTAAGGACATGTATACTAGTTATAATTGTGCTCAGTCCCTGCATTAACTGCAATTTAGGACATATATACCAGAAATATATGTGCTCAGTCCCTGCATTAATTGTAATTAAGAACATGTATACCAGCAATATCTGTGCACTCTCCCTGCATCAATTGTAATTTAGGAATGTATACCAGTTATATCTGTACTCAGTCCCTACATTAATTATAATTTAGGACATATAAACCAGTGATATCTGTGTTCAGTCCCTGCATTAATTATAATTTAGGACATGTATACCAGTGATATCTGTGCTCAGTCCCTGTGTTAATTATAATTAAGGACATGTATACCAGTGATATCTGTGCACTGTCTGTGTATTAATTTTAATTAAGGACATGTATACTAGTTATATCTGTACTCAGTCCCTACATTAATTATAATTTAGGACATATAAACCAGTGATATCTGTGTTCAGTCCCTGCATTAATTATAATTTAGGACATGTATACAAGTGATATCTGTGCTCAGTCCCTGTGTTAATTATAATTAAGGACATGTATACAAGTGATATCTGTGCTCAGTCTATGCATTAATTGTAATTTAGGACATGTATACCAGTGATATCTGTGCACTGTCTGTGTATTAATTTTAATTAAGGACATGTATACTAGTTATATCTGTGCTCAGTCCCTGCATTAACTGCAATTTAGGACATATATACCAGAAATATATGTTCTCAGTCCCTGCATTAATTGTAATTAAGAACATGTATACCAGCAATATCTGTGCACTCTCCCTGCATCAATTGTAATTTAGGAATGTATACAAGTTATATCTGTACTCAGTCCCTACATTAATTATAATTTAGGACATATAAACCAGTGATATCTGTGTTCAGTCCCTGCATTAATTATAATTTAGGACATGTATACCAGTGATATCTGTGCTCAGTCCCTGTGTTAATTATAATTAAGGACATGTATACCAGTGATATCTGTGCACTGTCTGTGTATTAATTTTAATTAAGGACATGTATACTAGTTATATCTGTGCTCAGTCCCTGCATTAACTGCAATTTAGGACATATATACCAGAAATACATGTGCTCAGTCCCTGCATTAATTGTGATTAAGAACATGTATACCAGCAATATCTGTGCACTCTCCCTGCATCAATTGTAATTTAGGACATGTATACCAGCAATATCTGTGCACTGTCCCTGCATCAATTGTAATTTAGGATATGCATACCAGCAATATCTGTGCACTGTCCCTGCATCAATTGTAATTTAGAACATGTATACCAGCAATATCTGTGCACTGTCCCTGCATCAATTGTAATTTAGGACATGTATACCAGCAATATCTGTGCACTGTCCCTGCATTAATTTTAATTTAGGATATGTATACCAGTTATATCTTTGCACTCTCCCTGCATGACCTTGGTTACTGTGATGTATAGTAATGGCCTACTTGGGTCATGGCCATGGTTACTGTGATGTATAGTAATGGCCTACTGGGGTCATGGCCTTGGTTACTGTGATGTATAGAAATGGCCTACTTGTGTCATCGCTTTGGTTACTGTGATGTATAGTAATGGCCTACTGGGGTCATGGCCTTGGTTACTGTGATGTATAGTAATGGCCTACTGGGGTCATGGCCTTGGTTACTGTGATGTATAGTAATGGCCTACTGGGGTCATGGCCATGGTTACTGTGATGTATAGTAATGGCCTACTGGGGTCATGGCCTTGGTTACTGTGATGTATAGAAATGGCCTACTTGTGTCATCGCTTTGGTTACTGTGATGTATAGTAATGGCCTACTGGGGTCATGGCCTTGGTTACTGTGATGTATAGTAATGGCCTACTGGGGTCATGGCCTTGGTTACTGTGATGTATAGTAATGGCCTACTGGGGTCATGGCCATGGTTACATGTATAGTAAAGGGCCTACTGGGGTCATGGCCATGGTTACATGTACAGTACTGCATCTACTGGAGTCATGGCCATGGTTACATGTATAGTACAGGGCTTACTGGGGTCATGACCTTGGTTACTGTGATGTATAGTAAGGGACTTCTGGGGTCATGGCCATGGTTACATGTATAGTACAGGCCTACTGGGGTCATGGCCATGGTAACATGTATAGTATGAGCCTACTGTAGTAATGGCCATGGGTATATGTATAGTACAGGCCTACTTGAGTCATGGCCATGGTTACATGTATAATACAGGCCTACTGGGGTCACGGCCATGGTTACATGTATAGTACAGGCCTACTGGGGTCATGGCCATGGTTACATGTATAGTACAGGGCCTACTGGTGTCATGGCAATGGTTACATGTAAAGTACAGGTTCGACTGGTGTCATGGCCTTGGTTACTGTGATGTATAGTACGGGCCTACAGGGGTCATAGCTATGGTAACATGTATAGTATGAGCCTACTGGGGTCATGGACATGGTTACATGTATAGTACAGGGCTCACTGGGGTCATGGCCTTGGTAATATGTACAGTATGGACCCACTGGGGTCATGGCCATGGTTACATGTATAGTACAGGGTCTACTGGAGTCATGGCCATGAATTCATGTATAGTACAGGGCTCATTGGGTCATGGCCTTGATTACATGTACAGTATTGGCCTATAGGGTCATGGCCATAGTTACATGTATAGTACTGGGTCTACTGGGTCATGGCCATGGTTACATGTATAGTACAGGGTCTACTGGGTCATGACCATGGATACATATATAGAATAGGGTCTACTGGGGTCATTGCCATGGATACATGTATAGTACAGGGTCTACTGGGTCATGGCCATGGATACATGTATAGTACAGGGTCTTCTGGGTCATGGCCATGGTTACATGTATAGTACAGAGTCTACTGGGACATGGCCATGGATACATGTATAGTACAGGGTCTACTTGGGCATGGCCATGGTTACATGTATAGTACAGGTTCTTCTTGGTAATGGCCATGGTAACATGTATAGTACAGGGTCTACTGGGTCATGTCCATGGATACATATATAGTACAGGGTCTACTTGGTCATGGCCATGGATACATGTATAGTACTGGTTCTACTGGGTCATGGTCATGGTTACATGTATAGTACAGGGTCTACTGGGTCATGGCCATGGATACATGTATATTATGAACCTAATGGGGTCATGACAATGGTTACATGTATAGTACAGGGTCAACTGGATCATGGCCATGGATACATGTTTAGTACAAGGCCTATTGGGGTCATGGTCATGGTTACATGTATAGTACAGTGTCTACTGGGTCATGGCCATGGTTACATGTATAGTACAGGGTATACTGGGTCATGGTAATGGACACATCTATAGTACAGTGTCTACTGGGTCATCGCCATGGTAACATGTACAGTACTGGGTCTTCTGGGTAATGGCCATGGTTACATGTATAGTTCAGGGTATGCTGGGTCATGGTCATGGACACATGTATAGTACAGGGTCTTCTGGGTCACGGCCATGGATACATGTATAGTACCGTGTCTACTAGGTCATGGCCATGGATACATGTATAGTACAGGGTCTACTGGGTCATGGCCATGGATACATGTATAGTACAGGGTCTACTGGGGTCATGGCCATGGATACATGTATAGTACAGGGTCTACTGGGGTCATGGCCATGGATACATGTATAGTACAGGGTCTACTGGGTCATAGCCATGGATACATGTATAGTACAGGGTCTACTGGGGTCATGGCCATGGATACATGTATAGTACAGGGTCTACTGGGTCATGGCCATGGATACATGTATAGTACAGGGTTTACTTGGTCATGGCCATGGATACATGTATAGTACAGGTTCTACTGGGTCATGGCCATGGAAACATGTATAGTACAGGGTCTACTTGGTCATGGCCATGGATACATGTATAGTACAGGGTCTACTGGGTCATGGCCATGGATACATGTTTAGTATAGGGTCTACTGGGTCATGGCCATGGATACATGTTTAGTACAGGGTCTACTTGGTCATGGCCATGGATACATGTATAGTACAGGGTCTACTGGATTATGGCCATGGATACATGTATAGTACAGGGTCTACTTGGTCATGGCCATGGATACATGTATAGTACAGGGTCTACTGGGTCATGGACATGGAAACGTGTATAGTACAGGGTCTACTGGATCATGGCCATGGATACATGTATAGTACAGGGTCTACTTGGTCATGGCCATGGATACATGTATAGTACAGGGTCTACTGGGGTCATGGCCATGGATACATGTTTAGTACAGGGTCTACTTGGTCATGGCCATGGATACATGTATAGTACAGGGTCTACTTGGTCATGGCCATGGATACATGTATAGTACAGGGTCTACTGGGTCACGGCCATGGATACATGTTTAGTACAGGGTCTACTGTGTCACGGCCATGGATACATGTTTAGTACAGGGTCTACTTGGTCATGGCCATGGATACATGTTTAGTACAGGGTCTACTGGGTCATGGCCATGGATACATGTTTAGTACAGGGTCTACTGGGTCACGGCCATGGATACATGTTTAGTACAGGGTCTACTGGGTCATGGCCATGGATACATGTTTAGTACAGGGTCTACTTGGTCATGGCCATGGATACATGTTTAGTACAGGGTCTACTTGGTCATGGCCATGGATACATGTATAGTACAGGGTCTACTGGGTCATGGCCATGGATACATATTTATTACAGGGTTTACTGGGTCATGGCCATGGTTACTTGTATAGTACAGGGTCTACTGGGTCATGGCCATGGATACATGTTTAGTACAGGGTCTACTGGGTCATGGCCATAGAAACATGTTTAGTGCAGGGTCTACTGGGTCATGGCCATGGATACATGTTAAATACAGATAACTGATATTGTTCTACTAATTCATAAATAACACTTTATTTGTTAAAAAATGTCTCAAGTATATGAACAAATTGTTTTACATATTTATCCCAGTTTGCTGGGTATAAATAAATCAAAAAGAAAAAGAAAACATTAGACTGCAATAATTACTGTATTTTTACAAAAGAAAAGGGCAATTTTCATTGAAAGTGTTTATAATTGAGAATACAAGTCCACTTTTATGAGATTTTACTGTGTTAAAGCCTGCTCCACAGGCATCTGAACCCATACCAGCACAATGAACCAACATTGTTAACAGTTTTAATGGTCTGCTAACATGGTTAACAGCTATAATCTAGATGTTCCAATCAAGCAATTATTCTGATCTTTAAAGTATACCTTCTTACAGTCTGCTTTAAAATTAATAATTGTAACTTTTGTAAAGAAAAGGAAAAAAATGAAAAAAATATAATAATGAAATTTATATAATTGGTTTTGAAAACATTTTAATCCCTGATGGAGGTATGAGATAAGCAAGAACACATGGCCCAGTTATCTCATAATTATAAAAAATATAATCACAGTTACATGAATATAACCTACAGCATGGGTGCATGATTGGTAACACCTGGTTGGGCTATCTGACTAATATAAAAAATATAATCACAGCTACATGAACTTATGACATAACCTACAGCCTGGGTGTATGATTGGGAACACCTGGTTAGGTTATCTTATCAATATAAAAAAATATAATCTCAGCTACATGAACTTATGACATAACCTACAGCCTGGGTGTATGACTGGGAACACCTGCCTAGGTTATCTTATTAATATAAAAAAATATAATCACAGCGACATGAACTTATGACATAACCTACAGCCTGGGTGTATGATTGGGAACACCTGGCCAGGTTATCTCATCAATATAAAAATATAATCACAGCTACATGAACTTATGACATAACCTACAGCCTGGATGTGTGATTGGGAACACCTGGCCAGGTTATCTCATCAATATAAAAATATATTCACAGCTACATGAACTTATGACATAACCTACAGCCTGGGTGTATGATTGGGAATACCTGGCCAGGTTATCTCATCAATATAAAAATATAATCACAGCTACATGAACTTATGACATAACCTACAGCCTGGGTGTATGATTGGGAACACCTGGTTAGGTTATCTTATAAATATAAAAAAATATAATCACAGCTACATGAACTTATGACATAACCTAGAGCCTGGGTGTATGATTGGGAACACCTGGCCAGGTTATCTCATCAATATAAAAATATAATCACAGCGACATGACCTTATGACATAACCTACAGCCTGGGTGTATGATTGGGAACACCTGGTTAGGTTATCTTATCAATATAAAAAAATATATTCACAGCTACATGAACTTATGACATAACCTACAGCCTGGGTGTATGATTGGGAACACCTGCCTAGGTTATCTTATTAATATAAAAAAATATAATCACAGCGACATGAACTTATGACATAACCTACAGCCTGGGTGTATGATTGGGAACACCTGGCCAGGTTATCTCATCAATATAAAAATATAATCACAGCTACATGAACTTATGACATAACCTACAGCCTGGATGTGTGATTGGGAACACCTGGCCAGGTTATCTCATCAATATCAAAATATATTCACAGCTACATGAACTTATGACATAACCTACAGCCTGGGTGTATGATTGGGAACACCTGGCCAGGTTATCTCATCAATATAAAAATATAATCACAGCTACATGAACTTATGACATAACCTACAGCCTGGGTGTATGATTGGGAACACCTGGTTAGGTTATCTTATAAATATAAAAAAATATAATCACAGCTACATGAACTTATGACATAACCTACAACCTGGGTGCATGATTGGGAACACCTGGCCAGGTTATCTTATCAATATAAAAATATAATTACAGCGACATGACCTTATGACATAACCTACAGCCTGGGTGTATGATTGGGAACACCTGGTTAGGTTATCTTATAAATATAAAAAAATATATTCACAGCTACATGAACTTATGACATAACCTACAGCCTGGGTGTATGATTGGGAACACCTGGTTAGGTTATCTTATAAATATAAAAAAATATATTCAAAGCTACATGAACTTATGACATAACCCACAGCCTGTGTGTATGATTGGGAACACCTGGTTAGGTTATCTTATAAATATAAAAAAATATAATCACAGTGACATGAACTTATGACATAACCTATAGCCCTGGTGTATGATTGGGAGCATCTGGCCAGGTTATCTCATAAATATAAAAAATATGATCACAGCTACATGAACTTATGACATAACCTACAGCCTGGCTGTGTGATTGGGAACATCTGGCCAGGTTATCACATTAATATAAAAAATATAATCGCTGCTACATGAACTTATGACATAACCTACAACCTGGCTGTGTGATTGGGAACACCTGGTCATGTTATCTCATCAATTTTAAAAAATAAAATCACAGCTACATGAACTTATGACATAACCTACAGCCTGGCTGTGTGATTGGGAACATCTGGCCAGGTTATCTCATTAATATAAAAATTATAATCACAGCTACATGAACTTATGACATAACCTACAGCCTGGATGTGTGATTGGGAACACCTGGCCAGGTTATCTCATCAATATAAAAATATATTCACAGCTACATGAACTTATGACATAACCTACAGCCTGGGTGTATGATTGGGAACACCTGGCCAGGTTATCTCATCAATATAAAAATATAATCACAGCTACATGAACTTATGACATAACCTACAGCCTGGGTGTATGATTGGGAACACCTGGTTAGGTTATCTTATAAATATAAAAAAATATAATCACAGCTACATGAACTTATGACATAACCTACAACCTGGGTGTATGATTGGGAACACCTGGCCAGGTTATCTTATCAATATAAAAATATAATTACAGCTACATGAACTTATGACATAACCTACAGCCTGGGTGTATGATTGGGAACATCTGGCCAGGTTATCTCATCAATATAAAAATATAATTACAGCGACATGACCTTATGACATAACCTACAGCCTGGGTGTATGATTGGGAACATCTGGCCAGGTTATCTCATCAATATAAAAATATAATTACAGCGACATGACCTTATGACATAACCTACAGCCTGGTGTATGATTGGGAACACCTGGTTAGGTTATCTTATAAATAAAAAAAAATATATTCACAGCTACATGAACTTATGACATAACCTACAGCCTGGGTGTATGATTGGGAACACCTGGTTAGGTTATCTTATAAATATAAAAAAATATATTCACAGCTACATTAACTTATGACATAACCTACAGCCTGTGTGTATGATTGGGAACACCTGGTTAGGTTATCTTATAAATATAAAAAAATATAATCACAGTGACATGAACTTATGACATAACCTATAGCCCTGGTGTATGATTGGGAGCATCTGGCCAGGTTATCTCATAAATATAAAAAATATGATCACAGCTACATGAACTTATGACATAACCTACAGCCTGGCTGTGTGATTGGGAACATCTGGCCAGGTTATCTCATTAATATAAAAAATATAATCGCTGCTACATGAACTTATGACATAACCTACAACCTGGCTGTGTGATTGGGAACACCTGGTCATGTTATCTCATCAATTTTAAAAAATAAAATCACAGCTACATGAACTTATGACATAACCTACAGCCTGGCTGTGTGATTGGGAACATGTGGCCAGGTTATCTCATTAATATAAAAATTATAATCACAGCTACATGAACTTATGACATAACCTACAGCCTGGGTGTGTGATTGGGAACACCTGGCCAGGTTATCTCATTAATATAAAAAATATAATCACAGCTACATGAACTTATGACATAACCTTCAGCCTGGGTGTATGATTGGGAACACCTGGCCAGGTTATCTCATTAATATAAAAAATATAATCACAGCTACATGAACTTATGACATAACCTACAGCCTGGGTGTATGACTGGGAACATCTGGCCAGGTTATCTCATAAATATAAAAATATAATCGCTGCTACATGAACTGATGACATAACCTACAGCCTAGGTGTATGATTGGGAACACCTGGCCAGGTTATCTCATTAATATAAAAAATATAATCACAGCTACATGAACTTATGACATAACCTACAGACTGGGTGTATGATTTGGAACACCTGGCCAGGTTATCTCATAAATATAAAAAATATAATCACAGCTACATGAACTTATGACATAACCTACAGCCTGGGTGTATGATTTGGAACACCTGGCCAGGTTATCTCATAAATATAAAAAATATAATCACAGCTACATGAACTTATGACATAACCTACAGCCTGGGTGTGTGATTGGGAACACCTGGTTGGGTTATCTCATCAATTTAAAAATATAATCGCTGCTACATGAACTTATGACATAAGCTATAGCCTGGGTGTATGATTGGAAACACCTGGTTGGGTTATTTCATAAATATAAAAATATAATCGCTGCTACATGAACTTATGACATAACCTACAGCCTGGCTGTGAGATTGAGAACATCTGGCCAGGTTATCTCATAAATATAAAAAATATAATCACAGCTACATGAACTTATGACATAACCTACAGCCCGGGTGTGAGATTGGAAACACCTGGTCATGTTATCTCATTAATATAAAAAATATAATTACAGCTACATGAACGTATGACATAACCTACAACCTGGCTGTGAGATTGAGAACACCTGGCCAGGTTATCTCATTAATATAAAAAACATAATCACAGCTACATGAGCTGATGACATAACCTACAGCCTGGGTGTATGATTGGGGACACCTGGTCATGTTATCTCATAAATATAAAAAATATAATCACAGCTACATGAACTTATGACATAACCTACAACCTGGCTGTGAGATTGGGAACACCTGGCCAGGTTATCTCATTAATATAAAAATATAATCACAGCTACATGAACGTATGACATAACCTACAACCTGGCTGTGAGATTGGGAACACCTGGCCAGGTTATCTCATTAATATAAAAAACATAATCACAGCTACATGAGCTGATGACATAACCTACAGCCTGGGTGTATGATTGGGAACACCTGGCCAGGTTATCTCATTCATATAAAAAATATAATCACAGCTACATGAACGTATGACATAACCTACAGCCTGGCTGTGAGATTGGGAACACCTGGCCAGGTTATCTCATTAATATAAAAATATAATCACAGCTACATGAACGTATGACATAACCTACAGCCTGGGTGTATGATTGGGAACACCTGGCCAGGTTATCTCATAAATATAAAAAATATAATCACAGCTACATTAACTTATGACATAACCTACAGCCCGGGTGTGAGATTGGAAACACCTGGTCATGTTATCTCATTAATATAAAAAACATAATCACAGCTACATGAACTTATGGTATAACCTACAACCTGTCTGTGAGATTGGGAAAACCTGGCCTGGTTATCTCATTAATATAAAAAACATAATCACAGCTACATGAACTTATGACATAACCTACAACCTGGCTGTGTGATTAGGAACACCTGGCCAGGTTATGTCATTAATATAAAAATACATAATCACAGCTACATGAACTTATGACATAACCTACAGCCTGGGTGTATGATTTGGAACACCTGGCCAGGTTATCTCATCAATATAAAAAGTATAATCGCTGCTACATGAACTTATGACATAACCTACAACCTGGCTGTGTGATTGGAAAAACCTGGTCATGTTATCTTATTAATATAAAAAACATAATCACAGCTACATTAACTTATGACATAACCTACAGCCCAGGTGTGAGATTGGAAACACCTGGCCAGGTTATCTCATTAATATAAAAAACATAATCACAGCTACATGAACTTATGACATAACCTACAACCTGGCTGGGTGATTGGGAACACCTTGCCAGGTTATCTCATAAATATAAAAATACATAATCACAGCTACATGAACTTATGACATAACCTACAGCCTTGGTGTGAGATTGGGAAGATCTAGCCAGGTTATCTCATCAATATAAAAAATATAATCTCAGCTACATGGACTTATGAAATAACCTACAGCTTTGGAGTGAGATTGGAAACATCTGGCCAGGTTATCTCATCTATATAAAAAATATAATCACAGCTACATGAGCTAATGACATAACCTTCAGTCTGGGTGTGTGATTTAGAACATCTGGCCAGGTTATCTCATAAATATAACAAATATAATCACAGCTACATGAACGTATGACAAAACCTACAGCCCTGGTGTGTGATTGGGAACATCTGGTTGGGTTATCTCATAAATATAAAAATATAATCATAGCTGCATGAACTTATGACATAACCTACAGCCTTGGTGTGAGATTGGGAAGATCTAGCCAGGTTATCTCATCAATATAAAAAATATAATCTCAGCTACATGGACTTATGAAATAACCTACAGCTTTGGAGTGAGATTGGAAACACCTGGGCAGGTTATCTCATCAATATAAAAAATATAATCACAGCTACATGAGCTGATGACATAACCTACAGCCCTGGTGTATAATTGGGAACACCTGGTTGGATTATCTCATAAATATAAAAAATATAATCGCTGCTACATGAACTTATGACATAACCTTCAGCCTGGGTGTGTGATTGGGAACACCTGGTTGGGTTTTCTCATGAATATAAAAATATAATCGCTGCTACATGAACTTATGACATAACCTACAGCCTGGGTGTGTGATTGGGAACACCTGGTTGGGTTATCTCATTAATATAAAAATATAATCGCTGCTACATGAACTTTTGACATAACATACAGCCTTGGTGTGTGATTGGGAACATCTGGCCAGGTTATCTCATAAATATAAAAATATAATCACAGCTACATTAACTTATGATATAACCTACAGCCTTGGTGTGTGATTGGGAACACCTGGTTAGGTTATCTCATCAATATAAAAATATAATCACAGCTACATGAACTCATGACATAACCTACAACCTGGGTGTATGATTGGGAACACCTGGTTGGGTTATCTCATAAATATAAAAATTATAATCGCTGCTACATGAACTTATGACATAACCTACAGCCTGGGTGTGTGATTGCGAACACCTGGTTGGGTTATCTCATAAATAAAAAAATATAATCGCTGCTATATGAACTTATGACATAACCTACAGCCTGGGTGTGTGATTGGGAACACCTGGTTGGGTTATCTCATAAATACAAAAATATAATCGCTGCTACATGAACTTATGACATAACCTACAGCCTGGGTGTGTGATTGGGAACATCTGGCCAGGTTATCTCATAAATATAAAAAAATATAATCACAGCTACATGAACTTATGACATAACCTACAGCCTAGGTGAATGATTGGGAACACCTGGCCAGGTTATCTCATCAATATAAAAAAAAATTCACAGCTACATGAACTTATGACATAACCTACAGCCTGGGTATGTGATTGGTAATACCTGGTTGGGTTATCTTATAAATATAAAAATATAATCACAGCTACATGAACTTATGACATAACCTACAGCCCTGGGTGTGTGATTGGGAACATCTGGCCAAGTTATCTCATAAATATAAAAAATATAATCACAGCTACATGAACGTATGACATAACCTACAGCCTGGGTGTATGATTGGGAACACCTGGCCAGGTTATCTCATCAATATAAAAATATAATCACAGCTACATGAACTTATGACATAACCTACAGCCTGGGTGTATGATTGGGAACACCTGGCCAGGTTATCTCATCAATATATAAATATAATCACAGCTACATGGACTTATGACATAACCTACAGCCCTGGGTGTGTGATTGGGAACACCTGGCCAGGTTATCTCATCAATATAAAAATATAATCACGGCTACATGAATGTATGACATAACCTACAGCCTGGGTGTATGACTGGGAACACCTGGTAAGGTTATCTTATAAATATAAAAATAAATTCACAGCTACATGAACTTATGACATAACCTACAGCCTGGGTGTGAGATTGGGAACACCTGGCCAGGTTATCTCATCAATATAAAAATATAATCACAGCTACATGAATGCATGACATAACCTACAGCCTGGATGTGAGATTGGGAACACCTGGTTAGGTTATCTTATAAATATAAAAATAAATTTACAGTTACATTAACTTATGACATAACCTACAGCCCTGGTGTGTGATTGGGAACATCTGGCCAGGTTATCTAATCAATATAAAAAATATAATCACAGCTACATGAACGTATGACATAATCTACAGCCATGATGTGTGATTGGGAACACTTGGCCAGGTTATCTCATCAATATAAAAAATATTATCACAGCTACATGGAACTTATGACATAACCTACAGCCTGTATGTGTGATGTGGGAACACCTGGCCAGGTTATCTCATCTATATAAAGAATATGATCACAGCTACATGAACGTATGACATAACCTACAGCCTGGGTGTGTGATTTAGAACATCTGGCCAGGTTATCTCATAAATATAAAAAATAAAATCACGGCTACATGAACTTATGACAAAACCTACAGCCTGGGTGTGTGATTGGGAACACCTGGCCAGGTTATCTCATCAATATAAAAAATATGATCACAGCTACATGAACTTATGACATAACCTACAGCCTGGGTGTGTGATTGGGAACACCTGGCCAGGTTATCTCATCAATATAAAAAATAAAATCATGGCTACATGAACTTATGACAAAACCTACAGCCTGGGTGTGTGATTGGGAACACCTGGCCAGGTTATCTCATCAATATAAAAAATATGATCACAGCTACATGAACTTATGACATAACCTACAGCCTGGGTGTGTGATTGGGAACACCTGGCCAGGTTATCTCATCAATATAAAAAAATATGATCACAGCTACATGAATGTATGACATAACCTACAGCCTGGATGTGTGATTGGGAACAACTGGCCAGGTTATCTCATAAATATAAAAAATATAATTACGGCTACATGAACTTATGACATAACCTACAGCCTGGGTGTGTGATTGGGAACACCTGGCCAGGTTATCTCATCAATATAAAAAATATGATCACAGCTACATGAACTTATGACATAACCTACAGCCTGGGTGTGTGATTGGGAACACCTGGCCAGGTTATCTCATCAATATAAAAAATATGATCACAGCTACATGAACTTATGACATAACCTACAGCCTGGGTGTGAGATTGGGAACACCTGGCCAGGTTATCTCATAGATATAAAACATATAATCACAGCTACATGAACGTATGACATAACCTACAGCCTGGGTGTGAGATTGGGAACATCTGTCCAGGTTATCTCATAAATATAAATCATATAATCACAGCTACATGAACATATGACATAACCTACAGCCCTGGTGTGTGATTGGGAACACCTGGTCATGTTATCTCATAAATATAAAACATATAATCACAGCTACATTAACGAATGACATAACCTACAGCCTGGGTGTGTGATTGGGAACACCTGGCCAGGTTATCTCATAAATATAAAACATATAATCACAGCTACATGAACTTATGACATAACCTACAGCCCTGGTGTGTGATTGGGAACACCTGGTCATGTTATCTCATAAGTACACATATAAAAGACATGAGGGCATTACATAAGTATCTGACATAACTTATGGCCTGTGTGTGTAATTGTGAACACCTGGTCTGGTTATTTCATAAATATATAAGACATGAGGGCTTTACATAAGTATCTGACTTAACTTATGGCCTGTGTGTGTAATTGTGAACACCTGGTCTGGTTATTTCATAAATATATAAGACATGAGGGCATTACATAAGTATCTGACATAACTTATGGCCTGTGTGTGTAATTGTGAACACCTGTTCGGGTTATTTCATAAAAATATAAGACATGAGGGCATTTCATAAGTATTTGACATCAATTATGGCCTGGGAGTGTGATTGAGAATTTAAAAATCTTTTTCAATTCCACAATGAGAAAAAAGTATACCAGGTATCATATTTTTATCAACTTTAATCATCTTGATATCAAAACAGTTGCGACTGGGGATTTGATATCCATAAGGGGTCAGCAGGGGCAAAAAAAGGAATAAAATAGTGAAATTTGAAAAATCTTCTATTTAATAACTATAAAGCTAAATTCATTCATATTTGCTATAAGTTATAAATGAGTAGGAGTTACAATGTTGTTCAAATGAATAGACTAGGATTTATCAGGGCCCAATTATATGTAGGGGACTTTGATTTTTACATAGGAATATAATTCCTAAAAATACCTAGGAGTAAACAGTAAAAACATTTTTATCATATACTTAAAGAACTATTTTGATCACCTTGGAGTATTGTTAAGTCAAAACAGTTGAGACCGGGTCCTTAAATTATGAAGAAAAAAGAAGTGACATGTGAAATCAGTTGAGCGACTTAGGCTAACGGTCCTCTTGTTATATTTTTGCTAAAGAAAATCAGGAATCGGTGCTACATGTACATGTTTATAAAATGTTGAACTACTTTACAATTTGACAGAACATTAAAATCACATCAACTGACCTTATCTTGATATGTTGATGTCTTATGATGATTTAATATATGTATTGTGTTATCTATTCCTTGAATATTTATTTACGTCTTGTTTCTTATTAATGGAGATGACCTGCCAAATATATATATTTTGTATAACATTTATGTTGACCAATTACTGTTAATCCAGACTTTAATGATTTTTTTGTTGCTACCAAAATGATATCATCAGACTTGTGACTCGTCCAGGGAGTGCATGTTTGGCAAAGTTAAGAAAGAAAGAAGTTCAAATTTGGATTAAACTGCCACTCACTCACTCACTCACTCACTCACTCACTCACTCACTCACTCACTCACTCACTCACTCACTCACTCACTCACTCACTCACTCACTCACTCACTCACTCACTCACTCACTCACTCACTCACTCACTCACTCACTCACTCACTCACTCACTCACTCACTCACTCACTCACTCACTCACTCACTCACTCACTCACTCACTCACTCACTCACTCACTCACTCACTCACTCACTCACTCACTCACTCACTCACTCACTCACTCACTCACTCACTCACTCACTCACTCACTCACTCACTCACTCACTCACTCACTCACTCACTCACTCACTCACTCACTCACTCACTCACTCACTCACTCACTCACTCACTCACTCACTCACTCACTCACTCACTCACTCACTCACTCACTCACTCACTCACTCACTCACTCACTCACTCACTCACTCACTCACTCACTCACTCACTCACTCACTCACTCACTCACTCACTCACTCACTCACTCACTCACTCACTCACTCACTCACTCACTCACTCACACACTCACTCACTCACTCGCTTGCCCACCCACCTGAGCCCGTTTACTCACTCACCCAAACACCCACTCGCCATTTTATCATTATTCATAATAATGGCCTAAACTTAACATGCAAATAATCAGACTTTCAGGAGCAAGCTCAGTGTGCATCATTTCTGGTAAAGCAGTTTGATATAAAAATTATTTTTTAGGTCAATGTAGACATATATTTGGACTGACAAAAAAGCAAATAGCACAACAAACATATAAGATTATAGTTTTAATGTTTGGTCATGCTGAACTTAATGACCTTTGCAATGTGGATTGTTTCACACATGTCTTATAAATTATTCTGTGGCTCTTGTAAAAATTAAATGGTAGATTAGATCTGCTTAATCTGCTATAATCCACACAAAAAGGTATCAAGTACCTTCTTGTTTCATAACGCACTTGCTATGTTTTGCACTAACGATCTAAAATTAATCATAATCTAAAATAAATTTTATATTTTGCACTTTTCAAAATATCGCTTTCACTTAAATTATAACCACAGCAGTTGCCCAGGGGTTCAGTCTCCACATGCAGGACAGATAGGTTGTGGGTGCTATCCCTGTTCAGGTCTTACGAATATTTATTTCAAAATATCACTGACTGTAAGGGACACATATATGCGATGCAATGTTCAGATTGATTTCACTCATTTGCAAACATCATATTAATACTTGTACCTGTAAATACATGACTGTATAAGCATTTGTACATAACTATCTCAAACTTCATATGAATATTTACACCTGTAAATACATGACTGTATGACCATTTGTACATAACTATCTCAAACTTCATATGAATGTTTACACCTGTAAATACATGACTGTATGACCATTGTATATAACTATCTCAAACTGCAAATGAATGTTTACACCTGTAAATACATGACTGTATGAACATTGTATATAACTATCTCAAACTGCAAATGAATGTTTACACCTGTAAATACATGACTGTATGACCATTTGTACATAACTATCTCAAACTCCATATGAATGTTTACACCTGTAAATACATGACTGTATGACAATTGTATATAACTATCTCAAACTGCATATGAATATTGACACCTGTAAATACATGAATGTATGACCATTGTATATAACTATCTCAAACTTCATATGAATATTGACACCTGTAAATACATGACTGTATGACCATTGTATATAACTATCTCAAACTGCAAATGAATATTGACACCTGTAAATACATGACTGTATGACAATTGTATATAACTATCTCAAACTTCATATGAATATTGACACCTGTAAATACATGACTGTATGACCATTGTATATAACTATCTCAAACTGCATATGAATATTGACATCTGTAAATACATGACTGTATGACCATTGTACATAACTATCTCAAACTGCATATGAATATTGACACCTGTAAATACATGACTGTATGACCATTGTATATAACTATCTCAAACTTCATATGGATATTGACACCTGTAAATACATGACTGTATGACCATTGTACATAACTATCTCAAACTGCATATGAATATTGACACCTGTAAATACATGACTGTATAACCATTTGTACATAACTATCTCAAACTTCATATGAATATTGGCATCTGTAAATACATGACTGTATGAACATTGTATAAAACTATCTCAAACTCCATATGAATGTTTACACCTGTAAATACATGACTGTATGATCATTGTATATAACTATCTCAAACTGCATACGAATATTGACACCTGTAAATACATGACTGTATGACCATTGTATATAACTATCTCAAACTTCATATGAATATTGACACCTGTAAATACATGACTGTATAACCATTTGTACATAACTATCTCAAACTTCATATGAATATTGGCACCTGTAAAAACATGACTGTATGAACATTGTATAAAACTATCTCAAACTCCATATGAATGTTTACACCTGTAAATACATGACTGTATGACCATTGTATATAACTATCTCAAACTGCAAATGAATGTTTACATCTGTAAATACATGACTGTATGAACATTGTATATAACTATCTCAAACTTCATATGAATGTTTACACCTGTAAATACATGACTGTATGACCATTGTATATAACTATCTCAAACTGCATATGAATGTTTACACCTGTAAATACATGACTGTATGACCATTGTATATAACTATCTCAAACTGCATATGAATATTGACACTTGTAAATACATGACTGTATGACCATTGTATATAACTATCTCAAACTTCATATGAATGTTTACACCTGTAAATACATGACTGTATAACCATTTGTACATAACTATCTCAAACTGCATACAAATATTGACACCTGTAAATACATGACTGTATGACCATTGTATAAAACTATCTCAAACTTCATATGAATATTGACACTTGTAAATACATGACTGTATGAACAGTGTATATAACTATCTCAAACTCCATATGAATGTTTACACCTGTAAATACATGACTGTATGACCATTGTATATAACTATCTCAAATTCATATGAATATTGACACTTGTAAATACATGACTGTATGAACATTGTATAAAACTATCTCAAACTTCATATGAATATTGACACTTGTAAATACATGACTGTATGAACATTGTATATAACTATCTCAAACTTCATATGAATGTTTACACCTGTAAATACATGACTGTATGACCATTGTATAAAACTATCTCAAACTGCATATGAATGTTTACACCTGTAAATACATGACTGTATGACCATTGTATATGACTATCTCAAACTGCATATGAATATTTTAACCTGTTAATACATGAATGTATGACCATTGTATATAACTATCTCAAACTGCATATGAATATTGACACTTGTAAATACATGACTGTATGACCATTGTATATAACTATCTCAAACTGCATATGAATGTTTACACCTGTAAATACATGACTGTATGACCATTGTATATGACTATCTCAAACTGCATATGAATATTTTAACCTGTAAATACATGACTGTATGACCATTGTATATAACTATCTCAAACTGCAAATGAATATTGACACCTGTAAATACATGAATGTATGACAATTGTATATAACTATCTCAAACTTCATATGAATATTGACACCTGTAAATACATGACTGTATGACCATTGTATATCACTATCTCAAACTGCATATGAATATTGACACCTGTAAATACATGACTGTATGACCATTGTATATAACTATCTCAAACTGAATATGAATATTGACACCTGTAAATACATGACTGTATGACCATTGTATATAACTATCTCAAACTGCATATGAATATTGACACCTGTAAATACATGACTGTATGACCATTGTACATAACTATCTCAAACTGCATATGAATATTGACACCTGTAAATACATGACTGTATGACCATTGTATATAACTATCTCAAACTTCATATGGATATTGACACCTGTAAATACATGACTGTATGACCATTGTACATAACTATCTCAAACTGCATACGAATATTGACACCTGTAAATACATGACTGTATAACCATTTGTACATAACTATCTCAAACTTCATATGAATATTGGCACCTGTAAATTCATGAATGTATGAACATTGTATAAAACTATCTCAAACTCCATATGAATGTTTACACCTGTAAATACATGACTGTATGATCATTGTATATAACTATCTCAAACTGCATACGAATATTGACACCTGTAAATACATGACTGTATGACCATTGTATATAACTATCTCAAACTTCATATGAATATTGACACCTGTAAATACATGACTGTATAACCATTTGTACATAACTATCTCAAACTTCATATGAATATTGGCACCTGTAAATACATGACTGTATGAACATTGTATAAAACTATCTCAAACTCCATATGAATGTTTACACCTGTAAATACATGACTGTATGACCATTGTATATAACTATCTCAAACTGCAAATGAATGTTTACATCTGTAAATACATGACTGTATGAACATTGTATATAACTATCTCAAACTTCATATGAATGTTTACACCTGTAAATACATGACTGTATGACCATTGTATATAACTATCTCAAACATCATATGCATATTGACACCTGTAAATACATGACTGTATGACCATTGTATATAACTATCTCAAACTTCATATGAATATTGACACCTGTAAATACATGACTGTATGATCATTGTATATAACTATCTCAAACTGCATACGAATATTGACACCTGTAAATACATGACTGTATGACCATTGTATATAACTATCTCAAACTTCATATGAATATTGACACCTGTAAATACATGACTGTATAACCATTTGTACATAACTATCTCAAACTTCATATGAATATTGGCACCTGTAAATACATGACTGTATGAACATTGTATAAAACTATCTCAAACTCCATATGAATGTTTACACCTGTAAATACATGACTGTATGACCATTGTATATAACTATCTCAAACTGCATATGAATGTTTACACCTGTAAATACATGACTGTATGACCATTGTATATAACTATCTCAAACTGCATATGAATATTGACACTTCTAAATACATGACTGTATGACCATTGTATATAACTATCTCAAACTGCATATGAATGTTTACACCTGTAAATACATGACTGTATGACCATTGTATATAACTATCTCAAACTTCATATGAATGTTTACACCTGTAAATACATGACTGTATGACCATTTGTACATAACTATCTCAAACTGCATACGAATATTGACACCTGTAAATACATGACTGTATGACCATTGTATAAAACTATCTCAAACTTCATATGAATATTGACACTTGTAAATACATGACTGTATGAACATTGTATATAAGTATCTCAAACTCCATATGAATGTTTACACCTGTAAATACATGACTGTATGACCATTGTATATAACTATCTCAAACTTCATTTGAATGTTTACACCTGTAAATACATGACTGTATGAACATTGTATAAAACTATCTCAAACTTCATATGAATATTGACACCTGTAAATACATGACTGTATGAACATTGTATAAAACTATCTCAAACTTCATATGAATATTGACACTTGTAAATACATGACTGTATGAACATTGTATATAACTATCTCAAACTTCATATGAATGTTTACACCAGTAAATACATGACTGTATGACCATTGTATAAAACTATCTCAAACTGCATATGAATGTTTACACCTGTAAATACATGACTGTATGACCATTGTATATGACTATCTCAAACTGCATATGAATATTTTAACCTGTTAATACATGAATGTATGACCATTGTATATAACTATCTCAAACTGCATATGAATATTGACACTTGTAAATACATGACTGTATGACCATTGTATATAACTATCTCAAACTCCATATGAATGTTTACACCTGTAAATACATGACTGTATGACCATTGTATATGACTATCTCAAACTGCATATGAATATTTTAACCTGTTAATACATGAATGTATGACCATTGTATATAACTATGTCAAACTGCATATGAATATTGACACTTGTAAATACATGACTGTATGACCATTGTATATGACTATCTCAAACTGCATATGAATATTTTAACCTGTTAATACATGAATGTATGACCATTGTATATAACTATCTCAAACTGCATATGAATATTGACACTTGTAAATACATGACTGTATGATCATTGTATATAACTATCTCAAACTGCATATGAATGTTTACACCTGTAAATACATGACTGTATGAACATTGTATATAACTATCTCAAACTGCATATGAATGTTTACACCTGTAAATACATGACTGTATGACCATTGTATATGACTATCTCAAACTGCATATGAATATTTTAACCTGTAAATACATGACTGTATGACCATTGTATATAACTATCTCAAACTGCATATGAATAATGACACTTGTAAATACATGACTGTTTGACCATTGTATATAACTATCTCAAACTTCTTATGAATGTTTACACCTGTAAATACATGACTGTATGACCATTGTATATAACTATCTCAAACTGCATACGAATATTGACACTTGTAAATACATGACTGTATGACCATTGTATATAACTATCTCAAACTGCATATGAATATTGACACTTGTAAATACATGACTGTATGACCATTGTACATAACTATCTCAAACTGCATATGAATGTTTACACCTGTAAATACATGACTGTATGACCATTGTATATAACTATCTCAAACTGCATATGAATGTTTACACCTGTAAATACATGACTGTATGACCATTGTATATGACTATCTCAAACTGCATATGAAGTTTTTAACCTGTAAATACATGAATGTATGACCATTGTATATAACTATGTCAAACTGCATATGAATGTTTACACCTGTAAATACATGACTGTATGAACATTGTATATAACTATCTCAAACTTCTTATGAATGTTTACACCTGTAAATACATGACTGTATGACCATTGTATATAACTATCTCAAACTGCATATGAATATTGACACTTGTAAATACATGACTGTATGACCATTGTATATAACTATCTCAAACTGCATATGAATGTTTACACCTGTAAATACATGACTGTATGACCATTGTATATGACTATCTCAAACTGCATATGAATATTTTAACCTGTTAATACATGAATGTATGACCATTGTATATAACTATGTCAAACGTCATATGAATATTGACACCTGTAAATACATGAATGTATGACCATTGTATATAACTATCTCAAACTGCATATGAATATTTACACCTGTAAATACATGAATGTATGACCATTGTATATAACTATGTCAAACGTCATATGAATATTGACACTTGTAAATACATGACTGTATGACCATTGTATATAACTATCTCAAACTGCATATGAATATTGACACCTGTAAATACATGACTGTATGACCATTGTATATAACTATCTCAAACTGCATATGAATGTTTACACCTGTAAATACATGACTGTATGACCATTGTATATAACTATCTCAAGCTGCATATGAATGTTTACACCTGTAAATACATGACTGTATGACCATTGTATATGACTATCTCAAACTGCATATGAATGTTTACACCTGTAAATACATGACTGTATGACCATTGTATATGACTATCTCAAACTGCATATGAATATTGACACTTGTAAATACATGACTGTATGACCATTGTATATAACTATCTCAAACTGCATATGAATGTTTACACCTGTAAATACATGACTGTATGACCATTGTATATGACTATCTCAAACTGCATATGAATATTTTAACCTGTTAATACATGAATGTATGACCATTGTATATAACTATCTCAAACATCATATGAATATTTACACTTGTAAATACATGACTGTATGACCATTGTATAAAACTATCTTAAACGTCATATGAATATTTACACCTGTAAATATATGACTGTATGACCATTGTATAAAACTATCTAAAATACCATATGAATGTTTACATCTGTAAATACATGACTGTATTACCATTGTATACAACTATCTCAAACTTCATATGAATATTTACACCTGTAAATACATGAATGTATGAACAGTGTCTACCTCACATATAGAAGTTGCTCAGTGGTGGAGTGTCTGCCTCACATATAGAGGTTGCTCAGTGGTGAGTGTCTACCTCACATATAGAGGTTGCTCAGTGGTGGAGTGTCTGTCTCACATATAGAGGTTGCTCAGTGGTTGAATGTTTACTTCACATACAGAGGTTGCTCAGTGGTGGAGTGTCTGCCTCACATATAGAGGTTTGTCAGTGGTGGAGTGTCTACCTCACATATAGAGGTTGCTCAGTGGTAGAGTGTCTACTTCACATACAGAGGTTGCTCAGTTGTGGAGTGTCTACTTCACATACAGAGGTTGCTCAGTGGTGGAGTGTCTACTTCACATACAGAGGTTGCTCAGTGGTGGAATGTCTGCCTCACATACAGAGGTTGCTCAGTGGTGGAGTGTCTGCCTCATATACAGAGGTTGCTTAGTGGTGAAATGTCTACTTCACATACAGAGGTTGCTCAGTGGTGGAATGTCTGCCTCACATACAGGGGTTGCTCAGTGGTGGAGTGTCTGCCTCACATACAGAGGTTGCTCAGTGGTGGAATGTCTGCCTCACATACAGAGGTTGCTCAGTTTTGGAATGTCTAATTCACATACAGAGGTTGCTCAGTGGTGGAATGTCTAATTCACATAAAGAGGTTGCTCAGTGGTGGAGTGTCTACCTAACATACAGAGGTTGCTCATTGGTGGAATGTCTGCCTCACACATAGAGGTTGCTCATTGGTGGAATGTCTACTTCACATACAGAGGTTGCTCAGTGGTGGAGTGTGTACCTCACATACAGAGGTTGCTCATTGGTGGAATGTCTACCTCAAATACAGAGGTTGCTCAGTGTTGGAGTGTCTGCCTAACATATAGAGGTTGCTCAGTGGTGGAGTGTCTGCCTCACATATAGAGGTTGCTCAGTGGTGGAATGTCTACTTCACATACAGAGGTTACTCAGTGGTGGAGTGTCTACCTCGAATACAGAGGTTGCTCATTGGTGGAATGTCTACCTCACATACAGAGGTTGCTCAGTGGTGGAGAGTCTGCCTAACATATAGAGGTTGCTCAGTGGTGGAGTGTCTGCCTTACATATAGAGGTTGCTCAGTGGTGGAATGTCTACTTCACATACAGAGGTTGCTCAGTGGTGGAGTGTCTACTTCACATACAGAGGTTGCTCATTGGTGGAATGTCTGCCTCACATATAGAGGTTGCTCAGTGTTGGAATGTCTACTTCACATACAGAGGTTTCTCAGTGGTGGAGTGTCTGCCTCACATATAGAGGTTGCTCAGTGGTGGAGTGTCTGCCTCACATACAGAGGTTGCTCAGTGGTGGAGTGTCTTCTTCACATACAGAGGTTGCTCAGTGGTGGAGTGTCTACCTCACATATAGAGGTTGCTCAGTTGTGGAGTGTCTACTTCACATACAGAGGTTGCTCAGTGGTGGAATGTCTGCCTCACATACAGAGGTTGATCAGTGGTGGAGTGTCTGCCTCACATATAGAGGTTGCTCAGTGGTGGAATGTCTACTTCACATACAGAGGTTGCTAAGTGGTGGAATGTCTACCTCACATATAGAGGTTACTCAGTAGTGGAGTGTCTACCTCACATATAGAGGTTACTCAGTGGTGGAATGTCTGCCTCACATACAGAGGTTGCTCAGTGGTGGAGTGTCTGCCTCACATATAGAGGTTGCTCAGTGGTGGAGTGTCTGCCTCACATTCAGAGGTTGCTCAGTGGTGGAATGACTACCTCACATACAGAGGTTGCTCAGTGGTGGAGTGTCTACTTCACATACAGAGGTTGCTCAGTGGTGGAATGTCTACTTCACATACAGAGGTTGCTCAGTGGTGGAATGTCTGCCTCACATACAGAGGTTGCTCAGTGGTGGAGTGTCTACTTCACATACAGAGGTTGCTCAGTGGTGGAGTGTCTACTTTACATACAGAGGTTGCTCAGTGTTGGAATGTCTACCTCACATACAGAGGTTGCTCAGTGGTGGAATGTCTGCCTCACATACAGAGGTTGCTCAGTGGTGGAGTGTCTACCTCACATATAGAGGTTGCTCAGTGGTGGAATGTCTACTTGACATACAGAGGTTGCTCAGTGGTGGAGTGTCTACCTCACATATAGAGGTTGCTCAGTGGTGGAGTGTCTTCCTCACATATAGAGGTTGCTCAGTGTTGGAGTGTCTACTTCACATGCAGAGGTTGCTCAGTGGTGGAATGTCTAATTCATATACAGAGGTTGCTCAGTGGTGGAATGTCTGCCTCACATACAGAGGTTGCTCAGTGGTGGAGTGTCTGCCTCACATTTAGAGGTTGCTCAGTGGTGGAATGTCTACTTGACATACAGAGGTTGCTCAGTGATGGAATGTCTGCCTCATAACTGATTAAACCTTTACTTCATATAAACACCTTTTAACACCTCTAATATAGACGTCTTTGGATACCTGATATAGAAGGCTTTTGAATTATTGGGTGCATTATGTTTATATTAACTGACAGAGTGGAAAACAGTGCAGGAATTGTTCGTTACGAGCAATCTGAACTCTTCCTGTACTGTTTTCAAAGGCCTTCTGTGATTGGTGCGGGAAAACGCATATCTTTGGAGTAAAGGGTTAAAACAGTTAAATTCTTAGAAAAAATGCAGTTTTATATCAATTTTTTGTATGGCCAGTTAATTTACAGTGAAACAACAGTTTTGCAGATAACTACAGTATTAAGCCAGTATTTCAGTGAAAAATTACGCATTACCTATTAGACATAGTTCCCATCAGCAACAACAATAGGCTTCAAATATACTAACATACATATAGAAAAAGCAAAATGTCATGTAAAGCAGTTCCCTAAACATTTTCTAATAAATATGTTTTGATACTTACATGTATGTATAGGTGCATAAAGAGAGGCTCCTAAGTGATGGCCTAGTGGTAAAGCATCTGTCTCACATGTGCAATGTTGTGGGTTTGATCACTGACTTGGTCATTCCAATGACTTAAAAAACCAAATGGGTCATACAAAGTTTCTGCAACATGATACCCCAGTGTGGCAGCATTTAGAATACTGTCTCAGGTAGATATGCGATATGACTGAAACATTGTTAAAAGCATCGCTAAATACCATACAACATATTAAAGAGAGGCTGAAAGCCAAATATGAATTGGAAATAAATTCCATGTCAGCATGCCAGAATCTAAATGGCTGCTCGTTTAGTATACATGTACTCTGTTTTTTATTAAAAAAAGCTAGCTAGGTAGATACAGTCAAACATTTGTAAGTGATCACCTCTATTAAGTAGTAGCCACTTGCTATATCACATTTTTATGCTTTCGGTGCAAATTCACCTGTATTAAAGGGAGTGTATCAGGATATATCCACCAAGATGTGACAAAATCTATATATGTAGATTGAACTGGTACATGTAAACCTAAAACGAAATTCCCATTCTAAAAATAGACAGCTTTGACAACCTTTGCATCTTTATTCTGAATCTTTATAAGATTAAACAATCTTTACTACATGTAAACATGTATAACGGATTGAATTGAAATCAAAATTAAGTTGCCAGGCTTATTTAATATGTCACAAAATGTGTTGCCATTTTAAGTGGAGAATATATTTAAGTCTAACATAGATGCGTAGCCCAAGTTAGGAAAGCCCTTTTCAATATACTATTTTGGCATGTTTAAATAGATATCTTTTTGGCAATACCGGGTCCATGAGTATATTGGTATATTGGAAAAAAAAGTAGCCAATTTTAAAAATTTGAAAAATCCTGATATATTTTAACCAACAACCTGTATTCAAAGGCCACTTTTGCTCCTTCCCTTGACTGGCTGCTTAAGACAGGATTGTCTGTACATGCATTTCAGTGAAAAATAGTAAAAAAAAATAAAATAATGGATTCTCTTGGAATTTGGTGATCACCTCTATCTGATACTTATATATAATCTGCAAACTGCTCTCCTCTCACTGAAAGTCCCATATTTGGTGATCACCTCTATCTCATACTTATATATAATCTGCATACTGCTCTCCTCTCACTGAAAGTCCCATATTTGGTGATCACCTCTATCTCATACTTATATATAATCTGCATACTGCTCTCCTCTCACTGAAAATCCCATATTTGGTGATCACCTCTATCTCATACTTATATATAATCTGCATACTGCTCTCCTCTGACTGAAAATCCCATATTTGACCCAGATATTGCTGAAATGCCCCCTGTTCACCTGGACATGTGCATTTATATTAGTGTAGAAGCTGATGAAAATGTACAACCTGACCATTAATGCACCTTTTGGGTCTTATTCTTGTCACACAGTTATAATACATATAAATAAAATGTATAGTTATTGCCCCTTTAGCATGCATGATAAATTAGGATTTATCTTAAAAGTGCAACAAAGTGTGACACAATTCATAAAAAAATAATTTATTACTTCGGTAATATAAAAATATTTTTATTTTTACCTTTTGATGTAGATCGAAGTCTACCTGATAAAACAAGATGTATATGTCTCTGTTAACTTGATCTAATGTTTGTAACTGGTCTCGTGGAGTTCCCAGGTATACACTTTTGGAGGTTTGAACCTCAGCGTATGTGGACACCAAAATTTTCATAAGGATGTAACTTAAAGATTTTGAAGACATGCAAAAACCTTCAACATAATACAATAAAATACAATATGTAAACAATATAAAGAAATGCAATAAAATACAATTATCAATAAAATGTATTAAACAATTCAATACAACACAATTCAATACAATATATACTATATAATAAAACATGCCTGTACAAAACAATAAAATACAATAAAATAAAATAATTACAATACAAAAAAAACAAAAAAACACAATACAATGATATACATCACAACTGTATGGCAATTATCAACCATAATCAATACATTACACATCAACATGGTCTAAATATAAGGTAACAGAAAAATAACTAGCTGCTCTGCATCATTGGAAAATAAAACTGCCAGGTAAAGTAGGCGAGTGCGTGTACTGCTTGAGTGTTCCAGGGTTAATCAATCCCAATATAAACATACCTGGCAAGGCCGATTGTTCTTTTATTGATTCCTTATGGGGAAAACTTCAAAATGTCATTACTGCAATAATGGATTACACGCGTCATTATGGAGATGGTAGGTTTACACTTTTACTTTCTGAAGGGTTTGTTGACTTATATGGCATATATGCAGTTGGTAGTCTAATTATGTCATGGCATTGTAGAGCAGATATTATACTTCTGTCGAAAACATGATCAATGTGTTTTTAAAATATTGTATGAAAAAAGTAGCTGTCACCGACAGAGGTATGAAGATAGAGGTAACAGATTGTGTTTTGTTTGTTATCATTATTTTATTATGTCAGTATCATATTTGTGTATCATATATTGTGAACTAATGGTAAATGTCCTTTAAGTGTCTGAAAAAGAAAGGGAAGTGTTTGGATTGATATTAAAACATAGATCGATTATGTATTATATATATATATTGAAGTAAAATATCAGGGTCGATTATTTCAGACTAACCATTTATTTATATTCAATATTTGATATGCAGAGTGCTATATTTAACAATGAGGTATTTCTTTAACTTTAAATGAATCCATATGGCTTAAAGAGTATATCCAAAGTGGTCAGACATTTTATTTCATAAAAATAAGTGGATATTGCTTTATAATATATGATTTTACATGGGTTTATGACCCATGTATTACTACAGAATTGAGTGATCAAAATTACATCACTTGTTAAAAGACGTCGACATCGCCATGGAAAACTGCATAATTTTTTAAACTGACACTAACCACAATGCTGTTTTTACACAGTACAATACAACATAGCATTTTAACCGACACTCATTAACCTTCGCCAATATATTCGTAAGTTTAAACACCTTCATTATACAGGTATTTGTGAATGCGATATTATGCCGATTTAATAATGTATTGATATCAGTTTATCAACAGTAATATCATGACAATGAAGGTGTTTTTTGTACACAATTAGTTGTCATCATAGTTGTAGGTGAGGCATTATGACATCATCTAGTCCTCGGTGACGATTGGTATTCAAGTTGTAGCAAAAACACAAATATGAATGCCTTCAGTCTGAACACGAAAAACTATGAATGCCCTAGCAAATAATAAGACATATTGTTTACACTATGAATGTCCTATAAACACTGGGATTTATTGGACACACCACATGTATAAATGTTAAAGCAAGTACAGAACCTATTGAACACAATATGAAAGTCCTAGCAAGATGAATGTGCTTGCAATTACAGGACCCATTGGACACACTATGAATGTCCTAGCTAGTACATGTCTTATAGGACCTGCTATAAATGCCCAATCAAATCAGAACGTATTGGACACACTATGAATGTCCTAGCAAGATGAATGTGCTTGTAATTACAGAACCTATTGGACACACTATGAATGTCTTAGCAAGATGAATGTGCTTGTAATTACAGGACCCATTTGACACACTATAAATGTCCTAGCTAGTTAATGTCTCATTGGACCTACTATAAATGCCCAATCAAATCAGAACCTATTGGACACACTATGAATGTCTTAGCAAGATGAATGTGCTTGTAATTACAGGACCCATTGGACACACTATAAATGTCCTAGCTAGTTCATGTCTCAATGGACCTGCGATAAATGTCCAAGCAAATACAGAACCTATTGGACACACTAGGAATGTCCTAGCAAGATGAATGTGCTTGCAATTACAGAACCCATTGGACACACTATAAATGTCTTAGCAAGATGAATGTGCTTGTAAATACAGGACCCATTAGACACACTATAAATGTCCTAGCTAGTTCATGTCTCATTGGACCTACTATAAATGCCCAATCAAATCAGAACCTATTGGATACACTATGAATGTCTTAGCAAGATGAATGTGCTTGTAATTACTGGACCCATTGGACACACTATAAATGTCCTAGCTAGTTCATGTCTCATTGGACCTGCGATAAATGTCCAAGCAAGTACAGAACCTATTGGACACACTAGGAATGTCCTAGCAAGATGAATGTGCTTGCAATTACATGACCCATTGAACACACTATGAATGTCTTAGCAAGATGAATGTGCTTGTAAATACAGGACCCATTAGACACACTATGAATGTCTTAGCAAGATGAAAGCACTTTCAATTACAAGACCCATTGGACACACTATGAATATCATAGCTAGTTCAAGTCTCATTGGACCTGCTATAAATGTCCAAACAAGTATAGAACATATTGGACACACTATGAATGTCCTAGCAAGATGAATGTGCTTGTAATTACAGAACTTATTGGACACACTATGAATGTCTTAGCAAGATGAATGTGCTTGTAATTACAGGACCCATTGGACACACTATAAATGTCCTAGCTAGTTCATGTCTCATTGGACCTGCGATAAATGTCCAAGCAAGTACAGAACCTATTGGACACACTAGGAATGTCCTAGCAAGATGAATGTGCTTGCAATTACAGGACCCATTGAACACACTATGAATGTCTTAGCAAGATGAATGTGCTTGTAAATACAGGACCCATTAGACACACTATGAATGTCTTAGCAAGATGAAAGCACTTTCAATTACAAGACCCACTGGACACACTTTGAATGTCTTAGCAAGATGAAAGCACTTTCAATCACAAGACCCACTGGACACACTATGAATGTCCTAGCAAAATGAATGTGCTTGCAAGTAGAGGGCCTATTAATCACACTATTGATTTCCTAGCAAGATGCATGTGCCCACAATTACAGGACCCATTGGACACACTATGAATGTCCTAGCAAGATAAATGTGCTTGCAATTACAAGACCCATTGGACAAACTATGAATGTCCTAGCAATATGAACGTGCTTGCAATTACAGGACCCATTGGACACACTATGAATATCATAGCTAGTTCATGTCTCATTGGACCTGCTATAAATGTCCAAGCAAGTATAGAACATATTGGACACACTATGAATGTCCTAGCAAGATGAATGTGCTTGCAATTACAGGGCCTATTGGACACAATATGAATGTCTTAGCAAGGTGAATGTGCTTGCAATAACAGGACACATTGGACACACTATGAATATCATAGCTAGTTCATGCCTCATTGGACCTAGTATAAATGTCCAAGAAAATCAGAACCTACTGGACACACTATGAATGTCCTAGCAAGATGAATGTGCTTGCAATTACAGAACCTATTGGACACACTATGAATGTTCTAGCAAGATGAATGTGCTTGCAATTACAGGACCCATTGGACAAACTATGAATGTCCTAGCAAGATGAATGTGCTGGTAATTAAAGGACCCATTGGACACAATATGAATGGCCTAGCAAGATGAATGTGCTTGCAATTACATGACCCATTGGACACACTATGAATGGCCTAGCAAGATGAATGTGCTTGCAGTTACAGGACCCATTGGACACACTATGAATATCATAGCTAGTTCATGTCTCACTGGACCTGCTATAAATGTCCAAGCAAGTACAGAACCTATTGGACACACTATGAATGGCATAGCAAGGTGAATGTGCTTGCAATAACAGGACCCATTGGACACACTATGAATGGCCTAGTAAGATGAATGTGCTTGCAATTACAGGACACATTGGACACACAATGAATGGCCTAGCAAGATGATTGTGCTTGCAATTACATGACCCATTAGACACACTATGAATGGCCTAGCAAGATGAATGTGCTTGCAATTACAGGACCAATTGGACACACTATGAATATCATAGCTAGTTCATGTCTCATTGGACCTGCTATAAATGTCCAAGCAAGTATAGAACATATTGGACACACTAGGAATGTCCTAGCAATATGAATGTGCTTGCAGTTACAGGACCCATTGGACACACTATGATTTGCCTAGCAAGATGAATGTGCTTGCAATTACAGGACCCATTAGACACACTATGAATGGCCTAGCAAGGTGAATGTGCTTGCAATAACAGGACCCATTGGACACACTATGAATGGCCTAGCAAGTTGAATGTGCTTGCAATTACAGGACCCATTGGACACACAATGAATAGCCTAGCAAGATGAATGTGCTTGCAATTACATGACCCATTGGACACACTATGAATGGCCTAGCAAGATGAATGTGCTTGCAATTACAGGTCCCATTAGACACACTATGAATATCATATCTAGTTCATGTCTCATTGGACCTACTATAAATGTCCAAGCAAGTACAGAACCTATTGGACACACTATGAATGTCCTAGCAAGATGAATGTGCTCGCAATAACAGGACCCATTGGACACACTATGAATGTCCTAGCAAGATGAATGTGCTTGCAATTACAGGACCCATTGGACAAACTATGAATGGCCTAGCAAGATGAATGTGCTGGCAATTACATGACCCATTGGACACACTATGAATGGCCTAGCAAGATGAATGTCCTTGCAATTACATGACCCATTGGACACACTATGAATGGCCTAGCAAGTTGAATGTGTTTGCAATTACAAGACCCATTGGACACACTATGGATGGCCTAGCAAAATGAATGTGCTTGCAATTACAGGACCAATTGGACACACTATGAATATCATAGCTAGTTCAGGCCTCACTGGACCTGCTATTAATGTCCAAGCAAGTACAGAACCTATTGGACACACTATGAATGTCCTAGCAAGATGAATGTGCTTACAATTACAGGACCCATTGGACAAACTATGAATGGCCTAGCAAGATGAATGTGCTTGCAATTACAGGACCCATTGGACATACTATGAATGGCCTAGCAAGATGAATGTGCTTGCAATTACAGGACCCATTTGACACACTTTGAGTAGCCTAGCAAGATGAATGTGTTTGCAATTACAGGACCCATTTGACACACTATGAATATCATAGCTAGTTCATGTCTCATTGGACCTACTATAAATGTCCAAGCAAGTACAGAACATATTGGACACACTAGGAATGTCCTAGCAAGATGAATGTGCTTGCAATTACAGGACCCATTGGACACACTATGAATGGCCTAGCTAGTACATGCCTTTTTGGACCTGCTATAAATGTCCAAGCAAGTACAGAACTTACTGCATTCATTATGCATGTTCAAGAAAGTACAAGACTTATTAGTCACACTAGGAATGCCCAAGCAAAGACATTTCCAGGACACAATATGAATACTCTTACAAATACAGATATACTTGTTTTAAACTTTTTTTATTTTACCTCAATTATGAAACAATACCTTAGACTTAGACAAATCATATTCAAGGTTTTCTTGGATAGAACCAGTAATAAGCAAATGTGGATAAAGTGCCTACACTACACATAGCTGTGGTGAAGGATGGAATCCACAATCCTTCTACCCTGGGTCCAATACTCTACCACTGGCACTATGAATGCCCTAATAAGTAATGTGACCCATTAAACACATCCAAGTAAGTTGAATGCCTTAGCAAGTACAAAATGTATTGGTCACACTATGAATATCCAAGCAAGTACAAGATACATTGGTCACACTATTAATGTTCTAGCAAGTTCAAGGCTTATTGGTCACACTATCAATGTTTTAGCAAGTTGAATGTTCTAGCAAGTACAATACTGATTGGCCTTACTATTGGTGTCCTAGCAAGTTGAATGTTCTAGTAAGTACAAGCTTTATTGCCAAACTATTGATGTCCTAGCAAGTTGGATGTTCTAGCAGATACAGACTTTATTGAAACACTATGAATGTCCTTGCAATTACAGGACTTATTGAATTCTCTATGAATTCCCTTGCAAATACATGACCTATAAGACACACTATTAATGCCCTTGTAATTAGAGGACTAATTAAACACACTATGAATGCCCTTGCAATAACAGGACTTATAAGACACACTATGAATGCCCTTGCAATCACAGGATTTATTGAACACACTCGTGATGCCTAAGCAATTACAGAACCTATGACTGCCCTTGCTAGTACAGGACTTATTGAATACCCTATGAGTTCCCTTGCCAATTCAGGACTGAATACACTATTAATGCATTAGCAATTACAGGACTAATCAAACACACTATGAATGCCATTACAATTACAGGACTTATGGGACACACTATGAATGTCTTAGCAATTACAGAACTAATTGAACACAATATGAATGTATTAAAAATAACATAACCAATTGAACATGCTATGAATGCCCTTGCAATTATAGGAATAATTGAACACACTATGAATGCACTTTTAATTACAGGACTAATTGAACACACTATGAATATCAATTACTAATTAAACATGCTATGAATGCCAGTGCAATTACAGGACTAACTGAACACACTTTAAATGCCCTTACAATAACATGACTAATTGAACATACTACGAATTCCCTTACAAATACAGGAGTAATTGAACACTCTATGAATGCCCTTGTGATAACAGAACTTATTCAAAACACTATGAATGTCCTTTTAATTACAGGACTAATTGAACACACTATGAATATCAATTACTAATTAAACATGCTATGAATGCCATTGCAATTACAGAACTTACTGAACACACTATGAATGTTGTAACAATTACAGGACCAATTGAACACACTATAAATGCCCTTACAATTACAGGACTAATTGAACATACTATGAATTCCCTTACAAATACAGGACTAATTTACCACACTATGAATGCCCTTGTAATAACATAACTTTTTCAAAACGCTATAATTGTCTAAGCAATTACAAGACTAATTGGACACACTATGAATGCCCATGCAATTACAGGACTAATTGGACACACTATGAATGTCTTAGCAATTACAGTACTAATTGGACCCACTATGAATGTCTTAGCAATTACAGGACTTATTGGACACAGTATGAATGTCTTAGCAATTACAGGACTAATTTGACACACTATGAATGCCCTTGTAAGTACAGAACTTATTCAAAACACTATCAGTGTCTTAGCAAATACATGACTAATTGGACACCCTATAAATACCCATGCAATTACAGGACTAATTGGACACACTATGAATGTCTTAGCAATTACAGGACTTACTGAGCACACTATGAATGTCTTAGCAATTATAGTACTAATTGGACTCACTATGAATGTCTTAACACTTACAGGACTAACTGGACACACTATGAATGTCTTAGCAGTTACAGGACTAATAGGACACATTATGAATGCCCATGCACTTACAGGACTTATTGAACACATATGAATGTCTTAGCAATTACAGGACTTACTGAACACACTATGAATGTCTTAGCAATTATAGTACTAATTGGACTCACTATGAATGTCTTAACACTTACAGGACTAACTGGACACACTATGAATGTCTTAGCAGTTACAGGACTAATAGGACACATTATGAATGCCCATGCAGTTACAGGACTTATTGAACACATATGAATGTCTTAGCAATTACAGGACTAATTGGGCACACTATGAATGTCTTAGCAATTACAGGACTAATTGAACACACTATGCATGTCTTAGCAATTACAGGACTAATTGGACACACTATGAATGTCTTAGCAATTACATAACTTATTGAAGATGCTATGAATGCCCTTGATATTACAGGACTAATTAAACATGCTATGAATGCCCTTGCTATTACAGGACTAATTAAACATGCTATGAATGCCCTTGCTATTATATGACTAATTAAACATGCTATGAATGCCCTTGCTATTGCAGGACTAATTAAACATGCTATGAATGACCTTGCTATTACAGGACTAATTAAACATGCTATGAATGCCCTTGCTATTATAGGACTAATTAAACATGCTATGAATGCACTTGCTATGACAGGACTAATTAAACATGCTATGAATGCCCTTGCTATTATATGACTAATTAAACATGCTATGAATGCACTTGCTATGACAGGACTAATTAAACATGCTATGAATGCCCTTGCTATTATATGACTAATTAAACATGCTATGAATGCACTTGCTATGACAGGACTAATTAAACATGCTATGAATGCCCTTGCAATTACAGGACTAATTGAACACAGATGCTGTATATCAATTTTAAAAATAATATTCATTTTTAAGACATTTATAGCATTTTTTGTGATATACTCATTATGATATAAGGATATTCCAGACAAAGGCTCCACTGCTTTTATAAGAACCAAGGCTCTGTTTATCGTGTAGTTTTCTATAATATAAAAATATATTATTTCTCTGTTTCATTTCTTATTTTCAAATTCTGTACATAGGTTGTCTTTGAGTTTCAGAATGTTTACATGATTAAATATTTCTTGTCCATGCATTACATGATTGTGTGATTGATCAATTCTTTGCAATTGTTCTTTTTTCATTCTGGAATACATTATCCCAGACCAGTGATTTATTGTTTTCATTCAGTTTCCACTGTCTTAATCATAAACTCCATGATACGTTGGATTGATTGATTGATCAGACTCACTGCAGACATTTTCACCTGATTGAGATTACTTTGTGTCGTCATACTCTGTATAGAGCTCTGTGTGTTACAGGGTAAATTCAGGCATGGATCCACGTGTTTAGAGAACTGTCTGCTACAGGATAAATTCAGGCATGACTGCACGTGTTTTAAGAACTATCTATTATATGGTAAATTCAAGCATGGATCCCTGTTTTAAGCAAGCTGTCTGTTACAGGGTAATTTCAGATGTGTATCCATATGTATAGAGAACTATCTGTTATAGAGTGAATTCAGACAAGGAGCCACATGTATAGAGAACTATCTGTAATAGGGTTAATTCAGGCAAGGAGCGACATGTTTAGAGAACTCTCTGTATAGGGTAAATTAAGACATGTATCCACATGTATAAAGAACTATCTGTTATAGGGTGAATTCAGGCATGGAACCACATGTTTAGAGAACTCTCTGTATAGGGTAAATTCAGACATGGATCCACATGTATAGAGAACAATCTGTTATAGGGTGAATTCAGGCATCAACCACATGTTTAGAGAACTCTCTGTATAGGGTTAATTCAGACATGGATTCACATGTATAACGAACTATCTGTTATAGGGTGTATTCAGGCATCGAACCACATGTTTAGAAAACTCTCTGTATAGGGTTAATTCAGACATGTATCCACATGTATAGAGAACTATCTGTTATAGGGTGTATTCAGGCATCGAACCACATGTTTAGAGAACTCTCTGTATAGGGTAAATTCAGACATGGATCCACATGTATAGAGAACTATCTGTTATAGGGTGAATTCAGGCATCGAACCACATGTTTAGAAAACTCTCTGTATAGGGTTAATTCAGACATGGATTCACATGTATAACGAACTATCTGTTATAGGGTGTATTCAGGCATCGAACCACATGTTTAGAGAACTCTCTGTATAGGGTTAATTCAGACATGGATCCACATGTATAGAGAACTATCTGTTATAGGGTGAATTCAGGCATCGAACCACATGTTTAGAGAACTCTCTGTATAGGGTAAATTCAGACATGTATCCACATGTATAAAGAACTATCTGTTATAGGATGAATTCAGGCATCGAACCACATGTTTAGAGAACTCTCTGTATAGGGTTAATTCAGACATGGATCCACATGTATAGAGAACTATCTGTTATAGGATGAATTCAGGCATCGAACCACATGTTTAGAGAACTCTCTGTATAGGGTTAATTCAGACATGGATCCACATGTATAGAGAACTACATATCTGTTATAGGCGAATTCAGGCATCGAACCACATGTTTAGAGAACTCTCTGTATAGGGTTAATTCAGACATGGATCCACATGTATAGAGAACTATCTGTTATAGGGTGAATTCAGGCATCGAACCACATGTTTAGAGAACTCTCTGTATAGGGTTAATTCAGACATGGATCCACATGTATAGAGAACTATCTGTTATAGGGTGAATTCAGGCAAGGATCCATATGTTTAGAGAACTCTCTGTATAGGGTAAATTCAGACATGGATCCACATGTATAGAGAACTATCTGTTATAGGGTGAATTCAGGCATCGAACCACATGTTTAGAGAACTCTCTCTGTATAGGGTTAATTCAGACATGGATCCACATGTATAGAGAACTATCTGTTATAGGGTGAATTCAGGCAAGGATCCATATGTTTAGAGAACTCTCTGTACAGGGTAAATTCAGACATGGATCCACATGTATAGAGAACTATCTGTTATAGGGTGAATTCAGGCATCGAACCACATGTTTAGAGAACTCTCTGTATAGGGTTAATTCAGACATGGATCCACATGTATAGAGAACTACATATCTGTTATAGGCGAATTCAGGCATCGAACCACATGTTTAGAGAACTCTCTGTATAGGGTTAATTCAGACATGGATCCACATGTATAGAGAACTATCTGTTATAGGGTGAATTCAGGCAAGGATCCATATGTTTAGAGAACTCTCTGTACAGGGTAAATTCAGACATGGATCCACATGTATAGAGAACTATCTGTTATAGGGTGAATTCAGGCATCGAACCACATGTTTAGAGAACTCTCTGTATAGGGTTAATTCAGACATGGATCCACATGTATAAAGAACTATCTGTTATAGGGTGAATTCAGGCATCGAACCACATGTTTAGAAAACTCTCTGTATAGGGTTAATTCAGACATGTATCCACATGTATAGAGAACTATCTGTTATAGGGTGTATTCAGGCATCGAACCACATGTTTAGAGAACTCTCTGTATAGGGTTAATTCAGACATGGATCCACATGTATAGAGAACTATCTGTAATAGGGTTAATTCAGGCAAGGAGCGACATGTTTAGAGAACTCTCTGTATAGGGTAAATTAAGACATGTATCCACATGTATAGAGAACTATCTGTTATAGGGTGAATTCAGGCATCGAACCACATGTATAGAGAACTCTCTGTATAGGGTTAATTCAGACATGGATCCACATGTATAGAGAACTATCTGTTATAGGGTGAAATCAGGCATCGAACCACATGTTTAGAGAACTCTCTGTATAGGGTTAATTCAGACATGGATCCACATGTATAGAGAACTATCTGTTATAGGGTGAATTCAGGCATCGAACCACATGTTTAGAGAACTCTCTGTATAGGGTTAATTCAGACATGGATCCACATGTATAGAGAACTATCTGTTATAGGGTGAATTCAGGCAGGAGCCACATGTTTAGAGAACTCTCTGTATAGGGTTAATTCAGACATGGATCCACATGTATAAAGAACTATCTGTTATAGGGTGAATTCAGGCATCGAACCACATGTTATTAAACTCTCTGTATAGGGTTAATTCAGAGAACTCTCTGTATAGGGTAAATTAAGACATGTATCCACATGTATAGAGAACTATCTGTTATAGGGTGAATTCAGGCATCGAACCACATGTTTAGAGAACTCTCTGTATAGGGTTAATTCAGACATGGATCCACATGTATAGAGAACTATCTGTTATAGGGTGAATTCAGGCATCGCACCACATGTTTAGAGAACTCTCTGTATAGGGTTAATTCAGACATGGATCCACATGTATAAAGAACTATCTGTTATAGGGTGAATTCAGGCATCGAACCACATGTTTAGAGAACTCTCTGTATAGGGTTAATTCAGACATGGATCCACATGTATAGAGAACTATCTGTTATAGGGTGAATTCAGGCAGGAGCCACATGTTTAGAGAACTCTCTGTATAGGGTTAATTCAGACATGGATCCACATGTATAAAGAACTATCTGTTATAGGGTGAATTCAGGCATCGAACCACATGTTATTAAACTCTCTGTATAGGGTTAATTCAGAGAACTCTCTGTATAGGGTAAATTAAGACATGTATCCACATGTATAGAGAACTATCTGTTATAGGGTGAATTCAGGCATCGAACCACATGTTTAGAGAACTCTCTGTATAGGGTTAATTCAGACATGGATCCACATGTATAGAGAACTATCTGTTATAGGGTGAATTCAGGCATCGCACCACATGTTTAGAGAACTCTCTGTATAGGGTTAATTCAGACATGGATCCACATGTATAGAGAACTATCTGTTATAGGGTGAATTCAGGCATCGAACCACATGTTTAGAGAACTCTCTGTATAGGGTAAATTCAGACATGTATCCACATGTATAGAGAACTATCTGTTATAGGATGAATTCAGGCATTGAACCACATGTTTAGAGAACTCTCTGTATAGGGTTAATTCAGACATGGATCCACATGTATAGAGAACTATCTGTTATAGGGTGAATTCAGGCATCGAACCACATGTTTAGAGAACTCTCTGTATAGGGTTAATTCAGACATGGATCCACATGTATAGAGAACTATCTGTTATAGGGTGAATTCAGGCATTGAACCACATGTTTAGAGAACTCTCTGTATAGGGTTAATTCAGACATGGATCCACATGTATAGAGAACTATCTGTTATAGGGTGAATTCAGGCATCGAACCACATGTTTAGAGAACTTTCTGTATAGGGTTAATTCAGACATGAATCCACATGTATAGAGAACTATCTGTTATAGGGTGAATTCAGGCAAGGATCCATATGTTTAGAGAACTCTCTGTATAGGGTGTATTCAGACATGGATCCACATGTATAGAGAACTATCTGTTATAGGGTGAATTCAGGCATCGAACCACATGTTTAGAGAACTCTCTGTATAGGGTTAATTCAGACATGGATCCACATGTATAGAGAACTATCTGTTATAGGGTGTATTCAGGCATCGAACCACATGTTTAGAGAACTCTCTGTATAGGGTTAATTCAGACATGGATCCACATGTATAGAGAACTATCTGTAATAGGGTTAATTCAGGCAAGGAGCGACATGTTTAGAGAACTCTCTGTATAGGGTAAATTAAGACATGTATCCACATGTATAGAGAACTATCTGTTATAGGGTGAATTCAGGCAAGGATCCATATGTTTAGAGAACTCTCTGTATAGGGTTAATTCAGACATGTATCCACATGTATAGAGAACTATCTGTTATAGGGTGAATTCAGGCATCGAACCACATGTTTAGAGAACTCTCTGTATAGGGTTAATTCAGACATGGATCCACATGTATAGAGAACTATCTGTTATAGGGTGAATTCAGGCATCGAACCACATGTTTAGAGAACTCTCTGTATAGGGTTAATTCAGACATGTATCCACATGTATAGAGAACTATCTGTTATTGGGTGAATTCAGGCATCGAACCACACGTTTAGAGAACTCTCTGTATAGGGTTAATTCAGACATGTATCCACATGTATAGAGAACTATCTGTTATAGGGTGAATTCAGGCATCGAACCACATGTTTAGAGAACTCTCTGTATAGGGTTAATTCAGACATGGATCCACATGTATAGAGAACTATCTGTTATAGGGTGTATTCAGGCATCGAACCACATGTTTAGAGAACTCTCTGTATAGGGTTAATTCAGACATAGATCCACATGTATAGAGAACTATCTGTTATAGGGTGAATTCAGGCATCGAACCACATGTTTAGAGAACTCTCTCTGTATAGGGTAAATTCAGACATGGATCCACATGTATAGAGAACTATCTGTTATAGGGTGAATTCAGGCAAGGATCCATATGTTTAGAGAACTCTCTGTATAGGGTAAATTCAGACATGGATCCACATGTATAGAGAACTATCTGTTATAGGGTGAATTCAGGCAGGAGCCACATGTTTAGATAACACTCTGTATAGGGTAAATTCAAACATGGATCCACATGTATAGAGAACTATCTGTTAAAGGGTGAATTCAGGCAGGAGCCACATGTTTAGAGAACACTTTGTATAGGGTAAATTCAGACATGGATCCACATGTATAGAGAACTATCTGTTATAGGGTGAATTCAGGCAATGGAGCTTCGTGTTTAGAGAACTCTCTGTATAGGGTTAATTCAGACATGGATCCACATGTATAGAGAACTATCTGTTATAAGGTGAATTCAGGCATTGAGCTTCTTGTTTAGAGAACTCTCTGTGGATCCACATGTATAGAGAACTGTCTTTTACAGGGTAAATTCAGGTGTGGATCTACGTGTTTAGAGAACTGTCTGTTATAGGGTAAATTCACGCATGGATTCATGTGTTTAGAGAACTCTCTATTATAATGCAAATTAAGGCATGGATCCAAAATTTATGTATAAAAAACTGTCTGTTACAGGGTAATTTCAGATGTGGATCCATGTGTTTAGAGAACTGTCTGTTACAGGGTAAATTCAGGCGTGGATCCACATGTTTAGAGAACTATCTGTTATAGAGTAAATTCATGTGTTGATCCA
The DNA here is from genome assembly GCA_029582155.1 of Panopea generosa. NCBI lineage: Eukaryota > Metazoa > Mollusca > Bivalvia > Adapedonta > Hiatellidae > Panopea > Panopea generosa. Next base: position 36,445,267 of record CM055911.1, on the reverse strand, counting down.
TGTTTTTAGAGAACTATCTGTAATATGGTAAATTTAGGCTTGGATCAATGTGTTTAGAGAACTATCTGTTATAGGGTAAATTCAGTTGGAATTCACTTGTTTAGAGAACTATCTGTAATATGGTAAATTCAGGCATGGATCCATGTGTTAAGAGAACTATCTGTAATATGGTAAATTTAGGCTTGGATCCATGTGTTTAGAGAACTATCTGTTATAGGGTAAGCTTCAGGCAGGGATCAACCTGTTTATAGATTAATGTGTGATTCCTCGTGTTTAGAGAACTGTCTGTTACAGGGTAATTTTCAGGCTAGAGAATCAGGTGTAAACTGGTACACTTCAGGCATGGATCAACACCTTAAGAGAACCCACTGTTATATTAACATCAGGTGAGGATCCACATGTTAAGAGAACTGGCTGTTACAAGTTACTCTTCAGGCAGAGATCCACATTTTTCTGAGGAAATACTTCAGGCATGGTTCAACATTTTTCTGGGTAAATACTTCAGACATGGATCCACATTTTTCTGGGTAAATACTTCAGACATGGATCCACATTTTTCTGGGTAAATACTTAGGCAGAGATCCACATTTTTCTGAGGAAATACTTCAGGCATGGTTCAATATGTTTCTGGGTAAAAACTTCAGACATGGTTCAACATTTTTCTGGGTAAATATTTCAGACATGGATCCACATTTTTCTGGGTAAATACTTCGGTAGGGATCCACATATTTCTGGGTAATTACTTCAGACATGGATCCACATTTTTCTGGGTAATTACTTCAGGCATATGTCCATATGTTTCTGGGAAAAAAATTCAGGCAGGGATCCGCATGTTTCTGGGTAAATACTTCTGGCACTAATCCACATGTTTCTGGATAAATACTTCAGACATGGGTCCACATTTTTCTGGGTAAATACTTCTGGCACTAATCCACATGTTTCTGGATAAATACTTCAGACATAGGTTCACAGTCATGTTTCTGGGTAAATACTTCTGACACGAATCCACATGTTTCTGGGTAAATACTTTAGGCATGGGACACATGTTTCTGGTTAATACTTAAGGCATGGGTCCACATGTTTCTAGGAAAATATTTCTTGCACAAATCCACATATTTCTGGGTATTACTTCAGGCATGGGTCCACATGTTTCTGGGTAAATACTTCAGGAATGGGTCCACATGTTTCTAGGTAAATACTACTGGCATGAATTCACATGTTTTTGGGCAAAGATTTCAGGCAGGAATCCATGTGTAGCAATAAACATACCCTTTTACAATTGTTGTTATGTTAACTTTCATTTATACGTAATCATGAGAACTGAAGGATATATAACCTTTTAAATCGTGTGTACGCTGTTGCACACCAGTTGAAAATTTACCCAAAATGCATTTGAGCTATGCAGTATATGCCAATTGGATTTAACTTAGGTGTACCGGGAGATAAATCGAGACATACAAACAAGTGGACTCTTTCCAGGCAATAGACAATTAAAGCATTTAGCCTTACATGTTTCAAAATACTTGGCATTTGAAATGCTGTATATCTACACAGATTTAGAAACTATTTATATTTTTTTCCATTTGACTTTGATATATTTTACCGAATTTTTTCATGAAAATTGTTTTGCCATAACGTGCACTTGTAAATCATAATTTCATTGCATTTTAAGGCAGATTTTCTTCATGGTTCAATAATTTTGGCATTTTAAATATGTGTAGATTAAAGGTGAGATAAGGATAGTAGAGTTCTTGTAAAGAACCAACTGAGTTATAAAAGCGTATTTTAGTGGGTGGGTGTGGGGGCACATTTATATATATTCAAGTGTCCAAGTATGAATCCTGAACTGTCCTACTGATCTGATCATAGGGGAATTGGCTGATATTGATTAGAGTTGTATTTACATCTGATTGCATTTGCTGGCATCATTAGATGTGTCCTCCGAATAACCATTAACGTTTTAATTGCTATTTTCAGCATTACTACTGCTGTCGATACTCTCTGTGACTCAGTGTAATCTATATCAGTTTCAGCAGACAGATCGAAATTTAGGTGTTTGCTGCATGTAGGTGTCTACAACTAGGTTACACCAAATACTGTAAAAAATTGTATTAAGAGATATACTTCTTCTTCTTGTTCCTTAACTGCTTGGTGCATTGCATTTAGAGGCTAGTTCAAGATTTTTGCCTGTTTTTTGAGGCACGGAATTAAGCATGTACCTCCCATCACTGATATCTTTGGTTCCAGCCCAGCTCTGTTCAAAACCTATATGTAGATGTTTACTTGTGGAAGGACAGTGTTTCTACTGAGGGTACCTCCATCAGTTTTCCTCCATCACATATATACAAGTTTCACTTCACCCTCAACAAATGTTATCAGTCGTCTAGTGTCTGCATGCAGGGGGGTGCCATGGGGGTTTTTGGGGGAAACTGTAGTTTTGCCAGTACATTTGTCTGTTTGCAAAATATGTGAAATTTATTTTTGTAAAGCATGCATGGACATTCACAGTTAATATCTTGGTTAAGTTAATTGTCTTTTCTTTATACTTAGACAGGGAGCCTCAGATAGATATTTCTTCCTGTTTTGAGTCAAATTTCTTTTTATGTTATATATAAGTACTTGGATTTTCATTAGTGGAATTATTCGATTCATCTGGTAGACAGAGAGATGCAGGTTATTGCGTGAGATATGTTTGTCTGTGACACATGTGTGTTTTATCTATGGTAGTGATCAGTAACAGATATTACCGGAGTATGTTTTTGGAACTTTACCCAGATTTACAACAAGTGACTGATCTAGCCAATTTGTGTGTTTAGTTATCAGTTAGTTTTGCTGACCCACGACCCAGGTAGACACAGTGTTAATCTGATACGCCCAAACTTTTGGCGAGTTTTCAATCTTCTACACTATGACAATACAAATAAATATGACTGGTAAAGTTGAAACAAATGTATCTGTTGTGAAAGAATCATTGACCATTGGTGAGTAAACTGGCGTAAAATGATCTCAACTTGTGTCAGGTTACTAAATGTTATATCACTCGTATTGTCTTTTCCTGATCTGTGAATTGAAGATACTTGTTTGTATTGAAATATAAAACATGTTTTGTATTGAGTTTGTAATGTATTGAGAAATAAAACATGTTTGGTACCATAATCCTCTTCTCTGTTTTATTTTCAGTTTAATATTCGGTGTGATACATGCTTTTTGGATGTATTCAATGGTGTTTTGTTTTCATTTGTTATTAAATTAAAATGATTTTTCTATTTTTATTGATGTATATATATAACTTTATATTAATTTTACCTTAATTATATTTATAGCATATTATTTCATATTGTCCAGTTCAGCTGGTTGTGTTATTATGCTCTGAAAATATTGGTTGGTATACATATGCATAAGCACTGCTGCGTTTTAACCCTTTACTCCATAGATACGCGTTTTCTCGCACCAATCACAGAAGGCCTTTGAAAACAGTCAGTTAATATAAACATAATTCACCAAATATTTCAAAAGCCTTCTATATAAGGTGTCCAAAGGTGTCTATATGAAGTTTAATCATGATTTAACACATAACACACAAGTACTGTCAGTTGGTGCCCTGTACTGATGTATATTATTTTATTGTCCTAATAGATTGGGCTCAGACTACTGTAGGAGGTTGCAGGGTGCCAGTCCTATATTAGCTACAGTAACAGTTATGGTATCAGACTACTGTTTGAGATTGCAGGGTGCCAGTCCTATATTAGCCACAGTATCAGTTATGGTATCAGACTACTGTTGGAGATTGCAGGGCGCCAGTCCTTTATTAGCTACAGTATCAGTTATGATATCAGACTACTGTAGGATATTGCAGGGCGCCAGTCCTATATACAGTATCAGTTATTGTATCAGACTACTGTAGGAGATTGCAGGTTGCCAGTCCTATATTAGCCACAGTATCAGTTATGGTATCAGACTACTGTTGGAGATTGCAGGGTGCCGGTCATGTATTAGCCACAGTAACAGTTATGGTATCAGACTACTGTAGGAGATTGCAGGGTGCCAGTCCTATATAAGCCACAGTATCAGTTATGGTATCAGACTACTGTAGGAGATTGCAGGGCGCCAGTCCTTTATTAGCTACAGTATCAGTTATGATATTAGACTACTGTAGGATATTGCAGGGCGCCAGTCCTATATACAGTATCAGTTATTGTATCAGACTACTGTAGGAGATTGCAGGATGCCAGTCCTATATAAGCCACAGTATCAGTTATGGTATCAGACTACTGTTGGAGATTGCAGGGTGCCAGTCCTATATAAGCCACAGTATCAGTTATGGTATCAGACTACTGTAGGAAATTGCAGGATGCCAGTCCTATATAAGCCACAGTATCAGTTATGGTATCAGACTACTGTAGGAGATTGCAGGGTGCCAGTCTTATATAAGCCACAGTATCCGTTATTGTATCAAACTACTGTAGGAGATTGCAGGATGCCAGTCCTATATAAGCCACAGTATCAGTTATGGTATCAGACTACTGTAGGAGATTGCAGGGTGCCAGTCCTATATAAGCCACAGTATCAGTTATGGTATCAGACTACTGTAGGAGATTGCAGGATGCCAGTCCTATATAAGCCACAATCACAGTTATGGTATCAGACTACTGTAGGAGATTGCAGGGTGCCAGTCCTATATTAGCCACAGTATTAGTTATGGTATCAGACTACTGTAGGAGATTGCAGGGTGCCAGTCCTATATTACAGACCCTTAACTGCTCAAGTACCCCATAAATGCACTCCATTTGCGCTCAGTTTGCACTCCGTTCACACTCAGTTTGCGCTCCGTTCGCGCTCCGTTTACGCTCTGTGTGCACTCACAAACGCAAGTATTTGCTCACGAGCGATGTTTACTATCTTTATTTTATACTCCTCTCAGCGTTCGCTTTGTTCGTTCAGCGGTCACTCATCGTTCAGTCTGCTCAGTTTGGTTTCCAGCCCATAACCAATCGCACCCTCTCAACTCTTAAAATGATTCCATATTGACTTTTTAATTGAAGCTGTTAAAAAATGGAGCAATAAATAAAATGTATCCATGGGATTTAGTCAAGGTAATTGAATTCATAAGACTACTGTAGGAGATTGCAGGGTGCCAGTCCTATATTAGCCACAGTAGCAGTTATGGTATCAGACTACTGTAGGAGATTGCAGGGCCCCAGTCCTACATACAGTATCAGTTATGGTATCCGACTACTGTAGGAGATTGCAGGGCACCAGTCCTACATTCAGTATCAGTTATTGTATCAGATTACTGTAGGAGATTGCAGGGTGCCAGTCCTATATCAGCTATAGTATCAGTTGTGGTATCAGACTACTGTAGGAGATTGCAGGGCACCAGTCCTTTATTAACTACAGTATCAGTTATAGTATTTGTTCTGATGATCATTTGAAGACAAGTCAAGAAGCAAATAACTAGAGCAGAAATAAAATAAGTAACCATGCTATAGTTACAATTTAGTGTAATTTTGCTGCGAGTATGGAAATATTGAAAAACTTGTGTATTGTTGTAAATAAAGGTCAAAAGATTAAAGTCTATATTCTGATTATATATAGACTCCATTTGTTTTCCTATTGTTGTATTAAACATAGAAAAAACAATGGTGTAGATGATTAATATTGTGTGATTTTACATTAATTATCATGCAATAGTTAGCACCCATTCCATAAACATTGTGCACTCCTATTCCATAATAGCGGGACTGAATATAAGAGAAGTGTTTGACTGTGTATGAGTCTTACTTACATATTATAAGGTGAAATAATTTCACGTGTTTTAAAGGATTTTGAAAACATCTTCTTGTTTTGGTTTTTAAAACTATTTTACAGAATAATTCATCTATAATTGCTTGTGTATATCCTTTGGACTTTTTTTAACTATCTGAGAAGTGATCATTTGTTGGAGTTTTGACAATAAAAAAACACAAATATCTTAAAAAGTGTTGTTTTTTTTTAAATTTGAAGGTAGAATATCAGGAACAACTACTATACATTGATACTCAGTATCTTATAATAACCAAAAGAATCTGAATAGTTCGGTGTAGCAAATCCACCAGAACGTGACCAAAATTTGTTATTACCTTATTGTGATTTATATCCAAATGTAAAAAGTTGTTTCAGTATTGGAGAAACTGGAGAAATATGTTTATGTTCTAGAGAAACTGGAGAAATATGGTTATGTTCTAGAGAAACTGGAGAAATATGTTTATGTTCTAGAGAAACTGGAAAAATATGTTTATGTTCTAGAGAAACTGGAGAAACTATATATGATATGTTTATGTTCTAGAGAAACTGGAGAAATATGTTTATGTTCTAAAGAAACTGGAGAAATATGTTTATGTTCTAGAGAAACTGGAGAAATATATTAATGTTTTAGATTTTTAAAGTTTTATTTAAGTTAATGGGAATTTATCAGGATTTTTCAAACTTTTAAAATTGGCTAAAACATATTTTTTTCCCAATATATCATATCTTTATATACTCACTGATCCCTTATTGCCATATATTTAAATTTGTCAAAATAATATATTAAAAAGGGATTTCCTAACTCGGCTACATGCCTTAGTTAGACTAAAATAGATTTCTCACTTAAAAGTACACCATATTTTTGTGACGTATTAAATGAGTCACGTGACTTCATTTTGATTTCATATTGATCCTTTATACACAGGGTTGGATCCAGGATTTCAGTTTAGAGGAGTGGGAGGGGGTGGGGGAGGGGGCAACACAACAACTGAACAGGCAAACATGTTTTCAGTAGAAATATAAGGCATTTTTATAACATATGGGAGTTAAGGTGAAGGGGGCGTACCCTGTTTTTTTTTAAAGAGTAGATCCACCATTGTTACAGGTTTACATGTAGTAAAAATTGTTTCATCTTAGAAATGAGTCCGAATGACGTCAAGCAATAGTTAAGTGCTGTCTGTTTTTAGAAAGGAGATTTTTTCATTTCAAGTTTACCACTCCAGTTTAATTATTGATTTTGTCACGTTTTAGTGGATTTGCCATACCAAACCATTTGAATTTGATTTCTTAATGATAATGAGATGCTTTTTATCCATTTTAATAATTATTTTATTTTTTAAGACATTTCTAGCATGCTTCCCTTTAAACAAATCTCTAATTTCTATGTTCATAAATCTAAAAATATGTACCTTTAAAGGATGTGATATTGTTAAAAAAAAATTGGGTTTAAATTAAAACAAAAAACTTAAACTAAAATTATTTTTAATATTTGAATATTCAATGAATTGAACCCAAAAATGGCTCAAATGATCAAAATACAACCGTTTTAAATGTTGATCAAAATTTAGTTATTTTGTGAAACGCAGCTAACATTATCCTTAAACTAAAATGGACGTCAATTCTTCAATTTTTGGAAAAGTGACTACTTTGATTAACTTAAGATGACAGTTTAATTGTTTTTGTTTGATACAATGTTGGAATATCAATTATGAGTACTCTCCGATTTCGATCCTTTTAACTTCCCTGGGGCCGTCTATCTCAGTCAGTTAAGCATCACTAAGTTCAGGGGTGATAAGTTTGGATGCCTATCTGTGATGATTGGTCATGAACTTTACAACCATGAGTCTGCCAACTTTGAATATGTGGTGAAGGAGTCAGTTAATTTTAGACACACATACTGGTTAACTGCCTAGTGAACCCACGAATGACTGAGTGTGATGACCACTCTTATATAACAGATACATCGTTGAAAAATCGTGTAAAACCCATACAAACAAAATCTTTATACAAACAAGTTAATTTTAACTTAAAATCTTTAGAATTGTTAAAACTATTTATCATGAATTTCTACATAATATAGATTGTTCATAACAAATATTCATATACCAATTCAACCTAGATAAACATAAAGGATGATCTTATAAACTTAAGTTTAATATTTGGCAGGTAACAATTAATAAACATCCATTCAGAATACTTGGATTTATTCCTTATAATAGATGTCCAGGACATTGTGATTAAAACCTACACAACAGTTTCTATTCAGTAAGTAGGTTAAATACAAAGTTTATTAGGTTCAACATAATAATGGCTCAGCAGTGCATCACATTGTTGATTATAGGGACTAAATTAATATATCTTTTTTATAAAAAAAACGTCTTTTTATATAGATTAAGAAAAAAGTATGTTCATAAAACTAGAGGTGATAATTATATGGCCATGCAAGTTTTGAAAATATTGGCAAAAATTAAAGAAGTAAATAATTACTCAAATTAGTATTTGTTATTTTTATATTTCTTTTTAAGACTAGCAGATAAAAATTTACAATATTAAAATATATTTTCAGGGACTTATATAGAGAAAGACAGGAAAGTTGCAGCCTCCAGACTGAATGTTGATAAAAAAGCACATGAAGGATTCATTATTTGACAAATTAATCATTCAATAGTCACAGGCAACTGCTTTCATGTACATAGAATGTAAGTTTTTTCCCCCTTTTCACAAGTGACCTTTTGTGATTGTCTGGTGTCCATCGTCTGTCGTTAACTTTTAGCTTCTAACAACTTCTCCTCTGAAACCACTAGGCCAATTATGATATAACTTCACTGAAATGTTCCTTGGGTGATCATATACCAAGTTTGTTCAAGCCATCTTGATTCGTCAAAAAACATGGCCGCCAGGGAGCAGGGCAAGTTTTGATTAGTAAAAACTTAAAATATCTTCTTGTCAGAAACAACTGGCTCAATTTTAAAATGATTTCACAAAAATGTTCCTTGGAGGATCTTCATCAAGTTTGTTCAAACCGTAGTGATTCATCAGAATCATGGCGGCCAGGGGGTGGAGTAAGTTTACTAGATAAGAAATAGTAAAAACATTAAAAAATCTTTTTGTCAGAAACTACTGGCTCGATTTTAAAATAATTTCACAGAAATGTTCCTTGGGTGACCCTCTTCCAAGTTTGTTCAAGCCATCTTGATTCGTCAAAAAACATGGCCGCCAGGGGGCGGGGTTAGTTTACTATATAAGCTATAGTAAAAACTTAAAAAATCTTCTTGTAAGAAATTACTGACTCGATTTTAAAATAATTTCACAGAAATGTTCCTTAGAGAACCCTCCACAAAGTTTATTAAAAGTGTAGTGATTCGTCAAAAAACATGGCGGCCAGGGGATGGGGTTAGTTTACAATATAAGCTATAGTAAAAACTTAAAAAATCATCTTATCAGAAACCACTTAGCTAATTTTGATATAACTTCACAGAAATTTACCTTGGGTGACCCTCTACCAAGTTTGTTCAAGTCATCTTAATTCGTCAAAAAACATGGAAACCAGGGGGCGGGGCAAGTTTAATTAGTCAGAACTTAAAAAATCTTCCTGTCAGAAATTACTGGCTCGATTTTAAAATAAATCACAGTAATGTTCCTTGGAGGACCCTTCACCAAGTTTGTTCAAAATGTAGTGATTCATAAAAAAAAAACATGGTGGCAAGGGGTGGGGTTAGTTTACTATATAAGCTATAGTAAAAACTTAAAAAAATCTTCTTGTCAGAAACAACTGGCTCGATTTTAAAATAATTTCACAGAAATGTTCCTTGGAGGACCCTTCACCAAGTTTGTTCAAACTGTAATGATTTGTCAAAAAACATGGTGGCCACAGGGGGTGGGGATAGTTTACTATATAAGCTATAGTAAAAACTTAAAAAAATCTTCTTGTCGGAAACCAATGGGCCAATTTTAAAATTACTTCAAAGAAATGTACCTTTGGTGACCCTCTACAAAGTTTGTTAAAGCCATCTTGATTCGTCAAAAAACATGACCGCCATGGGGCGGGGCAAGTTTAATTAGTAAAAACTTAAAAAATCTTCTTGTCAGAAACTACTGGCTCGATTTTAAAATAATTTCACAGTAATGTTGCTTGGAAGACCCTTCACCAAGTTTGTTCAAACTGTAGTGATTTGTCTAAAAACATGGCGGCCACAGGGGGTGGGATTAGTTTATTATATAAGCTATATCTTTTTGTCAGAAACCACTTGATCGATTTTTAAACAATTCACATAAACGTTCCTTTGGTGACCCTTTACCAAGTTTGTTCAAGCCATTGTGATTTGTTAAAAAACATGACCACCACAGTGAGGTGCTAGTTTACTATATAGGCAGCTAAAGTAAAAACTTCAAAAGCCTTTTTGACAGAATCTACTGACCTGATTTCAATGTAATTTCACTGACATTTAGCATGGGTGAACCTCTACCAAGTTTGAACTCTTCTACACATCTGTTACATCTTCAAAACAAATCTTGTTTTTCTGGTATTTTTAGTGTACATGTATTATATAATCTACTTAAGTTAGGTGACTCTAGGTCAGTCAAGTGATCGATATAGGGCCATCTTGGCCCTCATGTTTTTTTTGGAATCAAAGAGATGATTATTATCAGAAAATTCATTTCTGAGAGAGGTTTACAGGCAATTGAATCACTGATTAACATAGAAGTTCAGTGAGATATTTTACATGCACTGGGTAACACTCTCCCAGAACTCCGGACTTTTATTGTTACAAATGGTACCACTGGATCACCATAATCCTTCACTTTGTGTGCAATTAACTTTATTGTTACAAACAGAACCACAAGACCACCATAACCCTTCACCTTGTGTGCTAATACCTTTATTGTTACAAACAGTAACACTAGACCACCATAACCGCCCACCTTGTGTGCCAATACCTTTATTGTTACAAACAGAACCACAAGACCACCATAACCCTTCACCTTGTATGCTAATACCTTTATTGTTACAAACGGTACCACTAGACCACCATAACCCCCCACCTTGTGTGCTTATACCTTTATTGTTACAAACAGTACCACTGGACCACCATAACCCTCCACCATGTGTGCCAATACCTTTATTGTTACAAACGGTACCACTAGACCACCATAACCCTTCACCTTGTGTGCCATTACCTTTGTTGTTACAAATTGTACCACTAGACAACCATAACCCTAAACCTTGTGTGCCAATAGCTTTATTGTTACAAACAGTACCACTAGACAACCATAACCCTTCACCTTGTGTGCCAACACCTTTATTGTTACAAACAGTACAACTAGACCACTATTACCCTCCACCTTGTGTGCCAATAGCTTTATTGTTACAAACGGTAAAACAAGACCACCATAACCCTCCACCTTGTGTGCCAATAACTTTATTGTTACAAACAGTACAACAAGACATCCAAAACCCTCCACCTTGTGTGCCAATAACTTTATTGTTACAAACGGTACAACTAGACTACCATAACCCTCCACCTTGTGTACCAATAACTTTATTGTTACAAACAGTACCACTAAACCACCATAACCCTCCACCTTGTGTGCCAATACCTTTATTGTTACAAACGGTACCACTAGACAACCATAACCCTCCACCTTGTGTGCCAATAACTTTATTGTTACAAACGGTACCACTAGACCACCATAACCCTCCACCTTATGTGCCAATACCTTTATTGTTACAAACGGTACAACTAGACCACCATAACCCTCCACCTTGTGTGCCAATAACTTTATTGTTACAAATGGTACCACTACAACACCATAACCCTCAACCTTGTGTGCCAATACCTTTATTGTTACAAACGGTACTACTAGACCACCATAACCCTTCACATTGTGTACCAATACCTTTATTGTTACAAACAGTACCACCAGACCACCATAACCCTCCACCTTGTGTGCCAATAACTTTATTTTACAAATGGTACCACTAGACCACCATAACCCTTCACCTTGTGTGCCAATACCTTTATTGTTACAAACAGTACCACTGGACCACCATAACCCTCCACCATGTGTGCCAATACCTTTATTGTTACAAATGGTACCACTAGACCACCATAACCCTTCACCTTGTGTGCCAATACTTATATTGTTACAAACAGTACAACTGGACCACCATAACCCTCCACCTTGTGTGCCAATACCTTTATTGTTACAAACGGTACAACTAGACTACCATAACCCTCCACCTTGTGTGCCAATAACTTTATTGTTTCAAACAGTACCACTAAACCACCATAACCCTCCACCTTGTGTACCAATACCTTTATTGTTACAAACGGTACCACTAGACAACCATAATCCTCCACCTTGTGTGCCAATAACTTTATTGTTACAAATGGTACCACTAGACCACCATAACCCATCACCTTGTGTGCCAATACCTTTATTGTTACAAACAGTACCACTGGACCACCATAACCCTCCACCTTGTGTGCCAATACCTTTATTGTTACAAATGGTACCACTAGACCACCATAACCCTTCACCTTGTGTGCCAATACTTATATTGTTACAAACAGTACAACTGGACCACCATAACCCTCCACCTTGTGTGCCAATACCTTTATTGTTACAAACGGTACAACTAGACTACCATAACCCTCCACCTTGTGTGCCAATAACTTTATTGTTACAAACACTACCACTAAACCACCATAACCCTCCACCTTGTGTACCAATACCTTTATTGTTACAAACGGTACCGCTAGACAACCATAACCCTCCACCTTGTGTGCCAATAACTTTATTGTTACAAACAGTACCACTAGACCACCATAACCCTCCACCTTGTGTGCCAATACCTTTATTGTTACAAACGGTACAACTAGACCACCATAACTCTCCACCTTGTGTGCCAATACCTTTATTGCTACAAATGGTACCACTACACCACCATAACCCTTCATCTTGTGTGCCATTACCTTTATTGTTACAAACGGTACCACTAGACCACCATAACCCTCCACCTTGTGTGCCAATAACTTTATTGTTACAAATGGTACCACTAGACCACCATAACACTTCACCTTGTGTGCCAATACCTTTATTGTTACAAACAGTACCACTGGACCACCATAGCCCTCCACCTTGTGTGCCAATAACTTTATTGTTACAAATGGTACCACTAGACCACCATAACCCATCACCTTGTGTGCCAATACCTATATTGTTACAAACAGTACCACTGGACCACCATAACCCTCCACCTTGTGTGCCAATACCTTTATTGTTACAAATGGTACCACTAGAACACATAACCCTCCACCTTGTGTGCCAATACCTATATTGTTACAAACAGTACAACTGGACCACCATAACCCTCCACCTTGTGTGCCAATACCTTTATTGTTACAAACGGTACCACTAGACAACCATAACCCTCCACCTTGTGTGCCAATACCTTTATTGTTACAAACGGTACCACTAGACAACCATAACCCTCCATCTTGTGTGCCAATACCTTTATTGTTACAAACGGTACCACTAGACAACCATAACCCTGCACCTTGTGTGCCAATACCTTTATTGTTACAAATGGTACCACTAGACAACCATAACCCTCCAACTTGTGTGCCAATACCTTTATTGTTACAAACGGTACCACTAGACAACCATAACCCTCCACCTTGTGTTCCAATACCTTTATTGTTACAAACGGTACCACTAGACTACCATAACCCTCCACCTTGTGTGCCAATAACTTTATTGTTACAAACAGTATCACTAAACCACCATAACCCTCCACCTTGTGTGCCAATAACTTTATTGTTACAAACGGTACAACTAGACTACCATAACCCTCCACCTTGTGTGCCAATAACTTTATTGTTACAAACAGTATCACTAAACCACCATAACCCTCCACCTTGTGTACCAATACCTTTATTGTTACAAACGGTACCACTAGACAACCATAACCCTCCACCTTGTGTGCCAATAACTTTATTGTTACAAACGGTACCACTAGACCACCATAACCCTCAACCTTGTGTGCCAATACCTTTATTGTTACAAACGGTACAACTAGACCACCATAACCCTCCACCTTGTGTGCCAATACCTTTATTGCTACAAATGGTACCACCAGACCACCATAACCCTTCACTTTGTGTGCCAATACCTTTATTGTTACAAACAGTACCACTGGACCACCATAACCCTCCACCTTGTGTACCAATGCCTTTATTGTTACAAACAGTACAACTAGACCACCATAACCCTCCACCTTGTGTGCCAAAACCTTTATTGCTACAAATGGTACCACTAGACCACCATAACTCTTCACCTTGTGTGCCAATACCTTTATTGTTACAAACAGTACCACTGGACCACCATAACCCTCCACCTTGTGTACCAATACCTTTATTGTTACAAACAGTACCACTGGACCACCATAACCCTTCACCTTGTGTGCCATTACCTTTATTGTTACAAACGGTACCACTAGACCACCATAACCCTCCACCTTGTGTGCCAATACCTTTATTGTTACAAATGGTACCACTAGACCACCATAACCCTTCACCTTGTGTGCCAATACCTTTATTGTTACAAACAGTACCACTGGACCACCATAGCCCTCCACCTTGTGTGCCAATAACTTTATTGTTACAAATGGTACCACTAGACCACCATAACCCTTCACCTTGTGTGCCAGTACCTTTATTGTTACAAACAGTACCATTAAACCACCATAACCCTTCACCTTGTGTGCCAATACCTTTATTGTTACAAACAGTACCACTTAACCACCATAACCCTCCACCTTGTGTGCCAATATATTTATTGTTATAAATGGTACCACTAGACCACCATAACCCTTCACCTTGTATGCCGATACCTATATTGTTACAAACAGTACCACTGGACCACCATAACCCTCCACTTTGTGTGCCAATATCTTTATTGTTACAAACAGTACCACTAGACCACGATAACCTTCCACCTTGTGTACCAATAACTTTATTGTTACAAACGGTACAACTAGACAACCATAACCCTCCACCTTTTGTGCCAATAACTTTATTGTTACAAACGGTACCACTAAATAACCATAACCCTCCACCTTGTGTTCCAATACCTTTATTGTTACAAACGGTACCACTAGACAACCATAACCTTTCACCTTGTGTACCAATACCTTTATTGTTACAAACGGTACCACTAGACAACCATAACCCTCCACCTTGTGTGCCAATACCTTTATTGTTACAAACGGTACCACTAGACAACCATAACCCTCCACCTTGTGTGCCAATACCTTTATTGTTACAAACGGTACCACTAGACAACCATAACCCTGCACCTTGTGTGCCAATACCTTTATTGTTACAAATGGTACCACTAGACAACCATAACCCTCCAACTTGTGTGCCAATACCTTTATTGTTACAAACGGTACCACTAGACAACCATAACCCTCCACCTTGTGTTCCAATACCTTTATTGTTACAAACGGTACCACTAGACAACCATAACCCTCCACCTTGTGTTCCAATACCTTTATTGTTACAAACGGTACCACTAGACAACCATAACCCTCCACCTTGTGTACCAATACCTTTATTGTTACAAACAGTACCACTAGACAACCATAACCCTCCACCTTGTGTACAAATACCTTTATTGTTACAAACGGTACCACTAGACAACCATAACCCTCTACCTTGTGTTCCAATACCTTCATTGTTACAAACGGTACCACTAGACAACCATAACCCTCCACCTTGTGTGCCAATACCTTTATTGTTACAAACGGTACCACTAGACAACCATAACCCTCCACCTTGTGTGCCAATATCTTTATTGTTACAAACGGTACCACTAGACAACCATAACCCTCCACCTTGTGTGCCAATATCTTTATTGTTACAAATGGTACCACTAGACAACCATAACCCTCCACCTTGTGTGCCAATATCTTTATTGTTACAAATGGTACCACTAGACAACCATAACCCTCCACCTTGTGTACCAATACCTTTATTGTTACAAACGGTACCACTACACCACCATAACCCTCCACCTTGTGTGCCAATACCTTTATTGTTACAAACGGTACAACTAGACCACCATAACCCTCCACCTTGTGTGCCAATAACTTTATTGTTATAAAAAGTACCACTAGACCACCAAAACCCTCCACCTTGTGTGCCAGTACCTTTATTATTACAAAAAGTACCACTAGACCACCATAACCCTCCACCTTGTGTGCCAATACCTTTATTGTTACAAACAGTACAACTAGACCACTATAACCCTCCAGCTTGTGTGCCAATAACTTTACTGTTACAAAAAGTACAACTAGACCACCATAACCCTCCACCTTGCGTGCCAATAACTTTATTGTTACAAACAGTACAACTAGACAACCATAACCCTCCACCTTGTTTGCCAATACCTTTATTGTTACAAAAAGTACCACTAGACCACCATAACCCTCCACCTTGTGTGCCAATAACTTTATTGTTACAAACGGTACCACTAGACAACCATAACCCCCCACCTTGTGTGCCAATACCTTTGTTGTTACAAAACTTAATATTATGTCTAAAAGTTGAATCTTCAGATAATACTACTTTGGACTTAATTATGTTCAATAGTAATGTTTTAGTAGGTTTAAAGATCCATTTTTATGTATTAATGAGAAAAAATTGATTTTGATGAAATTGCAATTACTTGTCCCTTTATATATATGGAAATTAAGATGGGTACCTTAACAGGTTACATTCCTGTATAACATTTAAAAATAGCATTAGAGATAAAAATCTGCAATATAATACAATATAGGCGGATATATTGTTTTACTGTTTTCTATTGTTGGGGTTGATTTTACTTTGCTTTTCATTGCTTGTGGTGTCTTTATGACCAAGAAAGTTAAAAAAATCAACAGGGTATAAGCATAAAAATAACAAGTTTGCACCATTTAAATTTCCTTTTTTTGTACAAGTGACATTTTTTAGTTACATATTAATTTCATCCAAGGGGACCCTCTGTCCGTTCATCCCACAATGTTCACCTGGAAAGATTACATATAAAGAATACATTAGCTAGGTTTATAAAACTTTGCATGTTCATAGAGGGCAATAAGGAGATAATACAGGTCATTTGATTTATTCATTCAAATAAAAAATTGTGGTTGCTATGGCAACAAATTTGGCAATATTACAGATACAATCTGGATCCTTAGATATGCATGGTGTCACTATTTTTTTCGGGAACTTAGGTTCTGCAAATGTGGATGTATCAAAACAATGTAACAGAAACGTTTGATTCTCCTTTTTGCAATTATTGGATGTCGTCATGAGGTGAGGCCCAGTAGAAATGCTTCTTAAATTTGAGTATTTGGGAGGCATTTGTACGAACTCTTTAACTAGGATTAACAAAATGTAGTATTATAAATTTGGTGGAAAATTCCAAGTACCTTAACAGTATATTTTGTATTTTCAGTTGTATTGTATGTAGGAAACCTTGACTTTTTTTAATTGTTTATTTTGAAGGTAGAATTCTTTTATTATAATGAATAGTCCTTAAGACAACTCAAGAGATCGAAAATTAAATAATCAAGAGATCAAAAATTAAAATTAGGGCTTGAAATACTTATTTATTCGCCATTATTATAGGTTGGAACATAATACATAAATTCTTACTACATACATTGTAGTTGTATTTAAAACATAGCAAGTATTTTATATTTGTTCTCCAAATATCTGAAAAGTCATTATACTTGCTAGTCCCAACAAATTTTGCACAAAATTTCAAGCAACCAATCAAAGGTGCTGACCTCCTCACATAATGTTTATATTTATACATACGGGTTCCACAACACACAGCAATAATTCAATCAGCCAATCAAATGTGCTAATCTTGTAATGTGATAATTTACATTATTTGCATGCAGGGTTCTTCAATACACGCTAGCAGGATGGTTTTAGGCAATTTCCACCAAAGGTGTGAAATATTTGTGCCGTTTAATGGTTTGCAATGTACAGCTATGTCTTTAATTGTGTTGCTTGCCTTTTTTCAGCTCTATAATATCGATATAGCAGATTCGCCATTCAATGTAGGCAGATTGAGACAAACCCAGAATAATGAAGTTAGTGTTCAAGATCACAGGAATATGATTTTACCGGTAAATGGCACTAAAATAGGTGATAAACATGTTTTACCAGTAAATGGCACTAAAATAGGTGATAAACATGTTTTACCAGAAAATGTTGCTAGTAGAACAACTGGTCGAGATAAAGTTGCACATTCAAATCATACTTACTTCGGACAAACTAAAAAATACAAAAAGGTGCACATAGAAATTTCCTGCATTGACATGTGAAATCAAGTCATCAAGTGAAAGTTAGTTTCTACTTATTATTTTAGCTTGGTTGCAATGATATCTCAGAGCTTATATGAACCGCTTTCGAGTCCACTTCCTGGGTAGAACCAGTACTGAGTGTTGTTTTATGGGAAGCATCTGTTTGAGCTGGGGATTGAACCCACAACCTCTGGCATGAGCTGCCAACACTCTATCCATTAGACTACCACCCGCAAGTAGAAAGAATGTAAACAAGTGAAAGTTCACATGCAAAAATGAATATGATGACTAATGAAACCATTTTCGATGTTGGTTTAGTCTGTGATTTACTCACATCCAATGATCTAAATTTCATCAATCACACAAGTGACCAAAACCATGTACATGATTATGAAAATAGTATATGGAAGAAATCCAGCAGCTTTTGCCATTCATGCAACCGGTTTTTATATCCAAATCAGGTTAAAGTTCTCCTTTCGACAAATATTTCTGTAATAAATTTGAATTTGGAAATACCTTGTAATGTGTGTTCAACTTGTTATTTGTGTTTGAGAAAAGGTATCAAACATCACAAAGTCCTTGAAGTGGTGACTTTCTCTAATTTTAACTCTGGTAAATCCACATAGCTCATTTATCTTTCGCTTTTATATTTTTGACATCTCATTTATTTTACCTAGATCAAGCTAGCGTTACATGTTCAAAATGACTGTTTTGTCTCTTGATAACATTTTACACTAAATGGTCATTCTCTGTTGATACATATTCATAAAATAAAGAAACAAATCAAATTCATTGTTGTTTCTTTAAAACAAACTTGCTGCAATCTTTCTCTTGTATACTCATGATTATTATATTATTCTTGCAGTCAATAAATTCTACATCTTTTTATACTCCTCACCATTTATGGAGGATATAGAACTGCCATTATCCTTTTATCCATATAGTACATCTGTCCATCAAACTTTCTTCTTGAGACAGTGCCATTTAAAGTCATCAATCAAATTTTGGCCTCTCAGCATGCCAGGTATAATTGTACATATCATCATTCTGTTTCAGTCCATTGACTTATGGCACAGTTAAATAATGAATTTAATTCTGGTAAAATGTTATATCCATATACCTTACCCAGTATACCAGAAATGTCTACCTCACCCTAGGGTTGGGATAGAGATATTCAAGTATACCAGGAATGTCTACCTCACCCCAGGGTTGGGATAGAGATATTTCAATGTGGTAAAATGTTATATCCATATACCTTACCCAGTATACCAGATATGTCTACTTCATCCTAGGGTTGAGATAGAGATATTTCACTCTGGTAAAATGTTTTATCCTTATACCTTACCCAGTATACCAGGAATGTCTACCTCACCCCAGGGTTGGGATAGAGATATTTCACTGTGGTAAAATGGTATATCCATATACCTTACCAAGTATACCAGGAATGTCTACCTCACCCAAGGGTTGAGATAGAGATATTTCAGTCTGGTAAAATGTTATATCCTTATACCTTACCCAGTATACCAGGAATGTCTGCATCACCCCAGGGTTGAGATACAGATATTTCAGTCTGGTAAAATGTTATATCCATATACCTTACCCAGTATACCAGGAATGTCTACCTGACCCCAGGGTTGGAATAGATATATTTCACTCTGGTAAAATGGTATATCCATATACCTTACCCAGTATACCAGGAATGTCTACCACACTCTAGGGTTTGATAGAGATATTTCACTCTGGTAAAATGTTATATCCTTATACCTTACCCAGTATACCAGGAATGTCTTTCTCACCCTAGAGTTGAGATAGAGATATTTCACTCTGGTAAAATGGTATATCCTTATACCTTACCCAGTATACCAGGAATTTCTACCTCACCCCAGGGTTGGGATAGAGATATTTCACTCTGATAAAATGGTATATCCATATACCTTACCCAGTATACCAGGAATGTCTACTTTACCCCCAGGGTTTGGATAGAGATATTTCACTCTGATAAAAAGGTATATCCATATACCTTACCCAGTACCGTATACCAGGAATGTCTACCTCACCCTAGAGTTGGGATAGAGATATTTCACTCTGGTAAAATGGTATATCCTTATACCTTTCCCAGTATACCAGGAATGTCTACTTCACCCTAGGGTTGAGATAGAGATATTTCACTCTGATAAAATGTTATATCCATATATACCTTACCCAGTATACCAGGAATGTCTACCACACTCTAGGGTTTGGATCGAGATATTTCACTCTGGTAAAATGTTATATCCTTATACCTTACCCAGTATACCAGAAATGTCTACCACACCCTAGGGTTGAGATAGAGATATTTCACTCTGGTAAAATGTTATATCCTTATACCTTACCCAGTATACCAGGAATGTCTACCTCACCCCAAGGTTGGGATATAGATATATTACTCTGGTAAAATGGTATATCCATATACCTTACCCAGTAAACCAGAAATGTCTACCTCACCCTAGGGTTGGGATAGAGATATTTCACTCTTGTAAAATGGTATATCCATATACCTTACCCAGTATACCAGGAATGTCTACCTCAGCCTAGGGTTTGGATACAGATATTTCACTCTGGTAAAATGTTATATCCTTATACCTTACCCAGTATACCAGGAATGTCTACCTCACCCTAGGGTTGGGATAGAGATATTTCACTCTGGTCAAAAAAAAATATCCATATTCCTTACCAAATATACCAGGAATGTCTACCTCACCCCAGGGTTGGGATAGAGATAGTTCACTCTGGTAAAATGTTATATCCATATACCTTACCCAGTATACCAGATATGTCTTTCTCACCCTAGAGTTGAGATAGAGATATTTCACTCTGGTAAAATGGTATATCCTTATACCTTACCCAGTATACCAGGAATGTCTACCTCACCCCAAGGTTGGGATATAGATATATTACTCTGGTAAAATGGTATATCCATATACCTTACCCAGTAAACCAGAAATGTCTACCTCACCCTAGGGTTGGGATAGAGATATTTCACTCTGGTAAAATGGTATATCCATATACCTTACCCAGTATACCAGGAATGTCTACCTCAGCCTAGGGTTTGGATACAGATATTTCACTCTGGTAAAATGTTATATCCTTATACCTTACCCAGTATACCAGGAATGTCTACCTCACCCTAGGGTTGGGATAGAGATATTTCACTCTGGTCAAAAAAAAATATCCATATTCCTTACCAAATATACCAGGAATGTCTACCTCACCCCAGGGTTGGGATAGAGATAGTTCACTCTGGTAAAATGTTATATCCATATACCTTACCCAGTATACCAGATATGTCTTTCTCACCCTAGAGTTGAGATAGAGATATTTCACTCTGGTAAAATGGTATATCCTTATACCTTACCCAGTATACCAGGAATTTCTACCTCACCCCAGGGTTGGGATAGAGATATTTCACTCTGATAAAATGGTATATCCATATACCTTACCCAGTATACCAGGAATGTCTACTTTACCCCCAGGGTTTGGATAGAGATATTTCACTCTGATAAAAAGGTATATCCATATACCTTACCCAGTACCATATACCAGGAATGTCTACCTCACCCTAGAGTTTGGATAGAGATATTTCACTCTGGTAAAATGGTATATCCTTATACCTTTCCCAGTATACCAGGAATGTCTACTTCACCCTAGGGTTGAGATAGAGATATTTCACTCTGATAAAATGTTATATCCATATATACCTTACCCAGTATACCAGGAATGTCTACCACACTCTAGGGTTTGGATCGAGATATTTCACTCTGGTAAAATGTTATATCCTTATACCTTACCCAGTATACCAGAAATGTCTACCACACCCTAGGGTTGAGATAGAGATATTTCACTCTGGTAAAATGTTATATCCTTATACCTTACCCAGTATACCAGGAATGTCTACCTCACCCCAAGGTTGGGATATAGATATATTACTCTGGTAAAATGGTATATCCATATACCTTACCCAGTAAACCAGAAATGTCTACCTCACCCTAGGGTTGGGATAGAGATATTTCACTCTTGTAAAATGGTATATCCATATACCTTACCCAGTATACCAGGAATGTCTACCTCAGCCTAGGGTTTGGATACAGATATTTCACTCTGGTAAAATGTTATATCCTTATACCTTACCCTGTATACCAGGAATGTCTACCTCACCCTAGGGTTGGGATAGAGATATTTCACTCTGGTCAAAAAAAAATATCCATATTCCTTACCAAATATACCAGGAATGTCTACCTCACCCCAGGGTTGGGATAGAGATAGTTCACTCTGGTAAAATGTTATATCCATATACCTTACCCAGTATACCAGGAATGTCTACCTCACCCTAGGGTTGGGATAGAGATAGTTCACTCTGGTAAAATGTTATATCCATATATACCTTACCCAGTATATCAGAAATGTCTACCTCACCCTAGTGTTTGGATAGAGATATTTCACTCTGGTAAAATGTTATATCCTTATACCTTACCCAGTATACCAGGAATGTCTACCTCACCCCAGGGTTGGGATAGAGATAGTTCACTCTGGTAAAATGTTATATCCATATACCTTACCCAGTATACCAGGAATGTCTACCTCACCCTAGGGTTTGGAGAGTGATATTTCACTCTGGTAAAATGTTATATCCTTATACCTTACCCAGTATACCAAAAATGTCTACCTCACCCTAGGGTTTGGATAGAGATATTTCACTCTGGTAAAATATTATATCCTTATACCTAACCCAGTATACCAGGAATGTCTACTTCATCCTAGGGTTGAGATAGAGATATTTCACTCTGGTAAAATGGTATATCCTTATACCTTACCCAGTATACCAGGAATGTCTTTCTCACCCTAGAGTTGAGATAGAGATATTTCACTCTGGTAAAATGGTATATCCTTATACCTTTCCCAGTATACCAGGAATGTCTACCTCACCCCAGGGTTGGATTAGATATTTCACTCTGGTAAAATGGTATATCCATATACCTTACCCAGTATACCAGGAATGTCTACTTTACCCCAGGGTTTGGATAGAGATATTTCACTCTGATAAAATGGTATATCCATATACCTTACCCAGTACCATATACCAGGAATGTCTACCTCACCCTAGAGTTGGGATAGAGATATTTCACTCTGGTAAAATGGTATATCCTTATACCTTTCCCAGTATACCAGGAATGTCTACTTCATCCTAGGGTTGAGATAGAGATATTTCACTCTGGTAAAATGTTATATCCATATACCTTACCCAGTATACCAGGAATGTCTACCTCATCCTAGGGTTGGAATAGAGATATTTCACTCTGGTAAAATGGTATATCCTTATACCTTACCCAGTATACCAGGAATGTCTTTCTCACCCTAGAGTTGAGATTGAGATATTTCACTCTGGTAAAATGGTATATCCATATACCTTACCCAGTACCATATACCAAAAATGTCTACCTCACCCTAGTGTTTGGATAGAGATATTTCACTCTGGTAAAATATTATATCCCTATACCTAACCCAGTATACCAGGAATGTCTACTTCATCCTAGGGTTGAGATAGAGATATTTCACTCAGGTAAAATGGTATATCCATATACCTTACCCAGTATACCAGGAATGTCTACCTCATCCTAGGGTTGGAATAGAGATATTTCACTCTGGTAAAATGGTATATCCTTATACCTTACCCAGTATACCAGGAATGTCTTTCTCACCCTAGAGTTGAGATAGAGATATTTCACTCTGGTAAAATGGTATATCCTTATACCTTTCCCAGTATACCAGGAATGTCTACCACACTCTAGGGTTTGGATAGAGATATTTAACTCTGGTTAAATGTTATATCCATATACCTTACCCAGTATACCAGAAATGTCTACCTCACCCTAGGGTTGAGATAGAGATTTTTCACTCTGGTAAAATGTTATATCCACATACCTTACCCAGTATACCAGGAATGTCTACCTTACCCTAGGGTTGAGATAGAGATATTTCACTCTGGTAAAATGTTATATCCATATACCTTACCCAGTATACCAGAAATGTCTACCTCACCCTAGGGTTGAGATAGAGATATTTCACTCTGGTAAAATGTTATATCCTTATACTTTACCCAGTATACCAGAAATGTCTACCTCACCCTAGGGTTGAGATAAAGATATTTCACTCTGGTAAAATGTTATATCCATATACCTTACCCAGTATACCAGATATGTCTATCTCATCCTAGGGTTGAGATAGAGATATTTCACTCTGGTAAAATGTTATATCCATATACCTTATCCAGTATACCAGAAATGTCTACCTCACCCTAGGGTTGGGATAGAGATATTTCACTCTGATAAAATGGTATATCCATATACCTTACCCAGTATACCAGGAATGTCTACTTTACCCCCAGGGTTTGGATAGAGATATTTCACTCTGATAAAAAGGTATATCCATATACCTTACCCAGTACCGTATACCAGGAATGTCTACCTCACCCTAGAGTTGGGATAGAGATATTTCACTCTGGTAAAATGGTATATCCTTATACCTTTCCCAGTATACCAGGAATGTCTACTTCACCCTAGGGTTGAGATAGAGATATTTCACTCTGGTAAAATGTTATATCCATATACCTTACCCAGTATACCAGGAATGTTTGCCTCACCCTAGGGTTTGGATAGAGATATTTCACTCTGGTAAAATGGTATATCCTTATACCTTACCCATTATACCAGGAATGTTTACCACACCTTAGGTTTGAGATAGAGATATTTCACTCTGGTAAAATGTTATATCCATATACCTTACCCCGTATACCAGGAATGTCTTCCTCACCCTAGGGTTTGGATAGAGATATTTCACTCTTGCTCATTAAATATACACCTTGGCATGACATTACATCTTGGATTGTTGAAATTTGAAAGTGACTGGTTACAGCAGAGAGTACCACAGTGCCCTAAGTCTGTACCTGTTACCTGGGATGATAAAGGAAATAAGAATGACAGAAATATGATAGCTTACAGGGAAGGTAGGTTTTCAGACTGTGTGAAATTGTGAGAAATCAAACTAAATTGCATATTTAATGCTATGTTTATAAGTAGCTTGTCCATGTGAAATAATTATACAGCTGAATGTATACATTTTTTTTTTTGCAGAATGGATTTAAAAAACCTAATAACTGACAGTGCACCCGGATTACAGATGGACTTCTAATGAAAATGTAAGTAAAAAATGCATGTATATATTTTGTATCTGTTTTTAACTATGGTAGATATTTCTTGACTGAGTAGTACATCTGATCACAAAGTCATGAACGTTGCCTGTTATGTTCAGGGATAGTGCAACATATTGCACGTCTCTAAGAAGCCTTTCAAAGATTTTTTATTTTGCGTCTCCCAAGTTATGGACAGCAGATTGGATATCCAAATAATAAATAGCTGTCCATTCACACCTTATTTAATAAGGCTAGGTTCATAGATTGAACACAGTTCTGTCCAATATATCATGCTTGTATATACTCACTGACCTTATATTGACAAAATGATACCTTTTCAAACGTGCTAAAATAATATGTTGTAAAGAGATTTCCTAACTTGGACTATGCACCTAGGTAAGAATAAAATAGAATTCCCGCTTGCAACATACCGGTAGTTTGTGATGTATTATAAGAGTCACAGGATTATTTGATCCAATATACAGGTTCACACGTAGTAAAAATTGTTTCAATTTAGTAAGATCAAGTCCTAATGACATGTGAAGGTCATCAAGCTGTATTTAAGTGCTGTCTATCTTTAGAATGGGGATTTTGTTTTAAGTTTACCACTGCAATTAAACTATCAGTTTTGTCACGTTTTGGTGGTTTTGTCATACCAAACCATTCAGATTTTTTTTTTTTAATAATTACTTTATTTTTTAAGACATTTTACTGTGTTTTATTTCATGATATACACCCTTTAAACTATCTTATAAACCTCTCCTGTGGTTTTTAAGAGTCTAACTTGTAAATAGACATGATACTACTCACCAAATGAAAATGTTTCTAAATTTAAAAAAAAACATTTATTTAATAAATCTTCTTGTTTACAATTTTAGAGGACACACTTGTAATAAAGCAGATAATATCCATGTAAACAAAGGTTTGAATGAGTAATATTATTGTTGTTGAAGTGCTGCTGTGTCATCTGAAATGGTAAGTTAAAAGTTTTAAACTAAATGTGATCAGCAAATAGAAAAAGAGAAATGATAACAAAATAAGGACAGTGTCATAAATCTTGTATAAGAGGCTGCTGTCTATTAAATGTTAAAGTGTGGAACAGTTGCATTCACAGTGCTGAATATGTAACAAGAAGAGAAAAATAGGCAGTGGTACAATAGCATTCACAGTACTGAATATGTAACAAGAAGAGAAAAATAAGCAGTGGTACAGTCGCATTCACAGTGCTGAACATGTCACAAGAAGAGAAAAATAGGCAGTGGTACAGTCACATTCACAGCGCTGAAGATGTAACAAGAAGAGAAAAATAGGCAGTGGTACAGTCGCATTCACAGCGCTGAACAGGTAACAAGAAGAGAAATAAAGGCAGTGGTACAGTCGCATTCACAGTGCTGAACATGTCACAAGAAGAGAAAAATAGGCAGTGGTACAGTCGCATTCACAGTACTGAATATGTAACAAGAAGAGAAAAATAGGCATTGGTACAGTCGCATTCACAGTGCTGAATATGTAACAAGAAGAGAAAAATAGGCAGTGGTACAGTTGCATTCACAGTGCTGAACATGTAACAAGAAGAGTTAAATAGGCAGTGGTACAGTCGCATTCACAGTTCTAAACAGGTAACAAGAAGAGAAAAATAGGCAGTGGTACAGTCGCATTCACAGTGCTGAACATGTAACAAGAAGAGAAAAATAGGCAGTGGTACAGTCACATTCACAGCGCTGAACATGTAACAAGAAGAGAAAAATAGGCAGTGGTACAGTCGCATTCACAGCGCTGAACAGGTAACAAGAAGAGAAAAAAAGGCAGTGGTACAGTCGCATTCACAGTGCTGAACATGTCACAAGAGAAGAAAAATAGGCAGTGGTACAGTCGCATTCACAGTGCTGAACATGTAACAAGAAGAGAAAAATAGGCAGTGGTACAGTTGCATTCACAGTACTGAACATGTAACAAGAAGAGAAAAATAGGCAGTGGTACAGTCACATTCACAGTGCTGAACATGTAACAAGAAGAGAAAAATAGGCAGTGGTACAGTTGCATTCACAGTGGTGAACATGTAACAAGAAGAGAAAAATAGGCAGTGGTATAGTCGCATTCACAGTGCTGAACATGAGACAAGAAGAGAAAAATAGGCAGTGGTACAGTCCCATCAACAGTGCTTGACATGTGACAAGAAGATAAAAATAGGCTGTGGTACAGTTGTATTCAAGTGCTGAACATGTAACAAGAAGAGAAAAATAGTCAGTGGTACAGTCTCACTCACAGTGCTGAACATGTAACATGAAGAGAAAAATAGGCAGTGCTACAGTTCCATTCACAGTGCTGAACATGTAACATGAAGTGAAAAATAGGCAGTGGTACAGTTCCATTCACAGTGCTGAACATGTAACAAGAAGAGAAAATAGGCAGTGATACAGTTGCATTCACAGTGTTGAACATGTTATAAGAAAAGAAAAAAGGCAGTGGTACAGATGCATTCAAAGTGCTGAACATGAAACAAGAAGAGAAAAATAGGCAGTGGTACAGTTCCATTCACAGTGCTGAACATGTAACAAGAAGAGAAAAATAGGCAGTGATACAGTTGCATTCACAGTGTTGAACATGTAACAAGAAGAGAAAAAGGCAGTGGTACAGTTGCATTCACAGTGCTGAACATGTAACAAGAAAAGAAAAATAGGCAGTGGTACAGTCTCATTCAAGTGCTGAACATTTAACAAGAAGAGAAAAATAGGCAGTGGTACATTCTCATTCAAGATAATTGGCAGTGGTTCAGTCACATTCACAGTGCTGAACATGTAACAAGAGAAAAATAGAAAGTGCTACAGTTGCATTCACAGTGCTGAACATTTAACAAGAATAAAAAAGTAGGCAGTGGTACAGTTCGTTCACAGTGCTGAACATGTGACAAGAAGAGAAAAATAGGCAGTTGTACAGTTGCATTAAAAGTGCTGAACATGTAAAAGAGGAGAAAAATAGGCAGTGGTACATTCTCATTCAAGAAAATTGGCAGTGGTACAGTCGCATTCACAGTGCTGAACATGTAACAAGAGAAAAATAGGAAGTGGTACAGTTGCATTCACAGTGCTGAACATGTGACAAGAAGAGAAAAATAGGCAGTGGAACAGTCTCATTCAAGTGCTGAACATTTAACAAGAACAAAAAAATAGGCAGTGGTACAGTCGCGTTCACAGTGCTGAACATGTGACAAGAAGAGAAAAATAGGCAGTGGTACAGTTACATTCACAGTGCTGAACATGTAGCAAGAAGAGAAAAATAGGCAATAGTACAGTTGCATTCACAGTGCAGAGCATGTAGCAAGAAGAGAAAAATAGGCAGTGGTACAGTTGCATTCACAGTGCTGAACATGTAGCAAGAAGCGAAAAATAGGTAGTGGAACAGTTGCATTCACAGTGCTGAATATGTAACAAGAAGAGAAAAATAGGCAGTGGTACAGTCACATTCAAAGTGCTGAACATGTGACAAGAACAGAAAAATAGGCAGTGGTACAGTGCTGAACATGTGACAAGAAGACAAAAATTGGGCAGTGATACAGTTGCATTCACAGCGGTGAACATATAACAAGAGAAAAATAGGAAGTGGTACAGTTGCATTCAAAGTGCTGAACATGTGACAAGAAGAGAAAAATAGGCAGTGGTACAGTTGTATTCACAGTGCTGTGCATGTAACAAGAAGAGAAAAATAGGCAGTGGTACAGTTGTATTCACAGTGCTGAGCATGTAACAAGAAGAGAAAAATAGGCAGTGGTACAGTTGTATTCACAGTGCTGAGCATGTATCAAGAAGAGAAAAATAGGCATTTTGTCTAGTTCAAAATCTGAATTATGGAAGTGTGGGTGGATTTGCTATTGTGTAAATGTACTTGGCTTTATTTAAACTCCATCAACAAATAAAACAAATTGCCATATATAATACATTGTATACACATATACCTTATGTATAATGATCTATGGATATATCATTGGTGTTAAAGTGACTTAACATTTACCTTGCTGGCTGTAAATCAATTCTGTTTTATACTGCAATTATGGACTCTTGTTATTAAGAGAATCTATGTCAAAAGTTGTTGACTAGTTGTTTAAAGAGAGTGTATCAGAAAAACATGCTATAAATGTCTTTATAAATGAAATAATCATTAAAATGGATAAAAAGCCTCTCAATATCATAAATAAATAAAAACAGAATAGTTTAGTATGTCAAATCCACTAAAATGTCAGAATCCATATGTAAATTAGAGCGGTAAACTTGTAACGATATGCCCATTCTGAAAATAGACAGCACTTAAATACTGTTTGATGATGACCTTTGCATCATCATCCTGACTCTTTCTATGATGAAACAATTTTTACTACCTGTAAACCTGTATAACAGATCAAACTGAAATCAAAATGAAATCATGAGACTCATTTAATGTCACAAAATATGTTGCCATTTTAACTGGGAAATCTATTTAAGTCTAATGTAAGAGCATAGCCCAAGTCAGATAACCCTTTTTCAATATATTATTTTAGCATTATTTTGGCAATATGGGTTCAGTGAGTGTATATAGGCATTTGATATAGGGGGGAAAATGTTTTCAGCCAAATTTTAAATTTTGAAAAATCCTTATAATATCAACACATTATTTTTACTATGCTAGTCACTTTAGAAGGAGTGATACATAGGTGGCCATAAAGGAAACATCTTAAATGTAAAATTATTAAATATAAAAGATGGATGGATTTCTAATACAGTATTTACAGATTGTTCCAACATAGAATTTACCATTTTCCGTATAAATTGTTAGGGATTATGCCCACATAATACTTATGGATCATTACATATAAAATTCATGGTTATTCCTATCCCCCCCCCCCCCCCCCCCCCCCCTAAATATGCCCCCTCTAAACCAAAATCCTGAAACCACACCTGTTGATGGTTTGTTCCAATAAATAAATATGATAAAATTTATTAATCATTATAAGAATTATAAGAATTACGGATTTTTACCATAAATACAAGATTTATGAATCATCATCAGGTTATCATATATAACATCAGCCATGATGTGGTCGGCCATCTACAACAACAATGATCAAGCAGTTCTGTACAGGAGTAATCAACTTGATGGCTAAACTAGGGCATGGACCAAACATCTGCCGTGTGTTAATATTGATTTAATTTATTCTTTTACATAATTGAAAAACACTTCAGAAATTTTTTTCTGTTCAAATACACAAATAATTTATTTTCTTTGAAGTAGATCATGAAATAGATAAAAGAAGAATGACCTGTTTGGAGATTATTCTGAATGGGTTGTGTACTGCCCTGTAGCTATTTGCTTGCTTACAAAGGTGACTGCATCAGGAAGATTTTCAGTACTTTTTGGTTAGGTCGCATGAGTGACTGAACCCTATATAAGGGCGAGTTATGAAATTGACTCTGGGTGCTGCCATATTGAATCGTCACGATCACATGTTAAAAACACGGCATTCGCCACATGGAGGTCGCTATTGTTTTTCTAAACAGTGCATCATGTGAATGTACAAACTGCTATTGATATTAAAACCTAGTCATGTTCCGACCACTTTCCGGCTAATAGGAAAATTCAAATGCGGTGTGTGTAATAACTGATTGTGATGTTTTAAAGATCACTATGAATTGTTCTTTGCATATCTAATCAGGAAAAAAAAATGATATGCCTGAAATAAAGGAATTTTCTAAAATTCCTTGCTTAAATAATGTCTTGAAACTTATCTTCTTTGACAATTTATCGCTGTTTCTGACAGATTCTTACTGAGTTAATGTAAATAATTTTCAAATAACAATGAATTTACTCAATTATGTTTACTAAGTTATGTGGAGATGCCAGATCATTGTATGAGGTTATGTGGAGATGTCAGATCATTGTATGAGGTTATGTTTAGATGCCTGATCATTGTATTAGGTTATGTGGAGATGCCAAATCATTGTATGAGGTTATGTGTAGATGTCAGATCATTGTATGAGGTTATGTGTAGATGCCAGATCATTGTATGAGGTAATGTGTAGATGTCAGATCATTGTATAAGGTTATGTGTAGCTGTCAGATCATTGAATGAGGTATTGTGTAGATATAAGATCATTGTATGAGGTTATGTGGAGATGCCAAATCATTGTATGAGGTTATGTGTAGATGTCAGATCATTGTATGATGTTATATGTAGATGTCATATCATTGTAAGAGGCTATGTGTAGATGTCAGATCATTGTATGATGTTATGTGTAGATGCCTTATCATTGTATGAGGTTATGTGTAGATGTCAGATCATTGTATAAGGTTATGTAATTATGCCATATTATTGTATGAGGTTATGTGTGGATGCGAGGTCATTGTATGAGGTTATGTGTAGATGTCAGATCATTTTATAAGGTTATGTGTAGATGCCATATCATTGTATGAGGTTATGTATAGATGCCAGATAATTGCATGAGCTTAAGTGTAGATGTCAGATCATTGTATAAGGTTATGTGTAGATGTCAGATCATTGAATAAGGTTATGTGTAGATTTCAGATCATTGTTTGTGGTTATATGTTAATGCCAGATCATTGTATGAGGTTATGTGTAGATGCCAGATCACTTTATAAGGTTATGTGTGGATGTCAGATAATTGTATGAGTTTATGTGTAGGTGTTAGATCATTGTATAAGGTTATATGTAGATGTCAGATCATTGTATGTGGTTATGTGTTGATGCCAGATCATTGTATGAGGTTATGTGTAGATGTCAGATCATTGTATGAGGTTATGTGGAGATGTCAGATCATTGTATGAGGTTATGTGTAGATGCCAGATCACTTTATAAGGCTATGTGTGGATGTCAGATAATTGTATGTGGTCATATGATGATGCCAGATCATTGTATGAGGCTATGTGTAGATGCCAGATCATTGTATGAGGATATGTGTAGATGCCAGATCATTGTATGAGGCTATGTGTAGATGCCAGATCACTTTATAAGGCTATGTGTGGATGTCAGATAATTGTATGAGTTTATGTGTAGGTGTAAGATCATTGTATAAGGTTATATGTAGATGCCAGATCATTGTATGAGGTTATGTTTAGATGCCAAATCATTGTATAAGGTTATTTGTAGATGCCAGATTATTGTATGAATTATGTGTAGATGCCAGATCATTGTATGAATCATTTGTATATGCCAGATCATTTTATGAGTTTATGTGTAGATGCCAGATCATTGTATGAGGATATGTGTAGATGCCAGATCATTGTATGAGGTTATGTGTAGATGCCAGATCATTGTATGAATTATGTGTAGATGCCAGATCATTGTATGAGGATATGTGTAGATGCCAGATCATTGTATGAGGATATGTGTAGATGCCAGATCATTGTATGAGGTTATGTGTAGATGTCAGATCATTGTAAGAGGTTATATTTAGATGTAAGATCATTGTATAAGGCTATGTGTAGATGCCAGATCATTGTATGATGTTATGTGTAGATGCCAGATCATTGTATGAGGATATGTGTAGATGCCAGATCATTGTATGAGGTTATGTGTAGATGCCAGATCATTGTATGAGGTTATTTGTAGATGTCAGATCATTGTAAGAGGTTATATTTAGATGTAAGATCATTGTATAAGGCTATGTGTAGATGCCAGATCATTGTATGATGTTATGTGTAGATGCCAGATCATTGAATGAGGATATGACTGTGCAGATGCCAGATCATTGTATGAGATAATGTGCAGTTGCCAGATCATTCTATGAGATAATGTGTAAATTCAAGATCATTGTAAAAGGTTATGTGTAGATGCCAGATCATTGTATGAGGATATTTGCATATATACTCACAGCTTTCATTTTGATCTCCACCACTTATACAGTAGTTATATTATATCTAAAATATCGCAGACTGTTCAAATAATTAATCATTCAACAGCCCAATGACCATTGAATTGTTATTTGATGATTCGTGCTTTATAGCACATATTTATGTTTGATCCTCATTAAACCTACTACGGTGTTATATTAGTATTTATATCTTGGACAATGTCTAAACCAAATCAGATGATTAGTGTAGGTGTTTGAATCATAAAAAATTGTGTTATTTGACCGTTTATGAACTCTAGGTATTGCAGTCTTCATAAAACTGACACAGTAGTTATATAACCATAGTCTTGGATAAGTTGGCCCTTTGCTTTGTCAAGATTTGCACAATGTGGTGTTCGTCTTTGTTTCCTGTTTTTCATGAAATACCTGCAAAACTGAAACTGAAGCAAGCACTTCCTTTAAACACCACTCCATACCATTAAGTCACTGGGTTCAGCGGCATCTATATGTTAATGGGTGTGTACCCTGGTATGTCATTAAAAGCTCAAATCTTTATCATCTGGATCAAAGAGAAGCATTAAAATTATTTCTGATCAAAGATATTTAATATCCAGTGTGGTCATTCATTCATAGGATATCATTCTAATCTATTATAAAAGGAAGCTAAATTGTGAAGTTTTACATTAAAATAAGCATTAAAATCAAAGGCAGTTTTGTCTATCTGTAAATTCACTTACATTCAATAACACAAATTCCTTTATTCACTGGCATGTGTGTTTAATCCATAACCCATTAAATATCTATAGCAGACAACGCTAAATCCATTATCATTGGTAAGGTAGTTGATTACAAGATTATGAATTTGAGCCACACAATGTAGACACTAACCTGACTTGGAGTTAGTCTATCTGGGTTTATGTTGTAGACACTAACCTGACTGGGAGTTAGTCTATCTGGGTTTATGTTGTAGACACTAACCTGACTGGGAGTTAGTCTATCTGGGTTTATGTTGTAGACTCTAACCTGACTAGGAGTTAGTCTATCTGGGTTTATGTTGTAGACTAACCTGACCGGGAGTTAGTCCATCTGGGTTTATGTTGTAAACTGACCTGACTGGGAGTTAGTCTATCTGGGTTTATGTTGTAGACTAACCTGACCAGGATTTAGTCTTGTAGACTAACCTGACCGGGAGTAAGTCTTTCTGGGTTTATGTTGTAGACTAACCTGACCAAGAGTTAGTCTATCTGGGGTAATGTTGTAGACTAACCTGACCGGGAGTTAGTCTATCTGGGTTTATGTTGTAGACTAACCTGACTGGGAGTTAGTCTATCTGGGTTTATGTTGTAGACACAAACTTGACTGGGAGTTAGTCTATCTGGGTTTATGTTGTAGACACTAACCTGACTTGAGTTAGTCTATCAAAGTTTATGTTGTAGACACTAAACTGACCGTGAGTTAGTCTATCTGGGTTAATGTTGTAGACTTACCTGACTGGGAGTTAGTCTATCTAGGTTTATGTTGTAGACACAAACTTGACTGGGAGTTAGTCTATCAGGGTTTATGTTGAAGCATCTAACCTGACTGGGAGTTAGTCTATCAGGGCTTAAATTGTAGACTCTAACCTGACTGGGAGTTAGTCTTTCTGGGTTTATGTTGTAGACACTAACATGACCAGGAGTTAGTCTATCTTGGTTTATGTTGTAGACACTAACCTGAATGGGAGTTAGTCTATCTGTGTTTATGTTGTAGACTCTAACCTGATTGGGAGTTAGTCTATCAGGGCTTAAATTGTAGACTCTAACCTGACTGGGAGTTTGTCTATCTGGGTTAATGTTGAACACTCTAACCTGACAGGGAGTTAGTCTATTTGGGTTTATGTTATAGACTCTAACCTGACTGGGAGTTACATGTAGTCTATCTGGGGTTGAACACTCTAACCTGACTGGGAGTTAGTCTATCAGGGTTTAAATTGTAGACACTAACATGACTGGGAGTTAGTCTATCTGGGTTTATGTTGTAGAAACTAACCTGAATGGGAGTTAGTCTATCTGTGTTTATGTTGTAGACTCTAACCTGATGAGAGTTAGTCTATCAGGGCTTAAATTGTAGACTCTAACCTGACTGGGAGTTAGTCTATCTGGGTTTATGTAGAAGACTCTAACCTTACAGGGAGTTAGTCAATTTGGGTTTATGTTATAGACTCTAACCTGACTGGGAGTTACATGTAGTCTATCTGGGTTTATGTTGTAGACTTTAACCTGACTGTGAGTTACATGTAGTCTATCTGGGTTTATGTTGTAGACTCTAACCTGACTGGGAGTTACATGTAGTCTATCTGGGTTTATGTTGTAGACTTTAACCTGACTGTGAGTTACATGTAGTCTATCTGGGTTTATGTTGTAGACTCTAACCTGACTGGGAGTTACATGTAGTCTATCTCAGTTTATGTTGTAGACACTAACCTGACTGGGAGTTACATGTAGTCCATCTGGGTTTATGTTGTAGACTTTAACCTGACTGAGAGTTACATGTAGTTTATCTGGGTTTATGTTGTAGACACTAACCTGACTGAGAGTTACATGTAGTCTATCTGGGTTTATGTTGTAGACACAAACTTTACTTGGAGTTATTCAATATTGTTATTATTTTCTGTCAAATCCCCTTCTGGCTGTTATGATTCAGATGGGTTGTACACTGTATAAAATAATATGCAAAAATGGTAAGCACATGAAGGCTCGCTACCCCATAGACAAGGTCAATGTTTTAACAAGGGACACAACTCTATTCAAAATCAAGAAAGAAACATGGAACCTACATACCTCGATACATAGAACCTACATACATGGATACATGAAACCTACATACATAGATACTACATACATGTAACCTGCATACATGGATACATGGAACCTACTTACATGGATACTACATACATGGAACCTACATACATGGTTACTACATACATGGATACTAAATACATCGAATCTACATACATGGATACTACATATATGGTTACTACATACATGGATAATAATTACATTGATACTACATATATGGATACTACATAAATGGATACTACATACATGGATACTACATACATGGATAATAATTACATTGATACTACATATATGGATACTACATAAATGGATACTTCATACATGGATACTACATACATGGATACTACATACATGGATAATAATTACATTGATACTAAATATATGAATACTACATACATGGATACTACATACATGGAACCTACTACATGGATACTACATGCATGGATATCACAAACATGGATACTACATATATGGAACCTACATACATGGAACCTACATAAATGGATACTACATACATGGACACTACATACATGGATACTACATACATGGAACCTACATACATTGATATTACATACATGGATACTACATACATGGAACCTACTATATTGATACTACATACATGGAATCTCTTTCATGGATACTACATACATCTAAACTACATACATGGAACCTTCATAAATGGATACTACATAACATGGATACTACAAACAAGGATACTACATACATGGAATCTACATACATGGAACTACATAAATGAATACAATATACATGGACACTACATACATGTATACTACATACATGGAACCTACATACATTGATATTACATACATTGATACTACATACATGGAACCTACTAAATGGATACTACATACATGTATACTACATACATGTATACTACATACATGTATACTACATACATGTATACTACATACATTGATACTACATACATGGATTCTACAAACATGGATGCTACATACGGACGTTCTCGCAAATGGGTATTTAAGTGGCTTCTTTGCATCAAACGCATTACTTGTGTGGCTAAAGTTTAGTCACGTAAGAGAAAAAAAGCCACCTAAGGTCTGTTTTTTAAGTGTCTAGAACAGCCACGTAATGTTTTTTCAACAGCTTTTCAACTGTCCATAAAAATTACTAACCCTAAACCCTAGACACTTAAATACCCATTTGTCCGCCCATGGAACCTACATACATGGAACCTACATAAATGGATACTACATACATGGACACTACATACATGGATACTACATACATGGAACTTACATACATTAATATTACATATATGGATACTACATACATGGAACTTACTACATGGATACTACATACATGTATACTACATACAGGGATACTACATACATGGAACCTACTACATGGATACTACATACTTTGATACTACATACATGGATACTACTTGATGGAAAATACATACATGGAACATACATACATGGAACATATATACATGGATACTACATACATGGATATTACATACATGGAATCTACATACATGGAATGTACATACATTGAATATACATACATGGAACCTACATACATGGAACCTACATACATAGACACTACATACATGGACACTAAATACATGGATACTACATACATGGAACCTACATACATGGATACTACATATATGGATGCTACATACATGCAAACTCATACATGGAACATACATTCATGAATACTTCATACATGGATAAATTGTACATGGAATTTACATACATGGATACTACATATACATGGAACCGACATACCTGCATACATGGAACCTACATAGTTACATGGATACTACATACATGGAACCTACATACTTGGAACCTACATACATGAATACTACTTACATGGATACTACATACATGAATACTACATACATGAATACTACATATATGGATACTACCTACATGGAAACTACTACCCGGACACTAGATACATGGATACTTCATACATGGATACTACATACATGAAACCTATATACATGGATACTGCATATATGGAACCTACATACATGGATACTACATACATGGATACTACATACATGGAACTTACATACATTGATATTACATACATGGACATTACATACATGGAACTTACTACATGGATACTACATACATGTATACTACATACATGGATACTACATACATGGAACTTATTACATGGATACTACATACATGTATACTACATACATGGATACTACATACATGGAACCTACTACATGGATACTACATACATGGATAGTAAAAACATGGATACTACATATATGGATAGTACATACATGAATAGTATATACATGGATACTACATACATGGATACTGCATACATTGATACTACATACATGGATAGTATATACATGGATACTACATACATGGATACTACTAAAGAAATAATAAGACTGAGATAATGCATGAATAAAAGTAATTTAAATAATGAAGGCAAAATGCATGTAAGGCATGGAACTACATGTAAGGCAAGGAACTACATGTAAGGCATGGAACTACATATAATGCATGGAACTACATGTAAGGCATGAAACTACATGTAAGGCATGGAACTACATAAAAGGTATGGAACTACATGTAAGGCATGGAACTACATGTAAGGCATGGAACTACATGTAAGGCATGGAACTACATAAAAGGCATGGAACTACATGTAAGGCATGAAACTACATTTTAGGCATGGAACTACATAAAAGGCATGGAACTACATGTAAGGCATGGAACTACATAAAAGGCATGGCACTACATAAAAGGCATGGAACTACATGTAAGGCATGGAACTACATAAAAGGCATGGAACTACATGTAAGGCATGAAACTACATTTTAGGCATGGACTCATTTCTTGTACCAGTTACATATTTTTCAAGGCTTTGTTTAAAATTGTATATTTTATAGTTTTATAAATACAATTTGTTTTATTTCACAGTTAGGTTTTGTTGAATTTAACAACATTTATAGCATTGTGAAATATAACAAAAGTGTTTGGAGTTTATTTTGTAATATTGTAATATTTCATCTTAAATGCTGTACAAAATTCAAGTACATTTTTACAAACCTCATTACCTCATAAAAACGTATTAGCTACGCCTGGGTAAGCTTAGAATCACATTATTAGTGTAACAGACTAGAATATTTTGAATTCTTCAAATCGCTATTAAACATTTATTTTAGTATTATCAGTGTAGTAACAATTTGAACTATTTAAACATTCCACATTTACCCAAACTATGATTAAATATTGTCAAACAGCTCTTGATAAATGTTTGGCATTTATTTAGCATTTATTTGAACATTGTCAGAATGGTTACCCAAATATTGTGTATTTAACAGATTATGTTTGACCATTAAATGGAATCAGGGATAATCTCAGTGACCCCGAAAAATTTGATAAGAAAAAGATAGACTTTGTTGATAATTAATTCCACATGAATGATTTCAAATAGGCGTGTTTATCTGTACAATTTAGCGTTATGTGTTAATTACTGTTCAGTTATCTCTCAGTGCTCATCACATCATTTAACATTGTGAATAAAATAATGGATATGCAACTTTCAAGTTGATATAATATATTTAAATATAATAGCGAATATTTACTACAGTTGCTTGTTTGGCCATGCAAGTACATTAACATTGGCTCATTCATGTGTAAATGCTAACTGGGGGTACTAAAAGTTTAATTGTGTTAAACTCTTCAATAGGCATTTATTGTGATGCATTATGGGTGCAGTGAAATGTTAAGGTTAAAATGTATTATGTATAATCATGTAATTAATTGACAATTGGAAGACACATGCTTTCTTTGTCTGTGTAAGGATGCTTATAAATGATGCGATGAAACTAGATGGAGTAGTCATTTTTGGGAATAATTAACTGAATGAAACATTCATAAAATAAATTGGAAATATGTGACATAATCTGTTGTATACATTTTATCTGTATTCCTATTTGGGCTCCGATGTGTGATACAAAGTGTTGAAACTGGATCGAATAGAAATTTTGTGGGAATAATTGAATGTTCATGAAATAAATTTGAAACATGTGATATTTTACCTTGTATACTTGTACCTGCTTCGCAAGTAGATGATTTAAAACAAGTGCTGGAATTAAGTGATAATGGAATTTATAAAAAATGACCAACAATAATTCAAGTTATGGAATAAAATCTGATATATTATTATAGTTCTTTGTCACAGGTTAGTTTTTAATACCTCTTGTTCAGTTGCCTTTTTTTTCAGTTTTTTTTTTTTAAATTATTTAATTTGAAGTGTAAACAGCTTGAAAAATAATTCTCTTGGGGTTAAAATGACTTGTTTGTAATTGTAAAAATCACTTGAGGTGTAAATAAGTTCTTATATATCACATCAGTAGATTATTGAAGTGTTACTGAATTGTTTATTTCAGGAGTTTATTGAGGTGTAAATGACTTTTATTTCAGTAGTTTATTGAAGTGTCACTGACTTGTTTATTTCAGTAGTTTATTAGGGTGTAAATGACATGTTATTTCAGTAGTTTACTGAGGTGTAGCTGACTTGTTTATTTCAGTAGGTTATTGCAATGTTATTGACTTGTTTATTTCAGTAGTTTATTGAGGTGTAAATGACTTGTTTATATTAGAATTTTAATGAGGTGTAGCTGACTTGTTTATTTCAGTAGATTATTGCAGTGTTATTGACTTGTTTATTTCAGTAGATTATTGAGGTGTAAATGACTTGTTTATTTCAGTAAATTATTGAGGTGTTATTGACTTGTTTATTTCAGTATAATATTGAGGTGTAAATGATTTGTTTATTTCAGTAGTTTATTGAGGTGTAACTGAATTGTTTATTTCAGAAGATTATCGGGGTGGAACAAACTTCTTATTTTCAATAGATTATTGGGGTGGAACTGACTTTTTTTTTTTCAGTAGTTTATTGAGATGTAAATGGCTTGTTTATTTCAGTATTTTATTTAGGTGTTACTGAATTGTTTATTTAACTAGATTATTGAGGTGTTATTGACTTGTTTATTTCAGTAGATTATTGATGTGTAAATGACTTGTTTATTTCAGTAGTTTATTGAGGTGAAACTGAATTGTTTATTTCAGAAGATTATCGGGGTTGAACAAACTTCTTAATTTCAGTAGATTATTGGGGTGTAACCGACTTGTTTTTTTTTACAGTAGTTTATTGAGTAGTAACTGACTTGTTTATTTCAGTAGTTTATTTAGGTGTTACTGAATTGTTTATTTCAGTAGATTATTGAGGTGTAAATATATCGTTTATTTCAGTAGTTTAATGAGGTTTAACTGACTTGTTTATTTTAGTAGATTATTGAGGTGATACTGAATTGTTTATTTCAGTAGATTATTGAGGTGTCAATAACTTGTTTATTTTAGTATATTATTGAGGTGTTAATGACTTGTTTATTTCAGTAGATTATTGAGGTGTACATTACTTGTTTATTTCAGTAGTTTATTGAGTAGTAACTGACTTGTTTATTTCAGTATTTATTGAGGTGTAAATGACTTGTTTATTTCAGTAGATTTTTGAGGTGTACATTACTTGTTTATTTCAGTAGTTTATTGAGGTGCTACTGAACTGTTTATATAGTAGTGTATTGAGGTTAAACTGA
Source organism: Panopea generosa (assembly GCA_029582155.1). Taxonomy (NCBI): domain Eukaryota; kingdom Metazoa; phylum Mollusca; class Bivalvia; order Adapedonta; family Hiatellidae; genus Panopea; species Panopea generosa. The sequence continues at coordinate 36,403,590 of CM055911.1, read as the reverse complement.
ATTGTTTATTTCAGTAGTAAATTGTGGTGTAAATAACTTGTTTATTTCAGTAGTTTATTGAGGTGTAAATGACTTGTTTATTTCAGTAGTTTAATGGGGGTAACTGACTTGTTTATTTTAGTAGATTATTGGGTTGTAACTGACTTGTTTATTTCAGTAGTTTATTGAGGTGTAAATGACTTGTTCATTTCAGTAGTTTATTGAGGTGTACCTGACTTCTTTATTTCAGTAGTTTATTGAGGTGTAAATGACTTGTTTATTTCAGTAGTTTATTGAGTAGTAACTGACTAGTTTATTTCAGTAGTTTATTGAGGTATAAATGACTTGTTTATTTCAGTAGTTTATTGAGTAGTAACTGACTTATTTTTTCAGTAGTTTCTTACAGTATCAATTACATGTTTATTTCAATAGTTGATTGGAAATAAAATTAACTGACACTGGTTTGACCAATCTGGATATATTAATAATAAATATGCACTGACACTGGGTTGACTGGTCCTGGTGATATTATTAGTAAATATGCACTGACACTGGGTTGACTGGTCCTGGTGATATTATTAGTAAATATGCACTGACACTGGGTTGACTGGTCCTGGTGATATTATTAGTATATATGCACTGACGCTGGGTTGACTGGTCCTGGTGATATTATTAGTAAATACGCACTGACACTGGGTTAACTGGTCCTTGTGATATTATCAGTAAATATGCACTGACACTGGGTTGACTGAAACTGGTGATATTATAAGTAAATATGAACTGACACTGGGTTGACTGGTCCTGATGATATTATTAGTAAATGTGCACTGACACTGGGTTGACTGGTCCTGGTGATATTATTAGTATCTATGTACTGACACTGGGTTGACTGGTCCTGGTGATATTATTAGTAAATGTGCACTGACACTGGGTTGACTTATCCTGGTGATATTATTAGTAAATATGACTTTAATGCGGCCAGGGGCCAGTCTATTTCATCCCAAACAATACCTGTAAGCGGTCAGATATAGTGGCCGGTCAGATATAGTGGCCGACCCTTATCACTTAGCAGTCACACCTTTTAGCTGGCCACTATTCCAATCATATTGTATAATAGCCACCTGTGTTAAGCAGCTAGTTTGGCCATTTCCCTTGGGTGGCTGCTTAATACAGGTTAGACTGTACTTATTTTTATGATCATGGCCACAGGGCCATGAACTGTTCAAATGGCATTGCCCCAGCTCGATCACCATGACCCTAACTATTTTTAAACACTAACATTATTTAAATTTTTTGTTTTTCAGCTGAGCTACATGTTTAGCATTTCTAAGTATTATTCTCTTTGGAAATCAAAACTTTGTTGTTGTATTCTTTTTCCCAAAAACATTTCTCTTCTGGCTCATAGCTAGACTCATTTTAGAGTAATGTTGCCTAATATAAAAACATTTAAATTGTAACTTGGCAAAAATTAATTAAATTTCTGAAATTATATAATCATTTTTCAAAATGAATATAATTTTCTAAAAGTTTATTTTCTTTTTTCCATAACCTCCGTTAAAGAAACATAAATGGCGCCGGGAATACAGCCGTAAAACTCGGACCGGCCAATGTTTAAACTGGTATTGAAATGTCTCGCATGCGTATCTCGATACCTTATAGAAAACAAAATAAAAAAATTTTCAGATAGAGTATTATCGTCTGTACACTGTAAACAACTTTTTTTGAAAAGCTTCACGATTTCCACATTTCATCTGTATATACAAACAACCTAAAACTGGGATGTTGTCTTTTAACTACAATATTGCTTCACAGAAAATTATGTATGTGATCATGATCATCTATGCAATTGCATTAATATAACGTTAATAACTAATTAAAGCCTTTATGTAACTTAGTAGTACCGCGTGACTAGGGTTTCCCTGAATCAGACCGCGTGATCTGTCAAAACAGCTAGCATTGTAAAAATAACTGTGAAACCAGCTTGCAGAAGCAAATATATGTAATTTGAATTTCTGTATTTTTAAGGTTGCGTCATAGTGGATGCACTGAACAAACTTGATTGCATCATATGAGATTTAATTGTGTCAAAAACGCAAGGAACATGCTCTGGAGAAAACACTGTGTTTTAATAAGAGCATGAGCCCCAGACTTCACAACCACCCAGTTTACTCCATCTGGTCCAATGAACTGTGTAACTATGAGAAAAAATGGCAAACCATTATTTTTGCTGATTTTGAGATTACTTGGTTAATGGGTTAGACATTAAATAGGCATATAAAATATGAGTGACTTTGTAGATGTTAGACTGGGTGAAGCTGATTAACATAGGCAAGTATTGATGTTTGACAAGGCTAAATGTTATTGTAATTGGATACCTGTCAATGGCACATACTGACATGTTTCATTTATGGGAGTATTTTTTATTTTACTGGTATTGTATTGTGTGATATTTAGATTCACTTTGAACAATATTTCAGTTATAATGTCTCAGCATTTAGAGGATAGTTCTAGGTCTGGTTGGTCCAGTGTCAGTATAATGTGACTTGTCGGGGTAAACACTGTACAATCAATCAATAATCCACACACAAGGAATATAGTGGAGAGACAATGACAGCATCAATTGTAATATTAGTACAATACAATACAAGTACAATTTAACTGCTTCATTCATCATAATGCACAAGTCATTTGTAACCCCTACCATCCATGGACCAGTACATAGCAGGACTTATTTGTAACCCCTGCCCTCCACAGACCAGTACATAGCGGGAATCATTTGTAACCCCTGCCCTCCACGTGCCAGTACATAGCAGGACTTATTTGTAATCTCTGCCCTCCACAGGCCAGTACATAGCAGGACTTATTTGTAATCTCTGCCCTCCACAGGCCAGTACATAGCAGGACTTATTTGTAATCTCTGCCCTCCACAGGCCAGTACATAGCAGGACTTATTTGTAATCTCTGCCCTCCTGAGGCCAGTACATAGCAGGACTTATTTGTAATCTCTGCCCTCCACAGGCCAGTACATAGCGGGAATCATTTGTAACCCCTGCCCTCCACGGGCCAGTACATTGTGGGAGTCACTTGTGACCCCTGCCCTTCACGGGCCAGTACACAGCGGGAGTCACTTGTTATCCCTGCCCTCCACGGGCCAGTACGCAGCGGGAATCACTTGTAACCCCTGCCCTCCATGGGCCAGTACCTAGAGGGAATCATTTGTAACCCCTGCCCTCCATGGGCCAGTTCATAGTGGGAATCATTTGTAACCCCTACCCTCCACAGGCCAGTACATAGCAGAACTTATTTGTAACCCCTGCTCTCCACGGGCCAGTACATAGCAGGACTTATTTGTAACCCCTGCCCTCCGTGGGCCAGTACATAGTGGGACTCACTTGTAACCCATGTCCTCCAGTGGCCAGTACATAGTGAGACCCCTGCCCTCCATAGGCCAGTACATAGCGGGACTCACTTGTAACCCCTGCCCTCAACGGGCCAGTACATAGTGGGGGACTTTGATTTTTCTTTCTCCAGACTCCATGTTACGGTGCTGCTGGTAAAAGTCTGCCGGTCCCGATTAGCTAAGTCGGTAACGCGTATGACTATCAATACAGGGGTCGTGAGTTTGAATCCCTGCCTGATAACAGTCTCCATGGTGATTGATATACGACATCGTGTCTCATTATCATTCATCTCTCACTAATGATTCAAGTGAAAAAGTTATCAGTTACTTGGGGAGATGGGGTGTGCTCGAGTACTGGTCATTAATCATATTAGAGCAGTTCAAGAAAGGAAACAACAGAATAATCAATGCCATTTTTGCCATTAGGTAAAGGACCCACACTTCCACAACACTACTGGGACGTTGATGTGGTAAGAACGTAACATCTAGACTCTTTATACATGTAATATACATTGTATGAAACCAGTACTGCCCACAGTGCTTACAGCAGGTGTGTCAAATTTAGACTCTTTATACATGTAATAGACATTGTATGAAACCAGTACTGCCCACAGTGCTTACAGCTGGTGTGTCAAATTTAGGCTCTTTATTCATGTAATAGACATTGTATGAAACCAGTACTGCCCACAGTGCTTACAGCTGGTTTGTCAAATTTAGGCTCTTTATTCATGTAATAGACATTGTATGAAACCAGTACTGCCCACTGTGCATACAGCTGGTTTGTCAAATGTAGGTTCTTTATACATGTAATAGGCATTGTATGAAACTAGTACTGCACACTATGCATACAGCAGGTTTGTCAAATGTAGGTTCTTTATACATGTAATAGACATTGTATGAAACCAGTACTGTCCACTGTGCATACAGCTGGTTTGTCAAATCTAGGCTCTTTATACATGTAATAGACATTGTATGAAACCAGTACTGCCCACTGTGCATACAGCTGGTTTGTCAAATCTAGGCTCTTTATACATGTAATAAACATTGTATGAAACCAGTACTGCACACTGTGCATACAGCTGGTGTGGCAAATGTAGGCTCTTTAAACAATCATGTAATAGACATTGTACAAAACCAGTACTGCACACTGTGCTTACAGCTGGTGTGCCAAATGTAGGCTCTTAAAACATGTAATACACATTGTGGGAAACCAGTACTGCACACTGTGTATACAGCAGGTGTGCCAAATTTAGGCTCTTTATACATGTAATAGACATTGTATGAAACCAGTACTGCACACTTTGCATACAGCATGTTTGTCAAATGTAGGCTCTTTATACATGTAATAGACATTGTATGAAACCAGTACTGCACACTGCGCATACAGCTGGTGTGCCAAATGTAGGCTCTTTATACATGTTATAGACATTGTATGAAACGAGTACTGCACACTGTGCATACAGCTGGTGTGCCAAATGTAGGCTCTTTATACATATAATAGACATTGTATGAAACCAGTACTGCCCACTGGGCATACAGCTGGTGTGCCAAAATGAAGGCTCTTTACACATGTAATAGACATTGTATGAAACCAGTACTGCCAACTGGGCATACAGCTGGTGTGCCAAATTTAGGCTCTTTATACATGTAATATACATTGTATGAAACCAGTACTGCACACTTTGCATACAGCTGGTTTGTCAAATGTATGATCTTTATATATGTAATATACATTCTATGAAAACAGTACTGCAGACTGTGCTTACAGCTGGTTTGTCAAATTAAGGCTGTTTATTCATGTAATAGACATTGTATGAAACCAGTACTGCCCACTGTGCATACAGCTGGTTTGTCAAATGTAGGTTCTTTATACATATAATAGGCATTGTATGAAACCAGTACTGCACACTGTGCATACAGTTTGTATGCCAAATGTAGGCTCTTTAAACATGTCATAGCTATTGTATGAAACCAGTACTGCCCACTATGCATACAGCTGGTGTGCCAAATGTAGGCTCTTTATACATGTAATAGACATTGTATGAAACCAGTACTGCACACAGTGCATACAACTGGTGTGTCAAATTTAGGCTCTTTATACATGTAATAGACATTGTATGAAACCAGTATTGCCCACTGTGCATACAGCTGGTGTGCCTAGTGTAGGCTCTTTATACATGTAATAAACATTGTATTAAACCAGTACTGCACACTGTGCATACAGCTGGTGTGTCAAATGAAGGCTCTTTATATATGTAATAGACATTATATGAAACCAGTACTGCCCACTGTGCATACAGCTGGTGTGCCAATTGTAGGCTCTTTATATACATGTATGTAATATACATTGTATGAAACCAGTACTGCACACTGTGCTTACAGCTGGTGTGCCAAATGTAGGCTCTTTATACATGTAATAGACATTGTATGAAACCAGTACTGCACACTGTGCTTACAGACGGTGTGCCAAATATAAGCCCTATATATACATATATGTAATATATATTGTATGAAACCAGTACTGCACACTGTGCTTACAGCTGGTGTGCCAAATGTAGGCACTTTATACATGTAATAGACATTGTATTAAACCAGTACTGCACACTGTGCATACAGCTGGTGTGTCAAATGTAGGCCCTTTATACATGTAATAGACATTGTATGAAACCAGTACTGCCCACTGTGCATACAGATGGTGTGCCAATTGTAGGCTCTTTATATACATGTATGTAATATACATTGTATGAAACCAGTACTGCACACTGTGCTTACAGCTGGTGTGCCAAATGTAGGCTCTTTATACATGTAATAGACATTGTATGAAACCAGTACTGCACACTGTGCATACAGCTGGTGTGTCGAATGTAAGTTCTTTATACATGTAATAGACATTGTATTAAACCAGTACTGCACACTGTGCATACAGCTGGTGTGTCAAATGAAGGCTCTTTATACATGTAATAGGCATTGTACGAAACCAGTACTGCACACTTTGCATACAGCTGGTGTGTCAAATGTAGGCTCTTTATACATGTAATAAACATTGTATGAAACCAGTACTGCACACTATGCATACAGCTGGTGTGTCAAATGTAGGCTCTTTATACATGTAATAGACATTGTATGAAACCAGTACTGCACACTGTGCTTACAGACGGTGTGCCAAATGTAGGCCCTATATATACATATATGTAATATACATTGTATGAAACCAGTACTGCACACTGTGCTTACAGCTGGTGTGCCAATTGTAGGCGCTTTATACATGTAATAGACATTGTATTAAACCAGTACTGCACACTGTGCATACAGCTGGTGTGTCAAATGTAGGCCCCCTAATACATGTAATACACATTGTATGAAACCAGTACTGCGAATTGTGCATACAGCAGGTTTGTCAAATGTAGGTCCCCTAATACATGTAATAGACATTGTATGAAACCAGTACTGCCCACTGTGCATACAGCTGGGGTGCCAAATGTAGGCTCTTTATACATGTAATAGGCATTGTATGAAACCATGCTGAACACTGTGCTTACAGCTGGTGTGCCAAATGTAGGCTCTTTATACATGTAATAGACATTATATGAAACCAGTACTGCACACTGCGCATACAGCTGGTGTTTCAAATGTAGGCTCTTTATATATGTAATAGACATTATATGAAACCAGTACTGCACACTGTGCATACAGCTGGTGTGCCAAATGTAGGCTCTTTATACATGTAATAGACATTGTATGAAACCAGTACTGCACACTGTGCATACAGCTGGTGTGTCAAATGTAGGCTCTTTATACATGTACAGACCGTAATCCGTTCAAGTACACCAAACGGACGCAAACGAAACAAATATCAAACGCGTTTTAAACAATATACAAACGGACTAAAAATGCGAACGAAACGATAAAGGAAACAATAAACAAAACGATAAACCAAATGATACAACGTTAAATAGTAAAAGATACACGGTAAACGACGATTCACGCTAAACGATTCGAACGCAAACGCAGGCTAAAATGCGTTCAGTATCGTTTTGAACTGCATTTTCATATTTTCTCTAATGTTTATCATAAAAAGAATGCAAACCATTAACGAAACTAAAATGCATTTCAAACGCAAAACAAACGCGTTTGATACGCAAAACAAACGCAAATGAAATGCATTTTTGGTGTACTTGAACGTATTACGGTCTGTAATAGACATTGTATGAAACCAGTATTGCCCACTGTGCATACAGCTGGTGTGTCAAATGTATGCTCTTTATACATGTAATAGTTGTTGTTGTTGTATGGTGTGTAGCGTCGCTTTCAACAATTTTTCAGTCATATCTCGGCGGTGTCTACTTGAGACAGTATTGTAAGCGCTATCACACTGGAGTCTCATACCGCAGACACATGGTATGATACTGCACACTGTGCATACAGCTGGTGTGTCAAATGTAGACTCTTTATACATGTGACATATGTTGTATGAAACCAGTACTGCACACTGTGCATACAGCTGGTGTGTCTAATGTAGATTCTTTATACATGTAATAGACATTGTATGAAATCATTACTGCCCTCTATGCATACAGCTGGTGTGCCACATGTAGGCTCTTTATAAATGTAACATACATTGTATGAAACCAGAACTGCCCACTGCGCATACAGCTGGTGTGCCAAATGTATGCTCTTTATACATGTAATAGACATTATATGAAACCAGTACTGCACACTGTGCATACAGCTGGTGTGCCAAATGTAGGTTCTTTACACATGTAATAGACATTGTATGAAACCAGTATTGCACACTGTGCATACAGCTGGTGTGCCAAAAGTAGGCTCTTTATACATGTAATAGACATTGTATGAAACCAGTACTGCACACTGTGCTTACAGCTGGTGTGCCAAATGTAGGCTCTTTATACATGTAATAGACATTGTATGAAACCAGTACTGCCGCCTATGCATACAGCTGGTGTGCCAAATGTAGGCTCTTTATACATATAATAGACATGTATTAAACCAGTACTGCCCACTATGCATACAGCTGGTGTGCAAAATGTAGGCTCTTTATACATGTAATAGACATTGTATGAAACCAGTACTGCCCACTGGGCATACAGCTGGTGTGCCAAATGTAGGCTCTTTATACATGTTATAGACATGTATGAAACCAGTACTGCCCACTATGCATACAGCTGGTGTGCAAAATGTAGGCTCTTTATACATGTAATAGACATTGTATGAAACCAGTACTGCCCATTACAGCTAGTGTGCCAAATGTAGGCTATTTATATATGTAATAGATTTGTATGAAACCAGTAGTGACCACTTTGCATACAGCTGGTGTACCAAATCTAGGCTCTTTATACATGTGATATACATTGTATGAAACCAGTACTGCCCACTGTGCATACAACAGGTTTGTCAAATTTAGACTTTTTATACAGGCAATATACATTGTATGAAACCAGTACTGCACACTGTGCATACAACAGGATTGTCAACTTTAGACTTTTTATACATGCAATATACATTGTATGAAACCAGTACTGCACACTGTGCATACAGCTGGTGTGCCAAAAGTAGGCTCTTTATACATGTAATAGACATTTTATGAAACCAGTACTGCCCACTTTGCATACAGCTGGTGTGTCAAATGTAGGCTCTTTAAACATGTAATAGACATTGTATGAAACCAGTACTGCCCACTTTGCATACAGCTGGTGTGTCAAATGTAGGCTCTTTAAACATGTAATAGACATTGTATGAAACCAGTACTGCACACTGTACATACAGCTGGTGTACCAAATATAGGCTCTTTATACATGTAATATGCATTGTATGAAACCAGTACTGCCCACTGTGCATACAACAGGTTTGTCAAATTTAGACTTTTTATACATGCACTATAGATTGTACATGTATGAAACCAGTACTGCACACTATGCATACAGTAGGTTTGTCAAATGTAGGCTCTTTATACATGCAATTTCCCTTTTATGAAACCAGTATTGCACACTGTGCATACAGCAGGTTTGTCAAATTTAGGCTCTTTATACATGTAATAGACATTGTATGAAACCAGTACTGCACACTGTGCATACAGCAGGTTTGTCAAATGTAGGCTATTTATACATGCAATTTACCTTTTATGAAACCAGTACTGCACACTGTGCATACAGCAGGTTTGTCAATTCTAAGCTCTTTATAGATGTAATATACATTGTATGAAACCAGTACTGCACACTGTGCATACAGCAGGTTTTTCAAATGTAGGTTCTTTATACATGTAATATACATTGTATGAAACCAGTACTGCACACTGTGCATACAGCAGGTTTGTCAAATCTAAGCTCTTTATAGATGTAATATACATTGTATGAAACCAGTACTGCACACTGTGCATACAGCAGGTTTGTCAAATCAAGGCTTTTTCTACATGTAATATACATTGAATGAAACCAGTACTGCACACTGTGCATACAGCAGGTTTGTCAAATCTATGCTCTTTGTACATGTAATTGACATTGTATAAAACCAGTACTGCACACTGTGCATACAGCTGGTGTGTCAAATTAAGGCTCTTTATACATGTAATAGACATTGTATGAAACCAGTACTGCAAACTGTTATATACATTGTATAAAGCCAGTACTGCACTGTTCATACAGCAATTTTCTCAATTGTAGGCTCTTTATACATGTAATATACATTGTATTAAACCAGTACTGCACACTGTGCATACAGCTGGTGTGCCAAATGTAGTCTCTTTAAACTTGTAATATACATTGTATGAAACCAGTACTGCACACTGTGCATACAGCTAGTGTGTCAAATGTAGACTCTTTATACATGTAACATACATTGTATGAAACATGTACTGCAAACTGTGCATACAGCTGGTTTGTCAAATCTAGGTTCTTTATACATGTAATATACATTGTATGAAACCAGTACTGCCCACTGTGCATACAGTAGGTTTGGCAAATTTAGGATCTTTATACATATAATATACATTGTATGAAACCAGTACTGCTTACTATGCCTGATTATTTTAAATTCTTGGTATTAATAAATAATCATATGGAGCAGTTATTTGTACTATGGTTTAGAAATATTTGCCTTCCAGCCATAAATAATAAAATAAAATTATATCCTGATTGGGTACTATATATATATTTATGAGCAATTGTTATTAAACAGTCTGGAATAATACATTCCATAATATACTTTGATAAAAAATTGAATGATTCCACTACTATACACAGTGGACCTACACTGACTTTGATTGATAATGTTTTTATTGAACTTTGATAGCAATTGAAACCTAATGTACCATGGAAAGAGAAAGAAAAAAATGCAATATTTTGTTATTCAGTGTAAATTGGTGAACTGATCCATATCAATTATTGATTTGATTGGGTAATGGTTATTGAACAAATTTCAGTGCCAGTCAGTTGGTAGTAATTTATCATGATTGTTAATTCACCAGAAATGTAATATAAATGTTTAAAGTGACATGGGGCAATGTTGAGATTGATTTTACTTGTGTTCACAATCAAATCAGGCTTTAAACAGTATGGCCATATGGACATATTAAAGGGAGTATATTAGGATAAAGTGCTATAGATATCTTAAAAAAATCAGATAATTATCAAATGGATAAAAAGCATCTCATTATCATTAATAAATATTAGCCTAATAGTTTAGTATGTCAAGTCCACTAAAACATGACAAAATTGATATTTAAATTGAAGTAGTAAACTTGTGATAAATGAAATCCCCATTCTATAAATAGACAGTACTTAAATACTGTTTGATGATCTTCACATCATCATTTGGGCTCTTTCTAAGATTAAACAGTTTTAACTATGCGTAAACCTTTATAATTGATCAAATTGAAATTAAAATGAAATCACGTGACTCATTTAATACATCCCAAAATATGTTGCCATTGTAAATATATTTTAGTCTAACCCAGGTATGTAGCCCAAGTTAGGAAAGCCATTTTCAAGACATTATTTTAGTATGTTTAAATAGATATCATTTTGACAATACAGTTATTTGAGTATATATTAGTATGGTTTATTGGAAAAAAATATTATAAGCCAATTTTAAAATTTTGACAATTCCTGATAATTTTATACTTCCATTAATTATTTTGGGGCCAATTTCTCACAATGCACTACTCTCAGTGCCAAATATTTTTGGTGATTGGGATTTACAAGTGTGTCAATATAAACTGCTGGTCAAAGCTCCCGACCTGTTGTTTATACATGTATATTCTTCTTTCAGAATATATAAAAGAAAGTTATTTTATATCATTTTGCAATTTTCTGACCAATTGACCAGTTGAACAGGAAATAATTAAGAACAGATGCATTAATGAAGCATAAAACCAATATTTCTCCTTTGTTTTCTTCAATAATAATTTCACAACATAAAATGGACATTCACATAGACAGGCACAGACACTTCCAATAGAAATTCAGAGTTAGGGTATGTTGCATCACTGCTCATGTATGCAAAAAAAACGCCTCAAAAGCGTAAAATTTGAAGTTTTTATTCATTTTTTGCAATAATTATAACACAGACTACTGTAAACAGGTAATCATCATACGTTCTCTCCCTTTGACTGTTATTTAATCTGGTTTATAATGAGGGACTTATTCAAAGTTGCTGCACTCTGGCATTAGTCATCATATGGCGCCACAAAAACAAATTGCATCGAAAGAGTTAATCTCCAAATATTACAACCTTAATATTCATAATGTAGAAATAATTAGTTTTTATTTTACAGGAGAATAAATTAGTGAAATTTCAATAATCATTTCATTGGGACCAACCAATCCAATTATTTCATATTGGTATTTATGATCTCTATGAATAGTGTTTCAAGTTTGTTCCAATAAAGCAATTTGGGCCCAGTAAGAGAATGCGGTTTTTATTAAGGAATAGTATAGGAAAACTGAAAATTTTATGTACAATTATTGAGACATAACAATTGAGACTTGGTTGGTTAAAGGGATATATCCATAAAGGTTCTACAGATTAACAAATTACCCTTAAGGTGCCAGCAGGGGTCAACAAAGGTATAAAATTGTAAATTTTCAAAAACCTTCTTCTTAAGGACGAACCAGCCAAATTAAGTTATAATTGATATCTTGAGTGTCTTCACATAAAGAAGTCTAAATGGGCTAGCATTCTTTTGGGCCCAGTTTGATTTTCACGCCATAATACTATTTGAAAATGGTAAATTCTGTTTTTCTCATCTGTTATGGTTATTATTTTTCAATCATGTTGAGATTTGGAGTTTTCAGGTACAATGTTTAGTCTTACAGTTGAGACTGGGTATTTGAATGGGGATTTAATATTCGTATGGGACCAGCAGGGGCGTTTACTTTGTTTTAATGTGAACATCAACAATAAATAAATATTGATTTGATTTGCTTTCCATGGTTTTGGTGCTTAAAGTCAATCACCATGTAATAAAGTCACGTTTTTATAAACAAACTTGTCACACCAAGGTGGCAGTTTATATTTGGGATTTCTTTTCTAAATAAAATTGCTGCATCAGCTGTCTTTGACCTTATTGGAAAGAAAATATGATACTCAGCTTATTTAATATTGATCTTACCTGTGATTGGCTACAAAGACAAAATGACATCAGAGACTGACGACACTGTAAACATTTTCATAGATTAACAAAAGCTTTTGGATTTTAGAACAACAACAATGTCAGTGTTTTAATGGCAGTGGCAGAATTGTGTTTGGAATATATTTTTATTTTTTTATCATTTCATTTGTGAAATTATTTAATTAATTAACTTCTGCTCATTTCTCAAAATTTGAGAAAATATTGACACAGAAACTTTATAAAGTTTGGATAACATTTATATAACAGGTTTCAGTAGCATTTTGTGTAACTTGTTCCGTATGAGTTGTCGAAACAGTTGTGTAGTATGGTATACATGTAGTATAGTATAAGTTATTTAGAATATATATATACTATATATAATATACATTATAAAGAATATAGGTACTTCTGAGGAAGGCGGTGTTTGCATACCAAAAGTATGTCTCTGTGACTTATTTACTGACCTCTAATGTACAAACATGTACCAGTAAATCCTTGTTTGAAGCATATCTCCTTTACTGTAAGGATGGGTAAATTGGGAATATAGGTTCTTCTGAGGAAGGCGGTGTTTGCATACCAAAAGTATGTCTCTGTGACTTATTTACTGACCTCTAATGTACAAACATGTACCAGTAAATCCTTGGTTGATGAAGCATATCTCCTTTACTGTAAGGATGGGTAAATTGGGAATATAGGTACTTCTGGGGAAGGCGGTGTTTGCATACCAAAAGTATGTCTCTGTGACTTATTTACTGACCTCTAATGTACAAACATGTAACAGTAAATCCTTGTTTGAAGCATATCTTCTTTACCGTAAGGATGGGTAAATTTGGAATATATATTTCTGAGGAAGGTGGTGTTTGCATACAAAAGTATGACCATGACTTATTAACTGACCTCTGAAGGGCTGCGTTCTGCACCATTAAACAGCGTTTAATGTCAGGCTTCCTAAAATCATTGCGTACTGCGCACTAATACGAGGTTGAGCCAGTGTCCAGGAAAATATGTTAGCTAACATTATCAAACGTTTAACCGAACTGAACACACCCATGTAAATCCTTGTTTGAAGCATATCTCCTTTGCTGTAAGGATGGGTAATTTAGGATTAAATGTACTTATGAGGAAGGGGTGTTTGCATACCAAAAGTAAGTCTCTGTGACTTATAAACTGACCTCTGACATAAATACCAGTAAATCCTTGTTTGAAGCATATCTCCTTTACTGTAAGGATGGGTAATTTAGGATTATAGGTACTTCTGAGGAAGGTGGTGTTTGCATACCAAAAGTATGTCTCTGTGACTTGTTTACTGACCTCTGACGAACATACCACTAAATCCTTGTTTGATGAAGCATATCTCCTTAACTCTAATGATGGATAAATTGGGAATAAAGGTACTTCGGGGGAAGGCGGTGTTTGCATACCAAAAGTATGTCTCTGTGACTTATTTACTGACCTCTGACGTACATACCAGTAAATCCTTGTTTGATGAAGCATATCTCCTTTACTGTAAGGATAGATAAATTGGGAATATAGGTACTTGTGAGGAAGGGGGTGTTTGCATACCAAAAGTATGTCTCTGTGACTTGTTTACTGACCTCTGACGAACATACCACTAAATCCTTGTTTGATGAAGCATATCTCCTTTACTGTAAGGATGGGTAAATTGGGAATATAGGTACTTCGGTGAAGGCGGTGTTTGCATACCAAAAGTATGTCTCTGTGACTTATTTACTGACCTCTGACGTACATACCAGTAAATCCTTGTTTGATGAAGCATATCTCCTTTACTGTAAGGATAGATAAATTGGGAATATAGGTACTTGTGAGGAAGGGGGTGTTTGCATACCAAAAGTATGTCTCTGTGATTTATTAACAGACCTCTGACATACATACATGTACCAGTAAATCCTTGTTTGAAGTATATCTACTTTACTGTAAGGATGGGTAGATTTGGAGTATAGGTATTTATGAGGAAGGCGGTGTTTCCATAACAAAAGTATGTCTCTGTGACTTATTTACTGACCTTTGATGTACATACCAGTAAATCCTTGTTTGAAGCATATCTGCTTTAGTGCAGGGCCTGGCTTCACAATGAACTGTTGTTCAACCATATTGTATAATTAACTCATGCCTTGCACAAGGATGAAACACATTAACAAAGACAAAACACTTGGTATGTGCATTCTCTTTTTGATTTTCAACAAAAGTCCTACATTTTGTTCAATTTTAGCAGGACAAAGGATTTTCATTGAACATCAACACCAGTTTTATTCTTGAGTTTGATACACTATAAAAAATAAAAAATGGGACAATACTCCTGCTGTCAAGAATGTTGACAGTTTTGTTTCAGTTATCTTTCTTATATTACCACAAATTTTATTGATCAGTTCTGTTGGATATTTCAGAAGACCTGAGAATCATCATTATGGGAGACGCAATTCAATCTTTTAAATACTTTTACATTTGTTATCCACATAACAAACAGAAATACTGAAACTTTCTTTTAGAATTGGTGCCATGAACCAAATGTCATTGTCAAAAAACACTATATAGAATGGCAGATTTCACAACTCTACCTTCAAATTAACAAAGTATTTTCCTTTTTTTACAAGTTGCTCAAGTAAAAAATGATGATGCCAGCCACCTGTATCATTTGATTCCTTCAATGCATTCCATTTAATCTTTATGAAAGTACTGCCTAGCAAAATACCTCATAGCAGATATAATTTGTCTAAAAAAGTGTTCCTTTTTATTTACACCATACATGAAAAACTGTATTCCAAAATTCATATTGGTATTTATTTAGGGACAAGTCATATATAAAATCATCATCTTTAATCATAAACTGCCTGCCTGCCTGCCTGCCTGCCTGCCTGCCTACCTGCCTGGCCTGCCTGCCTGCCTGCCTGCCACCATGCCTGCCTGCCTGCCTGCCTGCCTGCCTGCCTGCCACCATGCCTGCCTGCCTGCCACCCTGCCTGCCTGCCTACCTGCCACCCTTCCTGCCTACCTGCCACCCTGCCTGCCTGCCTGCCTGCCTGCCTGCCTGCCTGCCTGCCTGCCTGCCTGCCTGCCACCATGCCTGCCTGCCTGCCACCAAACCTGCCTGCTGCCCAGCCACCCTGCCTGCCTGCCTACCTGCCACCCTGCCTGTTTACCTGCCACCCTGCCTGCCTGCCTGCCTGCCTGCCTGCCTGCCTGCTTGCCTGCCACACTGCCTGCTGCCGTGCCTGTCTCCCTGCCTGCCTGCCACCCTGCCTGCCGGCCACCCTACAACCCTGCCTGCCTGCCACCCTGTCTGTCTGCCTGCCACCCACTCTGCCTGCCTGTCTGCCTGCCACCCTGCCTGCCTGCCTGCCAGCCACCCTGCCTGCCTGCCTACTTGCCTGCCTGCCTGCCACCCTGCCCAAGACCATTTATAAATACATTTGTTTTACCCAGTTATTCCCATTAAAGAAAATGTTTTCATTTTATGTTTCAGGTGAGGTGCAGAAAGCAAACCTCCACACCATTCAAGGAAATAAAATCAGAACTATTAATCATCGACAAGCTCAAAATGGGTTAGAGAGGAAATTTCCAATCTCATTGATGTCATCAAACTGGGAAACAGACATGCAAACAAACTATAAATTAGGATTTGATCATAAAATTCATATTTTCTATAGTATGCTTTATCTGTAAGATTAATTTCTTGAAAAAGAATTATAAAGCTGAAAAAAAAATTTGAAATGTATGGTGCTAAAATTGATCCAGTAGAGCGGACAGAAACATGGCTTTTAGTAATCCATCTCCATCACAGAGAATTTCACAAAAAACAAACGTACAAAATGACCCTAATGATTCACCATACAAAAGTGTTAGCTCATTTAAATATTTTGATGACACGGTTGTGTCTGCTTATGAAGTTGGAATAAAAAATTCAATTCAGAAATCTACAAGGGTTAGGAATAGGTCACTGCCTCCAAAAGGAAGAAATACTGAAATTGTGGAAAGTGCTGATGCAAAGCAATTAAAGGAAAAAAAGAGAGACTTAAAAGCTGAAAGAGATATAATTGATAAAGATATATCAAAAAAAGGTAATGTCAGCAGGAATTTTGTAAAATCAGCACATGTCAAAAACATTGTCCCACGAAATGAATGCAAAGATTTAAGAAAAGCATCAGATACTGACAAAAACTTAAAAGTGATTAGAAAATTACCTGAGCCTGAAATAAATGGTACTGATGCTAAGAAACCAATCAATGACAATTTAGAAGGTATTGAAGCAGTAGATACTCATTTTGACTTTTTGTCCAAAGCAGAGGTTGAGGATAAAATATGTAGAACATCTGTTGATGATGGTTTGAGAAATTTTTCAACATCTTTGAATATTGTCAATACTGACCCTCGACAGATAAACAGGGAAAGGTCAAGATCAGAAACAGGGTTGAAAACAGATAAAGTTACACGATATCTCAGTCTGCATGCATATCTGGCATCAGCTGGAGAAGTTGGAACAGTATCAACAAATCAACAACAGTTTATAGTGGGTAGTGAGACAAAACATGCTACATCCAGTCGGCGGAAACTCCCAAAGGTTCCTACTCAGAGATCAAAACTATCAAATCTAAAATCAGCAGATGCTAAAAGAATGGAAAACAAGAGTTCTGATGACCACATTAATGCAGAAGATATAAGTGAGTCAGCTGATGGCAATGCTGTGAATAAAGAAGATGTTATTGCACACAGACATACTTTGAATAATGATGAAGGTGTAATAACTAAAGTCGGTGCTGATGTCATTACAGCAGGTGTTGTTTTTGGTATTAAGTCATGTGATAATTCAAAAAGTGGTGATTTATCTCATCATTGTGACATTATAAAGCCACCTGATCAATTTAATAATTGTATAGAAAATGTAAATACTACTGTTGAAGTCAAAACATTATTTCCACCAAAGATAACTAGCACAGAACTTAACACATCAGGTGTAAATGGTAAGGAAGTAATTGATATTATAAATGATGGTAATGCTCAAATAACACGTAATATGAGCAATTCAAAGGACAGTGCTGAAGGAGTGACTGAAGTTGTAGTGTCCAGTTTCAAAGGTGTAGTGCATAGGTCAAGTTCTTCTCGAAATAATGAAGATGTTGTTGTTGAATCAAGTAAATATCTAACATCAAAAGAAGGAACTTCACAAGGTGATTGTTTTAATTGGAGACACCAATAAAAGAGAAACTAGTAGTATACAAAGTAATGAATTTACTACAAGCCATGATACTGCTGATAAAGATGGCTGTAAAACTTTAACAGCACCATTATTTAACCAAGCTAGTAAAAGAATTGATGATGATGGTGTTGAAGAGGTTGATATTAATGAAGTAGATAAAATATCTAGTCTTACAAACAACGGTGCTTGCTTTGGTATTGAGCATGCTCTAAATGATATTGTTGATAGAGCAGCTGATAAGTTGACAAAAAATGTGCAAGCAAATGTATTTTTCAGTTTTGATAAAACAATTATTCAGGAATTGACAGATAGTGTCATGGTTAGAGATTGTGCTAGTTGTGAAAATGAAAAAGAAGCAGTTAAAACAAACAGTCTGAATAAGACTTCTGAAAAATCTGCTATTCATTTTGAAGAGAAAAATGAAGGTGATAAATTGACATCTAATGACAGAAAGAGTGAATATGGTGTGAGGATAGAAATCAAGCAGGAGACAGAAGTATCAAATAGAGAAAATGTTGATATTGAAGGGAAATCTATTGATGGTAAAGATGTTATGAAAAATACAAATACAGATTGCAAAACAATTTTAAAGAGTTGTGATGCAGAAGGAGAAATTAACAAAGATGATAAATGTAAGTCAGGCCATGGTGGAGAAGTAATTGATAGCCATAATGGTTTAACTGGTACAACAAAAGTGATTGATAACAAGACACCTGAAAGTAATACATTAAAACAAGTAAATGTTACTGGGCAAAAGAAAGTTAAAGTTGAAAGAACTCCTTCATATAGGAGACGAGTAATGGCAAGGGCAAAAAATCGATACAGTAAAAAGAGTAAAAATTTGAAAGATTGTTCTTGTGTAAGGAAAGAAAATGGAGATATTGAAGTTTGTCAATTTTGTCTAAATTATTCAGCACGAAGTCAAACTAGTCTCGGTAATGTAACACTGAATAAAAATGGTGGTACTGAGTTGAGTGATTCTGAATACAGTGAAATTTCAAGTCCCAGACGTGCATTTACCCCTGGATTGCCACCCTTACCTGGACAAAGTCCAATATCAGGAGATTTTGGAAGTCCTAAAAGTTTAAGAAAGGTGCAGGTGTCATCACGGGTTGATGTGCTTTTGAATTCTGATTTATTTAAAAAGCATTTAAAAAAGCATGAAAATTCAATACATAACCATACAATGACTTACAAAAAATTTGGTTGAAAAAATCTGTCTCAAATCTTGACTTGTCAGAAGGTTATATTCTGGATAGTGATCAAAGTCAGGCAGATAATGAAAGTGAGGCTGGTGACACACACTTTGACACAGATGATACTAATGATAGTCTGTCAAGTAACAGACAAGAATTTTCACTGTTACACCAAAAACCAAGAAGATATTCACTCACTGGGGACTCAGATTCTTCAATTGAAGCCTTTCAGAGAAGTCGGGATCGAAAGAAAAAACATACTTTTGGCACACTCCCAAAATCCCAACCAAGATCGCGACCTCAGATTCCATCCTTCACTGACATCCGCTCATCTACACAATCCCATTATCCGATACCATCATTTACTGAATTTAGAAAGAACAAAGAAAAACAAAGTATGTTAAATAAAGATGTATCAGAAGACAAAATTGCGACTGCTAATGAGAATACTAAGCTCAAAAACACTGAAACTGATCATGAAAGGTATAAGGAAGATAGAAGTTCCCCTTTACCAAAGTTAGATCTCCATACAATTAGGGAAATGGACAGTAAAGGAAGTAAAGAAGATCTCATTATGAACAGTATGCAAAATATTGAACTATTTGATAGCAATACCCCTAATGCAGCTGGCAGTGAATTAACTAGTCATGTGACCAATGATTTGCATTTAAGGCATACAAAAGGTAGTGACACAAAAGATATTACGAAAACCCCTCAAAAAAACAAACCACTTGTCAAACAAAACAGTGCTTCAGATATAAAAGAAAAACAGCAGCAACGTGTAAGACCAAAACTTAAATCTCGGACACTGTCTCGGTTAAATTTGGACACAGACTATCATTGCTCATCAGCAGGCGAAATATCTGACACCGGAGGAAACTCACCACGAAACTCACTTAATGAAAAACATAGAACAGGTGCTAAGCGGCCAAGATCAGTCTTCTCAAAAAAGTCTAGTTTAGTAGACTCTAACATTGGTAAAGATGGAAGCAATGAAAGTTTGAATTTACATGAAAACATTCAGTCAGCCAGACCAAAGTTAAAAATTGGCAGTTCTGTAAATCGGTCAAAATCTGATTCAAAATATGAGACTGAAAAGGTAAAGAATTCTATAGAGCTTGTTGAAGCCATTCCAATGGGAAGCCATTCTAGAGACCTATCTCCACTAGGCAGAAGGAACTGTTTAAGTTTGGATATAGATGAGGTCAGTCAGAGTAGCACCCAGGATGTTGGAGAGTCGGAAACATCCACGTCACTGGCAGGTAGCACATTGTCAGACAGTCTCAGATCGGAAGTGAGTATAAATGGTACAATATTTCTGAACACAGCAAAATTACCAATTGTTTTGTATATTAAGAACTTAATCATATGAAGTGTTATAAAATATTGCTGAGTGATCAATCTAATCCTTTGATCAACTTTAATAGTGGTTTAATGAAGATAAATCATAAAATGGAAGATGTAGATCAGCAAAAGCCAGTATAGCTTATCACAACAATCTGATATGGTTAATACTGATAAGTCATACATATTTAACAAACATAATTATGTATATATAATCAGTGCATTAATTTGAATTTTGAAACACACAAAAAACATTAAACAAAAAGGGAAGTTATACGTGATTGGAACTATTTTGACTTTTGATTTAATATATTTTGAAATAGGTTACAACATACCAGTGTTGTTTAGGCCATTTTGTAGCCATAATTTATGATTCCAACTTGCAAATAGTATCTTATTGTTCCAACTGAGTGTACAAATTCTCAGTTGAAAGCTTCAACAATTGTAGTTTATTGGTAGATAAAAATACTTCATTTTTTCTGAATTAAATTGAAGTTACTATTTCAAATAGATAACAAACTATTATTTTGGTTGGCAACAATGTAAAATGGATGAAAAGTGGATGTATGAAGTGTACGCCTATAAGCAGTTATTGTAAAATATCTGTTGTGGCAACACTAAATTCGCATCTATATTCTTCATTTAAAATAAACAAGATTTGTTTTACTTGGCATATTTTCAATGAGCACTACGAGATGGATATCTTGATATATAATTTATAGTTATCACGCTGCAATTTGAGTTTGTCGACTATTCTCATATAACAGATAAAATGGCCTTGACCATGTCAAATCAATACTAAAACACAATGAGTGTTCCGCAATACAGATTTTACAACAAGTTTAAACTACGTCTTCTTGTTTGGACCATATGTGCATCAATGCCGCACATATGTTACTATTTTGCAAGGCAATATTACCGAGCAGTATTAAAAATTATTGACTGATCATTTATGGGAAATTAACATAGATATTTAAAAAAAAAGGCATAAAAATCATTTTCATATATTGAGAAAATGAATTTTATTTTCAACTATTTATGTTTAAATATGAGCCTGGTGCATGACTATGGACTATAAGCTATCAGTTTTCTGTGCTCTGTACTGGGGACTTTTGGTTATCAGTTTTCTGTGTTCTGTATTGGGGACTACTGGTTATCAGTTTTCTGTATTGGGGACAATTGGTTACTAGTTTTCTGTGTTCTGTACTGCGGACTACTGGTTATCAGTTTTCTGTATTCTGTATTGGGGACTATTGGTTATCAGTTTTCTGTGTTCTGTTTTAGGGACTGTTGGTTACCAGCTTTCTGTGTTCTGTACTGGGGACTATTGGTTATCAGTTTTCTGTACTCTGTACTGAGGACTATTGGTTATCAGTTTTCTGTGTTCTGTATTGGGGACTATTGGTTACCAGTTTTCTGTGTTCTGTACTGGGGACTATTGGTTATCAGTTTTCTGTGCTCTGTACTGGGGACTTTTGGTTATCAGTTTTCTGTGTTCTGTACTGGGGTTTATTGGTTATCAGTTTTCTGTGTTCTTGGGACTTTTGGTTATCAGTTTTCTGTGTTCTGTACTGGGGAATATTGGTTATCAGTTTTCTGTGTTCTATACTGGGGACTTTTGGTTATCAGTTTTCTGTGTTCTGTATTGGGGATTTTGGTTTTCTGTATTCTGTATTTGGGACTGTTGGTTACCAGTTTTCTGTGTTCTGTACTGGGGACTACTGGTTATCAGTTTTCTGTATTCTTTACTGGGGACTTTTGGTTATCAATTTTCTGTGTTATGTTTTTGGGACTATTGGTTACGAGCTTTCTGTGTTCTGTACTGGGGACTATTGATTATCAGTTTTCTGCATTCTGTACTGGGGACTTTTAGATATCAGTTTTCTGTGTTCTGTATTGGGGATTATTGGTTATCAGTTTTCTGTGTTCTGTGTTCTGTACTGGGGACTATTGGTTATCAGTTTTCTGTGTTCTGGAGACTTTTGGTTATCAGTTTTCTATGTTCTGTACTGGGGACTGTTGGTTATCAGTTTTCTGTGTTCTGTACTGGGGACTTTTTGTTATCAGTTTTCTGTATTCTGTATTGGGGACTATTGGTTACCAGTTTTCTGTGTTCTGTACTGGGGACTACTGGTTATCAGTTTTCTGTATTCTGTTCTGGAGACTATTGGTTATCAGTTTTCTGTGTTCTGTTTTTGGGACTATTGGTTATCAGTTTTCTGTATTCTGTACTGGGGACTATTGGTTATCAGTTTTCTGTGTTCTGTATTGGGGACTATTGGTTACCAGTTTTCTGTGTTCTGTACTGGGGACTATTGGTTATCAGTTTTCTGTGTTCTGAATTTGGGACTATTGGTTATCAGTTTTCTGTGCTCTGTACTGGAGACTTTTGGTTATCAGTTTTCTGTGTTCTGTACAGGGGACTTTGGATTATCAGTTTTCTGTATTCTGTACTGTTTTTACATATTGTACACAGTAGTTATATAACCATAATATCTCAAACAGGTTCTTGAACTGGCCAAATTGGATCATAAATGTCAGAGTTATGGCCCTTGAAACATTAAAAAATGCACTGTTTGACCTTGTGTGCACTCTAGTCCCTGTTTTTTTTTCATTTAATTCTCACCAAACTTACAGAGTAGTTATATTAGCATGATATCTTGAAGAAATTGTTGAAATGGCCAAATACGATTAAAACTGTCAGAGTTATGACCCTTAAAACATTAAAAAATACAAAATTCGGCCGTGTGCACATTAACACCAGCATTTTTCATTTGATTCTCATCAAACTTACGCAGTAATTATATAACCATAATATCTTGAACAGGTTCTTGAATGGTCCAAATCAGATTATTAATGCCCGAGTAATGGAACTGAAAACATTAAATAATGCACTATTTGACCATGTGTGTACTCTAGCACCTGCATTTTTTATTTGATCTTCACCAATTTTGCACAATAATTATACAAGCATAAAATCTCAGACAAGTTCTTGAACTGGCCAAATTGGATTATTACTGTCAGAGTTATGGCCCTTGAAACATTAAAAAATATACAATTTTAGTTTGTTTGCACTCTAGCCCCCTCATTTTTAATTTTTTTCTCACCAAACTTACACAGTAGTTTTATAACCATACTATCTCGGACAAGTTCTTTAATATGCAAAATCCGATTATTAATGTCAGAGTTATGACCCTTGAAACATTAAAAAATGCACTATTTGACCTTGTGTGCACTGTAGCACCCGCATTTTTCCTTTCATCCTCACCAAAATTGCTCAGTTGCTCAGTAGTTATATAACTATAATATCTTGGATAAATTCTTCAACTGGCCAAATCAGATTGTTACTGTCAGAGTTATGGCCCTTGAAACATTAAAAAATGCACTATTTGGCCGTGTTTGCATTTTAGCACACACATTTTTCATTTGATTCTCATCATACTGACACAGTAGCTATATTAGCATAATATCTCAGACTGGTTATTGAACTGGCCAAATTGGATAATTAATGTCAGAGTTATGACCTTTGAAACATTAAAAAATGCACTATTTGACCATGTGTACACTCTAACACCCGCACTATTCATTTGATCCTCATCAATCTTGCACAGTAGTTATACACACAAAATATCTTGGACAAGTTCTTGAATTGGCCAAATTGGACCATTAATGTCTGAGTTATAGCCCTTGAAACATTAAAAAATGCACTATTTAACATATGTGTGCACTTTAGCACCCGCAATTTTCATTTGATCCTCACCAATATTGCACAGTAGTTATACTAACCAACTATCTTAGACAAGTTCTTATTTAGGCCAAAATGGACCATTAATGTCAGAGTTATGGCCCTTGAAACATTAAAAAATGCACTATTTGACTTGGTGTATACTGTACATACCACCCGCATTTTACATTTGATCCTCATCAAACTAACATAGTTGTTATATAAGCATAATCTCTCAGACAAGTTCTTGAACTGGCCAAATCAGAATATTAATGTCAGAGAAATTGCCCTTGAATTGTTAAACACTTCACTATTTGACCGTGTTTGCACTCTAGCACCCGCATTTTTTATTTGATCCTCACCGATCTTGCACAGTAGTTATACAAGCATAAAATCAGACTAGTTCTTTAATATGCCAAATCAGATTATTAATGTCAGAGTTATGGCCCTTTAAACATTTAAAAATACAATATC
Source organism: Panopea generosa (assembly GCA_029582155.1). Lineage (NCBI taxonomy): Eukaryota > Metazoa > Mollusca > Bivalvia > Adapedonta > Hiatellidae > Panopea > Panopea generosa. The sequence continues at coordinate 36,378,636 of CM055911.1, read as the reverse complement.
TGGCCTTGTCTGCACTGTAGCACACACATTTTTCACCAAACTTACACAGAAGTTATATAAGCATAAAAGCTCAGACTGGTTGTTGAACTGGCTTAATTGAATTATAAATGACAGAGTTATAACCTTTGTAACATTAAAAAGTGCCCTATTTGACCATGTGTGCACTTTAGCACCTGCACTTTTCATTTGATCCTCACCAATCTTGCACAGTAGTTATACACACAAAATATCTTGGACAAGTTCTTGAATTGGCCAAATTGGACCATTAATGTCAGAGTTATGGCCCTTGAAACATTAAAAAATGCACTATTTGACTTTGTGTGTACTGTACATAGCACCAGCATTTTTCATTTGATCCTCATCAAACTTACATAGTAGTTTTATAAGCATAATCTCTCAGACAAGTTCTTGAATTGGGCAAATCAGAATATTAATGTTGGAGTAATTGCCTTTGAATTGTTGAACACTTCACTATTTGACCTTGTGTGCACTCTAGCACCCGCTTTTTTTATTTGATCCTCACCGATCTTGTACAGTTGTTATACAAGCATAAAATCAGACAAGTTCTTGAACTGGTCAAATTGGATTATTAATGTCAGAGTTATGGCCCTTGAAACATTAAAAAATGTACTATTTTACTTTGTTTGCACTCTAGCCCCTCATTTTTAATTTGATTCTCACAAAACTTACACTGTAGTTTTATAACCATAATATCTCAGACAAGTTCTTTAGTAAACCAAATCGGATTATTAATGTCAGAGTTATGGCCCTTGAAACATTAAAAAATGCACTATTTGACCTTGTCTGCACTGTAGCACTCGAATTTTTCCTTTCATCCTCACCAAACTTGCACAGTAGTTATATAACTATAATATTTTGGATAAATTCTTTAATTGGCCAAATCAGATTATTACTGTCGTAGTTATGGCCCTTGAAACATTAAAAAATACAATATTTGGCCGTGTTTGCACTTTAGCACACACATTTTTCATTTGATTCTCACCAAACTTACACAGTCGTTATATAAGTATAATATCTCAGACTGGTTGTTGAACTGGCCAAATTGGATTATTTATGTCAGAGTTATGACCTTTGAAACATTAAAAAAAATGCACTATTTGTCCATGTGTGCAATCTAGCACCCGCACTATTCATTTGATCCTCACCAATCTTGCACTGTAGTTATACACACAAAATATCTTGGACAAGTTCTTGAATTGGCCAAACTGGACTATCAATGTCAGAGTTAATACCCTTGAAACATTAAAAAATGCACTATTTGACTTTGTGTGCACTGTACATAGCACCCGCATTTTTTATTGATCCTCATCAAACTTACATAGTAGTTATATAAGCATAATCTCTCAGACAAGTTCTTGAACTGGCTAATCTCAGAGTAATTGCCCTTGAATTGTTAAAGTGTGACTAGTCATACTTCAATGTCATAAGAAGCTTCTATCTCTGTGGCTACTAGTAGTACATCAATGTCATAAGAAACGTCTATCTCTGTGACTACTAGTCATACATCAATGCAACTTCAGGTGTGTGTGTGTGTGTGTGTGTGTGTGCGTGCGTGCGTGCGTGCGTGGGGGGGGGGGGGGGGGGGGGGGACTCAAGGGGACAATTGGGATATCTCAGATTTGATTTTAGGTAGAATTATGCTGCCCCTATGTAATACTAAAGTAATAAAGTTTAAATTTTATAGCAACCTAACATCTCAGTAACTACTAGTTATATATAACATATACAGCAATGAAACTTCTTGTTGTCTTCATTTTCATTAGGGGTACAAATGGGATAACTCTGATTCAGGCGAATTATTGCCCCTATTTTATATAAAAAATTGAATGCTTTAGAAAACTCATGTTCAGAAAATACTATTGGCCTTTAATTGAAAATTAAAGGGATTATATTGGCAAGTAACACAAACACGCCTTTATTGACTTGAAAGTTATCAAATTAACAGTAATTGAATATTGGCCAAAACTTTAATATGTCCCGCAATAAAGTATTGCGGAGTGTTAACATTGAACTCTGTAAACTTCCCAAACAAAGCCTCAAAAACGAGATCGGGAACGAGTCTTCACGATGTTATCCGATGATTGATCTGAAACCCGAAAGCATGGCAAATGTAAACAAAAACAAAAACGTGGCTTCAGAAACCCGATGTTTGTAATAAAGAGGTTATGCAATTAGACACTTTAGAGGCGTATATATCTAAGTTATAAGTGTATCTTCATGCTGGGTGTGTGTATTAAGGACAGGGAATTGACAGTTTTATGCCAATATAATCCCTTTAATTGGTGTGTTCAGTATGACAGTAAAAACTCACAGGAAAAATGCCATAACCTTTACTTTTATTTTGTTAGAATTATTTCCCCTTTATACTTGTAATGTGTTATGTTTTACAAGGACTTATATAGAGAAGGAATGGCAACTGATTGATACTTTGTAAATGCTTGCATATTCACACAAATCTCACAATATCCTGTTTTCAATCAACATTAATGTCTTACACCACTATTACATTTCACATAGGACTCCATTGAAATGTTTATGTCTCACACCACTATTACATTTCCCATAGGGCTCCATTGTAACATTTATGTCTCACACCACGATTACATTTCTCATAGGGCTCCATTGTAATATTTATGTCTCACACCACTATTACATTTCCCATAGGGCTCCATTTTAATATTTATGTCTCACACCACTATTGAATTTCTCATAGGGCTCGATTGTAATATTTATGTCTCACACCATTATAACATTTCCCATAGGGCTCTATTGTAACATTTATGTCTCACACCATTGTTACATTTCCTATAAGTCTCCATTATGTCTCACACCATTATTACATTTCCCATAGGGCTCCGTTGTAACATTACGTCTCACGCCACTATAACATTTCCCATAGCACTCCATTTTAACATTTATGTCTCACACCATTTTTACATTTCCCATAGGGCTCCATTGTAACATTTATTTCTCACACCACTATTACATTTCCCATAGGACTCCATTGTAACATTTATGTCTCACACAATTTTTACATTTCCCATAGGGCTCCGTTGTAACATTACATCTCACGCCACTATAACATTTCCCATAGGGCTCCATTGTAACATTTATGTCTCACACCACTATTACATTTCCCATAGGACTCCATTGTAACATTTATGTCTCACACCATTTTTTTCATTTCCCATAGGGCTCCATTGAAACATTACGTCTCACGCCACTATAACATTTCCCATAGGGCTCCATTGTAACATTTATGTCTCACACCACTAATACATTTCCCATAAGGCTCCATTGTAATATTTATGTCCAAAACACAGTGAAAAACAAAATCTGCAGCATGTGTCTGGGCTCAAATTCTTTGCTGGTTCAAGATCTGCAGTTATAAAGGAAAAAAAGCATAGCTTGACCAGGTGTTTTTTTTTAAATTCAATGGTTTTGAGATACCTATCAATTTCAAGAAAAAATAATATGTCAACTACTCACCCACAATGTGGTATAAATCAACATTTCTACAATGACACAGAATTGCCTAGAAATCTGGTATCAGCATCAAATTTTTAGTGGATTTCTAAATACTGACCATTTACTGACCTCCTTCATCTATAGGTCCAGAGTACTCAAGGGAGATAATAGTGGTGTGAGTCCTACAGCTTTTTTGTTTAGGTATGAAGTATTCTATAACCTGGAAATGAGAACAGTGACAATGTAGAAAATTAATGAAATATGAATAATTATGATTTGTAACTTTATCTTTTTAGGTTAATATTGACGACAGCGGACAGCTCTTGTATGATCCTGATGACTCGGATTCAGAACTAGCAGACAGATTCAATCTCCTCAAAGAAGACTCGATGGTAATGTACTTTTTATTGAAGTGGTATCAAGTGCACAGGGCATTTTAATTACTAAGACATGTGTTAGAATCCAAGCGCAATGCAAACTTACATCCACTTTGAGGAACATTTCATTTAGATTTGAAAATCATAACTTTAGATATAATACAATAGTTCTCTTGTTGTAAACATCCCCATTTATCACCATGGTTACTGTATGACCTTTCTCAACTTCCAGGATTCTGAAAAGACCAACCTGGAAATGTTGTCATATTGACTTTGTTAATAATGGTAAAGTCAATATAAGTTTGTATCATAATTTGAAATATTCAACTTTTATAAATGGTCATGAAGATTCTGTTACCAGTACATTATTTGAATTTGTTTAATTTTAGAAAAGTTTGAAAAGAGTTTGTATTTCCATTCAAATTGGAATGATAATTATTTGACTTACCGTAAATTATTTATTTCAGTTCAGTTCTGAAACAAGTTGTTACAACTGAGAACCAGTACTAAGTATCCTCTGTAACCTTAGGCCTGGGTCCCAAACTGTCAAATTTAATGTACTTTTAAAAATCTTCTTCTTATTATAGGAAACACTGGAAAACAAATTGTAAGCATAATAAATGAGGACTATGAGTCCGTCATAAAAATTGTGAATTTCATAGCCTGGCTGTCATGGTTTGACTCTTGGGGTGGGTACTATTTTTGTTTAATTAAGGCAAATTTGTGAGTAATGGAGATGATCAAATCAAATCAGGTTAACAATATATTGTTGTTAATTTTGTTTTTGTGATTCACACAGATTGTAAAACTTTGCATCATAGCAATTAGTGCCATGTCCATTGTAGTTTTTGTCATATCCATTGTAGTTTTTGTCATATCCATTGTAGTTTTTGTCATGTCCATTGTAGTTTTTGTCATGTCCATTACTGTGGGTAAAGTACCAACTTCTGTGTGGTTCCATGCTGCTACATGGCAGGCATAGGAACACTGGACATCATGTAGGTATTAACAGGTGACACAATGGGTATTAAACAAAATATTTGAAATACCACAGATTATGGTTCTGTATATGATTCAATTTGTGTATTTATTATCTTTGTACATGAATGATGGTACACCATGAAACCAGAATTCATTCATTCAATCGTTTGTTCATTCATTTGTTTATTTTTTGGTTCATTCATTTGTTCATTTATTTGTTCATTCTTTGGTTTGTTTAAGCCTTTGTTCATTCATACATTCATTATTGTATGTATAAAGTTCATTCATACATTCATTATTGTATGTATAAAGTTCATTCATACATTCATTCTTGTATGAATTATGTTCAGAAACCAGCTTAGTCACTATAATGTTGAATGTCATATTTTGTTGTTTGTAGCTCACCTGAGCCGAAGGCTCACAGGTGAGCTTTTGTGATCGCCTGGTGTCCATCGTCTTTCGTCTGTCGTCCTCTTAAACCACTTGGTCAATTTTGATATAACTTCACAGAAATGTTCCTTGGGTGACCCTCTACCAAGTTTGTTTTCATCTTGATTTGTCAAAAAACATGGCCGCCAGGGGGCAGGGCATGTTAAATTAGTAAAAACTTAAGAAATCTTCTTGTCAGAAATCACTTGGCCAATTTTAATATAACTTCACAGAAATGTTTACTTGGGTGACCCTTTAACCAAGTTTGTTCAAGCCATCTTGATTCGTCAAAAAACATGGCCACCAGGGAGCGGGTCAAGTTTAATTAGTAAAAACTTAAAAAATCTTCTTGCCAGAAACTACTTGCTCGATTTTAAAATAATTTCACAGAAATGTTCCTTGGAGGACCCTTCACCAAGTTGGTTCAAACCATAGCAATTCAGAGGGTGGGGTTAGTTTACTATAATAAGCTATTGTAAAAACTTAAAAAATCTTCTTGTCAGAAACCACTGGGCCAATTTTGATATAACTTCACAGAAATGTTCCTTTGGTGACCCTCTACCAAGTTTGTTCAAGCCATCTTGATTTGTCAAAAAACATGGCGGCCAGGGGGCGGGGCAAGTTTAATTAGTAGAAATTTAAGAAATCTTCTTGTCAGAAACTACTTGCTCAATTTTAAAATAATTTCACAGAAATGTTCCTTAGGTAACCTTCTACCAAGTTTGTTCAAGCCATCTTGATTCGTCAAAAAACATGGTGGCCAGGGGGTGGGGTTAGTTTACAATATAAGCTTTATTAGTGAAAACTTAAAAAAATCATCTTGTCAGAAACCACTGGGCCAATTTTAATATTACTTCACAGAAATGTTCCTTGGGTGACCCTCTACCAAGTTTGTTCAAGCCATATTGATTGGTCAAAAAAACATGGCCACCAGGGGGCATGGCAAGTTTAATTAGTAAAAACTTAAAAAATCTTCTTGTCAGAAACTACTGACATGATTTTAAAATAATTTCACAGTAATGTTCCTTGGAGGACCCTTCACCAAGTTTGTTCAAACTGTAGTAATTCGTCAAAAAACATGGCGGCCAGGGATTGGGGTTAGTTTACTATATAAGCTATAGTAAAAACTTAAAAAACTTCTTGTCAGAAAGCACTTGGCTAATTTTGATATAACTTCACAGAAATGTTCCTTGGGTGACCCTCTACCAAGTTATTCAAGCCATCTTGATTCATCAAAAAACATGGCTGCCAGGGGGCGGGGCAAGTTTAATTAGTAAAAACTTAAAGAATCTTCTTGTCAGAAACTACTTGCTCGATTTTAAAATAATTTCACAGAAATATTCCTTGGAGGACCTTTCACCAAGTTTGTTCAAACCGTAGTGATTCGTCAAAAAGCATGGCAGCTAGAGGGTGGGGTTAGTTTACTATAATTATAAGCTTTTGTAAAAACTTAAAAAATAATCTTCTTGTCAGAAACCACTGGGCAAATTTTGATATAACTTCACAGAAATGTTCCTTAGGTGACCCTCTACCAAGTTTGTTCAAGCCATCTTGATTTGTCAAAAAAACATGGTGGCCAGGGGGTGGGGCAATTTATTAGTAAAAACTTAAATCTTCTTGTCAGAAACTACTGGCTAGATTTTAAAATAATTTCACAGAAATGTTTCTTTGAGGAACTTTCACCAAGTTTGTTCAAATTGTAGTGATTTGTCAAAAAACATGGCGGCCAGGGGGTGGGGTTAGTTTACTAGGTAAGCTTTTGTAAAAACTTAAAAAATATTCTTGTCAGAAACCATTGGATCGATTTTAAAACAATTTAGCAGAAATGTTCATTGGGTGACCCTTTACCAAGTTTGTTCAAGCAGTTGTGATTTGTTAAAAAACATTACCACCACAGTGAGGTGCTAGTTTACTATATAGGCAGCTATAGTAAAAACTTCAAAAGCCTTCTTGTCAGAATCTACTGACCTAATTGCAATGTAATTTCACTGACATCTACCATGGGTGAACCTCTGCCAAGTTTGAACTCTTCTACACATTTAAAACATCTTCAAAACAAATAAAAATTCTTACTACTTGCCCATCTTGTTTTTCTGGAATTTTGAGTGTACATGTATTATATAATCAACTTAAGTTGGGTGACTCAAGGTCAGTCAGGTGAGCGATATAGGGCCATCTTGGCCCTTTTTTTTGTACTTGACGATTGAACTTTCTGTGATGGTACACTGTAATACCCCGAACATTTTTTTCTTCTTTAGGCTCTAGTTTTAAGATCAACCTCTGATGCTTGTGAAATAACTCAGGAGGCTGCACGGAAGCGCCGAGAAAGAAAAGAGCGACCATATAAAAGTGATCCTTTCTCAGGCACAGAGATTATCCCTGCTTCCAAAAGATACTTACTAAGGGAGGAAAGAGCAAGTGAGTTTGTATAATATTATTACTGATCATTAATATCCATCTGTTTGTGAATCTCTCCTAAATTCCGTGTCTGGTCCATATTTTTTTCAAACATAGAAGGTTGGGAAATTACCACACAAATGACCACCATGACATAATGACATGTCAGCATAAGACCCATGTTTGTAGCTCAATGTTTAAGGTCAGAAAAATAAAAATATTTTAAGATATATATTTTGTTTTCAGAAAGAATAATGAAATTACTTAACCATAAATAGGCATCAAATAATTGCAAACAAATGTTCCTAGACAGTATATGCAACTATCTTTTAAAATAACCACTCTGGTTCATTTAAAAGAGTTTTTGTGTAAATTTTGTTTCACTAAACTGTATTTGTTTTCTCTGTAAACTGCCAAACATAAATTTCTGTTATTTCACTGAGAGGGTCCTCCGTGGCCCAGTCATCTAAGGCATCATCATAAAGTCACTTCCATCAGAAGTCATACAGGGTTTTCATCCAAGAACTTTATATGAGAAAGTTTGCTTGTAACTTGCAGAAAGACAATGGTCCTCCACAAGTATATACAAGTTATTAATGGTTCTTAAGGAGTTTTACCTCTCCAAGGAATTAAATGATTATTAAGGAAATATACCCCTCAATGGAATAGAAAGGCTCTTAAGGAGTTTTACCTCTCCAAGGAATTAAATGATTATTAAGGAGATATACCCCTCAATGGAATACAATGGTTCTTAAGGAGTTATACCTCTTCAAGGAATTAAATGATTATTAAGGAGTTATACCCCTCCAAGGAATTATATGATTATTAAGGAGTTATATCCCTCCAAGGAATTAAATGATTATTAAGGAGATATATCCTTCAATCAAATACAATGGTTCTTTAGGAGTTATACCTCTCCAAGGAATTAAATGATTATTAAGGAGTTATACCCCTCCAAGTAATTAAATGATTATTAAGGAGTTATACCCCTCCAAGGAATTAAATGGTTATTAAGAAGTTATATCCCTCCAAGGAATTAAATGATTATTAAGGATTTATACCTCTCCAAGGATTTAATGATTATTAAGGATTTATACCTCTCGAAGGAATTAAATGATTATTAAGGATATATACCTTTCCAAGGAATTAAATGATTATTTAGGAGTTATACCCCTCCAAGGAATTAAATGATTATTAAGGAGTTATATCATTCCAAGGAATTAAATGATTATTAAGGATTTATACCTCTCCATGGAATTGAATGATTATTAAGGAGTTATACCCCTCCAAGGGATTAAATGTTTATACCTCTCCAAGGAATTTAATGATTATTAAGGATTTATACCTCTCGAAGGAATTAAATCATTATGAAGGAGTTATACCTCTCCAAGGAATTAAATGATTATTAAGGAGTTATACCTCTCCATGGAATTAAATAATTATTAAGGAGTTATACCCTTCCAAGGAATTAAATGATTATTAAGGAGTTATACCCCTCCGAGGAATTAAATGATTATTAAGGAGTTATATCCCTCCAAGGAATTAAATGATTATTAAGGATTTATACCTCTCCATGGAATTGAATGATTATTAAGGAGTTATACCCCTCCAAGGGATTAAATGTTTATACCTCTCCAAGGAATTTAATGATTATTAAGGATTTATACCTCTCGAAGGAATTAAATCATTATTAAGGAGTTATACCTCTCCAAGGAATTAAATGCTTATTAAGGAGTTATACCTCTCCATGGAATTAAATGATTATTAAGGAGTTATACCCTTCTAAGGAATTAAATGATTATTAAGGAGTTATACCCCTCCAAGGAATTAAAAGATTATTAAGGAGGTATATCCCTCCAAGGAATTAAATGATTATTAAGGATTTATACCTCTCCATGGAATTGAATGGTTATTAAGGAGTTATTACTCTCGAAGGAATTAAATGATAATTAAGGAGTTATACCCCTCCAAGGAATTAAATGATTATTAAGGAGTTATATCCCTCCAAGGAATTAAATGATTATTAAGGATTTATACCTCTCCAAGGATTTAATGATTATTAAGGAGTTATTACTTTCCAAGGAAATTAATGATTATTAAGGAGTTATACCCCTTCCAAGGAATTAAATGATTATTAAGGAGTTATATCATTCCAAGGAATGAAATGATTATTAAGGATTTATACCTCTCCAGGGAATTAAATGATTATTAAGGAGTTATATCATTCCAAGGAATTAAATGATTATTAAGGTTATATACCTCTCCATGGAATTGAATGATTATTAAGGAGTTATACCCCTCCAAGGGATTAAATGATTATAAAGTAGTTTTACCCCTCCAAGGAATTAAATGATTATTAAGGAGTTATACCCCTCCAAGGAATTAAATGGTTATTAAGGAGTTATACCCCTCGAAGGAATTAACTTATTATTAAGGAGTTATATCCCTCCAAGGAATTAAATGATTATTAAGGAGTTATATCCCTCCAAGGAATTAAATGATTAATAAAGAGTTATACCCCTTCATGGAATTAAATGATTATTAAGTAGTTTTTCCCCTCCAAGAAATTAAATGATTATTTAGGAGTTATACCTCTTCAAGGAATTAAATGATTATTAAAGATTTATACCTCTCCATGGAATTTAATGATTATTAAGGAGTTTTACCCCTCCAAGGGATTAAATGATTATCAAGGATTTATACCTCTCCATGGAATTAAATGATTATTAAGGAGTTATTACTCTTGAAGGAATTAAATGATTATTAAGGAGTTATACCCTTCCAAGGAATTAAATGATTATTAAGGAGTTATACATCTCAATGGAATACAATGGTTCTTAAGGAGTTATTACTATCCAAGGAATTAAATGATTTTAAAGGAGTTATACCTTTCCATGGAATTAAATGATTATTAAGGAGTTATATCCCTCCAAGGAATTAAATGATTATTAAGGAGTTATACCTTTCCATGGAATTAAATGATTATTAAAGAGTTATATCCCTCCAAGGAATTATATGATTATTAAGGAGTTATACCCCTCCATAGAATTTAATGATTATTAAGGAGTTATACCCCTCCAAGGAATTAAATGATTATTAAGGAGTTATACTCCTCCAAGGAATTAAATGATTATTAAGGAGTTATACCCCTCAATGGAATATAATGCTTACTAAGGAGGTATACCTCTCCATGCAATTAAATGATTATTAAGAAGTTATATTTCTCCAAGGAATTAAATGATTATTAAGGAGTTATACCTCTCCAAGGAATTAAATGATTATTAAGGAGTTATACCTATCCAAGGAATTAAATGATTTTTAAGGAGTTATACCCCTTCACAGAATTAAATGGTTATTAAGGAGTTATACCCCTCCAAGGAATTAAATGATTATTAAGGAGATATACCTCTCCAATGAATTGACTGATTATTAAGGAGTTATACCTCTCCATGGAATTAAATGGTTATTAAAGAGTTGACCCTCCATGCAATTAAATGATTATTAAGGAGTTATACCCCTCCATGGAATTAAATGATTTGTAAGGAGTTATACCTCTCCATGGAATTAAATAATGTGTAAGGAGTTATACCTCTCCATGGAATTAAATGGTTCTTAAAGAATTAACCACTCCATGGAACTATACTCCTTAATGAAATTAATTGGTCCATAATGAGTTATACATCTCATTTGAAGAATATTGTTATTCAAAGGTCAAGGTCACACTTTGAGTTTTTTTGACAACACTTGGAGTCTGTTGGAGATATCGTGTCCGGCCTGTAACTTTGTCATGCATAAATGGATTTTGTTAATACTTGCTACAAATGATCAACATAATATGATGACATGTCGGCATTACACACAGACTTCCACTTCAAAGGTCAAGGTCACAATTTAACTTTGTTTGATGACACTTTCAGTCTGATTGAGATTTCATGTCCAGTCTGTAACTTTGTCACCTATGGATAAATTTCAAAAACACTTTGCTCAATTAATCACCATGACATGATGACATGTCATGGGAAGACCCACATGTGTACCTCAAAGGTCAAGGTCACACTTTGAGTTTGTTTGACAACACTTTGATACTGTGTGAGATTTCGTGTCCGGCCTGTAACTTTGTCATGCTGAGATTGATTTTATAAATATTTGCTACAAATGATCACCATAACATGAAGACGTATCACACTTAACACCCAGACTCCCACTTCAAAGGTCAAGGTCACAATTTAACTTTGTTTGATAACACTTTCAGTCTGTTTGAGATTTCGTGTCTGGTCTGTAACTTTGTCACCTATGGATAATTTTCAAAAGCATCTGGCTCAGTGTATCAACATGACATAATTAAGTGTCGCATGTAAGACCCAGAACCTTTCCTCAAAGGTCAAGGTCACACTTTCAATTTGTTTGATATTGCATGTCTGATCTGTAACTTTGTCTTTAACTTGGCTCAATTGATCAAGATAACATGTCACACATAATACCTAGACCCGTACCTCAAAGGTCATGGTCACACTTTGAGTTTGTATGACAACACTTTGAATCTGTTTGATATTTCAAGTCCATCCTGTAACTTTATCATACATGGATGGATTTCATGTCATGATGATGTGTCACCTGCATTTACCTGTAGAAATACCCATACTGTTACATCAGATGTCTGAAGCGTCAGTCCATTACTTTTGATATTCGTGAATATATTGATACCTATTATAAGATTTTTTTTTTTTTTTCACAGATCATTTTGGGGACATGCAACACTTACCATTGACATTTCTTGATGTTTGTTTTTTTTTTAAATCAATTTTATTTTTCAGTAATGCTATTAATTCTGTAAATTGAACACCATCAACTAAAAAAAAGTTTACATCAGTGACAATGACCTATTTAATGGACTTGGTTAATATTGTCATTATTGGGTTAAAAGTTTATGTGCCAGAACTGTTATTGGGTATTTATATGAATTGTTGTACATGTAAATGTTTCTAGATTGATAAATAGATCGGAGATTGGAAAAAAATTTGTATCATTGTTTGAATTTGCCTGGTCCAATGTCCCATATCTACTTGGCTACCTGCCCAAGCACAACCAAGACCCCCAACCTGCTGCCCATTTTTCTTCTTTTAAATTTGTTTTGTATTAAATAAAAAACTCTGCCCCATTTCAACTTTGTTACTGACCTGAAGACCCTAACCTCTTAAATATCTCAACAATACCTAAAATGTCAAGCTTGGAATGTCATGCCTCAAAGTACCAGCATGATTAAATATCCCAACAATACCTTAAATGTCGAACTTCGAATGTCATGCCTCAAAGTACCAGCAAGATTAAAAACCTCAACAATACATAAAAAGTCAAGCCTGGAATGTAGAACCTCAAAGTACCAGCATGATTAAATATCTCAGCAATACATAAAAAGCCAAGCCTGGAATGTAGAGCCTCAAAGTACTAGCGAAATTAAATATCTCAACAATTAACAAAAAGTCAAGCCTGGAATGTAGAGCCTCAAAGTACCAGCATGATTAAATATCTCAACAATACATAAAAAGTCAAGCCTGGAATGTAGAGCCTCAAAGTACCAGCATGATTAAATATCTCAACAATACATAAAAAGTCAAGCCTGGAAAGTAGAGCCTCAAGGTCCAAGCATGATTGAATATCTCAACAATACATAAAAAGTCAAGCCTGGAATGTAGAGCCTCAAAGTACCAGCATGATTAAATATCTCAACAATACATAAAAAGTCAAGCCTGGAATGTAGAGCCTCAAGGTCCAAGCATGATTAAATATCTCAACAATACATAAAAAGTCAAGCCTGGAATGTTGAGCCTCAAAGTACCAGCATGATTAAATATCTCAACAGCACATAAAAAGTCAAGCCAGGAAAGAATAGCTTCAAAGTCCCAGCATGATTAAATATCTCAACAGTACATAAAAAGTCAAGCCTTGAATGTAAGGTCTCAAAGTACCAGCATAATTGAATATCTCAACAGTTCTTAAAAAGTCAAGCCTGGATTGTAGAGCCTCAAAGTCCCAGCATGATTAAATATTTCAACAATACATAAAAAGTCAAGCCTGGAATGTAGAGTCTCAAAGTACCAGCATAATTAAATATTTCAACAATACATAAAAAGTCAAGCCTGGAATGTAGAGCCTCAAAGTATCAGCATGATTAAATATCTCAACAATACATAAAAAGTCAAGCCTGGAATGTAAGGTCTCAAAGTACCAGCATAATTAAATATCTCAACAGTTCTAAAAAAGTCAAGCCTGGAATGTAAGATCTCAAAGTACCAGCATAATTGAATATCGCAACAGTTCTTAAAAAGTCAAGCCTGGATTGTAGAGCCTCAAAGTCCCAGCATGATTAAATATTTCAACAATCCATAAAAAGTCAAGCCTGGAATGTAGAGCCTCAAAGTACCAGCATGATTAAGTATCTCAACATTACATAAAAATTCATGCCTGGAATGTAGAGCCTCAAATTACCAGCATGATTAAGTATCTAAACAATACATAAAAGTCAAGCCTGGAATGTAGAGCCTCAGATTACCAGCATGATTAAATATCTAAACAATACATAAAAAGTCAAGCCTGGAATGTAGAGCCTCAAAGTATCAGCATGATTAAGTATCTAAACAATACATAAAAAGTCAATTCTGGAATGTAGAGCCTCAAAGTACCAGCATGATTGAGTATCTCAACAATACATAAAGAATCAAGCCTGGAACGTACAGTCTCAAAGTACCAGTATTATTAAATATCTCAACAATACATAAATAGCCAAGCCTGGAATGTAAGGTCTCAAAGTACCAGCATGATTAAATATCTCAACAATACATAAAAAGTCAAGCCTAGAATGCAGAGCATCAAAGTACCAGCATGATTAAGTATCTCAACATTACATAAAAGGTAAAGCCTGGAATGAAGTGGCTCAAAGTACCAGCATGATTAAGTATCTCAACAGTACATAAAAAGTCAAGCCTGGAATGTAGAGTCTCAAAGTACCAGCATGATTAAGTATCTCAACAATGCATAAAGAGTCAAGCCTTGAATGTAGTGGCTCAAAATACCAGCATGATTAAGTATCTCAACAATGCATAAAGAGTCAAGCCTGGAATGTAGAGCCTCAAAGAACCAGCATGATTAAATATCTCAACAATGCATAAAAAGTCAAGCCTGGAATGTTGAGCCTCAAAGTACCAGCATGATTAAGTATCTCAACAATGCATAAAAAGTCAAGCCTGGAATGTTGAGCCTCAAAGTACCAGCATGATTAAGTATCTCAACAGTACATAAAAAGTCAATCCTGGAATGTAGAGCCTCAAAGTACCAGCATGATTAAGTATCTCAACAATACCTAAAAAGTCAAGCCTGGAATGTAGAGCCTCAAAGTACCAGCATGATTAAGTATATCAACAATACATAAAAATTCAAGCCTGGAATATAAGGTCTCAAAGTACCAGCATGATTAAATATCTCAACAATACAGTAAAAGTCAAGCCTGGATTGTAGCGCCTCAAAGTACCAGCATGATTAAGTATCTCAACATTACATAAAAATTCAAGCCTGGAATGTAGAGCCTCAAATTACCAGCATGATTAAGTATCTAAACAATACATAAAAAGTCAAGCCTGGAATGTAGAGCCTCAGATTACCAGCATGATTAAATATCTAAACAATACATAAAAAGTCAAGCCTGGAATGTAAAGCCTCAAAGTATTAGCATGATTAAGTATCTAAACAATACATAAAAAGTCAAGCCTGGAATGTAGAGCCTCAAAGTACCAGCATGATTAAGTATCTCAACAAGACATAAAGAGTCAAGCCTGGAACGTACAGTCTCAAAGTACCAGTATTATTAAATATCTCAACAATACATAAATAGTCAAGCCTGGAATGTAAGGTCTCAAAGTACCAGCATGATTAAATATCTCAACAATATATAAAAAGTCAAGCCTAAAATGCAGAGCATCAAAGTACCGGCATGATTAAGTATCTCAACATTACATAAAAGGTCAAGCCTGGAATGTAGTGGCTCAAAGTACCAGCATGATTAAGTATATCAACAATACATAAAAAGTCAAGCCTGGAATGTAGTGCCTCAAAGTCCAAGCATGATTAACTATCTCAATAATACATAAAAAGTCAAGCCTGGAATGTAGAGCCTCAAAGTACCAGCATGATTAAATATCTCAACAATACATCAAAATTCAAGCCTTGAATGTAGAGCCTCAAATTACCAGCATGATTAAATATCTCAACAATACATAAAAATCAAGCCTGGAATGTAGAGCTTCAATTTACCAGCATGATTAAGTATCTCAACAATACATAAAAAGTCAAGCCTGGAATGTAGAGCCTCAAAGTACCAGCATGATTAAGTATCTCAACAAAACATAAAGAGTCAAGCCTGTAATGTAGTGCCTCAAATTACCAGCATGATTAAGTATCTCAACAATGCATAAAGAGTAAAGTCTAGAATGTAGAGCCTCAAAGTACCAGCATGATTAAATATCCCAACAATACATAAAAGTCAAGCCTGGAATGTTAAGCCTCAAAGTACAAGCATGATTAAATATCTCAACAATGCATAAAGAGACAAGCCTGGAATGTAAAGCCTCAAAATACCAGCATGATTAAGTATCTCAACAATGCATAAAGAGTCAAGCCTGGAATGTAGAGCCTCAAAGTATCAGCATGATTAAATATCTCAACAATACATAAAGAGTCAAGCCTGGAATGTAGAGCCTCAAATTACCAGCATGATTAAGTATCTCAACAATGCATAAAGAGTCAAGCCTGGAATGTAGAGCCTCAAAGTACCAGCATGATAAAATATCTCAACAATGCATAAAATTCAAGCCTGGAATGTAGAGCCTCAAGTTACCAGCATGATTAAGTATCTCAACAATACCTTAAAAGTCAAGCCTGGAATGTAAAGCTCAAAGTACCAGCATGATTAAGTATCTAAACAATACATAAAAATTCAAGCCTGGAATATAAGGTCTCAAAGTACCAGCATGATTAAATATCTCAACAATACAGTAAAAGTCAAGCCTGGATTGTAGAGCCTCAAAGTACCAGCATGATTAAGTATCTCAACATTACATAAAAATTCAAGCCTGGAATGTAGAGCCTCAAAGTATCAGCAAGATTAAGTATCTAAACAATACATAAAAAGTCAAGCCTGGAATGTAGAGCCTCAAAGTATCAGCATGATTAAATATCTCAACAATACATAAAGAGTCAAGCCTGGAATGTAGAGCCTCAAAGTATCAGCTGATTAAGTATCTCAACAATACATAAAAAGTCAAGCCTGGAATGTAGAGCCTCAAAGTACCAGCATGATTAAGTATCTCAACAATACATAAAGAGTCAAGCCTGGAACGTACAGTCTCAAAAGTACCAGTATTATTAAATATCTCAACAATACATAAAAAGTCAAGCCTGGAATGTAAGGTCTCAAAGTACCAGCATGATTAAATATCTCAACAATACATAAAAAGTCAAGCCTAGAATGCAGAGCATCAAATTACCAGCATGATTAAGTATCTCAACAATACATAAAAAGTCAAGCCTGGAATGTAGAGCCTCAAAGTATCAGCATGATTAAATATCTCAACAATACATAAAAAGTCAAGCCTGGAATGTAGTGGCTCAAAGTACCAGCATGATTAAATATCTCAACAATACATAAAAAGTCAAGCCTGGAATGTAGTGCCTCAAAGTCCCAGCATGATTAACTATCTCAACAATACATAAAAAGTCAAGCCTGGAATGTAGAGCCTCAAATTACCAGCATGATTAAATATTTCAACAATACATAAAAATCAAGCCTGGAATGTAGTGCCTCAAATTACCAGCATGATTAAGTATCTCAAAAATGCATAAAGAGTCAAGCCTGGAATGTCGAGCCTCAAAGTACCAGCATGATTAAGTATCTCAACAATACATAAAAAGTCAAGCCTGGAATGTAGAGCCTCAAAGTACCAGCATGATTAAATATCTCAACAATACATAAAAATTCAAGCCTGGAATGTAGAGCCTCAAATTACCAGCATGATTAAATATCTCAACAATACATAAAAATCAAGCCTGGAATGTAGAGCTTCAAATTACCAGCATGATTAAGTATCCCAACAATACATAAAAAGTCAAGCCTGGAATGTAGTGCCTCAAAGTAACAGCTTGATTAAGTATCTCAACAAAACATAAAGAGTCAAGCCTGGAATGTAGTGGCTCAAATTACCAGCATGATTAAGTATTTAACAATGCATAAAGAGTCAAGCCTGGAATGTAGAGCCTCAAAGTACCAGCATGATTAAGTATCTCAACAAAACATAAAGAGTCAAGCCTGGAATGTAGTGCCTCCAATTACCAGCATGATTAAGTATCTCAACAATGCATAAAGAGTCAAGCCTGGAATGTAGAGCCTCAAATTACCAGCATGATTAAGTATCTCAAAAATGCATAAAGAGTCAAGCCTGGAATGTAGAGCCTCAAAGTACCAGCATGATTATGTATCTCAACAATGCATAAAGAGTCAAGCCTGGAATGTAAAGCCTCAAAGTACCAGCATGATTAAGTATCTCAACAATGCATAAAGAGTCAAGCCTGGAAAGTAGAGCCTCAAATTACCAGCATGATTAAGTATCTCAACAATGCATTAAGAGTCAAGCCTGGAAAGTAGAGCCTCAAAGTACCAGCATGATTAAGTATCTCAACAATACATAAAGAGTTAAGCCTGGAATGTAGAGCCTCAAATTTCCAGCATGATTAAGTATCTCAACAATGCATAAAGAGTCAATCCTGGAATGTAGAGCCTTAAAGTATCAGCATGATTAAGTATCTCAACAATGCATAAAGAGTCAAGCCTGGAATGTAGAGCCTCAAAGTACCAGAATGATTAAATATCTCAACAATGCATAAAGAGTCAAGCCTGGAATGTAGAGCCTCAAAGTACCAGCATGATTAAGTATCTCAACAATACATAAAGAGTCAAGCCTGGAATGTAGAGCCTCAAAGTACCAGCATGATTAAGTATCTCAACAATGCATAAAGAGTCAAGCCTGGAATGTAGAGCCTCAAAGTACCAGCATGATTAAGTATCTCAACAATGCATAAAGAGTCAAGCCTGAAATGTAGAGCCTCAAAGTACCAGCATGATTAAATATCTCAACAATGCATAAAATTCAAGCCTGGAATGTAAAGCCTCAAATTATCAGCATGATTAAGTATCTCAACAATGCATAAAAATTCAAGCCTGGAATGTAGAGCCTCAAAGTACCAGCATAATTAAGTATCTCAACAATGCATAAAGAGTCAAGCCTGGAATGTAGTGGCTCAAAGTAGCAGCATGATTAAGTATCTCAACAATGCATAAAGAGTCAAGCCTGGAATGTAGAGCCTCAAAGAACCAGCATGATTAAATATCTCAACAATGCATAAAATTCAAGCCTGGAATGTTGAGCCTCAAAGTACCAGCATGATTAAGTATCTCAACAGCACATAAAAAGTCAATCCTGGAATGTAGAGCCTCAAAGTACCAGCATGGTTAAGTATCTCAACAATGCATAAAGAGTCAAGCCTGGCATGTAGAGCCTCAAAGTACCAGCATGATTAAATATCTCAACAATGCATAAAGAGTCAAGCCTGGAATGTAGAGCCTCAAATTACCAGCATGATTAAGTATCTCAACAATACCTTAAAAGTCAAGCCTGGAATGTAGAGCCTCAAAGTACCAGCATGATTAAGTATCTCAACAATTCATAAAAATTCAAGCCTGGAATATAAGGTCTCAAAGTACCAGCATGATTAAATATCTCAACAATACAGTAAAAGTCAAGCCTGGATTGTAGCGCCTCAAAGTACCAGCATGATTAAGTATCTCAACATTACATAAAAATTCAAGCCTGGAATGTAGAGCCTCAAATTACCAGCATGATTAAGTATCTAAACAATACATAAAAAGTCAAGCCTGGAATGTAGAGCCTCAGATTACCAGCATGATTAAATATATAAACAATACATAAAAAGTCAAGCCTGGAATGTAGAGCCTCAAAGTATCAGCATGATTAAGTATCTAAACAATACATAAAAAGTCAATTCTGGAATGTAGAGCCTCAAAGTACCAGCATGATTAAGTATCTCAACAATACATAAAGAGTCAAGCCTGGAATGTACAGTCTCAAAGTACCAGTATTATTAAATATCTCAACAATACATAAATAGTCAAGCCTGGAATGTAAGGTCTCAAAGTACCAGCATGATTAAATATCTCAACAATACATAAAAAGTCAAGCCTAGAATGCAGAGCATCAAAGTACCAGCATGATTAAGTATCTCAACATTACATAAAAGGTCAAGCCTGGAATGTAGTGGCTCAAAGTACCATCATGATTAAGTATCTCAACAGTACATAAAAAGTCAAGCCTGGAATGTAGAGTCTCAAAGTACCAGCATGATTAAGTATCTCAACAATGTATAAAAATTCAAGCCTGGAATGTAGAGCCTCAAAGTACCAGCATAATTAAGTATCTCAACAATGCATAAAGAGTCAAGCCTGGAATGTAGTGGCTCAAAGTACCAGCATGATTAAGTATCTCAACAATGCATAAAGAGTCAAGCCTGGAATGTAGAGCCTCAAAGTACCGGCATGATTAAGTATCTCAACAATACCTAAAAAGTCAAGCCTGGAATGTAGAGCCTCAAAGTACCAGCATGATTAAGTATATCAACAATACATAAAAATTCAAGCCTGGAATATAAGGTCTCAAAGTACCAGCATGATTAAATATCTCAACAATACAGTAAAAGTCAAGCCTGGATTGTAGCGCCTCAAAGTACCAGCATGATTAAGTATCTCAACATTACATAAAAATTCAAGCCTGGAATGTAGAGCCTCAAATTACCAGCATGATTAAGTATCTCAACAATACATAAAAAGTCAAGCCTGGAATGTAGAGCCTCAGATTACCAGCATGATTAAATATCCAAACAATACATAAAAAGTCAAGCCTGGAATGTAGAGCCTCAAAGTATCAGCATGATTAAGTATCTAAACAATACATAAAAAGTCAAGCCTGGAATGTAGAGCCTCAAAGTACCAGCATGATTAAGTATCTCAACAAGACATAAAGAGTCAAGCCTGGAACGTACAGTCTCAAAGTACCAGTATTATTAAATATCTCAACAATACATAAATAGTCAAGCCTGGAATGTAAGGTCTCAAAGTACCAGCATGATTAAATATCTCAACAATACATAAAAAGTCAAGCCTAGAATGCAGAGCATCAAAGTACCAGCATGATTAAGTATCTCAACATTACATAAAAGGTCAAGCCTGGAATGTAGTGGCTCAAAGTACCAGCATGATTAAGTATCTCAACAATACATAAAAAGTCAAGCCTGGAATGTAGTGCCTCAAAGTCCAAGCATGATTAACTATCTCAACAATACATAAAAAGTCAAGCCTGGAATGTAGAGCCTCAAAGTACCTGCATGATTAAGTATCTCAACAATACATAAGAATTCAAGCCTTGAATGTAGAGCCTTAAATTACCAGCATGATTAAATATCTCAACAATACATAAAAATCAAGCCTGGAATGTAGAGCTTCAATTTACCAGCATGATTAAGTATCTCAACAATACATAAAAAGTCAAGCCTGGAATGTAGAGCCTCAAAGTACCAGCATGATTAAGTATCTCAACAAAACATAAAGAGTCAAGCCTGGAATGAAGTGCCTCAAATTACCAGCATGATTAAGTATCTCAACAATGCATAAAGAGTAAAGTCTGGAATGTAGAGCCTCAAAGTACCAGCATGATTAAGTATCTCAACAAATCATAAAGAGTCAAGCCTGGAATGTAGAGCCTCAAAGTACAAGCATGATTAAGTATCTCAACAATGCATAAAGAGACAAGCCTGGAATGTAGATCCTCAAAAAACCAGCATGATTAAATATCTCAACAATGCATAAAGAGTCAAGCCTGGCATGTAGAGCCTCAAAGTACCAGCATGATAAAATATCTCAACAATGCATAAAATTCAAGCCTGGAATGTAGAGCCTCAAAGTACCAGCATGATTAAGTATCTCAACAATACATAAAAATTCAAGCCTGGAATATAAGGTCTCAAAGTACCAGCATGATTAAATATCTCAACAATACAGTAAAAGTCAAGCCTGGATTGTAGAGCCTCAAAGTACCAGCATGATTAAGTATCTCAACATTACATAAAAATTCAAGCCTGGAATGTAGAGCCTCAAAGTATCAGCATGATTAAGTATCTAAACAATACATAAAAAGTCAAGCCTGGAATGTAGAACCTCAAAGTACCAGCATGATTAAATATCTCAACAATACATAAAAAGTCAAGCCTGGAATGTAGAGCCTCAAAGTATCAGCATGATTAAGTATCTCAACAATACATAAAGAGTCAAGCCTGGAACGTACAGTCTCAAAGTACCAGTATTATTAAATATCTCAACAATACATAAAAAGTCAAGCCTGGAATGTAAGGTCTCAAAGTACCAGCATGATAAAATATCTCAACAATACATAAAAAGTCAAGCCTAGAATGCAGAGCATCAAATTACCAGCATGATTAAGTATCTCAACAATACATAAAAAGTCAAGCCTGGAATGTAGAGCCTCAAAGTATCAGCATGATTAAATATCTCAACAATACATAAAAAGTCAAGCCTGGAATGTAGTGGCTCAAAGTACCAGCATGATTAAATATCTCAACAATACATAAAAAGTCAAGTCTGGAATGTAGTGCCTCAAAGTCCCAGCATGATTAACTATCTCAACAATACATAAAAAGTCAAGCCTGGAATGTCGAGCCTCGAAGTACCAGCATGATTAAGTATCTCAACAATACATAAAAAGTCAAGCCTGGAATGTAGAGCCTCAAAGTACCAGCATGATTAAATATCTCAACAATACATAAAAATTCAAGCCTGGAATGTAGAGCCTCAAATTACCAGCATGATTAAATATCTCAACAATACATAAAAATCAAGCCTGGAATGTACAGCTTCAAATTAGCAGCATGATTAAGTATCTCAACAATACATAAAAGTCAAGCCTGGAATGTAGTGCCTCAAAGTAACAGCATGATTAAGTATCTCAACAAAACATAAAGAGTCAAGCCTGGAATGTAGTGGCTCAAATTACCAGCATGATTAAGTATCTCAACAATGCATAAAGA
Source organism: Panopea generosa (assembly GCA_029582155.1). Taxonomy (NCBI): domain Eukaryota; kingdom Metazoa; phylum Mollusca; class Bivalvia; order Adapedonta; family Hiatellidae; genus Panopea; species Panopea generosa. Next base: position 36,355,747 of record CM055911.1, on the reverse strand, counting down.
GTCAAGCCTGGAATGTAGAGCCTCAAAGTACCAGCATGATTAAGTATCTCAACAAAACATAAAGAGTCAAGCCTGGAATGTAGTGCCTCAAATTACCAGCATGATTAAGTATCTCAACAATGCATAAAGAGTCAAGCCTGGAATGTAGAGCCTCAAATTACCAGCATGATTAAGTATCTCAACAATGCATAAAGAGTCAAGCCTGGAATGTAGAGCCTCAATGTAACAGCATGATTATGTATCTCAACAATGCATAAAGAGTCAAGCCTGGAATGTAGAGCATCAAAGTACCAGCATGATTAAGTATCTCAACAATGCATAAAGAGTCAAGCCTGGAAAGTAGAGCCTCAAATTACCAGCATGATTAAGTATCTCAACAATGCATTAAGAGTCAAGCCTGGAAAGTAGAGCCTCAAAGTACCAGCATGATTAAGTATCTCAACAATACATAAAGAGTTAAGCCTGGAATGTAGAGCCTCAAATTTCCAGCATGATTAAGTATCTCAACAATGCATAAAGAGTCAATCCTGGAATGTAGAGCCTTAAAGTATCAGCATGATTAAGTATCTCAACAATGCATAAAGAGTCAAGCCTGGAATGTAGAGCCTCAAAGTACCAGCATGATTAAGTATCTCAACAATGCATAAAGAGTCAAGCCTGGAATGTAGTGCCTCAAAGTACCAGCATGATTAAGTATCTCAACAATACATAAAGAGTCAAGCCTGGAATGTAGAGCCTCAAAGTACCAGCATGATTAAGTATCTCAACAATGCATAAAGAGTCAAGCCTGGAATGTAGAGCCTCAAAGTACCAGCATGATTAAATATCTCAACAATGCATAAAATTCAAGCCTGGAATGTAGTGCCTCAAATTATCAGCATGATTAAGTATCTCAACAATGCATAAAGAGTCAAGCCTGGAATGTAGAGCCTCAAAGTACCAGCATGATTAAGTATCTCAACAAAACATAAAGAATCAAGCCTGGAATGTAGTGCCTCATATTACCAGCATGATTAAGTATCTCAACAATGCATAAAGAGTCAAGCCTGGAATGTAGAGCCTCAAATTACCAGCATGATTAAGTATCTCAACAATACATAAAAAGTCAAGCCTGGAATGTAGAGCCTCAAAGTACCAGCATGATTAAGTATCTCAACAATGCATAAAGAATCAAGCCTGGAATGTAGAGCCTCAAAGTACCGGCATGATTAAATATCTCAACAATGCATAAAGAGTCAAGCCTGGAATGTAGAGCCTCAAAGTACCAGCATGATTAAGTATCTCAACAATGCATAAAGAGTCAAGCCTGGAATGTAGAGTCTCAAAGTACCAGCATGATTAAATATCTCAACAATGCATAAAAATTCAAGCCTGGAATGTAGAGCCTCAAAGTACCAGCATGATTAAGTATCTCAACAATGCATAAAAAGTCAAGCCTGGAATGTAGAGCCTCAAAGTATCAGCATGATTAAATAACTCAACATTACATAAAAATTCAAGCCTGGAATGTAGAGCCTCAAAGTACCAGCATGATTAAGTATCTCAACAATACATAAAGAGTCAAGCCTTGAATGTAGAGCCTCAAATTACCAGCATGATTAAATATCTCAACAATACATAAAAAGTCAAGCCTGGAATGTAGAGCCTCAAATTACCAGCATGATTAAATAATGTTGAAATTGAATGTTATTCCCATTCACCGAACATTTCAATATTTCCTTCATGAATGTATTTGCAAATTGATATATTTATCGCCAAGTCTTGCTATTTGAAAGTTCAGATTACAGAAATTATCAACATTTAAATAAAAGTAAGTCCTTAAAAAACAAATTTATATTTCCTTGGAGGTTTATCAATCAGACCTAAAAACTGATAAAAATAAAATATTTGTTACACATTTTTATTAATATGCAAAATATGATGCCTTTCACCATTTACATTGGTTATACCCATATTCCAAATAAAAACAAAAATTATTGATTTGCAAGTAATTTGATTTTATACACAATATATAATTTTCCAAAAGAATGTTTAGTGAAAATTTATCACAATTGCCACTTGTGAGAATGCCAAGTAAGAATTATGGGAAAAAGCAGCCTAACGTTTTTTTTTAATTTTGGCCTCAGTAATTCATGAAAGTTTCTCACAATATAAAATATCTGTTACATATAATTACAAAGCTCCACCATTTGAAACTTGTTTTGATATATAAAATTTCAAGTTAAATTTGATTTAAATAGATAAAAATTTGTCTGCTTATGTAACTGTGTTTTAAATTGTAGGCAACCTCAACAGGGGACACAGTAAAATAGCAAGGTTATTTACGTCTGTATTGAGAATATTAACAATAAAATATCTATAAATGTAGTACCATGATGGCAATTTCAGATTATCTTTCTATTTTCATGTTGCTTTAATATGTAGCTTTCCACTGTAATTCTGAATGGAAGTCATAAAAATAACTCAATTTTGACAAGTTAGAATTATAATAAATAAATAATGAAAATGAAATTAAAGTTGCAAGTAGAAAAAAGGTTAATTGTGGCTTGAAAGCGTCTGTCTACAACTGTAAATTATCTGTATCTTTGTTTTTATCTTGACTCTTAATTCTGGCAGTAACATTTGCGGTTATTTTCGGATAGAATTGTATATCCTTCAAACACTGATACAACGTACCGATGTCCTTCAAACATTGATACAACGTACCAATGTCCTTCAAACACTGATACAACATACCAATGTCCTTCAAACACTGAAACAAGGTACAAATATCCTTCAACCACTGATACAAGGTACCAATGTCCTTCAAACACTGATACAACATACCAATGTCTTTCAAACACTGATACAAGGTACAAATATCCTTCAACCACTGATACAAGGTACCATTATCCTTCAACCACTGATACAAGGTACCAATGTCCTTCAAACACTGATACAACGTACCAATGTCCTTCAAACACTGATACAAGGTACAAATATCCTTCAACCACTGATACAAGGTACATGTACCAATATCCTTCAAACACTGACACAAGGTACCAATGTCCTTGAAACAATGATACAAGGTACCAATGTCCTTCAAATACTGATGCAAGGTACCAATGACCTTTAAACAATGATTAAAGGTACCAATGTCCTTGAAACAATGACAAAAGGTACCAATATCCTTCAAACACTGAAACAAGGTACCAATGTCCTTCAAACAATGATAAATGGTATCAATGTCCTTCAAAAACTGATACAGAGGTACGAATGCCCTTCAAACACTGACACAAGGTTACAATGTTCTTAAAACACTGATACAATGTACCAATGTCCTTGAAACAATGATACAAGGTACCAATGTCCTTCAAACACTGGTACAAGGTACCAATACCATTCAAACAATGATACACGGTACCAATGCCCTTCAAATAATGATACTGGGTATTTATTTCAAACAATGATACAAGGTACCATTGTCCTTCAAACAATAATACTAGGAATGTCCTTCAAACAATGATACTGGGTATTTCCTTCAAACAATGATACAAGGTATCAATGTCCTTCAAACAATGATACTGGGTATTTCCTTCAAACAATGATACAAGGTATCAATGTCCTTCAAACAATGATAGTTGGTATTTTTACTTCAAACAGTGCTACAAGGAACCAATGTCCTTCAAACAATGAATCTGGATATTTCCTTCGAACAATGATACAAGGTATCAATGTCCTTCAAACAATGATACTGGGTATGTCCTTCAAACAATGATACTGGATATTTCCTCAAACAATGATACAAGGTACCAATGTCCTTCAAACAATGAAACTAGGGTTTTCCTTCAAACAATGATACAAGGTACCAATGTCCTTCAAACAATGATATTGGAAATTCATTCAAACAATGATATTAGATATTTCCTTTAAACAATGATACAAGGTATTCCTTCAAACAATGATTCTAGGTATTTCCTTTAAACATTCATACAAGGTATTCCTTCAAACAGTCTTACAAGATATTCTTTCAAACAATGACACAAGGTCATTCCTTCAAACAATACTACTAGATATTCTGTCAAACAATGATGCTAGATATTTCCTTCATTCAATGATACTACATATTCCGTCAAACAATGATACAATGTATTCCTTCAACCTATGATTGTAGATATTCTGTCAAACAATGATACAATGTATTCCTTCAAACAATGAAAGTAGATATTCTGTCAAACAAAGATACAAGGTATTCCTTCAAACAATGATAGTAGGTAATTCCTTCAAACACTGATAAAAGGTATTCCATCAAATAATGACACCAAATATTTCCTTCAAACAAAGATATCAGTTAATTCCTTCAAAAGATGATACTAGATAATTATTTCAAACAAAGATACAAGGTATTTCCTTCAAATAATGATACTAAGTACTTCCTTCAAACAATGATACATGGAAATTCCTTCAAACAATGATACAAGCTATTCCTTCAAACAATGATACTAGATATTCCGTCAAACAATGATACAAGGTATACCTCCAAACAATGATACTAGGTACTTTCTTCAAACAATGATACAAGGTATTCCATCAAACAATGATACATGGTATTCCATCAAACAATGATACTAGATAATTCCTTCAAACAATGATACAAGGTATTGCCCTCAAACAATGATAGTAGATATTCTGTCAAACAATGAAACTAGGTTATTCCTTCAAACAATGATACTAGGTACTTCCTTCAAACAATGATACAAGGTATTCCTTCAAAACATTAATACTAGATAATTCCTTCAAACAATGATACAAGGTATTCCTTCAAACAATGATACTAGATAGTAGGATACTTCCTCCAAATAATGAGACATGGTATTCCTTCAATTCAAACAATGATACTAGATAATTCCTTCCAACAATGATACTATTTACTTCCTTCAAATAATGGTACAGTGTATTCCTTCAAACAATGATACAATGTATTCTTCAAACAATGATACTAGATATTCCTACAAACAATGATAAAAGGTATTCCTCCAAACAATGATACAATGTATTCCTTCAAACAATGATTCTACATATTCCGTCAAACAATGATACAAGATATTGCTACAAACAATGATACGAGGTATTCCTACAAACAATGATACTAGGTATTCCTTTAAACAACGATACAATGTAATCCTTCAAACAATGATACAATGTATTCTTACAAACAATGATACTACATATTCTGTCAAACAATGATACTAGGTATTCCTACAAACAATGATACTACATATTCCGTCAAACAATGATACTAGGTATTCCTACAAACGATGAGAAGAGAGACTTTGTATAAGCTAGAAATAATGAGATATGGTATTCCTTCAATTCAAACAATGATACTAGATAATTCCTTCCAACAATGATACTAGATACTTCCTTCAAATAATGGTACAATGTATTCTTCAAACAATGATACTAGATATTCCTACAAACAATGATAAAAGGTATTCCTACAAACAATGATACAATGTATTCCTTCAAACAATGATTCTACATATTCCGTCAAACAGTGATACAAGATATTGCTACAAACAATGATACAAGGTATTCCTACAAACAATGATACTAGGTATTCCTTTAAACAACGATACAATGTAATCCTTCAAACAATGATACAATGTATTCTTACAAACAATGATACTACATATTCTGTCAAACAATGATACTAGGTATTCCTACAAACAATGATACTACATATTCCGTCAAACAATGATACTAGGTATTCCTACAAACGATGGGAAGAGAGACTTTGTATAAGCTAGAAATAGCTTTCTTCTCAATTCTATTGTTATGCATCGCTGTATATTTGAATATATTTATATATAATATGTTGAAAACTAATAAATATTGTTTAAACTAAACAATGATACTAGGTATTCCTACAAACAATGATACAAGGTTATCCTACAAACAATGATACTAAGTATTCCTACAAACAATGATACTAGCTATTTCTACAAACAATGATACTGTGTATTCCATCAAGCAATGATACTATGTATTCTTACAAACAATGATACTGTGTATTCCGTCAAACAATGATACAAGGTAATCCTACAAACAATGATACTAGGTATTCCTACAAACAATGATACTGTGTATTCCATCAAACAATGATACTAGGTATTCTTACAAACAATGATACAAGGTAATCCTACAAACAATGATACAAGATATTCCTACAAACAATGATACTAGGTATTCCTTCAAACAATGATACTAGGTATTCCTACAAACAATGATACTGTGTATTCCATCAAGCAATGATACTAGGTATTCCTACAATGATACTAGGTATTCCTACAAACAATGATACAAGATATTCCTACAAACAATGATACTAGGTATTCCTACAAATGATGATACTAGGTATTCCTACAAACAATGATATTGTGTATTCCGTCAAACAATGATACTAGGTATTCTTACAAACAATGATACTGTGTATTCCATCAAACAATTTATACAAGGTAATCCTACAAACAATGATACAAGGTATTTCTACAAACAATGATACAAGGTAATCCTACAAACAATGATACTGTGTATTCCTACAAACAATGATACTACATATTCCATCAAACAATGATACTAGGTATTCCTACAAACAATGATACTAGGTATTCCTTCAAACAATGATACTGTGTATTCCGTCAAACAATGATAATAGGTATTCCTACAAACAATAATAATAGGTATTCCTACTAACAATGATACAAGATATTCCTACAAACAATGATACTACATATTCCGTCAAACAATGATACCAGGTATTCCTACAAACAATGATACTAGGTATTCCTTCAAACAATGAAACTAGGTATTCCTTCAAACAATGATACTGTGTATTCCATAAAACAATGATACTAGGTATTCTTACAAACAATAATACTAGGTATTCCTACAAACAATGATACTGTGTATTCCATCAAACAATGATACTAGGTATTCTTACAAACAATGATACAAGGTAATCCTACAAACAATGATACAAGATATTTCTACAAACAATGATACTAGGTATTCCTACAAACAATGATACTAGGTATTCCTAGGTATTCCTACAAACAATGATACTAGGTATTCCTACAAACAATGATACTGTGTATTCCATCAAACAATGATACTAGGTATTCCTACAATGATACTAGGTATTCCTACAAACAATGATACAAGATATTCCTACAAACAATGATACTAGGTATTCCTACAAATGATAATACTAGGTATTCCTACAAACAATGATACTGGGTATTCCTACAAACAATAATACTGGGTATTCCTACAAACAATGATACCAGGTATTCCTACTAACAATGATACTAGGTATTCCTACAAACAATGATACTGTGTATTCTGTCAAACAGTGATACTAAGTATTCCTACAAACAATAATACTAGGTATTCCTACAAACAATGATACTAGGTATTCCTACAAACAATAATACTAGGTATTCCTACAAACAATGATACTAGGTATTCTTACAAACAATGATACTAGGTATTCTTACAAACAATGATACTAGGTATTCCTACAAACAGTAATACTAGGTATTCCTACAAACAATGATACTATGTATTCCTACAAACAATGATATAAGGTATTTCCTTCAAACATTGTAGCATGCTATATTATTCATTTCAGGACTGCGGCAGCAGGGTTCATCAAAGCAAGAAGTGCTCACCTTCCTTGATGGTGTCAGTCATGGAGATCTCATGAATGGTGAGAGTTTCCCAAGCCTGGAAGAACTTAATGAGGATGATGAACAGGTAAAAGAGCATGTATGGCATCATCATGTCACTGGGTTTATGTTTTACTTGATTTAGGTGTCACAAGATTAAGGTACCACTTAATTTAGGTGTCACTAGATTTAGGTGTCCCTATATTTAGGTGTAACTTGATTCAGGTGTCACTACATTTAGGTGTCACTAGATTCAGGTGTCACTACATTTAGGTATGGCTTGATTTAGATATCACTACACTTAGGTGTTACTGCATTTAGACATCACTACATTTTTGGTGTCACTACATTTAGGTGTCACTACACTTAGGTGTCACTACACTTAGGTGTTACTACATTTAGGTATCCCTGCATTTAGGTGTCACTACATTTAGGTGTCACTACACTTAGGTGTTACTTTGTTAAGGTGTTACTACACTTTTTTTCACTTCATTTAGGTATCACTACATTTAGGTGCCACTATATTTATTTGTTCCTTCAGATACATTAACCTCAAGGGCTTGACAATTATGACCCTGGTTTTGGTTGATCCATGAACCTCTGATTGTGAGCCCAATATTATAACACAAGGCAATAAGCTTCACTTATGACATTCTAGTGTATATTTATAATAACATTGCAAAATAATTGAAATATATTGATAGAAAATAGTCAATTTAAGTTTATACTGATTTTAACTTTATTTTGGAAGTTCTGTTGCCGTGAAAACAGATATAAAAAATTACAAAATTCACTGTTTCCAGAGCACATTTCCAGAACTGTTCAAGGTAACTTTGAAACTTTGTACACACTTTGTTAACTCAGTCATCTAATAGTACCTTTCGCTATTGGGAAGTTTTCATTATCAATATTTTTTCCGTTACCAGGAAACAACTAGTGAAAATGAAAACAATTGCCATTTCTGGAGCACAACTCCAAAACCATCCAAGGTAACTTCACAAAACTTTGAACACATGTCAACATAGTAGTATAGTAATACCTTTTGGTATGTGGAAGTTTTCATTTTCAATATTTTGTTACCACAAATTTATTGTTTCCTGATCATACCCCTAAAACTGTTTAATGTAACATTAGGAAATGTTGTACACATATCAACCTCATGGTCGGTTGTGCCTTTCAGCATGAAGGAGTTTTCATTTTCAATATATTTTATATTACCATCGAAACAAATAGCCAAAATTATTAAATTTTCATAACTTTAAATATGTTCAAGATAGTTTTATGAAACTTTGTACACATGTCAACCTTAGTTTTTATTGGTCATGTAGTTCCTTTTGCTATAAGGGAGTTTTTATTTTCAATATTTGTTCTATAAACATGGAAACAATTAGCCAAAATTATGAAAGTACCCCTTTCCACTGCACATCTTCCAAACCTAGTGGTCTAGTAGTGCCTTTTTCTGTGAAGTAGCTTTTATTTCTAAGTTTCATAACATCTGAATAAAATACTCCATGGTGGGGACCATGGCAGGGGATATATATGACCATGTCTTCTTGTTTTATCAAAAGTTCATACAGGTTAGAGGACCTAGTACAAAGCCATTATCAAATGATAATGCACAAATGATGTGTTTGGAGATTATACTAATGTTGTCAGGTTACAATGGATAAGAATCCTTTTAAATCTGCTTGTAATTACAAAGTACTATGCTGACACATGAAAATTGGTTGTCTGCTGAATGCGTGTCAGTATCACAGGAAGTCATCGAAGTTGTCAAAATGTTTCCAGATGATAAGCAGTCCATATGAGTGATATCGTGCTCATTTCTGTCCAACTTGGCATTTAGTGTGCTTAGTTTGATGGAGTTAAGCATTTTTATAATGCAATAACTTTTCCAATTTTGTGCTGTTATGCATGAAAGCAGCTTTGAATACATAGTGTCATAATGATGCCCATATATATTGTAGTGTCACAATGATGCCCTCATTGACATTGACCATATTGTAATATTACATCAATTTTAAATGTTAAACCTTTAATAGAGGTCACAATTATGACCTGTGTATCTAAAAGATAATTTTCTCAGCTTAACTTTGTTTGGTTATCATTCAGTAAATTGTGAGATACACCCCTTTTAAATGATAAAGGAATAGTCTAAATGCAAGAATGGAAGAGTCTGTTGTAAGAAATTCAGATTGTTATTATGTTAAATTGGAAAATATTGTCAGATCAGAATTTTATACTTTGCTAATAAATGATATATTAGTTACAAACAAATGTGAATCCTTTCAAGGAGAAAGTTAATTCAGTATGCTAGTCCAGAATCTCTGGATTGTTTTATTTTAAAGCTGAATACCATTTCTTAGGATTTAAGAAATAAAGAGGGCTATTCTACTCATCAGAGTGTCAGTGTTTGCGTCAAACCTTGGTTAAAGTTTTATGTGCAAGGCCATATCTCTGTAACCATTGCATGTATTGCATTGAAACTTCACACAAGACTTCCCAGTCATACTACAATAACTAAGCTAAAATTGCATGCAAGTACCATCAAGTTCATATCTCACCAACCACTCAATATAATATGAATGAAACTTTATGTAAGGCTTAAGTTGCAGTTATGAAACCAAGGTGGATAACTCTTGCCAGATCTTTTTGCATATTATAGCCCTTGTTTGACTTAGAATTTCTGGTTAAACTATATATCTCTGCAGCCACTGTATGTATTGGATTGAAACATTCATACAAGTTTTTTCAGTTATAAGACCAATAGTAAGTGAGACAACTTTTTTTTACATGGATTGGTCATTAGACCAATCAAAGTTTGTATTTTCATGATGATTGATGTGAATAGACAAGTGCTAATGAACTACTCTTGTTTCTGTACATGTGTCTTCATGGAAGAAAATTCAGACACTTGCATTGTCAGCCTTATGAATTACTCTTGTTTCTGTACATGTGTCTTCATGGAAGAAAATTCAGACAGTTGCATTGTCAGCCTTATGAACTACTCTTGTTTCTGTACATGTGTCTTCATAGAAGAAAACTTAGATGGTGACTTGTATTGTCAGCCTTATGAACTACTCTTGTTTCTGTACATGTGTCTTCATGGAAGAAGCTCAGACACTTGCATTATAAGCCTAATGAGCTACTCTTGTTTCTGTACATGTATCTTCATGGAAGAAAACATAGACACTTGCATCGTCAGCCTTATGAACTACTCTTGTTTCTGTACATGTGTCTTCATGGAAGAAAACTCAGACAGTTGCATTGTCAGCCTAATAAACTACTCTTGTTTCTGTACATGTGTCTTCATGGAAGAAGCTCCAACACTTGCATTGTCAGCCTTATGAACTACTCTTGTTTCTGTACATGTGTCTTCATGGAAGAAAACTCAGACACTTGCATCGTCAGCCTTATGAACTACTCTTGTTTCTGTACATGTGTCTTCATGGAAGAAAACTCAGACACTTACATTGTCAGCCTAATGAACTACTCTTGTTTCTGTAAATGTGTCTTCATTGAAGAAAACTCAGACAGTTGCATTGTCAGCCTTATGAACTACTCTTGTTTCTGTACATTGGTCTTCTTGGAAAAAAACTCAGACACTTGCATTGTCAGCCTAATGAACTACTCTTGTTTCTGTACATGTGTCTTCATGGAAGAAGCTCAGACATGTATTGTCAGCCTAATGAACTACTCTTGTTTCTGTACATGTGTCTTCATGGAAGAAAACTCAGACACTTGCATCGTCAGCCTAATGAACTACTCTTGTTTCTGTACACGTGTCTTCATGGAAGAAAACTCAGACACTTGCATTGTCAGCCTTATGAACTACTCTTGTTTCTGTACATGTGTCTTCATGGAAGAAAACTCAGACACTTGCATTGTCAGCCTTATGAACTACTCTTGTTTCTGTACATGTGTCTTCATGGAAGAAAACTCAGACACTTGCATTGTTAGCCTTATGAACTACTCTTGTTTCTGTTCATGTGTCTTCTTGGAAGAAAACTCAGACACTTGCATTGTCAGCCTAATGAACTACTCTTGTTTCTGTACATGTGTCTTCATGGAAGAAGCTCAGACACGTATTGTCAGCCTAATGAACTATTCTTGTTTCTGTACATGTGTCTTCATGTAAGAAAACTCAGACTCTTGCATCGTCAGCCTTATGAACTACTCTTGTTTCTGTACATGTGTCTTCATGGAAGAAAACTCAGACACTTGCATTGTCAGCCTTATGAACTACTCCTGTTTCTGTACATGTGTCTTCTTGGAAGAAAACTCAGACACTTGCATTGTCAGCCTAATGAACTACTCTTGTTTCTGTACATGTGTCTTCATGGAAGAAGCTCAGACACGTATTGTCAGCCTAATGAACTACTCTTGTTTCTGTACATGTGTCTTCATGGAAGAAAACTCAGACACTTGCATTGTCAGCTTTATGAACTACTCTTGTTTCTGTACATGTGTCTTCATGGAAGAAAACTCAGACACTTGCATTGTCAGCCTAATGAACTATTCTTGTTTCTGTACACGTGTCATCATGGAAGAAGCTCAGACACTTGCATTGTCAGCCCTATGAACTACTCTTGTTTCTGTACATGTGTCTTCATGGAAGAAAACTCAGACACATGCATTGTCAGCCTAATGAACTAATCTTGTTTCTGTTCATGTGTCTTCATGGAAGAAAACTCAGACACTTACATTGTCAGCCTAATGAACTACTCTTGTTTCTGTACATGTGTCTTCATGGAAGAAAACTCAGACACTTGCATTGTCAGCCTAATGAACTACTCTAGTTTCTGTACATGTGTCTTCAAGGAAAAAGCTCAGACACGTATTGTAAGCCTAATGAACTACTCTTGTTTCTGTACATGTGTCTTCATGGAAGAAAACTCAGACACTTGCATCGTCAGCCTTATAAACTACTCTTGTTTCTGTACATGTTTCTTCATAGAAGAAAACTCAGACACTTGCATTGTCAGCCTAATGAGCTTCTCTTGTTTCTGTACATGTATCTTCATGGAAGAAAACATAGACACTTGCATCGTCAGCCTTATGAACTACTCTTGTTTCTGTACATGTGTCTTCATGGAAGAAAACTCAGACACTTGCATTGTCAGCCTAATGAGCTACTCTTGTTTCTGTACATGTGTCTTCATGAGAGAAAAACTCAGACACTTGCATTGTCAGCCTTATGAACTACTCTTGTTACTGTACATGTGTCTTCACTGAAGAAAATCCAGACACTTGCATCGTCAGTCTTATAAACTACTCTTGTTTCTGTACATGTCTCTTCATGGAAGAAAACTCAGACACTTGCATTGTCAGCCTAATGAGCTACTCTTGTTTCTGTACATGTGTCTTCATGAGAGAAAAACTCAGACACTTGCATTGTCAGCCTAATGAGCTACTCTTGTTTCTGTACATGTGTCTTCATGGAAGAAGCTCAGACACGTATTGTCAGCCTAATGAACTACTCTTGTTTCTGTACATGTGTCTTCATGGAAGAAAACTCAGACGGTGACTTGCATTGTCAGCCTTACGAACCACTCTTGTTTTTGTACATGTGTCTTCATGGAAGAAAATCAGACACTTGCATTATCAGCCTTATGAACTACTCTTGTTTCTGTACATTCTGTGAGTTCTATCCTGCATGGTTTCAGGTGAGAATTCTATCCTGAATGTTTCAGGTGAGAATTCTATCCTGCATGGTTTCAGGTGAGAATTCTACCCTGAATGTTTCAGGTGAGAATTCTATCCTGCATGGTTTCAGGTGAGAATTCCAATCTGCCTGGTTAGGTATAAGAATACTAAGGACCACTGTCAATTTCTATGGAAGGGGTGAAATATTCCAAATTGATGTCATGTCCATTTTATCATTTTTTGACATGTTCATTATAACATTTAAGTTATAAACTAATGTGTGGTTCCAGGGTGCCACTGATGGCAAGGAAATGACCACATTAGCTCATACATGTTGTAAGAGGTGGTAATATATTGAGTATTAGATAGGAGTTGTTGAATATGCAGTTTAGCAGGTGTCAAGGCTTATTCTGCATATTCAGTTGTTGATGTGTTGTGTTTACAATATAGATGTTAATTTGTTATGTTTGTACGTGGACAGTCAGCATGGAATCTTCATTCTGTTGATATCATACATCTTTTACATGATGGTACTAAATAAATAATTTGTGTATTCATTATTTCAGAATCTGTTCATATCTGATGTGACATCAGAAACAGCCCGGAAACTGCGTAAAAATCTAAGCAACGTGAGTTCTGTGAGCACTGACAGTGGTGTGATTGGTCAGGAAGGATCACATGACTCACATCATAGTAGTCCATCTAATACCCTCTGTCACTCGGTGTCTTCCAATCATGTGTCATCCTGGAAACATCTGAATAAAAAGAGGTCACTTAGTGCAAGTTGTAGTGACCTTTATTCCACCCAGGTTAGTTTATAACTAGTGACAGTGTTCTAATAATTGCAAAGTTTTCTTTATTACTGTAAAACACTTTATTCCATAATTTACTCTAATTTATTCCCTGAAATGTTGAATTTGCGATGTTCACAAAGTAAACCTGGAAATGTATTTTTACCTCTACTCACTTATGAGAGTCATGGAATTATTTTTTTCAAGAATTAACTATCAATGTTACCTTTATAAAACTGGGTGTCATTTGGAAATACACAATTACTAAAATTTAATGAAAATTATACATTTCTTTACTACAGAATTAAAAATTAATAATACAAATATATCAGTTGTATATTTTAAATATGACAAACTAAATGGTCCATTTAAAAACACCCCTTTGATATATTTTATTCATGTTTATCACAACAACATTTTGATATGGAATAGAAACTCATACTTGAAAATGCATTATTCATAAATACTACACATTTTAAACACTGGAGTGAATACTCATCACCTACCAATGCCATCTCATGTCTTGTAACATACCATTGTAAACACTGGAGTGAATACTCATCCACTACCCAACCCATCTCATGTCTTGTAACATACCATTGTAAACACTGGAGTGAATACTCATCCCCTACCCACCTCATCTCATGTCTTGAAACATACCATTGTAAACACTGGAGTGAATATTCCTCACCTACCCACCCCATCTCATGTCTTGTAACATACCATTGTAAACACTGGAGTGAATACTCATCCACTACCCAACCCATCTCATGTCTTGTAACATACCATTGTAAACACTGGAGTGAATACTCATCCACTACCAAACCCATCTCATGTCTTGTAACATACCATTGTAAACACTGGAGTGAATACTCCTCCCCTACCCACCCCATCTCATGTCTTGTAACATACCATTGTAAACACTGGAGTGAATACTCCTCCCCTACCCACCCCATCTCATGTCTTGTAACATACCATTGTAAACACTGGAGTGAATACTCATCCACTACCCACCCCATCTCATGTCTTGTAACATACCATTGTAAACACTGGAATGAATACGCATCCCCTACCCACCCCATCTCAAGTCTTGTAACATACCATTGTAACCACTGGAGTGAATACTCATCCCCTACCCACCCCATCTCATGTCTTGTAACATACCATTGTAAACACTGGAGTAAATACTCATCCACTACCCACCCTATCTCATGTCTTGTAACATACCATTGTAAACACTGGAGTGAATACTTATCCCCTACCCACCCCATCTCAAGTCTTGTAACATACCATTGTAACCACTGGAGTGAATACTCATCCCCTACCCAACCCATCTCATGTCTTGTAACATACCATTGTAAACACTGGAGTGAATACTCATCCACTACCCAACCCATCTCATGTCTTGTAACATACCATTGTAAACACTGGAGTGAATACTCATCCACTACCCAACCCATCTCATGTCTTGTAACATACCATTGTAAACACTGGAGTGAATACTCCTCCCCTACCCACCCCATCTCATGTCTTGTAACATACCATTGTAAACACTGGAGTGAATACTCATCCCCTACCCAACCCATCTCATGTCTTGTAACATACCATTGTAAACACTGGAGTGAATACTCATCCACTACCCAACCCATCTCAAGTCTTGTAACATACCATTGTAACCATTGGAGTGAATACTCATCCCTTACCCAACCCATCGCATGTCTTGTAACATACCATTGTAAACACTGGAGTGAATACTCATCCACTACCCAACCCATCTCATGTCTTGTAACATACCATTGTAAACACTGGAGTGAATACTCATCCACTACCCACCTCATCTCATGTCTTGTTACATACCATTGTAAACACTGCAGATACTCATCCCCTACCCGCCTCATCTCATGTCTTGTAACATACCATTGTAAACACTGGAGTGAATACTCATCCACTACCCACCCCATCTCATGTCTTGTAACATACCATTGTAAACACTGGAGTGAATACTCATCCACTACCCAACCCATCTCATGTCTTGTAACATACCATTGTAAACACTGGAGTGAATACTCATCCACTACCCACCCCATCTCATGTCTTGTAACATACCATTGTAAACACTGGAGTAAATACTCATCCACTACTCAACCCATCTCATGTCTTGTAACATACCATTGTAAACACTGGAGTGAATACTCATCGCCTACCCACACCATCTCATGTCTTGTAACATACCATTGTAAACACTGGAGTGAATACTCACCCCCTACCCAACCCATCTCATGTATTGTAACATACCATTGTAAACACTGGAGAGAATACTCATTCCCTACCAATGCCATCTCATGTCTTGTAACATACCATTGTAAACACTGGAGTGAATACTCACCCCCTACTCACCCCATCTCATGTCTTGTAACATACTATTGTAAACACTGGAGTGAATAATCATCCCCTACCCAACCAATCTCATGTCTTGTAACATACCATTGTAAACACTGGAGTGAATACTCATCCCCTACCCACCTCATCTCATGTCTTGTAACATACCATTGTAAACACTGGAGTGAATATTCCTCACCTACCCACCCCATCTCATGTCTTGAAACATACCATTGTAAACACTGGAGTGAATACTCATCCCCTACCCACATCATATCATGTCTTGTAACATACCATTGTAAACACTGGAGTGAATATTCCTCCCCTACCCACCCCATCTCATGTCTTGTAACATACCATTGTAAACACTGGAGTGAATACTCATCACCTACCCACATCATATCATGTCTTGTAACATACCATTGTAACCATTGGAGTGAATACTCATCCCTTACCCAACCCATCGCATGTCTTGTAACATACCATTGTAAACACTGGAGTGAATACTCATCCACTACCCAACCCATCTCATGTCTTGTAACATACCATTGTAAACACTGGAGTGAATACTCATCCACTACCCACCTCATCTCATGTCTTGTTACATACCATTGTAAACACTGCAGATACTCATCCCCTACCCGCCTCATCTCATGTCTTGTAACATACCATTGTAAACACTGGAGTGAATACTCATCCACTACCCACCCCATCTCATGTCTTGTAACATACCATTGTAAACACTGGAGTGAATACTCATCCACTACCCAACCCATCTCATGTCTTGTAACATACCATTGTAAACACTGGAGTGAATACTCATCCACTACCCACCCCATCTCATGTCTTGTAACATACCATTGTAAACACTGGAGTAAATACTCATCCACTACTCAACCCATCTCATGTCTTGTAACATACCATTGTAAACACTGGAGTGAATACTCATCGCCTACCCACACCATCTCATGTCTTGTAACATACCATTGTAAACACTGGAGTGAATACTCACCCCCTACCCAACCCATCTCATGTATTGTAACATACCATTGTAAACACTGGAGAGAATACTCATTCCCTACCAATGCCATCTCATGTCTTGTAACATACCATTGTAAACACTGGAGTGAATACTCACCCCCTACTCACCCCATCTCATGTCTTGTAACATACTATTGTAAACACTGGAGTGAATAATCATCCCCTACCCAACCAATCTCATGTCTTGTAACATACCATTGTAAACACTGGAGTGAATACTCATCCCCTACCCACCTCATCTCATGTCTTGTAACATACCATTGTAAACACTGGAGTGAATATTCCTCACCTACCCACCCCATCTCATGTCTTGAAACATACCATTGTAAACACTGGAGTGAATACTCATCCCCTACCCACATCATATCATGTCTTGTAACATACCATTGTAAACACTGGAGTGAATATTCCTCCCCTACCCACCCCATCTCATGTCTTGTAACATACCATTGTAAACACTGGAGTGAATACTCATCACCTACCCACATCATATCATGTCTTGTAACATACCATTGTAAACACTGCAGATACTCATCTCCTACCCACCTCATCTCATGTCTTGTAACATACCATTGTAAACACTGGAGTGAATACTCACCCCCTACTCACCCCATCTCATGTCTTGTAACATACCATTGTAAACACTGGAGTGAATACTCACCCCCTACTCACCCAATCTCATGTCTTGTAACATACCATTGTAAACACTGGAGTGAATACTTATCCCCTACCCACCCCATCTCATGTCTTGTAACATACCATTGTAAACACTGGAGTGAATAATCATCCCCTACCCATGCCATCTCATGTCTTGTAACATACCATTGTAAACACTGCATATACTCATCCCCTACCTACCCCATTTCATGTCTTGTAACATACCATTGTAAACACTGAAGTGAATACTCCTCCCCTACCCACCCCATCTCATGTCTTGTAACATACCATTGTAAACACTGGAGTGAATACTCATCACCTACCCACATCATCTCATGTCTTGTAACATACCATTGTAAATACTGCAGATACTCATCCCCTACCCACCTCATCTCATGTCTTGTAACATACCATTGTAAACGCTGGAGTGAATACTCATCCCCTACCCACCCACTCTCATGTCTTGTAACATACCATTGTAAACACTGCAGATACTCATCCCCTATCCACCCCATCTCATGTCTTGTAACATACCATTGTAAACACTGCAGATACTCATCCACTATCCACCCCATTTCATGTCTTGTAACATACCATTGTAAACACTGGAGTGAATACTCATCCACTACCCACCTCATCTCATGTCTTGTAACATACCATTGTAAACACTGGAGTGAATATTCCTCCCCTACCCACCTCATCTTATGTCTTGTAACATACCATTGTAAACACTGGAGTGAATACTCATCCCCTACCCACCTTTTCTCATGTCTTGTAACATACCATTGTAAACACTGCAGATACTCATCCCCTACCCACCTCATCTCATGTCTTGTAACATACCATTGTAAACACTGGAGTGAATACTCATCCCCTACCCACCCACTCTCATGTCTTGTAACATACCATTGTAAACACTGCAGATACTCATCCCCTACCCACCTCATCTCATGTCTTGTAACATACCATTGTAAACACTGGAGTGAATACTCATCCACTACCCACCTCATCTCATGTCTTGTAACATACCATTGTAAACACAGGAGTGAATACTCATCCCTTACCCAACCCATCGCATGTCTTGTAACATACCATTGTAAACACTGGAGTGAATACTCATCCCCTACCCACCTCATCTTATGTCTTGTAATATACCATTGTAAACACTGCAGATACTCATCCTCTACCCACCCCATCTCATGTCTTGTAACATACCATTGTAAACATTGGAGTGAATACTCATCCCCTACCCACCCCATCTCATGTACTGTAACATACCATTGTAAACACTGGAGTGAATACTCATCCCCTACCCATCCCATTTCATGTCTTGTTACATACCATTGTAAACACTGGAGTGAATACTCATCCCCTACCCATCACATCTCATGTCTTGTTACATACCATTGTAAACACTGCAGATACTCATCCCCTACCCACCCCATCTCATGTCTTGAAACATACCATTGTAAACACTGAAGTGAATACTCATCCCCTACCCACCCCATCTCATGTCTTGTAGCATACCATTGTAAACACTGCAGATACTCATCCCCTACCCACCCCATCTCATGTCTTGTAACATACCATTGTAAACAGTGGAATGAATACTCATCCACTACCTACCCTATCTCATGTCTTGTAACATACCATTGTAAACACTGCAAATACTCATCCCCTACCCACCCCATTTCATGTCTTGTAACATACCATTGTAAACACTGGAATGATGCACATCCCCTACCTACCCTATCTCATGTCTTGTAACATACCATTGTAAACACTGCAAATACTCATCTCCTACCCACCCCATTTCATGTCTTGTAACATACCATTGTAAACACTGCAAATACTCATCCCCTACCCACCCCATTTCATGTCTTGTAACATACCATTGTAAACACTGGAATGAATACGCATCCCCTACCCACCCCATCTCATGTCTTGTAACATACCATTGTAAACACTGGAGTGATGCACATCCCCTACCTACCCCATCTCCTGTCTTGTAAATACCATTCAGAAAATCTCGGGGAAATCATGTAATGTGTCTATGTGTTTTAACTGAACTAGCAGTGATGTTCTATGAAGAATTACTTGATAGTGTTCTCTATGAGTATTCAGTAGCCTAATTTTTAAACAATGAAGATATGCTGGTATCATTTTCACCTGTGCCCGGTCCATTTAACTTAGTCAGTAATATATCTAACTATGAATCCAGGGATCATGAATTTGAATCCCCACCTGGCCACAGTCTCCATAATGATTGATATATGACATTTCATCTCATTGTCATTCATTTCTCACCACTGATTCAAATGGGAAATATATCACTTAATTGTGGAGATGGGTGTGTTCAAGTACAGGATCCCAGGAAAGAGTGATTATGTTAACTGATCGTCTGTCAGTCCTTGAGGCATAAAAATGGCTCTAAATTTACATACAAAGAAGTCAATGGGCAACTCTCAGAACTTAAAGAGCTTTTGATTGTAGATTTTGAACTAAAAAAATAAACAAAAGTTCTAAAATTGGTTTAAAACGTTTAACATGTAACTCCGTGTAAAACTACCACATAAAGTTTTTATGATTTATGAAGAAAACTAATTTGAAATGTGTCTTCATTGGACTGACATGGATTTTGATATACTAATCATTCAGACAGTGGATATGGGTTTGGATATAGTAATCATTCAGACAGTGGACATGAGTTTGGATATAGTAATCATTCAGACAGTGGACATGAATTTGGATATAGTAATCATTCAGACAGTGGACATGAGTTTGGATAAAGTAATCATTCAGACAGTGGACATGAGTTTGGATATAGTAATCATTCAGACAGTGGACATGATTTTGGATATAGTAATCATTCAGACAGTGGACATGAGTTTGGATATAGTAATCATTCAGACAGTGGACATGAGTTTGGATATGGTAATCATTCATACAGTGAACATGAGTTTGGATATGGTAATCATTCAGACAGTGGACATGAGTTTGGATATGGTAATCATTCAGACAGTGGACATGAGTTTGGATAAAGTAATCATTCAGACAGTGGACATGAGTTTGGATATGGTAATCATTCAGACAGTGGATATGAGTTTGGATATAGTAATCATTCAGACAGTGGACATGAGTTTGGATATAGTAATCATTCAGACAGTGGACATGAGTTTGGATATAGTAATCATTCAGACAGTTGACATGAGTTTGGATAAAGTAATCATTCAGACAGTGGACATGAGTTTGGATATAGTAATCATTCAGACAGTGGACATGATTTTGGATATAGTAATCATTCAGACAGTTGACATGATTTTGGATATAGTAATCATTCAGCCAGTGGACATGAGTTTGGATATAGTAATCATTCAGGCAGTGGACATGATTTTGGATATAGTAATCATTCAGACAGTGGATATGAGTTTGGATATAGTAATCATTCAGACAGTTGACATGATTTTGGATATAGTAATCATTCAGACAGTGGACGTGAGTTTGGATATAGTAATCATTCAGACAGTGGATATGGGTTTGGATATAGTAATCATTCAGATAGTGGATATGGGTTTGAATATAGTAATCATTCAGAAAGTGGATATGGGTTTGGATATAGTAATCATTTAGAAAGTGGACATGAGTTTGGATAAAGTAATCATTCAGACAGTGGACATGAGTTTCGATATAGTACTCATTCAGACAATGGATATGGGTTTGGATATAGTAATCATTCAGACAGTGAACATGAGTTTGGATATATAGTAATCATTCAGAAAGTGGATATGGGTTTGGATATAGTAATCATTCAGACAGTGGACATGAGTTTGGATATAGTAATCATTGAGACAGTGGACATGATTTTGGATATAGTTATCATTCAGAAAGTGGATATGGGTTTGGATATAGTAATCATTCAGACAGTGGACATGAGTTTGGATATAGTAATCATTCAGACAGTGGACATGAGTTTGGATATAGTAATCATTCAGAAAGTTGACATGATTTTGGATAAAGTTATCATTCAGACAGTGGATATGATTTTGGATATAGTAATCATTCAGACAGTGGACATGATTTTGGATATAGTAATCATTCAGACAGTGGACATGAGTTTGGATATAGTAATCATTCAGACAGTGGACATGATTGTGGATATAGTAATCATTTAGACAGTTGACATGATTTTGGATAAAGTAATCATTCAGTCAGTCAGTGGATATGATTTTGGATATAGTAATCATTCAGTCAGTCAGTGGATATGATTTTGGATATAGTAATCATTCAGACAGTGGACATGATTTTGGATATAATAATCATTCAGACAGTGGATATGGGTTTGGATATAGAAATCATTCAGACAGTGCACATGAGTTTGGATATAGTTATCATTCAGAGAGTGGACATGAGTTTGGATATATTAATCATTCAGACAGTGGACATGCGTTTGGATATAGTAATCATTCAGACAGTGGATATGGGTTTGGATATAGTAATCATTCAGACAGTGGATGTGAGTTTGGATATAGTAATCATTCAGACAGTGGATATGGGTTTGGATATAGTAATCATTTAGAAAGTGGATATGGGTTTGAATATAGTAATCATTCAGAAAGTGTATATGGGTTTGGATATAGTAATCATTCAGACAGTGGACATGAGTTTGGATAAAGTAATCATTCAGACAGTGGACATGAGTTTGGATATAGTAATCATTCAGACAGTGGATATGGGTTTGGATATAGTAATCATTCAGACAGTGAACATGAGTTTGGATATATAGTAATCATTCAGAAAGTGGATATGGGTTTGGATATAGTAATCATTCAGACAGTGGACATGAGTTTGGATATAGTAATCATTCAAACAGTGGACATGAGTTTGGATATAGTTATTATTCAGACAGTGGACATGAGTTTGGATATATATTAATCATTCAGAAAGTGGATATGGGTTTGGATATAGTAATCATTCAGACAGTGGACATGAGTTTGGATATAGTAATCATTCAGACAGTGGACATGAGTTTGGATATAGTAATCATTCAGACAGTGGACATGAGTTTGGATATAGTAATCATTCAGACAGTGGATATGGGTTTGGATATAGTAATCATTCAGAAAGTGGATATGGGTTTGGATATAGTAATCATTCAGACAGTAGACATGAGTTTGGATATAGTAATCATTCAGATAGTGGACATAAGTTTGGATATAGTTATCATTTAGATAGTGGATATGGGTTTGGATATAGTAATCATTCAGACAGTGGATATGTGTTTGGATATAGTAATCATTCAGACAGTGGATATGTGTTTGGATATAGTAATCATTCAGACAGTGGACATGAGTTTGGATATAGTAATCATTCAGACAGTGGACATGAGTTTGGATATAGTAATCATTCAGACAGTGGATATGGGTTCGGATATAGTAATCATTCAGAAAGTGGATATGGGTTTGGATATAGTAATCATTCAGACAGTAGACATGGGTTTGGATATAGTAATCATTCAGACAGTGGACATAAGTTTGGATATAGTTATCATTTAGATAGTGGATATGGGTTTGGATATAGTAATCATTCAGACAGTGGATATGTGTTTGGATATAGTAATCATTCAGACAGTGGACATGAGTTTGGATATAGTAATCATTCAGACAGTGGACATGAGTTTGGATATAGTAATCATTCAGACAATGGATATGGGTTTGGATATAGTAATCATTCAGACAGTGGATATGTGTTTGGATATAGTAATCATTCAGACAGTGGACATGAGTTTGGATATAGTAATCATTCAGACAGTGGATATGTGTTTGGATATAGTAATCATTCAGACAGTGGACATGAGTTTGGATATAGTAATCATTCAGACAGTGGATATGTGTTTGGATATAGTAATCATTCAGACAGTGGATACGTGTTTGGATATAGTAATCATTCAGACAGTGGACATGAGTTTGGATATAGTAATCATTCAGACAGTGGACATTAGTTTGGATATAGTAATCATTCAGACAGTGGATATGGGTTTGGATATAGTAATCATTCAGACAGTGGATATGTGTTTAGATATAGTAATCATTCAGACAGTGGACATGAGTTTGGATATAGTAATCATTCAGACAGTGGATATGTGTTTGGATATAGTAATCATTCAGACAGTGGATATGTGTTTGGATATAGTAATCATTCAGACAGTGGACATGAGTTTGGATATAGTAATCATTCAGACAGTGGACATGAGTTTGGATATAGTAATCATTCAGACATTGGATATGGGTTTGGATATAGTAATCATTCAGAAAGTGGATATGGGTTTGGATATAGTAATCATTCAGACAGTAGACATGAGTTTGGATATAGTAATCATTCAGACAGTGGACATAAGTTTGGATATAGTTATCATTTAGATAGTGGATATGGGTTTGGATATAGTAATCATTCAGACAGTGGATATGTGTTTGAATATAGTAATCATTCAGACAGTGGACATGAGTTTGGATATAGTAATCATTCAGACAGTGGACATGAGTTTGGATATAGTAATCATTCAGACAGTGGATATGGGTTTGGATATAGTAATCATTCAGAAAGTGGATATGGGTTTGGATATAGTAATCATTCAGACAGTAGACATGAGTTTGGATATAGTAATCATTCAGACAGTGGACATAAGTTTGGATATAGTTATCATTTAGATAGTGGATATGGGTTTGGATATAGTAATCATTCAGACAGTGGATATGTGTTTGGATATAGTAATCATTCAGACAGTGGACATGAGTTTGGATATAGTAATCATTCAGACAGTGGATATGGGTTTGGATATAGTAATCATTCAGAAAGTGGATATGGGTTTGGATATAGTAATCATTCAGACAGTAGACATGAGTTTGGATATAGTAATCATTCAGACAGTGGACATGGGTTTGGATATAGTAATCATTCAGACAGTGGACATGAGTTTGGATATAGTAATCATTCAGACAGTGGACATGATTTTCGACATAGTAATCATTCAGACAGTGGACATGAGTTTGGATATAGTAATCATTCAGACAGTGGACATGAGTTTGGATATAGTTATCATTCAGACAGTTGACATGGTTTTGGATAAAGTAATCATTCAGACAGTGGACATGAGTTTGGATATAGTAATCATTCAGACAGTGGACATGATTTTCGACATAGTAATCATTCAGACAGTGGATATGGGTTTGGATATAGTAATCATTCAGACATTGGACGTGAGTTTGGATATAGAAATCATTCAGACGGTGGATATGGGTTTGGATATAGTAATCATTCAGACAGTGGATGTGAGTTTGGATATAGTAATCATTCAGACAGTGGATATGGGTTTGGATATAGTAATCATTCAGACAGTGGACATGAGTTTTGATATAGTAATCACTCAGACAGTGGACATGAGTTTGGATATAGTTATCATTCAGACAGTGGATATGGGTTTGGATATAGTAATCATTCAGACAGTGGATGTGAGTTTGGATATGGTAATCATTCAGACAGTGGATATGGGTTTGGATATAGTAATCATTCAGACAGTGGATATGGGTTTGGATATAGTAATCATTCAGACAGTGGATGTGAGTTTGGATATAGTAATCATTCAGACAGTGGATATGGGTTTGGATATAGTAATCATTCAGACAGTGGACATGAGTTTTGATATAGTAATCACTCAGACAGTGGACATGAGTTTGGATATAGTAATCACTCAGACAGTGGATGTGAGTTTGGATATAGTAAAAATTCAGACAGTAGATATGGGTTTGGATATAGTAATCATCCAGACAGTGAACATGAGTTTGGATATAGTAATCATTCAGACAGTGGACATGAGTTTGGATATAGTAATCACTCAGACAGTGGATATAGGTTTTGATATAGTAATCATTCAGACAGTGGACATGAGTTTGGATATAGTTATCATTCAGAAAGTGGATATGGGTTTGGATATAGTAATCATTCAGACAGTGGACATAAGTTTGGATATAGTAATCATTCAGACAGTGGACATGAGTTTGGATATAGTTATCATTCAGAGAGTGGACATGAGTTTGGATATAGTAATCATTCAGACAGTTGACATGAGTTTGAATATAGTAATCATTCAGACAGTGGATATGGGTTTGGATATAGTAATCATTCAGAAAGTGGATATGGGTTTGGATATAGTAATCATTCAGACAGTGGACATGAGTTTGGATATAGTAATCATTCAGACAGTGGACATGAGTTTGGATATAGTTATCATTCAGATAGTGGATATGGGTTTGGATATAGTAATCATTCAGACAGTGGACATGAGTTTGGATATAGTAATCATTCAGACAGTGGATATGGGTTTGGATATAGTAATCATTCAGAAAGTGGATATGGGTTTGGATATAGTTATCATTCAGACAATTGACATGATTTTGGATAAAGTAATCATTCAGACAGTGGACATGAGTTTGGATATAGTAATCATTCAGACAGTGGACATGAGTTTGGATATAGTTATCATTCAGAAAGTGGATATGGGTTTGGATATAGTAATCATTCAGACAGTGGACATGAGTTTGGATATAGTAATCATTCAGACAGTGGACATGAGTTTGGATATAGTTATCATTCAGAGAGTGGACATGAGTTTGGATATAGTAATCATTCAGACAGTTGACATGAGTTTGGATATAGTAATCATTCAGACAGTGGATATGGATTTGGATATAGTAATCATTCAGAAAGTGGATATGGGTTTGGATATAGTAATCATTCAGACAGTGGACATGAGTTTGGATATAGTAATCATTCAGACAGTGGACATGAGTTTGGATATAGTTATCATTCAGATAGTGGATATGGGTTTGGATATAGTAATCATTCAGACAGTGGACATGAGTTTGGATATAGTAATCATTCAGACAGTGGACATTAGTTTGGATAAAGTAATCATTCAGACAGTGGACATTAGTTTGGATATAGTAATCATTCAGACAGTGGACATGGGTTTGGATATAGTAATCATTCAGACAGTGGACATGAGTTTGGATATAGTTATCATTCAGACAATTGACATGATTTTGGATATAGTAATCATTCAGACAGTGGATATGGGTTTGGATATAGTAATCATTCAGACAGTGGACATGAGTTTGGATATAGTTATCATTCAGACAATTGACATGATTTTGGATATAGTAATCATTCAGACAGTGGATATCGGTTTGGATATAGTAATCATTTAGACAGTGGACATGAGTTTGGATATAGTTATCATTCAGACAATTGACATGATTTTGGATATAGTAATCATTCAGACAGTGGATATGGGTTTGGATATAGTAATCATTCAGAAAGTGGATATGGGTTTGGATATAGTAATCATTCAGACAGTGGACATGAGTTTGGATATAGTAATCATTCAGACAATGGACATGAGTTTGGATATAGTTATCATTCAGACAGTGGATATGGGTTTGGATATAGTAATCATTCAGACAGTGGACATGAGTTTGGATATAGTAATCATTCAGACAGTGGACATTAGTTTGGATATAGTAATCATTCAGACAGTGGACATGGGTTTGGATATAGTAATCATTCAGACAGTGGACATGAGTTTGGATATAGTTATCATTCAGACAATTGACATGATTTTGGATATAGTAATCATTCAGACAGTGGACATTAGTTTGGATATAGTAATCATTCAGACAGTGGACATGATTTTGGATATAGTAATCATTCAGACAGTGGATATGGGTTTGGATATAGTAATCATTCAGACAGTGGACATGAGTTTGGATATAGTAATCATTCAGACAGTGGACATCAGTTTGGATATAGTTATCATTCAGACAATTGACATGATTTTGGATATAGTAATCATTCAGACAGTGGACATTAGTTTGGATATAGTAATCATTCAGACAGTGGACATGAGTTTGGATATAGTAATCATTCAGACAGTGGACATGAGTTTGGATATAGTTATCATTCAGACAATTGACATGATTTTGGATAAAGTAATCATTCAGACAGTGGACATGAGTTTGGATATAGTAATCATGCAGACAGTGGACATGAGTTTGGATATAGTTATCATTCAGACAATTGACATGATTTTGGATATAGTAATCATTCAGACAGTGGACATTAGTTTGGATATAGTAATCATTCAGACAATGGACATGAGTTTGGATATAGTAATCATTCAGACAGTGGACATGAGTTTGGATATAGTAATCATTCAGACAGTGGACATGAGTTTGGATATAGTTATCATTCAGATAGTGGATATGGGTTTGGATATAGTAATCATTCAGACAGTGGACATGAGTTTGGATATAGTAATCATTCAGACAGTGGACATTAGTTTGGATATAGTAATCATTCAGACAGTGGACATGAGTTTGGATATAGTAATCATTCAGACAGTGGACATGGGTTTGGATATAGTAATCATTCAGACAGTGGACATTAGTTTGGATATAGTGATCATTCAGACAGTGGACATGAGTTTGGATATAGTTATCATTCAGATAGTGGATATGGGTTTGGATATAGTAATCATTCAGACAGTGGACATGAGTTTGGATATAGTAATTATTCAGACAGTGGACATGAGTTTGGATATAGTAATCATTCAGACAGTGGACATGAGTTTGGATATAGTAATCATTCAGAAAGTGGATATGGGTTTGGATATAGTAATCATTCAGACAGTGGACATGAGTTTGGATATAGTAATCATTCAGAGAGTGGACATGAGTTTGGATATAGTTATCATTCAGATAGTGGATATGGGTTTGGATATAGTAATCATTCAGACAGTGGACATGAGTTTGGATATAGTAATCATTCAGACAGTGGACATGAGTTTGGATATAGTAATCATTCAGACAGTGGACATTAGTTTGGATATAGTAATCATTCAGACAGTGGACATTAGTTTGGATATAGTAATCATTCAGACAGTGGACATTAGTTTGGATAAAGTTATCATTCAGACAGTGGATATGAGTTTCGATATAGTAATCATTCAGACAGTGGACATGAGTTTGGATATAGTTATCATTCAGACAGTGGACATGAGTTTGGATATAGTAATCATTCAGACAGTGAACATTAGTTTGGATATAGTAATCATTCAGACAGTGGACATTAGTTTGGATATAGTAATCATTCAGACAGTGGACATGGGTTTGGATATAGTAATCATTCAGACAGTGGACATGAGTTTGGATATAGTTATCATTCAGACAATTGACATGATTTTGGATAAAGTAATCATTCAGACAGTGGACATGAGTTTGGATATAGTAATCATTCAGACAGTGGACATTAGTTTGGATATAGTAATCATTCAGACAGTGGACATTAGTCTGGATATAGTAATCATTCAGACAGTGGACATGGGTTTGGATATAGTAATCATTCAGACAGTGGACATGAGTTTGGATATAGTTATCATTCAGACAGTGGACATGAGTTTGGATATAGTAATCATTCAGACAGTGGACATGAGTTTGGATATAGTTATCATTCAGATAGTGGATATGGGTTTGGATATAGTAATCATTCAGACAGTGGACATGAGTTTGGATATAGTTATCATTCAGACAGTGGACATGAGTTTGGATATAGTATTCATTCAGACAGTGGACATGAGTTTGGATATAGTAATCATTCAGACAGTGGACATGAGTTTGGATATAGTAATCATTCAGACAGTGGATATGGGTTTGGATATAGTAATCATTCAGACAGTGAACATGAGTTTGGATATATAGTAATCATTCAGAAAGTGGATATGGGTTTGGATATAGTAATCATTCAGACAGTGGACATGAGTTTGGATATAGTAATCATTCAAACAGTGGACATGAGTTTGGATATAGTTATTATTCAGACAGTGGACATGAGTTTGGATATATATTAATCATTCAGAAAGTGGATATGGGTTTGGATATAGTAATCATTCAGACAGTGGACATGAGTTTGGATATAGTAATCATTCAGACAGTGGACATGAGTTTGGATATAGTAATCATTCAGACAGTGGACATGAGTTTGGATATAGTAATCATTCAGACAGTGGATATGGGTTTGGATATAGTAATCATTCAGAAAGTGGATATGGGTTTGGATATAGTAATCATTCAGACAGTAGACATGAGTTTGGATATAGTAATCATTCAGATAGTGGACATAAGTTTGGATATAGTTATCATTTAGATAGTGGATATGGGTTTGGATATAGTAATCATTCAGACAGTGGATATGTGTTTGGATATAGTAATCATTCAGACAGTGGATATGTGTTTGGATATAGTAATCATTCAGACAGTGGACATGAGTTTGGATATAGTAATCATTCAGACAGTGGACATGAGTTTGGATATAGTAATCATTCAGACAGTGGATATGGGTTTGGATATAGTAATCATTCAGAAAGTGGATATGGGTTTGGATATAGTAATCATTCAGACAGTAGACATGAGTTTGGATATAGTAATCATTCAGACAGTGGACATAAGTTTGGATATAGTTATCATTTAGATAGTGGATATGGGTTTGGATATAGTAATCATTCAGACAGTGGATATGTGTTTGGATATAGTAATCATTCAGACAGTGGACATGAGTTTGGATATAGTAATCATTCAGACAGTGGACATGAGTTTGGATATAGTAATCATTCAGACAGTGGATATGGGTTTGGATATAGTAATCATTCAGAAAGTGGATATGGGTTTGGATATAGTAATCATTCAGACAGTAGACATGAGTTTGGATATAGTAATCATTCAGACAGTGGACATAAGTTTGGATATAGTTATCATTTAGATAGTGGATATGGGTTTGGATATAGTAATCATTCAGACAGTGGACATGAGTTTGGATATAGTAATCATTCAGACAGTGGACATGATTTTCGACATAGTAATCATTCAGACAGTGGACATGAGTTTGGATATAGTAATCATTCAGACAGTGGACATGAGTTTGGATATAGTAATCATTCAGACAGTGGACGTGAGTTTGGATATAGTAATCATTCAGACAGTGGACATGAGTTTGGATATAGTTATCATTCAGACAGTTGACATGGTTTTGGATAAAGTAATCATTCAGACAGTGGACATGAGTTTGGATATAGTAATCATTCAGACAGTGGATATGAGTTTGGATATAGTTATCATTCAGACAGTGGACATGATTTTCGACATAGTAATCATTCAGACAGTGGATATGGGTTTGGATATAGTAATCATTCAGACAGTGGACATAAGTTTGGATATAGTGATGATTCAGACAGTGGACATGAGTTTGGATATAGTAATCATTCAGACAGTGGACATGAGTTTTGATATAGTTATCATTCAGACAGTGGACATGATTTTCGACATAGTAATCATTCAGAAAGTGGATATGGGTTTGGATATAGTAATCATTCAGACAGTGGACATAAGTTTGGATATAGTGATCATTCAGACAGTGGACATGAGTTTGGATATAGTAATCATTCAGACAGTGGACATGAGTTTGGATATAGTAATCATTCAGACAGTGGACATTAGTTTGGATATAGTAATCATTCAGACAGTGGACATGGGTTTGGATATAGTAATCATTCAGACAGTGGACATGAGTTTGGATATAGTTATCATTCAGATAGTGGATATGGGTTTGGATATAGTAATCTTTCAGACAGTGGACATGAGTTTGGATATAGTAATCATTCAGACAGTGGACATGAGTTTGGATATAGTAATCATTCAGACAGTGGACATGAGTTTGGATATAGTAATCATTCAGACAGTGGACATTAGTTTGGATATAGTAATCATTCAGACAGTGGACATAAGTTTGGATATAGTAATCATTCAGACAGTGGACATGGGTTTGGATATAGTAATCATTCAGACAGTGGACATGAGTTTGGATATAGTTATCATTCAGATAGTGGATATGGGTTTGGATATAGTAATCATTCAGACAGTGGACATGAGTTTGGATATAGTAATCATTCAGACAGTGGACATGAGTTTGGATATAGTAATCATTCAGACAGTGGACATGAGTTTGGATATAGTAATCATTCAGACAGTGGATTTGAGTTTGGATATAGTAATCATTCAGACAATGGTTATGAGTTTGGATATAGTAATCATTCAGGCAGTGGACATGAGTTTGGATATAGTAATCATTCAGGCAGTGGACATGAGTTTGGATATAGTAATCATTCAGACAGTGGACATGAGTTTGGATATAGTAATCATTCAGACAGTGGATTTGAGTTTGGATATAGTAATCATTCAGACAATGGTTATGAGTTTGGATATAGTAATCATTCAGACAGTGGACATACGTTTGGATATAGTAATCATTCAGACAGTGGACATGAGTTTGGATATAGTTATCATTCAGACAGTGGACATTAGTTTTGATAAAATAATCATTCAGACAGTGGACATACGTTTTGATATAGTAATCATTCAGACAGTGGACATGGGTTTGGATATAGTAATCATTCTGACAGTGGACATGAGTTTTGATATAGTAATCATTCAGACAGTGGATGTGAGTTTGGATATGGTAATCATTAAGACAGTGGATGTGAGTTTGGATATGGTAATCATTCAGACAGTGGATGTGGGTTTGGATATAGTAATCATTCTGACAGTGGACATGAGTTTTGATATAGTAATCATTCAGACAGTGGACGTGAGTTTGGATATAGTAATCATTCAGACAGTGGACATGGGTTTGGATATAGTAATCATTCTGACAGTGGACATGAGTTTTGATATAGTAATCATTCAGACAGTGGATGTGAGTTTGGATATGGTAATCATTAAGACAGTGGATATGGGTTTGGATATAGTAATCATTAAGACAGTGGATGTGAGTTTGGATATGGTAATCATTCAGACAGTGGATGTGGGTTTGGATATAGTAATCATTCTGACAGTGGACATGAGTTTTGATATAGTAATCATTCAGACAGTGGACGTGAGTTTGGATATAGTAATCATTCAGACAGTGGACGTGAGTTTGAATATAGTAATCGTTCAGACAGTGGATGTGAGTTTGGATATATAGTAATCATTCAGATAGTGGACATGAGTTTGGATATAGTAAGCATTCAGACAGTGAACGTGAGTTTGGATATAGTAAGCATTCAGACAGT
Source organism: Panopea generosa (assembly GCA_029582155.1). Classification (NCBI taxonomy): domain Eukaryota; kingdom Metazoa; phylum Mollusca; class Bivalvia; order Adapedonta; family Hiatellidae; genus Panopea; species Panopea generosa. The sequence goes on along the minus strand of CM055911.1, from coordinate 36,322,313 downwards.
GGACGTGAGTTTGGATATAGTAAGTATTCAGACAGTGGACATGAGTTTGGATATATAGTAATCATTCAGACAGTGGATATGAGTTTCGATATAGTAATCATTCAGACAGTGGACATTAGTTTGGATATAGTAATCATTCAGACAGTGGACATGAGTTTGGATATATAGTAATCATTCAGACAGTTGACATGATTTTGGATAAATTACAACATTAGTGAAATCAAGTATTAATTTATGTTTACTTTTTTGTATGACCTTTCAGCAAAGTATATGTCAGAGAATTATGAAAGGAAAGTATTCAGCTATTACTATATGTAAAATATTAACACTGTGTAAGACTTAGACATTGCAACATTTCCTGTTCAATGGTTTTAAAGTCGCATTTGCTTCAAATCATTATTTTGTATCCTTCCCCTAACTAGAATTAAAATTCATTTAAATCCATTTTGTGATATTAACTAATTAATTAATTCACTAATATGTCCTCATAATCACAATGATTTTTCAAAACAATGTATGACGGTTAAAGGCAGTACAATATTGAATTGATCAGTCCCAATAAGCTTATATACTTAGACAGTCACTGAGCCTTATAGATAGGTTGTTGATACTAACATTTAAATCATTGAATGATTTAAACCCTTTGAGGTGACCTTTTGTTGAGAGCATCACAGCAAAAATTCAGTTCAAGTTGACAAAATGTTCAGTAAACATGTAAATACACTGTAAGAGTTAACTGCATTAGAATATTATAGAAAATCAATCAGTTCCTCAACTGCAGACCAATATATAAATTATGTTGGGATTTAGATGTAGTCAGATATAAATTTGTAGATTAGCAGACAGCCAATCATGTGATAGTGTCAGACAAACATACTGGGATTAATTGAATAAATAATACTCATAATTTCATCATAGCTCCATTGTTGTTAATGTCTACTTACTGCAATAATGGGAACTGTAATGTCTAGTTACTGCAATGCAGGGAACTGTAATGTCTAGTTACTGCAATGCCGGGAACTGTAATGTCTAGTTACTGTAATGCTGAGAACTATAATGTCTAGTTACTGCAATAACAATAGTGGATTTATGAAATAGTGAGATTTATAATAATTACTGTATAAGACAGACTGTTGTATATAATAAATTAATTAATTTTGAAATAATTATAAATTCAATAGTTAAGATTAATGTGTTTTAAGAATGATGTCAATAAAAAGTAATTATGAAGATAATAATAACTTTCTGTTTTATAAATATGATGTACATAAATAACGATTTCACCATTTCCTGTGAAAAAACTTTGGAGAGGTTTCCATGTTATTTTACCGTTTATAAAGCCTCCCTCCATTCCGTTATTACATAGCAACAGGAAATTTTGTGCCATTTTGTATGTCAGTTATTAATCAAATGTAACAGAACTTGCAATCATTGGACAATAGATGACACTTTTGGGTGCTGGTACAATGATAATATTGCAAAATTAGATAAAAAAAAACAACAATTAAATAAGTTAATTGATTTTGTGAATCAACCTAGATTTTGTCAAATATATAAAACTTTTGACTTGGAAAGAAAAATTGATTTGAAATTATTGAGTGAGTGAGACATCTAACACGGCAGAAGAATGGGAATTCTTGACAATAAAGAACCCGAGGTTGGTACTTCTTTTCATATTTCAATGAGTTGGACCCCAACATGGTCAGCAGATTGGCTTTGGTATTTTTCATAGATTTCTGTACTAATTAATAGAGGCGCAGATAATTATTGTGATAAGGGGATAATTTACCCACAAACTTGCAATAACTGGTAAAGGGTTAATGTTACTTACCCAGTTTTTCCATGATTAAATAGGCACATGCTGTAAGATCAACTGCAGCCTGGGAGTAAATAGTTTCACTTTATTTTAGTTAGAATCTTGTTGCATAATGTACATATCATTGTTTAGATTAGATCTCTGAAAATTCAAGGCTTAGACATTTTACATGTGGCATTGCAACCCCTTTAAGGTTGTCAAAGTCAAGTCCCTTTGGTTTAATTTGGGGTGCCACAGTGGTCACTGTTTTACATAGAGTATAGAAAAAAAAATTCTCTAAAATGTTCATCTGTCCATTTGTTTCCAGAACAGTGAACTGACTCAAAAGGGTCTCTTTTGTTAAGATATTAAAATCCCTCACCCTACTTTTTAAGTTTGTTTGATAAAAAAAGTCACAAAATATTTGAGTAATTATAGTTTCATCCTAAAACTTGCTAACTTATACAGCATTTAGTTTCTAGGATATTTCCTGGCTGGATCTCCAGTACCAACCCCCCTCCAGCAGGGTGTCACACTCTCCCTCATGTTCTGGTTTCTAGGATATTTCCTGGCTGGATCTCCAATACCAACCCCACTCCAGCAGGGTGTCACACTCTCCCTCATGTTCTGGTTTCAAGTGCATGAGCTCTGGTGGAGGTTCACTACATTTGATATATTTAATACATTTGAAAGTTGTTGTTTTGTGTGTTTCTGTGTTTTAATAAAAACTTTCATAAAAATTAGAGTAAATAATAGGTGTAACATTAGGTTTTTAAGATATTGATTGTTTCTGTAACCAAGTGATGTATATACACTTGTTGTACACTTGATTGTTTCTGTAGCCAAGTGATGTATATACACTTGTTGTACACTTGATTGTTTCTGTAACCAAGTGATGTATATACACTTGTTGTACCCTTGATTGTTTCTGTAACCAAGTGATGTATATACACTTGTTGTACACTTGATTCTTTCTGTAGTCAAGTGATGTTGATACACTTGTTGTACACTTGATTGTTTCTGTAGCCAAGTGATGTATATACACTTGTTGTACCTTTGATTGTTTCTGTAACCAAGTGATGTATATACACTTGTTGTACACTTGATTGTTTTTGTAGCCAAGTGATGTATATACACTTGTTGTACCCTTGATTGTTTCTGTAGTCAAGTGATGTATATACACTTGTTGTACACTTGATTGTTTCTGTAGCCAAGTGATGTATATACACTTGTTGTACCTTTGATTGTTTCTGTAGCCAAGTGATGTATATACACTTGCAGTACCTTTGATTGTTTCTGTAGCCAAGTGATGTGTATACACTTGTTGTACACTTGATTGTTTCTGTAGTCAAGTGATGTATATACACTTGTTGTACACTTGATTGTTTCTGTAGCCAAGTGATGTATATACACTTTTTGTACCTTTGATTGTTTCTGTAACCAAGTGATGTATATACACTTGTTGTACACTTGATTGTTTCTGTGGCCAAGTGATGTATATACACTTGTTGTACACTTGATTGTTTCTGTAGCCAAGTGATGTATATAAACTTGTTGTACCTTTGATTGTTTCTGTAACCAAGTGATGTATATACACTTGTTGTACACTTGATTGTTTTTGTAGCCAAGTGATGTATATACACTTGTTATACCCTTGATTGTTTCTGTAACCAAGTGGTGCATATATATTTGTTGTATCTTTGATTGTTTCTGTAACCAAGGGATGTATATACACTTATTGAACCCTTGATTGTTTCTTTAGTCAAGTGATGTATATATACTTGCTGTACCCATGATTGTTTCTGTAACCAAGTGATGTATATAAACTTGTTGTACCCTTAATTGTTTCTGTAACCAAGTGGTGTATATATACTTGTTGTACACTTGATTGTTTCTGTAACCAAGTGATGAATATACACTTGTTGTACCTTTGATTGTTTCTGTAACCAAGTATTCCTGTCTGAAACTCTGTATTTAAGAAACTATTAAGATATTGATATTGGTCATTGCTGAGAGACGACAAAACTCTCTGTTACATGGAAGGTAGCCAGTATGGATCAGGCAGCAGCTGCAGATCTGTCAGTATGCTGACATAACCTAACAACAAACACTTTATTCAAACATATTAAGGACTTCAAGTGTTGTGTAAATATTTTTGCTGGCAGCATGTTACTACCTTTGTCATTATCTTTCCTTCCTTGTCTGAACTTTGTAAGAGAACATGAAAAATATCAAGTTTCTGATTGGTTGTTTTTAATTTGACGTCAGATAGTCTGATAAAGAATTCATTTGGACTGCATGAAATGGAATGATGTCTTTAATTTATTTTTTTTATCTTAGATATCAATAATTGATTATAATTATAAGGCAAACAAATTTTTTTTTTCACCAGAAAATGTTTTCCTTTTACGCATACTATATATGGACATTGTTTAAAACATCTATAGTTATATTATTGTTTTTTTCAAGGTGTGAAGGGGTTGTAGATGTTGGAACAGGGTTGGGTGTTAAGGGTTGTTTTAAAACATGACAATGCGCCCAGCACCTGAGAGTTATACCAGAAATCTTGTTACCCTGGAGCTGCATATTAGAATGAATCCATAACTTTAGTCAACAACTGTTACTGAACTCTTGTCTTTCAATTTATCTTTAAGGCAAATAAATTTGATAGAAAGATAGGCTTATACAGAATGAAACTGATGCAATTGTATACTTTGAAAGTATTTCTTATATCCTTTATACTCAAATTTTGATAATTAACAATGTTTTGTATCATATTTATTGAGATTTCTAAGACCATTCACAGTACTATAAAATGTACTTTTCCAAGAAGATATTTATAAATCTTAACAAACACTGAGGCTTTTTTTAAAGATGTTTTGTTATATTATGTAGGGTTTTCTATGTATTGTATAACTTATTTTCATTAAATATGTCTTTTTTGGAACTTTAAACATCTAAAATAGATTGGTCATCTATCCAGTACCATCAATAACTAGTGTTCCTCATATTTTCTGCATCATTTTTGCAAGGTGTAAGATACACACATTACACACATATATATATATACATGAGAATGAAATGTTAGTCTCTTTTAAAATATATAAATGTCACAAAATAATTGATAAAATACCCACAAAACCCCTTATAATACATCTAATGGTTTAGTCTATGTTTATGTGTATATCGTATACATATCCATAAGTGGGTGGATACAGAGGGAGTGATGATATGGGGGTGGGCGGTATGATCAATCTAGATGATTCAATGTATACATATTCATAGGTGGGTGGATACAGAGGGATTGATGATATGGAGGTGGGTGGTATAGTAAATCTAGATGATTCGTTGTATTCATATGCATAGGTGAATGGATACAGAGGAAGTGATGATATGGAGTAGGGCAATATGGTTAATCCATATGGTACATTATATACATATGCATAGGTGGGTGGATACAGAGGGAGTGATGATATGGGGTTGGGTGGTATAGTAAATCTAGATGATTCGTTGTATTCATATGCATAGGTGAATGGATACAGAGGAAGTGATGATATGGGAGTGGGCAATATGGTTAATCTATAAGATACATTATATACATATGCATAGGTGGGTGGATACAGAGGGAGTGATGATATGGGGGTGGGCAATATGGTTAATCCATATGATACATTATATACATATGCATAGGTGGGTGGATACAGAGGGAGTGATGATATGGGGTTGTGTGGTATAGTAAATCTAGATGATTCGTTGTATTCATATACATATGAATGGATACAGAGGGAGAGATGATACAGGGGTGGATGGCATGAAAAATCTAAATGACTCATTGTTAACATATGCATAGGTGGATTGATACAGAGGGAGAGATGATACAGGGGGGGGGGGGGGGGGGTATAGTAAATCTAGATGATTCGTTGTATTCATATGCATAGGTGAATGGATACAGAGGGAGTGATGATACAGGGGTGGATGGAATGATAAATCTGGATGATTCATTGTATACAAATGCAAAGGTGGGTGGATACAGAGGGAGCGATGATATGGGCGTGGGTGGGTGATATGATAAATCTAGATGATCCATTGTATTCATATGCATAGGTGGATAGATACAGAGGGAGCAATGATATGGGGATGGGAGGTATGATACATCTAGTTGATCCATTGTATACATAATGTATAGGTGGTTGGATACAGAGGTAGTGATGATACAGGGTGTAGGCAGTATGATAAATCTAGATGATCCATTTTAAACATAATGCATAGGAGGGCGGATACAGGGAGAGTGATGATACAGGAGGGGTGGTATGATAAATCTAGATGATCCATTGTATACATAATGTATAGGTGGATGGATACAGAGGGAGTGATGATACAGGGTGTAGACAGTATGATAAATCTAGATGATCCATTGTATACATAATGTATAAGTAGGTGGATAGAGAGGGAGTGATGATACGGGTGTAAGCAGCATGCTAAATCTAGATGATCTTTTGTATATTTAATGTATAGGTGGGTGGATACATATGGAGTGATGATACAGAGTGTAGACAGTATGATGAATCTAAATGATCCATTGTATACATAATGTATAGGTGGGTGGATACAGAGGGAGTGATGATACAGGGTGTAGGCAGTATGATAAATCTAGATGATCCATTGTATACATAATGTATAGGTAGGTGGATACAGAGGGAGTGATGATACAGGGTGTAGACAGTATGATAAATCTAGATGATCCATTGTATACATAATGTATAGGTAGGTGGATAGAGAGGGAGTGATGATACGGGTGTAAGCAGCATGCTAAATCTAGATGATCTTTTGTATATCTAATGTATAGGTGGGTGGATACATATGGAGTGATGATACAGAGTGTAGACAGGATGATGAATCTAAATGATCCATTGTATACATAATGTATAGGTGGGTGGATACAGAGGGAGTGATGATACAGGGTGTAGGCAGTATGATAAATCTAGATGATCCATTGTATACATAATGTATAGGTGGGTGGATACAGAGGGAGTGATGATACAGGGTGTAGGCAGTATGATAAATCTAGATGATCCATTATATACATAATGTATAGGTAGGTGGATACAGAGGGAGTGATGATACAGGGTGTAGGCAGTATGATAAATCTAGATGATCCATTTTATACATAATGCATAGGAGGGTGGATACAGGGAGAGTGATGATACAGGAGGGGTGGTATGATAAATCTAGATGATCCATTGTATACATAATGTATAGGTGGATGGATACAGAGGTAGTGATGATACAGGGTGTAGACAGTATGATAAATCTAGATGATCTTTTGTATATTTAATGTATAGGTGGGTGGATACATATGGAGTGATGATACAGAGTGTAGACAGTATGATGAATCTAAATGATCCATTGTATACATAATGTATAGGTAGGTGGGTGGATACAGTGAGAGTGATGATACAGGGTGCAGGCAGTATGATTAATCTAGATGATCCATTGTATACATAATGTATAGGTAGGTGGATACAGAGGGAGTGATGATACAGGGTGTAGGCAGTATGATAAATCTAGATGATCCATTGTATACATAATGTATAGGTAGGTGGATACAGAGGGAGTGATGATACAGGGTGTAGGCAGTATGATAAATCTAGATGATCCATTTTATACATAATGAATAGGAGGGTGGATACAGGGAGAGTGATGATACAGGAGGGGTGGTATGATAAATCTAGATGATCCATTTTATACATAATGTATAGGTGGATGGATACAGAGAGAGTGATGATACAGGGTGCAGGCAGTATGATTAATCTAGATGATCCATTGTATACATAATGTATAGGTGGGTGGATACAGAGGGAGTGATGATACAGGGTGTAGGCAGTATGATAAATCTAGATGATCCATTGTATACATAATGTATAGGTGGGTGGGTGGATACAGAGAGAGTGATGATACAGGGTGTAGGCAATATGATTAATCTAGATGATCCATTGTATACATAATGTATAGGTGGGTGGATACAGAGGTAGTGATGATACAGGGAACAGGCAGTATGATTATTCTAGATGATCCATTGTATACATAATGTATAGGTGGATGGATACAGAGGGAGTGATGATACAGGGTGTAGGCAGTATGATTAATCTAGATGATCCATTGTATACATAATGTATAGGTGGGTGGATACAGAGGGAGTGATGATACAGGGTGTAGACAATATGATTAATCTAGATGATCCATTGTATACATAATGTATAGGTGGGTGGATACAGAGGGAGTGATGATACTGGGTGTAGGCAGTATGATTAATCTAGATGATCCATTGTATACATAATGTATAGGTGGATGGATACAGAGGGAGTGATGATACAGGGTTTAGGCAGTATGATTAATCTAGATGATCCATTGTATACATAATGCATAGGTGGGTGGATACAGAGGGAGTGATGATACAGGGTGCAGGCAGTATGATTAATCTAGATGATCCATTGTATACATAATGTATAGGTGGGTGGATACAGAGGGAGTGATGATACAGGGTGCAGGCAGTATGATTAATCTAGATGATCCATTGTATACATAATGTATAGGTGGGTGGATACAGAGGGAGTGATGATACAGGGTGTAGACAGTATGATTAATCTAGATGATCCATTGTATACATAATGTATAGGTGGATGGATACAGAAGGAGTGATGATACAGGGTGTAGGCAGTATGATTAATCTAGATGATCCATTGTATACATAATGTATAGATGGGTGGATACAGAGGGAGTGATGATACAGGGTGCAGGCAGTATGATTAATCTAGATGATCCATTGTATACATAATGTATAGGTGGGTGGATACAGAGGTAGTGATGCTACAGGGAACAGGCAGTATGATAAATCTAGATGATCCATTGTATACATAATGTATAGTTGGCTGGATACAGAGGGAGTGATGATACAGGGTGTAGACAGTATGATTAATCTAGATGATCCATTGTATACATAATGTATAGGTGGATGGATACAGAAGTAGTGATGATACAGGGTGTAGGCAGTATGATTAATCTAGATGATCCATTGTATACATAATGTATAGGTGGATGGATACAGAGGGAGTGATGATACAGGGTGTAGGCAATATGATTAATCTAGATGATCCATTGTATACATAATGTATAGGTGGGTGGATACAGAGGGAGTGATGATACAGGGTGCAGGCAGTATGATTAATCTAGATGATCCATTGTATACATAATGTATAGGTGGGTGGATACAGAGGGAGTGATGATACAGGGTGTAGGCAATATGATTAATCTAGATGATCCATTGTATACATAATGTATAGGTGGGTGGAAACAGAGGTAGTGATGATACAGGGTGTAAGCAGTATGATAAATCTAGATGATCCATTGTATACATAATGTATAGGTGGGTGGATACAGAGGTAGTGATGATATTGGGGTGGGAGGTATGCTAAATCTAGATGATCTTTTGTATATTTAATGTATAGGTGGGTGGATACATATGGAGTGATGATACAGAGTGTAGACAGTATGGTGAATCTAAATGGTCCATTGTATACATAATGTATAGGTAGGTGGGTGGATACAGAGAGAGTGATGATACAGGGTGCAGGCAGTATGATTACTCTAGATGATCCATTGTATACATAATGTATAGGTGGGTGGATACAGAGGAAGTGATGATACAGGGTGTAGGCAGTATGATAAATCTAGATAATCCATTGTATACATAATGTATAGGTGGGTGGGTGGATACAGAGAGAGTGATGATACAGGGTGTAGGCAATATGATTAATCTAGATGATCCATTGTATACATAATGTATAGGTGGGTGGATACAGAGGTAGTGATGATACAGGGTGTAGGCAGTATGATAAATCTAGATGATCTATTGTATACATAATGTATAGGTGGGTGGATGGATACAGAGAGAGAGTGATGATATGGGGGTTGGAGGTATGATAAATCTAGATGATCCATTGTATACATAATGTATAGGTAGGTTGATACAGAGGTAGTGATGATACAGGGTGCAGGCAGTATGATTAATCTAGATGATCCATGGTATACATAATGTATAGGTGGGTGGATACAGAGGTAGGGATGCTACAGGGAACAGGCAGTATGATAAATCTGGATGATATATTGTATACATAATGTATAGTTGGCTGGATACAGAGGTAGTGATGATACAGGGTGTAGGCAGTATGATTAATCTAGATGATCCATTGTATACATAATGTATAGGTGGATGGATACAGAGGTAGTGATGATACAGGGTGTAGGCAGTATGATTAATCTAGATGATCCATTGTATACATAATGTATAGGTGGATGGATACAGAGGGAGTGATGATACAGGGTGTAGGCAATATGATTAATCTAGATGATCCATTGTATACATAATGTATAGGTGGGTGGATACAGAGGTAGTGATTATACAGGGAACAGGCAGTATGATTATTCTAGATGATCCATTGTATACATAATGTATAGGTGGATGGATACAGAGGGAGTGATCATACAGGGTGTAGGCAGTATGATTAATCTAAATGATCCATTGTATACATAATGTATAGGTGGGTGGATACAGAGGGAGTGATGATACAGGGTGCAGGCAGTATGATTAATATAGATGATCCATTGTATACATAATGTATAGGTGGGTGGATACAGAGGGAGTGATGATACAGGGTGTAGGCAATATGATTAATCTAGATGATCCATTGTATACATAATGTATAGGTGGGTGGATACAGAGGTAGTGATGATACAGGGTGTAAGCAGTATGATAAATCTGGATGATCCATTGTATACATAATGTATAGGTGGGTGGATACAGAGGTAGTGATGATATTGGGGTGGGAGGTATGATAAATCTAGATGATCCATTGTATACATAATGTATAGTTGGATGGATACAGAGGTAGTGATGATACAGGGTGTAGGCAGTATGATTAATCTAGATGATCCATTGTATACATAATGTATAGGTGGATGGATACAGAGGGAGTGATGATACAGGGTGTAGGCAGTATGATTAATCTAGATGAACCATTGTATACATAATGTATAGGTGGGTGGATACAGAGGGAGTGATGATACAGGGTGCAGGCAGTATGATTAATCTAGATGATCCATTGTATACATAATGTATAGGTGCATGGATACAGAGGGAGTGATGATACAGGGTGTAGGCAGTATGATTAATCTAGATGATCCATTGTATACATAATGTATAGGTGGGTGGATACAGAGGGAGTGATGATACAGGGTGTAGGCAATATGATTAATCTAGATGATCCATTGTATACATAATGTATAGGTGGATGGATACAGAGGTAGTGATGATACAGGGTGTAGGCAGTATGATTAATCTAGATGATCCATTGTATACATAATGTATAGGTGGGTGGATACAGAGGGAGTGATGATACAGGGTGCAGGCAGTATGATTAATCTAGATGATCCATTGTATACATAATGTATAGGTGGATGGATACAGAGGTAGTGATGATACAGGGTGTAGGCAGTATGATTAATCTAGATGATCCATTGTATACATAATGTATAGGTGGGTGGATACAGAGGGAGTGATGATACAGGGTGTAGGCAGTATGATTAATCTAGATGATCCATTGAATACATAATGTATAGGTGGATGGATACAGAGGGAGTGATGATACAGGGTGTAGGCAGTATGATAAATCTAGATGATCCATTGTATACATAATGTATAGGTGGTTGGATACAGAGGGAGTGATGATACAGGGTGAAGGCAATATGATTAATCTAGATGATCCATTGTATACATAATGTATAGGTGGGTGGATACAAAGGTAGTGATGATACAGGGAACAGGCAGTATGATAAATCTAGATGATCCATTGTATACATAATGTATAGGTGGGTGGATACAGAGGGAGTGATGATACAGGGTGTAGACAGTATGATTAATCTAGATGATCCATTGTATACATAATGTATAGGTGGGTGGATACAGAGGTAGTGATGATACAGGGTGTAGGCAGTATGATTAATCTAGATGATCCATTGTATACATAATGTATAGGTGGATGGATACAGAGGGAGTGATGATACAGGGTGTAGACAGTATGATTAATCTAGATGATCCATTGTATACATAATGTATAGGTGGATGGATACAGAGGTAGTGATGATACAGGGTGTAGGCAATATGATTAATCTAGATGATCCATTGTATACATAATGTATAGGTGGGTAGATATAGAGGTAGTGATGATACAGGGTGTAGGCAGTATGATTAATCTAGATGATCCATTGTATACATAATGTATAGGTGGGTGGATACAGAGGTATGATGATACAGGATGTAGGCAGTATGATTAATCTAGATGATCCATTGTATACATAATGTATAGGTGGGTGGATACAGAGGGAGTTGTGATACAGGGTGTAGGCAGTATGATTAATCTAGATGATCCATTGTATATATATGCATATGTGGATGAATACAGAGTGAGTTGTGATACAGGGTGTAGTCAGTATGATTAATCTAGATGATCCATTGTATACATAATGTATAGTTGGGTGGATACAGAGGAAGTGATGATACAGGGTGTGGGCAGTATGATAAATCTAGACGATCCATTGTATACATAATGTATAGGAGGGTGGATACATAGGGAGTGATGATACAGGGTGTAGACAGTATGATAAATCTAGATGATCCATTGTATACATAATGTATAGATGGGTGGATACAGAGGTATTGATGATACAGGGTGTAGGCAGTATGATAAATCTAGATGATCTATTGTATACATAATGTATAGGTGGATGGATACAGAGGTAGTGATGATACAGGGTAAGGCAATATGATAAATCTAGATGATCCATTGTATACATAATGTATAGGTAGGTGGATACAGAGGTAGTGATGATACAGGGTGAAGGCAATATGATAAATCTAGATGATCCATTGTATACATAATGTATAGGTAGGTGGATACAGATGGAGTGATGATACAGGGTGTAGGCAGTATGATAAATCTAGATGATCCATTGTAAACTAATTCATATGTGGATGGATACAGAGGGATCAATGATATGGGGTTGGGCGGTATGATAAATCTAGATGATCCATTGTATACATAATGTATAGGTAGGTGGATACAGAGGGAGTGATGATACAGGGTGAAGGCAGTATGATAAATCTAGATGATCCATTGTATACATAATGTATAGGTAGGTGGATACAGATGGAGTGATGATACAGGGTGTAGACAGTATGATAAATCTAGATGATCCATTGTATACATAATGTATAGGTGGGTGGATACAGAGGGAGTGATGATACAGGGTGAAGGCAATATGATAAATCTAGCAATCTATTGTATACATAATGTATAGGTGGGTGGATACAGATAGAGTGATGATACAAGGTGTAGACAGTATGATAAATCTAGATGATCCATTGTATACATAATGTATAGGTGGGTGGATACAGAGGGATTGATGATACTGGGTGAAGGCAATATGATAAATCTAGATGATCCATTGTAAACATAATGTATAGGTGGGTGGATACACAGGGATTGATGATACAGGGTGTAGACAGTATGATAAATCTAGATGATCCATTGTATACATAATGTATAGGTGGGTGGATACAGATAGAGTGATGATACAAGGTGTAGACAGTTTGATAAATCTAGATGATCCATTGTATACATAATGTATAGGTGGGTGGATACACAGGGATTGATGATACAGGGTGAAGGCAGTATGATAAATCTAGATGATCCATTGTATACATAATGTATAGGTAGTAGGATACAGAGGTAGTGATGATACAGAGTGTAGACAGTATGATAAATCTAGATGATCCATTGTATACATAATGTATAGGTGGGTGGATACACAGGGATTGGTGATATAGGATGAAGGCAATATGTTAAATCTAGATGATTTATTGTATACATAATGTATAGGTGGGTGGATACAGAGGGATTGATGATACAGGGTGTAGGCAGTATGATCAATCTGGATGATCTATTGTATACATAATGTATAGGTAGGTGGATACAGAGGGAGTGATTATACAGGGTGTAGGCAGTATGATAAATTTAGATAATCCATTGTATACATAATGTATAGGTGGGTGGATACACAGGGATTGATAATACAGGGTGAAGGCAATATGATAAATCTAGATGATCCATTGTATACATAATGTATAGGTAGGTGGATACAGAGGTAGTGATGATACAGGGTGTAGACAGTATAATAAATCCAGATGATCCATTGTATACATATGCATAGGTGGTTGGATACAGAGGGTGTGATGAAACAGGGTGAAGACAGTATGATCAATCTGGATAATCCATTGTATACATAATGTATAGGTGGATGGATACAGAGGGAGTAATGATATAGGATTGGGAGATATGATAAATCTAGATGATCCATTGTATACATAATGTATAGGTGGGTGGATACAGAGGGAGTGATGATACAGGGTGTAGGTAGTATGATAAATCTAGATGATCCATTGTATACATAATGTATAGGTGGGTGGATACAGAGGTAGTGATGATACAGGGTGTAGACAGTATGATAAATCTAGACGATCCATTGTATACATAATGTATAGGTGGATGGATACAGAGAGAGTGATGATACAGGGTGTAGACAGTATGATAAATTTAGATGATCCATTGTATACACAATGTATAGTTGGGTGGATACAGAGGTAGTGATGATATTGGGGTGGGAGGTATGATAAATCTAGATGATCCATTGTATACATAATGCAAAGGTGGGTGGATACAGAGGGAGTGATGATACAGGATGAAGGCAATATGATAAATCTAGCAATCTATTGTATACATAATTTATAGGTGGTTGGATACAGAGGGAGTGGTGATACAGGGTGAAGGCAATATGATAAATCTAGTAATCTATTGTATACATAATGTATAGGTAGGTTGATACAGAGGGAGTAATGATATGGAGGTGGGAGGTATGATAAATCTATATAACTCATTTTCTAATATTTTATTGTTCTTCAGTTGAAGTAGTGACTGATAGTGTAGGTGGCAACAGGACAATGACATCATAAGATTTATAAATGACTTCATCCACTTTGAAATCTAGGAAAAAAAAGCAGGAAGGAGAAAGTAGGATTGTTTAGAGTTGGGTTATCCTTAAGATCTCATTTTACCTTAAATTGCATGCCTTTAATTGCTTTGAATTCATTAGTTCTGTGTGCTTTTCTGCTGTTTAGTTAACTTTTATGTTCTCATTTCCAGTTGCAAATCATTTTGTTCAAGAAAAAAATATGAAACAAAATATAAAGTCACGTATTTGCACACTTAAATTGAAACACTTCACTAAATAATTGGCATATTCCAACCAGGTGTCTCTTGAATTTGTAGCATAATGGGTAACAGTTACAGTTATACAAAATAATGATGCTGTTCTTGATGTTGTTGATTATTATTACACATATTAAATTCAAGGTTACGCGTTTAGATGCCAAGGTTAAATTTGAAGGGAATTCAAATTAGTTCATTATTTGTAAGGTGGTTTTAATTAATGAGTCCTAGAGGCCTGCAAGAAACTGAATTTCCTGATTTTTATGAGTAGTGGACAATCTTACCTTAATTTGGACAAACCAGCATATTTCTTCACGTATACAAACCTAACTGTGTGATTTTTAGCTGTACTGGCCAGAGGCCAGCAGGGCTTATGTCATGGTAAATTGTCTGTCATCTGTTGTCATCTGTCTGTCTATCCATCTGTTAACCTTTTTCTTGTATACATGATAGCACCTTCATCGCCTGGTGTCCGTCGTTAACTTTTAACTTTTAACAACTTCTTCTCTGTAACCACTAGGCCAATTTTGATATAATTTCACAGAAATGTTCCTTTGGTGACCCTCTACCAAGTTTTTTCAAGCCATCTTGATTCATCAAAAAACATGGCAGCCAGGGGGTGGGGTTAGTTTACTATATAAGCTATAGTAAAAACTTAAAAAATCTTCTTGTTAGAAACTACTGGCTCTATTTAAAAATAATTTCACAGAAATGTTCCTTGGGTGACTCTCTACCAAGTTTGTTCAAGCCATTTTGATTCATAAAAACATGGCAGCCAGGGGGTGGGGTTAATTTGATGTCAAATTACTTCCCTGTTTTATAGCATAAAAGTTTGTATATAGCAAGTATTATAAGAAGAGGTAATTAACTCTTTAAATAAACTTTTTTTTTCTATTATAATACAATATTATACCAGATATAAGTTTTAAAAGATAATTCATCATAAAAAGATGAATGATACAATTATAATCAATGATTGAATATTATTCAAATATCATGAACCATTTTAAAATAGGTGTTTTTCCAAATATAAAAGTCAGAGTTTTTATGGTTCAGACAGGGATGGTTTACTGTTTCATAATAAAGCAATACCATATTTTTAGTGTTTGAAACTCATAGGAATATTTATTGTTTAAATATATATTTAACTGTGGATTGTTTCATGCACAATAGTTTAGTCTGATGCTTTAGTTTGAAACCGTTCTCAAACATAACAGGTTAGTTTTGTGCTGGAACTGGATTTTTATCTTAGTACGAAGACTTAGCATCTATAGTAAAAACTTCAAAAGCTTTCTTGTCAGAATCTACTGACCTGATTTTGATGTAATTTCACTGACATTTACCATGGGTGACCCTCTACCAAGTTTGAACTCTTCTATGCATCTGTTACATCTTCAAAACAAATCAAAATTCTAACCACTTGCCCATCTCGTCTTTCTGGAATTTTGAGCGTACATGTTTTATATAATCTACTTATGTTGGGTGACTCAAGGTCAGTCAGGTGAGCAATATAGGGCCATCTTGGCCCTCTTGTTATTGAATCTTAACCAAACTTGCATAGCTGTTATGTAACCACATGATCTCAGACAAGTTTTTGAACCAGCTTGATACAACCACAAATACCCCCACCACAGGGCTTATAGGCACATTTTAAGTGAAATTCGAAAAAACATTTTCTCTGAAAATGCAAGGCCTAGACCTTAGATATTTTACATGTAGCATTGCATGGTGGTCTCCTAAATGATCTGTTGAAAAACTTACAAAAAACATTTCCTCTGAAATGTTCATCTGTCCATTTGTTGCCAACTGAGCTATTCGGGCTCTCTTGGGCCTCTTGTTTAAGATTTTTAATTCAGTTATTTTTTTAGTTCACCTGAGCCGAAAGCTCACAGGTGAGCTTTTGTGATCGCCTGGTATCTATCGTCTGTCTTCCGTCGTCCGTTGACTGTCATCCGTCGTCCGTCGTTAATTTTTAGCTTCAAAAATCTTCTTGTCAGAAACCACTGGGCCAAATTTGATATATCTTCACAGAAAATTTAATGTTCCATGGGTGACCATCTATCAAGTTTGTTCAAGCCATCTTGATTCGTAAAAAAAAAATAGCCACCAGGGGGCGGTACAAGTTTAATTAGTAAAAACTTAAAAAATCTTCGTCAGAAACTACTAGCTTGATTTTAAAATAATTTCACAGAAATGTACCTTGGAGGACCCTTCACCAAGTTTGTTCAAACCGTAGTGATTCGTAAAAAAACATGGCGGACAGGGGGTGGGGTTAGTTTACTATATAAGCTATAGTAAAAACTTTAAAAAATCTTCAGAAACCACTTGGCCAATTTTAATATAACTTCACAGGATTGCTCCTTGGGTGACCCTCTACGTTTGTTCAAGCCATCTAGATTCGTCAAAAAACATGGCTGCCATGGGGTAGGGCACGTTTAATTGGTGAAACCTTTAATTGGGTGACCTTCTACCAAATTTGTACAAGCCATCCTGATTCATCAAAAAACATGGTTGCAAGGCCGGGCGGGGCAAGTTTAATTAGTTAAAACTTAAAAAATCTTCTTGTCAGAAACTACTGGCTCGATTTTAAAATAATTTCACAGAATATTCCTTGGAAGACCCTACATTAAGTTTGTTCAAACCATAGTAATTTGTCAAAAAAAACATGGCGGCCAGGGGATGGGGTTAGTTCCTTGTGGGACCTCTCTACCAAGTTCATTCAAGCCATCTTGTTTCATCAAAAAACATGGCTGCGAGGGGGCGGGGCAATTCTAATTAGTAAAAACTTCAAAAATCTTTTTGTCATAAGTTACTGGCTCGATTTTAAAATAATTTCACAGAAATGTTCCTTGGAAGACCTTTCACCAAGTTTGTTCAACCTGTAGTGATTCATCAAAAAACATGGCGGCCAGGGGGTGGGGTTAGTTAACAATATAAGCTATAGTAAAAACTTAAAAAATGTTATTGTCAGAAACTACTGGCTCTATTTTAAAATAATTTTACAAAAGTGTTCCTTGGGTGACCCCAAGCTATAGTAAAAACTTAAATGATCTTCTTGTCAAAATCCACTGGATCGATTTTGAAACAATTTCACAGAAATGTTCCTTGGTTGACCCTTTACCAAGTTTGTTGAAGCTGTTGTGATTTGTTAAAAACATGACCGTCACAGCGAGGTGCTAGTTTACTATATAGACAGCTATAGTAAAAACTTCAAAAGCCTTCTTGTCAGAATCTACTGACCTGATTTCGATGTAATTTCATTGACATTTATCATGGGTGAACCTCTACTAAGTTTGAACTCTTCTACACATCTGTTACATCTTCAAAACAAAATTCTATTTTGAGTGTACATGTATTATATAATCTACTCAAGTTAGGTGACTCAAGGTCAGTCAGGTGAACAATATAGGGCCATCTTGGCCTTCTTTTTATAGTATTGCAAGGAATCCAATTTATTATACCAAAGTATTTAGAAATGAATATGTCATGGCACAAGGAATTGGTCACAGCATGAATAGGCTTACACCATAGCATGAGGAATTTGTCATAGCGCGAGGATATTATGAATGGGCTTATGCCATAGCATGAGGATATTATGAATGGGCTTATGCCATAGCATGAGGATATTATGAATGGGCTTATGCCATAGCATGCGGATATTATGAATGGGCTTACACCATAGCATGAGGATATTATGAATGGGCTTACACCATAGCGTAAGGATATTATGAATGGGCTTACACCATAGCGTAAGGATATTATGAATGGGCTTGTACACCATAGCATGAGGATATTATGAATGAGGTCACAACACAGCGTGAGGATATTATGAATGGGCTTACACCATAGCGTGAGGATATTATGAATGGGCTTACACCATAGCGTACGGATATTATGAATGGGCTTACACCATAGCATGAGGATATTATGAATGAGGTCACAACACAGTGTGAGGATATTATGAATGAGGTCACAACACAGCGTGAGGATATTATGAATGGGCTTACACCATAGCATGAGGATATTATGAATGGGCTTACACCATAGCATGAGGATATTATGAATTGGCTTACACCAAAGCATGAGGATATTATGAATGAGGTCATAACACAGCGTGAGGATATTATGAATGGGCTTACACCATAGCGTGAGGATATTATGAATGGGCTTACACCATAGCGTAAGGATATTATGAATGGGCTTGTACACCATAGCATGAGGATATTATGAATGAGGTCACAACACAGCGTGAGAATATTATGAATGGGCTTACACCATAGCGTGAGGATATTATGAATGGGTTTACACCATAGCGTACGGATATTATGAATGGGCTTACACCATAGCATGAGGATATAATGAATGAGGTCACAACACAGCGTGAGGATATTATGAATGAGGTCACAACACAGCGTGAGGATATTATGAATGGGCTTACACCATAGCATGAGGAATTTGTCATAGCGTGAGGATATTATGAATGGACTTACACAATAGCATGAGGAATTTGTCACAGCGTGAGGATAGTATGAATGGGCTTACACCATAGAATGAGAATATTATGAATGGGTTTACACCATAGAATGAGGATATTATGAATTGGCTTACACCATAGAATGAGGATATTATGAATGGGCTTACACCACAGTGTGAGGATATTATGAATAAGCTTACACCTTATCATGAGGATATTATGAATTGGCTTACACCATAGCATTAGAATATTATGAATGGGCTTACACCAAAGCGTGAGGATATTATGAATGGGCTTACATAAAAGCATGAGGATATCATGAATGGGCTTACACCATAGCGTGAGGATATTATGAATGGGCTTACACCATAGCATTAGGATATTATGAATGGGCTTACACCATAGCATGAGGATATTATGAATGGGCTTACACCATAGTGTGAGGATATTATGAATGGGCTTACACCATAGAATGAGGATATTATGAATGGGCTTACACCATAGCATTAGGATATTATGAATGGGCTTACACCATAGCATGAGGGTATTATGAATGGGCTTACATAAAAGCATGAGGATATTATGAATGGGCTTACACCATAGCATGAGGATATTATGAATGGGCTTACACCATAGCGTAAGGATATTATGAATGGGCTTACACCATAGCGTAAGGATATTATGAATGGGCTTGTACACCATAGCATGAGGATATTATGAATGAGGTCACAACACAGCGTGAGGATATTATGAATGGGCTTACACCATAGCGTGAGGATATTATGAATGGGCTTACACCATAGCGTATGGATATTATGAATGGGCTTACACCATAGCATGAGGATATTATGAATGAGGTCACAACACAGCGTGAGGATATTATGAATGAGGTCACAACACAGCGTGAGGATATTATGAATGGGCTTACACCATAGCATGAGGATATTATGAATGGGCTTACACCATAGCATGAGGATATTATGAATTGGCTTACACCAAAGCATGAGGATATTATGAATGAGGTCATAACACAGCGTGAGGATATTATGAATGGGCTTACACCATAGCGTGAGGATATTATGAATGGGCTTACACCATAGCGTAAGGATATTATGAATGGGCTTGTACACCATAGCATGAGGATATTATGAATGAGGTCACAACACAGCGTGAGAATATTATGAATGGGCTTACACCATAGCGTGAGGATATTATGAATGGGTTTACACCATAGCGTACGGATATTATGAATGGGCTTACACCATAGCATGAGGATATAATGAATGAGGTCACAACACAGCGTGAGGATATTATGAATGAGGTCACAACACAGCGTGAGGATATTATGAATGGGCTTACACCATAGCATGAGGAATTTGTCATAGCGTGAGGATATTATGAATGGACTTACACAATAGCATGAGGAATTTGTCACAGCGTGAGGATAGTATGAATGGGCTTACACCATAGAATGAGAATATTATGAATGGGTTTACACCATAGAATGAGGATATTATGAATTGGCTTTTACCATAGAATGAGGATATTATGAATGGGCTTACACCACAGTGTGAGGATATTATGAATAAGCTTACACCTTATCATGAGGATATTATGAATTGGCTTACACCATAGCATTAGAATATTATGAATGGGCTTACACCAAAGCGTGAGGATATTATGAATGGGCTTACATAAAAGCATGAGGATATCATGAATGGGCTTACACCATAGCGTGAGGATATTATGAATGGGCTTACACCATAGCATTAGGATATTATGAATGGGCTTACACCATAGCATGAGGATATTATGAATGGGCTTACACCATAGTGTGAGGATATTATGAATGGGCTTACACCATAGAATGAGGATATTATGAATGGGCTTACACCATAGCATTAGGATATTATGAATGGGCTTACACCATAGCATGAGGATATTATGAATGGGCTTACATAAAAGCATGAGGATATTATGAATGGGCTTACACCATAGCATGAGGATATTATGAATGGGCTTACACCATAGAATGAGGATATTATGAATGGGCAAACACCACAGTGTGAGGATATTATGAATAGGCTTACATCATAGCATGAGGAATTTGTCATAGCATGAGGATATTATGAATTGGCTTACACAATAGAATGAGGATATAATGATATGGACTTACACCATAGCATGAGGATATTATGAATGGGCTTAAACCATAACATGAGGAATTTGTCATAGCATGAGGTTATTATGAATAGGCTTACACCATAGCATGAGGATATTATGAATAGGCTTACACTATAGCATGAGGATATTATGAATAGACTTACACCATAGCATGAGGATATTTTGAATGAGCTCACAACACAGCATGAAGATATTATGAATGGGCTTATACCATAGCATGAGGATATTATGAATTGGCTAACACCATAGCATGAGGATATTATGAATGGGCTTACACCATAGCATGAGGATATTATGAATTGGCTTACACCAAAGCATGAGGATATTATGAATAGGCTTACACCAAAGCATGAGGATATTATGAATGAGCTCACAACACAGCGTGAAGATATTATGAATGGGCTTACACCATAGCGTGAAGATATTATGAATGGGCTTACACCATAGCATGAGGATATTATGAATGAGCTCACAACACAGCGTGAAGATATTATGAATGGGCTTACACCATAGCATGAAGATATTATGAATGGGCTTACACCATAGCATGAGGATATTATGAATGGGCTAACACCAAAGCATGTTGATATTTGAATTGGCTTACACCATAGCATGAGGATATTATGAATAGGCTTACACCATAGCATGAGGAATTTGTCATAGCATGAGGATATTATGAATTGGCTTACACCATAGCATGAGGATAATTTGAATTGGCTTACACCATAGCATGAAGATATTATGAATTGGCTTACACCATAGCATGAGGATATTATGAATGAGCTCACACCATAGCATGAGGATATTATGAATGAGCTCACACCATAGCATGAGGATATTATGAATGAGCTTACACCATAGCATGAGGATATTTTGAATTGGCTTACACCATAGCATGAGGATAATTTGAATTGGCTTACACCATAGCATGAGGATATTATGAATGAGCTCACACCACAGTGTGAGGATATTATGAATGGGCTTATACCATAGCATGAGAAATTTGTCATAGCATGAGGATATTATGAATGGGCTTACACCATAGCATGAGGATATTATGAATGAGCTCACACCACAGCATGTTGATATTTGAATTGGCTTACACCATAGCATGAGGATATTATGAATTGGCTTACACCATAGCATGAGGAATTTGTCATAGCATGAGGATATTATGAATTGGCTTACACCATAGCATGAGGATAATTTGAATTGGCTTACACCATAGCATGAAGATATTATGAATTGGCTTACACCATAGCATGAGGATATTATGAATGAGCTCACACCATAGCATGAGGATATTATGAATGAGCTTACACCATAGCATGAGGATATTATGAATGAGCTCACACCATAGCATGAGGATATTATGAATGAGCTCACACCATAGCATGAGGATATTATGAATGAGCTTACACCATAGCATGAGGATATTTTGAATTGGCTTACACCATAGCATGAGGATAATTTGAATTGGCTTACACCATAGCATGAGGATATTATGAATGAGCTCACACCACAGTGTGAGGATATTATGAATGGGCTTATACCATAGCATGAGAAATTTGTCATAGCATGAGGATATTATGAATGGGCTTACACCATAGCATGAGGATATTATGAATGAGCTCACACCATAGCATGAGGATATTATGAATGAGCTTACACCATAGCATGAAGATATTATGAATTGGCTCACACCACAGTGTGAGGATATTATGAATGGGCTTACACCATAGCATGAGGATATTATGAATGGATTTTAATCATAGCAATAAGCGGGTAAGATAAGTGGGGTGTAGAATGAAAAATCCGTACCTGATAAAAATATGTGGAAATCCTTGTGAGGTATGCAACAATAAGTGGTTTTATATGACGTCAGTCTCCATGATAACCTGCATGCAACAGCATAATGAATAATTCTTATTGATTTGGATTGATGATTCAAAGTATAAGTAGGATATCTAAATAATCAAAAAGTAATTAATGCTGTAAAGGATTTATTTTATACACTGGTAACTCACGTGTCCATATAACACGTGAATGACGGGGTAGAAAGTGCAAATGGTAATTATTATGTTAGAATACATTTTTAAGAGCACTTGAAACAACAACTCAACTAAAGTTTTTCTGATCTCATTGAACCTGCCGTCTTTCCATTAGTTATCTTTTATATTGTTTAAACTGAGACAAACACCAACATTTTCTATTAGTGCAATTTATATCTGCAAACTGAACCAAATTCAATAAACTATAAAATTTGATATTTTCAATGGAATTAATTGATTCCGATATTTAAATTGAAACAAATGTACAAATTATAGCAGAATATACTACTGACCGACAATGTTAATAACACTAGCATATATGTCATGGTAAATTGTCTGTCGTCCGTTAACCTTTTTCTTGTAGATGCGATAGTACCTTCATTTTTCATTTAATCTTAACCAAACTTGCACAGCAGTTATATAAAAATAAGATCTGAGACGAGTTCCTGAACCAGCATCATTGGACCACAAATGCCCCCACCACAGGGTTTATAAGCACATTTTAATCGAAACTTTAAAAAACATTTTCTTAAATATTTTACATATAGTTTTGCATTGAGGTCCTCTAAAAGATTTGTTAAAGTCGGGTCCCTAGGGTTAAATTTAGGGCCACCACAGGGGTCACTGTTTTACATAAAGTTATTTAGGGAAAATGTTGTAGACGCTATAGCATCTTCATTTTTCATTGAATCTTAACTAAACTTGTACAGCAGTTTTATTACCACAAGATCTCAGACAAGTTCTTGAACTAGCGTGATTCGGTCTCAAATGGCCCAGCCACAGGGCTTATAAGCACATTTTTAGTAAAACTTTAAAAAACATTTTCTCTTAAAGCTCAAGACCTTAGATATTTTACATGTACCGGTAGTATTGCATGGTGGTGTCCAAAATGATTTGTTGAAGAGGAACTAACAAAAACCATATGTCCATTTGTTGCAAGTAGAATGATTCAGGCCCTCTTGGCCTCTTGTTTTCTTACAAAGATGCCTGTAACTCATTGTCAAGGTGAATATTGATTGTCATTCAGTGATTCTCAATTTAAATCAGGCAATCGTTTTATTTTTGAAATCTTCAAGGTTTTATCATTGTGAAAGTGAATGTTACACACATAACCCTCATTCTTGATTGGTATGGCAACTGTTTTTTTTATTATTTCAAGGTATTTTCTATTATTTTAGATTAGTTCCTGGAAATGTGTGTCTAAATTGGATGAAGCGTTTTATTTGATTGTTTCAGCTGATGTTAGTTAACCTTGACCTGTTGATTACAGTGTGTGTTATCCTTGAAGACAATGATTATAATGACTTCTGTTCAGAAAGACATGGTTCAAATTGTATTGACAAAAAGAAACACATTGCATAAATGTAATTCACAGTGCGGGTTTATAATAAACACATGAAATACTTTTTAATGCAAAGATTGGTGTTGACTCTTTAACTTATACATAACTCATATATAAAATATGTTATTTTCCGATTTGACCAAATATTCTAATAATGTCAATCAATCATTGTAAGTGATATCAAATTGAATGTGCTGTCTACTATTCCATCATATGTATTTAATGAAACAACAAGTTTGATGTTGTTTCTATGATACAGCATGAAAAATACCTAAGGGCTAATGGTATATCAAAGAAATTACTGATGCAAACACATTCTGGTCTGCCAACAAAGGTTTGATGAATGCTGACAAACTATGATCATGCACTTGTCACTGATTACACATCAAAAGCATGCTATGATGACTCTTCTGAAAGACTTCCTGTAACCTACTGTAAATTGGTTTATTTACCTCACACCTGCTGTGATATAACAATTATGCAGTCAAACAATCGAACAACACAATTTGCTTATGGATCAATTACATTGTGGAAAGGTGTACTTCACAATCTCAGCAAGTCATTAAAGGATGATTTTATAATTTTGTTCTGTATGATAATCATACAATTGATAGAAAATATCTGGACTGATATTTTGTCATACTTTAAAATAAAAAACAAAAAATTGAGTTTTGGTCAAAAACAGGGAAAAAAACATTGATTTTAGAAGCCCGGTTTGGGATACTTCAGGACAGAATTTTTTATTTGAACCTTAAAATGCAAACCCACACAGGAAGTAGATTTATCATACTGAAAGTACATATTATACAGAAAATAAAACGATAGACTGTGTTTGGGTTTGTGAAAACAAAATTTTGGTATAATTGCAGTCAAAGAATTTGAAAACATTTAAGCCTTGGCAAAGAATTTATATTTTGTTGCATAAGTGGAATTGGGTGCCAAGTTCATATGAAATAACAAGAGGGCCAAGAGGGCCAAGATGGCCATATATTGCTCACCTGACTGACCTGCCCCGCCCCCTGGCCGCCATGTTTTTTGACAAATCAATCTTGGTAGAGGGTCACCTAAGGACCATTTCTATGAAATTATTTTAAAATCGAGCGAGAAGTTTCTGACAAGAAGATTTTTTAAGTTTTTACTATAGCTTATATAGTAAACTAACCCCACCCCATGGCTGCCATGTTTTTTGACGAATCAAGATGGCTTAAAGAAACTTGGTAGAGGGTCACCCAAGGACCATTTCTGTGATATTATTTTAAAATCGAGCCAGTAATTTTTGACAAGAAATTTTTTTAGTTTTTACTATAGCTTATATAATAAACTAACACCATCCCCTGGCCGCCATGTTTTTTGACGAATCAAGATGGGTTAAACAAACTTGGTAAAGGGTCACCCAAGGAACATTTGTGTGAAATCATTTTAAAATTGAGCTAGTAGTTTCTGACAAGAAGATTTTTTAAGTTTTTACTATAGCTTATATTGTAAACTAACCCCACCCCCTGGCCGTCATGTTTTTTGACGAATTAAGAGAGGTTAAACAAACTTAGTAGAGGGTCACCCAAGGATCATTTCTGTGAAATTATTTTAAAATCGAGCCAGTAGTTTCTGACAAGAAGATTTTTTAAGTTTATACTATAGCTTATATAGTAAACTTATCCCACCCTCTGGCTGCCATGTTTTTTGACGAATCAATATGGCTTGAACAAACTTGGTAGAGGGTCACCCAAGGAACATTTCTGTATTATTATTTTAAAATCGAGCCAGTAATTTCTGACAAGAAGATTTTTTAAGTTTTTACTAGTCAAACTTACCCATCCCCTGGCAGCCATGTTTTTGACGAATCAAGATTAATTGCTTGAACAAACTTAGTAGAGGTTCACCCAAGGAACATTTCAGTAAAGTTATATCAAAATTGGCCCAGTGGTTTCAGAGGAGAAGTTGTTAGAAACTAAAAGTTAACGATGGACGACAGACGACGGACATAAGGCGATCGCAAAAGGCACTTGGCACCTTTTGCACCTATTGGGCAGTTTATTCATTTCCTTTAAGCATCACATTTATAAAAGAAGGCAGTAATTATGTTATGATGTAAATTCTGTATCTACCCTCTTCGTTCATGTACAACTCACAATAATCCTTGCCGTCACTCATGTGGCACAGGACTTGCTGTCGATAATTAAATTATTTGTTAGAAAAAAATAAGGAGTGTAACTTTAGCTAAGAACAAATAAACACTTTGTAAATTAATAAACATAAGTGAGGAAATGGGAGTGGCCAGCATGGTGATGCAGGTCAAACTTGTGATATATATTTTCTATATATGGAGTCACGTGTACATCTGTATTACCTTGCATGTGCTTACAATGTTGTGTTGTTTCAATCACCTTTATTTCCAATCTATACTGCATGTGACCAACTATTTTAGGAACCATTACAGAACATTTGATAAATGTCTACTAATAGCAGACTTACCTGGAGCGTGATATTAAAGAGGATTGGAAAGAAGAGAAAAATAATGTTGAAGGATTTTTTTAATTAGATCCTTTCCCTTATTCAGGCTTAATTACAACCAACTTACATTATAACTTATATATATATATATATTATGTAATGGAAGATGAAAAACTGATACATGCTGTAATCCATTTAAGTACAACAAAAATACATTTATAGCGCGTTTTAAAGGCGTTTGTTATACATTTTATAATTGTTTTGCCTTTATAAATGAAAATTTCAATCCAGGGGTCATGAGTTTGAATCTCTACCTGGCCACAGTCTCCATGATGATATGATATACTACATTGCATCTCATTGATATTTGTCTCTCACCACTGATTCAAGTGGGAAAGTTATCACAAAAAAGTTAAGCAAAACAAACAGAAACTTAAACAGAAGTAATAAATAAAAAGGATATGTAAGAAGTCACTTTACATGCTGCTCAATACTACAATTTCTTATTTGCCATGAGAGCATCAGTTATCAAGGAAAGCTAATTTGCATTTGTCTTGAGGAAATGAGCTTAGAGAATTGGAAGTTATCCCATTATAAATACAGATATATCGTTAAGTCTTAGTAATTATAATTTTGCGGCACGTTGTCATCAGATGCGTGAGCTTTACAAAACTGATAGCCTTGCTGCTCTGTATTAGTTCAAACATGGCTTTTGATTGGTTGAAATTTGGTGCAATGTTTTGTGATGTTATAGCACAGACAATTTGAGATGTGTTGAAAGCTTCCAATGTTTACATGAACATGTGCACGCATCAGATATTTATTATACAAAATTAATCTTCATATGAAGTTAAATAATGAAAACTTTGCTTTCAACTCAGTCACGCCTTGTTTTGCATGGTGACTATTAAAACAATAACAAACGTTTCTTCATATTGCTAATTGATGTTAATAAAGACGGACTTGTGAATGCTCTTCTAATTGTTGCATCACTGTTCATGGTTTTGATTTGTTTGCATTATGGAATATCAACAGCAAATGGATAAATTTAAAAAAAATATGGTATGTCAGTGATATTGAAATTTATATTTGTTACATCATTATGTATTATTCTTCATAATAAAATGGGGTAAGATAAACTTTTGCTTTAACAGCAGGTAATGTTTATTAGGCAGCAACACACAAATTGATGATATCATTATTTTTGCGTTTTGTTAAACCCACATTTAAACACATTATTACCGATGATAGTTAATTATGTCAATTAATATAAATGATAATTATAACTATTTTCAGGCCCATTTACTGCAGATGTACACACATGAGTCTGTTTGCTGAGCTAAAATCAGTTGTTTATGTTTAAATGAAAATATATCAAACTGGCAAACGGAGACATGATAAATAGAGCACCTAATCACTGTTCCTGAAATCTGCCATGCAGTTAACCTTTATCTACTTTAAATTAAGAAGTAAGCAAACTAACTTTTCTTCACCTTCCAGTTGCAGGAGAATTGTGTACTAACTTTTCTTCACCTTCCAGCTGCAGGAGAATTGTGTACTAATTTCTTCACCTTCCAGTTGCAGGAGAATTGTGTTGACTGTGGCCACTCAGACAAATATGACTCCATCAGATTGATGCAGATATGTCCGCAGTGTTATAGACGAAGGATTGAACGGAAAAAGACAATTCAAGAGATAGTTGACACAGAAATGAACTACGGGAGAGATCTGTCTATACTAAAAGATGTGAGTATTTTTTGACAGACTGAAAAGCTTGCAATTGGGTGTCTTTCTCTGATCTATGTATTCCATTTTGATGATTGAGCTCTTTCTCTGAAACCACTTAGCCAGTTATGCTCAAGCTGCATTTAGATGTTTCATAAAATTATGTATGGTAGTTGAGTTAGGGAGTTGAAGGAAATAAAAGGGAGGGGAATGATATAGAGTTAGGGAGTTGAAGGAAACAAAAAGGGGCGGGGCAGGGTGGGGCAGGACAGATCAAGTGATAGAGTTAGGAAGTAGAGATAGTTACCTATAAAAAACAAACATCAAGTCAATTCTTGAGTTTTAATAAGATTTCTGTCATTCTGAAAATACTTTTATTAGGACACTCAAACAATTGAATACAAATGCTTTTTTAAGTCAAGCATATTTTCTTTTTCAGGAGTTTTATACACCAATGATGAAAGCAGGTCTACTAAATCAGGAACAACTGGACAGCATATTCCTGAATCTGGATGAACTCATTCATGTCCACAAACATTTCATCTCTAAGATCAAGACAGCCATTAACTCTGCAAACCATAGCAATGATGATGTGAGTTATAATACACTTCAAATATTTAAAAGTAAAAAAAAAAAGACTTTGCTGATAAAACTTCATACAGCAACTGTTTGTTGCTTACATGAGCCATTAAAGCACCAGCTGTCTGTCACCCATCTGTCCTTCCATGTGTCTATCACAACTTTTGCTTCTTATGATTCTCTGAAATCACCAAATTTGATATGAAGCCTGTTTACATGAAGCTCTCTCAGGTTAGTTCAAATCATCACACTGGGGTCATACTTGATCCTGCCCCAAGTGCTTATCAAGTGTTTTTGTTAAAAATTTCAAAATTCTTTTCTAAAATCATAAGGCCCAATAAATTGTATGTTGTATCACATAATGAATGACCCTTGGGTCAAAACTGTCTCTCACCCTGTGTGCTTATCACTTTAACACAGGGAAATTTTAATCTTAAAATCTTTTGAGTCAGTTGCCTGTGAATTCTGAATAATTAACTTGCCAACTAATTAATCGTTTGTATGCTGTTTTTAATATCTACATTAAATAAGTAGATGTAAGTTTTTTATCCCTTTATATACCATAATCTGCCGATTATAACCCGCCACCAAGTATACCACGCAGGCTGATTTTGAAGATAAAATTGGTGGAAAAAAGCTTATATCCATGAAAAACATGCAGCCATTAAACCTTGGTGCTTAGGCAACATAATCGATTGTTAACTAGATCTTTGTCCACCATTTTGAAATCTGGGGAAAGCGAAAGATGAAGTTTGATTTGCTAGTTACCGAGTAACAAAATCTGAACTGGCTTACTGTATAATTTTGTAAAACTGCTTGATTGTGAAAAATAATAATAATCTATGAAAATTTTATGTTGTTATGTTTTATATTTATTTAATGTGTGTATGGGTGTATTTTGGTAAGACAAAAGGGAAACAAAAATAAACAAGTGACTACTTTTCAGTACATCTTTCGAGAAATTTGGGTCCAAATATTCTCTCACTGTATAATATTATCTTCTTCAGTAAACCCCGATGTAGGACTGTCTATGTCAAACCCCTCAAAATCATCTTCTTTGACACTGCTGTCAAATACATAACTGATGAAACTGATTATCAAAAATAGGACTGGAAGTCTCATCATGATAATCAGTTTTGGTTTCGTATGTGTGTGTTGATATGACTGGAAGTCTCATCATGATAATCAGTTTTGGTTTTGTATGTGTGTGTTGATATGACTGGAAGTCTCATCATGATAATCAGTTTTGGTTTTGTATGTGTGTGTTGATATGACTGGAAGTCTCATCATGATAATTAGTTTTGGTTTTGTATGTGTGTGTTGATAGGACTGGAAGTCTCATCATGATAATCAGTTTTGGTTTCGTATGTGTGTGTTGTTATGACTGGAAGTCTCATCATGATAATCAGTTTTGGTTTTGTATGTGTGTGTTGATATGACTGGAAGTCTCATCATGATAATCAGTTTTGGTTTTGTATGTGTGTGTTGATAGGACTGGAAGTCTCATCATGATAAACAGTTTTGGTTTTGTATGTGTGTGTTGATATGACTGGAAGTCTTATCATGATAATCAGTTTTGGTTTTGTATGTGTGTGTTGATATGACTGGAAGTCTCATCATGATAATCAGTTTTGGTTTTGTATGTGTGTGTTGGTATGACTGGAAGTATCATCATGATAATCAGTTTTGGTTTTGTATGTGTGTGTTGGTAGGACTGGAAGTCTCATCATGATAATCTGTTTTGGTTTCGTATGTGTGTGTTGATAGGACTGGAAGTCTCATCATGATAATCTGTTTTGGTTTCGTATGTGTGTGTTGATATGACTGGAAGTCTCATCATGATAATCAGTTTTGGTTTTGTATGTGTGTGTTGATATGACTGGAAGTCTCATCATGATAATCAGTTTTGGTTTTGTATGTGTGTGTTGATATGACTGGAAGTCTCATCATGAAAATCAGTTTTGGTTTTGTATGTGTGTGTTGATAGGACTGGAAGTCTCATCATGATAATCAGTTTTGGTTTCGTATGTGTGTGTTGATAGGACTGGAAGTCTCATCGTGATAATCTGTTTTGGTTTTGTATGTGTGTGTTGGTATGACTGGAAGTCTCATCATGATAATCAGTTTTGGTTTTGTATGTGTGTGTTGATAGGACTGGAAGTCTCATCGTGATAATCTGTTTTGGTTTCGTATGTGTGTGTTGATAGGACTGGAAGTCTCATCATGATAATCAGTTTTGGTTTTATATGTGTGTGTTGATAGGACTGGAAGTCTCATTGTGATAATCTGTTTTGGTTTTGTATGTGTGTGTTGATAGGACTGGAAGTCTCATCGTGATAATCTGTTTTGGTTTCGTATGTGTGTGTTGATAGGACTGGAAGTCTCATCGTGATAATCTGTTTTGGTTTTGTATGTGTGTGTTGATAGGACTGGAAGTCTCATCATGATAATCAGTTTTGGTTTTGTATGTGTGTGTTGATAGGACTGGAAGTTTCATCATGATAATCAGTTTTGGTTTTGTATGTATGTGTTGATAGGACTGGAAGTCTCATCATGATAATCTGTTTTGGTTTCATTTGTGTGTGTTGATAGGACTGGA
This sequence comes from Panopea generosa, assembly GCA_029582155.1. Taxonomy (NCBI): domain Eukaryota; kingdom Metazoa; phylum Mollusca; class Bivalvia; order Adapedonta; family Hiatellidae; genus Panopea; species Panopea generosa. The sequence continues at coordinate 36,289,734 of CM055911.1, read as the reverse complement.
AACATGATAATCAGTTTTGGTTTTGTATGTGTTTGTTGATAGGACTGGAAGTATCATCATGATAATCAGTTTTGGTTTCGTATGTGTGTGTTGATAGGACTGGAAGTATCATCATGATAATCAGTTTTGGTTTCATATGTGTGTGTTGATAGGACTGGAAGTCTCATCATGATAATCAGTTTATATATATATATGAATCTGTCCTTTATACAGCATGTGAGTAGTCATGAATCCTTAACTGTATCCTACTCATATAAAGCTATCGGTTCATGTATGTAAATTTGTCCACCCTGTCCAGATGTGTTGCATGTAATTCCATAGTGTATAAGTCATGGTCGACACCAAATTTACTGGTTTGGCAGAGGCCTTGAAATTGTATCTATGGTTTGCATTGTAGCTAGACGCACCACTTGCCGTAGTCTGGTCTGTATATTTATGTTTTGGTTATTCACAAATAATTATCTCCATATATATATATATATACATCACTGTTGTATGTATGCAGTGACATATAACATATATATATATATGATAGGGAGAATCATACGTCTAACAAAACACCTTTCAGGAGCATTGGATCTGCGAAGGATACATAAATGGTAGAAATAGTAACTACAGTAGAGAGAATTACCATTTTACAGTGCTAAAACTTATAACGAGATATCCTTAGCTAGCTTTCGGCATTACGCCTTCAACAGTGGACAAAAATTAAAGAAAACAACAACAAAACAACACAAGAATAAACAATTTTCTATATATGCAATACTTCAGACAGACTGAGAAACCTACTGTAAAATATTACAAACTAAAACTTTGAACTATATACACTACAAATGCACGCGACCACGCGCCCATAACCCATATGATGGTAGTATCCCATACATTTGTTGTTTTTAGAAAAAGTAGAAGCATATATTAGCAACAAGTAGTTAAAATTATTGTGACCTTCTTAACACAGAGGTAGCATTTACAGGAATGAGTCTTGTTACAGAATCGCAGAGCGGTTAAAAACTGAATCGCAGACAATTGCGTGTAGACGGTACAAAACCCGTATATTCTGTGTATTGATTGGCTGCATAATTTATAGTCTGTGTTTTTATTGGCTACATTATTATATTCTATGTTTTGATTCATTACAGGACATGCAGAATGTTATGATTGGTAGTTTGTTTCTAGAATCCTCCACAATGTTTCTCACTTTTGAAAACTACTGCGTAAATCAGGTGAGTTGAAAAAACAATTCTAGGTATGAGGTACATTCTCTCCAGATAATGTAAATGGCTGCATATTCAATATTCAAATCTTAACAAACAATTTTAAACTTAATTGCTTCATGAAATATTGCAGCTTTGTTTAAAGATTGTTAAAGACTGTTATGGCCAATTAACTTGCACAAACTAACCATGGTGCTCGAAAAACACAGTCAATCTGAGACTAAAATTTGAGATATCTTGTTTACAGAGTAACTACTTTACCTGTACCAACTGAGCTATCCAGTATATGCTAGCTGATTGGTTACATACTTTAGACACAGGTACATTTACAGATTTATGTTTGACTTTTCCAGGCACAAGCACCGGTGTTGTTGGAACAGCTGGAGAAAGACAAACAGTTGTTACGCATCTTCCTGCACGTGTCACAGAGTGAGAACCATCTGTTACGAAGAATGCACCTCAAGTCATTCCTCATGGTTCCTGTTCAGAGGATTATGAAGTAAGTTCATACCAAAGACACTAAGGGTTTTTGTTACACTAAGGGTTGCCACATAGCACCTTCATTTTTCATTGAATCTAAACCAAACTTGCACAGCAATTACATAACTACAAGATCTTGGACTGATTATTGAACCAGCATGATTCGATCATAAATGCCTCTGCCACAGGGCTTATAAGCACATTTTAAGCGAAACTTTGAAAAACATTTTCTCCAAAAAATCAAGGCCTAGACCTTAGATAGGTCCCCTAAAAGGTTTGCTGAGGTCAGGTCCCTGAAACCAAATTTGGGGCCATCACAGTGTTCATTGTTTTAAATAGAGTTATATGTGGAAAATGGTGTAGACGCAATAGCACCCCTACTTAACCAAACTTGTACAGTAGTTATATAACCACAATTTCTCAGACAAGTTCTTGAACCAGTGTGATTCGACTACAAATGTAACCAGCATAATTTAAGTGAAATGTTAAAAAACATTTTCTCTGAATGTTTTAGGCCTAGACCTTAGATATTTTATGTTTAGCATTGCAAGGGGGTCCCCTTAAAGGTTTGTTGAAGTTGGGTCCCTGGGGTCAAATTTGGGGCCATCACAGGGTTCATTGTTTTACATTTATCTTAAACAAGCTCTTGAACCAGCATGATTCAACCAAAAATGCCCCCACCAGAGGGCTTATAAGCACATTTTAAGTCAAACTTTAAAAATGATTTTCTCTGAAAGGTAAAGGCCTATAGAATTCGATATTTTATGTGTAGCATAGCATGGTGGTTTCCTAAAAGATTTGTTGTAGAGGAACTTACAAAAAACATTTCCTCTGAAATGTTCATTTGTCCATTTGTTGTCAGTATAAGAGTGATACCGGCCTTCTGGGGCCTCCTGTTTTAAATAAGATTTATTTTATATTTTGAATGATTATAAAAATTGTTAACCAATGTTGATTTACTTTGTTTGCAAGCACATTCTAAAACAATAAAAAAGGCTCATATTGATATTATTACCACACATTTTTCAGATATCCTTTGTTATTGGATCGTCTGTACAAAGCCACACCCATCCATCACAATGATAAAGATTCTATAAAAGAAGCCAAAGAAAAGATAGAAGATATTCTGGGTCATATAAACACAGTAAGTATAGACTACTTATCAGTATCTTGGGCCATATAATTTTAATTATCTATTATTTTGTGAAATAGAATCACAAAACTAGAGCAGTCTTATTGAATATGTTGAATACAGAATGTTACAGATAATGGAGACTATAGGAAAGTACATTATTTAGAATGTACACTGCACTGTTTGACATTCCCACTGTCAAATTATATTTTCACATGCCTAACAATTCACCTGCAGGTGAAAATATTATAGAATTTTGCTATAATATCTCCCCCCCCCCCCCCCCCCCATAATATTTTCTACTTCAGATAGTTATCTATTGTTTCTTTCAAGAAAAAATGAGGCCAGCGAAAATATTATAGCCATTGTATTATCACCCCCTCCTATCATCTTTATTCCAAATTTCATATTTTACATAGTATAGGTTGATTATCTTGAATATACTGTCAAACTATACTTCAACAAACAAATTTAATCTACCGTAATTGAGATAGTTACCTATAATGTATTTTGTAAGAAAAGAGGGACAAGTTTTATGCTTTCTTTATTATAAGAAGCTGTGTTCATTTTCATTTTTGAAAATTAGGGAAGTGGGGTGTGTGTGGGGGGGGAGTTGGATATTATCTGACACTGGTACAAGTGGACCATCGGAAAGCCATTTTTCATTTTCTCACCTGATACAAATTGTGGGTGTTAGTTTTTGACATAAATAAGAGCCAAAACTCAGTATGTTTTGACAAGTCACATAATTTTCTTTACCTTAACAGTAATTGACTCTAAAAGCAAAAACAAATGATTTAATATGGTATATTTGTACATACTCTGAAACTTTGTAGAAATCGTGTATGTTTAAATAATTCAAGGTCTTCAAATATCTAAGTAGAATCAATTTCATTGCCTTTAGAGATCAAAAACAACGATGGTAGTAAAGCAGCGGAAATTGTCCGAGAAACACTACAGTGTGACAGAGAAGATGGAAGTGTCACGTGTTGCCTTGGAAACACTACATTGGAATAGAAAGGATGTGTGCGATGTTATTACAAGCCGATTACAAATAACGCAGCCATTAGATCACATGTGGGCAGCAAAGAAATGTAAAAATTACAAGTTCCAACATGTTCATGGAGTGTTATTGAGTCTTGTGCAGGTAATAAATAGAGATAGAAAATTATGTATGAGTTTGATTTATAACTTGTTTTAGCTTGATTGGAAGCTCAGAGCTTATATGATTTGCTTTACATTTCCTGCATAGAACAAATGCTGAATGTTGGTCATTAAAGTTCTTCAGCTCATATCTTTTATCTACATTATCATACTACAAGAAGTTTGTGCTGTATATTACAGACAATGTCTGGGCTGGGACTGTCTAGCTGAGTCAGTGACACATCAAGGGTCATATGTTCAAATCCTGACTGGCCAAATACATTTGATTTGCTTTAAGGCCACTGGCAAATGCAACATAGCTTTATACAGATAGGTGTCAACAAAACAGAACACGAATTTACAAGATTATACAAAGTAGTTATTTATACACAGTTATATATGCATACTACAGAAATATTAGCATTGTACATACCTGGTATACATTATGTACAATGTAACTGATTACAAATATAACTGATTTTCATCTTTTAGTTTATACTGATTTATTTTAGCTTGTTTGCGATGAAAGCTCAGATCTTATATGAATTGCTGTTGAGTCTGCTTCCTTATGCCTGCTTCGATATGTCGTTAGAGAACATACCTTGGTGGTCTGTATTTAGAGAACATACCTTGATGGTCATATTTAGAGAACATACCTTGATGGTCATATTTAGAGAACATATGTTGGTGGGTCTGTATTTAGAGAACATTTATTGGTGGTCTGTATTTTAGAGAACATACCTTTGTGGTCTGTATTTAGAGAACATACCTTTGTGGTCTGTATTAAGAGAACATACCTTGGTGGTCTGTATTTAGAGAACATACCTTGGTGGTCTGTATTTAGAGAACATACCTTGGTGGTCTGTATTTACAGAACATACCTTGATGGTCATATTTAGAGAACATATGTTGGTGGTCTGTATTTAGGGAACATACGTTGGTGGTCTGTATTTAGAGAACATACCTTGGTGGGTCTGTATTTAGAGAACATTTGTTGGTGGTCTGTATTTTAGAGAACATACCTTTGTGGTCTGTATTTAGAGAACATACCTTTGTGGTCTGTATTTAGACAACATACCTTGGAGGTCTGTATTTAGAGAACATACCTTGGTGGTCTGTATCTAGAGAACATATGTTGGTGGTCTGTATTTAGAGAACATACCTTGGTGGTCTGTATCTAGAGAACATATGTTGGTGGTCTGTATTTAGGGAACATATCTTGGTGGTCTGTATTTAGAGAACATACCTTGGTGGTCTGTATCTAGAGAACATATGTTGGTGGTCTGTATTTAGAGAACATACCTTGGTGGTCTGTATTTAGGGAACATATCTTGGTGGTCTGTATTTAGAGAACATACCTTAGTGGTCTGTATTTAGAGAATATACCTTGGTGTTTTGAATCTAGAGAACATACCTTGGTGGTCTGTATCTAGAAAACATACCTTGGTGGTCTGTATCTAGCGAACCAACATTGAAGGCCTGTATCTAGAGAACATACCTTGGTGGTCTGTTTTTAGAGAACATATCTTGGTGGTCTGTAATTAGAGATCAAACCTTAGTGGTCTGTATTTAGAGAACATACCTTGGTGGTCTGAACCTAGAGAACATACCTTGGTGGTCTGTATCTAGAGAACATACCTTGGTGGTCTGTATCTAAAGAACCAACCTTGAATGTCTGTATCTAGAGAACATACCTTGGTGGTCTGTATCTAGAGAACTCACCTTGGTGGTCTGTATCTAGAGAACTAACCTTTGTAGTCTGTATTTAGAGAACATATGTTTGTGGTCTGTATTTAGAGAACATACCTTGTGGTCTGTATTTAGAGAATATACCTTGGTGGTCTGTATTTAGAGAACTAACCTTTGTAGTCTGTATTTAGAGAACATATGTTTGTGGTCTGTATTTAGAGAACATACCTTGTGGTCTGTATTTAGAGAATATACCTTGGTGGTCTGTATTTAGAGAACTAACCTTTGTAGTCTGTATTTAGAGAACATATGTTTGTGGTCTGTATTTAGAGAACATACCTTGTGGTCTGTATTTAGAGAATATACCTTGGTGGTCTGTATTTAGAGAACATACCTTGGTGGTCTGTATCTAGAGAACTAACCTTTGTAGTCTGTATTTAGAGAACATATGTTTGTGGTCTGTATTTAGAGAACTAACCTTTGTAGTCTGTATTTAGAGAACATACCTTGGTGGTCTGTATTTAGAGAACATACCTTGGTGGTCTGTATTTAGAGAACATACCTTGGTGGTCTGTATTTAGAGAACAAATAGTGTGATGATTGGGGTTGTTAGGTATCTAGTTTCTGTAGTAATGATACCTCTGTGTGCAAAAGTAACATGAATGAAGCAATTTTATTACATGAGCACCATATTAAGTAGCATTCAAAACAAAGTTGCATGTTAGCGACATGGTGAGAGGTAAACAATATTAATTTTGTTAATACTTTGGTCTACTGTATTTGTTATTTTTGTTTCCAGCCTTCCAATGACAACGTTGATGGTAATAATGTCCAAAATAACATAATCAGTAATACAAACAACAGTACCAACAACAACAATAACAACATACATGTGCAGCATGCAGCAGTTGTGTTTATGAAAGAAAAGAACAATAAATACCAGGTGATAAGGGAACCGTTTATGTTAGAAAAATGCGTGGTGAGCCAGGACCCAGACTTTATGGATGTATTCGAAATCTTGGAATGGAATAAGGAGTCTTATTTGATAAAGGTAATTGTCAGTTTATATATCTCAATCTCCAAGTTTGATTAGGTCAGGGAGGAGTCTTATTTGATAAAGGTCAGGGAGGAGTCTTATTTGATAAAGGTCAGGGAGGAGTCCTATTTGATAAAGGTCAGGTTGGAGTCCTATTTGATAAAGGTCAGGGAGGAGTCTTATTTGACAAAGGTTAGGGAGGAGTCCTATTTGATAAAGGTCAGGTTGGAGTCCTATTTGATAAAGGTCAGGTTGGAGTCCTATTTGATAAAGGTCAGGGAGGAGTCTTATTTGACAATGGTCAGGGAGGAGTCCTATTTGATAAAGGTCAGGGAGGAGTCTTATTTGATAAAGGTAATTGTCAGTTTATATATCTCAATCTCCAAGTTTGATTAGGTCCGGGAGGAGTCTTATTTGATAAAGGTCAGGGAGGAGTCTTATTTGATAAAAGTCAGGGAGGAATCCTATTTGATAAAGTTCAGGTTGGAGTCCTATTTGATAAAGGTCAGGGAGGAGTCTTATTTGACAAAGGTCAGGGAGAAGTCCTATTTGATAAAGGTCAGGGAGAAGTCTTATTTGACAAAGGTCTGGGAGGAGTCCTAGTTGATAAAGGTACTTGTCAGTTTATATATCAGTTGATATCCTGTCCTCCTTTGAATTTCTCAGCAGTTTGAGATATAAGTTGAGGATGACTGATTAGATCAAATGATATTTAACAATTGAAATGCAAACACCAAAGTCATTAAGACTGACATCTTTGTTGTTGACTGGTAGTTAGTGTTGCATCTTAAACTGTGAAAAATGGCATGTGTAGATTTTGACATGATGTGTAAGGAAACACAATAAGTTGGGGATGGCAAAAAAATATCTAACGACCAGAATATCGACTTAAGCGATATAGAGATAACGAATTTCAACTGTATGTTGATCTCGAGGGAGGAGTGATCGTATATAATTATTGCTTTTCTTCATTCATGCACCCAGACATTAATTATTCTATACTGAAATATTAGGAAATCATATTCCAAGTTCAAATTTGACAGTATTAACTATTTCACCCCCTTGATTCCCATTTATACCTACCATTTTCACAATCTGACAAATGTTTTGTTTTACGATTCAAAGTCTTTTTTTTTTCATTTTCTAGTATGTATAATAATTTTCTTATTTGACTGTGGTATTTGTGAACTGCTTGTATTGTTTGCAGTTATCATAGATACAACCAGCAAAAAATATACTGTTAATTACAGGCTGAGAGCACAGAGGAAACAAAGTCTTGGGTACAGAACCTCCGTCGACAGATGCACAATCTTGGATGCTGGAGGAAGAGGAGAAATGCACTCCCTAACATACTACTCAATCACTTGGCATGATGGAATGAGGGAATACACATAAAGCAATAGCTTGACATTGTGTACAGCAAAAGACAAATAAGATTTGAAATTAAGTCTTGAAGGGACTGTATGAGAAAGTGCGGCAAATCTCTAGTATATGAAATTCTGTAAGAATAAGATGAAAAATTGAAACCAGGTTCTGAAGTTGTGCTGAAAAAGAATTATCAGTAACAATAAGTTATATGTGATAGTTAAATAAACAAGATGGAAGAAAGATAAGAGCTAATCTGACTCCTGTTATGCAGGATTAAACAATGTGAAAATTAAACATGAGGTAGAAGGAGAGAGATGATGGATGATGGGTTTTACCATCAAGAACTAACCATGAGATAGAAGGAGAGAGATGATGGATGATGGGTTTTACCATCAAGAACTAACCATGAGATAGAAGGAGAGAGATGATGGATGATGGGTTGTACAATCAAGAGTTAACCATGAGATAGAAGGAGAGAGATGATGGATGATGGGTTGTACCATCAAGAGCTAACCATGAGATAGAAGGAGAGAGATGATGGATGATGGGTTGTACAATCAAGAGCTAACCATGAGATAGAAGGAGAGAGATGATGGATGATGGGTTGTACCATCAAGAGCTAACCATGAGTTAGAAAGAGAGAGATAATGGGTTTTTACCATCAAAAGCTAACCATGAGATAGAAGGAGAGAGATGATAAGAGCTAACAAGAGCTAATGAATGCAGATAAGAATGAGGTACAGAGACAACAGAAATGTGTCATGATTAAAGGCATATAGAACTTTAATGTGTTAGCACTATAAAGTACCAAAGAACATAGATATGCTCGACTGCCTGAACATGTTTGAAGTCAGTGAAGAATTATAATCACCTTTGCAGTTAAACATAAAAATAACATATGGTTCAAACTTTGTAAAGTTGAGATTGCCATGTGATGTTGATGTCTTGTGATGGCGATACATCATGATTGCAATATGTTGTGATGACAGCAGTTCTTTTAATGATATGTTGTGATTTAAGATACAAAGATAGCTGTGATATAATGTAACTACATGATGTTAAGATCTCATTTTTCCATAGTTGTTTTATGGCGCCAAATCGATAAGTAATAAGAACATTTGTGAACCACTTCTTGGTTGAATCAGATTGTTGTTTTAGAGAGTCAGAGGGTCAAGGTTGGGATAACACCAATACCCTATCTGTTACACCATGGCCATTCTGGGTTACAAGTAAGTGAGTGGAGCCAAATGATCAAACTATATGCCATGTACTGGTTTAAATTATTATAAACTGTTATGTGTAATTTTTTTCTTAGTTCAATTCCATTTCAAAATTCATGTATGCTGTAATCAAACTGTGGATAGCATAATGCCAGTAGCAATATCAAATAGAAAACTATCGTTAATACGAATATCTGTCCTGCAATTTGCCAAATGTAATGTTTTTATATGGGAAACGTCTCAGTTTTGATCTGTGATTACTTTCAAGAGATCATCATTAGCAGCCAAATCAGTTCATAGCACATTCTTAAGCTTTGTACAATCTTGATTACTGTTCAGACAAATCAGTTCATAGCACATTCTAAAGCTTTATACAATCTTGATTACTGTTCAGACAAATCAGTTCAAAGCACATTCTTAAGCTTTATACAATCTTGATTACTGTTCAGACAAATCAGTTCATAGCACATTCTAAAGCTTTGTACAATCTTGATTACTGTTCAGAAATCTCTATAGTTAACATTGCACGTGCCTTGATTAAACACCATCAGAAATGTGTCATAAGTTACTGAAAGCTAGAATAAATTATATATGTTATATTTTGAATGTAAGCAATTGTGATGGAATTTAAGAGTACACACATGTTATGGATACTACTCAATTGATCTGATCCAATTGTCACAAACTGTCTGAAAACTAGAGGTGATGCTTGTTTATAGGTTGCTTGAAAATAGTTACTGAAGACGTAAAAATGTTACACTGAACTGAAATTGAAAGTGACTTTGATGAAAGTTGTAACAGTATACATGTATTAAAGTTGGCTCAAAGCTTTAATAAAGCAATGACCCTAATCAAAGCTTGAATTATGAAAGATGAAGTTCATTAAAAGGTTGGTGTACACTGTAACAGTATTGGTCTTAGTAACAGCTACTACAATTAAATACACAAGATCAATTACTTATGTTAGTGAAGAATGTAGGACAAAAGCACCTTGGTAAAAAAAATGTACACATGGACAAAAGCCCCTACTTACATTATAGAAGTTGGACAAAAGCCCCTTGGTCAATTCAAGAAGGTGGACAAAATTTATATTAGTCCCTCGGTGAATTTTAGAAGCCTCTTGTTGGCTTTTAAAAAGTGGACAAAAGCCCCTTGATTATTTTCATATATATTGTATATTATGAATTCTACTGTATTGATGTTACATTCAGAATACAGACTTTTTTTATTATGTTTTCAATCATAAAAAACACATATAAGAAATAACTTTTTTTATTTTTAAAAATTTTTGTGATCGCCTAGTGTCCGTCGTCTGTCGTTAACTTTTAGCTTCTAACAACTTTTCTCTGAAACAACTGGGCTAATTTTGATATAATTTAACAGAAATGTTTCTTGGGTGATCCTCTACCAAGTTTGTTCAAGCCATCTTGATTCATCAAAAAACATGGCTGCCAGGGGACGGGGCAAGTTTAATTAGTAAAAACATAAAAAATCTTCTTGTCAGAAACTACTGGCTCGATTTGAAGATAATTTCACAAAAATGTTCCTTGGGTAACCCTCTACCAAGTTTGTTCAAGCCATATTGATTTGTGAAAAAAATGGCGGCCAGGGGATGGCGTAAGTTTACTATATAAGCTAAAGTATAAACTTAAAAAATCTTCTTGTCAGAAACTACTAGCTCAATTTTAAAATCAGTTTGTTCAACCACTCTTGATTCGTCAAAAAACATGGCAGCTGTGGGGTGGGGTAAATTTACTATATAAGCTATAGTTAAAACTTAAAAAATCTTCTTGTCAGAAACTACTGGCTCAATTTTAAAATAATTTCAGAAATGTTCCTTGGGTGACCCTCTCCCAAGTTTGTTCAAGCCATCTTGATTCGTCAAAAAACATGGTGGCCAGGGGGTGGGTTAGTTTACTATATGAGCTATAGTAAAAACTTAAAAAATCTTCTTGTCAGAAACTGCTAGCTCAATTTTAAAATCATTTCACAGAAATGATCCTTGGGTGACCCTCTACCAAGTTTGTTTAACCCCTCTTGATTCGTCAAAAAACATGGCAGCCAGGGGGTGGGGTTAGTTTACTATATAAGCTAAAGTAAAAACTTAAAAAATCTTCTTGTCAGAAACTACAGGCTTAATTTTAAAATAATTTCACAGAAATGTTCCCTGTGTGACCCTCTACCAAGTTTGTTCAAGCCATTTTGATTCATCAAAAAACATGGTGGCCAGGGGGTGGGGTTAGTTTACTATATATAAGCTATAGTAAAAACTTAAAAAATCTTCTTGTCAGAAACTACTAGCTCAATTTTAAAATAATTTCACAGAAATGGTCCTTTGGTAACCCTCTACCAAGTTTGCTCAAGTCATCTTGATTCGTCAAAAAACATGGCAGCAAGGTGGTGGGATTAGTTTACTATATAAGCTAATTTGTAAAAACTTAAAAAAATCTTCTTGTCAGAAACTACTGGCTCGATTTTAAAATAATTTCACAGAAATGGTCCTTGGAGGAACCCCTACCAATTTGTTCAAACGGTAGTGATTCATCAAAAAACATGGCAGTCAGGGGATGGGGTTAGTTTACTATATAAGCTATAGTAAAAACTTTCTTGTCAGAAACCACTGGATCAATTTTAAAACAATTTTGCAAAAATGTTCTTTGGTTGACCCTTTACCAAGTTTGTTCGAGCTGTTGTGATTTGTTAAAAAGCATGACCGCCACAGTGAGGTGCTTGTTAACTATACAGGTAGCTATAGTAAAAACTTCAAAAGCCTTTTTGTCAGAATCTACTGACCTGATTTCAATGTAATCTGACATTTAGCATGGGTGAACCTCTACCAAGTTTGAACTCTTCTACGCATCTGTTACATCTTTAAAACAAATCAGAATTCTTGCCCATCTCATTTTTCTGGAATTTTAAGTGTACATGTATTATATAATTAACTTAAGTTGGGTGACTCAAGGTCAGTCAGGTGAGCGCTATAGGGCCATCTTGGCCCTCTTGTTAATTTATTTCCATTCCATTACATTCCATTACATGGTTATATATACATAGCAATAACTTAAATACATGAAAACTGTTAAAAGGTTTTGTCAGTTTGCATTAATTACTTGATTGACTCAATTGATACTAATACAATCAGCAGCTTAATTACTTTTCAGATAACAATTGAAAGAAATTAAATATAAATGAAATAATAGATTAGCTTAAAGGGAATATATCAGGATTTTTCAAACAATATATTTTTTTTGCGGCATTTATAGCTTTTTTATATACTTCCTTTAAATTGATAATGATAATGTACACAAATAGAATGGTACATAACAGCTTTAGGCACTATCAAATCACCAAAGGGCTTTTGTCCTCCTTCTAAAATCAGCAAAGGGGCTTTTGTCCAACTTCTAAAATCAGCAAAGGGGCTTTTGTCCAACTTCTAAAATCAGCAAAGGGGCTTTTGTCCAACTTCTTAAATCAGCAAAGGGGCTTTTGTCCAACTTCTAAAATCAGCAAAGGGGCTTTTGTCCAACTTCTAAAATCAACAAAGGGGCTTTTGTCCAACTTCTAAAATCAGCAAAGGGGCTTTTGTCCAACTTTTAAAATCAGCAAAGGGGCTTTTGTCCAACTTCTTAAATCAACAAAGGGGCTTTTGACCAACTTCTAAACTTGACCAAGGGGCTTTTGTCCAACTTCTAAAATCAGCAAAGGGGCTTTTGTCCAACTTCTAAAAATAGCAAAGGGGCTTTTGTCCAACTTCTAAACTTGACCAAGGGGCTTTTGTCCAACTTCTAAAATCAACAAAGGGGCTTTTGTCCATCTCCTAAAATCTACTAAGGGGCTTTTGTCCAACTTCTAAAATCAACAAAGGGGCTTTTGTCCATCTACTAAAATCTACCAAGGGGCTTTTGTCCACCTTCTCAAATCTATCAAGGGGCTTTTGTCCACTTTCTCAAATCTATCAAGGGGCTTTTGAATGGATACTGTTGATGAAAGCTGTAACCACATTCTTGAGTTGGTTAAAATATTAGCTAGAGACTTTCTCACAGATTTTATTCCAGAAATTATTACATTATAATCTAATTTTGAGATATCAATCCTGATCTATGACAAGGAAATCTCCAGTTTCTTACTTAATTCCCCAATTATATCTAATATGAGAGTGTCAGAATGAAAAAAAATACCACAAAAATACAAAATATAAAATTCTGAAAAGAGAAGATATTTTTTTACAAAAGGAAAACATGGCATGACAGATCAGACAAAATCTGGCCTTATATGTACTCTCTTTGGCTATTTTAAGGTACTCTATAAATAGAACATACATAGTCATGTGTGCAAAGTAAATCAAAGGATGGTACAATAATAAAATATTTATTCATTTTAAGGATATAATAAACCAGTGATATCTAGTGTCTGTTCTATAATAAACCAGTGATATCTAGTGTCCGTTCTATAATAAACCAGTGATATCTAGTGTCCGTTCTATAATAAACCAGTGATATCTAGGGTCCGTTTTATAATAAACCAGTGATATCTAGTGTCCATTCTATAATAAACCAGTGATATCTAGTGTCCGTTCTATAATAAACCAGTGATATCTAGGGTCCGTTTTATAATAAACCAGTGATATCTAGTGTCCATTCTATAATAAACCAGTGATATCTAGTGTCCATTCTATAATAAACCAGTGATATCTAGTGTCCGTTCTATAATAAACCAGTGATATCTAGGGTCCGTTTTATAATAAACCAGTGATATCTAGTGTCCATTCTATAATAAACCAGTGATATCTAGTGTCCGTTCTATAATAAACCAGTGATATCTAGTGTCCGTTCTAAATGTATATATGTATATTGATTGAGTTAGTGCTAGTATCACTATAATAAGTACATATTTAAAACATTCTTAACAAAGTTGATCATTTATCTATATATAACAAATAGATAAAATAATGAAACCAAGCATGAGTATCATGGTAAGGTATTTATCACTGCTGGGGCTGTGGGTCTCCACAACTAATAAAAATATACAAAACTGTTTAACCTAAAATAAGTTATAAATTATGTACATCATTAAAAAAATCCCAGGTCCTCTATAGCCAATAGGTCCTACATGTAGAAGGCACTGTAATCTAGTGGCCACTTACCTCTCACTGCTGAGGTTGTGAGTTCAATCACCAGCTCAGTCCAAAATCTTTATGTGAAAAAGTTTGCCAGTAACTAATGTAAGGACAGTGGTTCTACTCAGAATTATTCTGATGTTCTCCTCCAACAAAACTAGATATGCCATATATATACTGTCATGTGAATTGATTTTCTTCAAACTGCTAGCTATTATTTCTTCTACAACATATATATTTGTTTCGTTACCGTTATTCAAGACTTAGTGTTTTACTGTAAGATATATAACTTCTCATTTATGACTATATCAAAATTTGATTATCTTCATTTTTCACAGATACATTTCTTGTCCAATCAGGTTCATATTGACATTGAGGCAACGAGGGTGTGTGTGGCTAAGGCAGTAACCCCCTCCCACTGGTGGGATCTCCCTGGAAACATCTTTCAAAAAGTACTGTTAATTTTGATAAAAATGAGGTCATTAAGATATAATTCTCTTACATGTCATCTAATGATATAGATAACTTGTATTCCATTACACATTAGAGTAATCTATTATATGTAATTGTCAATTAAAACTTAAAATGAAACAGAAAAATGGAAAAAAAGAGTTTAAGAGGGCTATTATGAGAAGGGAAACAAGTTATCTTAAACCAGTACCTTAGAACACTTATCCATGGAAATTAAAATATTCTATTAAACATTTTAAATATTGTAGAATACCAACTGACTAATCAATAAGATGGTTGATTGATTAATTCTTGCTTTAGTGGTTATTTATAAATTCATGTTTAAGATTTATTCCCACTCTATGCCCATTACCTGTCTGAGCCTAAGGACACTCCATGCCAATTACCTGTCCCAGCCTGAGGACACTCCATGACCATTACCTGTCCCAGCCTGAGGACCCTCCATGCCAATTACCTTTCCAAGCCTGAGGACACTCCATGACCATTACCTGTCCCAGCCTGAGGACCCTCCATGCCAATTACCTTTCCAAGCCTGAGGACACTCCATGCCCATTACCTGTCCAAGCCTGAGGACACTCCATGACCATTACCTGTCCCAGCCTGAGGACCCTCCATGCCAATTACCTGTCCAAGCCTGAGGACACTCCATGCCCATTACCTGTCCAAGCCTGAGGACACTCCATGCCCATTACCTGTCTGAGCCTAAGGACACTCCATGCCCATTACCTGTCCCAGCCTGAGGACACTCCATGCCCATTACCTGTCCAAGCCTGAGGACACTCCATGCCCATTACCTGTCCAAGCCTGAGGACACTCCATGCCCATTACCTGTCCCAGCCTGAGGACACTCCATGCCAATTACCTGTCCCAGCCTGAGGACACTCCATGCCCATTACCTGTCCAAGCCTGAGGACACTCCATGCCCATTACCTGTCCCAGCCTGAGGACACTCCATGCCAATTACCTGTCCCAGCCTGAGGACACTCCATGCCCATTACCTGTCCCAGCCTGAGGACACTCCATAACAATTACCTGTCTGAGCGTGAGGACACTCCATGCCCATTACCTGTCCCAGCCTGAGGACCCTCCATGCCAATTACCTGTCCCAGCCTGAGGACCCTCCATGCCAATTACCTGTCTGAGCCTGAGGACACTCCATGCCAATTACCTGTCTGAGCCTGAGGACCCTCCATGCCAATTACCTGTCCCAGCCTGAGGACCCTCCATGCCAATTACCTGTCCCAGCCTGAGGACCCTCCATGCCAATTACCTGTCCCAGCCTGAGGACCCTCCATGCCAATTACCTGTCCCAGCCTGAGGACCCTCCATGCCAATTACCTGTCCAAGCCTGAGGACACTCCATGCCCATTACCTGTCCCAGCCTGAGGACACTCCATGCCAATTACCTGTCCCAGCCTGAGGACACTCCATGCCCATTACCTGTCCCAGCCTGAGGACACTCCATAACAATTACCTGTCTGAGCGTGAGGACACTCCATGCCCATTACCTGTCCCAGCCTGAGGACACTCCATGCCCATTACCTGTCCCAGCCTGAGGACACTCCATGCCAATTACCTGTCTGAGCCTGAGGACCCTCCATGCCAATTACCTGTCCCAGCCTGAGGACCCTCCATGCCAATTACCTGTCCCAGCCTGAGGACCCTCCATGCCAATTACCTGTCCAAGCCTGAGGACCCTCCATGCCCATTACCTGTCCCAGCCTGAGGACACTCCATGCCAATTACCTGTCTGAGCCTGAGGACCCTCCATGCCAATTACCTGTCCCAGCCTGAGGACCCTCCATGCCAATTACCTGTCCCAGCCTGAGGACCCTCCATGCCAATTACCTGTCCAAGCCTGAGGACAGTCCATGCCGATTTTCTGTCTGAGCCTGAGGACAGTCCATGCCCATTACCTGTCCCAGCCTGAGGACACTCCATGCCAATTACCTGTCCCAGCCTGAGGACCCTCCATGCCCATTACCTGTCCCAGCCTGAGGACACTCCATGCCAATTACCTGTCTGAGCCTGAGGACCCTCCATGCCAATTACCTGTCCCAGCCTGAGGACACTCCATGCCCATTACCTGTCCCAGCCTGAGGACACTCCATAACAATTACCTGTCTGAGCGTGAGGACACTCCATGCCCATTACCTGTCCCAGCCTGAGGACACTCCATGCCCATTACCTGTCCCGGCCTGAGGACACTCCATGCCAATTACCTGTCTGAGCCTGAGGACCCTCCATGCCAATTACCTGTCCCAGCCTGAGGACCCTCCATGCCAATTACCTGTCCCAGCCTGAGGACCCTCCATGCCAATTACCTGTCCAAGCCTGAGGACCCTCCATGCCCATTACCTGTCCCAGCCTGAGGACCCTCCATGCCCATTACCTGTCCCAGCCTGAGGACCCTCCATGCCCATTACCTGTCCCAGCCTGAGGACACTCCATGCCAATTACCTGTCTGAGCCTGAGGACCCTCCATGCCAATTACCTGTCCCAGCCTGAGGACCCTCCATGCCAATTACCTGTCCAAGCCTGAGGACAGTCCATGCCGATTTTCTGTCTGAGCCTGAGGACACTCCATGCTGATTACCTGTCCCAGCCTGAGGACACTCCATGCCCATTACCTGTCCCAACCTGAGGACACTCCATGCCAATTACCTGTCTGAGCCTGAGGACCCTCCATGCCAATTACCTGTCCCAGCCTGAGGACCCTCCATGCCAATTACCTGTCCCAGCCTGAGGACCCTCCATGCCAATTACCTGTCCAAGCCTGAGGACAGTCCATGCCGATTTTCTGTCTGAGCCTGAGGACACTCCATGCTGATTACCTGTCCCAGCCTGAGGACACTCCATGCCCATTACCTGTCCCAGCCTGAGGACACTCCATGCCAATTACCTGTCCCAGCCTGAGGACACTCCATGCCAATTACCTGTCCCAGCCTGAGGACCCTCCATGCCAATTACCTGTCCCAGCCTGAGGACCCTCCATGCCAATTACCTGTCCAAGCCTGAGGACACTCCATGCCGATTTTCTGTCTGAGCCTGAGGACACTCCATGCCCATTACCTGTCCCAGCCTGAGGACACTCCATGCCAATTACCTGTCTGAGCCTGAGGACCCTCCATGCCAATTACCTGTCCCAGCCTGAGGACCCTCCATGCCAATTACCTGTCCCAGCCTGAGGACCCTCCATGCCAATTACCTGTCCAAGCCTGAGGACAGTCCATGCCGATTTTCTGTCTGAGCCTGAGGACACTCCATGCTGATTACCTGTCTGAGCCTGAGGACACTCCATGCTGATTACCTGTCTGAGCCTGAGGACCCTCCATGCTGATTACCTGTCCCAGCCTGAGGACCCTCCATGCTGATTACCTGTCCCAGCCTGAGGACACTCCATGCTGATTACCTGTCTGAGCCTGAGGACACTCCATGCTGATTACCTGTCTGAGCCTGAGGACCCTCCATGCTGATTACCTGTCCCAGCCTGAGGACCCTCCATGCTGATTACCTGTCCCAGTCTGAGGACACTCCATGCTGATTACCTGTCTGAGCCTGAGGACACTCCATGCTGATTACCTGTCTGAGCCTGAGGACCCTCCATGCCAATTACCTGTCCCAGCCTGAGGACCCTCCATGCCAATTACCTGTCTGAGCCTGAGGACACTCCATGCCGATTTTCTGTCTGAGCCTGAGGACACTCCATGCTGATTACCTGTCCCAGCCTGAGGACACTCCATGCTGATTACCTGTCCAAGCCTGAGGACACTCCATGCTGATTACCTGTCTGAGCCTGAGGACACTCCATTCCCATCACCTTTTGTCCAAGAGGAAGGTGTGACAGTGAGACAAGCATGTATGATATTATCACCTCTTGTCCAAGAGGAAGGTGTGACAGTGAGACAAGCTTGTATGATATTATCACCTCCTGTCCAAGAGAAAGGTGTGACAGTGAGACAAGCATGTATGATATTATCACCTCTTGTCCAAGAGGAAGGTGTGACAGTGAGACAAGCTTGTATGATATTATCACCTCTTGCCATGTATATACTTATTTATTAACTTATTTTTTTAACTTGTAAATATTATTTGCTTTATTCTTCTTTTTTATAACTGTTTTTAATTTATTACTTTTACTGATGTGAGGAAAGCTGCTATAGGTTAGATATCCTCATTCTTTGGTGAAAACGAATATCAGTCATTTTGTGAGATTTCATAAACATGACATTGTTATTACTTTACCATTCACACCCAGATATGTTATTTCCAATTATTATACCTCTTTTAAAGTGTCTATGTTAAATTCCCTATACCCAATCAGTCAATAATTTTGAATACTACACAAAAATATTGATAAAATAACACATGCGCAACTTTGATGTCAATATGTTTCAATTCAAGAAGCCATACTTTAAACTTGTTGTTAAATCCATATACATGTTACAGCTAACTTACATTTTTCAATATATAAAATAGATATCACATTCAATCAATATAATTTTTTTCATGTTGACAATTTTAATAAGTGCCCTCACATAAATGTGATATTTATATTATGACTTTAATTATAATTTTGTAAAATATCTCATTTATACACAAAAAGAAAGCAAGAAAGAGTAATTCATAAATATATTTATGATATTGAGATTTTTAAGGATATTGCTGTGGTGCCATCTCGTGATCACCTCTTACTGCTCAGGTGATGGGCTCGAGGTGAGCACATTTAAAAAATATATTTGAGAATGTTTGCCTTTCACATGCATAGGGACCAATTACTTTCACTCAAATCTATCCGAGGTCTTTATCACCAAAACAACTGGATGTCACAATGTGTTGATGATGACATTAAACCATATTATAAAAGCAAAAATAGCTTTGGGTCACATGGAACTAGTAAAGCCTCTTGTGTGACAATCTTGTCTTACTCTCAGATATCATTGAATAACATTCCAGTTAAGTTTTCAGTATCATCTTGCTGTTCACATTGACAATGTTAACTCATTTTAGAATTCAAATAACTTGTAGACTTACCAAACATAACATTGTTTGGTTCTCAGTTAATATTTATTGTTATCACCCATTTTAAATGGTGAACCTAAACACAAACATGCACATGTGACGAGATGGATGATAAAGTGAAAGAATATATGAAATTAATTTATTGAAGCTTTATAAAGTGCCTGTTCCTATTTTGTTGCATTCTACAGCACTTTTAACCATTAATAGTTCTTTAAGTTGTATTATAAAATTATGATGAAAAATGAAAATGCATCGTGTCAGATATGTGAAATAAAATTGTAAAACTAAACGTTTGTTTGGAATTAGAGTATTACCCACTATTCTCAAATCTCTTGTATTTGGTCTGTCCTGTCTAGATGTGTTGCATGTAAAACCCTAGTATATAAGTCATGGCTGACACCAAATCTATTGGTTTGGTAGATGCCTTGATATTGTGTCTATGGTTTGCATTGTAGCTATAAAAGGTGCACTCAACTTAGTCTGGTCTGTACATTTATGTCTTGTTGTTCACAATTTATTATCTCCATAACTCCTCTCTCCAAAATTGATGTTTTTAAAATTTAACTGTAATGATGAATTTCTTGAAGAATCATAACTATTATGATCACATAACACAATTATAATGTGAAAATCACTAAACATGAAGAGATGAGGAGGTGGCTTGGTCAATATAAAATGGCTATGGTAAAGTGACTCCCCTCCACAATATTAATGTTTTTTAAAATTTACTGTAATAATGAATTTCTTGTAGAATCACAAATGCTAGAACAAATTATGATCACAAAACACAATTATAATGTGATCATTACTTAACATGAAGAGATAAGGTTTTGAAGTCAATGTACAATGGTCAGGGTAAAGTGACACCCCCCCCCCCCCCCCCACTCCCTCCGCACTTATCATTCTTTAATGATTATAACTATGTGGATGAATATCTTATAATTACTCTTTTACAATAAAGGAATATAGGTATATAACTGCTCTAGAGCTTATCTAGATGAAAGGATGGTTAGGTTGTATACTTGTGAGTTTTTTCCTTGTGTGTATTTTTTTTGTGTGATTTTTTTCAATTATTTATCAAGAGATGTATCCATAATCAATAATTGGTTCTTAAACTGAGATAAAAGTAACTTTATTGGTGATAAATCAGGGGTGGGGGATATTTTACTATAGGAGGGGCTATTTTATTATAGCGGGGTCATTTTACAATGGGGTCAAAATACTATACAACATTGGTATACAAGAAATCCAATATATGAGAAAAGTCATCATACTGGAGACCTCATGGACATATCAGGGTTTATACCAAAGACTTGTGCATGTAAATCATACCGGAAACCTTATGGATATATCAGGGTTTATACAAAACACTTGTGCATGTAAATCATAGCGGAGACCTCATGGACATATCAGGGTTTATACAAAACACTTGTGCATGTAAATCATACCGGAGACCTCATGGACATAACAGGGTTTATACAAAACACTTGTGCATGTAAATCATAGCGGAGACCTCATGGACATATCAGGGTTTATACAAAACACTTGTGCATGTAAATCATACCGGAGACCTCATGGACATATCAGGGTACATACAAATCACTTGTGCAAGTAAATCATACCGGAGACCTCATGGACATATCAGGGTTTATACAAAACACTTGTGCATGTAAATCATACCGGAGACCTCATGGACATATCAGGGTTTATACAAAACACTTGTGCATGTAAATCATAGCGGAGACCTCATGGACATATCAGGGTTAATACAAAACACTTGTGCATGTAAATCATAGCGGAGACCTCATGGACATATCAGGGTTTATACAAAACACTTGTGCATGTAAATCATAGCAGAGACCTCATGGACATATCAGGGTTTATACAAAACATTTGTGCATGTAAATCGTACCGGAAACCTCATGGACATATCAGGGTTTATACAAAACACTTGTGCATGTAAATCATAGCGGAGACCTCATGGACATATCAGGGTTAATACCAAACATTTGTGCATGTAAATCATAGGGGAGACCTCATGGACATATCAGGGTTTATACAAAACACTTCTGCATGTAAATCATAGCGGAGACCTCATGGACATATCAGGGTTTATACAAAACACTTGTGCATGTAAATCATAGCGGAGACCTCATGGACATATCAGGGTTTATACAAAACACTTGTGCATGTAAATCATACCGGAAACGTCATGGACATATCAGGGTTTATACAAAACACTTGTGCATGTAAATCGTACCGGAGACCTCATGGACATATCAGGGTTTATAAAAAACACTTGTGCATGAAAATTATACCGGAGACCTTATGGACATATCAGGGTTTATACAAAACACTTGTGCATGTAAATAATACCGGAGACCTCATGGACATATCAGGGTTTATACAAAACACTTGTGCATGTAAATCATAGCGGAGACCTCATGGACATATCAGGGTTTATACAAAACACTTGTGCATGTAAATCGTACCAGAAACCTCATGGACATATCAGGGTTTATACAAAACACTTGTGCATGTAAATCGTACTGGAGACCTCATGGACATATCAGGGTTGATACAAAACACTAGTGCATGTAAATCGTACCAGAGAACTCATGGACATATCAGGGTTTATACAAAACACTTGTGCATGTAAATCATACTGGAGACCTCATGGACATATCAGGGTTTATACAAAACACTTGGACATATCAGGGTTTATACAAAACACTTGTGCATGTAAATCATACCGGAAACCTCATGGACATAATTTATCAGGGTTTATACATAACACTTGAGCATGTAAATCATACCGGAGACCTCGTGGACATATCAGGGTTTATACAAAACACTTGTGCATGTAAATCATACCGGAGTCCTCATGGACATATCAGGGTTTATACAAAATACTTGTGCATGTAAATCGTACCGGAAACCTCATGGACATATCAGGGTTTATACAAAACACTTGTGCATGTAAATCATAGCGGAGACCTCATGGACATATCAGGGTTTATACAAAACACTTGTGCATGTAAATCATATCGGAGACCTCATGGACATAATTTATCAGAGTTTATACAAAACACTTGTGCATGTAAATCATAGCGGAGACCTCATGGACATATCAGGGTTTATACAAAACACTTGTGCATGTAAATCATACCGGAGACCTCATGGACATATCAGGGTTTATACAAAACACTTGTGCATGTAAATCGTACCGGAGACCTCATGGACATATCAGGGTTTATACAAAACACTTGTGCATGTAAATCGTACCGGAGACCTCATGGACATATCAGGGTTGATACAAAACACTTGTGCATGTAAATCGTACCAGAGACCTCATGGACATATCAGGGTTTATACAAAATACTTGTGCATGTAAATCATAATCATTTGCATAGCTATACATGTAGTAGAATAATAACTCCAAAACCCATGAATTAAACATGTTGTATGCAACAAAATAAATGATTCTATTTTTACATATAAAGAACTTTTTTGTGCCTGAAAGCTTAAAAGCAGCTACATTATACATAATTTGGGGTACAATAATAATGCACTCTGGTATATCTTTAAGGGTACAACTATCACTGCCGTTTTACATATCTTGGGGTACAAAATTTACCATTTTTTTTTTTTTAAATGCATATGCTGCACAAAATGCCAATTAAGTTATGTAAAAATAAATAAAAACTCACATATAATTTCTCATATTCGTCGCTTTTAGATTATTAACATCACACTGTAACGTTTAAGGCTCATTAAACTTGCAATTTTTAATTTAATTAAATAAGTCAGTTTTTCTCTTCCAGATTATAAATTATATGTTTATTTGATCACTGAGAAACTTTTCAAACGAAAAATAAATATAAAGCACATTATTAGTACATAATTAAGTACGGATTTTGTTTACAAATAAATGTTCATCTAGTTTTGATAAAGACTTTCGGCAGAAAACGGGGAGTCACGGAGCTTGTTCAGAAATACGTTGGTCAGTAATAGTATGATCAATTCACTTCAGAGAGTAACAAAGCATGGGGAAGTGCAGGAGATGCAGATAGAAATTAAATAGCAGCTTATGGTTAGATAGTCTTTTATTCCCCTCAGTGTATTCATGAACTGGAACCCGCAAACTAATTTATTGCACGGAAGTGACATATCATTCATATAAAATTAAAAAATTTCTCTTTTTATAACTGTCCTAAACAAAACGCTCTTGGTAGCCTCTTAATATTGACATTGATAAAGTGACTCGAGATGTACAATAGTATCAAATGTATATTGCTAGGACTGATCCTGAGCAAGAATAACTGTGCCAAACTAGTATTCAGTATGCATTGTTTTTCAGTGCATATAAATAATATATAATGCTGACTATGCATTTTTATTGCAGACGTCAATATTTATTTTTTTAAAAAAAGAAAACTCAATAATGATGCATAATGTTAGAAAAGCCATAACTTTTTCTATTCTTGTTAATGGATCCCATATCTAACTGTCTGAATCAGTACACTACCACCGCATTTTGCTTATTTTTAAAGGGAGAATATCAGGAAAACACGCTAGAAATGCCGAATGGTTTGGTATCCACCAAAACGTGACAAAACCGATATTAAAATTGGAGTGATAAACTTGAAACGAAATCCCCATTCTAAGAATAGACAGCACTTAACTACTGCTTGAAGTCATTCGGACTCTTTCTGTTAAAACAATTTTATTATGTGTAAACCTGTATCAATGGCGGATCTACACTTAAAAAAACCTGGCTTATGCCCCCTCCCTCCTAAACTACCCCCCCCCCCCCCCCCTTTAAACTGAAATCCTGGATCCCCCCCTGTGTATAAACGATCAATTTGAAATCAGAAGAAATCACGTGGCTCTTTTAATAGGTCACAAAATATATTTTTAAGCACGAAATCCATTTCAGTCTAATCTTGGTGCGTAGCCCAAGTTAGGCAATCCCATTTTAATATGACAGGTTTATATATATATAATTTTTTAGCCATATGGGGTCAGTGGGTATATATAGGCATGATACATTCGAAAAAATGTATTTAAGCCAATTTTAAAAGTTTGAAAAATCCTAATAAATGCCATTTAAAATAAACTTGTATGTCACCTAAATATATAACACTTCATTATACATTAACAAGAGACCCATGAGGGCCTGAATCACTCTACTGGCAACAAATGGATAGATGAATATTTAAGAGGAAATGTTTTTTGTATAATTCCTTTTCAACGATTCTTTTAGAAGACCACCATGCTACTACACAGAAAATATCTAAGTTTTAGGCCTTGAAATATCAGAGAAAATGTTTTTTTAAAGTTTCGCTTAAAATGTGGTTGTAAAGTGGAGGGAGCATTTGTTGTTAAATCATCCTCGTTCAAGAACTTGTCTGCAATCCTTTGGTTACATAATGGTCATGCAAGTAAGGTTAAGATTCAATGAAAAATAGGGGTGCTATAATGTCTACAACATTTCATTTATATAACTCTATGTAAAACAGTGACCCCCAGTGGCAGCCCCAAATTTGATCCCAGGGAACCAACTTCAACAAACCTTTTAGAGGATCCCCATGCAATGATACACATAAAATATCTAAGGTCAAGTTTCGCTTAAAAAGTGCTTATAAGCATTGTGGTGGAGGCATTTGTGGTCGAATCACACTAAGTCTGGTTCAATAACTTGTTCAAGATCACGTGGTCATATAACTGCTTTGCAAGTTTGGTTAAGATTCAATGAAAAATGGGAATGCTATCGCGTCTACAACATTTTCCTTACATAACTCTATGTAAAACAGTGACCACTGTGGTGGCTCTAAATTTGACTTCAATAAACTTTTTTGGGGACCTCCATGCAATGCTGCACATCAAATAACTAAGGTCAAGGCCTTAAACTTTCAGAGAAAATGATTTTAAAGTTTTGCTTAAAATGTGCTTAAAGCCCTGTGACAGGGTGTAGCGTAATGAGGGTTTAAACACAAGTTCACAATTTGAGATTATAAATGTTTATTACAAGTTCAATATAAATTCATTACAAGTCTAAATCAAAGTTACCACAAGCACAATTCCTAAAGTTACTATAAGCTTAATTTCTAAAGTTATCACCATTACAATTCCTAAAGTTGTTTCCGTTCTATAAGTAATCACAAGTTCTTATTTCTTAACTTAAATTTTCACGGCGCGCAGTTTTAATTTAGTGCGCGCTGTTTTAATTTAGTTCCGTCAACTTTTTACGGGGTCTAAAAGTATCTCGAAAACCGACTCCCGGGGTTAGTAAATTTGGTCGTTTATATACCGTTAGCCTCGCACGGCTGTCAAGTTATTTTCGCAATAAAACAACCTTTATTAATTGCTAATTGCTTATTAATTGCCAGCCGTACCCATATCCTACGTCTATTGTTAGCTAACTGTATCACGCGTCCGCATGCCCACCATTAGCTGTGACAGGTTCTTGTTTTAGTTAATTGCTATGGCGAAGCGATATATGCGAATACGCCTGTCCGTGACAAATGAGTTGTTTGCTAAATAGGATAAGTGGGCGACGGTACAAATTATTGTGTACTCTGCATTTTTTATGCAAGCTTTTTATTTTTCATTTCTTCCTTATAAATCTGCATTGTTACAGAAATCCAAACTATTCTTGCTACAGAAATCCAAATGATTCTTATAAATTCATGTTGGATTCCTGACTTTGTTACAAGGGGCATTTGTGGTTGAATCATGCTGGTTCAAGAACTTGTCCAAGAACTGCTGTGCAAGTTTGTTTAAGATGCAATTAATGAAAAAGTCATAATGAAAAAATGAAGGTGCTATCGCGTCTAGTTTTCCCTATATAACTCCATGTAAAACAGCCACCCCTGTGGCGACTCAAGGTACCTGACTTCAACAATCTTTTAGGGGACCTCCATGCAATGCTACATGTAAAATATCTAAGGTCTAGCGGACAATTAACCATGACATAAGCCCTTCTGGCCATTGGCCAGTAGAGCTAAAAATCTGCTGTGAGTAAAAATACATGTATTCTTTTGTGCACTCTCGAATTTAGGTGGAGATTATCGGAAAATAATCTGAAGTATTTGTAATTGATTGATTGAATATTTAACATCATTTTTATACCATCGAGGACTAACAGACAATCAGTTAACCTAACCACTGTTTCCTGGGATTAACCAGTACTCGAGCACACCCCATCTCCACAAGTAACTGATAACTTTCCCACTTGAATCAGTGGTGAGAGACCAATGATAATGAGACACAATGTCATATATCAATCATCATGGAGACTGTTGCCGGGCGGGGGATTCGAACTCACGACCCCTGGATTGATAGTCAGACGCGTAACCGACTGTGCTAATCAGGCCCAGCTGAGATATTTGTAAACAAATACCTTCTAAATGAGCGGGTCCACACGACCAAAAAGGAGGAGATATGTCTAAAGAAGTAAAAGAAAATTGCTTTTATGTAGAAATCATATTAAGGAATTCAACATGAATGAACATGGTTGATCCACAACCAATGCCAAAACTTTTGAATAAATTAGGTACAGCAAGATATATGTAAAAAATTTATTTTATGGTAAGAGGGCCCCAAGGAGGATTAGTTTCAAACTAATTGGGCTAACCTCTTTTAATAAAGACTTTCCTTCCATTCCAAAAAGATTTTGGCCAATACCTTTACTTGAAGATGCAAAAGAGAAGAGTGCATTGATAACACCATTTGGTCATTTTCAATTCAATGTTATGCCATTCAGAATGGTAAACTCCGCAGCAACTTTAGTCACAATGATGAAGATTATTCTTCATGGGCTAGAAATATTTTCTTATTCATTTATAGATGACATTCTTGGGTTCAGTAAAATCTTTAGTGAACATACAGCACATCTCCGCCAGATATTTGGGGCTTTAAGGAATTCAATCAACACTATTCCAAATTCTACAACAAAGAAACAAGTATGCTCATATATAGGTACAAGTATGCTAATATAGGTACAAGTATGCTCATATATAGGTACAAGTATGGTCATTTATAGGTACAAGTATGCTCATATATAGGTACAAGTATGCTCATATATAGGTACAAGTATGTTCATATATAGGTTCAAGTATGCTCATATATAGGTACAAGTATGGTCATTTATAGGTACAAGTATGGTCATATATAGGTACAAGTATGCTCATATAAAGATACAAGTATGGTCATTTATAGGTATAAGTATGCTCATATATAGGTACAAGTATGCTCATTTATAGGTACAAGTATGCTCATATATAGGTACAAGTATGGTCATATGTAGGTACAAGTAGGCTCATATATAGGTACAAGTATGCTCATATATAGGTTCAAGTATGGTCATTTACAGGTACAAGTATGCTCATTTATAGGTACAAGTATGCTCATATATAGGTACAAGTATGGTCATTTATAGGTACAAGTATGCTCATATATAGATACAAGTATGCTCATATATAGGTACAAGTATGGTCATTTATAGGTACAAGTATGCTCATATATAGGTACAAGTATGCTCATTTATAGGTACAAGTATGCTCATATATAGGTACAAGTATGGTCATTTATAGGTACAAGTATGCTCATTTATAGGTACAAGTATGCTCATATTTAGGTACACATATGCTCATATATAGGTACAAGTATGCTCATATATAGGTACAAGTATGGTCATTTATAGGTACAAGTATGGTCATATATAGGTACAAGTATGCTCATTTATATGTACAAGTATGCTCATATATAGGTACAAGTATGCTCATATATAGGTACAAGTATGTTCTTATATAGGTACAAGTATGCTCATATATAGGTACAAGTATGGTCATTTATAGGTACAAGTATGCTCATATATAGGTACAAGTATGCTCATATATAGGTACAAGTATGCTCATATATAGGTACAAGTATGTGCATATAAAGGTACAAGTATGCTCATATATAGGTACAAGTATGGTCATTTATAGGTACAAGTATGCTCATATATAGGTACAAGTATGCTCATATATAGGTACAAGTATGCTCATATATAGGTACAAGTATGCTCATATATAGGTACAAGTATGCTCATATATAGGTACAAGTATGGTCATTTATAGGTACAAGTATGCTCATATATAGGTACAAGTATTCTCATATATAGGTACAAGTATGCTCATATGTAGGTACAAGTATGGACATTTATAGGTACAAGTATGCTCATATATAGGTACAAATATGCTCATATATAGGTACAAGTATGCTCATTTAAAGGTACAAGTATGCTCATATATAGGTACAGGTATGCTCATATATAGGTACAAGTATGCTCATAAATAGGTACAGTGAATTTATTCCTCATTTTGCAGGTAGTGTAGCTCCATTGACAGACTGTTAAAAGTGACACGGCTACGAAGAAGCAGTGGACACATTTAAGTCATCAATTACATCATATCCAGTTTTAAGAAACCCTGACTTTACCAAAAGTTTATGTGGCAGACAGATGCAAGTAATAGAGGAATTGGCACTGTTTTACTACAGTGTGATTTCCCATTATGTACCTTAGCAAAAATTGTGAACAAGTGTACAGAATCGTAGTAAAGAGTGTCTAATAATTGTTAGATGGAGTTTAATGCTACAAGAGTACAAATTTCACATCAGTCATATTAAAGGTAAAAAGAATGCAATTGCAGACATGTTATCCAGGTCACAAAAATGTTATTTGTGTTTGTATTAATATAAGTTATTATCTTTTGGTTAGGAGATATGAAACAAAGCCCTGTACAGTGTACACATGCACTTAATTGCATATATGCAAATATGGTCATGTGAACACATTTACATGCGAGTAAATTTACTCCATATGCAAATTTGCACATAGTGGGGACCACATACAAATTAACTTCTTGTCATGTGAATGCTCTGTTGTTTTTGTAAGTATTCTATAAAATGATTACATAATAAATTATATGACAATATTTATAGAACTTGTGTGACCTACAAATGGATATTTGTCACTTATGATCACTGACTGCTTTCAGTCTAGATGATTAGTCCACATAAAATGACTTCCAAAATAAGAGGCCGAAGAGGGCCTGAGGACGCTCTACTGGCTCATAGTGGCCATAGCACTTTTTGAAATTCCACAATATTTATCATCTTTTTTGGGGTCGCCTTAACAACTTATGGATAAATACCCCAACCACACCCATACTGAACAAAAAATTAATTGCTATGAAAAGGAAATACTTTAAATTCCCAAACCATTCATCTGTAAAAAAAATATAGTCCCCTGTACAGAACCCTTATACAACCCAGCCCCCTTAATTTGTCAGAACTTCAATCACCCACTCTGAACAAAATCAAATTTATTGTTACTAGGAAATGCTTTAGATCTCAAATTGATTGTTCAATTTTAATCATTTTTTTACCCCTCCTGGCCCCTTTTAGAAAGTCAATCCTTCGTACTGAACAAAATCATATTTTTTAGGACTAAAAGTTGCTTCATAACTCAAACTGAATAAAAAAAGTCATAAATGAATGATAAAAAAAGAGAATTTTCCGTTTTCCAATAGTATTCCTATATGAAACTCAAAGTCCCCTTACAGGGCCCTATAAATACAAGACCATTGATTTGTACAAACTTTAAACCCATACTCATTGGGATAATCCATATCAAATATGAACAAATTTGACTGACTGGTTGTTGAGAAGATTTTTGAAAATTTTAACCCTTTTTTTACCCACCCTGGCCCCTTATGGAAAGTCAATTCTCCTTATTGAGCCAATCTTATTTCCTATGACTAGATGATACTTCAGAACTCAAATTGAATAACAATTTTGCCTAAATAGATGAAAAAAAAAAGAGATTTTTCTTTTTTCCCATAGTATTCCTATGTTAACTTATGTCCCCTTACAGGGCCCCTATAAATTTTAGCCTCTTTATTCTTATCTACAATCAAACCCCTACACATAGGGATAATTTATACCAAATCTGACATACTGGTTCTTAAGAAAACGAGTTTTGTAATTCCCAATTTTTTATCTTTTTGTGGCCCCTGACCCCTTAAGACAGTGGAACCCAGTCATTTTTACAAATCTGAACCTCCTTCACCTTCGACTTTCATCATCATAGTTTCAACTTTCACCATCATTGTTTCGACTTTCACCATCGTACTTTCAACTTTCATCATCATAATTTTGACTTCACCATCATAGTTTCACCTTTCGACTTTCACCATCGTAGTTTCGACTTTCACCACCGTAGTTTCGACTTTCACCATTCCTGTTGCACATGTCATTCACATACCATGTTTTATCAACAAGTCAAGTCATCTGATGAAGGTATGCTTTTATAAATATTGATTCAAATACCCGTTGATACATTAACCATCACCATAATTTCTTTATAGGAGTATCCCTTCTCAAAATATCTTGAGATACAGCCATCCATTGTAATTTTTGTATTGTGATCGCATTGCATATGCGCAACAGGAAGCCGAAGGTCGAAACTACAATGGTGATAGTCGAAATCACGATGATGAAAGTCGAAATCATGATAGTGAAAGTCGAAACTACGATGGTGAAAGTCGAAACTACGATGATGAAAGTTGAAAGTATGATGATGAAAGTCGAAAGTCGAAACTACAATGGTTAAAGTTGAAATCACGATGGTGAAAGTCGAAACTACGATGATGAAAGTCAAAAGTATGATGGTAAAAGTCCAAACCACGATGGTGAAAGTCAAAATCACGATGGTGAAAACGCGATGTAGTTTCGTGATTTCGTGTTTTCACCATTGTGTATCGACTTTCACCATCATAGTTATGACTTTCCACTTTCGTTGAATGGGGTTCAGAAATACAAATTGCGATGGTCCAAATGGAACACAGTATGCTTCTGTGAAGATATAGGCAAAATTATTTCCATTTTAAAAAAAAAAAATTATTATGACATGTGTCCCCTAATTGAACCCTCGGGGCGGGTCATTTTTTACCCTAGGGACATCATTTGAACAAATCTAACAAAACTAGAGCTATCACTGAAGGTGATGAATACCCCCGAACGCCGCCATGACAGAAAATGGTTAACCATTGTATGAAGTTTTATTAAATTATATCCAATAGTTTTAAAGTTATGCTCCAGACAAAAAAAATTCTTAATAAAAGAGAATGTTACGTATTGAGTTTTTTGTATTGTTAATTTTTTTATGGTTTTGTTAAAATTAAAAACGGTCTTTTTTAATTATTGTGCAGTGTACAAGCTTTCATGGCAATCAATAAATGTTATACTTTTTCGAGTTATGTTGAGGGACAACAATTTTATGGATAAGAAACAAACAAGAGCACTGGGAATACAATATCAAACCTGCTTTGCTCGAACTCCATGTATTCATCAACTTGGTTCTTTCATGAACTTTATTAAACTGTTATCACTGATGGCTTTAAAAGTACTTTAAAAGTACTGCACCAGACAAGGGAAATATATCAAAGGGCAATAACTCTGTAATAATCAAGAATAGAGTTATGTTTCTTGTACACTGCACTTCCTGTCATTATATTCTACCATTGTATGAAGTTTGATGAAATTCCATCCAGTACTTTAAAAGTAATGCTCCGGACAAGGGAAATATATCAAAGGGCAATAACTCTGTAATTAGCAATAATTGAGTTATGTTTCTTGTACACTGCACTTCCTCTCATTATATTCTACCATTGTATGAAGTTTGATGAAATTCCATCCAGTACTTTAAAAGTAATGCTCCAGACAAGGGAAATATATCAAAGGGCAATAACTCTGTAATTAGCAAGAATAGAGTTATGTTTCTTGTACACTGCGCTTCCTGTCATTATATTCTACCATTGTATGAAGTTTGATGAAATTCCATCCAGTACTTTAAAAGTAATGCTCCGGACAAGGGAAATATATCAAAGGGCAATAACTTTGAATTAGCAAGAATAGAGTTATGTTTCCTGTACACTGCACTTCCTCTCATTATATTCTACCATTGTATGAAGCTTGATGAAATTACATCCGGTACTTTTCAAGTTATGCTCAGGACAAGAAAAAATATCAAAGGGCAATAACTCTGTAATTAGCAAGAATAGAGTTATGTTTCTTGTACACTGCACTTCCTCTCTTTATATTCTACCATTGTATGAAGTTTGATGAAATTCCATCCAGTACTTTTCAAGTGATGCTCCGGACAAGGAAAATTGCAACGGACAGACCTACCGACAGACCGACCACAGGGTGACTCCAATAAACCCCCTCAAAACTTCGTTTGTCGGGGGTATAACTATAGTTAGTTATCATTACTACATAAACATTTTGAAAATCTGTTGGGCCATTCATGAGAAGAAGATTTTTTAAGTTTTGGACTATTTTTGGTAACGGCAGCAATCTTGAATTTCAAATCGAAAAAAAAAAATCTTCTGTATAGTCTCCTATGCAATAGAAACATCCATGTGAAGTTTCAGTTTTGACCCAGTGGTTTCAGAGATAGTGCTGCTAACACACTTCAAAGACTACAAACCACAGAAGATGGACGATGGACAACTCGCCATCGCATAAGCACTTCTGGCCTTTGGCCAGTAGAGGCAAAAAACTGCAATGCTGTAAAAAAGAGGTAATTCATGGTCAAAAGAAGAAACAAAACACTTTTAAGCATATGGGAAGAAAACTGCATTGAAGAACAATTGGACAATCTTGAGACATGTCAATGCAAATATTTATGAAACAATTGCTAATGAAATGGCTGAGAAAGGATTCTAAAGAACACCTGAACAATGCAAGATAAGAATTCACACTCTAAAGAGAACGTACAGAGAAAGCAAAAGGAATCTGATGAAAAGTTGTAAGGACAGAAAAACATGCAAGTTTTTTTAAGAGTATTAATACAATCCTCGGGTCAAGACCAGCGTCATCAGCAGTCAAAATAACAGAATACAGAAAACGAAGTCTTGTGAAGAAGTCGAAAATGTCAAATGTTTACGGATGCATGACGGACTATGCATGAGACAAAAGGTGATCGCAAAAGGTCCCTTGAGACAAAGTCTCAGGTGACCTAATAAAAACCAAACACATTTATATTTTCTTCAAGAAGAAACAGATGCCGGTAAGCATCTTATATCTTTTCAAGACAAAGTGCTAAGTAATCAATTATATAAATCTGTATACAATTTTATACCTTTAAGTTTTAATCTTTGCTATTTCAAATTTTGAAATCACCTTCAATGCATTTGTCCCAGTAAAGTCACATGTAAACTAATGTGTACCCATGTACAAGCTGGGATAAAAAATAGTTAAAGACATTTAATACCCTGATTCTGATTAATTAATTCTGACCATTGGAAACCATTAATTTGTGTACGTATGCATTCATTTTTCTAGTAAACGATTAATACAGTAGTTGTTGTATAGGCCCCAGCTTGCTCTGCTTTATGTTAGTTAATCAAGTTGTAAACTGGTGCCATAGCTCATGCAAGTTTTGACTGTTAATACATATTGAACATGACCTCATTTGTAATGATGCATGCAAAATACAACTTAAATACATGCACCAATTAATAAGAAATTGATTTGAAACCAAAAATTAAGTAGAAAAGGGGCCTGCATCTTATAATTATACATCTGCACACTGAATATTAATCAAATACATAGACCCTTTCTATGTATTTGTTTAGAAACCAGTTGGATGCACAGTCAAATTGGTGTCAGGACAGACAGGGCTAACACTCAATGTTTTTTATTATTTGGTTGAAGGGGGCACAAAAACAATATTGGTAGTGAATGAAAACAAAAATTCTTCTTAATATTTTATTGTGTATATTTTAATAATATATGGAGATAGGCAGGTATTAGTGACACATAAAGGCACAAGTTGGTTGTGTACAGAGTGATTTGTGGTCATGTACAATATAAACACAAGTCTCTGGAATAAAAACACATTAAGTTATCTGACAATCATTTTGAGTCAACAACACAGACTCCAAAATCTTGCATCACATTATCTTTAGAAAAACGTTATGGTTAAGTGCAATTTATTACAAAATATTTTAATATTGTAGCATTAAATACAAGTTCATGTTATAATGAATTTCAACATATATATATTTATTTTATCATTTACTTTTATGTGAAAATATGAGTGATTTTATTCCTAGATGAAAAATCATTTTTAGTAATTTTCTGTTTAAAGGTATTTGTCAGTCTGTACCTAATGCTAAGGGATCAATAGCACTTTTGGTAACTTCTGTACCAAATGCTAAGGGACCAATAGCACTTTTGGTAACTTCTGTACCTAATGCTAAGGGATCAATAGCATTTTTGGTAACTTCTGCACCTAATGCTAAGGGACCAATAGCACTTTTGGTAACTTCTGTACATAATGCTAAGGGATCAATAGCACTTTTGGTAACTTCTGTACCTAATGCTAAGGGATCAATAGCACTTTTGGTAACTTCTGCACATAATGCTAAGGGACAAATAGCACTTTTGGTAACTTCTGTACCTAATGCTAAGGGATCAATAGCATTTATGTGCACTTAATGCCAAGGGATCAATAGCATTTTGTGCACCTAATGCTTAGGGACCAATAGCACTTTTGGTAACTTCTGTACCTAATGCTAAGGGATCAATAGCATTTTTGGTAACATCTGTACCTAATGCCAAGGGATCAATAGCATTTATGTGCACCTAATGCCAAGGGATCAATAGCCTTTTTGTGCACCTAATGCTTAGGGATCAATAACACTTTTGGTAACTTCTGTACCTAATGCTAAGGGATCAATAACACTTTTGGTAACTTCTGTACCCAATGCTAAGGGATCAATAGCATTATTGTGCATCTAATGCTAAGAGATCAATAACACTTTTGGTAACTTCTGTACCTAACGCTTAGGGATCAATAGCATTTATGTGCACCTAATGCCAAGGGATCAAAAGCATTTTTGTGCACCTAATGCTTAGGGATCAATAACACTTTTGGTAACTTCTGTACCTAATGCTAAGGGATCAATAGCACTTTTGGTAACTTCTGTACCTAATGCTAAGGGGTCAATAGCATTTTTGTGGACCTAATGTTAAGGGATCAATAGCACTTTTGGTAACTTCTGTACCTAATGCTAAGGAATCAAAAGCATTTTTGGTAACTTCTGTACCTAATGCTAAGGGATCAATAGCACTTTTGGTAACTTCTGTACCTAATGCTAAGGGATCAATAGCACTTTTGGTAACTTCTGTACCTAATGCTAAGGGATCAATAGCACTTTTGGTAACTTCTGTACCTAATGCCAAAGGATCAATAGCACTTTTGGTAACTTCTGTACCTAATGCTAAGGGATCAAAAGCACTTTTGATAACTTCTGTACGTAATGCTAAGTGATCAATAGCACTTTTGATAACTTCTGTACGTAATGCTAAGTGATCAATAGCACTTGAAGTAACTTTTCTTATCTTTATTTCCACAATCACACAATTCAAATATGACATGTATGCAGACCCTTCATTTTGTTCGTACATAACACTCATAAATATTTCACAAGCAAACTGTTTCTCACAATATGACAAAAAGTGTAAAATGTCTTCATTTTATCAGTTTGGAAAAAAACAACAAGAAATATTGTGAATTCAAACCCCCAGTTTAAATTGGCCATGGACTGAGCAAAATACACATTGCCTATGGATGTGGTTACTGGAATGCAAAAAAAAACAACCCAAAAAAGTTTTTGGGTGGGAACATGTGTGGGTTGAAATAAAATCAAGGCGATGTTAAGCAATAAATGAAGAAACATACAAGCAGGATGGAAATTTGGCAGGGTACTGGGTGAGTTTGGGATGATATGGGGGAACATAAGAAATTTGGCTGGGTGCTGGGTGAGTTTGGGATGATATGGGGGAACATAAGAAATTTGGCAGGGTGCTTGGTGAGTTTTGGATGATATGGGGGAACATAAGAAATTTGGCAGGGTGCTTGGTGAGTTTTGGATGATATGGGGGAACATAAGAAATTTGGCAGGGTGCTTGGTGAGTTTTGGATGATATGGGTGAACATAAGAAATTTGGCTGGGTGCTGGGTGAGTTTTGGATGATATGGGGGAACATAAGAAATTTGGCAGGGTGCTTGGTGAGTTTTGGATGATATGGGGGAACATAAGAAATGCGAATGGAAAATAATTAATTAAAATAACTCAAACAAACAGTACAAACAAAAATGAAAAAAATGACAATTGTATGAATTGTAACCCAAGTGACCTAGATGATCTTTAAGATAACTGGTCCTTAGCAAAAAAAAACTTATCACTTCCTGAAGGCCTGTCCTAAAAAGAAAATTCAAGATGGTAGGATGGTAGGTGCTGTTACTCAATTATATTTTAAATAGTTTTAGGCAGAAATGCAAAGGTGCAAGGAATAAAATTTCAAAAACTAACATAACCGAGTTAAAAATCATTAAATTGGAACACCAAGACCACAGGCTCATGTTCAGACCATGTATATGCTGTGCAGCAAGTTTCATTTGAATCGGCTTAAAAAACTGTTGCAAGGTAGTTGGTCCAAAGTGTGTTGTAAAATTCAAGTTTATAGGGCCATAACTACATAGAAAATAATTAATGACAATACCACAGCCACATGTTCAGATCATGTAACTGCTGTACAGCAACTTGTATTTGATTTACCTAAAATGATGAAGGAGTTGTGTCTGCAAAGTCCAAAGTGTGACAGAAAAATTAAGTTCAAGGAACAAAGGGCCATAACTAAAAATATTGAATCGGAACACCAAAACCACAGGTCCATGTTTGGACAGACCATGTACCTCCTGCACAGCAAGTTTTATTTGATTCTGCTTAAAACTTTGGGAGAAGAAAAAATGTTGGTGC
Source organism: Panopea generosa (assembly GCA_029582155.1). NCBI lineage: Eukaryota > Metazoa > Mollusca > Bivalvia > Adapedonta > Hiatellidae > Panopea > Panopea generosa. The sequence continues at coordinate 36,251,961 of CM055911.1, read as the reverse complement.
AAAGCGTGTTGTAAAAGTTAAGCTAAAAAAAAAAAAACTCCATAGAAAATAATTTAATCGGAATGTGAATACCAGAGGCACATGAACAGACAATGTACCTGCACATGTATAGACAATGTACTTGCACATGTACAGACAATTCATCTGCACATGTACAGACAATGTACCTGCACATGTACAGACAATATACTTGCACATGTTCAGACCATTCATCTGCACATGTACAGACGATGTACCTGCACATGTACAGACAATGTAGTTGTACATGTACAGACAATGTACCTGCACATGTACAGCAAGTATCATTTGATCTTTTGCAGAATTCCCCAAAAATCATTATCACCACTAACATCCGCATCACTATCCTCAGAAAAAATGCTATGTGGTAACTTTAGTGTAACAAAATCAGTTTTTGTTACACTAAGGGTTGTGGTGTCAACCCTTAGAGTGTAACAAAAAAAAAAAGTTTTGTTACAGTAAAGGGCAATATGCAACATATTGCTGCAATATGTAACAAAATTTAGGAAATCATTTTCTCTATAATATCCCTACATATTATGGTAAATTACCCGATTTATACAATTTATCTGATTAAATACTGACATGTATTGTTTATTCAGCTGCCTCAAAATGTAAGGTAAGATCAAGTGGTGAGGGGGATAAAGCGCTACCCATGTCCATCAGGTCAAGGTCAATGTAACTGTTACTAAAACTTTATGGGAATTTTGTTTATTTTGGAAAGGAATTAATCATGAGGTATTACTAAATTGTAACTACAAAAAGGGAACTGGCAACACTCTGAACTGTTTTTCACCAAACACTAGGTAGGAACATGTACGAAATCAGAGACAAAAATATACTTATTGTCGGAATAAGATTTTCTTCATCAAACCACACCCACATATAATTAATTTTGTTACACAAAGAGTTGCGGTTACCAATAATCCTTAGTGTATCAAATTTACCTTGTCAGAGATGTTGGACGTTTTTCTTAACCTCTGGTAAATAATTTTTATTTAAATATGAAGTGGAAAAATAAAAATTTAAAGAAGACCTATAATTTTATATTAGATTATTTTCATTTTTTTAACAAGATTTGGAGATGATAAGTTTTAGCCACACAAAAGAAACAAGAGAGCCAAGATGACCCTATATCGCTCACCTGACTGACCGTGAGTCACCCAGCATAAACAGATTATATAATACATGAACACTCAAAATTCCAGAAAAATGAGATGGGCAAGTAGTTAGAGTTTTGATTTGTTTTGAAGATGTAAAAGATGCGTAGAAGAGTTCAAACTTGGTAGAGGTTCACCCAAGGTAAATGTCAGTGAAATTACATCAAAATCAGGTCAGTATATTCTGACAAGAAGGCTTCTGAAGTTTTTACTATAGATGCTAAGTCTTCAAACCAAGATAAAAATCCAGTTCCAGCACAAAACTAACCTGTTATGTTTGAGAACGGTTTCAAACTAAAGCATCAGACTAAACTATTGTGCATGAAAAAATCAAGCAGACTTCTTGCTGTGATGAAACTAGCTAAAAATATGGTATTGCTTTATTATGAAGCAGTAAACCATCCCTGTCTGAACCATAAAAACTCTGACTTTTATATTCAGAAAAAACCTAATTTAAAATGGTTAATGATATTTGAATAATATTCAATCATTGATAATAATTGTATCATTCATCTTTTTATGACGAATTATCTTTTAAAACTTATATCTAGTATAATATTGTATAATAATAGCAAAAAAAAAAGTTTATTTAAAGAGTTTATTACCTCTTCTTATAATAATTGCTATATACAGACAAAACAGGGGGAGTAATTTGACATAAAAACTAACCCACCCCCTGGCTGCCATGTTTTTTGATGAATCAAGATGGCTTGAACAACTTAATAGAGAGTCACCCAAGGAACATTTCTGTGAAATTATTTTAAAATCAGGCCAGTAGTTTCTGACAAAAAGATTTTTTAAGTTTTTACTATAGCTTATATAGTAAACTAACCCCATCCCCTGGCCGCCATGTTTTTTGACGAATCAAGATGGCTTGAACAAACTTGGTAGAGGGTTACCCAAGGAACATTTCTGTGAAATTATTTTAAAATCGAGCCAGTAGTTTCTGACAAGAAGATTTTTTAAGTTTTTAATAATCAAACTTGCCCCGCCCCCTGGCGGCCATGTTTTTTGAAGAATCAAGAGATTTTGTTACAATAAGGGATTTTGTAACAATAAGGGTTGCCACAATGCTGTTAAAGCAACATCAATATTCGTCCTTCATCATTCAGTTTCTGTTAACATTTCTTTTCATAAAACTGAAACATCTGTTTTTTTATTGGTTGATATTTTCAGACAGAATGATGTCGTACATATTTATTATAAATCTATACACACTTTTCATGAATAAAAGGACATAGTACAGTAAACCTGAGTAAGCAGTCACCTCTATTAAGCAACGACTTGTCTAAAGCAGCCACATTTACTATATCCCATTTTTATGCTTTCAGTGCAAGTTCACCCGTATCAAGCAAACAACCAGTCTTAAAATAATAAGGCCACATTTGTGCCTTCCCTCAACTTGCTGCTTAACACAGGTTTGACTGTACTCAAACTGAGGTCATATGTAAGGTTATTCCCAAAAATGAATAATACACACACTTTACAGTGGAGAGATAAGCAGTTCAGCATGTTAATGGTTAAGTGAGTTTTCTATTGTTATGTGCAAATTAAATGTACAGTGAGATAGGCGTAGTCTTCTGCATTTCCATATAAATGGAAATAGGATGCTTTCAGTATCTCATCATTGAAGTTTTTGCTTCAGTTTGGTAGAAGACAAACCACAATTAAATGCAATTTTGTATCTCTTATTGTACAAATGTCCTTCGCTGTGGCAATTGAGTTTTGACAGTTGTGAACTATTTTAATGGTCTGATAAATATCATGGTCAACAAAATAACAAAGACTATTCCACAAAATCAACCTTTGCACAAGGACTCACTATCGCCCGCAGTCCAAAAAAAATTCAATTAGAACCCCAAGACCACAGGCTCATGTTCAGACTATGTTTCATTTCAAGCAGGTTAAAACTGTGGGTGGAATTTTGTTCAAAACAAGATGGACAGACTTCATTCCAATATCTTCATTTTTTTCGAAAACCGAGATAATGAAGAAATATCAATAGTTACTTTTATTTTAGCTCATATTTTCAAACTAACATCTCATTATAGCTATATATTCATTTGTGATTGATTAAACTGGTGAATATAAGCAAAATCTATTTTATTACTGTGTGACCATTTAAAAATAGGATAACTGCTTTCAAGTTGATAAAATCAGTTTTAATCATCAATATGGCTGATAACAACTCTATGTTATACTAAGATTATTTCAACACTTTGAAATGTATTTAAAAAGCATCTTTGTATAATATAAATCTAAACTCTAGTTACCAATAACAATATTTCATCTACGACATTTCTATTATTCAACAAAAAAATAAATGTATGGATAACATCATATGTTAGAGTAACAAAAACAACCCAAACTCTACCATAATCAATTTATACAAAGTCTTGATTTTATCTTAATATCACAAATGAAATCAATTAGTATATATATTTGTATATATTTCAGAAATATAGAAAACAATTACCAGTTTTTAAGTGTAATTAAAACATCTAAATCACCCCCACAGCAATACAAAATACATTTTTATATAGAATACAAAAATTATTGGGATAAAAACAATAAAAAATATTTGAATTCAGCAACAGCTACAATAGTTTCCTTCAAGGAGGTGAACATAACATCACAACAACAAAAATATGGTCAATTGTAAAATGAGATGTGTGATCTACGTAGGCTAGAAAAATGTTCAACAAAATATACAGCATGCACACAACATGAACATGTACAATGAGAGATGGAGAAGCGGTTAGTTAGGAGGTCTATAGGCTGTGGTAACCACTACAATGTAGATGGCAGCACATTTATCACACATCACGCTAGCATTTCAGCAAACCTTCAATGCTAAAAACCAACTATATCTACTTCAAAACAGCTTTACCAGTTGTTACAAACATTTTAATAGTTATAGTTAATATACACAACATTTTAAATTAACTAGTGTCGAGAACTTGAGTCGGACATAGAGAATTAAATGTTTGTTGAACTTTAGCCAAGCACTTTTATTCTATTACTTTTTGAAGTATTTAATACCTTAAAATAATGGAATACTCCTGTAGAGTCCTTGAAGCCATCAACAATTTACCAACCTCCAAATAAAATATGAATATATTTTACATGATGAATTTACATAATGGATATATCATTGATATCTGCCAAGTTAACTTCACCTACCATTTTTAAGCTTACTTTGACCATGTTAGTTGGTATTGTGTATATAACGAGTGGGAGGACATTCATACCTGGCATTTGTTTGGTCAAACTGACACAAGATTTATGTTTATTTCAAACCTATATATAAAACAAGTCTCAATGAATATCTTCCTAGGCACAAGACAATGCTGATAAAATGTCTTGTTCAAGGACACAACACATGGCCATGACATGGGATCAAACCCAGAACATTAAATACAGGGTCTGATAATTTACCATTTGCTTGATTGAAAGACTATAAATCATGTTTGTCATTGGAAGGGACTGTGTTGTGCTGGATGGCAAATTGCCATGCTTAAAGGCAAACCAACATCTCATCAATAAACAATATCATTTATATGTTATATATTTGTATACAAATTCAAACATGGTAAATATATAAACTAGTCTATACTTTCAGTTTTCTTTAAATTCCACCTACAAGACTGTTTATTTCAACTTGTATTGCGTAGTTTAAAACCAACATTCTGTTCTATTCTGGCTATAGTACTGATTGTATATAAGTCAACATCAGTTTTATACAGGATGCAAATCATTCATAAATTATGCATGCCAAATAAGTTAAGATTTATTGTAAAGAAGTCACATGTTTTTTACATGATAATATTTTTCATAATTAACACATGCAAAACGAGTTAACTTTATGTTTACCATTATTTTCACACATTACGACATAGTATAGATCAAAAAGCAATATGTAATCAGAGTATAAGGCTGCCATTGAAAAGTTAAATTATATTTTCTATACAAATATAAAATATCAGAATTATACCCTATAAAAGCTTGTTCTATACAGCCATGATGTCCTTTGCATGAATTTGGAATAATTTTATGTGACATTCTGTACAAGCTTTCGTCAGGCAAATCCATCAGATTATTTAAAAGAAATACCTCTGGTGATAACATATTGAAGGCATGACTTTTTATTTACAAATGTACAAATTGCACACATATGGAATGATTATAAATATGTATGAATATATTTGCATAAATATGTCACTAAAATATTCTTAAAATAAAGTACCTGATATTTATTCTTGACTTTGCATTACTTCATATTTACCTGTTGGCCCTTTGCCCTGCTATGATATGGATAACTACTGAGATATATATATATATATATATATATATAAACACTGAGATCCAAAAGTTTAGTTGGTACTTTCATTCAAGTTGGCTTATAATACAAAATAAGAATTCAATATATTTTCAAATTCAATATTTGTCCAAGTATGTTGAGTAACTTCAACAGACTTTTTTTATCTAATATAAAAAAATTCTCTAGTCTGACTGAAAGTTATTGCCCCTTTTTGTAAAACAGCATTTTGTTAAATAAAAGCATTATTTGTCTAGTTAAACAACTGAAACTGTTTACATGATGAGAGATTACACCACAGATTGCAAAACTTGTAAAAAATCATAACATGTCATCACTGTACATGCATTCCCTCTTGAAAGTTAAGGAAGTCAGTAAATTACCTCCCTTTACATTGAAATAAAAAAAAAATTAGGATGAAGGATATCACCAGATTCAAAGATGGTATATTTTATTTAATCACTGTTTCAATTTCAGACCATATATATATATATCTCACACATATCTCGGACACTGACACAAGGTGCCAGTGAAAGGGACAGCGTGTTCATTTTGTACATAAATTTAGTCATGTGTAGTTATAAATATAACTCTATTTACGGATTGTATCAGTTTTATAGTAATTCTATTTAAACAAATTAACATTGTAGAAGACAACTAGTTACAAATAAAAACTGACTTTTTATAACTTTCTTTTTTTTCATTTGTTTTTCTCTAGTGCCCCTTTATTTAATTCTCGCCCTTTGGAAAACTGTGAAGTAATCAATTGCTCATCTGCATTAAATCAAAAGTGTAATGTCGACGTTCTTCAAAGAAAGTCAGCAAACACCTAGACTAGTAAATCTGCAAAGTGTTACAATAACAGAAAAGTAGAAAGGGGATTTTTACCCATTTTTTTTTATTTAGTGCATGGTGGTAATTTATCAATTAAAATTTTGTGTATGGTGGTATTTGACTAAATAAATTTTCCCACATAAAAATAATTTTGGTAACATCATTTTATACTCGCAAGTTTTATTGTCTCTAACACACTATATATCACATCAAAATGTTTTTTTACAAAATTAAGCGGTACACCAGTCTAGATTTTCTTACTCCATAAATAACCAAAATTCATCTTTCGCTTTGGTCCGGATTTCAAAATGGTGGATGTAGTAAACAACTGATTCATGCCTGCAGATAATAGACATATACTAGCTTTTTTCCAATAGGATAATAATTGGCGAAATAAGGTATTTAGCTCTGCACTACACAGTACAGGTCTAGGGTATAAACTGTTCCGCACATATCGCAGTCAACACTATACAGTACAGATCTAGAGTATAAACTGTTCAGGACACACCTCAGTCTAAACTATACAGTACATATCTTGGGTATGAACTGTTCAGCACATATCTCAGTCTACACTATACAGTACAGACCTAAAGTATAAACTGTTAAGCACATACCTCGGTCTAAACTATACAGTACAGATCTAGGGTATAAACTATTTAGTGCATATCTCAGCACATAGCTAGCTCTGCATTATACAGTACAGATCTAGAGTATAAACTGCCCAGCACATAGCTAGCTCTGCACTTTATAGTACACATCTAAACTGCCCAGTACATACCTAGCTCTGCACTTTACAGTACAGATCTAGAGTATAAACTGCCCAGCACATACCTAGCTCTACACTATACAGTACAGATCTAGAGTATAAACTGCCCAGCACATACCTAGCTCTGCACTATACAGTACATATCTAGAGTATAAACTGCCCAGCACATACCTAGCTCTGCACTTTACAGTACAGATCTAGAGTATAAAATGCCCAGCACATACCTAGCTCTGCATTATACAGTACAGATCTAACATACACTGATCAGTGGTCTACATGAGTTTTAAAATTAAATATTAGCATTATCACATAACAGGACAAAGGTTAACAAGCAATGACATCAAGACATTTGGATCACAACATACTGATATATAAGTAGCTCTGTACTGAACTTGACAAGAAATATAAATATACATGTAAATGAGGCCAAAATTAAGAGTGCTTGTTTGCTTTTGTTTTAGATTAATGAAACAATGACATTTATTTTGTTTTTGCAAAATTATAATACCAGATTGTTAAACAATCTCTATGGAAACATTCATGGTTAGAGAAATTTATTTTTTATATAGTGAACATTTGTTTTCTTTCTTGCTTTAAATACAAATTTTAAGAACTAGTATCAGGAAAGAGCACAGCAAACTTTATTTTTCTGTTTACCGGACATATAAGTCAGACTTCCACCATTACAATTAATGTTTATTAACAATTTGCTTGCAAATAAATTTTACTTATAAAACTTCTTGAAAAAATGTCATGTAAAAATTTAAAGACCAGTTTATAATTTAAGTAACTCAAAGTAATTTGGCCATTTACAAATGACTGTAAACATAACAATATCATTTATTACATTACTATTTTCAGTGATAGATCTCTGTGCCTTTTCCTTCTTCACAGGTAGAGTATTCCACATAAAAATGGCATTTGGACTGATTCAAAGTCATGTGAACCGCATTCATATATATACAATATTTACAAAATATCATGTCACAGTACGGTAGGTCTGATTATTCTCCATCGTCATTAAAATGGCCTGATTCCCTTAGCTGCTTGTTCCAATGCACTGTTTCCCAGATGCTGTTATGGGTTATAGATCAGTCCTACTCAGATGTGACCTTATTAAAACATCCTCTCCACTGTTACTCCATGCATGTTTTTTTCTTAGCTGTATTTGGTTACACATGGCTACTCACTTTTCAAGTAAAGTAAAAACAAAAATGCCCAAACCCCCACCTACACTTTAGAAAGTCAGCAGTTAAAATGTATCAATTGTACAAATGGTTGAATTGGAGGTCAAATTGGATGTCAACTGCCAGCTGCTATTTAACGTGTAATGAACAATTGTCCTGAAAACATTTTCCTGACTTCTTCCACCATTGTTTTCACAGTATTTGCCTTAGACTGCTACCAAGTCCAGTTGCACATTTTCAATAAACCCAGTTGACTGGTACCCATTGTGTTTCTGTGCTCAATGCATTAACAGATTCCCGTATTTCAGCAAAGGTATCTTCAAAACTGTCATTGACTATAGTCATGTCAAAGAAACTTTTGTAAACTTTCTCTATCTGTGCAGATTCTTCAATAATCCTCAAGAAATCTTCCTCCTGAAAATGATTATAAAATTCAATTTCACCTGATTATGATAGTCATTTAAAGAAATTTGGATGACAAGGTGATGATGTCAACTTTAGTGGAATTGTCTATTTAAAAAAAGTTATGGCTTAAAAACATGTAGGTAGTGTAATGAAAAAGTGTGACAATTGACAAACATTTGCCACTTTAATTGACAGTTCAATAAATACATGTACTTAGATCAGTAATTATAAGTTCAATTTATTAAATATTAATTATGTTTGCCATAGAGCTATTAATATATTTGTACTCCATGTACTCTATTGAAAAAGACAGTAAAAAAATGTGTGTTCTTTTTTTTTAATTTGTTAATCAAAGAATACGCTTACCACAGTGGGAAATACTCATACTGACCAATTATGAAGCAATTTTTGTAAGAAAATCATAGCTAATTCAAACAAGAAAATATCGGTGGAACCGATGGATGCTCCCCAATTGAGTGTTTGACTCTGTACTGGCTACTTGGTTGAAAAATACCAAACCGCATAGCAGGAACAATATGTGGCTCTGCACTTCACAGAACTCATTTGCAAATCATTGAACTGGAACAAAATGACAATATGCGTAGATCCTAGCTAGATTTACAGAATTAAAACCAAAGGTTGTAGGAAAATAGTGTCATGATGACAATATGCACATCTCCACTTGGTAATGATGCATCCTAGCAAGTTTCATAAAATTCCAACCACAGGTTGAAGAGAAATAGAGCAGAGAAGAATTTGGTCACAGACTGAATCAAAGGGCCATAACTCTGTGAAAAATCATCGAACCGGAACACAAAGATAGCCAGTTTCATAAAACTCCGACCTGAGGTTGTAGAGAAATAGCGCGGAAAATAATTTGGTCACAGACTCAATGAAAGGGCCATAACTCCGTGAAAAATCATCGAACCGGAACACATAGACAATATGTGCATCTGCACTTGGTAATGATGCATCCTAGCAAGTTTCATAAAATTCCAACATGGGGTTGTAGAGAAATAGCGTAGGCAAGTAATTGGTCACAGACAGAATCAAAGGGCCATAACTCCGTGAAAAATCATTAAACCAGAACACAAAGACAATATGCACATCTGCACTTGGTAAGATGCATCCTAGCAAGTTTCATAAAATTCCAACATGGGGTTGTAGAGAAATAGCATGGGCAATAATTTGGTCACAGACAGAATCAAAGGGCCATAACTCCGTGAAAAATCATTAAACCAGAACACAAAGACAATATGCGCATCTGCACTTGGTAATGATGCATCCTAGCAAGTTTCACAAAATTCCAACATGGGGTTGTAGAGAAATAGTGCGGACAATAATTTGGTCACAGACTCAATAAAAGGGCCTTAACTCCATGAAAAAACATCGAACCGGAACACATAGACAATACGCATATCTGCACTTGGTAATGATGCATCCTAGCATGGACAGACGAAGCGGCGACTATATGCTTCCCCCTTTGGGGGAGCATAACAAGAGGCAAATGGGCCTTAATGATCACCTGATTATCAAAAAAACAAACATTCACCTAAGTCTATTCAGTCATAAGAAATAACGTTTTTTTGTCAATTTCTCTTATATAAATTTTTTAAAGTAGGCCCCATCCCCAGGCCCAAACCTTGAGACTCAGAGGGGTGAAGACCATGAAATTCACATATGTATAAACTGTCATGTCAGCAACAACAAATCACACCAAAATACATTCACATAATTCTATTCAGTCATAAGACATAACAGTTTTGTCATTTTCTCTTATATAGATAAGTAAAGTAGACTCCACCTCCAAGGCCATACGGCGCAACTCAGTGGCATGAAATTCAGAAATTTTATAAAGGACCCATAGACATCAATAATAATGCTCACAATTTGTTTCTCAGTGCTTTCTATTATAAGAAGATTTTTTAAAGGTTACCTTTAATTTTTTAGGTACCAACCCAAGGGCCAGACCATGATACCCAGTACCCAGGGACTCAACATTTGTTTCCCAGTGCTTCCTATATTAAGAAGATTTTTAAAGTTTAACTTGAATTTGACTGTTTTGGCCACCCAAGGCCCCAGGGGGGTGGGGACCATGCAATTAACAATTCTGATTCACCCTCAGTTACTAAAGCTGCATTCAACATTTCATTATGATTGAGCTTACGGTTTTTGAGAAGTCGAAAATGACAATTGTTTACTGACGGATGATGACGGACAAAAGGCGATTGTAAAAGATCCCTTGAGACAAAGTCTCAGGTGACCTAATAACAAGAGGCTCAAGAGGACCTGAATCGCTCTACTGGCAACAGATGCTACATGTAAAATATCTAAGGTCTAGGCATTGAAATTTCAGAGAAAATGTTTTTTAAAATTTTACTTAAAATGTGCTTATAAGCCCTGTGGTGGGGTGGTGGGGGTGTTTGAGGTCGAATGATAATGGTTCAAGAACAACTCCAAGATCTTGTGGTATTATAACTGCTGTGCAAGTTTGGTTAAGATTCAATGAAAAATGAAGATGCTACCGCATCTTACAACATTTTTCCTATATAACTCTATGTAAAACAGCGACTCCTGTGGTGGCCCCAAATTTGACCTTGATCTATACTTGAAGTTTCAGAGAAAATGTTTTTGAAGTTTCACTGAAAATGTGCTTATAAGCCCTGTGGTGGGGTCATTTGTGATCGCATCACGCTGGTTCAAGAATTCATATGAGATCTTGTGGTTATATATAACTGGTGTGGAAGTTTGGTTAAGATACAATGAAAAAAGAAGGTGCTATCATGTTTACAACATTTTTCCTATATAACTCTATGTAAAACTGTGACCCCTGTAGCTGCCCCAAATTTGACCCCAGGGACCCGACTTCACTAATTCTTTTACTTATAAGCTTATAAACACTGTGGTGGTGGCATTTGTGGTCAAATGACATTGGTTCAAGAACTCATCCGAGATCTTGTGATTATATAACTGCTGCGCAAATTTGGTTAACATTCAATGAAGATGCTCTACTGGCTCATAGTAACCATAGAACTTTTTGAAATTTCACAATATTTACCCTCTTTGGGTCTTAACAACTTATGGAAAAATAACCAAATCACACCCATACTGAACAAAAAGTTAATTGCTATGAAATGGAATTACTTAAAATTCCCATACCATTCATCTGTAAAAAAACCAAAACAGTCCCTGTACATAATTCTTATACAACCCAGCCCCTTGATTTGTCAAAACTTCAATCACTCACTCTTTGGGATTTGTTATAAGCAGAAATGCTTTTGATTTTAAATTGATTTTTTTAATACACATGGATGCGAAAATGAAAAAAATCAGTTTTCCCTGTAATATTCCTATGTAAAAGTGTCATCTTGAAGGGTCCCAATATATCCCAGCCCCTTGATATGCAGACTCTTTAATCCTTGCTGATGTAAGGATAATTTATATTAAATATGAACTAGTTTGACAGAAAGGTTATTGAGAGGAAGATTTATGAAAATTCCCAATTTAAACCATATTGCCCCTCACACCCTGGCCCCTTATAGAAATTCAATCCTCTTTATTGAATAAAATCAAACTTAATTTACTAGACAATTCTTTAAATCTCAAATTGAACAACATATTTACACAAATGGACGAAAAAAAGAGAATTTTCCATTTTCCCATAGTATTCCTATGTAAAACATAAAATCCCCTTACAGGGCCTCTATACACTCTAGTGTCTCTTGATTTGTACAAACAACAAACTCTTAATCATATGGATAGTTTATATCAAATATGAACAAATCTGACTGACTGGTTGTTGAGAATAAGATTCATGACAATGTTCAAGTTTAAACATTTTGTGACCCCACCTGGCTCCTTTTTGAAAGTCAATCCTTAGTATCAAACAAAATCTTATTTGTTTTGACTAACTCAAAGTCCCCTTATAGGGTCCCTATAAATACAAACCATAACAAGAGGCCCAAGAGAGACTGAGGATGCTCTATTGACTCATAACACTTTTTGAAGTTCTCCTATGCAATAGAAATATCAGGGCGGGGTCATTTTTAACCCTAGGGACACGATTTGAACAAATCTAACAGAACTATACATGTAGTTAGTCATCATTATTACATAAACATTTTGAAAATATGTTGGGCCGTTCATGAGAAGTAGATTTTTTAAGTTTTGGACTAGTTTTAGTAACAGTGGCCATCTTGAATTTAAGATAGAAAAAAAATCTTCTGTATAATCTCCTATGCAATAGAAACATCCATGTGAAGTTCAGTTTAATTGGCCTAGTGGTTTCAGAATAAATGAAAAAAAAAGAAGAGAATTTTCTGTTTTCCCATAGTATCCCTATGTAAAATGCTAAGTCCCCTTACAGGGCCCCTATAAATTTTAGCCCCTTAATTCTTATCTGCAATCAAACCCCTACACATAGGGATAATTTATATCAAATATGTGCAAATCTGACATTCCGGTTTAGGGCCCCACCTGACCCCTTAAGACAGTGGAACCCATTCATTTTTACAAATCTGAACCTCCTTAACCTGACAATGCTTCTGTGAAGATATAGGCAAAATCATTTCTAGTTTTTAAAAAAAAAAAAAAAAATTAAAATGACATGTGTCCCCTAATTGAACGGGGTCATATTTAACCCTTTACTTCATATATACCTTTGGACACCTCTAATATAAACGCCTTTAGACACCTCTTATATAGAAGGCTTTTGAATTATTGGATGAATTGTGTTTATATTAACTGACAGAGTGGAAAACAGTGCAGGAAGTGTTTAGATTGAATCTGAACTTTTCCTGCACTGTTTTCAAAGGCTTTCTGTGATTACTGCAGTAAAACACATATCTATGGAGTAAAGAGACACCATTTGAACAAATCTAACAATACTTTAGTTGGTCATCATTACTACATAAACATTTTGAAAATCTGTTGGGCCATTCGCGAGAAGTAGATTTTTAAAGTTTGGGACTATTTTTAGTAACAGTGGCCATCTTGAATTTCAGATCAAAAAAAAAAAAAAAATCTTTTGTATAGTTTCCTATGCAACATAAACATGCATGTGAAGTTTCAGTTTAATTAGCCTAGTGGTTTCAGAGAAAGTCCTGCTAACAGACGACAGACGATGGACAATGCGCCATCACATAAGCACTTCTGGCCTTTGGCCAGTAGAGCTAAAAATAAATGTTTATTATGACATGTGTTCCCTAATTGAAACCTTGGGGCGGTGTCATTTTTAACCCCAGGGACACCATTTGAACAAATCTAACAAAACACAAAACTATAGTTGGTTATCATTACTGCATAAATATTTTCAAAATCTGTTGGGCCGTTCATGAGAATATTTTTTAAGTTTTGGACTATTTTTAGGAATGGTGGCCATTTTGAATTTCAGATTGAAAATAAAAAAATCTTCTCTATAATCAGTTACAGCCACGTACATGTAATGTGTTATAGGTATAAATAGTTACAGCCACGTACATGTAATGTGTTATAGGTATAAATAGTTACAGCCACGTACATGTAATGTGTTACAGGTATAAAGTAGTTACAGCCACGTACATGTAATGTGTTATAGGTATAAAGAAGTTACAGCCACGTACATGTAATGTGTTATAGGTATAAAGTAGTAACAGCCACGTTCATGTAATGTGTTATAGGTATAAAGTAGTTACAGCCACCTGCATGTAATGTGTTATAGGTACAAAATTAGTTACAGCCACATACATGTAATGTGTTATAGGTATAAAGTAGTTACAGCCACAGACATGTAATGTGTTATAGGTATAAAGTAGTTACAGCCACGTACATGTAATGTGTTATAGGTACAAAATTAGTTACAGCCACATACATGTAATGTGTTATAGGTATAAAGTAGTTACAGCCACAGACATGTAATGTGTTATAGGTATAAAGTAGTTACAGCCACGTACATGTAATGTGTTATAGGTACAAAATTAGTTACAGCCACATACATGTAATGTGTTATAGGTACAAAATTAGTTACAGCCACATACATGTAATGTGTTATAGGTATAAAGTAGTTACAGCCACAGACATGTAATGTGTTATAGGTACAAAATTAGTTACAGCCACATACATGTAATGTGTTATAGGTATAAAGTAGTTACAGCCACGTACATGTAATGTGTTATAGGTACAAAATTAGTTACAGCCACATACATGTAATGTGTTATAGGTATAAAGTAGTTACAGCCACGTACATGTAATGTGTTATAGGTATAAAGTAGTTACAGCCACGTACATGTAATGTATTATACATGAATGTGTGTGTTGAAATGGAAGTCTCAATTATACAAGAGAGCCACATTGGTCTCACCACTTCCCTGTGACATGTTCGAGACCATTAGAAGAATTTTAATGTCAACTTACAGTCTTAAAGTCGATCGTGCCTGGTCCAGCAATCTGAAATGACAAACACATGTCTAATGTAGTGCACATAGTTAAACAGATAAAATTGTATTTTTTTCATTCAGTGCTCCAGATAAGGTGTACAAATAAGCATTGAAATTGACATAAAAAAAACAACACATTGCAATTAAAATATGCGTGTACCAGAAAGCATAAATAATTGCCATAAAAGCATTTTACTGGAGATCATGTGCATATCTTATTACCAATGTCAACAAGAAATGTCTCTGTTAAGTGTCACATGCCCCCCAAATGGTCTGTGAAAAATAAAAATATATGATATAATAGGAAGGGATGTACCCATGAATATCAAGAGTAATGTTATTTAAAAATCCCTAAATGTAAGTTACAGATCAATTGTTGATCAATTGATAAATTAAGCCAAGTGTTTTTGAAATCCATTCATGTATGATAAAGTTAAAGGACAGACTTGAAATCTTAAACAGATTCAAACAGATTCAAAGTGTTGTCATACATACTCAAAGTGTGACCATATCTAGGTTTTACTTATGACACGTCGTCATGTCATCTTGATAAATTGAGTCAAGTTAAAGACAAAGTCACAAACATATTGAAAGTGTGACCTTGACCTTTGAGGAAAGGTTCTGGGTCTTACAAGCGACACTAAATTATGTCATGTTTATCAACTGAGCCAAGTGTTTTTAAAATATATCCATAGATGATAAAGTTATAGATCGGACAAGAAATCTCACACAGACTGAAAGTGTTGTCAAACAAACTCAAAGTGTGACCTTGACCTTTGAGGTATGCATGTGGGTCTTATACATGACACTTTGTAATGTCATGCTGATAAATTGAGCCAAGCGAAATTTATCCTTGGGTGACAGTTTCAGACCGGACACCAAATCTCAATCAGACTGAAAGTGTCATCAACCAAAGTTAAATTGTGACCTTGACCTTTGAAGTGGGATTCTGGGTGTAACGTGCAACACATCGTCATGTTATGTTGGTCATTTGTAGCTAGTATTAACAAATCCATCTATGGATGACAAAGTTACAGGCCAGACACGAAATCTCAAACAGACTGAAAGTGTTGTCAAACAAACTCAAAGTGTGACCTTGACCTTTGAGGTATGGGTCTTACTCGTGACACGTTGTAATGTTATGTTGATCATTTGTAGCAAGTATTTAAAAAAAACATTTATACGTGACAAAGTCACAGACAAGACACGAAATCTCACACAAACTCAAATTGTTGTCAAACAAACTTAAATTGTGACCTTGACCTTTGAGGTACAGATGTGGGTCTTACTAGCAACATGTCATGATGTTATTATGATCATTTGTAGTAAGTATCATTAAAATTCATCTATGGCATGACAAAGTTACAGGCCAGAAACAAAATCTAACATAAACTCAAAGTGTTGTCAAACAAACTCAAATTGTGACTTTGACCCTTGAGATACGGATGTGGGTCTTACTCGCGACATGTCATCATGTTATGTTGATCATTTGTAGCAAGTATCAACAAAATCCATCTATGCATGACAAAGTTACAAGCCAGACACGAAATCTCACACAAACTCAAAGTGTTGTCAAACAAACTCAAATTGTGACTTTGACCTTTGCGGTATGGGTGTGGGTCTTACTTGTGACATGTTGTCATGTTATGTTAATCATTTGTAGTAAGTATCAACAAAATCCATCTATGCATGACAAAGTAACAGGGTGGAAACGAAATCTCACACAAACTCAAAGTGTTGTAAAACAAACTCAAATTTTGACTTTGACGTTTGAGGTACAGGTGTGTGTCTTACTTGCGACACGTCGCCATGTTATGTTGATCATTTATAGCAAATATCAACAAAATCCATCTATGCATGACAAAGTTACAGGCCGGACACAAAATACTGGATGGAAGGACAGACAGACAAACGCTGCAATTACTTTATGCCACCCCAAAAAATTGGGGGATGGGGTCGGGGGGCATAAAAATACAAAGAAACCAACAAAGATACTTGAGAATATAAATTCCGTTTTATTGTCACTCTTCCATCTAAAGCGTATTATTTTTGTTAATCTAGTTGTAAACTTCCATAAACGTTTTCTCTACGTCTCGGCCAGATGTAAAAATACACTAGCAGCTCTATACCTCAGAACCATTTTTAAGCCAAGCCACACTGTACTATACCAGTCACATTATATGACACATGAAAGATTTATTAAAGAGTGTTATTTGATGACGGTAAATGATGAAAGAAATGGTAATTATTGAGTATACATGCTTAAACATGTTCTACAAAGTAACAGTTTCAGTAATGTATGGGAAAGTCAAGGTGTTGGTAATGAGATGTATTTTATCAGTACATTTACAAGTAGATTGAAAGATCAGTATTTACAAAATGGAACTGTTACTTCTAGCTCGAAGCTCAGTGCTTATTATACAAAGTTTAAATAATGTTTTGCATAGGAAAGGTATCGCAATGTGCTAAATATAAAAAAATTGCTATATCTATGCAAGTTTGTGATCAAGTTCCCATGACTTACAAATTGAAAGAGGTTGTTATAGAAATATGAAAAAGAGACCAACAGTTTTGTACATTGCATGATGAATATGTTGTAGAAAATGAGTAGTATTCTTCATCATGTCATGTTGATCAATTGAGCTGAGTGTTTTTAAAATCCATCCATGAATGACAAAGTTACAGACCAGACACGAAATCTTAAACAGACACAACATGTTGTCAAACAAACTTAGTGTGACCATAACCTTTCAGATACGGGTCAAGGTCTTACAGACGACACATCATCATGTCATGTTGATCAATTGAGCTGAGCGTTTTTGAAATCCATCCATGGATGACAAAGTTACAGACCAGACACGAAATCTTAAACAGACACAACATGTTGTCAAACAAACTTAGTGTGACCTTAACCTTTCAGATACTGGTTTAGGTCTTACAGACGACACATCATCATGTCATGTTGATTAATTGAGCTGAGTGTTTTTGAAATCCATCCATGGATGACAAAGTTACAGACCAGACACGAAACTTCAAACACACTCAACATGTTCTCAAATGAACTTAGTGTGACCTTGACCTTTCAGGTACTGGTTTAGTTCTTACAGAAGACACATCATCATGTCATGTTGATCAATTGAGCCAAGTGTTTTTGAAATCCATCCATGGATGACAAAGTTACATACCAGACACGAAATCTCAAACAGACTCAACATGTTGTCAAACAAACTTAGTGTGACCTTGACCTTTCATGTATGGGTCTAGGTCTTACAGACGACACATTATCATGTCATGTTGATCAATTAAGCTAAGTGTTTTTGAAATCCATTAATTGACAACAAAGTTGCAGACTCAGTGTTGTCAAACAGACTTAAACTGTGACCTTGACCCTTGAAGTATGGGTCTGGGTCTTAATCGTGACACATCATGTCATGTTGATCAATTGAACCATGTGTTTTTGAAATCCATCAATAAATGACAATGTTACAGACTAGACATGACACCTCATACAGACTCAAAGTGTTGTCAAGCAGACTTCTGAAATAGGGGTCTGGCTCTTATGCGCAACACATCGCCATGTCATGTTGATCAATTGAGCCAAGTGTCTTTTTGAAATTGATCCAAGGATAAGAAAATTATAAACTACACACAAAATCTCAAACAGACTCTAAGAGTTATCAAACAAACTCAAAGTGTGACCCTGACCATTGAAGTACAGGTCTGGGTCTTACGCACAACACATCGTCATGTCATGTTGATCATTTGTGTTCTTACTTAAATCCATCAACATCATTATGACAAAGGTACTGGATGGACACTAATATTACTATATGATTATAATTAAACACAAGAGCTGTCGAGAAAACTATTCAAATATTTGTCACAAAAGAACAAATTTGACTGATGACAAATGCAAGCAAACAAGAGTTATCTAACTTACTTAATTGAGTAGCTCTTATACTGCAACACCATGTATGAAGTTTCAATCAAATACATTGAGTTGTTGGTGAGATATTAACTTGATGGTAATTGCAAGCAAATTTTTGCAAGCAAACTTCATGTTATCTCTGACCAACAAGTAAAAATTGTTTTGACTTAAATTTCAAGTGGTCATTTAATATGAAATGAGTTAGAGTAACGATTCAGACAAATTGAGAATTTGAGTAGAGGAAAATCTCAGCTTGAGATGTTTAGTGAAACCAGGTCCAAAATTTCCAAGTCAAAAAGAGCCATAATTTGCCTTATGATCATGCTTATCTTACTTATGTAGAAGGTTTGATGACTTGGAAGTCTTGTGTGAAGTTTCAATCCAATATATGCAGTGGCTGCTGAGATATAGATTTTAACCACTTCCTGTCAATGCTCTCTATCATTGTATGCAGTTTTAAAGCATTTACGTCAAAACTTTTCAAGGTATTCTCCAAACAAGGGAAAATAACAAAGGGATATAATTCTGCAATGACCGAAGAAAGAGTTGTTTCCTTCACACTGCACTTCCTATCAATGACCTCTATCATTATGTGAAATATCAACTAAATCCCATGAACACTTTTTAAGATGTTCCTGACTAGCATAATAAAATATAATATTAAAGAAATAGTTATGTAAAGTCATAAGAAAGAGTAATGGTACTTGGACACTACACTTCCTCTCAATGACCTCTATAATTGTGTGAAATATCAACTAAATCCCTTGAACAATTTTTGAGTTATGTATTTGACAAGCATAATAAAATATAATAAAGAGAGATAATTAAACAAGAGCTGTCGGAGGAACAGCGCACTCGACTTTTCGAATATTTGTCACAGAAGTACAAATTTGAATGAGACTGATGACAAATCAAAGCAAATAAGAGTTAACTAACTTATAAAATTGACAAAATTGAGTAGGTTTTATAACTGCAATATCTTGTATGCAGTTTCAATCAATTACATGCAATGACTACTGAGTTATAAAATTTCTAAGTAAAGCAAAGGCCCCAATTTACAAAAGAAATCTGGCAAGAGTTATCCTATTTGATTAATTTAGTTGGTTTCATGACTACAAAGCCATATGTAAAGTTTAAATCAAATACATTGAGTGGTTGGTGTAATAATGACTTGACGGTCCTTGCACGCAAAACTTTAAAAAAAAAGTCTAAAACAAAGAAGGGCAATAATTTGCATTATATTCATGCAAGAGTTATCTAACTTAGTTATTGTAATAGAGTTGATGACTGGGAAGGCTTGTGTAAAGTTTCAATCAAATACATTAAGTGGTTGGTAAGATATAGACCTTATGGTACTTGCACGCAAAACTATAACCAGAATTTCTAAGTCAAACAAGGGCAATAATTTGCAGTATATACAAGCAAGAGTTATCTAACTTACTTATTGTAGTAGGGTTGATGACTGGGAAGGCTTGTGTAAAGTTTCAAGTCAATACATGCAATGGTTACTGAGATATGGACTTGATGGTACTTGCATGCAAAACTTAAACCAGATTTTCTAAGTCAAACAAGGGCAATAATTTGCATGATATTCATGCAAGAGTTATATAACTTAGTTAATGTAGTAGGGTGGATGACTGGGAGGACTGGTGTAAAGTTTCAATCAAATACATTGAGTGGTTGGTGAGATATAGACTTGATGGTACTTGCATGCAAAACTTTAACCAGAATTTCTAAGTCAAACAAGGGAAATAATTTGCATGATATTCACACAAGAGTTATCTAACTTAGTTATTGCAGTAGGGTTGATGACTAGGAAGGCTTGTGTAAAGTTTCAAGTCAATACATGCAGTGGTTACTGAGATATGGACTTGATGGTACTTGCACACAAAACTTTAACCAGATTTTCGAAGTCAAACAAGGGCAATAATTTGCATTATATTCAAGCAAGAGTTATCTAACTTAGTTATTGTAGTTGGGTTGATAACTAGGAAGGTGTGTGTAACGTTTCAATCAAATACATGCAATGGTTACTGAGATATGGACTTGATGGTACTTGCATGCAAAACTTTAACCAGATTTTTTAAGTCAAACAAGGGCAATAATTTGCATGATATTCATGCAAGAGTTATCTAACTTAGTTAATGTAGTAGGGTGGATGACTGGGAGGACTGGTGTAAAGTTTCAATCAAATACATTGAGTGGTTGGTGAGATATGGACTTGATGGTACTTGCATGCAAAACTTTAACCAGAATTTCTAAGTCAAACAAGGGAAATAATTTGCATGATATTCACACAAGAGATATCTAACTTAATTATTGCAGTAGGGTTGATGACTAGGAAGGCTTGTGTATATTTTCAAGTCAATACATGCAATTGTTACTGAGATATGGACTTGCATGCACCAATGTGTGATGCCGACGTCGACACTTGGGTGAGTATAATAGGTCTCTTTATTCTCTGAATAGTTGAGCTAAAAATGGGCAAGATAAAGCTATAGTTCTCGGACAATGTACTTCCTCTCGATGGTTTCTATCATTGTGTGAAATATGAACCAAATTCCTTGAATAGTTCTTGAGTAATCTTTATGTCAAGAATACTAAAAGTGTTAAATGGGGATAATTGAAAAATGAGGCAAGGTAGTTATGACGCTTGAACACTGCACTTTTCTTTAATGTCCTTGTCCTTTGTATGCAGTTTGAATAAATTCCATTCAGCACTTTTAGAGTTATGCCCAGGACAAGTAAATCTAATAAAGGGAGATAATTAAAAAAGTAAACTATCTAGAGTTATGGCTCTTGTACACTACACTTCCTCTCAAAGTCCTCGGTCATTGTGTGAAGATTCAACAAAATCTCTCAAATAGTTTTGGAATTGTGCTCCGGACAAGTGTTGCGGACGGATGCATGCACGCACAGAAGGATGGAGACCATTGCCTTATCCCCCTTCGCCTTTGACACATATTGTAACCAACTTTAATTGTAACTAACTCGTATACAATACATATATAAACCATCTTTGTACATTTGACACGTATTGTAACTAACTTATATACAATACATGTATTGTAACTAACTTGTATACAACACATGTATAAACTGGCATTGTACATTTGACACATATTGTAACTAACTTATATACAATATATGTATTGTACCTAACTTGTATACAATACATATATAAACTGGTACTTGTGTCAGGTGAAACTATACTTCAAAATTTGACAATGAAAGAAAATGAATATAGGAAGATAACTTTCTACTTTCATCCTTTATAATGTACATGTATAATATTTACCCCTCGGCCCCTGCCCTTTCTGCGTCCTTCCTCAAACATGACCATGAGGGCCTCAGCACTGGGAGCTGCTATGAAGATTATGTATGGCATGAATTCAGCATTCTTCAACACTTTGAGGGACTGAAATATGTACAACATAAGTTTAAATGTAATGGTTATGGATGAAGATGAAATGCCTTCCATGAGTTACTTGCAGAGCTGGGCTCACACTAATACCTCAGCTCTGTAACAGCACTTACATCAATTGTCCACAGTCATAACTACACTGCGGTCCCAACACAACACGATTCCTCGGAGCTAAAGAACTGGACCGCGATATAGACAGATTGTTGTTCTTATATGGTGTTTAGCTTTGCTTTTAACAATTTTTCAGCTATATTGTGACAGTGTCTACTAGAGACAGTACTCCAAGCGCTACCACACTGGAGTATCTTACCGCAAACACAGGGTTCATCCCACCCAGTCACACTAACACGGGGTTGACCAGACCTAGAATTATCCTCTAAATGTTTAGTGCCAAGCAGGAAGCTTCTAGTACCATTTTTTAAGTCTTTGGTATGGACAGACCTGGGATTGAACCCACAACATTCAGCATGCGAGGCGGACACTACCTCTACACCAACACATTATAATTTGCATTATTCTACCATATATAGTAATAATTTGTTAAAAAATACTCTTTAGAAATTCTGTGTCGACCATCTTTATGCGCACTTTGCATAAAATGATTGACACTAGATTCAATTTAAAGAAATCCCAATATTGGCAATACTATATCTGGTTATAGTGAAAACAACTGGCTTTTCTACAAAACAAGACAGACCATTGTTTGTCAGCGTAAATCATGCGTTATTGTGTATAACCATAGGTACTTATCATCATGTCAGTCAACATTATCTAGGTGAAATTGATAAACAAAAACAAGGTCACAGTTAGAATAAAGAAGTAAACTTCGCAATGTTAAGATCAATTCCTAAAACACGAGTTTTAAACTGTTTAAAAATATTAGTTTAAATTTGGGAGCAATACAAAAAGCATGTTATACGGGGTTTCACATTATATAATATTGGGACCGCAGTGTATACTAAAACTGGCAAATTCATACAATTCTATTTAAATGTGTAGCATATATATTTCAGTACCAAATATAAACCATGTATACATTCATACCTTATTATTTATTTTTCCATTAAATGTCTTAAACATTGAATGCTTTTCCAATTATTTTTGTATGTATATAGAGTTTAGGTTTTTAGTTTATACTATATTTTTTCTGTATGTATATAGAGTTTATACTATATTATTCTTGTATGTATATAGAGTTTATACTATATTATTCTTGTATGTATATAGAGTTTATACTATATTATTCTTGTATGTGTACAGAGTTTATACTATATTATTCCTGTATGTGTACAGAGTTTATACTATATTATTCCTGTATGTATATAGAGTTTATACTATATTATTCCTGTATGTATACACAGTTTATACT
This sequence comes from Panopea generosa, assembly GCA_029582155.1. NCBI lineage: Eukaryota > Metazoa > Mollusca > Bivalvia > Adapedonta > Hiatellidae > Panopea > Panopea generosa. The sequence continues at coordinate 36,228,139 of CM055911.1, read as the reverse complement.
ATATTATTCCTGTATGTATATAGAGGTTATACTATATTATTCCTGTATGTGTACAGAGTTTATACTATATTATTCTTGTATGTACATGTATACACAGTTTATACTATATTATTCCTGTATGTATATAAAGTTTATACTATATTATTCTTGTATGTATATAGAGTTTATACTATATTATTCTTGTATGTATATAGAGTTTATACTATATTATTCTTGTATGTATATAGAATTTATACTATATTATTCTTGTATGTATATAGAGTTTATACTATATTATTCTTGTATGTATATAGAATTTATACTATATTATTCTTGTATGTATATAGAGTTTATACTATATTATTCTTGTATGTATATAGAGTTTATACTATATTATTCCTGTATGTGTACAGAGTTTATACTATATTATTCCTGTATGTATATAGAGTTTATACTATATTATTCCTGTATGCATATAAAGTTTATACTATATTATTATTGTACGCATATAGAGTTTATACTATATTATTATTGTACGCATATAGTGTTAAAAATATTATTTTTGTATGCAAATAGAGTGTATACTATATTATTCTTGTATGTATATAGAGTGTATGCTATATTTATTCTTGTATGTTTATACTATATTTATTCTTGTATGTATATAGAGTGTATACTATATTTATTCTTATATGTTAATACTATATTTATTCTTGTATGCATATAGAGTGTATACTATATTTATTCTTATATGTTAATACTATATTTATTCTTGTATGCATATAGAGTGTATACTATATTTATTCTTGTATGCATATAGAGTGTATACTACATTTATTCTTGTATGTATATAGAAATTAAACTATATTATTCTTGTATGATATAAGAGTTTATACTATATTTATTGTATGCACATAGAGTGTATATATATATATAGAGTAATATAGAGTTTATATTATATTATTTTTGAATGTTTATACTATATTTATTCTTGTATGTATATACAGTTTATACTATTTTATTCTTGTAAGCATATAGAGTGTATACTATATTATTCATGTATGCATAAAGAGTTTATACTATATTATTTTTGTATGCATATTAAGTTTATACTATATTTATTCTTGTATGTATATAGAGATTATAATATATTATTCTTGTATGCATATAGAATGTATACTAAATTATTTTTGTATGATTATAGAGTTTATACTATATTTATTCTTGTATGTTTATACTATATTTATTTTATATGTAAACAGAGTTTATACTATATTTTTGTATGTATATAGGGTTTATACTATGTCATTTTTGTATATATATAGAGTTTATACTATATAATTTTTGTATGTATATAGAGTTTATCCTATATTATTTTTGTATGAATATAGAGTTTATACTATATTATTCATGTATGTATATAAAGTTTATACTATATTATTCATGTATGTATATAGAGTTTATACTATCTTATTTTTGTATGAATATAAAGTTTATACTATATCAATTTTGTATGAATATAGAGTTTATATTATATTTATTCTTGTATGTTTATACTATATTTATTCCTATATGTATATAGAGTTTATACCATTTTATTCTTGTATATATATATAGAGTTTAAACTACATTATTTTTGTATGTATATAGAGTTTATACTATTTATTTTGGTATGAATCTAGAGTTTATACTATATCTATTCTTGTATGTTTATACTCTATTGAATCCTGTCTGTATATAGAGTTTAAACTATATTATTCTTGTATGTATATATAGAGTTTAAACTATATTATTCTTGTATGTATATGGAGTTTATACAACATTATTTTTTTTATGTATGTAGAGTTTATACTATATTTATTCTTATATGTTTAAACTATAATTATTTTTGTATGCATATAGAATTTATACTATATTATTTTTGTATGTTTATAGAGTTTATACTACATTATTTTTGTATGTATATAGAGTTTATACTATATTATTTTTGTATGTGTATAGAATTTATACTATATTATTTTTGTATGTATATAGAGTTTATCCTATATTATTTGTGTATGTATTTAGAGTTTATACTATATTATTTCCATATTCATAAAGAGTTATACTTTATTATTTTTGTATGTATATTATTTTTGTATGAATAAAGAGTTAATACTATATTATTTTTGTTTGAATATAGAGTTTATACTATATAATTTTGTATGAATATAGAGTTTATACTATATAATTTTTGTATGAATATAGAGTTTATACTTTATTTATTCATATATATATTTAGAGTTTATATACTTTATTATTTTTGTATGTATATAGAGTTGATAATATATTATTCTTGTATGCATAAAGAGTTTATACTATATTTATTCTTGTATGTATATATAGTTTATACTATATTTATTCTTGTAGGTATATAGAGTTTATACTATATTTATTCTTGTATGTATATATAGTTTATACTATATATATATATATATATTTTTTATTTTTTATTTTTTTTATTTTTTTATTTCAATCACTGAAAAGTGATCCATTTAATGACCCCGTAATAGGTCTGTGAGGGTCGGGGTGGGCCATCCCTCAACAAACCGTACAAATATATATATCAGTCAAGTTGTAACATACATTCATATATATACACTGCAAGGAAAAAGAAAGCATACATTTTGGTTTTTGAAATTATTTCATTATTGACTAAGTTTATTCATGTGATGGAAAAATGAACTGATTTTTATCTTATTTTTTTGCTTTGAAATATATTATTCCTGTATGTATATAGAGTTTATACTATATTTATTCTTGTATGTATATAGAGTTTATACTATATTATTCCTGTATGTATATATAGTTTATACTATATTATTCCTGTATGTATATAAAGTTTACACTATATTATTCCTGTATGTATATAGAGTTTATACTATATTCATTCTTGTATGTATATATAGTTTATACTATATTATTCCTGTATGTATATATAGTTTATACTATATTCATTCTTGTATGTATATATAGTTTATACTATATTATTCCTGTATGTATATAGAGTTTATACTATATTATTCCTGTATGTATATATAGTTTATACTATATTATTCCTGTATGTATATAGAGTTTGTACTATATTATATTAGCTTCATTGCAAAGTAAGCTAAGAGCTTATAATGATGACCTCTCTCAAATCTGCTTCATGCATGAAAAAAACAACCAAGGATAATTTATGTACACTGACCGTGGGGTTCACATCCAACACACACATTTTGCCTGATCTGATCGTGTCATGGACCGTGTCAAGCTTCGTGCCATACAAATTGCCATTAAACTCTCCATATTCCAGGAATAGGTCCTCCTTTATCTCCATCTCCATGGTCTCCCGATTACTGAAGAAGTAACCTTTCCCATGTACTTCCCCATCACGCGGTGCTCGCGATGTATCTAAACAGATAAATTATCACACATATTTCACTTGGATAACACACAAATACTGTAACCCACACAGAATAACACACAAATAGTGTAACCCACACAGAATAACACACAAACAGTGTAAGCCACACAGGAGAACACACAAATAGTGTAACCCACACAGGAGCTAGAGGCTGTTGAAAAACACCATAATCCGTTCAAGTACACCAAACGGACGCAAACGAAACGAATATCAAACGCGTTTTAAACGATATACAAACGGACTAAAAATGCAAACGAAACAATAAACGAAACGATAAACGAAACCGATAAACGAAACGATAAACGAAACGATTCACGGACGCAACAGGGCGAACGATCCACGAACGATACAAAACGATAATGCAAACTTTAAACGCATCAAATAATAAAGATTCGGATATCCTCTAATATTGTTGTAGTAATATTGACAATGAAATAAATAATAAAACGAAATGATTGCTCTCTTTATCATTTAAAATCTTTAAATTGCTATACCTGTAACTTTAATTTAATTTCTTTGTTATAGGTTTTAATCCCGAATTATCCGTGAAAAACATTGCCTCGGGCATTTTTTCTTTACTTGTAAAAGTGTGATAAAACAATCAGATGACGCATGACCTGCTTACACAACTACCCCAATTAACTGATTTAATTATCTGAACACCGATTTATCTTGCTGTTCTGTTATATGATTGCTAATCAGGAAAAGTTTTCACGCAATTTTAGAAAACCTGTTTGTTACACCAAAACCTTTCCACTTAAGGCTTTTCCAGAATTGTATATAAAAATAGTTCATATATATATAACAAACACACGTAAAGGGTTGGTGTTTGTTTGTTACTGGGTATCTTCCAAAATGTTTGTTTTCAATATAGGCATTGTTAAAAAAAGATTACTATTAAGCTGATAGAGTTATTAACAACTACACATACCTAAATTTGTGTACAGAATGAACACGCTGTCCCTTTCACTATCACCTTGTGCTAATGTCCGATGACGTCACCAGTGAAACAAACATTTTATTCACTAAGTGGGTATCTTTGACATTTTTGATGGAAGGATATCAAAGAAATTCTATCGGTGTAATGTACATAAAATTCCTTGAAAGCGTCAGACGGAAGTACATGTACCAGCGATTTTAGAAGCCATGCCACAAGACATAAAACGTTTACCCTTAAAGGCATCTTTTTTTATGGAAACATCCCCGCCTCCCCCATGCATTTACCGTAGTGAAATAGAACATGACGTTAAATGACGCAAGAAACTGTCAGAGTGACGACATTGCACATTGCCACGAGGTCAAAAATAAATTGTGTCGGAGTTATAGACATAAAGTGTGTGCGTTCGCTACATAAATTAAGGCATGTGTATTTGTAAATATATTTATCTTTGCGGATTATAAATATTTTTTGTTTAATGAATTGTTATAATTGTTTAACATGACAATCTATCGAAATTCATAACTTGAATTAAAATTGGAAAAATACCTGTAAATAAAATAAATACTTGTTGAGGCGTCTATACTCGGTTTCTTGCATAATAGCAGATTATACACCACTGCAGATATAAAAAACACGGACTGGTTCACATTTATTTACTATATACTTTTTTGATACCGTAATTTTAACCAGTCTGGCAATGTTTGGCCGATCTAATGATTACGTGACCGTAACGTGTTATCTGATGTAATTGACATGCCCTGTACCATGTGTATTAAATTTCAATGATTGAGTTTTATGAAACATATTAATCTGCTGTCACGCTACAAATCATCAACTATATGGTAGACTATATCTAACATAGGGTGGCTTAGTTAGCAATATTTCAGAAAAATTCTAATCAATAATGATTTAATTTATTTAATTAATATATTATCATATAAAACCCGGCGATTTCTTTAAATATCTAGTTCTTATTATTTATACAATTGGACAACCAGAGATGATGCGATTGGTGAACATGTCGTGTAAACGTTAAATGGTAAAAAATACACACTAAACGATACACGCTTAACGATTCGAACGCAAACGCAGACTAAAATGCGTTCACTGTCATTTTGAACTGCATTTTCGTATTTTCTCTGACGTTTATCATAAAAAAAATGCAAACCATTAACAAAACTAAAATGCATTTCAAACGCAAAACAAAGGCGTTTGACACGCAAAACGAACGCAATTGAAATGCATTTTTGGTGTACTTGAACGAATTACGGTCTGTAACAAAACATATTTTACTAAAACCAGATGCCCAAGGGTACAATGCTGGGTGTGTCGTATCGAACTAAGATCAAACCTTATCCCATTATGGTGAAAATTTATGGCATGTTACAAAACATGAAGCAGAAACAAAGCTTTGTACCTACTTCTGTGTGACCCTGACCTTTAAATATTGTGTGCCATGTGTGATTATGGTGAACATTTATGGAATGATACAAGACATGAAGCAGACACAAAATTTATACTTATTTCTGTGTGACCTTGACCTTAAAATATTGTGTGCAACATGCGTGATTTTGGTAAATATGTGGTATGTTGCAAGACATGAATCGTCGAATACCCAGGGGTGTCAATTCCGATACTCTCCATCCAACAACCTTGGGAAATTATGCTAGCACTGGGTCATTTTATTTAAACGGAACAGAACAGTTGTATTTTACAACTAATGTTAAACAACGTCTTATCAAAACGGTGTTTGTGTGATACTAGCATTGCCATTGGGTAACGTTTCTTTATGAAATCGTGAAGGAACCAATCATATGGTTGCATTGTGGCTGGGTAGAAACGATGCAAAGCTAGTGTAATATCCCATGGGTGATAAATGGAGAATATTGGAAAAGATTACATGTGCGTATCCCACAATGAAAGACATGAAGCAGACAAAAAATTCTGTACCCTTTTCTTTGACCTTGACCTTTAAATATTGTGTACGACATGTCTGATTATGGTGAACATTTATGGCCATTACAAGACATTAAGCAGACATAAAATTGTGTAACTATTTCTGTAAGTGTGACCTTGACCTTTTAATATTGTTTGGGACATGTATGATTATGGTGAACATTTATGGCCATTACAAGACATGAAGCAGACATAAAATTTTGTAACTATTTCTGTAAGTGTGACCTTGACCTTTTAATATTGTATGGGACATGTCTGATTATGGTGAGCATTTATGGCCATTACAAGACATGAAGCAGACATAAATTTTTTTAAATATTTCTTTAAGTGTGACCTTGACCTTTTAATATTGTGTGGGACATGTCTGATTATGGTGAATACGTGGTACTTACAAGACATGAAGCAGACATAAAATTTTGTACCCATTTCTGTGTGATCTTGACCTCTAAATATTGTGTACTACATGTCTGATTTTGGTGAACATATATGGCATATTACAAGACATGAAGCCGACAAAACATTATGTACCTATTTTGTGTGACCTTGACCTTTAAAATTGTATGCAACATGTCTGATTATGGTGAACATTTGTGCCATGTTATTTTAAAATCTGCTGGTTAGTTTACAAGATATGGATTAGACATGAAATTTTGTACTTATTTATGATGGTGAACATTTGTGACACATAATATCAAAATGACAAGCTAAAAATAAATTGATGCTGAAATCTGACTGTAACTTACGGGGTAAGGCACCAGCAAATCTTCGTGGATCATACTTTATCAATTTTTCCTTGAGAGAGCGTCTACCAACTCCATTGGCTCCCACAATAACTAGCGTCTTTCTCTGGAATGGTGGCATTCTTGCAACCTCCTCATATAAAATCAAGTCTGCCGTGTCCCAGTCTGTTAAAATCAGAAAATACAAACACTTAAACTTTTAAAACAATAAGTTAAGTTGTTTACATCCTAGGTTCATTTCACAACTATCAATATATGAATTTGCTATAAACATATGCACCAAGGAAAACAATATGTTTATAAACAGGATTATTCTCTTAAAGTCAAACCAATATATGAAATTATCTTTTTTAATTGTTTAGGTATTAATGTTGAATGGGATTGAACATCATTTTCAACATGTCAGGTTAAATATGGCATATCCAGTTTTATTGGTGGAAGACAAACACAAAGTTTTTAAACGGAAGATCTCAGTGGTAAGTTGTAATACTACTGCAGTGTGTAAGACCACTCCGCCACCAAACACCAATGAATTTCAATTATTCATCAACTATAACCAGTCGTTTATCTAAGTATATGTTGATGTCCTGTAATTTTCTCAAAATAATTTAAAATACATTTTTTTTTTTAATTACCACATAAAATTGTATTTGATTAACATATTAAAATATCATATTCAATTTTGTAACTTTCTGACAGTTGGAATTGTTCACTGCTTGGACTCTCATCATTTTAATGTTGTCAGATCCTAAAACCTTTAAACCACTGTTGTTTAATTTCAACATGTTTAAATTTTCATCTCTTTCAGATTTGTCATTATTTGCAATATTAAGAAAACTTGACTACTGTCTACCTTTGTTCCTTTCTGTGCTGTATTTTACTTTCTTCTTCTTCTTTCTTTTTAAACCACACACTGAAACCGAAGTGAAAAGAATTACAGTAAAACCCCTCTAATAAAACCACCTTTGGGATCGGGCAAAAGTGGTCTTAATAGCGGGGTGGTCCTATTAACGAGGTCCAGAGCCATTGGCAAAAGTTGCAGGCCTTTGTAGCCGTAATAGTAAATGGATGTATACTATATTGTGCATACGTGTGGATTTACTGTTATACCAATGATAATAATAATAAAAAAATAAATCCTTCCTTTCTAATTAGGGATTTGTTAATGTTTTTAGGATATAATTAAAACAAATATGTTGTATTGTTTATCTTTTATTTACATACATAATATAATAACAAATAAGACAACACAAATAATATTTTAACATTATGCTTGAGTAGATAGTCCTTCTCGAGGGGTCCTTAGTAGGGTCGTTTCCTTTCACTTATGGCATTCTATCCTTATCAATGAACGTATTTGAACAGTTCGTTTCATCATTGTCAGGACCTTGAAAACAAAAAAGAAAACAGTAAGATGTCACGAAAATATAGAAATTGTAACAACAGTTTCATTCTTAATCATCATATAAAATTGCTATTATTACCGGTAATTTTCTTTAAAAGTAAATTCATTGTATTTTCGTTTCTCCGTTTTTACAGACGTGTTTTATTTTTACAGTAAAATTTAGAATTCACCACATCATAAAAGACCAATTGATATCCCTCAAATAACAATTAACCAATTAAAAGATGCAAACTTACTGGTTTTCATTCTTCGTAACCATCTGTTTTTTTGACAGGTTGCATATTCTATCGACCACAAAGTTTGTTTTTAAAACACTCTCTCCGGTGTCCTTTATGGCTTTTGTTTACCTGAAAACGTCACACCTTTAATGACAACCACAAATCGGCTCGTTGATTATGTTGTAAATTTTTCCTCGAGGCGTCTTTGGTTACACACGTGGTCGTAATTAAGGGTGTGAAAATAGAACAAAGACCGTGTTTGGGACAGATTTGGTGGTCGTAAAACCAGATTAGCGGGGTGCCCATATTATCTGAAGAAAGAAGGAAAAAATCCATCCCTAAAATAAATGCCCGTAATAGCGGGGTGGTCTTAATATCGGGGTGGTCGTTAGGTGGAGTTCTTCTGTATTAAGAGTGCAAGTGGAGAAGGTGGGTACCCATTTCCAATTCCTCAGTCAAAATTTCTTGTCAAAGCTGTTCCATATAATTATATAATAAGGAATGTCTGTCCTCCACCACTATGTTTTCTACATCAGCAATAACATTTGGCATCTTAGCTGTAACAAGCCTACCTTTTATAATGTCATCTTTTAGTGTCTTTTTACCATTCAAAAATCTGTTGAACAACTTTCTAACGCAAGCACAAGAACGAAGGAAGTCCCCATGAATTTTCTTCAAATTTCTCAATGATTCATGCTTTAAACATTGTCATCAAAATGATGTTACAAATACCAAGATGAAATCAGACTCACAACTTGTACATAATTGACTTGATTATCGATTATTCTTAAACTTTGCACCTTTTAAAGTGATCCAAGCCTCAATGACCAAATTATAAGCAAACAAATACATATACATCATTTGATATGCTACTCTCCATAACTGTAACCTTCTTAACAATGACAATTCTGAGAAACAAATACATATATATCAACTGATATTCTACTCTCCATACTATCATTGTCAATAGTAACCTTGTAAACAACGACAATTCTGAGAAACAAATACATATACATCATTTAATATTCTACTCTCCATACTTTCATTGTAAATAGTTACATTGTAAAAAATTACAATTTTGAGAAACATATACATATACCAGGCCTTCTAAAATTCCAAAATGCAAATCAGTCCAGGATTTTTACTACCGTGAGAATCGCACTTATTTTTAAAAAAATCACTACATGCATACCCTACCCACCATGTCAGCTGCACCATGTACTTTCTCCATTTATTCATTAATAGGAAACTTTTTCAAGTTTATTTGTGTATTATTTATACCATAATTTATCACAATGTGTACATCTTAATGACTGACATATGTTTCCGCTTTACTGAATACTTTTCATTATATTAAGAATGCTTGAACCGGAAGTGTCGCAGTACCGGAACCTGCGCGAAATAATCAGCATGGAGGAACCAATGTAATGGTTCATTCAACTTTTTATTTTTGATATGCGTTGTGCTGTAGCTAGCCACTACGTACTATTACCAAAACCACCTCGTATATATAATTAAAGTTATTTTAAAAAAAAAAATGAAACAAAGAAGTAACACTGCACGTTTGATTAAATATTTTAATGACGCAAACAATATTCGGTCCGACCGTCTCAGATTTGGCTAGCGGTATGTCAAAGAAATTATGGACGCAAACACAATCTTTTGATGAAACTACAAAACGCTATGGGTCGCTAATCACACATCGAATGCATGCTACATAGCGATAGACTCTTCCGATAAACTCCCCCTAATATCGTTAATGGTTTAGTCAAAATTGACATCACAGCAGTTGGCAAAACAAACGGATTATTGGGTCAAATGATATTGCCGCAAGGCATATTTCGCAGGTCAGTATGGCATAGTAAGAGCAATTTATGAGATTTTATATGACCGATAGAAAAAATCTGGACCGATTTTTCTATTAAACTTTGAAAATATCTGGACCGAAAAACCGGCAATTTTAGAAGACCTGACATATACATCATTTGATATTCTACTCTCCATACTTGCGTTGTCAATAGTTACCTTGTAAAAAATTACAATTCTGAGAAACATATACATATCCATCATTTGATATTCTACTCTCCATACTTGCGATGTCAATAGTTACCTTGTAAACAATGACAATTCTGAGAAACAACTACATAATTATACATCATTTGATATTCTACTCTCCATACTTGCGTTGTCAATAGTTACCTTGTAAAAAATTACAATTCTGAGAAACAACTACATAATTATACATCATTTGATATTCTACTCTCCATACTTGCGATGTCAATAGTTACCTTTTAAACAATGACAATTCTAAGAAAAAACTACATAATTATACATCATTTGATATTCTACTCTCCATACTTGCGTTGTCAATAGTTACCTTGTAAACAATGACAATTCTGAGAAACAAAAACATATACATCATTTAATATTCTACTCTCCATACTTTCATTGTCAAAAGTTACCGTGTAAACAATGACAATTCTGAGAAACAACAAGAATGTCACTGTTAAGTGTCACATGCCCCCCAAATGGTCTGTGAAAATAAAAATATATGATATGTTATGTTGATCATTTGTAGCAAGTATCAACAAAATCCATCAATGCATGACAAAGTTACAGGCCAGAAACGAAATCTCACACAAACTCAAAGTGTTGTCAAACAAACTCAAATTGTGACCTTGACCTTTGAGGTGTGGGTCTTACTCGCGACATGTCGTCATGTTATGTTGATCATTTGTAGCAAGTATCAACAAAATCCATCTATGCATGAGAAAGTTACACGCCGGAAACGAAATCTCACACAAACTGAAAGTGTTGTCAAACAAACTCATATTGTGATTTTGACCTTTGAGGTATGGGTGTGGGTCTTACTCGTGACATGTCGTTATACTATGTTGATCATTTGTAGCAAGTATCAACAAAATCCATCTTTGCATGACAAAGTTACAGGCCGGAAACGAAATACCGGATGGAAGGACAGACTGACGGACATACGCTGCAATTACTATATGCCACCCAAAAATTTTTTTTGAGGGGGCATAAATACATATACATCATTTGATATTCTACTCTCTATACTTGCGTTGTCAATAGTTACCTTGTAAGGATGACAATTCTGAGAAACATATACATATACATCATTTGATATTCTACTCTCCATACTTGCGTTGTCAATAGTTACCTTGTAAACAATGACAATTCAGAGAAAAAAAAATACATTTCATCATTTGATATTCTACTCTCCATACTTGCGTTGTCAATAGTTACCTTGTAAACAATGACAATACTGAGAAACAAAAACATATACATCATTTGATATTCTATGCTCCATACTTACATAAACTGCTTTTTGAATAATCTAAATCTGAACGCACAAATGCCTTTCTGTTTTCTTCCAAATTTTTGGATGGAATTAAACCAACCCTGTTAGTTTCATCTCCAACAATTAAAGCCTACAAAGTAAAGCATACATTAAATATGGTTCATTTCCTAATTAATATCCTGAGTACTGAACAAACTGGTAAAATAAAATTAACTATTGACCACTTGTTTCTTCAAAATGAACTGTTGGCCCAATCATTTTGTTGAAATCGGTTTTATCAGGGTCAATAGTTGAAAGGAAATGTTCTATCTGTTCTTATGCAAATAGTCAATTAATAATAATTCCTGTTGCCTAAACAACAGCTGAATAAACAGTTTATTACATTTAGTCAATAAAAAAAAATCATTTTCAATGCTCAAAATTTATATAATAAACCATTCTCCACAATCATGATGTCATCTTATGTATGTATTAGGTAGATGGCGTTATAATTTTGCTTAAGCGTGGATCCAAAAGGTAGTTAAATACCAAACATTATTAAACTCTGTCTCGTTAGAAATATTTACAAAATTCAGTGAATTATTTTACTAGTTTTCTGTAAGAAATGTAATAATTGGAATTGTTAGTAAAGAATAGAGAGATACAAAGGCTAGAAATATGCTTTTCACACTTCTGTTAAGAAGCACCGTGAAAGTATTACTAAGGTCAGCAGAATCTTCTAATAATTTGAAACATTCTTTAAGGTTTCCCTTTGTATATAGTTATTCATAACAAGAAAATGACTTTCTACATACTCAGTAGAAAAGGACTAAAATCAATCATCCTTCACTTAAACTTATTATTTATTACAGGGAGAGATGGAAACAGTCAAAATCCTGATCTATTACAGGGAGAGATGGAAACAGTCAAAATCCTGATCTATTGCAGGGAGAGATGGAAACAGTCAAAATCCTGATCTATTGCAGGGAGAGATGGAAAGAGTCAAAATCCTGATCTATTACAGGGAGAGATGGAATATTACAGGGAGAGATGGAAAAAGTCAAAATCTTGATCTATTGCAGGGAGAGATGGAAACAGTCAAAATCCTGATCTATTACAGGGAGAGATGGAAACAGTCAAAATCCTGATCTATTACAGGGAGAGATGGAAACAGTCAAAATCCTGATCTATTACAGGGAGAGATGGAAACAGTCAAAATCCTGATCTATTACAGGTAGAGATGGAAACAGTCAAAATCCTGATCTATTGCAGGGAGAGATGGAAACAGTCAAAATCCTGATCTATTACAAGGAGAGATGGAAACAGTCAAAATCCTGATCTATTACAGGGAGATATAGAAACAGTCAAAATCCTGATATATTACAGGGAGAGATGGAAACAGTAAAATTCTTGATCTATTGCAGGGAGAAATGGAAACAGTCAAAATCTTGATCTATTGCAGGGGGAGATGGAAACAGTCAAAATCCTGATCTATATTACAGGGAGAGATGGAAAGAGTCAAAATCCTGATCTATTGCAGGGAGACATGGAAACAGTCAAAAGCTTGATCTATTGCAGGGAGAGATGGAAACAGTCAAAAGCTTGATCTATTACAGGGAGAGATGGAAACAGTCAAAATCCTGATCTATTACAGGGAGAGATGGAAACAGTCAAAATCCTGATCTATTACAGGGAGAGATGGAAAGCTTTATCTATTACAGGGAGAGATGGAAACAGTCAAAATCTTGATCTATTGCAGGGAGAGATGGAAACAGTCAAAAGCTTTATCTATTGCAGGGAGAAATGGATACAGTCAAAAGCTTGATCTATTGCAGGGAGAGATGGAAACAGTCAAAATCTTGATCTATTGCAGGGAGAGATGGAAACAGTCAAAATCTTGATCTATTGCACAGAGAGATGGAAACAGTCAAAATCCTGATCTATTGCAGGGAGAGATGGAAACAGTCAAAATCCTGATCTATTGCAGGGAGAGATGGAAACAGTCAAAATCCTGATCTATTGCAGGGAGAGATGGAAACAGTCAAAATCCTGATCTATTGTAGGGAGAGATGGAAACAGTCAAAATCCTGATCTATTGCAGGGAGAGATGGAAACAGTCAAAATCTTGATCTATTGCAGGGAGAGATGGAAACAGTCAAAATCTTGATCTTTTGCAGGGAGAGATGGAAACAGTCAAAAATCCTGATCTATTGCAGGGAGAGATGGAAAAAGTCAAAATCCTGATCTATTGCAGGGAGAGATGGAAACAGTCAAAATCCTGATCTATTGCAGGGAGAGATGGAAACAGTCAAAATCCTGATCTATTGCAGGGAGAGATGGAAACAGTCAAAAGCTTGATATATTGCGGGGAGAGATGGAAACAGTCAAAAGCTTGATCTATTGCAGGGAAAGATGGAAACAGTCAAAATCTTGATCTATTGCAGGGAGAGATGGAAACAGTCAAAATCCTGATCTATTGCAGGGAGAGATGGAAACAGTCAAAATCCTTATCTTTTGCAGGGAGAGATGGAAACAGTCAAAATCCTGATCTATTGCAGGGAGAGATGGAAACAGTCAAAATCTTGATCTATTGCAGGGAAAGATGGAAACAGTCAAAATCCGGTCTATTACAGGGAGAGATGGAAACAGTCAAAATCCTGATCTATTACAGGGAGAGATGGAAACAGTCAAAATCTTGATCTATTGCAGGGAGAGATGGAAACAGTCAAAATCTTGATATATTGCAGGGAGAGATGGAAATAGTCAAAATCCTGATCTATTGCAGAGAGAGATGGAAATAGTCAAAATCTTGATCTATTGCAGGGAGAGATGGAAATAGTCAAAATCTTGATCTATTGCAGGGAGAGATGGAAACAGTCAAAAGCTTGATCTATTGCAGGGAGAAATGGAAACAGTAAAAATCCTGATCTATTACAGGGAGAGATGGAAACAGTCAAAATCCTGATCTATTACAGGGAGAGATGGAAACAGTCAAAATCCTGATCTATAACAGGGAGAGGTGGAAACAGTCAAAAGCTTGATCTATTGCAGGGAGAGATGGAAACAGTCAAAATCCTGATCTATTACAGAGAGAGAGATGAAAACAGTCAAAAGCTTGATCTATTACAAGGAGAGATGGAAACAGTCAAAATCCTGATGTATTGCAGGGAGAGATGGAAAAAGTCAAAATCCTGATCTATAACAGGGAGAGATGGAAAGCTTTATCTATTACAGGGAGAGATGGAAACAGTCAAAATCTTGATCTATTGCAGGGAGAGATGGAAACAGTCAAAATCCTGATCTATTACAGGGAGAGATGGAAACAGTCAAAATCTTGATCTATTGCAGGGAGAGATGGAAATAGTCAAAAGCTTGATCTATTGCAGGGAGAGATGGAAACAGTCAAAATCCTGATCTATTACAGGGAGAGATGGAAACAGTCAAAAGCTTGATCTATTGCAGGGAGAAATGGAAACGGTCAAAAGCTTGATCTATTGCAAGGAGAGATGGAAACAGTAAAAATCCTAATCTATTACAGGGAGAGATGGAAACAGTCAAAATCCTGATCTATTACAGGGAGAGATGGAAACAGTCAAAATCTTGATCTATTGCAGGGAGAAATGGAAACAGTCAAAAGCTTGATCTATTGCAGGGAGAGATGGAAACAGTCAAAATCCTGATCTATTTCAGGGAGAGATGGAAACAGTCAAAAGCTTGATCTATTGCAGGGAGAAATGGAAACAGTCAAAAGCTTGATCTATTGCAGGGAGAGATGGAAACAGTAAAAATCCTGATCTATTACAGAGAGAGATGGAAACAGTCAAAAGCTTGATCTATTGCAGGGAGAGATGGAAACAGTAAAAATCCTGATCTATTACAGGGAGAGATGGAAACAGTCAAAATCCTGATCTATTACAGGGAGAGATGGAAACAGTCAAAATCCTGATCTATAACAGGGAGAGGTGGAAACAGTCAAAAGCTTGATCTATTGCAGGGAGAGATGGAAACAGTAAAAATCCTGATCTATTACAGAGAGAGAGATGGAAACAGTCAAACTCCTGATGTATTGCAGGGAGAGATGGAAACAGTCAAAATCCTGATCTATTACAGGGAGAGATGGAAAGCTTTATCTATTACAGGGAGAGATGGAAACAGTCAAAATCCTGATCTATTACAGGGAGAGATGGAAACAGTCAAAATCCTGATCTATTACAGGGAGAGATGGAAACAGTCAAAATCTTGATCTATTGCAGGGAGAGATGGAAATAGTCAAAAGCTTGATCTATTGCAGGGAGAGATGGAAACAGTCAAAATCCTGATCTATTACAGGGAGAGATGGAAACAGTCAAAATCCTGATCTATTACAGGGAAAGATGGAAACAGTCAAAATCTTGATCTATTGCAGGGAGAGATGGAAACAGTCAAAATCTTGATCTATTGCAGGGAGAGATGGAAATAGTCAAAATCCTGATCTATTGCAGAGAGAGATGGAAATAGTCAAAATCTTGATCTATTGCAGGGAGAGATGGAAATAGTCAAAGTCTTGATCTATTGCAGGGAGAGATGGAAACAGTCAAAAGCTTGATCTATTGCAGGGAGAGATGGAAACAGTCAAAATCCTGATCTATTACAGGGAGAGATGGAAACAGTCAAAATCCTGATCTATTACAGGGAGAGATGGAAACAGTCAAAATCCTGATCTATAACAGGGAAAGGTGGAAACAGTCGAAAGCTTGATCTATTGCAGGGAGAGATGGAAACAGTAAAAATCCTGATCTATTACAGAGAGAGAGATGAAAACAGTCAAAAGCTTGATCTATTACAAGGAGAGATGGAAACAGTCAAACTCCTGATGTATTGCAGGGAGAGATGGAAACAGCCAAAAGCTTGATCTATTACAGGGAGAGATGGAAAGCTTTATCTATTACAGGGAGAGATGGAAACAGTCAAAATCTTGATCTATTGCAGGGAGAGATGGAAACAGTCAAAATCCTGATCTATTACAGGGAGAGATGGAAACAGTCAAAATCCTGATCTATTACAGGGAGAGATAGAAACAGTCAAAATCTTGATCTATTGCAGGGAGAGATGGAAATAGTCAAAAGCTTGATCTATTGCAGGGAGAGATGGAAACAGTCAAAATCCTGATCTATTACAGGGAGAGATGGAAACAGTCAAAAGCTTGATCTATTGCAGGGAGAAATGGAAACAGTCAAAAGCTTGATCTATTGCAGGGAGAGATGGAAACAGTAAAAATCCTAATCTATTACAGGGAGAGATGGAAACAGTCAAAAGCTTGATCTATTACAGGGAGAGATGGAAACAGTCAAAATCTTGATCTATTGCAGGGAGAAATGGAAACAGTCAAAAGCTTGATCTATTGCAGGGAGAGACGGAAACAGTAAAAATCCTGATCTATTTCAGGGAGAGATGGAAACAGTCAAAAGCTTGATCTATTGCAGGGAGAAATGGAAACAGTCAAAAGCTTGATCTATTGCAGGGAGAGATGGAAACAGTAAAAATCCTGATCTATTACAGAGAGAGATGGAAACAGTCAAAAGCTTGATCTATTGCAGGGAGAGATGGAAACAGTCAAAATCCTGATCTATTACAGGGAGAGATGGAAACAGATAAAAGCTTGATCTATTGCAGGGAGAAATGGAAACAGTCAAAAACTTGATCTATTGCAGGGAGAGATGGAAACAGTAAAAATCCTGATCTATTATAGAGAGAGATGGAAACAGTTAAAAGCTTGATCTATTACAGGGAGAGTTGGAAACAGTCAAAATCTTGATCTATTACAGGGAGAGATAGAAACAGTCAAAATCCTGATCTATTACAGGGAGAAATGGAAACAGTCAAAAGCTTGATCTATTGCAGGGAGAGATGGAAACAGTCAAAAGCTTGATCTATTGCAGGGAGAGATGGAAACAGTAAAAATCCTGATCTATTACAGGGAGAGATGGAAACAGTCAAAATCCTGATCTATTGCAGGGAGAGATGGAAACAGTAAAATTCTTGATCTATTACAAGAACAAGAGACCCAAGAGGGCCTGAGGACACTCTACTGAATTATAGTGGCTATAGCACCATACAATTCATCTGTAAAAAAAATACAATTCCCTGTACAGAACCCTTATACAACCCAGCCCATTAATTTGTCAGAACTTCAATCACCCACTCTGAACAAAATCAAACTTATTGTTACTAGACATTGCTTTAGATCTCAAATTGAACAACATATTTACCCAAATGGACAAAAAAAATAAGAATTTTTAATTTTCCCATAGTATTCATTTGTAAAACTCAAAGACCCTTACAGGGCCTCTATACATCCCAGTGTCCCTTGATTTGTATAAATTTATATTTCTTAATCATAGGGATAAATTATATCAAATATGAACAAATTTGACTGACCAGTTATTGAAAATAAGATTTATGACAATGTTCAATTTTAATCATTTTTTTACCCCATCTGGCCCCTTTTAGAAAGTCAATCCTTCGTATCGAACAAAATATTTTTTATGACTAGAAGTTGCTTCAAAACTCAAACTGAATAAAAAAAATCATAAATGAAAGATAAAAAAGAGAATTTTCCGTTTTCCCATAGTATTCCTATGTAAAATTCTAAGTCCCCTTACAGGGCCCCTATAAATTTAACCCCTAAATTCTTATCTGCAATCAAACCCCTGCACATAGGGATAATTTATGCCTAATATGAACAAATCTGACATACCGATTTTTGTAATTCCCAATTTTTACCCTTTTGGGGCCTCTCCTGACCCCTTAAGACAGTGGAACCCAGTCATTTTTACAAAACTGAACCTCCTTCACCAAACAATGCTTCTGTGAAGATATAGGTAAAATCATTTCCATTCTAAAAAAAAAACAAGAAATGTAACTGTTAAGTATCACATGCCCCCCAACATGTCATGATGTTATGTTGATCATTTGTAGCAAGTATCATTAAAATTCATCTATGCATGACAAAGTTACAGGCCAGAAACGAAATCTCACATAAACTCAAAGTGTTGTCAAACAAACTCAAATTGTGACCTTGACCTTTGAGGTATGGGTGTGGGTCTTACTCCCGACACGTCGTCATGTTCTGTTTGATCATTTGTTGCAAGTATCAACAAAATCCATCTATGCACGACAACTTTACAGGCCGGAAACGAAATATCGGACGGAAGGACAGATGGAAGGACAGACGGATGCTGTGGGTCATTTTTAACCCTAGGGACACCATTTGAACTAATCCTTAAACTATAGTTAGTTATCATTACTACATTAACATTTTGAAAATCTGTTTGGTCGTTCATGAGAGAAGATTTTTTAAGTTTTGGACTAGTTTTAGTAACGTCGGCGATCTTGAATTTCAGATAAAAAAAAAAATCTTCTGTATAGTCTCCTATGCAATAGAAACATCCATGTGAAAATTTCAGTTTAATTGGCCAAGTGGTTTCAGAGAAAGTGCTGCTAACACACTTCAGAGACGACAAACGACGGACAACGCGCCATCACATAAGCACTTCTGGCCTTTGGCCGGTAGAGCTAAAAATGAGGGACAGTTATAGAAATGCACATACTTGCCACCAATTTGCATCGTCATGGTTAAGAATGTGTAAGATGTCACCATCCTGGAATGTAAGTCCTGCCTCCTTACTGGGGATCAGACGATCATTTATTGGGTTGTAGCTGAAGTGAGCTTTCATGAACATCTGAAATATTTGTAATATAGCGTAAAAAGATATCAATTGACTAATTCATTAAAGATTGATTAGAGGTAAGCTTAGAGGTGAATTTCTGGTTGCAGTAATGGGTGTTGTTTTTCAGAGGTAAATCAGGTTGAGCCTGGGATTGAACCCACGAGTTGCCAACACACTTTCTACAGCACTACTGCCAAGTTAAACTATTGTTAACCTGCTGTTGGAAGCTTTAAAATTAGAGTTCAGTTGAGTGTGAAATCTTTTATGTGAAAAGTTTGCTAGTAACTTGTGGAAGAATTATGATTTTACACAGATATTAATGTAGATGACAGACCCTTAATGAACATCTTAAATTGCAATATACATACTGGTACATGTATATAAGAATAAGCTTTAAAATCTTCACCTAAACATATCTTCCACATGAAACATCAATCAAAGTAAATTTAAATATGTGTATATGTATTCACTAAACATACCTTCCACATGAAACATCAATCAAAGTAAAATTAAATATGTGTATATGTATTCACTAAACATATCTTCCACATGAAACATCAATCAAAGTAAAATTAAATATATGTATACGAGGGGCATTTCAAAAGTAATGCAACTGATTATCGTGAAGCCTCGCCTTGCATGGGATTTTCGTGAAAATTGTACCGATGTAGCGGGACATCCATTCTCTACACATACATACCAAGTTTACAGGTGTACACGCAGTATTATCGCTAATACAGTGATAAAAGCAACATATAGTCATTGACACTATAATAAAATAGTTGGCAAGAGAAGTGTAAAGGCAGCTGAAATTCGAGGTTATGTAAAGACTCGATGCCAGCTTGGGGTATCAGCGAAGGAGATTTTTGACGAATTGTGTGTTGTTCATGGACAGAATGAAGTGTCGTATGCAACCGTCACAAGGTGGATTAAGAAGTTTAAAAGCGGTTGTGACTCCATTAATGATGCACCAAAATCGGGACGTCCTTGTAGTGCTACTTCTAACATTATGGTTAACAAAGTATGTGATGTGGTTAAGTCTGACACCAGACTAACTGTTCATCAGATAGCTAGTATAGTTGGTATTTCAGCCGCAAGCGTATTCCGCATTCTAAAACGTAATTTAAAAATGAGACGTATTACAGCTAGATGGATCCCTCATTTGTTGTCAGACAAGCAAAAGCGTGTCCGACTTGACTCCACCAGAAAACTGCTTAAAATGTTTCCAAAATATCAAAGAAAGCAGTTTTCTGACATTATTACTGGAGATGAGACATGGGTACACTTTTTCGAGCCTACCAGAAAAATTAACTGTCGCCGCCCCACAATTGCCAAAAGATTGATCAGTGCTAAGAAAGCAATGCTTGTTATTTTCTTTGATAAACGTGGTCCTATTATGCAACTGTTTGTACCAAATAGAAAATCTGTGACTGGTATATTTTATAAAGAAAAAGTGTTGAAGAAACTTAAAAAACAATGTTTCAAATGTCGCCCACACACTGGCTTAAAGCACCTATCCCTGTTGCATGACAACGCCCTTGCGCATAAGTCTGCTATTGTAACCTTGTTTTTGAACAAGGAAAGGGTTCGAGTTCTTCCACATGCAACATTTTCCCCAGACCTAGCCCCGTGTGACTATTTCTTGTTCCCTAAACTGAAAAAACATTTAGCTGGTAGACGGTATAGGTCCTGACAGGCCCTGGGGTCTGCTGTTTATCAGTGTATGCTGGGTATACCTGAAAATGAGTATGAAGATGCCTTTAAGAACTGGATTAAACGTTTGAAACTTTGTGTACGTAACAAGGGGGATTACTTTGAGGGTACGACACGTAAATAATTAACTATCTATCAAACGCGCGCTTTATATTACCCCAGTTGCATTACTTTTGAAATGCCCCTCGAATGTACAGTGTTTTCTCCAGCCCAAATTTTTTGGGGGTCATTGATGACCCACTGACTAAAAGTCTGGGGGTCATTTACAAAATCTGGGGGTCATCAGTTGACTACTTTTAAACTAAATCAACTTGAATAAATGGTGGTAAAAAAATATGTTATTTACTAAAACAGTTTAACTTTCTGTTTCACACAAATTTCTAAGTCAAAGCTGCAATTTAAGTTAATAACTTCAAAACAATTTAACTCAAACGGATGTTTCACTTTTTGGCAACAAGTTACAACAACTAGAAAATACCAGTAGTTGTTTTTATGATCATGACCACAAGGCCATAAACTTTTCAATTGTCATGGCCTCAACTCGATCACCATGGCCCTAACTATTTATAATGAAAAACACTAAAATTATTTCAACATCTTATATTTCAGCTGAGCTTCATTGTTTACCATTACTTAGCATTATACTCTTTGGAAAACAAAACTCTGTTGTTGTTTTCTTTTTCCCAAAACCATTTCTCTTCTGGTGCATAGCTAGACTCATTTTAGAGTGATGTTTCCTTAATATTATAGCATTTGAATGGTAACTTGACAAAAATAAGTTAAATTTCTGAAATTCTAAAATCATTTTTCAAACTGAATATTATTTTCTTAAAGTTTATTTTGTTTTTTCCATAACCTTTTAAACGTCCGTTAAAGAAATATAAACGGCGCCGGGAATACCGCCGTAAAAACAAGGACCGGCCTATGTTTAAACTGGTATTAAAATGTTGTGCATGCGCGTCTCGATACCTTATAGAAAACAAAATAAAAAGATTTCAGATAGAGTAACGTCCCTACATTTCAAACAACTTTCTTGAAAAGTTTCATGATTTCAACATTTCATCTTAATATACAAACAACCTAAAACTGGGTGTATATCATGCTATTGTTGCAGCAAACGTTTGTTTCCACAGATGTTGTTTTCAAACTATAATATTGCTTCGCGGAAAATTATGTAAGTGATCATAATCGTCTATGCGATTGCATCAATATAGCTTTAATAACCAATTAGAGCTTTTAGGTAACTAAGTAGAACCACGTGACCGGGGTTTCCCTGAATCAGACCACGTGATCTACCAAAACAGCTAGCATTGTAAAACTAACTCTGAAACCAGCTTGTCGAAACAAATATGCGTAATTTGAAATTCTGTATGTTTAAGGTTGCATCATAGTGGACGCACTGAACAAACTTGATTGCGTCAAATGCGATTTAATTGCGTCAAAAACGCAAGAAACGCGCTCTGAAGAAAACACTGTATGTATTCACTAAACATATCTTCCACATGAAACATTAATGTAAAATTAAATATATGTATATGTATTCACTAAACATATCTTCCACATGGTACACACCGTCTTCCCTGTGAAAATTGACTGAATATTCAAATGACCCTGGTGAAAATGGCCATTTACAGGGAATTTTGTAAACTGGTAACGTGTAGGTCCAGGATTCCTTTCCACATCTCCACATAAAAGTTATCAACATGAACAACCTATATGAAAGCTTGACAAACAAACTTTCATATTCTGACGTTTGATTTTTTGACAGAGTATTGATCAAATGAGTCATCTGAACTCTTAACTTGTCCAACTCCTCAAGCAAGAATTTCAACAATTCAGTTCCAGATATATATACTAGCGGAAAAAAGAAACTGTGCATGTGTAAAATGTTCATGTAGCGCTCAATTTTTTAAATTAAAGCTTGAAACTTTACACAGGTAAGTTGTGTATCCCTCTCGGTCATTTACACTGGTCAGCGCATGAGTTGCACGGGTAGTTTGTCTGTCTGGCTAACGTCTTCGTTTTCACAGGTTTTTTTTGGCCAGGAGTCAATCGCAAACATGTTTGTCGCCTCAACCTGTGTAAAAGCATAGTGTTGATACCTTTAAGACACAAAACCAGCATAATTTTTAAAAACGTCTTTGATACGCCATGCCAAGGTTGAATGAAACTGACAGATGCCACGCCGTAGGCATGATTGAAGCTGGTGTATGTCATACTGACGTTGCCAGACAATTTGGTATGCACCGAAATACTGTTAACGCCTTGTGGA
Source organism: Panopea generosa (assembly GCA_029582155.1). Classification (NCBI taxonomy): domain Eukaryota; kingdom Metazoa; phylum Mollusca; class Bivalvia; order Adapedonta; family Hiatellidae; genus Panopea; species Panopea generosa. Next base: position 36,204,458 of record CM055911.1, on the reverse strand, counting down.
GATGGTACCAACAGTTTGGGACCACCAGAGACAGACCTCGGTCAGGACGTCCACGCTTAATGTCTAATCGCCAGGATACGTACATCAGGGTCATACATCTCCGTGAACGACTCAGAACTGCTACTTTGACAGCTAGAAGTAATCGAATGGTACGTAATCGATTGCTTGAACGAGGCATACATCCCCGATGTCCAGCCATACGTCCTGTTCTCCAGCAACGTCATCGTGTAGCACATTTTGCCTGATGTAGACAATACATACACTTCATGCAACAGGACTGGGCACGTGTCATGGTGTGGGGTGGCATCTCATCCCGTGGCAGAACAGCTCTTGTGGTTGTGGACGGCACACTTACAGGCATCAGATACCGTGATGAAATCATACGGCCTCACGTCCTTCCATTTGTGCAGCAACATATAGCCATGCTGCAACAGGATAACGCTCGCCCGCACATCGCGCGGGTTGTCACCGACTTCTTGATCCAGAACAATGTGAATGTGCTGCCCTGGCCTGCAATGTCACCGGATATGATGCCTATAAAACACGTGTGGGATGAGATGCAGCGTCACTTACGTCACCTCCAAAATCATCCGTTGACGTTACCTGACCTGTCACGTGTGCTTGTGAGAATCTGGAATGGTATTCCCCAGGCATTTTTCAACACACTTGTCGCATCAATGAGGCGTCGTTGCCCAGCATGCATCGATTCCAATGGTGGACATACACGGTATTGATGAGATGAACTTTGTTTAGAGAACGTCTCTGAAAACTGATCTCTATCCAAGACGCTGCTGATGCAATAACCATATCAATTGAGCTGGTGTTAAATAAAGGTCAGATAAAACCCTGTTGAAAATTTTTTGCGATTTCTTATATATCTCCTAAGTTATAGCATATTATACCCATGCACAAGTTCTTTTTTCCGCTAGTATATATTATATTTTAACTTCAACTCCAGATTTTGTTTTACATGAATCATCTTCAGTCTGGCAATCATATATTTTGTGCTACAACTCCAGTCAATTTTAATATCTCCAGTTCAATAGTATTGATTTATGGATAGCAAAACGCATTCAGCACAAAATGTTCCTGATTGTCCAAAAATATACCACACATTATCCAGAACTCTTTGTCCAGAACAAAACAAACATGACCTACTTACAGATTTACGTAAATATCGACTTAAGTTATGTTTGATTCTCATTTATAAAGCTTTCAATCAACAATATAAATTATCAATTAATTACATTATAAACGGTTTTGCGTGACCTATATTTAATCAATCTAAAAAATACAACACAGACACAACAAACATAACGGTCGGATGACCTAATTAATGGTTAAATATGTTTGGATAAACTAATTAGCAGCAAAAATTGAGTAGCAATACAACAGTATATGATAAGGGTAAATATATATATGAAATGATGAATGTATATTTAAATCAATTACTTTGAGGGGTGGATCTGTACATCAACATCAAAACACTGCTTACATAAGATGACAGATTGGTGCGTTTTTCTGTCAACAACAAAAATAGCCCCAAACCTATTTTCTTTATTCTACTATCAAAATCAAAGAGGACATTCAATAGTGAATGAAATTACACTAACAATCACTTTTTACTCAAACTACGAGTTATTATATCGAAAACATGTCAATATTTCACCCTGTCAATGATTACACCTGATTACAGTCAGTGATGTTAGAGATTATAGCCCCCCACCAGATGACGCCACTATGCATAGTAGTAAATGTGTAAAACAATTTTTATATCAATGAAAATTGCCGTGTTTTTTTAGAACACAGCGAGATATGTGTTTTCTTCTGCATTTAAATGGAAATTGTATGCTTCACGTATCGTATCTTTGAATTTTTATACAGAAAAGAAATCGGCAATAAATAAAAAACCTTTGAATCTTTTGTTGTACAATACGTCCTCTTCTACGGCAAATGCATTTTGAAACTTGTGAACTACTTTATCAGTTGGATGAATATGGCAGTTCCTGCTATACGTTACCTTTATAACAGATTGCTAGGGCTACATGACAGCTATTTGTTATGATTTAAATTTGAAAGAATTCTTGTTTAATTAAATGTTATGTTTTAATGTCATGTTCCTATACCATTCTAAAGACTATTGGTACAAGAAAATCAGCTAGGATGGTTCTGTGTATAGTATACAATGTAAGACTATAAAAACAAGAGTGTACCTCAAAATCCCCTAGCTCATAATCCCCTAGGTCCAAAAATGGCTAGGTAGTCAAAATCCCCTAGGTGTAAAATACAGCGTACTCAAAATCCCAATGATGATATTTTCAGAGTACTCAAAATCCCCTAGACAGAAAGTTCAAGGTAGTCAAAATCCCCTAGAATTGAAATAATTTTCTTCCTATTTATGTTTCAAGAGTTTCAACACTAAGTAACTATTATAGGTAGAACATAAAAAATGGGCAGATGTAACAGCTCTTTTCATAAAGATAAGTAACAATTATGTCTTTATTATACCCTTTAATCAACAAAAACTAAATAATATATAAATATATATACTTTTTTATATAGTGAAAATATATAGTTTATTACTCCCCCAGTAATATATTCTGTCACTTCCAAAAGCTTTTAAAGGGTACCGCATGTCAGAATAGAAATGGCTATTTATCGTTAAATAGACATGTACATAACACAAAATTCAACAAACTTTAATTGAACGAAATTTATTAAATGAGAAAAACGATATTAAATATCATGATTTCAAGCGTTTCCTAAATATCATGGGCGTGGCCATTTTATAGCTCTTTTATGTTGGAGGTATTCGGTGACGTCATAGCAGCACTTCCCTTCTAGTTCTCGCGAACATTTTATTGTGTCGTTAGTGACTGCTCTCTACTGAAACTTTTATGTATATTGTACACTAATTTACGTAAACAGTTGATAGATAGATATACAGTGCATTAGTGAACATCGAAGGAAGACAATTAAACGCGAAAACGATTCTGTATTGAAGGACTTAACATATAAACATTGTTTTCTTCAGCGGAATAAGTGGGTGGAGTAATGCGACATGTTTTGTGGCCAGCGTTGTGTTAGTTTTTCCAATATGTGATTTCACAATACCTCAGTGTCAAGATGCGACGTCACGCACAAAATGCCTATATACTTTGGAGTAGGACCTAAGATTGCAGAATGAAGCATACCAATGCATTGGCGTACCACTACCCACACATACAATTTGTGATGATTTCAGTACGAAGATTACCATAGGCGACATACATATAAACTTTGTGTATATTATCCAGTGGGAAGTTCTTAAAAAATGTGCTAATAGCACTAAATAGCTCAACTGATTTCTGAAATTTAATATACTCTTCCAAAATATTGCGAAATTAATATAACAAACTTTCACAATGTTTTAATTATGGTAACCGGTCATTTGCCACCACGGTCATTTTCCCCCTCGTCAATAAGTGCATTGGCGGACATTATCCGCCGCATCTTTTTTACTTGGCGGACATTCTCCCCCTCACCAGTTTTTACATGGCGGACATTATCCACCGCACCTAATTGATGGAAGCGGACATTCTCCCCTTCATACATGCGGACATTTTCTTTAAGACTAACAAAGAAGAAAATGTTATGAGAAAAAAAGAAGAACTCCTTCTGTCTCAATATTTTCTTAAGTCCTGATATGAATATTATCGAATAATAAAAAAAAATCAAAAAAGAAGAATAACACCTTATCACATTTTTACAAGTATATTTCTTTAAAAAAGCACACTTAATGGGGTTTCAAATAAAGCACAGGAATAGCACATTCTAAAGAATAAGCACAAGTTACTTTGATAGTCTAATGTTGGAACCAATAGTTTTCAAAACTTTTATGACTTAGGACGTAACTTAAGAAGAAAAAAACGTGACCATGTTAATATATGATTCTTCATTAACAGTTTGCATTTCAAGTTGACATTCTCTATCTGTTTTAAGTCCATACATGAATGAAATTAATGTATTTAATTGGTTAAAACCGTCAGTAATTATAGGCAAACTGTTAAGTGAGGATTAAAAGGTAAACTGTTAAACACAAAACAATTGCGGATTAAATATTTTTAATGGAAATCCGATAATTGTTCAATTAATAAAATATATGTATAGGCAAACTGTGTTGAAGGGGAGAAAGTCCCTTTGTGTGTTGGAGAATGTCCGTTTGTGCAGTGGATAATGTCCGCCATGTAAAAACTGGTGAGGGGGAAAATGACCGCCTATGCACTTATTGGCGAGGGGGAGAATGACCGCGGTGACAAATATCCGCCATTCTTAATTACATGATGATTAAACAGGTGCGACAATCCAATAAACAATAAAAAGTAGATTTTTATGCCAAAACATAAGGTGTGAAAACCACACAGTATCTAAAATTTATTATTAGAATACAAATAAAAGCCATTTATTGGATAGGCCCGATTAGCTCAGTCAGTTACTTGTCTTACTATCAATCCAGGTGTCGCAAGTTCAAATCCCAATCCGGCAACAGTCTCTGTGATGATTGACATACAACACTGTGTCTCATTTATCATTTGTCTCTTATCGCTGGTTCAAGTGGGAAAGTTATCAGTTACCTGCGGATATGAGATGTGCTTGAGTACTGGTTAACTTTACAGGATCCCAGGAAACAGTGGTTAGGTTAACTGAATATCTGTACAGTAAGCTCTCGATGGCAAAAAAAATGACGCTAAATATTCAGTCAACCATTAATTGTTCATACTCTCATTTTATAATCAATAGGCAATTTTGTTTTTTGATATATGGCTTTTCCCAGCTAGGTCATTATTCTTGAAAAGACATTCGAACAACCTCTACTTCGTTATGAAAAAAAAAAAATTTGAAACCTTTGTTCGTTTATTTATTCATAAATATATGAAAATGTACGTTTATTTTCCTTCTTATGCTTTGCTAGTGTATGTTATTCAACAGCAGAGTTTTGTTTTTACTGTTAAAATAATGTACTGGTATACAATTTGTGAAAAATATACATAAAATCATATAACATTATTTTTTAACTTTTAAGTATACATTGATATTGAACCCCTAATTAACTGAAAATGTTTAAATTAGTAAAAAAACATAATACTATGTGATATTACATCCTGTAATTAACCCTGGGGTCATAAAACCTGGGGTGATTTATGCTAATTAGGGTACAATATGCACACTTTGGCAGGGTATTTCTCATTACCACATGGTGTGAATGTGGTGTTGGTGAATTATGAAAGCTCAGCAGGGTGCCAGTAGTTGGACAGTAACATACACTTTGTGCAATATGCCTGTAGACATTATATTCCATATGACACTCCCTTAAAGAGAAACATTCATATATGTTCAGGAAACTGGTAGAATAGATTATCATCATATATCAAATTGGGTTGTAACACAATTTGAATAACCAAAAGACAGTGCAGTGCCAGTTATGTAAAAAAACAAAAAAAACCACCTCATCCATGCTTCATCTAATTTTACTTAAAAGGGTATGCTATCAAAATTTTATCAGCCATTTCTCAGTGTGCAACAATGGCAGCACCAGCTAAACGCGATAAGAAAAAGAGATATAAAATTATTTCTAATTCTCTCCTAGACAATTAAATACATGTAACAGATCATTTTCCCTTAAATTCCATTCCTGGTCTAAATAGTGTTTTTTGATAATTTATTTACTGAGTAGCAAACAGTATATACCCTGATAGTACGGCATGAATATGCAGGCTCACCTGGATCTACATCAATACTGACCACAAAAATTACTTTTGTTTTCTTCATCAAGAAAGTGTAATTTTAAAATTCAATCATCAACATCAGGCTACATGATAAGATGTCAGACTCGTGATTCATGGGTTTCAGGTTTGATCTCAGGTTCATTATCATATTTTTGGGTGAAGGCTTCATAAGACATTGCTGTGTTTCTCTGTATTATTTCTGTGATACATTCTAAATCATCTAGATTTCCAATAGTAAGGCCATTGCATCTGCAGCACATATTTTCGTCAGATGAGGGCATCATTATAAAGTTTTTGCAGCTGCAAAAATCTTTCACGTGTGAACGACTGTGCCGTCTCGCTATTTTTCTCGTTTTCTAATTCATTAAACTTTACTTCCGAAAATTCTGGTTCGAAGTTGTAGGCCGCAAATCCTTCTCCATTATTAAAATCCATTTTATTATTCTTGCGAGTATTTTGCCGGTGACTATAATTGCATGTTTCTATATCGGCTGAAGCGTATACATTAGTTTTGTTTTAAACAGAAAATGCAGTTGTGACTTCACGCAGGTGTCCAATATGGCGACTTTCACCACAAAGTCGATGTGCGAAAATGACCGTTACAAAACGAGCTGATATATCTTTATGGACGCGAGTTTATGCATATTGATACTATTAATAGGAAGCTGAACTCATAGCTATTCATATTAACCTGTTTTATACACAGGGTTGTGTTCCCCTTTATATGAAACCACAAGTTATAAATTGCAGACAAAAACAAATATTTATTTTATGATAATATTTATTTTTCAGTTATGAAGCTGTGCTAATCATTAATGATTCCAGACAAGTATTGTCTACCAATCAGTTTGAGGAAGAGACTGAAGAATACACCATCCCCCCAACAACAGAATTACCAGTTTTGAATAGTGAAATTATTCAATCTTTTGAGGTCAAAATCAATAATCAGTCACATGTATCAAACTGAACAAGACTTTGTCTTTTTAAAACTGCAGAGAGAGACTGTGCAAGGAATTTTAAAAAGAAGTCCTTCTTATACAGGACCTTGGTGTGTGTAATTAAACTCAAAGTATGGAATTGAAATGAAATAGAAACATGTAGAAGTAAGTAGAAAAATGATATAAATCATGAAAATAAAGTATGATATAGAAACAGAAAAATATTTGTTTTTGGAACTTCTTTTCGTGTTAGATGTTGTTAAGTTATTTAAATAAACACAGTCTTAATTTTAAACATCATTATGATGCTCATAATTAAATCAATTTATCCACTTATGTAATTTTTTTATAAGAATGATTATATTGTGCACACTAAAATATATGTTAAAAAACCTCACAGTTTTAGGCAAAATTCACAGAAAATAATCAATAAATTCACAGGTTGGGGTCCTGAAAATATCACATGTATGGAAACTGACAGTAATATTAATGATGAGTAACTTTAATAACAAATTTCATGCACTGAGGCAAATATCAAAATAGTAATCAATAATAATGCTCTCTCCTATTCAATTTTCAAAATTGGGTATGTAGGTAAGGATTTCCCCAAAAAAACAAAATTCTATTTAATATCACACTTAAAATATAATGGACAACGTACACGTAATTACTTGGATGAAATAAAGGAGACTTAACAGTCACTTGAGTGACATATCAGCCCGACACATTTCATTTTCACTAAATTGGGAACAGGGGTCATGAATGGAATAATTTTGATGAAAGAGTCTTAGAAATGGACAACATAAACAATTCATTGTAATTGTTTAAAACCATACATACATGTTACATGTACAGTGTTACTTCTGTAAACCATTCACCCCGTAAACCGGATTACTCTATAAACCATGCTTTTTTAAAAGTCCCCGAAAATGTTTGTTCTTTTTGTATAGTGCAATAAACCTCTATAAACCAGAAACTCTCTATTCCGGAAACTGGACAACTTTTGGGCATTTTTGTGCACATTTAAACAATAAATTACCTCTATAAACAGGGGCATGATATTCACAATTTAATAAAGGAAACATTCATAGGCCACAATAATCATGTTTACCACTGCTTCCCAGTGCATCCTAAAATAAGAAGATTGAATTTGACTTTTATGGCCGTTTCCCCATGGCCACAGAGGGGGTGCACAAAATAAAACATGGATTTTAACTGTCATGTCAGCAACAACAAATCACACAAAAAAAACGTTCAAATAAGTTATTTCAGTCATGAGAAATAACAATTTTTGTCATTTCATAAAGTAGGACCCACCCAAAGGGCCAAACGGTGAGACCTAGAGGCATAAAATTCATAATTTTTATGGACACATAGCCCTCAATAATTATGCTTACAATTTGTTTACCAGCATTGAACCCGTATTAAGAAGATTTCTAAAGTTTACCATGAAAATGGCTGTTAAGGCCCCCACCTCAAAGGCCCCAATGGTGTTGGGACCATGCAATTCACAATTTTTATTCACCTTTATGTACCAGAGCTACATATAGGTAAGGAGAGAGCAAACAAACATTTTTTTTTTCATTTTAGCCCAAGGTACATTATTAAATATTCATATAAGAATTGTTTTGCTATCTGTTAAGCAGGCATCCAAAATGAACAATGTCTTAGAAATAGCACAACATCAAGTAAACATATTACAGTCATACTTTAATGACTTGATAATTATATGAATCTTACAATAATAAGAAATGAAATAATAATATACAGACATTACAACCATGCTGGTAACTTACATGAAGACCCAAATGCTAAATTATACAGTAATATAAGTGTTTGTACAATCGATATCATGACAAAGTTTCATAATGTTATCTTATATGTGAAGTAGCTGTTGATATATAAACTTTGACCAGAATTTCTAAGTCAAACAAGGGCATATTTTTAAAAAAAAAAACACTTTCATTTCATGACTGCAAATTAAGCCTTACATAAAGTTTCAATCAAATACATGGATGGTTGGTGATATATGAACTTGATGGTACAAACACGCAAAACTTTAACTAGAATTTCTAACGCAAAGCTTTAACCAGTCAAAAAAGATCCAAAATTGCATTATATTCGTGCAAAGGTTATCTTACTTACTTATTCTAGTACGTTTGATAACTGAGAAAACACAAAGTTTAAGACAAATGTTACATTTTCACCATGCAATATGACCTTGACTTTGAATATTTGAGCCCTGATATGTTACATACTGCCTCAGAGTATGAGCATGCACAGATATGCCATATTCCATGCATATAACTGCATGCTATGCACACTAACAGGCCCTAAACCGCTCAAGTACCCATAATTGCACTCCGTTTGCACTCAATTTGCACTCCTTTCTACTCCATTTGGGTGCACTTAATTAAGTGCAGTTAATTAACGCAAGCATCATCACAAGCGATGCAAACTTGATATATGAGTGGTCGATGCTTTCTTTAATTAATATTCCATTCTGCATTCACTCTGTTTGTTCACCATTCGCTCAACGTTTAGTCCGCTCAGTTCGGTTTCCAGCGCTTAACAAATCGCAACATCTCAACTCTTAAAATGATTCTATATTAAATTTTTAAATTGAGCTGATCCTTTGAGCACTACATAAAATTATCCATGGGACTTAATCATGGTAATTTGATTCATAATCCAACTGTTTGTCTGCATATTGCGTCACCTGCTGGCAAAAGGTTGTCAACTTCGAATTAACCACTACCAATAGTAGGGAAGTTTAATGGAAGAGTCAATCATATGATGTGTGATCAGTGGCCTATGTGATCAAAGAATATCGCATGTTTTTAAAAACGACATCTATTGTCCAGATCAAAATGTGTTTGCGTCAGTAGTTTCTTTGATATACCCAGTGACATAATTGTTTATATGTCTCTGGATATACCATTAGCCGTTTGTAACAGAAAAAAAAATTGTCCACAAAATTTACAGATACATCATCAACATAAACTAAATATATTGTATTTGTAACTAATTATTCCATACGTTTATACCTACTTCATTGATTTGATTTGTGTAAATCACTGATTTGATATAGTTTCTCCCTAACTACGTAATCAAACAACATTAAAAAAAAGGATGTCAACATGCCACTTTCAAGTTCTTTGATGAACATTTCACCAAAGAACTAAATAATTCCTTGATTTCTCCAATGAAACTTTATTCCTTTGATATTCATGGCTATGTCACACCGCATCATAGAAATGCTGATGTGAGAGCGATTTCATATTTTATTATTACTATTTTTAAATATCATTATCACTGGATCTTTTTGAATCAAATATATTGTCATTTTTTACTTTTTGTTTTGTCACAGCTTTTATATTGGATAAATTGTTACATGTGTATAAGCCATGGTCAGTCTTTCACAACTGGTCAAACAATTTATTCACTATTTCTAGTGTTTCCCCTAAAGCGACATGGTGGGGCAGGCCGCCCTGCCCTTTTTTTATGCCGCCCTGCCCTTTTCTTATACCGCCACTCTTAAATAATTACCGCCTCGCAGTGCCCTTTTTAATAAACAATGATGGACACTGCTGTGAAGAATAAACAGCTAATCCGACCGTAGACACTACACGCTTCGTTATGTGTATACACTCGATTAACACATGGTTCCCGCTTTAAGCTCATTATAATATTATTCTTTCATAGAACGTGGAACAATTAGAACAGTTCTCATTTCAAGCTATCCAATTATAACAAACTAGGAAGCCAGCGGTACACACACACACACAAGCACCATGTGCGATTGTTTTGATAAGCAACTGAAGGTGCTGACAATGTTTTTCACAAAATTTAAAAAGGTGTCGGCATTACCTTTCAGTTGATTCATTAACCTCCAAATCACGTGAAGTCCATGCAGTATGTATGCAATCAAACGGACCAAAACACTTAATAAAGTGTGTCACGACCATTTCTCGGATCAAGACAACTAGAAATAGACCGCAGTGTATAGTAACGGCTTTATGCAAGTAAGCCAAACAATGAAATCGTGAAGGGTTTTCTCAGCATCTTATTTCAACAAAGCTAGAATAAAATCCTGACTTAAAATGGTTTATTTTGTACATAAATAGAAGAAAAAATACGAAAAAACACACCCGGATGTTGCCTACAGTATGTTAACAAATTTGAGAAACCCGGTCTAAAAGTTGGCGCATTCAAAAGTTTGATCCTAAAATATCGGTTATAGCGGTCCCTTTTATTATCGATGTTTAAGACTTAACTATTAATGTTTCCTTTGATAAAAATTATATTTATTTGGAAATACACCGACACCTAATGAAAATTACAAATCAAACATTAAAAATGCAAACTTCTCAATTGTATAAACTTTTAAATATGACAAGTTGTCCATTTATAAACACTCCCTTACTATATTTTTATGGCAATATTACTCTTATATAGGATAGAAATATATATTTGAAATCTACATTAATGGATAGTTGGATACTCCCGGTTTCTGAGCATCTTATTTCAACAAATTAAATCCCCACTTAAAACGGTTCAAATTTTTAACATAGATTAAAGCATTGATTAAATATAATATTTATCTTATAAGGGTACTTGAACTATCAAATATTGTTGAATGAATTACTTTATAATTGATTAATAATAGGCTACTACAATAGTATCATGTATTATTAATAATGCTACTACAATATCATCAAGGAACTATAGTATAGCCTTCTATAGTTCCTTGCTATCATGTATTAACCAAAACATACATGTATCATACTTGTTATAAGTGCTGAAAATGGTGCTCAACACATCACTCAATAAAGTAATGACCTTTTTTTCTATTATTTTGTATGTGCCAAAAAATGCCCTTTTTCAATTGGTACCCTGCCCTTTTCCAATCCTGGGGGAAACACTATTATGCAGGCTCTGATTTGTTTATTTCTATTGTCTGTAAGATTACTTGAGTAAATAACTAATTGGTGATTTATCTGTCCATTGACCACAAAAGAACCCTGCCAGTGTGCAAATTTTATTTGACTGTAATTTTTGCAAGGTAAATGTTTATTAATTTAACTAACAGCATGTCATTAAATAAGAAATACGTAAATCTAAATCAATACTAAAATAATGAAGTATCAGAGATTTGAGAACCCTGCCACAAGGTATGAAATTTTAATTAACTTTTGCCCCTCAATGAATCATTTTTGTTATGAAAACAAAAACCAGGCATATTTTTATTAAATTTAATTATACTGCCGTCCGTCCGCCCATACATTTATTTCTTGAAAAGTCTTTAGTGAAATAGAACGTGACATAAAATGACACAAAAAAATTGTCAGAGTGACAACATCGCACATTGGCACAAGGTCAAAAACAAATTGTGTCGGTGTTATAGACATATTATGGTGTGTACATTCGCTACATAAATAATAAAAGCATGTGTATTTGTAAATATATTTATCTTTGTGGATTATATGAATTCTTTTGTGTAATGAATTGCTATAATTGTTTTACATGACAATCTATCGAAATTTAGAAACTGGAATTATAATTGCAAAAATACCGGTAAATAATGCAACATTCCTGTACATGAGATTAAAACTTGCCTGCGGCATCTATACTGTTTCTTGCATAATAGCAAATCATACACCTTTGAGATATAAAAACACGGACTGGCACACATTTATTTATTATATACTTTTTTGATACCATAATGTTATCTTTAGTGTAAACCGGTCTGGCTTTCGAGTGGACATTTAATGATGACTGTAACGTGTTTATCTGATGAAATCGACATGACTCGTTTACCGTGTGTATTTAATTTCAAAGACTGAGTTTTATGTAACAGATTAATCAGCTATCACTTGTATGGTAGATCATATCTAAAATAGGGGGGGGGGGGGCATAGTTAGTAATCTATCACAAAGATTTTAATAGTTTAATCAATGTATTATCATATAAAACAGTGATTTCTTACTATTTATTCTAGTGCAACCAAATAATTTGTAATGGGTGTTACAATTGGACATCAAGAGATGATGCGATTTGTGAACATGCCGTGTAGTAGTAGCAGTTGGTGTTGTAGTAGTAGTAGCAGTAGCAGTAGCAGTATCAGTAGCAGTAGTAGTAGTAGTAGTAGTAGCAACAGTATTAGCAGCAGTTGCAGTAGGAGTAGTAGTAGTAGTAGTAGTAGTAGTAGTAGTAGTAGTAGTAGTAGTAGTAGTAGTAGTAGTAGTAGTAGTAGTAGTAGTAGTAGTAGTAGTAGTAGTAGTAGTAGTAGTAGTAGTAGTAGTAGTAGTAGTAGTAGTAGTAGTAGTAGTAGTAGTAGTAGTAGTAGTAGTAGTAGTAGTAGTAGTAGTGGCGGTGGCAGTGGCAGTAGCAGTAGTAGTAGTAGCAACAGTAGAAGCAGCAGTTGCAGTAGGAGTAGTTGTAGTAGTATTAGTATTAGTAATAGTAGTAGCAGTAGTAGTAGTAGAAGTAGTAGTAGTAGTAGTAGTAGTAGTAGTAGTAGAAGTAGAAGTAGTAGTAGTAGTAGTTGTAGTTGTAGTAGCAGCAATAACGGTAGTAGTAGTAAGTAGCAGTAACAGTTTTTATATTGGATAAGTGTTACATGTGTGCACGTGGTCAGTCATTCACAACTGGTAAAACAATATGTTTACTATTATGTAGGCAGTAAATACAGATTCTGATTTGTTAATTTCCATTGTCTGTATGATTATATAAAAAATTTCTAAAGATATTAAGTCCACTTAAAATTAACTTAAAATCAGTAATATGCATTGCGAGGGAGCAGCGAGTCTTATTATGATCAGTGCACTGGAAGGTTGTCTAAAATGATTTTAAATAAAAAAGTTAAACTTGCAGTATTTCATAATTTGTGGCCTCACTTAATTACAAAACAAGAAATGTCACTGTTAAGTGTCACATGTCCCCCATATGGTGTGTGAAAAATAACAATATATGATATAATAGGTATTGATGTATCCATGAATATCAAGAGTAATGGACTACTGTTTCTACATGACTAGACATGTAATTTCATATTTTTTTACATTAAAGCATGTCCTTGACCTTTGTGTAACCTTGACCTTGACATCTGATGTAATGATCTGGGTATTTCAACAGTTAAATGCTGGTGAAAGATTATCATGACATGCTGATCACTTGTGTCAAGCTATTTTAAAATCCCTAAATGTAAGTTACAGATCAATTGTTGATCAATTGATAAATTGAGCCAAGTGTTTTTGAAATCCATCCATGTATGTTAAAGTTAAAGGACAGACTTGAAATCTTAAACAGATTTAAAGTGTTGTCATACTTACTCAAAGTGTGACTGTGTCTAGGTTTTATTTATAACACGTCGTCATGTCATCTTGATAAATTGAGCCAAGTTAAAGACAAAGTCATAGACCAGACACGCAATATCAAACAAATTGAAAGTGTGACTTGACCTTTGAGAGAGGGTTCTGGGTCTTACATGCGACACTTAATTATGTCATGTTTATCAACTTAGCCATGTGTTTTTAAAATATATCCACAGATGACAAAGTTGTAGATCGGACAAGAAATCTCACATAGACTGAAAGTGTTGTCAAACAAACTTAAAGTGTGACCTTGACCTTTGAGGTACGCATGTGGGTCTTACACATGACACTTTGTAATGTCATGCTGATGAATTGAGCGAAGTGTTTTTGAAATTTATCCATAGGTGACAAAGTTTCAGACCAGACACGAAATCTCAATCAGACAAAGTGTCATCAACCAAAGTTAAATTGTGACCTTGACCTTTGAAGTGGGATTCTGGGTGTAATGCACAACACATCGTCATGTTATGTTGATCATTTGTAGCTAGTATTAACAAAATCCATCTATGCATGACAAAGTTTCAGGCCAAGAGGAAATCTTAAACAAACTGAAAGTGTTGTCAAACAAACACAAAGTGACCTTGACCTTTGAAGTGGGATTCTGGGTGTAATGCACAACACATCGTCATGTTATGTTGATCATTTGTAGCTAGTATTTACAAAATCCATCTATACATGACAAAGTTACAGGTTAGACACAAAATCTCACACAGACTCAAAGTGTTGTCAAACTAACTCAAATTGTGACTTTGACCTTTAAGGTACAGGTGTGTGTCTTACTCACGACACGTCGTCATGTTATGTTGATCATTTATAGCAAATATCAACAAAATCCATCTATGCATAACAAAGTCACAGACCAGACACGAAATCTCACACAGACTCAAAGTGTTGTCAAACTAACTCAAATTGTGACTTTGACCTTTAAGGTACAGGTGTGTGTCTTACTCGTGACACGTTGTAATGTTATGTTGATCATTTGTAGCAAGTATTTAAAAAAAACATTTATACGTGACAAAGTCACAGACAAGACACGAAATCTCACACAAACTCAAATTGTTGTCAAACAAACTTAAATTGTGACCTTGACCTTTGAGGTACAGATGTGGGTCTTACTAGCAACATGTCATGATGTTATGATGATTATTTGTAGCAAGTATCATTAAAATTCATCTATGCATGACAAAGTTACAGGCCAGAAACGAAATCTTACATAAACTCAAAGTGTTGTCAAACAAACTCAAATTGTGACCTTGACCTTTGAGATACGGGTGTGGGTCTTACTTGCGACACGTCGTCATGTTATGTTGATCATTTGTAGCAAGTATCAACAAAATCCATCTATGCATGACAAAGTTACAGGCCAGACATGAAATCTCACACAAACTCAAAGTGTTGTCAAACAAGCTCAAATTGTGACTTTGACCTGAGGTATGGGTGTGGGTCTTACTTGTGACACTCGTCATGTTATGTTGATCATTTGTAGCAAGTATCAACAAAATCCATCTATGCATGACAAAGTAACAGGCCGGACACATAAAATCTCACACAGACTCAAAGTGTTGTCAAACAAACTCAAACAATAGCTCTTTGTTTTTTTAAAAAAGACGAGCTAAAAAAGTATTCTATTAAAATATTAAAATTATTATTGCTTATTGTATGCACATGGTCAGTCGTGTAGATTTTGTTATAGGAAAACAATATATTTACTATTGTATACTTAGGCAGTCAATACATTTTCTGTTTTGTTTATTTCCATTTTCCGCATGATCAAAAGATGTTCTTTTTCAAAGAATCTTTAATCTACATAAAATCAGAACCTCAACTCATAAAATGACAAAATGTCATTAAAAATTTACGTCAACTAGTTTTTATTTCTTGTGTTTATCGTGTTATTTCGGCCTAATATACGAAAAGTTAGCTTATATTAATTTACTTTAGCTTAATTGTGAAGTAAGCTTGGATCTTATGAAAATCATTCTTGAGTGCATTCTATTATTAGATCTGGTAATGAATTGTTTTGAGAGGTCATGGCATAGAGTCCGGGGTCAAACTCTCAACCTTTAGCGTCAGAAGCCAACACTTTATTCTCTGCTCTAATGACCCACTTTATATTCATGAATACAATTAATTTGGTACTATTAAATGAGATGTGCACAAGGATACTGTATTTACTTTAATTGCAATATACAGATACATGTATGTTTTGTTTGTTTCACGCATGCAATGATTTTTTGTGTTTTGTATGATGATGAACTGTATATCTTAAATCAAAATAATATATATGTTTTGTATATTCTATAACCAATATAAAGAAAAATAGCAAGGCAAATATTGAAGTCTTTTACATCTTTTTGCATTGTTATTTATGTAAAATAAAATGTACTTTTTTGCGCAAAACAAATCATGTTTAAATATGCTTCTGTGAGAAGAATTGACCTTGAAGCTGTTGTTAATCACTCAAGTGCCATCTATTGTAAAATAGGTCTTTTAAACACACTATAAATCAGTTAAATATTGATATTTATTATATAGTTGCCAAATTGATGACTAAATTCACAGTTTTAAAATGCATTACACCAAAAACATTCATAAATACTACATGGTTTAAAATTATGTGAAAATAAAATTCAGTTTTTATCTCAGTTTCAGTTATCAACTTTTCTATAAGGGAAAAAAAGAGTGTATCCAAATGAAAGAGTACACTCAGTAGCGCACAAATAGATTTGTAATCAGTAATCTTACTGTGTGTAGTGTATAGTGTGTGTATTGCCCATCTGGGTGCACTCAGCGTGTCTGGGTGCACTCAGTCTATTTCTTGCGTTCAGGAGCGTGTTTATTAAAAACCCAGCGTTTGCTCACAGTCTTAGTCCGCTTGGCCCGTGTTCCGTTCATGCTCTTAGCGCACTCTGTCTGTGTACAATTGGGGTACCTGAGCAGTTTAGGGTCAATAGGAACAATTTTAAAAACTTTAATGCAGGTGGAACACGGATGCCAGGTTGAGTACTAAAACACCGTGATTCATAGAATAAACAAATTAAAAATGTAAACTCCCCATAGCATAGCTAAAGGCCCTACAACAACTATGTTGACATGTGTACATAGTTTCATGAAGTTAACAGTTTTTGAGCTGTACTCTGGAAAAGCTTCCTTATGGACAGATGCACACATGCACTCACAGACAGATGAATGGACTGTGCCAAATTTAATATCCCAAGAAAAATACATTGTGGGAAATAATTAACTTTATTTATTGAACATTCATGAGATATCATCTAATTCAAATTTCCCCTACTCTGCTGGTCTGTTCATATTTCAAACTTCAACAACTACAGTTTATATCGCAAAATAACATACCCAAGCGCCGACAGAGGCAAACATTATTACACATGCCTTACATTCAAATAGTAAAGCTTAAAATTGTTTAATTGGGTTGGACCTGATCTTGAGATTTGACTAAAACACTTAGTCACAGAAGACCTAGTTACAGATTTCTCATAAATTACTAACAAAATGCTATATACCTGGGTTGTGTTATCAACAAAGTGCTATATACATGGGATGTAATACCAACAAAGTTCTATATACCTTGGATATAACCAGCAAAGTGCTATAAATCTGGGATGTAAAACCAACAAAGTGCTTTATACCTGGGAAGTATTACCAACAAATTGCAATATACTTTGGATGTATTACCAACAACGTGCTTTATACCTGGGACGTATTACCAACAAAGTGCTTTATACCTGGGACATATTACCAAAGAAATGCTTTATACCTTGGACATATTACAAACGAAATGCTATATACCTTGGACATATTACCAACAAAGTGCTATATACCTGGGCTGTATTACCAAGGAAGTGCTTTATACCTAGGACGTATTACCAAGGAAGTGCTATATACCAGGGACGTATTACCAACAAAGTGCTTTATACCTGGGAAGTATTACCAACAAAGTGCTAAGTACCTGGGACATATTACAACAAAGTGCTTTATACCTGGGATGTATTACCAACAAAATGCTTTATACCTGGATAAAATTACCAACAAAGTGCTATGTACCTGGGACATATTACAACAAAGTGCTTTATACCTGGGAAGTATTACCAACAAAGTGCTATGTACCTGGGACGGATTACTAACAAAGTGCTTTATACTTGGGATGTATTACCAACAAAGTGCTATGTACCTGGGACATATTACCAACAAAGTGCTCTGTACCTGGGACGTATAACCAACAAAGTGCTATGTACCTTGGACGTATAACCAACAATGTGCTATGTACCTGGGAAGTATTACCAACAAAGAGCTATGTACCTGGGATGTCTTACCAACAAAGTGCTATGTAACTGGGACGTATTACCAACAAAGTGCTATGTACCTGGGATGTATTACCAACAAAATGCTATGTACCTGGGACATATTACCAACAAAGTGCTAAATACCTGGGGCGTATTACCAACAAAGTGCTGTATACCTGAGATGTATTACCAACAAAGTGCTATATACCTGGGGCGTATTACAAACCAAGTGCTTTATACCTGGGATGTATTACCAACAAATGACTATGTACCTGGAACATAGTAACAACCAAGTGCTTTATACCTGGAACGTATTACCAACAAAGTGCTTTATACCTGGGATGTATTACCAACAAAATGCTTTGTACCTGGGATGTATTACCAACAAAGTGCTATGTACCTGGGATGAACCTGAGATGTATTACCAACAAAGTGCTATTACCTGGGATGTATAACCAACAAAGTGCTATGTACCTGGGATGTATAACCAACAAAGTGCTATATACCTGGGACGTATTACCAACAAAGTGCTATATACCTGGGACGTATTACCAACAAAGTGCTTTGTACTTAAAATGTATTACCAACAAAGTGCTATGTACCTGAGATGTATAACCAACAAAAGGCTATATACCTGGGATGTATTACCATCAAAGTGCTATATACCTGGGACATATTACCAACAAAGTGCTATGTACCTGGGATGTATTACCAACAAACTGCTATGTACCTTGGATGTATAACCAACAAAGTGCTATGTACCTGGTATGTATTACCAACAAAGTGCTGTATACCTGGGATGTATTACCAACAAAGTGCTATAAACCTGGGGCGTATTACCAACAAAGTGCTTTATACCTGGGATGTACTACCAACAAAATGCTTTGTACCTGGGATGTATTACCAACAAAACGCTATGTACCTGGGATGTACCTGAGATGTATTACCAACAAAGTGCTATGTACCTGGGATGTATAACCAACAATTGCTATGTACCCGGGATGTATTACCAACAAAGTGCTATGTACCTTGGATGTATAACCAACAAAGTGCTATGTACCTGGGATGTATAACCAACAAAGTGCTATATGCCTGGGATGTATAACCAACAAAGTGCTATATACCTTGGATGTATAACCAACAAAGTGCTATGTACCTTGGATGTATAACCAACAAAGTGCTATGTACCTTGGATGTATAACCAACAAAGTGCTATATACCTGGGATGTATAACCCAACAAAGTGCTATATACCTGGGATGTATAACCAACAAAGTGCTATGTACCTGGGATGTATAACCAACAAAGTGCTATGTACCTGGGATGTATTACCAACCAAGTGCTATGTTCCTGGGATGTATAATCAACAAAGTGCTATGTACCTGAGATGTATTACCAACAAAGTGCTATATACCTGGGATGTATTACCAAAAAAGTGCTATGTACCTGGGATGTATAACCAACAAAGTGCTATGTACCTGGGACATATTGCCAACAAAGCGCTATGTATCCGGGATGTATCACCAACAAAGTGCTATGTACCTGGGATGTATAACCAACAAAGTGCTTTTTACCTGGGATGTATTACAGACCGTAATCCGTTCAAGTACACCAAAAATGCATTTCAATTGCGTTCGTTTTGCATGTCAAACGCGTTTGTTTTGCGTTTGAAATGCATTTTAGTTTCGTTAATGGTTTGCATTTTTTTATGATAAACGTTAGAGAAAATACGAAAATGCAGTTCAAAACGATAGTGAACGCATTTTAACCTGCGTTTGCGTTCGAATCGTTTAGCGTGTATCGTTTACCGTGTATCTTTTACCATTTAACGTTTACAGGACATGTTCACCAATCGCATCATCTCTGGTTGTCCAATTGTAACACCGCAGTAGAATAAATAATAAGAACTAGATATTTAAAGAAATCGCCAGGTTTTATATGATTATATATTAATTAAATAAATTAAAATAATATTGATTAAAATCTTTCTGAAATCTTGATTAAAATCATTCTGAAATATTGCTAACTAAGCCACCCTATGTTAGATATGGTCTACCATATAGTTGATCATTTGTAGCGTGACAGCAGATTAATATGTTACATAAAACTCAATCATTGAAATTTAAAATACATGGTACGGGGCATGTCAATTACATCAGATAAACACGTTACGGTCACGTTATCATTAAATTGGCCAAACATTGCCAGACTGGTTTACACTAATGTTAATATTACGGTATCGAAAAAGTATATAGTAAATAAATGTGAACCAATCCGTGTTTTTTTATATCTGCAGTGGTGTATAATCTGCTATTATGCAAGAAACAGAGTATAGACGCCTCAACAAGTATTTATTTTATTTACAGGAATAATGCACTATTTACAGGTATTTTTCCAATTTTAATTCCAGTTATGAATTTCGATAGATTGTCATGTTAAACAATTATAACAATTCATTAAACAAAATAATTTATATAATCCGCAAAGATAAATATATTTACAAATACACATGCCTTAATTTATATAGCGAGCACACACACTTTATGTCTATTACTCCGACACAATTTATTTTTGACCTCGTGGCAATGTGCAATGTCGTCACTCTGACAGTTTCTTGCGTCATTTAACATCGCGTTCTATTTCACTATGGTAAATGCATGGGGGAGGCGGAGATGTTTCCATAAAAAAAGATGCCTTTAAGGTTAAAAGTTTTATGTCTTGTGGCATGGCTTCTAAAATCGCTGGTACATGTACTTCCGTCTGACGCTTTCAAGGACTTTTATGTACATTACACCGATAGAATTCCTCTGATATCCTTCCATCAAAAATGTCCAAGATACCCACTTAGTGAATAAAATGTTTGTTTCACTGGTGACGTCATCGGACATTGGCACAAGGTGATAGTCAAAGGGACAGCGTGCTCATTCTGTACACAAATTTAGGTATGTGTAGTTATTAATAACTCTATCAGCTTAATAGTAATCTTTTTTTAACAAATGCCTATATTGAAAACAAACATTTTGGAAGACACCCAGTAACAAACAAACACCAACCCTTTACGTGTGTTTGTTATATATATATGAACTATTTTTATATACAATTTTGGAAAAGCTCTAAGGGTTTTTGGTGTAACAAACAGATTTTCTAAAATTGCGTGAAAACTTTTCCTGATTGGCAATCATATAACAGAACAGCAACATAAATCGGTGTTCAGATAATTAAATCTGTTAATTGGGGTAGTTGTGTAAGCAGGTTATGCGTCATCTGATTGTTTTATCACACTTTTACAAGTAAAGAAACGATGCCCGAGGCAATGTTTTTCACGGATAATTCGGGATTAAAACTTATAACAAAGAAATTAAATTAAAGTAACAGGTATAGCAATTTAAAAATTTTAAATGACAAAGAGAGCAATCATTTCGTTTAATTATTTATTTCATTATCAATACAACCACGACAACATTAGAGGATATCCGAATCTTTATTATTTGATGCGTTTAAGTTTGCATTATCGTTTTGTATCGTTCGTGGATAGTTCGTCCTGTTGCGTCCGTGTATCGTTTCGTTTATCGTTTCGTTTTGTTTATCGTTTCGTTAATCATTTAGTATATCATTTCGTTTGCATTTTTAGTCTGTTTGTATATCGTTTAAAACGCGTTTGATATTCGTTTCGTTTGCGTTTGTTGGTGAACTTGAACGGATTACGGTCTGTACCAACAAAGTGCTATGTACCTGGGATGTATAACCAACAAAGTGCTATATACCTAAGACGTATTACAAACAAAGTGCTATATACCTGGGACGTATTACCAACAAAGTGCTTTGTACCTAAAATGTATAACCAATAAAGTGCTATGTACCTGGGATGTATAACCAACAAAAGGCTATATACCTGGGATGTATTACCATCAAAGTGCTATATACCTGGGACATATTACCAACAAAGTGCTATGTACCTGGGATGTATTACCAACAAAGTGCTATGTACCTGGGGTGTATAACCAACAAAGTTCTATATACCTGGGATGTATTATCAACAAACTGCTATGTACCTTGGATGTATAACCAACAAAGTGCTATGTACCTGGGATGTATAACCAACAAAGTGCTATATACCTGGGATGTATAACCAACAAAGTGCTATATACCTTGGATGTATAACCAACAAAGTGCTATGTACCTTGGATGTAAAACCAACAAAGTGCTATGTACCTTGGATGTATAACCAACAAAGTGCTATATACCTGGGATGTATAACCCAACAAAGTGCTATATACCTGGGATGTATAACCAACAAAGTGCTATGTACCTGGGATGTATAACCAACAAAGTGCTATGTACCTGGGATGTATTACCAACCAAGTGCTATGTTCCTGGGATGTATAATCAACAAAGTGCTATGTACCTGAGATGTATTACCAACAAAGTGCTATGTACCTGGGATGTATAACCAACAAAGTGCTATGTACCTGGGATGTATAATCAACAAAGTGCTATGTACCTGAGATGTATAACCAACAAAGTGCTTTATACCTGGGATGTATAACCAACAAAGTGCTATATACCTGGGATGTATAACCAACAATTGCTATGTACCTGGGATGTATTACCAACCAAGTGCTTTATACCTGGGATGTATAACCAACAAAGTGCTATGTACCTGGGATGTTTGACCAACAAAGTGCTATGTACCTGGAATGTATAATCAACAAAGTGCTATGTACCTGAGATGTATAACCAACAAAGTGCTATGTACCTGGGATGTATAACCAACAAAGTGCTATGTACCTGGGATGAATAACCAACAAAGTGCTTTATACCTGGGATGTATAACCAACAAAGTGCTATGTACCTGGGATGTATTAACAACAACGTGCTATATACCTGGGATGTATTATGTGTTTCAGTGAAAGTTGGGATGATCTTCAGAGTTATGCCTCGGTCTGCATTTCTAATGATATCCATAAGTTGCTGTGGGGTGAAGACTGGTATACCATTCACTTCTTTAATGATGTCTCCAACATGAAGAAGACCTGAAAACATAACATTTATCTGTATCATTTTGAAATCATTATTGGATATTCATAGTCACGTCTAATGTATAAATTCAGTGTTTGAGCGACTCAAAATCACCATTCACTGCAGAGATTGTGGGTTTGACCAAGCCTTTACATACTCTCACATTAAACACTGTTGTGCTGGGGGTAGGAAATGTTAGTTTATGGAGAACATAGTATATTACACTTGTAAACTACAAACACTACCCTCAAACTGTTGTGCTGGGGGTACGATTAGTGTCAATCAAAGGACTCGGGGTCCTGAGAGGCACCATTTGTTTGTTGGTTTGAATATTTAGAATCATCGCTATGCCATCAAGAGCTAAAAGATGATAAGTTCAACCCAACTTCTTTTTCCTGGGATAGTTGAGTGAACCCATCTCAGCAAGTAATAGATAACCTTCCCACTTGAATCAGCGGTGAGAGACATGACAATGAGATGTTATGTCATATAACAATCAACAAAGACTGTGGCCAGATGGGGATTCAAACTCATGAACCAAGAATTGATAGAAATAGGCTTACCACAGAGTGAAATACTCGTACTGACTGAAGCAATTCTTGTTAGAAAATCATAGCTAATTCTAATATAAAAAAATTTAGACACATTTCAGTGCTTCTCTAATAAATACATGTAGCAAGCAATGAGATGGGTTGGTATCATGTGTTGAAAATAAGTTTTGTGTTCATTAATGCATCATTGGATACCCCCCCCCCCCCCCCCCCCCCCCCCCCGTATATCAATTGCGACACTCTCCATCCATCACGATGTATAAAATTGACACCCGGGGGTATCTGATGATGCATTAATGGTGCATTTCAAGTATGTATCTATTCTATATTTAAATATTGTTGCCATGAAAATAATGTAAAGGAGTTATTTTAAATGGACAACTTGTAATATACCAAAGTTAAGTTTGTATTTCTAATGTTTGATTCTGTAATGAAGACAATTTTCATTAGGTGTCTGTTTATTTCTAAATAAATATAAATTTTCTAGAAGTAGACATTAATAGTTAAAATACCCGTTATAAATGGGACTGCAGTAACCTATGTGCCAACTTTTAGCATCCTACGTACATATGTACTTTAAAATGAAATTATCTGAATATGAATCTATACGACATAGGGCCTATTACAGAACTTTTCTGTAATAATGTTAAACATTTCTGAATCGAACGTCGAAATCAATATTGACAACAGGTTAAACTTTTCAAGCAGAAAGCCGGTTACATTTGCTTCAGGGACTTTTCTTATTGTTACTATATGATATGCTAATTAGTATGGACATTCCTGCATTTAAGCATTCACTACGTCCATTAAAAAGCAATCTTGTGCAGATGGAGACATCAAATATCAAAGTAATGACTCACACACGTTTGAGTGTCATCATTTTTTTCTTTTTTGAACATTAAAAAGTTACTCATCAGACAGACACATAAATAATCAAGAAATACTTTTTCTTGAGTAGTCTGAAACCATGAGGAAGCAGTTGTTTAGTGCATATGAAATGAGTTACAGTTATCAATCTACAAAACTAGCACCTCAAAAATGTTAGTTTATGGAGAACATACACTCGTAAACTACACACTCTACCTTCAAACTGTTGTGCCAGGGGTATAATTATTGCAAAAAATTTTGGTTTATGGAGAACATAGACTTGTAAACTTCACACTCTTCCCTCAAACTGTTGTGCTGAAGGTATGATCAGTGAAAAAAATGTTGGTTTATGGAGAACATAGACTTGTAAACTACACACTCTACCTTCAACTGTCATAATGGTGTGTAATTAGTACAGAAAGAGTTGGCTTATGGAGAAAATATACACTCTACCTTCAAACAGTTGTGTTGGGGTATAATGAGTGTAGTAAATGTTGGTTTATGGAGAACATAGACATGTAAACTACACACTCTACCTTCAACTGTCATAATGGTGTGTAATTAGTACAGAAAGAGTTGGTTTATGGAGAAAATATACACTCTACCTTCAAACAGTTGTGTTGGGGTATAATGAGTGTAGTAAATGTTGGTTTATGGAGAACATAGACTTGTAAACTACACACTTTACCTTCAAACGGTTGTGTTGGGGTATAATGAGTGAAGTATATGTTGGTTTATGGAGAACATAGACTTGTAAACTACACACTCTACCTTCAACTGTCATGATGGTGTGTAATTAGTACAGAAAGAGTTGGTTTATGGAGAAAATATACACTCTACCTTCAAACAGTTGTGTTGGGGTATAATGAGTGTAGTAAATGTTGGTTTATGGAGAACATAGACTTGTAAACTACACACTCTACCTTCAAACGGTTGTGTTGGGGAATAATGAGTGTAGTATATGTTGGTTTATGGAGAACATAGACTTGTAAACTACACACTCTACCTTCAACTGTCATGATGGTGTGTAATTAGTACAGAAAGAGTTGGTTTATGGAGAAAATATACACTCTACCTCCAAACAGTTGTGTTGGGGTATAATGAGTGTAGTATATGTTGGTTTATGGAGAACATAGACTTGTAAACTACACACTCTAACTTCAAACGGTTGTGTTGGGGAATAATGAGTGTAGTATATGTTGGTTTATGGAGAACATAGACTTGTAAACTACACACTCTACCTTCAACTGTCATGATGGTGTGTAATTAGTACAGAAAGAGTTGGTTTATGGAGAAAATATACACTCTACCTTCAAACAGTTGTGTTGGGGTATAATGAGTGTAGTATATGTTGGTTTATGGAGAACATAGACTTGTAAACTACACACTCTACCTTCAACTGTCATGATGGTGTGTAATTAGTACAGAAAGAGTTGGTTTATGGAGAAAATATACACTCTACCTTCAAACAGTTGTGTTGGGGTATAATGAGTGTAGTAAATGTTGGTTTATGGAGAACATAGACGTGTAAACTACACACTCTACCTTCAAACGGTTGTGTTTGGGTATAATGAGTGTAGTATATGTTGGTTTATGGACAACATAGACTTGTAAACTACACACTCTACCTTCAATTGTCATGATGGTGTGTAATTAGTACAGAAAGAGTTGGCTTATGGAGAAAATATACACTCTACCTTCAAACAGTTGTGTTGGGGTATAATGAGTGTAGTAAATGTTGGTTTATGGAGAACATAGACTTGTAAACTACACACTCTACCTTCAAACAGTTGTGTTGGGGTATAATGAGTGTAGTAAATGTTGGTTTATGGAGAACATAGACGTGTAAACTACACACTCTACCTTCAAACGGTTGTGTTGGGGAATAATGAGTGTAGTATATGTTGGTTTATGGAGAACATAGACTTGTAAACTACACACTCTACCTTCAACTGTCATGATGGTGTGTAATTAGTACAGAAAGAGTTGGTTTATGGAGAAAATATACACTCTACCTCCAAACAGTTGTGTTGGGGTATAATGAGTGTAGTAAATGTTGGTTTATGGAGAACATAGACTTGTAAACTACACACTCTACCTTCAAACGGTTGTGTTGGGGTATAATGAGTGTAGTATATGTTGGTTTATGGAGAACATAGACTTGTAAACTACACACTCTACCTTCAACTGTCATGATGGTGTGTAATTAGTACAGAAAGAGTTGGTTTATGGAGAAAATATACACTCTACCTTCAAACGGTTGTGTTGGGGTATAATGAGTGTAGTAAATGTTGGTTTACCTAGTTTGTCACTCATACTGCCAGCCATGATTCTCGCTATCACCAGATCTTCTGTCTCATCAATCTTCACAGTGATACCCTGGCAACAAACAATTGATATATGAACATATTACATCACATACATCTCTAATGGGGAATTTCTCTTTTGAATTAACATTGTACAAGCATGTTGTTTTTTTAATTCGGCATTTCCAATTTAAGAAAGAGCACAGACATTGCATGTGGGTTCAGGAACAGTGCATTATAATGCCCCAGATGTAAAACAAGAGGCACAAATG
Source organism: Panopea generosa (assembly GCA_029582155.1). Lineage (NCBI taxonomy): Eukaryota > Metazoa > Mollusca > Bivalvia > Adapedonta > Hiatellidae > Panopea > Panopea generosa. Next base: position 36,177,061 of record CM055911.1, on the reverse strand, counting down.
CGTTTAAGTCACTCACCCAATGCCACACATCACTTCTTTCAAATTCTGAATGGACAAAGCCCATGAAGAATTTATAGATGAGAAAATGAGAATTATCATTTCATAGCATTCCCATGTAAAAATCAGTATTGGGCCTTAATGCTTGTTTATTTGATTAAACTTGAGAGCCCGACTCATAAGGATAATTTATATGAACAACTTTTGTACATCAGTTCTTGAGATTTTTTATAAAATCACAATTTTATCAACTTCTTACCAGATACTGACCCATTATATATATAAAATCCACTTTAAGGTAGTTTGTGATATTCCTACTTGATTTTTTTACATCTGGAGTATATTATCAATAATATTATGTACACTTATACTATGATGTCTCAGCTTGTTTTTTTTTAAATAGAGTTCCCCAGTTTCTCGTTAACAATGCCCCCTGGTGGTACATTTTTTTTGACAATTTTCGTCATTTTTTCCCTTGATAAAATGGTCATTATTAATTGATATTGTTTTAATAACATTTTTAAATTACTTACTTTATTTCCTGTGGTGAGATAATAACTTTTATACAGATAAAACGCTAATTATGTACCATTTACATCTAATCATTATGACGGGGTTGATATAAAAGCTGGTTTAAAAATAACCAAATTTTGAACATTCACGCCTGATTGCACACAAAAGCTCTGGTACAAGTTCTCAAATTTGACAAATATCAAACTTTATTCATTTCACTACAATATGACAATATGAACAAGAGGGCCAAGATGGCCCTATACCGCTCAGCTGATTGACCTTGAGTCACCCAACTTAGGTAGATTATATAATACAGAAATTACAGAAAGACAAGATGGGCAAGTAGTTAGAATTTTGATTTGTTTTGAAGATGTAACAGATGCTTAGAAGAGTTCAAACTTGGTAGAGGTTCACCCATGGTAAATGTCAGTGAAATTACATCAAATCAGGTCAGTAGATTCTGACAAGAAGGCTCTGAAGTTTTAACTATAGCTGCCTATATATTTGGAGACTGTTCCAAACCTAAGTTTTCAAACTAACATAAAAATCCAGTTCCACCACAAAACTAACTTGTTTTGTTTGAGAACATTTTCAAACTATAGCATCAGACTAAACTTTTGTGCATGAAAAAATCCACAGTTCCAGCACAATAAATATTCCTGTGAGTTTCAAACACAAGTCTTCCCAAAGTTTATCGCTTGAAAGAATCTTTGTCGCAGCGCAGTCACCCAAGGAACATGTCTGTGAAATTATTTTAAAATCGAGCCAGTACTTTCTGACAAGAAGATTTTTTAAGTTTTAACTATAGCTTATATAGTAAACTAACCCCACCCTATGGCCGCCAAGTTTTTTGACGAATCAAGATGGCTTGAACAAACTTGGTAGAGGGTCACCCAAGGAACATTTCTGTTAAATAATATAAAAATTGGCCCAGTGGTTTCAGAGGAGTTGTTAAAAACTAAAAGCTAACGACGGATGACACACGACGGGCACCAGGCGATCACAAAAGCTCACCTGTGAGCTAATAAAAAGAGGGGGTGAAATAAACTTGAACTTAAATTAAACAAGAGGCCCAAGAGGGCCTGAGGACGCTCTACTGACTCATAGTGGCCATAGCACTTGTTGAAATTCTCCTATGCAATAGAAATATTGGGGCGGGGTCATTTTTAACCCTAGGGACACGATTTGAACAAATGTAACAAAACTATAGTTGTTCATCATTACTACATAATCATTTTGAAAATATGCTGGGCCATTCATGAGAAGAAGATTTTGTAAGTTTTGGACTAATTTAGTAATAGCAGCCATCTTGAATTTCAGATCGAAAAAAAAAAAAATCTTCTGTATAGTCTCCTATGCAACAGAAACATGCATGTGAAGTTTCAGTTTAATTGACCGAATGGTTTCAGAATAGATGAAAGAAAAAGAGAATTTTCTGTTTTCCCATAGAATCCCTATGTAAAATTCTAAGTCCCCTTACAGGGCCCCTATAAATTTTAGCCCCTAAATTCTTATCTGCAATCAAACCCCTACACATAGGGATAATTTATGCAAAATATGAACAAATCTGACATACCGGATATTAAGAAAACGATTTTAGTAAATCCAAATTTGTACCCTTTTGGGGCCCCTCCTGACCCCTTAAAATAGAAGAACCCATTCATTTTTACAAATCTGAATCTCCTTCACCAAACAATGCTTCTGTGAAGATATAAGCGAAATCATTTCCATTTAATAAAAAAAAAATAAAAATATAATGACATGTCTCCCCTAATTGAACCCTCGGGGTGGGGTCATTTTTAACCTGAGAGACACCATTTGAACAAATCTAACAATACTATAGTTGGTCATCATTACTACATAACATTTTGAAAATCTGTTGGCCGTTCATGAGAAGAAGTTTTGGACTATTTTTAGTAATGGTGGCCATCTTGAATTTCAGATCGAACAAATCTGACATACCGGTTGTAAGGACGATTTTAGTAAATCCAAAAAAAAATTTGTACTCTTTAGGGGCCCCTCCTGACCCCTTAAGGCAGTGGAACCCATTCATTTTTACAAATCTGAATCTCCTTCACCAAACAATGCTTATGTGAAGATATAGGCAAAATCATTTCCATTTTAAAAAAATAAATAAAAAATATATTATAATGCCATGTATCCCCTAATTGAACACTCGGGGCGGGGTCATTTTTATCCCTAGGGACACCATTTGAACATATCTAATAATGCTATAGTTGGTCATCATTACTACATAAACATTTTGAAAATCTGTTGGGCCATTCATGAGAAGAAGATTTTTTAGTAACGGCGACCATCATGAATTTCAGATCGCAAAAAAAATAATCTTCTGTATAGTCTCCTATGCAACAGAAACATGCATGTGAAGTTTCAGTTTAAATGGCCTAGTCGTTTCAGAGAAAGTGCTGCTAACAGACGACAGACAACAGATGACGGACGACAGACAACGCACCATCGCATAAGCACTTCTGGCCTTTGACCAGTAGAGCTAAAAATGAAACACTACAAAGTTTTTAAGTGTTTCATATCAAACTAACCTTGTGAAGTACAATAAAAGCAATATGACACTCAGTATCAACTTACCAGTGGTTCAGTGTCACTCTTCATGATTCCCACCAATCGTATTTCGTCCGACACATTCTGGAACACAGGGGGTGGGTCTAACACTGGCATATGTTCATTAACAGGTATATCTTCAAAGTTTCTATCTACAATGTCGTCATGAGCATTCAACAAGGCCTGAAACAACAGCATGTTTAACAACTCAATTAAATAAAGTAGCGTGGCTAGATCCACCCGGACATTTACAAAACATTTCCACTAAATATACCAGAGTGTGTAAGCTGACCAATCGTGGCAGTCAAAACAAAATTTATGTAAGTTATACAATCAATTAAACATCTTAAAACCAGTAACAGACTAACTCAAGGATGCTGATGGAAAAACAGTTAATGAGCTGGGTAGTTCTCAGTTATTCAGCAATTCAGTACCATGGAACTTTGATTATAATTTGTAATAAAAATAAAGCTTATTTGACATGTTTGTTGTGTTAATACTTTTAGATATGATCTGAATGAATAGTAAAGATAGTTCTATGGAGACATGGTCAGAAAGAAAAAAATTACAACATTTTTAAATTGAAAAATGCCAGTTTTGACAGGGTCCATTTTGGGACATTTTACCATCAGTATATACAATAAAGTTGTATTGTTACTTTCCGATGGATTATAAAGTCATTATTTATGGTAACTGTAAAACCATAAATAAAATTAAAATATAAGCATCTCTAAAAGACTAAAATGACGATAAAAAGTTGATTTTAATAGAAATTAAATTCTGCATATGGACGTTACGGTGTCGGTCAATTTTTGTATGAAACTCTGGCATCTATTTTTAGACAATACAAGCATGGACAACATCATTTGCATGTGGGGGTGTTAGGTTGTTTGTTTAAAGTTACCTTGTAAAGTACAGTGATATACAGGATTTCACAATAAAAAAATATCACCAAACTTTCCTCAATGTATGAATGTCGGTCAATTTGTAACGTCCAAAACGAATCGTCGTAAATTATCAATTTTATGATCGTATCATATCTAACACCCCTCAATGGATAAATAAACGTGTCCAAAAACGCGTCATCAGTTTGTGTGTACACAACTCTACCACCAGCAGGGAGAATATAGAGGTAAGTGTTGTCAGTCAATCAAAAAGTCAGAGTAACGTCCAGAACATTTCATCACTCTATTGATAAAAAATCTAAAGTGAATCGATGTACTATTGTGATGATTGCAAACAATAAAAAATGGATGTTAATCGAAAGAAAAGACGGAAATTGCCGTATTGACGCAGCTAGCGGTCCGTGTTATGTCTGTAAATCAAATGAGTATATGGACGTTATACCTTGACATTTTATCGTGTTTTGGATGTTACTATTTGACATGGTCAACTTGTCTATACCAAATGTCCTACGCTTTAATGTAATTAATAACCATGATGTATACCCCAGTATTTGATATCATACCATTTTCTCTGTAAATGAACACAACAATTCTAGTTTGTCTATTCTGTCACCAAATATCTCCTTCGTCGTGTTTTTAACGTTACGTTTGCGGACGTTAGGTAATGTTGTGGATGTGACATTGACATTTGTTTCTACTTGAATGTGTAACATCCAAAACTGATTTTATATTATCTCTAATTGAAATAATATGAGAGACAAGAAGATTAACAATTAATTATCCTTTTTTGGTAGAAATTGAGTTGACCTAAGTATGAGTTTGCCAGTACTCCCGATAAATAAGAAATATTATCAATTCATGGATGTTTTCTTTGTTATGGATGTATTTGACACAAGAATTTTGGAACAAACAATTATGTGTTAAAGTCTGAAACATAAATTACTAATTAATTGATCTAAGTTTACAAAATATCCTTTAGAATGTTATTCTCATGTTAACAGTTTAATTTTTAAAAATTTAATTGTAAATAATAATGCTTAGTACCAGTATTAATGATATAAAATATATATATATTAAAAACATTAACTACAAACGATACTTATTTTGTTCTCTTAATTACTTTAAGAAAATCTCATGCCCATAATTATGTTGCTTTATCATTTAATTTAAATAAATACAGACAAAAAATAACTACAAATTTATCAAGAAACATTTTTTTATGTCCAGGTTGATCAATGGCCATGGGTTTGTTAATTAAAACCATTTCCTCGAGTGTGGAGATCTTTGGCAGCTCTAGGAGGCCAGGCACAGTGATCTTTGAGGATATTGTGAGTGTTATCTCCTCTCCAGATTTGGCTACGAGTGGACTTAGGAGATTCTTCTATGTATTCAAAGGTAAGAACAGTGCCAATACAATTTAATATCAGTTTAGATAAAATAAAAGTAAATTGCCTTCTTACTCTCTCCCAGTAGGATTAATATACTAATTATTTACTTTTATAGCGCTATAACTTTGTTATATGTGTACAAATAAACTTTATGACTGTATAAAATACTTAATAATAATATAAAAACTTTCATTTGTGTATTTTCAGACCTTTGAGATGTCTCAGGAAGTTGTGAAGATGCCATTTTAATAGCAACAAAAGATTCTTTAGGGATCAAATGAAGAAAAAACTTTGAAATATTATTCACTGACATATATATGGATATAGTTGATTATTCTTCCAATAAATTTTAATTGCCATTTGTCAGAAGAGACTTGTATACTTTATCAATACCTTTTCTGGTTGGGAGTCTCATTTATATACTGGAGATATACTAAGTGCTGCTAGTCTAGTTCACAAAGTTTTGGAAAGCACTGTAATAATACAGTGAGCAGATAGACGCTTTAAGTGATTTTCTATACTAGTTGGTTGGTGGGGCTCATAAACTTTATTTATAGTATATACTACTAGCAGCCTAGTACACAGATGTTGGGAAATCCTTTTTATAATACAGTTAGCACATGTAGATAAATACTAGAAGTAAGACAACATAATTTATTTATTTCAATATTACTCATATAACCCTTTAATATTACTAGTAGTTGTTCAGTAGTTAGCAGTGAAACGAGTTCAAACCACTAAAGTACAAGTTTAAATATGTATACTAGGATAAAATGTTATAACACATGGCCAAGTGTGATGAGATGTACACTATTAACAACAATTATAAAACAATACAGAAGTAATCTTGTAATTTGTGTATGTTGTGGACGTTATTTTTAAGTTGTGGACGTTACATATTTGCATATTTGTCAATTGTCAAAGAGTAACGTCCATATGAATTGTGACAAACTATTCTGATATATGTATATCAGTTTGAAGTTAATACGAAAAATCACAAGGATATGTTCTCTAATTGAAAGTTTTGAGTACTATTTCGGTTTGTTCGGATATAGATAGCAACACGCTGAACTTTTATCATATAAATTTTGAGTAACATCCACAACTACAAAATATATTATATAATTACTTTCGTTCTGGTTATATTTGTTTTTTTCTATAATTATTATTTCATAGGTATTCTCCAGTCTTATCTAATAATCATAAGTTATTGTATTGAAATCACCCAATTAAATGCATGAACTATTGTCAATAAATAAAATGTAACGTCCAAAACCTTGAGGTTACCATACATAAATTTTGATTTACATGATTTTTTTGTCACACACTATCTTTTTATTATTAAAATCATACAGAGGAATGTTTAAACTACATTTTAACACCAAAATATTTACTCTAAGTTATAATTTAATAAATCCATCATTGTGTCTGGAAATTTGCTGAATAACTGAGAACTACCCAGCTACTACAGACAAACATGTACCCAGTACCAGAAAGGGAAACAAGTCATTAATTATAGCTTATCAGTTGATTTTTAAACATCCATATATATTAGAATAATACAGAAGAATTACTGCTTAAAATGGGTACCCGGTTATAAAAACAACAGCTGTCAGAAGACCAACAAAGCTTGCCGCTGGGTGTCTTAAGTCCAAAAAGGGTCATAACTGTGCCAAAATGCAATCCAGAGTTACGGTTCTTATCTCTGTGTGATCCGTTGATGATGGTAAACACACATACAAAGTTTCATTCATATCCAATGAGTGGTTGCATAGATATCTGAAACTTGTACGCAAAAGTTTAACCTGGGTGTCTACAGACTTCGGTAACCTTTCTGCACAGGTTACTTTTGAAAATGGAGATAGTTTGTAATGGCTCAACTAAGAAGTTTATATAAAGCTTGAATAGTCATCACTGACCTTCACATGGTAATCAGAAAAGATTCTGTCAAGTTCTTCTGCATCAGGGTTGGTGTTCAGCGTATCACCAAGAGCGCGATATGCATCAGCCACATACTTTCCAACATGCTCATTTTCTGGCATCTCGGGTTGGTCTTCAAGTTTATCTTGGACCTGTTTTAAAATGAATAAAATCAAGGACAGTTGATCAAGGATGACTGGAACACAATACATGACTTGGAACCTGTTGGTCAACCTGGATGTTAAGAACAGATTGTATATTGACTTAAATAATGACTTGAAATGGACGCTATAAGGTTATCAGATGGTAGGACACTTCTTGGCTCAAACAATCAATATCTCAAACACATTTTCTAGGGACCAACATGTTTGAGCCATTTAAGTTCGACTGTACAACTTAAATGCAATTATCTTTTTCAAAACATATATTTTTATATAAATCACATTTATTATTAAAAAAGAAACAGTTGTTAATATCTCACCAACTGAACACTTATAAAATTTAATATGATATGTTAAAAATGTGAACGGGTAAAAAATTCACAGATTTTTACCGTAACATTTTTACTTACAGGTGTATTTTAATAAAACTCTGGAAGCCTGTAGTGTACCACTATATATTTGCAGTAAGTCTGCAAAGTTTTGCTGATTTTTCCTTATTAGTTTTCATCCTGATTACTATGGAGACTGATTTATGTTATTAGGGCAGTTTTGCTTCAAACAAGAGTTGCATTGCCAAAACTGCTTCGATTTTTAAATAAAACAGATCCCTGTGTGCTATAATGTATGCTTTTTAACATCTTTTAAGAAAATGGCACCATTTATTAGCATCTCAATATGCAGTCAATAATTTATTGAAACAGCTTTGTGTCGGGCACTGGGCAATGAATGGACAAGTACACAGAATAGAGAGAGTTCTGCTCTTTCTTAGGTCATACACATACTCAAACAGAGAAGCATCTTAAGAGTGTATACAGTGAATTTAATACAAGTGGAATCAAATAACTAGCAAACTTATTTACACAAAGCTGTGCTCATACCAAGACTGCAGTGGTGAGAAGCATGAGATCTTGAGACTGACTTATATACATTGCATGTTTTGCTTTCTGTTCGATAGAACAAAAACCTTAATAAAATAACAATTTGAACCGCTATATACGTCCTCTGCTATGGCAAATGTATTTTTAACAATTTTATCAGTAATAACCTTAAATAGTTTTGAAGTTGTACTGTGAAAATGGCATATTTAGTAATAGGCACTACTGTATCACCAGGTTGACTTGTGTACAAATATTTGAACCCCACCCCCTGGCCGCCATGTTTTTAGATGAATCACTACGGCTTGAACAAACTTGGTAGAGGGTCACCCAAGGAACATTTCTGTGAAATTAATTTAAAATCGCGCCAGTAATTTCTGACAAGAAGATTTTTTAAGTTTTAACTAATTAAACTTGCCCGCCCCCTGGATGACTTGCCCGCCCCCTCAAGATGACTTGAACAAACTTGGCAGAGAGTCACCCAAGGAACATTTCTGTGAAGTTATACCAAAATTGGCCCAGTGGTTTCTGACAAGAAGATTTTTAAAGTGTTTACTATAGCTTATATAGTAAACTAATCCCTACCCCTGGCCGCCATGTTTTTTGAAGAATCACTACAGTTTTAACAAATTTGGTGAAGGGTCCTCCAAGGAACATTACTGTGAAATTATTTTAAAATCAAGACAGTAGTTTCTGACAAGAAGATTTTTAAGTTTTTACTAATTAAACTTGCCCCGCCCCTGGCGGCCATGTTTTTTGACGAATCAAGATGGCTTGAACAAACTTAGTAGAGGGTCACCAAAGGAACATTTCTGTGAAGTTATATCAAAATTGGCCCAGTGGTTTCAGAGGAGAAGTAGTAAGAAGCTAAAAGTTAACGACGGACGACAGACGACGGCCAACAGCTGACAGACCACGGACACCAGGAGATCACAAAAGCTCACCTGTGAGCCTTTGGCTCAGTTGAGCTAAAAATAGAAAGGGTGTCTGGGGAGGGTTAAGGGGGCAGCAATCCTAATTTGGGGGGTCCAGGGGGATTTCAGACATATGAAGGGCCCTCAAAATTTATGGACTCTCTTGAAAGTAATTTTAGCTATTTTTTATGCATTTGAGCATTAAAATGATTTGACTTCCTACTTAATATTAGAAGCATCTACAATTATTCTGATCTCATGGTATGAAATGACTAAAAATCACACATCATGTTGAATAAATTATTTTAACTATCAAAATAATTATCATAGTCAAAAAAAAAATATGCGTGGTTCTGGTTTCATTGAAATTAAAAATAGGAAAGGTACATGTAGTTGGGCTTTTGGTTTCAATTTTAAGAGAATAGGATAGGTAGGTAACTTTTCTTTTCCTTCCAGACAATAGGGAGAGTAGGTATTTAATGTATTTTTGGCCAGGTAGAAAAAAAAATTTGACAGCAAAAAGTAGGGTAGGTAGGGAAACCATCACACCTATTTTTTATTTTGACCAGTAGAAAAAAGAAGTACACCAGATTAATTTTAAAATTCATTGAAACTTGTAAAACACACTACATAATTTCATTGTTCAACTGTTGCTATCAACTTCAGAAGTCCTGTCATCTGTTGGAAGTCCACATACTTTAGAAAATGTTAAAACCTCATCTCTGACCAGCCGTTGAATGTCCTCCCGACTGACTGGTCCATCAAAACTACCTGTTGCTTTGAAGCAGGAAGACTTCTTGTTTCTCTTGTTCTAATTCTGCTGACTTAAGGGAAGTCTTCTTCATGGTTTTTCACCAAGCCATGTCTTTACAGATGCCTTAATTAAGGATTCAGCTTCCTCCGTGCCAGGAGCTGGCCCATTTATTGAACCCTGCAACAATGCCTGCATCATGTCATCCTTAAGGGTGGACCTTGAGCGAGTCTTTACCCTTTTCACACAGCTTGACCCCCTCTTGGGCCATGCATTGGAGACTGGTGTTGACAATATTATGTCTGCAATCACACTAATCAGGGGTTAGAAATGAGCTGCCCAAACACCATTCTGTTGCTGTTAGAGTACATGGTGCATTGTCTGGATGGCATTCGTCTTTCCAGACCAACATGTCATACTTCAGATAATTCTGTTTTTATCTCATCCTGAACTTCTTGCGCAATGCCAATGTCAAGACTCCAAAGCTATACAATCCAGCCAAGAGAACTGGGCAATATGATAAATAAATGCAGTCTATGATAGCCTTCAAATATCTAGAAAAGTGCAACTAGTCAACTATATTTCAAATATTAAAAAAAAAAAAAAAAAATTATCTTATATTGTTCATTTTAAATCCTATATTTAAATCATGATATTACTGCCAAAGAAAATTATACGCTGAAACTACACAACCAAAAAGCAATACGTTTATTACTATAATACCCCACCCGCATTTTTCTTTACCTTAAACTCGATTTAAATATTGTTGTTGTTTGGTGAAGAGCTAATGAAAAATGCAGGACCTGGTGCTAGAGTGCACACAACAATAAGTTCACAGATGGATGACGGACACAGGGAGATCAAAACAGCTCACCTAGAGCTTTGCTTAGATGGGCTAAAAAATACTCAACTACCTACAGTGTCCCAGATAAGAATTGACTGAATAGGGTGAAAACTCTTCAAAATTAAAATAATTCAGTGAAATATTGTAATGAAAGATTTAATTAGGTGATTTTCACTCAGTAAATTTACAATAATATCAGTATTGTATCAAATGTGACTAAACGAACTGGATTCTTCCTGTACAAATGCTGCTGCCTGCAACTCAGAATTTCTGGTCTAAATCATTGTTGTCAATATTAAATAATATTGTTTTGAAACTATTTCTTGAAAAAATTGGTGATGGGCAGGGCTCGAATTTAAGCACTCGCCACTCGCAAAATGCGAGCTGTTTTTTGAAAATGCGAGTTGAAATTACTCAAGCTGGCATTTTTTTGCGAGTGGATTTGAAGTTGAGAAAATTACTTACTATATTCATTTTATTGATTTTTGAAAAATAAACAAGTATTATCCCGGTAAAAATAACGAGTTCTTGTCAGTTTTATCCAATTTCTTTTGCTTCTCGCGCCAAATTACCCCCTATCAGCATGATTGTCAATGCCATGTATTAAATAGTTAATATGAGAAGACTGCGTCCAATTGTTTTTGATCTCAAGTTCATTCTGCAAAAATGATGTAAAGTTAAAACCCGTCAACAACATAATGAGTAGACTGCGTCTAGTTTGATCTATCGCGCACTCACTCTATAAAATAAAAGTAAAGTTGAAACCCGTCAAATTTATTGTTTACATATTTTGTCAGCTGTTAAAATGGCTGATAAAATAACATCTTTTTTCCATTGAACCGACGAATGAAAGTGAGTCCCAACAAGAAAAAAGAGAAATAATCCTTCCGTTAATACTGTAATGAAATGGGAGCGACAGCTCAGTATCACACTGGGCTATAAACTTGACAATGACAAAATGGTGTTAGTTGTAGAAACCACGCGATCGACAGATCATCCAAAGTAATTAAACTATATTGCTATGATATCACAGCATTTACACATGTTAAACAACCGTCCTTGGCTAGATCTAGATCTAATTTTAAAACGAACGGCCATTGGCATTATTAATTCTATAAATAAAAATGTGTGTATGTCTCGATCTCAGTCTCTGTACACATGTTATCGTTGAATCTATGATTCATATTTTTGTTTAGTTAAAAGTGTTTATTTATGATATATCATTGTATGCATTTATTTAAGGTAGTATAATAAGTAACAAAGACAACTTTATTTTTTAAGAACTGCTATGAAATTGAAATACCTTAACATATATAATAACCTTGATACCATTGTTTATAAAATAAATACAAGCTAATAATGCATATTAAATAATATGCGGGCTTTGAAACAATTAATTTTGGACTACAAGTTTCTGGGAAAATTGGTTTGGCTAGTTGGTTTCAAATTTGGCCAGTTGAAATTTTAGGCACTGGCCAAAATTGCCAGTGCACAAAAAAGTTAAATTCTAGCCCTGGATGGGGACAAGAAGTAACTCAAAATTGTACACTGATTTGAATAAGAACGTGTTTTTTCCATTGCAAGCTGAGATTTTTGTTCTCACTTTGATATTTTGTCAAAGTGTGTGATCTTAATCATGTATATGCTTTCAGGAGTACCTATGAATAATATGCAGCTCCTCTATGAGAAGATTGAATGGTACTCGTCTCTACTTTCATTCTGATTATAGCCTGTGAGGTACAAACCGTAATAACCCGGAACTGATTTATCTGACTGTTTCCCACAGGAACTGTTAAACAGTTGTTTGGATACACATTATTAACAATGTTTTGCAAATTATTTGCATAACAGGTACGATTAAAAATTATATTGTTTGCTTTTTCAATAAATTTATTGAGTGAAATATGCAAATACACAGCTATTCTACCTGATTTATTTTTCAAGATGAAACCTAAACACAACTTTTATTTTTTAGGCCTTATCAAAAATTACTTGCAGAAAGCCAAACAACGTAAACCCTGCAATGTCATTGCAGAAAGAACAACAAATAAAAAGAGTACATACATCAACAATAGTCTGTAACTGGGCATCGGCTAGAAATCGATTAAGAAAATCTATCTCACTGTCATCTGCATCTGTGGAATCTTGAAGATGGTCGAGGTTGTTGTGCAGAACTCGTATGGCCACTATGGATTAAGAAATCCATGTAATATCAGTATTGAATGTCAAGAATAATGTTAATTACATTAATAGGTCAATCACAGGACTATCTTCATGATAGACATGATAAAGAATGTAAGTTTCTATAAAAAAAAACTGACATGACTTGCCAGTTTTTTAAATATAAGTGAAAGAAAAATGAAACAGATTCATCTATCATATTGATAAGTACTGATGAAATTTATCAATCATGCACTTTTTAAAATTTGAATCATAGATAATATCAAATGTGCGAAAATAGGACGACTTTCAACAATTTACTAAAATTAAGCCTCTCTACAAAATAGAAATGAAAAAAGGGTTTGCATACAAACTAGTATATTCAAATTTCATATTCACATAACTATATATATATAATTTTCAGAAATAGTGTAAAGTGAAAAATACCGCTGTGCCTTATTCAGGCAGGAAAATATCTACTAAGTGCCTTATTTGTCTGTTCCCAACATTATTTTCTCCCCTGCAAGGTCCAACATATCATTACTTGGTGTCGCAGCCTATTGGGCTAATATTATAATATCACATGAATGTAAAGTTCTCATTGAATTTACATGTTATAAATCAGTGATACACAAGCCCACACACCTTCAATCCTTGGAAACAAGGCAGATGTTAATACTCGTGAGAATGTGAACAAACACCTTCAATACTTGCATACAAGGCAGATGTTAATATGTATGAGAATGTGAACAAATACTCTCAATCCTTTGAAACAAGGCAGATGTTAAAACTAGGGAGAATATGAACAAACACCCTCAATCCTTGGAAACAAGGCAGAGGTTAATACTAGGTTGAATGTGAACAAACACCCTCAATCCTTGGAAACAAGGCAGATGTTAATACTCGCGAGAATGTGAACAAACACCCTCAATCCTTGGAAACAAGGCAGATGTTAATACTCGCGAGAATGTGAACAAACACCCTCAATCCTTGGAAACAAGGCAGAGGTTAATACTCGCGAGAATGTGAACAAACACCCTCAACAAACACCCTCAATCCTTGGAAACAAGGCAGAGGTTAATACATGCGAGAATGTGAACAAACATCCTCAATCCTACGAAAAAAGGCAGATGTTAATACTTGCGAGAATGTGAAGCAATATAAATAAAAACAGATACCTGCACCAGAGTCGTCTTCCGCGGACGCAGCAGGCATCTTTGTTGCCAATGGATTCGACAATTTGACAGCTTTTTTCCTTGCTTTGTGATATTTCAAATGATCTATATAACAAAAGGGCTGATTGTTATAGGTATAAAGATTTGTGTTCAGTTAAAAAATGTGGTAACTAGAACTGTTTCTAACATGGGTAAGTTTTCGCTTATCAAAGACCTTAATTAAAAGTATTTAATTGTTCGTTTGCCGCTTCCGGTCGACCCACAACAATCCTGCTGGTCAGGAAATGTTTTTTATTCAATCAAATCATTTTAGGTCATTATGACACTAATTTTCTCTGACTGATTACAACAATATAAAATAATAAAAAAGAAATATACCTACCTACCTACCCCTACATGATATGGGTCGGAAATGACAAACAAACTATGTTTTAAGGGTGGCCGAAGAGATAACCTTTAAATACATTCTTTCTCTAATAAAAGTAGTACTATGCAATATTACATACTTGTTATTTTCAGCTCTTCATGCAATAACATTCTAAACAGTTCTTAATTTCATTTTTTTATTTTTTTGAGAAGATCATAATAAAATAACTCATTGAAGAAAGCAAAAATGGCCATATTTAAACAGGTTTGCTCCAGTACAAACACTGATCTGAAGACAAAGCAGAAGAAATGTAAACAAACTTTTCTGGACTGCATATATCATTATTGTCTGTGCAGGAAGACGATGCTCTTCAATGATTTGAACATGATTTATGCAACCGTCAAGTGAAATCATACACAGTCACCAGTTCCTCAGACAAAAATCATAACTGAAGTTGATAGACGTATCGGCAGGTTTACGTATTTGGTCAGGGAGATTGATCCTTTGAACTGCAACCCAGAGTTATTGTCTCGTTGTATTTTGTTGATGATGCTGAACACACATGTGAAGTTTTCATTCATATCAAATGGGTAGTTGCAGAGATAAAAAACTTTAACCTGAAAAACCAGCGCCGAAGTTAGTACAATGGGCTTTGAATTGTCGAGCTCAAAATATGTATGCTCTTCAGGATTTGTAAATGTAATGCATTCCTGTTTTACATGAATACATAAAATGTGATATATACACTCGGGTCCTGATATAATGGGGTACAGGGGAACCAAATAATCTTATTCTAGTGTAATAAATAAAACATTTTGTTTAATATTTAACTTGTTTTTTCATAGTTAACATATATATCTAAATGTCGGCCGACCACATTTTCCTTGTGTACTCCTGCTCTTCCATTTGTGTCTGATTAAATTGAGTATCAAATGTTGTGCCCATATATTTCTTGAACCAGCCAAATCCATCAATTTATGCCAGAATGTTACTTTTTTTTGATTAGGCAAATATGTCAATCAAATCAGCTATGTCCCCTGTTATCCATCATTACAGATGATATTTTGATATATCCTTTCAGAAGTTATTGATTGGAAACCAATATGACCTCATATAGAAGGACAAGTGTAACAATAAATGCAATTTTACTCTTCTTTGAATGTTTGGGCATAACATACATTTATTTCAGGGCATAACATAATGTTGCAGATACATTTGTTTCAACTTGTACCATGAATGGTCTTCTATGTGGCATGTGTTTAAATGGAGTTTATGGATCACAGAGCTCATTTACACTGTAAGTAAACCCATCTTTATATGCTATCAAATTCTTGATGGGAAGCTATATAAGCAGTCAATATATATGGTACATTTGTACTATTGCGGTTCAAATGATCAATCTCCCGGCCAAATACTTAAAACCAGTCGGTACGTCAACCAACATTGATTTTTGTCTGAGGAACTGGTGACTGTGTATGATTTCAGTTCGCGGTTGCATAAATCATGTTCAAATCATCGAAGACACGAGCATCGTCTTACTGCACAGACAATAATGATAAATGCAGTCCGGAAAAGTTTGTTTACATTCTCATTTCCTGTTTCAGAAATATAGTCGGCCATTTTAACTTTGAAAACAAGTATGTTTTGAAGCATTTACGCGTAAAGTACATGTAATGCTAAAGAACGTGCCTAGATTGTAGTTGTTGTGTTTAATATTTACCTGTATGTGATAAAGATATCGTAGAACGTCTTCGAAAAGTATATAAAAGCACGAAATATCACACCTGAATATCAGCTTCTGACGCGGTTTATATCCCACACCTGATGTCACGTGACTCCAAATATGTAACTTGGTGTCCCATTGGTCTAATTTTTATTCTAAAAATAAATCACATAGGTGAGATTCCTCAACAGCCGCAAACTCCACTCTACTTCCGGTTTGGAGAAAGTGAACACTCATGCATTTGACTACCATTTTGTTTATTATGTTAGGCATAGTACCACCATTGCAAAAAGAAAGTGCTTCCGTGGGGTAGCGTGGGATAGTCGCATAATGGCGGTTATAAATAATCCTCATTTCTTCTTCTTTAAAAATGCTCATTTTTTTATTTGAATGGCATCATTGATGTATTTTGAACATTTTGATAGCATTGTCATGTTTAAATTGTAAATTTAGAAGAAAAAAAAATGATGCTTGGAAATTGGGGTATGAATACATGATTTCGGAAGTCTACTTTCACTTTGTCAACAGTGTACATGCACACTGAGCAGAAAAAAATCTCTTATATGACACATGACACCTACTATTCTTATCATATTTTGATAGTGCAGAGGTTGACAAACAGTAAACTGTAGGTTTCACTTCTTTCATTTGGGGTTCTCTATAAATGACAAGCCTTCAAACTTTTATTATTTACCATAGAATAAAGAACAAAAAACAATGGTGGGGTTACACCTGCAGGTTACAACAGCCGGTGGCTCCCGCATAAACAACAATCGTAAATCTCGGTAAAAACCAGGTGACTGCGTATTATATACTATTGCGTGAAAAGGGCATGCATATTGAATGTACAAGAATAAAATACTTCAGAAAAAACACACACACAAATTACAGCTGACATCTTCCATATATCTATAAAGTAAACAGAGTGAACTACATAACTATATGCATAGGGCCTAAAAAACTAAGACAGATGCGTGGCTGAAGCCAAAACCATATTAGGCCCTTCACACCAAGCAAAAAGGTCCCTTTTTCTGCTATATGTCCTTTGGCGACTTTTCACATATATTTCACGTCTGTAAAAGACTTCAAAGCAAAAATGCACAAAACACCCAAATGAATTTACCAAAAAATAAGAACTTAGTAAATTCTTACTTTGCATCCATTTCGTGTATTAATGAAGATGCTATTCAACTTCCTCCAATTTCATTGAAAACTCATAATGTTCTTGATAATGTTCTAATGGAAACAGTAGCAGAAGTAGAAGATGTAATCTCTCATTGAATCCATATAAAGCAAGTGGGCCGGATATTATAAGTATTAAAATGTTAAAAGGAGTTGCCAAATCAGTATCTAACCCATTAACATTATTATTTAATCGCTCTCTGTCAGAAAGTATTTTTCCAAATAGATGGAAGAAAGCAAATGAAATTCCTATATTTTAAAAAGGAGATAAAGCCATGGTTAATAACTATAGACCAGTGTCGTAATTAAGCTGCACTGGAAAAGTATTAGAAAGATATGTGTTAAAATATTTGTATCCTTTTTTACTTAGCAATAATTTATTATATAAATATCAATCGGGGTTTGTACCTAAACACTCGACAAATTTTCAACTCATTAATAAATATCATCATATATACCAATCATTTAACAGTAAACAGTATTCCTGAATATTTTTGTGACATTTCTAAAGCATTTGATAGAGTCTGGCACAAAGGTTTATCATTTAAACTAAAAGAAAATGGTGTTAGTGGCAATATGCTCAACCATCTTAGTGACAGAAAACAAAGAGTGGTGATTCAAAAGTGTAACTCTGATCTCAAATCTATATCGACAGGCGTTTCTCAAGGCCATTACTGTTTCTTAGTTTCGTCAATGACATAACAGAATCATTTTTAAGTTTAACAAGATTGTATACGGATGACAGTTCACTTTTCTGTTCAGCCGCAATTCTTCAAGATATACAAGGAATTATAAATCATGATTTGAAAATGATCTCTAAATGGGCCAGATAAAACTGAAACTATGCTATTTACATTTAATCAATGTGAGCCTTTGCCTCAACTTACGTTTAATAACAACCTTTGTAGATAAACACAAGTATTTCGGATCCACGTTAAGTAACAATGGTAAATGGGATACTCATATAGAAAATTAAAAATGATAACATTGAAATTTACCCTAAGTAGAAATGCCCTAAATCAAATTTACTTATTATATGTTTGATCCCTTTTTGAATATTTTTTAATTGTTTGGGATGGATGCCCAAATCATATTGCTGAATCACTTGAAAAATTACAAAATGAAGCAGCAAGAACTGTAACCGGATTAATAAGATCAGTTAACAAAATTTTTATACAGTGTGTGGACGGGTTTCTCTTAAAGAAAGGAGAAATCAACAAAAACTTATGTTCATGTACAAAGCCACAAATAATATGGTTCCTTCCTATATAAGCGACTTTATCCCTCCTTTGACTCGCAACACTACTGGTTATCAATTAAGAAATTCAGATAATGTAGCAACCCCTTACTGCAGAACTGAAATAAGTAGGCAGTCTTGTATACGTTCTCCGAAAGCATACTGGAACAAGTTAGACCCAGCAGTAAGAGCGATAGACTCAAGTATATATGCATTTAAAAATAATATAAGAATGTCTCCCCAAAAACCTCCAGATACTTGCCAACTCTGCATGCTAGAATCAGAAATAACTGCAGTAGTTTGAATAGTGATATGTATTTAAACCATTAAAAATAATCCTGTCTGTACTTGTGGATATCTGACTGAAGATGCTGAGCACTACTTTTTTAAATGTGACTTATATGTAGCTTCAAGAATTGAGTTTTTTATCAATTAGAGCATTCCACCCAATAGGTTAAAGGTTAATATTATATGGCAACTCTAATCTTGTATACGATGAAAATACTAAAATATTTAAAGCTGTACAACAGTTTAATAAATTTTCAAAAAGTTTTGAATCCGAGTTCTATTAAGAACTTCTTCATAAAAAGCATTGTTATATCCAATTAGATAAAAAAACAACAACATTTTTTTTTCTGTAACTATTGACAAACATTCATAATCAATATTGATATATAGAATATGTAAACAGTTACTTAAATGACAACAATGCTGAGCATACCGGGTTAACTTTTTTATTGTGTTACAAGTCTCCATAGTGTCTAAATGCATCTAATGCATCCCTATTCCTTTTCCATTCTTCTATTTTTTCTAACCTTATAAGAACTAAATTGAATTGGTATTTCTGATTTTTCTCCTTTATTGGAGATTGAGACGATTTAAACTGTCAACGACCGTCGAGTATGAGCATTTGAAAGAGTCGAGTGCGTATTTTCTGACTGCCAACCGAATCTAACACAGTGACTGTAATTTTATTAAATTTACCATTTGAGCGATGCTGGATCATTTGCGAGTGTTTCCTGGTAACGAAACAGCCGTTTTTTGAAAATGCTATAAAATTTTCTCTCACCGACTTGGCTGTATTATCAAAATACCTCAAACAGAGCGCCATTTGTTCCATAGTAGACGTGTCCGTAGCCTCGTCTGCCATAAAACCAAAGAACGGGGCATTCTTGCATTTAGGCTAGATTTTGCTTACCACATTTGATAATTGCACCAATAATGCTTTTTATTATTTGTCTATTCTTGTTTACTAACGCATCATGTGCAGACGAAACTAATTGGACAATGTCTTGTTTCGTTGCAGATATTTTTGACGTAGTTTTCGTAGTTAGAGTCTGTATGTATCTTGCACTTTAGGTGAGAGTTGATGACCTTGCCAAGATTACTTTGGTCGGATGCTGGTTGCAACACCAGCGATTTTCTCTTATCCAAATAAATGACACGCAATACACTCCGGCAGCAGAATACCGCAGCCAAATGTTAACAAACCAATGGGACTGTATTTTTCTGAACTTTCCGTCGATACACCTTGAAGAATATGAGTGCAAATGAGCATACTAATGACAGGCTATAATATGGCAGTATGAGTAGGTAAATGCCAACAATTAATCAATAACGGTGTTATGAACAAACTCTTACATTGTACAAATATCATTTATACAAAAAATATACACTTAGATCTAATATTTAATGGTAGGGTGACAATCAGGGTCTAGAAAATGATGAACCGGGGCAGTTATTGCAACAAGCAGTGTTGTATACCAATATGTTTGTTAAGGTTTGTAGTTTATGAAACCACCGGCATAAATCGGCATAAGTGGCAGTCATCCGGGAAATTTAAGATGGCCACCAAAATAAAAATTTCAATCCAAATTATGTCAATACTAATTTTATTACACATTTAAAATTCTAACAAGTATTAACAACCTCAGAACCTCTATACAGAAAAATATTTAAAAACAATAGTAATTTAAGTTATTTTTTTTATAAAATTCAAGGTCAAATTCAAGGTCAATGATAAAAAAAACTACTGTGAGTCAAATGTTAAAAATTGTGAAAAATACAATTTTTACCCTAAAAGATTTTATTTTTTAGTAAATTTACTAATATTTTAAGTGTTGGAGGTTTTACTACATCAGAAGCCCATCTTCGAGTTCAGCACCTGTTTCTATATTTGCTAACATAGTGAACAGGTTTTCACAGATGCGCTATTGAAGAATCCACTCGCAGCTGCAAGCTTTGGTACATGACTGTTCGATGCTTGAGCAATCACATTCGTCAGTGCTCAGGTCAGAACAAATACACATCAGGTCACTCGAAAGTTCTGGTGTGGCTACAGTCATGCCATAAGCTATGGTGTATACAAGCACTTCTTGTTGCAATAACTGTCCCGCTCATCATTGTATATAACACTTCTTGTTGCAATAACAGTCCCGGTTCATCATTGTATACAACACTTCTTGTTGCAATAACAGTCCCGGTTCATCATTGTATACAACACTTCTTGTTGCAATAACAGTCCCGGTTCATTATCGTATACAACACTTCTTGTTGCAATATCTGTCCCGGTTCATCATTGTATACCAGTTCATCATTGTTTACAACACTTCTTGTTGCAATAACTGTCCCGGTTCATCATTGTATACCGGTTCAGCATTGTATACAACACTTCTTGTTGCAATAACTGTCCCGGTTCATCATTGTATACAACACTTCTTGTTGCAATATCTGTCCCGGTTCATCATTGTATACAAGACTTCTTGTTGCAATAACAGTCCCGGTTCATCATTGTATACAACACTTCTTGTTGCAATATCTGTCCCGGTTCAGCATTGTATACAACACTTCTTGTTGCAATAACTGTCCCGGTTCATCATTGTATACAACACTTCTTGTTGCAATATCTGTCCCGGTTCATCATTGTATACAAGACTTCTTGTTGCAATAACAGTCCCGGTTCATCATTGTATACAACACTTCTTGTTGCAATATCTGTCCCGGTTCATCATTGTATACAAGACTTCTTGTTGCAATAACAGTCCCGGTTCATCATTGTATACAACACTTCTTGTTGCAATAACAGTCCCGGTTCATCATTGTATACAACACTTCTTTTTGCAATAACTGTCCCGGTTCATCATTGTATACCAGTTCATCATTGTTTACAACACTTCTTGTTGCAATAACTGTCCCGGTTCATCATTGTATACCGGTTCAGCATTGTATACAACACTTCTTGTTGCAATAACTGTCCCGGTTCATCATTGTATACAACACTTCTTGTTGCAATATCTGTCCCGGTTCATCATTGTATACAAGACTTCTTGTTGCAATAACAGTCCCGGTTCATCATTGTATACAAGACTTCTTGTTGCAATAACAGTCCCGGTTCATCATTGTATACAACACTTCTTGTTGCAATATCTGTCCCGGTTCATCATTGTATACAAGACTTCTTGTTGCAATAACAGTCCCGGTTCATCATTGTATACAACGCTTCTTGTTGCAATAACAGTCCCGGTTCATAATCGTATACAACACTTCTTGTTGCAATAACTGTCCCGGTTCATCATCGTATACAACACTTCTTGTTGCAATAACTGTCCCGGTTCATCATTGTATACCGGTTCATCATTGTTTACAACACTTCTTGTTGCAATAACAGTCCCGGTTCATCATTGTATACAACACTTCTTGTTGCAATATCTGTCCCGGTTCATCATTGTATACAACACTTCTTGTTGCAATAACTGTCCCGGTTCATCATTGTATACAACACTTCTTGTTGCAATAACTGTCCCGGTTCATCATTGTATACAACACTTCTTGTTGCAATAACTGTCCCGGTTCATCATTGTATACCAGTTCATCATTGTTTACAACACTTCTTGTTGCATCACTGTCCCAGTTCATCATTGTATACAACACTTCTTGTTGCAATATCTGTCCCGGTTCATCATTGTATACAAGACTTCTTGTTGCAATAACAGTCCCGGTTCATCATTGTATACAACACTTCTTGTTGCAATATCTGTCCCGGTTCATCATTGTATACAACACTTCTTTTTGCAATAACTGTCCCGGTTCATCATTGTATACAACACTTCTTGTTGCAATATCTGTCCCGGTTCATCATTGTATACCAGTTCATCATTGTTTACAACACTTCTTGTTGCAATAACTGTCCCGGTTCATCATTGTATACAACACTTCTTGTTGCAATATCTGTCCCGGTTCATCATTGTATACCGGTTCATCATTGTTTACAACACTTCTTGTTGCAATAACTGTCCCGGTTCATCATTGTATACAACACTTCTTGTTGCAATATCTGTCCCGGTTCATCATTGTATACAACACTTCTTGTTGCAATAACAGTCCCGGTTCATCATTGTATACAACACTTCTTGTTGCAATATCTGTCCCGGTTCATCATTGTATACAACACTTCTTGTTGCAATAACTGTCCCGGTTCATCATTGTATACAACACTTCTTGTTGCAATAACTGTCCCGGTTCATCATTGTATACAACACTTCTTGTTGCAATATCTGTCCCGGTTCATCATTGTATACAAAAAATCGTGTTGCCATTACAGTCCCGGTTCATCATTGTATACAACACTTCTTGTTGCAATATCTGTCCCGGTTCATCATTGTATACAAGACTTCTTGTTGCAATAACAGTCCCGGTTCATCATTGTATACAACGCTTCTTGTTGCAATAACTGTCCCGGTTCATCATTGTATACAACACTTCTTGTTGTAATAACTGTCCCGGTTCATCATTGTATACAACACTTCTTGTTGCAATATCTGTCCCGGTTCATCATTGTATACAAGACTTCTTGTTGCAATAACTGTCCCGGTTCATCATTGTATACAACACTTCTTGTTGTAATAACTGTCCCGGTTCATCATTGTATACAACGCTTCTTGTTGTAATAACTGTCCCGGTTCATCATTGTATACAACGCTTCTTGTTGCAATAACTGTCCCGGTTCATCATTGTATACAACGCTTCTTGTTGCAATAACTGTCCCGGTTCATCATTGTATACAACACTTCTTGTTGTAATAACTGTCCCGGTTCATCATTGTATACAACACTTCTTGTTGCAATATCTGTCCCGGTTCATCATTGTATACAAGACTTCTTGTTGCAATAACTGTCCCGGTTCATCATTGTATACAACACTTCTTGTTGTAATAACTGTCCCGGTTCATCATTGTATACAAGACTTCTTGTTGCAATAACTGTCCCGGTTCATCATTGTATACAACGCTTCTTGTTGCAATAACTGTCCCGGTTCATCATTGTATACAACACTTCTTGTTGTAATAACTGTCCCGGTTCATCATTGTATACAACGCTTCTTGTTGTAATAACTGTCCCGGTTCATCATTGTATACAACATTTCTTGTTGTAATAACTGTCCCGGTTCATCATTGTATACAAAAAATCTTGTTGCCATTACAGTCCCGGTTCATCATTGTATACAACACTTCTTGTTGCAATATCTGTCCCGGTTCATCATTGTATACAAGACTTCTTGTTGCAATATCTGTCCCGGTTCATCATTGTATACAAGACTTCTTGTTGCAATATCTGTCCCGGTTCATCATTGTATACAAAAAATCTTGTTGTAATTACAGTCCCGGTTCATCATTGTATACAACGCTTCTTGTTGTAATAACTGTCCCGGTTCATCATTGTATACAACATTTCTTGTTGTAATAACTGTCCCGGTTCATCATTGTATACAAAAAATCTTGTTGTAATTACAGTCCCGGTTCATCATTGTATACAACACTTCTTGTTGCAATATCTGTCCCGGTTCATCATTGTATACAAGACTTCTTGTTCCAATAACAGTCCCGGTTCATCATTGTATACAACGCTTCTTGTTGCAATAACTGTCCCGGTTCATCATTGTATACAACACTTCTTGTTGTAATAACTGTCCCGGTTCATCATTGTATACAACACTTCTTGTTGTAATAACTGTCCCGGTTCATCATTGTATACAACACTTCTTGTTGTAATAACTGTCCCGGTTCATCATTGTATACAACACTTCTTGTTGTAATAACTGTCCCGGTTCATCATTGTATACAACATTTCTTGTTGTAATAACTGTCCCGGTTCATCATTGTATACAAAAAATCTTGTTGCCATTACAGTCCCGGTTCATCATTGTATACAACACTTCTTGTTGCAATATCTGTCCCGGTTCATCATTGTATACAAGACTTCTTGTTGCAATAACAGTCCCGGTTCATCATTGTATACAACGCTTCTTGTTGCAATAACTGTCCCGGTTCATCATTGTATACAACACTTCTTGTTGTAATAACTGTCCCGGTTCATCATTGTATACAACGCTTCTTGTTGTAATAACTGTCCCGGTTCATCATTGTATACAACGCTTCTCGTTGCAATAACTGTCCCGGTTCATCATTGTATACAACGCTTCTTGTTGCAATAACTGTCCCGGTTCATCATTGTATACAAGACTTCTTGTTGCAATAACAGTCCCGGTTCATCATTGTATACAACGCTTCTTGTTGCAATAACTGTCCCGGTTCATCATTGTATACAACACTTCTTGTTGCAATATCTGTCCCGGTTCATCATTGTATACAAGACTTCTTGTTGCAATAACAGTCCCGGTTCATCATTGTATACAACGCTTCTTGTTGCAATATCTGTCCCGGTTCATCATTGTATACAACACTTCTTGTTGCAATATCTGTCCCGGTTCATCATTGTATACAAGACTTCTTGTTGCAATAACAGTCCCGGTTCATCATTGTATACAACGCTTCTTGTTGCAATAACTGTCCCGGTTCATCATTGTATACAACACATTCACGTCTTGTTGCAATAACTGTCCCGGTTCATCATAGTATACAACACTTCTTGTTGTAATAACTGTCCCGGTTCATCATTGTATACAACATTTCTTGTTGCAATAACTGTCCCGGTTCATCATCGTATACAACATTTCTTGTTGCAATAACTGTCCCGGTTCATCATCGTATACAACACATTCACTTCTTGTTGCAATAACTGTCCCGGTTCATCATCGTATACAACACTTCTTGTTGCAATAACTGTCCCGGTTCATCATAGTATACAACACTTCTTGTTGCAATAACAGTCCTGGTTCATCATTTTCTAGACCCCGATTGTCACCCTACCATGATGATAATTTTGATTTGTCATTCACAAATATGCGTCTTATTTTATACATAAGTGTATTCTAAAATGCAATTTAAATGAATTTGTTTTTTTTATACTTTGCAAGTTGGTCTAAAACTTTCAAAGTTCTCTATGGCTGGACCACGGAGACTACATTCCTTAATAAAGTTTGGTAGGTCTAGTCCTATAAATTTTATAATACACGAATTACCTAATAAGAATTGTACGGGTAGATCTACTTTATTTATTTTAACACCTTAAAATAGAAGTTTAAATAAGTCTAGTTTATCTACAATTAAATTGTTGCACACTCTCCCATTCACTCATTCTGTCATTGTCATCCGAGATTTTTTCATAAAAAACATCTGGATATGGTGGATCTTGAATGCTTGAAGATGACGCCATTTTTTCGAAAAGTCCTGCGCTATAGGACTCACACCACTATTATCTCCCTTATGTATTCCGGACCTACAGATGAAGGAGGTAGAAATAAAACTTAAGTTCTCTTTTTCTTCTTTTTTCAGGGCTTTGTACTGCAATGTTTTGTTTTTTGCTAGCATGAGTAAAATGGTCAGTATTTTAGAAATCACCACTGAAAATTTGATGCTGATACCAGCTTTCTGGACAATTCTGTGTCATTTCCGAATTGTCGGTTCGAACCGCATCTAGGGCGAATAGTTGACATATTATTACTCTGGAAATTGATAGGTCTCACAAAAGTATTGAATTTAAAAAAAACAACCTGGTCAAGGTATACTTTTTTTCTTTATAATTGCATATCTTAAACCAGTGAAGAATTTGAGCCCAGACACATGCTGCAGAATCTAAATTTTCACTTTGTTTTGGACTTAAATGTTACAATGGAGCCCTATGGAAAATGTAATAGTGGTGTGAGACGTATAAACAAAAGGGAGGGTACTCTTTGGTGACGGATATAACTTTATGTAAAAGAAGCAACCTGTCATTACCTCCCATGTACAATAAAAAGTACTAGTAAAGCATATATACAAAAGGAAAAACTACTTTAAATAGGAAAATTGCTTATGACATTTTGTCCATTGTCTAAATCTGGTTAATTTCAAATTATAACTTAATCCCCTTTAGGGTCCAGTTTTTAGTGCAGATTTTGAATTTATTTTAATTTTATTTTTGACTTGCCCTAATTTATTTTACGCACATGCGTAAACCCGTAAGCCTAACTACGCGCCTAATTTAAGAATATTTAGTGTTCTTATGATTGTACATGAAATATGATAACTACATTATATATCATTTTTTTAGATTTTTAAGCAATCCTTTGAAAGTCTATTTTATTAAAAACAACAACACGCACGTACGCATGCAGCATGCACGCACGTACGCACAAATAGACAAAACAAGTATATAATTAAAATATTTAAAGATGATTGAAGATTTATTTGTATAACAGCCTTTGATGTATTTTTGCTAAATAGTGATGTATCATATCTGTATTTGTCACAATTCCCTCAAGACTGAAAGGGAGATCATTTATAATATTAAAAACAAGAAAGAACCTTATATAGAGCCTTGCGGTACCCCACACATAACAGTTTGTTCAACAGATGTTTCTCCTTTTAATGTTACTTTTTGTTTTCTTCAAGTAAGGTCAGATTCATACCATTTTATTATGTTTTCACTGCAGTTATACAGTTTTAATTTTTTACAAAATATGGCATGGTCAACTAAATCAAAAGCTTTTCTAAAAGCTACCCTTATTGCACCAACACATTTTCCTTCGATTAGTGTCGCGAGCAATTTATCAGTCATATGAACTAGAGCTGTTTCATAACTGTGTTGTTTTCTGAACCCGCTTTGTAATTCATACAATAATTAAAGTGATTTGAAAACAGAACAAAATTTTCATAGACATGTTTTTTTAATCAATTTTTATTTTATGACTATTAATATAATGTGATTTCCCGTATAACCAATTCTGTCTGTATATAGCCCTATTGTATAAAGAATGGTAGCATTGATATTTATATTATGACTATTAATATAATGTGATTTTCTGTATAACCAATATTGGCTGTATATAGCCCTTAAGTATAAAGGGAGGTAATATTGATATTTATATTATGACTATTAATACTATGTATTTTCCCATATAACCAATACTGTCTGTATATAGCCCTATAGTATAAAGGGTCGGAATTATTGATATTTGTATTATGACTATTAATATAATGTGTTTTCCTGTATAAGCAATACTGGCTGTATATAACCATATAGTATAAATGGAGGTAGTATTGATATTTATATTATGACTATTAATATAATGTGTTTTACCGTATAACCACAATTGGCTGTATATAGCCCTATAGTATAAAGGGAGGTAATATTGATATTTATATTATGACTATTAATATAATGTGTTTTACCGTATAACCACAATTGGCTGTATATAGCCCTATAGTATAAAGGGAGGTAATATTGATATTTATATTATGACTATTAATATAATGTGTTTACCGTATAACCAATACTGTCTGTATATAACCATATAGTATACAGTGAGGTGGTATTGATATTTATATTATGACTATTAATAAAATGTGTTTTCCCGTATAACCAATACTGGCTGTATATAGCCCTATAGTATAAAGGGAGGTAATATTGATATTTATTTTATGACTATTAATATAAAGTGTTTTACAGTATAACCAATACTGTCTGCATATATCCCTATAGTATAAAGGAGGTAGTATTGATATTTATATTATGACTATTAATATAATGTGTTTTTCCGTATAACCAATACTGGCTGTATATAGCCTTATAGTGTAAAGGGAGGTAATATTGATATTTATATTATGACTATTAATATAATGTGTTTTCCCGTATAACCAATACTGTCTGTATATAACCCTATAGTGTAAAGGGAGGTAGTATTGATATTTATACTATGACTATTAATATAATGTGTTTTCCCGTATAATCAATACTGTCTGTATATAACCCTATAGTATAAAGGGAGGTACAATGTAATATCGATATTTATATTTTTACTATTAATATAAAGTGTTTTATCGTATAACCAATACTGTCTGTATTTAACCCTACAGTATAAAAAGAGGTAGTAATGATATTTATATTATGATTATTAATATCATGTATTTTTCTGTATAACCAATACTGGCTGTATAAAGCCCTATAGTGTAAAGGGAGGTAATATTGATATTTACATTATGACTATTAATATAATGTGTTTTCCTGTATAACCAATACTGTCTGTATATAATTCAAAGTATAAAGGTAGGTAGTATTGATATTATATTATGACTATTAATATAATGTGTTTTACCGTATAACCAATACTGGCTGTATATAGCCCTATAGTATAAAGGGAGGTAATATTGATATCTATATTATGATTATTTATATAATGTGTTTTACTGTATAACCAATACTGTCTGTATATAACCTTATAGTATAAAGTGAGGTAGTATTGATATTTATATTATGAATATTAATATAATGTGTTTTCTCGTATAACCAATACTGTCTGTATATAACCCTATAGTATAAAGGGAGGTAGTATTGATATTCATATTATGACTATTAATTTAATGTGTTTTACTGTATAACAAATACTGTCTGTATATAGCCCTATATTTTAAAGGGAGGTAATATTGATATTCATATTATGACTATTAATATAATGTGTTTTACCGTATAACAAATACTGGCTGTATATAACCCTATAGTATAAATGGTTGGTAATATTGATATTTATATTATGCATTGAATATAATGTGTTTTACCGTATAATCAATACTGTCTGTATATAGCCCTATAGTATAAAGTGAAGTAATATTGATATTTATATCATGCTATTAATATAATGTGTTTTACCGTATAACCAATAATGGCTGTATATAGCTATATAGTATAAAGGGAGGTAGTATTGATATTCATATTACGACTATAAATATTATGTGATTTCCCGTATAACGAATACTGGCTGTATATAGCCCTATATTATAAAGGGAGGTAGTATTGATATTTATATTATGACTATTAATATAATGTGATTTCCCGTATAACGAATACTGGCTGTATATAGACCTATATTATAAAGTGAAGTAATATTGGTATTTATATCATGCTATTAATATAATGTATTTTCTTGTATAACCAATAATGGCTGTATATAGCTATATAGTATAAAGAGAGGTAATATTGATATTTATATTATGACTATTAATATTATGTGTTTTCCTGTATAACCAATAATGGCTGTATATAGCTATATAGTATAAAGAGAGGTAATATTGATATTTATATTATGACTATAAATATAATGTGTTTTATCGTATAACCAATACTGTCTGTATATAGCCTTATAGTATAAAGGGAGGTAATATTGATATTTATATTATGACTATGAATATAATGTGTTTTACCGTATAACCAATACTGGCTGTATATAGCCCTATATTATAAAGGGAGGTAATATTGATATTTATATTATGACTATTAATATAATGTGTTTTCCTGTATAACCAATACTGTCTGTATATAGCCTTATAGTATAAAGGGAGGTAATATTGATATTTATATTATGACTATTAATATAATGTGTTTTACCGTATAACCAATACTGGCTGTATATAGCCCTATATTATAAAGGGAGGTAATATTGATATTTATATTATGACTATTAATATAATGTGTTTTCCTGTATAACCAATAATGGCTGTATATAGCTATATAGTATAAAGAGAGGTAATATTGATATTTATATTATGACTATTAATATAATGTGTTTTCCTGTATAACCAATAATGGCTGTATATAGCTATATAGTATAAAGAGAGGTAATATTGATATTTATATTATGACTATAAATATAATGTGTTTTATCGTATAACCAATACTGTCTGTATATAGCCTTATAGTATAAAGGGAGGTCATATTGATATTTATATTATGACTATGAATATAATGTGTTTTACCGTATAACCAATACTGGCTGTATATAGCCCTATATTATAAAGGGAGGTAATATTGATATTTATATTATGACTATTAATATAATGTGTTTTCCTGTATAACCAATAATGGCTGTATATAGCTTTATAGTATAAAGAGAGGTACTATTGATATTAATATTATGACTATTAATATAATGTGTTTTATCGTATAACCAATACTGGCTGTATATAGCCCTATAGTATAAAGGGAGGTAATATTGATATCTATATTATGATTATTTATATAATGTGTTTTACTGTATAACCAATACTGTCTGTATATAACCTTATAGTATAAAGTGAGGTAATATTGATATTTATATTATGACTATGAATATAATGTGTTTTACCGTATAACCAATACTGGCTGTATAAAGCCCTATATTATAAAGGGAGGTAATAGTGATATTTATATTATGACTATTAATATAATGTGTTTTCCTGTATAACCAATAAAGGCTGTATATAGCCTTATAGTATAAAGAGAGGTAATATTGATATTTATATTATGATTATGAATATAATGTGTTTTACCGTATAACCAATACTGGCTGTATAAAGCCCTATATTATAAAGGGAGGTAGTTTTGATATTTATATTATGACTATTAATATAATGTGATTTCCCGTATAACGAATACTGGCTGTATATAGACCTATATTATAAAGTGAAGTAATATTGATATTTATATCATGCTATTAATATAATGTGTTTTCCTGTATAACCAATAATGGCTGTATATAGCTATATAGTATAAAGAGAGGTAATATTGATATTTATATTATTACTATTAATATTATGTGTTTTCCTGTATAACCAATAATTGCTGTATATAGCTATATAGTATAAAGAGAGGTAATATTGATATTTATATTATGAGTATTAATATAATGTGTTTTATCGTATAACCAATACTGGCTGTATATAGCCTTATAGTATAAAGGGTCGGTAGTATTGATATTTATATTATGACTATGAATATAATGTGTTTTACCGTATAACCAATACTGGCTGTATATAGCCCTATATTATAAAGGGAGGTAGTTTTGATATTTATATTATGACTATTAATATAATGTGTTTTCCTGTATAACCAATAATGGCTGTATATAGCTATATAGTATAAAGGGAGGTAATATTTATATTTATATTATGACTATGAATATAATGTGTTTTATCGTATAACCAATACTGGCTGTATATAGCCCTATAGTATAAAGGTTCGGTAGTATTGATATTCATATTACGACTATTTATATAATGTGTTTTACCGTATAACCAATACTGGCTGTATAAAGCCCTATAGTACAAAGGGAGGTAATAAAATATAAAATATTTTGCTGTTATTGTTCAATCATTTAACAGGTATATATTAAATAAAATATCTATTATAAAAAAAGGAAAACTAGAATTATAATAAATATTTACAAATGTATTACTGAAGCCCAATCAATAGATTTGCGCAGATACAAGATTTTAACCGATCAACTGTTTTAAAGAAGCATGACCTATAAGCCCGATATTTTTAGGATAAAATATTTAACACTGATTATTTAAATGCTATCATGTTAAAAAAGCTATTTTATGAACTTTTTTCAGGAACATGTGTTCTGTACTGCTTCTGTAATGCGTATTTTACAGTCAGAATGTTATTGTCGATTAAATCGCGTCCCACGCTAAATTCAACAAAACAACTATCCTAAATCCGATAATTCCCGATCGAGTTGGCCGGAATGAATGGTCAAATATCAAGAACAAAGTTATCTGCATGACCGTCGTGTCGATTATTTTTCTTATCGGCACGACGGAATCATTTTGATTTACATAGCACATGAGTGAGGAGAAATAACAAATTCAGGGAATTAACATTAGACATGACAGGAAAGGAGTAAACAAAAGGAAAATAGACATGACATTACATGCAACCAAAAAATCAAAAGACGATGTAGCATAATACAACATGCAGCAGACAAGACAACCCCTCTGGCAATACCAAGAAGGCTGCAATTTGAAGACATCAGAATAACACGAATTGTCCAAGGCATATTAGGGATTTTACATCGCTGGCGTACGCTTTATTAAGAGCAATAACTATTTGATAAATTGTACAGTTGCAGTTATGATTTTATAGGAAACAAATTATGGAAATACAACACGACTTCTAAAACATATGCAAACTTTTATTCAGAGCATACTTTTTTAATACAGCAAAATAACTAAATCACAAGCATCATGTGAACAGTTAACGTTTTAAAATATATAGTTGTATTTCCATGGAAACACTTAGTTTATTTGGGCAGCAATTTTAGAACCTGCATTCCGGAATATATAAAAATTTCTGATTGGTGCATTATATAACAATGTAGAGAAAGCCTCAAATTTCAAAAGTTATACAGATACCTGTGAAAAATCCAATAAATGAGTGACAATTTTTATGTCCCCCTCATACATGTCCAAATTACTTGATGACCAACTTGTTAACATCCGGATGGTAGCTTGAACCAGCATTGAGAGAAGCAGAGAGTAGAGGTTGGAAACACTGTATAAAGAGAAAGGAAACAGTACAAAACAAGCAACAACAATCTATCTCCCTTTCTTTTCTCTCTTCCCCCCTCCCTCTCTCTCTCTCTCTCTCCCTCCCTCCGCCCTCCCTCTCGCTCTCTCCCTCACTCTCTCTCTCTCTCTCTCTCTCTCTCTCTCTCTCTCTCTCTCTCTCTCTTTTATTCACGTGTATCACATATCAATCCTTGTTTACTATGTAATACAACCACTACGTATATTTTATAACACTCACCTGTAAAACGACCTTGAACGTCTTTGGTTGGATGCCGATTCACCAGACCTTTTTTATTAATTCGCGTATTTATACAACTTCAGAATTTTATTAAACTCGTAAAAGAAAAGTTTTGATAAGTGTGCTTGGCGGGTATTATAAAATAGTGTTTAATAAATGTATTGTCGAATCGATAAATGTGTTTTTTTTAGTAAGAATATTTTTTTAGGCCGGACTTATACATTTTGTTATGGTTAATCGGCCTATGAAGGGGGTCTGTCGTTTTGTAAGTTACTAACTTGAATTTTTTTTTTGTACGTGGGAAATGTGATAAATAGAATCTGACATTTCCTGTCAATTCATACAGAATTTCATACAACTCGTACAGAAAATTTGCTTTTTCCTGAACTCGTTTAATAAATTTCTATATGAAATGACGCGTGTTAGATCCTAGTGCAACATATTGCACGTCTATGGAGCCTTTTAAAGATTTTTATTTTGCGTCTCCCGAGATTTATGGACAGCAGATCAGATATCAAAATAATAAAAAAGCTGTCCATTCACGCCTTATTTAATCAGGCTAGTTAGATCCTATCAATCTCAAACTTTTTTTGAAAATGCTGGAAAGTGCCTCTTGACTGTCGTGACTTACTTTCCTTGTCGAGCACCTGTCCTGCCAATAAGAAACCATATCGGCATTACCGTCGTGCGGATAAGGGCAATAATGGACACGACCGTCGTGCGGATTAAGACAATAATGGGCACGACTGTTGTGTGGATAAGAAAAATAATTAGAACGACGGTCGTGCCGATTGACACTTCATTTTTTCATGTCACGTGACAATAACAAATCTTCGGATTTCAAAAATCAATCACGAATACAATTGTTTAAAGACGACCTTTTTAAACACTTATTTCTAGAAAGCAACACGTGCTGTTGTATAAAATCGCACCTAGTTACATAATTTATTATGTTTCTTTCAGACTATGTACAGTTGGATCATTTCGTGAATAAAATGTATGGGCGAGGTCTCTTTAAACTCTTTTGTTCAAAAGAAAACTTTATAGCTTATAAAATGTATGTGGATTATACAATATATAGGCTCTCTCTCTCTCTCTCTCTCTCTCTCTCTCTCTCTCTCTCTCTCTCTCTCTCTCTCTCTCTCTCTCTCTCTCTCTCTCTATATATATATATATATATATATATATATGAAATATAAATGGGTTAAACTATGGCAGTATATCAATTATTTTTTATTCAGAATATGACATTATATTGGAAATATGAGTTGATAGCGAAGATGAATTTAGTAGTTTATTTCCCGGTTATACATGTTTTCATTTCTTGAAAAAAATAAAAAATAATGCAGTAAGATCTTGTGGTGGTGTATCATTTTTTTCAGAGATTATTCATTTCATGTTTATAAAATCAAAATAAAATTAAAAAGAGCATTTAAAGATTATAAGAATGTATTATTTTACTGTTAAAGCGTACTTTATTCAAAAGTTGTACTGATATGTTATTAGTATGTGACTGTTTACGTATATAGCACCTGAACAGTATTTTATAGTGATGCAGATAATAATGGAATTGCTATTTCAAGTTCCAATTTGGAATAAGTTATTTCTGTTTATTCGAACTCTGAGTTATTTGTATGCACGGTATCTGCAGGAGTTTATTATAACCGATGATGATGTCTCATACAATTTTGGATACGGAGTACCCGTCAGACGACGTTTAAAGCAGATACATAATACCCGTCAGACTACTTTTGGGACAGATACGCAGTACCCCGTCAGACGACTCATTTCAGTATCAGAAAATCAAAAGAAAAACTAGTTAAACCGTTTTGGTTTATCTTTGATCATCGTTTGCTGCACCTTCAATATTCATATGCTCGATGGGACGACCAAAAAGAATTATTTGTAAATGTTTTTAGACCAAAATTTGAGATCTTATATCAAAATATTAAATGTGCTAATAACAGATTATTGATACTATATGTAAAAGTTTTGTATGCACATTTTCTATGAAAGTGCAGAATCCATGAAGCATACGTTAAAAACATATACCAGCCGTTCTGATGGGATTAAACTTGTACGTAAACATATCCCAGCCGTCCTGCTGGCATTACATTTGTACGTAAACATATCCCAGCCGTCCTGCTGGCATTACACTTGTACGTAAACATATCCCAGCCGTCCTGCTGGCATTACACTTGTACGTAAACATATCCCAGCCGTCCTGCTGGCATTACACTTGTACGTAAACATATCCCAGCCGTCCTGCTTGGAATACACTTGTACGTAAACATATCCCAGCCGTCCTGCTTGGAATACACTTGTACGTAAACATATCCCAGCCGTCCTGCTTGGAATACACTTGTACGTAAACATATCCCAGCCGTCCTGCTTGGAATACACTTGTACGTAAACATATCCCAGCCGTCCTGCTTGGAATACACTTGTACGTAAACTAAAAGTGCAAATGTCAAGCACTTAGAAAATATAGAATAACAAATGATAATTTGGATCTTTTTCTTTTTAAATGCAAACACAATATTTTAAAACACATATCAATAAGAAATTTAAAAGTACATTCAATTCAACTTACCGTTCCAAATTAGTGGAATCAAGAAAAGATGAACGTCGATTCTAGAATATACGTCAGCAATGCAGCCATAAAAATAAAAACTTATCTGATGCTGTTAGACCTAGCTAACAAATGGTTTTAATATTTTCAGATCAAAATATCAGTAATAACTCAGACACAATATTACCAGATAATCATATATATATTATAAGATGACATGTGGCGATTTGAACTATTCGTTTACGTTCAAACTGTTCTACATAGCCTGATGGTATTTGGTTAAACATGTAAATTAGTATAATTTAGAATATTTTACCTTTTCTCAATTGTTTATTTAAATAAATGATGTTCTCTAAACTAGAGTATTTCCTTCGGAATGGGGAGAAAACATAATCTCACCAATCCACAACTATAATCCATATAATTATCAAATAATTATAAGCTATTTATAAAACATTTACCTGTCTATTAAACGAACGTCTCACTGATTGCGACAAGTACGATATTATAGAGACTGGTTTAAGAAATAATTATTCTACTGTTGATAATATTTTCACCTTACATTCCATTATTTTCAAATTCATTTTGAAGAAAAATGACAGATTTAATTGCATTTTCGTTGATTTCCATACATCATTTGATAATGTGCATCATCAGAAGTGACTGACAGTTTTACACAGAAAACGTATCAACGGGAAAATGTTGATAAAAGGTATGTGTATGTAGTAAACAATTAAAGATGGTGGCAAAGTTGGTAACTTTTAACTGATTACTTTTGTTATGAGATCGGAACCAGACAAGGCTGTGTTGCAGCCTCTTTATTTTTCTCTTTTACTAAATGATATAACACATTTTCTTCGTCATAATAGTAACTCAGGTATTTTTCTCTCCTGATATTGCTCGCCTTAATGTTAAATCATTATATGCATTTTAAATAATTTTTAGACGGCGAAACTCACAAAAATATGCCATTTTGTCTTCAAATATCAAAGTATAATAATTTCTGTTGCGATTTTTATATTAAGTTTTTGAAATAAGAGTGTCATTATTAGAAAGTTCATCAAAAAGTAAAATATGTTTGTTCAGCCGTTCAATAATATTGACATGTTTGTGTTATTTCATTTTGAATTATGTTGTATTATTGGCCAGTGGCCTAAATTATGAAAAGTAAAAAAAACTTGAAAACTTGAACTTGATTTAACATAATAATTAGTATACATAATTTTCAAGAGTTAATGATACACCAATATTTTAAAGTTAATGTCTACCTGAATACGACTACGGAAGTCTGAACTTAAAGTCAGAATATCTGGTAATGCTTTATAAGCAGTACGTAAGTTTTTTTCAACACAACTGTAAGGCGTCTGCTTGGACTTTTGGCGTCAAAGTGAACTTGAAACCTCGGAGAAGCTTAAAAGTTCTAGTTGTTTGTATGTGTTTTTTTTTGCCTGTCATAAAAGTGTTAGTCGGTTGACAATGACTGCTCATTTATTATTTATATCTTAGTGTTTATCGTCTGATTTATCTTTGCCGATTACACACTTTGCCGATTATCAGTTTACACCGAATTCAATACTCAGTTATAAATATGAAGTTTGTAAAGTCAAAAGGTGTTGTTTTTTCCGCTCTTGCGAGTGATTCTCTTTGACGTTCTCGATGTACGTACTATATCATTGACTACCCGTATACAGGATAGGGGATGGATACAGGATAGGCGGCTGGGATGTGGGATCGATGTACGTACTATATCATTGACTACCCGTATACAGGATAGGCGGCTGGGATGTGGGATCGATATACGTACTATATCATTGACTACCCGTATACAGGATAGGCGGCTGGGATGTGGGATCGATGTACGTACTATATCATTGACTACCCGTATACAGGATAGGCGGCTGGGATGTGGGATCGATATACGTACTATATCATTGACTACCCGTATACAGGATAGGCGGCTGGGATGTGGGATCGATGTACGTACTATATCATTGACTACCCGTATACAGGATAGGCGGCTGGGATGTGGGATCGATGTACGTACTATATCATTGACTACCCGTATACAGGATAGGCGGCTGGGATGTGGGATCGATATACGTACTATATCATTGACTACCCGTATACAGGATAGGCGGCTGGGATGTGGGATCGATATACGTACTATATCATTGACTACCCGTATACAGGATAGGCGGCTGGGATGTGGGATCGATATACGTACTATATCATTGACTACCCGTATACAGGATAGGCGGCTGGGATGTGGGATCGATGTACGTACTATATCATTGACTACCCGTATACAGGATAGGCGGCCGGGATGTGGGATCGATATACGTACTATATCATTGACTACCCGTATACAGGATAGGCGGCTGGGATGTGGGATCGATGTACGTACTATATCATTGACTACCCGTATACAGGATAGGCGGCTGGGATGTGGGATCGATATACGTACTATATCATTGACTACCCGTATACAGGATAGGCGGCTGGGATGTGGGATCGATGTACGTACTATATCATTGACTACCCGTATACAGGATAGGCGGCTGGGATACGGGATCGATATACGTACTATATCATTGACTACCCGTATACAGGATAGGCGGCTGGGATGTGGGATCGATGTACGTACTATATCATTGACTACCCGTATACAGGATAGGCGGCTGGGATGTGGGATCGATGTACGTACTATATCATTGACTACCCGTATACAGGATAGGCGGCTGGGATGTGGGATCGGCAGACGGATTGCTGATTAAATAAACATGTATGTATTATACAAACTTTACAACCGTACATCCAGTATAGTAGTTAACAGTAATTTGATATGCGATACATTGTTTCAACGTAGTTATTTGTATTTTAACGATTGCTTTATTTCTCTGAGTAAACAGTTGAACGGAAATACGATACCTTGTCCTTTCAATGTGTAATGTATATATTTCTATGCTTTACAATATCAATTTTAATTGGTTTCCTGCTCCAGCATGTATATAAATTGTAAAACATATCCTAGCTGCGTGTAGCAGCACTATATGTAACACTTATATCTTTCAGGTAATACAAAAGATAACATCGCCTACTGTAGATAACAACCTCCGCCATTTAAAGGTTAATACTTTAATATGCTGAAAGCAACAGCTTCTACTATAGGTAACAATTTCCACTACAGGTAACAACCTCCACTACAGGTAACAACCTCCACTACAGGTAACAACTTCCACTACAGGTAACAACTTCCGCTACAAATAACAGCTTCTGGTCAAGGTAACATTTTTTGGTAAAGATAGCATTTTCTGGTAATGGTGGCATTTTATGATATTGGAGGCATTTTCTGGTAATGGTGGCATTTTCTGGTAATGGTGGGATTTTCTGGTATTAATGGCATTTTCTGAAAATGGTGGCATTATCTGGTAATGGTGGCATTGTCTGGTAATGGTGGCATTTTCTGGGATTAATGGCATTTTCTAGTAATGGTGGCATTGTCTGGTAATGGTGGTATTTTCTGGTATTTGTGTCATTTTCTGATAATGGTGACATTGTCTGGTAACGATGACATTTTCTGGTAACGGTGGCTTATTCTGGTCACGGTGACATTTTCTGGTAATGGTGGCATCGTCTGATAATGGTGGCATATTCTGGTAATGGCGGCATTGTCTGGGAAAGGTGACATTGTCTGGTAATGATGGCATTGTCTGGTAATGGTGGCATATTCTGGTAATGAAGGCATTTTCTGATAATAGTGGCATAATCTTGTAATGGTGGCATTTTCTGGCAAGGGTGGCATATTCTGGTAATGGTGGCATTGTTTGGTAAATGTGGCATTTTCTTGTATTGGTGGCATTTTCTTGTAATGGTGGCATTTTCTGGTAATGGTTGCATTGTCTGGTAATGATGGCAATGTTTAGTAATGGTGGCATTGTCTGGTAAACATGGCATTTTCTGGTAATGGTGACATATTCTGGTAACGGTTGCATTTGCTGGTAACGGTGGCATATTCTTGTAATGGTGGCATTTTCTGGTAATAGAGGCATTATCTGGTAATGGTGGCATTTTCTGGTAATGGTTGCATTGTCTGGTAATGGTGGCATTGTCTAGTAATGGTGGCATTGTCTGGTAAAGGTTGCATTGTCTGGTAATGGTGGCATTGTCTGGTAATGGTAGCATTTCATTTTCTTGTAATGGTGGCATTGTCTGGTAATGGTGGCATTGTCTGGTAAAAGTGGCATTGTCTGGTAATGGTGACATTGTCTGGTAAAGGAAGCAAATTTTCAGGAAAGTTACAACTTATGGTAAATGTAACAGCCTGCGGTATAGTTAACAACTTCTAGTAAAGGTAATAACTTCTGGTAAATGTTTTATTTCTGGTAAAGGTAACAGTTTCTTGTATAGGTAACACCTATGGTAAATATAACAGAATCTGGTAAAGATAACAGCTTCTAGTAAAGGTAATAACTTCAAGTAAATGCATGGTTTCTGGTAAAAGTAACATTTTCTGGTAGAGTTAACATCTTATGGTAAAGATAACAGTTTCTTATAAAGTTAACACCTATGGTAAAAGTGACTGTGTTTGGTTCAGGTTATATCTTCTGTTAAATGTAACAGTACTTGTAAAGGTAACATCTTTCAGTAAAGGTTATAACTTCCAGTAGATGTATGGTTTCTGGTTAAGGTAACAGTTTCTGGTAGAGGTAACATCTTATGGGAAAGGTAACAGTTTCTTG
This sequence comes from Panopea generosa, assembly GCA_029582155.1. Lineage (NCBI taxonomy): Eukaryota > Metazoa > Mollusca > Bivalvia > Adapedonta > Hiatellidae > Panopea > Panopea generosa. The sequence continues at coordinate 36,136,065 of CM055911.1, read as the reverse complement.
TAAAGGTTACACCTATAGTTAAAGTAACAGTTTTTGGGTCAGATTATATCTTTTGTTAAAGGTAACAGTTTCTGGTAAAGGTAACATCTTTCAGTTAAGGTTATAACTTTCAGTAGATGTATAGTTTCTGGTAAAGAAACATTGTCTGGTAAAGGTAGCAGCTTCTGGTAAAGTAACATTTTCTGGTAAAGGTTACAGCTTCTGTTTAAGGTTACAGTTTCTGGTAAAGGTAAAAAGCTTCTGGCAAAGGTAACACCTTTTAGTAAAGGTAATAACTACCGGTAAATGTATGGTTTTTAGTAGAGGTAACAGTTTCTGTTAGAGGTAACATCTTATGGTAAAGGTATCAGTTTCTGGTAAAGGTAACACCTATGGTAAAGGTAACAGCTTCTGGCAAAGGTAACACCTTCTAGTTAAGGTAATAACTTCTGGTAAATGTATGGTTTCTGGTAAACGTAACTGTTTCTGGTAGATGTAACATCTTATGGTAAAGGTAACAGTTTCTGGTAAAGGTAACACCTACCGTAAACATAACCATTTCTGGTAAAAGTAACAATTTCTGGTAAAGGTTACATCTTCTGTTGAAAGTAATAATATATGGTAAAGGTAACATATTTTAGTAAAGGTAATAACTTCCGGTAGATGTTTGGTTTCTGGTAAAGTAACAGTTTCTGGTAAAGGTAAAAGCTTCTGGCAAAGGTAAAACCTTCTAGTAAAGGTAAATACTTCTGGTAATTGTATGGTTTCTGTTAGAGGTAACAGTTTATGGTTGAGGTAACATCTAATGGTAAGGTAACAGTGTCTGGTAAAGGTAAGGTTTCTGGTAAAGATAACAGTTTCTGTATGGTTTCTGTTAAAGTAACATTATCTGGTAACGGTTGATATTTTCAGGTAATGGTAATAACTTGGGCTAAAAGAAACAGTTTCTTCAATGGTAAGGTAACAGTGTCTGGTAAAGGTAAGGTTTCTGGTAAAGATAACAGTTTCCGTTAAATGTAATGTTTCTGGTAAAGTTAACAGTTTCTGGTAGAGGTAAGATTTCTGGTAAAGTTATCAGTTTCTGGTAAAGGTAAGATTTCTGGTAAAAGTACGAGTTTCTGGTAAAGGTAACAGTTTCTGGTGAAAGTAACAGTTTCTGGTAAAGATAACATCTTCTGACCAAGGTAATAGTTTCTGGTGAAAGTAACAGTTTCTGGTGAAGATAACATCTTCTGGTGAAGATAAAGCCTTCTGATAAGGTAACAGGTAAGGTAAGGTTTCTGGTAAAGATAACAGTTTCCGTTAAATGTAATGTTTCTGGTAAAGTTAACAGTTTCTGGTAGAGGTAAGATTTCTGGTAAAGTTATCAGTTTCTGGTAAAGGTAAGATTTCTGGTAAAAGTAACAGTTTCTGGTAAAGGTAACAGTTTCTGGTGAAAGTAACAGTTTCTGGTGAAGATAACGTCTTCTGATAAAGGTTACAGGTTCTGGTAAAAGGTAACAGTTTCTGGTGAAGATAACATCTTCTGGTGAAGATAACGTCTTCTGATAAAGGTAACAGTTTCTGGTAAAAGAAGCATTTTTAGGTAAAGGTAACAACTTTTGGTAATTGTAACGGATTTTGGGAAAGATAGCAACTTCTTGTAAAGGCAACATATTATTGTAGAGGTAAGATTTCTGGTAAAGTTATCATTTTCTGGTAAAGGTAACGGGTTTCTGGTAAAGGTAACAGTTTCTGGTAAAGGTAACAGTTTCTGGTGAAAGTTACAGTTTCTGGTGAAGATAACGTCTTCTGATAAAGGTAACAGTTTCTGGTAAAAGAAGCATTTTTAGGTAAAGGTAACAACTTTTGGTAATTGTAACGGATTTTGGGAAAGATAGCAACTTCTTGTAAAGGCAACATATTATAGTAAAGGTAACAAATTATAATAAAGATAACATCTTATTGTAAAGGTAACGGGTTTCTGGTAAAGGTAATGGGTTTCTGGTAAAGGTAACAGTTTCTGGTAAAGGTAACAGTTTCTGGTGAAAGTTACAGTTTCTGGTGAAGATAACGTCTTCTGATAAAGGTAACAGTTTCTTGTAAAAGAAGCATTTTTAGGTAAAGGTAACAACTTTTGGTAATTGTGACGGATTTTGGGAAAGATAGCAACTTCTTGTAAAGGCAACATATTATTGTAAAAGTAATAAATTATAATAAAGATAACATCTTATTTTAAAGGTAACGGGTTTCTGGTAAAGGTAACAGTTTCTGGTAAAGGTAACGGATTTCTGTTAAAGGGAACGGGTTTCTGGTAAAGGTAACAGTTTCTCACACTCATCCTTAACATTGCTCCTCACACTCACCTTTAGCATCTCTACTCACACAAATCCTTAACATTGCAACCCACACTCATCTTTAAAATCAATACTCAGAATTAACATCGCTACTCACACTCAACATTAACATCACTACTCGCCCTCATCATCAACATGCTACACACTCATCCTTAACATCGTTACTCACACTCATCCTAAACATCGCTACTCACACTCATCCTTAACATCACTACTCACATTCATCCTTAACATGGCTAACCAAATTCATACTTAACATCGCTACTCACACTCATCATTAACATTGCTACTCACATTCATCATTCACATTGCTACTCACACTCATCCTTAACATCACTACTCACATTCATCCTTAACATGGCTAACCAAATTCATACTTAACATCGCTACTCACACTCATCATTAACATTGCTACTCACATTCATCATTCACATTGCTACACACACTCATCCTTAACATCGCTACACACATTCTTACTTAAAATCGCTAATCACACTTATCATTAACATCGCTATTCACACTCATCGTTAGTATTGCTACTCACACTCATCATCAACATCGCTACAAACACTATCATTAACATTGTTACACACACACTCATCCTAAACATCGCTACTCACACTCATCCTTAACATCACTACTCACACTCATCCCTAACATTGCTAATCACACTCATCATTAACAACGCTACACACACTCGTCATTAACATTGCTACACACGCTTATCACTAACATTGCTAATCACACTCATCATTAACAACGTTACACACACTCGTCATTAACATTGTTACACACACACTCATCCCTAACATTGCTAATCACACTCATCATTAACAACGCTACACACACTCGTCATTAACATTGCTACACACGGTTATCACTAACATTACTACTCACACTCATCATTAACATCGATTTTCACACTCATCCTTAACATTGTTATATACATGCATCAATTACATCGCTACACAAACTCATCATTAACATTGCTACTCACAATTAATATTGCTACTCAAACTCATCATTACATTGCTACTCACATTCAACATTAATATTGCTACTCACACTGATAATTAACACCGCTACTTACACTCATCCATAGCATCGCTACTCACACTCACCATTAACACCGCTACTCACACTTATAAAAAAACATCGCAACACACATCCATCCGTTGCATCACTACTCACCCTTATAATTAACATTGCAACACACACTCATCATTAACATCGCTACACACACTTATCAAAAATATCGCTACACACACTCATCCATAGCATCATTACTCACCCTTATACTTAACATTGCAACACACACTCATCATTAACATCGCTATTCAAACTCATCATTAACATTGCTACATACACGCATCATTTACATCGCTACACACACTCAACATTAACATGGATACTCACACTCATACTTAACATTGCTACACAAACTCATACATAACATCGCTGGTCACACTCATCTTTAACATCGCAGCTCACACTCATCATTAACATCGCTACTCACACTCATACTTAAAATCGCTACTAACACTCAAAATTAACATCGCTACTCAAACTCATACTTAACAATGATACTCACATCCATAATTAATATCGCTACTCACAATCATCATTAACATCGCTATTCAAACTCATCCACAACATTGCAACTCACACTCATAATTAACATCGCTACTCACACTCATACATACAATCGCTACTAACACTCAAAATTAACATCACTACTCACACAAATACTTAACATCGCTACTCAAACTCATACTTAACAATGATACTCACATCCATAATTAATATCGCTACTCACAATCATCATTAACATCGCTATTCAAACTCATCCACAACATTGCAACTCACACTCATAATTAACATCGCTACTCACACTCATACATAAAATCGCTACTAACACTCAAAATTAACATCACTACTCACACAAATACTTAACATCGTTACTCATATTCATAATTAAAAGCGCTACTCACAATAATCATTAACAACGCTACTCGCACACAAAATTAACATCACAACTGACACTCATTCATAACATTGCAACACACACTCATAATTAACATCGCACCTGACACTCATCCTTAATATTGCTACTCACACTCATCCTTTACATCGCTACTCACCCTCATAATTAACATCACTACTCACACTCATCATTAACATCGCTACTCACACTCATCCTTAACATAGATACTCATCCTCATCCTTTACATAGCTACTCACCCTCATAATTAACATCGCTTCTCACACTCATAATTAACATCACTACTCACACTCATCATTAATATCATCGCTACTCATATCATCATTAAAATCGCTATCCACACTCATCATTAACATCGCTACTCACACTCATCAATAACATTGCTACTCACACTCATCCATAACATCGCTACTCAAACTCATCATTAACATCGCTACTCACACTCATCATTAACATCGCTACTCACACTCATCGTTAACATCGCTACTCATATTCATCCTTTACATCGCTACTCACACTCATCATTAACATCGCTACTCACACTCATCCTTAACATCGCTATTCACCCTTATAATTAACATCGCTAATTACATTCATCCTTAACATCGCTACTCACACTCATCCTTTACATCGCTACTCATACTCATCATTAACATCGCAACTCACACTAATCATTAACATCGCTACTCACACTCATCATTAACATCGCTACTCACCCTAATAATTAACATCGCTACTTACACGCATCCTTAACATCGCTACTAACCCTCATCCTTTACATCGTTACTCACACTTATCATTAACATCGCTACTGAGACTCATAATGAACATCGCTACTCACACTCATCATTAACATCGCTACTCACACTAATCCATAACATCGCTACTCACATTCATCATTAACATCGCTACTGATACTCATCCATAACATCGCTACTCACACTCATCATTAACATCGCTACTCACACTCATCAATAACATTGCTACTCACACTCATCCATAACATCGCTACTCAAACTCATCATTAACATCGCTACTCACACTCATCATTAACATCGCTACTCATACTCATCCATAACATCGCTACTCACACTCATCATAAACATCGTTACTCACACTCATCGATAACATCGCTACTCACACTCATCCTAAACATCGCTACTCACACTCATCCATAACATCGCTACTCAAACTCATCCATAAAATCGCTACTCACACTCATCATTAACATCGCTATTCACACTCATCCATAACATCGCTACTCACACTCATAATGAACATCGCTATACATTCTCATCATTAATAAAGCTACACACACACTCATAATTAACATCGCTACTCACTCTCATAATGAACATCGCTACTCACACTCATCATTAACACCGCTACTCATACTCATCATTAACCTCGCTACACACTCTCATAATTAAAATTGCTACTGACACTCATAATTAACATCGCTATTTACACCCATCCATAACATTGCCACTCACACTCATCATTAACATCGCTACTCACACCCATCCATAACATCGCTACTCACACTCATCCATAATATCGCTACTCACATTCACACTTAACTTCGCTAAACGTACTCATAATTAACACCGCTATTCACACTCATCATTAACCTCGCTATTCACAATCATAATTAACATCTCTACTCACACTCATTATTTACATCGCTGCTAACACTCATAATGAACATCTCTACTCACACTCATAATTAACATCGCTGCTCACACTCATAATGAACATCTCTACTCACACTCATAATTAACATCTCTGCTCACACTCATCATTAACATTGCTACTCACACTTATCATAAACATCGCTATTTACACTCATAATTAACATCGCTACTCACACTAATCTTTAACATCTCTACTCACACTCATCATTAACATCTCTACCCACACTCATCATTAACATTGCTACTCACACTTACCATTAACATCTCTACTCACACTCATAATTAACTTCACTAACCACACTCATCCATAACATCGCTATTAACACTCACAATAAACAACGCTACTCACACTCATCATTAACATCGCTAGTCGCACTCATACTTAACATCGTTACTCAAACTCAAATAACATCGTTACTCCCACTCATAATTAACATTGCAACTCACACTCAAAGTTAACATCGCTACTGACACTCATCAATAACATTGCAACACAAACTCATAATTAGCATTGCTACTCACACTCATAAATAACATCGCTACTCACAGTCATAATTAACATCGCTACTCACACTCATAAATAACATCACTACTCACACTCATAAATAACATCGCTACTCACAGTCATAATTAACATCGCTACTTAAACTCATCATTAACATCGATACTCACACTCATCCATAACATCGCTAGCTCACACTCATCCATAACATCGTTACTCACACTCATCATTAACATCGGTACTCACACTCATCCATAACATCGCTACTCAAACTCATCATTAACATCGCTACTCACACTCATAATTAACATCGCTACATAAACTCATCATTAACATCGCTTCTCACACTCATCCTTAACATCGCTACTCACACTCATCCATAACATCGCTATTTACACTCATCCTTAACATCGCTACTCACACTCATCCTTCACATCGCTACTCACACTCATCAATAACATCGCTACTCACACTCATCAATAACATCGATACTCACACTCAGCATTAACATCGCTACTCACACTCATCCATAACATCGCTACTGAGACTCATCATTAACATCGCTTCATACACTCATCATTAACATCGCTACTCACACTCATAATTAACATTGCTATATAAACTCATCATTAACATCGCTACTCACACTCATCCATAACATCGCTACTCACACTCATCATTAACATCGCTTCTCACACTCATCCATAACTTCGCTACTCAAACTCATCATTAACATCGCTACTCACACTCATCCATAACATCGCTACTCACACTCATCCTTAACATCGCTACTCACACTCATCATTAACATCGCTACTCACACTCATCATTAACATCGCTACTCACACTCATCCATAACATCGCTACTCACACTCATCATTTACATCGCTACTCACACTCATCCATAACATCGCTACTGAGACTCATCATTAACATCGCTACACACACTCATCATTAACATTGCTACTCACACGCATAATTAACATTGCTACATAAACTCATCATTAACATCGCTACTCACACTCATCCATAACATCGCTACTCACACTCATCATTAACATCGCTTCTCACACTCATCCATAACTTCGCTACTCAAACTCATCATTAACATCGCTACTCACACTCATCCATAACATCGCTACTCACACTCATCCTTAACATCGCTACTCACACTCATCATTAACATCGCTACTCACACTCATCATTAACATCGCTACTCACACTCATCCATAACATCGCTACTCACACTCATCATTTACATCGCTACTCACACTCATCCATAACATCGCTACTGAGACTCATCATTAACATCGCTACACACACTCATCATTAACATTGCTACTCACACGCATAATTAACATTGCTACATAAACTCATCATTAACATCGCTACTCACACTCATCCATAACATCGCTACTCACACTCATCATTAACATTGCTACTCACACTCATCCATAACATCGCTACTCAAACTCATCATTAACATCGATACTCACACTCATCCATAACATCGCTACTCACACTCATCATTAACATCGATACTCACACTCATCCATAACATCGCTACTCAAATTCATCATTAACATCGCTACTCACACTCATCATTAACATCGCCACTCACACTCATCCATAACATCGCTACACAAACTCATCATTAACATCGCTACTCACACTCATCCATAACATCGCTACTCACACTCATCCTTAACATCGCTACTCATACTCATCCTTAACATCGCTACTCACACTCATCCATAACATCGCTACTCACACTCATCATTAACATCGCTACTCAAACTCATCATTAACATCGCTACTCACACTCATCCATAACATAGCTACTCACACTCATCATTAACATCGCTACTCACACTCATCCATAACATCGCTACTAAAACTCATTATTAACATCGCTACTCACACTCATCCATAACATCGCTACTCACACTCATCCTTAACATCGCTACTCACACTCATCCGTAACATCGCTACTCACACTCATCATTAACATCGCTACACACACTCATCCATAACATCGTTACTCAAACTCATCATTGACATCGCTGCTCACACTCATCCATAACATAGGTACTCACACTCATCATTAACATCGCTATTAACAATCATCCATAATATTGCTAATCACACCCATCATTAACATCGCTACTCACACTCATCCATAACATCGCTACTCACACTCATACTTAACATCGCTACTCACACTCATAATTAACATCGCTACTCACTCTCATACTTTACATTGCTACTGACATTCATCCATAACATTGCGACCCAAACTCATAATAAACAACGCTACTCACACTCGTCATAAACACCGTTACTCGCACTCATTACTTTCATCGCTACTCACACTCATCATTAACATCGCTTCTCTAACTCATCATTAACATCGCTACTCACACTCATCATTAACATCGCTACACACACTCATAATTAACATCGCTACTCAAACTCATAATTAACATCGCTACTCAACTCATCATTAACATCGTTACCCACACTCATCACTAACATCGGTACCCAAACTCATCCTGAACATCACTACTCACACTCATGCTTAACATCGCTACTCACACTTATGCTTAACATCGCTACTCACACTTATGCTTAACATCGCTACACACACTCATAATTAACATCGCTACTCAAACTCATAATTAACATCGCTACTCAACTCATCATTAACATCGTTACCCACACTCATCACTAACATCGGTACCCAAACTCATCCTGAACATCACTACTCACACTCATGCTTAACATCGCAACTCACACTCAACATTAACATTACTACACACACTCATACTTAACATTGCTACACACACACACATCATTAACATAGCTATACACACTCATCATTTACATAGCTATACACACTCATTATTAACATCGCTACACACACTCATCATTAACATCGCTACTCAAACTCATCATTAACATCGCTACACACACTCATCATTAACATTGCTACTACCACTCAACATTAACATCGCTACTCATATTCATCATTAACATTGCTACTCACACTCAACATTAACATTGCTACTACCACTCAACATTAACATCGCTACTCATATTCATCATTAACATCGCTACACACACTCATCATTAACATTGCTACTACCACTCAACATTAACATCGCTACTCATATTCATCATTAACATTGCTACTCACACTCAACATTAACATCGCTACACACACTCATCCTTTGCATCCCTACTCACCCTCATCATTAACACCGCTACTCACACTAAACATTAACATTGCTAGACACACTCAAGATTAACAATGCTACACACACTCATCCTTTGCATCGCTACTCACCCACATCATGAACACCGCTACTCACCCTCATCATTAACATCGCTACACACACTCATCCTTTGCATCGCTACTCACCCACATCATGAACACCGCTACTCACCCTCATCATTAACATCGCTACACACACTCATCCTTTGCATCGCTACTCACCCACATCATGAACACCGCTACTCATCCTCATCATTAACATCGCTACACACACTCATCCTTTGCATCGCTACTCACCCTCATCATTAACACCGCTACTCACCCTCATCATTAACATCGCTACACACACTCATCCTTTGCATCGCTACTCACCCTCATCATTAACACCGCTACTCACCCTCATCATTAACATCGCTACAAACACTCATCCTTTGCATCGCTACTCACCCTCATCATTAACACCGCTACTCACACTAAACATTAACATTACTAAACACACTCAACATTAACATCACTACTCACCCTCATCCTTAACATCGCTACTCACACTAAACAGTAACATTGCTAGACACACTTAATATTAACATCGCTACACACACTCATCATAAACATCGTTACTCACACTAAACATTAACATTGCTAGTCACACTCATCAGTAACATCGCTACACACACTCATCAGTAACATCGCTACGCACACTCATCAGTAACATCGCTACACACACTCAACATTAACATCGCTACACACACTCATCAGTAACATCGCTACTCACACTAAACATTAACATTGCTAGACACATTCATCAGTAACATCGCTACGCACACTCTTCATTAACATTGCTACTCACACTGAACATTAACATCGCTACACACTTTCATCATTAACATTGCTACACACACTCACCATTAACAAACTCTCATCAGTATCATTGCTACTCACACTCATCCCTTACATTAGTACACACTCCTACTGAACATTGCTATACACTCACTCATCATTAACTTTGCAACACACACTTATCATTAACATTGCTATACACACTTATCATTAACATTGCTACACACACACCCTCATCCTTAACATTGCTACATACACACTCACCCTTAACATTGCAACACACACTCATCCTTAACATTGCTACACACACACTCATCCTTAACATTGCAACTCACACTCATCCTCAACATCGCTACATACACACTCACCCTTAACATTGCTACACGCACACACACACACACACACATACACACTCATCCTTAACATTGCTACACACACAAGTCATACTTAACATCGCTAGTCACACTCATATTTAACATCGCTTCTCACACTCATACTTAACATCGCTACATGTACTCACACTCATACTTAACATTGCAACACACACTCATACTTAATATTGCTGCTCACACACATACGTAACATCGCTACACACACTCATACTTAACATCGCTACACACACTCATAATTAACATCGCTACATGTACTCAAACTCATACTTAACATTGCAACACAAACTCATACTTAATATTGCTGCTCACACACATACGTAACATTGCAACACACACTATACTTAATATTGCTGCTCACACACATACGTAACATCGCTACACCCACTCATACTTAATATTGCTGCTCACACGCATACGTAACATCGCTACACACACTCATACTTAATATTGCTGCTCACACTCATATGTTACATTGCAACACACACTCATACTTAATATTGCTGCTCACACACATACGTAACATCGCTACACACAGTCATATTTAATATTGCTGCTCACACGCATACTTAACATTGTAACACACACTCATACTTAATATTGCTGCTCACACGCATACGTAACATTGCTACACACACTCATACTTAATATTGCTGCTCACACACATACGTAACATCGCTACACACACTCATACTTAATATTGCTGTTCACACACATACGTAACATTGCAACACACACTCATACTTAATATTGCTGCTCACACACATACGTAACATCGCTACACACACTCATACTTAATATTGCTGCTCACACTCTTACTTAACATTGCAACACACACTCATACTTAATATTGCTGCTCACACGCATACGTAACATCGCTACACACACTCATACTTAATATTGCTGTTCACACGCATACGTAACATTGCAACACACACTCATACTTAATATTGCTGCTCACACGCATACGTAACATCGCTACACACACTCATACTTAATATTGCTGTTCACACGCATACGTAACATTGCAACACACACTCATACTTAATATTGCTGCTCACACTCATACTTAACATTGCAGCACACACTAATACTTAATATTGCTGCTCACACGCATACGTAACATCGCTACACACACTCATACTTAATATTGCTGCTCACACGCATATTTAACATTGCTACACATACTCATACTTAATATTGCTGCTCACACGCATACGTAACATCGCTACACACACTCATACTTAATATTGCTGCTCACACTCATACGTAACATTGCTACACACACTCATACTTAATATTGCTGCTCACACACATACGTAACATTGCAACACACACTCATACTTAATATTGCTGCTCACACTCATATGTAACATTGCTACACACACTCATACTTAATATTGCTGCTCACACTCATACTTAACATTGCAACACACACTCATACTTAATATTGCTGCTCACACACATACGTAACATCGCTACACACACTCATATTTTATATTGCTGCTCACACTCATACTTAACATTGCAACACACACTCATACTTAATATTGCTGCTCACACGCATACGTAACATTGCAACACACACTCATACTTAATATTGCTGCTCACACACATACGTAACATCGCTACACACACTCATACTTAATATTGCTGCTCACACTCATATGTAACATTGCTACACACACTCATACTTAATATTGCTGCTCACACGCATACGTAACATTGCAACAAACACTCATACTTAATATTGCTGCTCACACGCATACGTAACATTGCTACACACACTCATACTTAATATTGCTGCTCACACTCATACTTAACATTGCAACACACACTCATACTTAATATTGCTGCTCACACTCATACTTAACATTGCAACAAACACTCATACTTAATATTGCTGCTCACACGCATACGTAACATCGCTACACACACTCATACTTAATATTGCTGCTCACACTCATATTTAACATTGCTACACACACTCATACTTAATATTGCTGCTCACACGCATACGTAACATCGCTACACACACTCATACTTAATATTGCTGCTCACACTCATACGTAACATTGCTACACACACTCATACTTAATATTGTTGCTCACACGCATACGTAACATTGCTACACACAATCATACTTAATATTGCTGCTCACACTCATACGTAACATTGCAACACACACTCATACTTAATATTGCTGCTCACACACATACGTAACATCGCTACACACACTCATATTTTATATTGCTGCTCACACTCATACTTTATATTGCAACACACACTCATACTTAATATTGCTGCTCACACGCATACGTAACATTGCAACACACACTCATACTTAATATTGCTGCTCACACATATACGTAACATCGCTACACACACTCATACTTAATATTGCTGCTCACACGCATACGTAACATTGCTACACACACTCATACTTAATATTGCTGCTCACACTCATACTTAACATTGCAACACACACTCATACTTAATATTGCTGCTCACACGCATACGTAACATTGAAACACACACTCATACTTAATATTGCTGCTCACACACATATGTAACATCGCTACACACACTCATACTTAATATTGCTGCTTACACTCATACTTAACATTGCAACAAACACTCATACTTAATATTGCTGCTCACACGCGTACGTAACATCGCTACACACACTCATACTTAATATTGCTGCTCACACGCATACGTAACATCGATACACACACTCATACTTAATATTGCTGCTCACACTCATACGTAACATTGCAACACACACTCATACTTAATATTGCTGCTCACACGCATACGTAACATTGCAACACACACTCATACTTAATATTGCTGCTGACACGCATACGTAACATTGCAACACACACTCATACTTAATATTGCTGCTCACACGCATACGTAACATCGCTACACACACTCATACTTAATATTGCTGTTCACACGCATACGTAACATTGCAACACACACTCATACTTAATATTGCTGCTCACACGCATACGTAACATTGCAACACACACTCATACTTAATATTGTTGCTCACACGCCTACGTAACATTGCAACACACACTCATACTTAATATGGCTGCTCACACACATACGTAACATCGCTACACACACTCATACTTAATATTGCTGCTCACACGCATATGTAACATTGCAACACACACTCATACTTAATATTGCTACTCGTATTTATTTCCCACAGGGGTCACTGTTTTACATAGAGTACTATAATATTGTAGACGCGAAAGCCCCTTTATTTTTCATTGAACCTTAATCAAACTTGCACATCAAACAAGTTCAAGGCCTAGGCCTTAGATATGTTACATGTAGAAGTGTTGTTGAAGTCAAGTCCCTTGACTAGGGTCACTGTTTTACATAGAGTTATATAGTGAAATATTGTAGACGCGATAGCACCTTCATTTTTCATTGAAACCAAACTTACACAGCAACTATATAACTACAATATCTCGGACGAGTTCTTGAACCAGCATGATTGATCCAGCCACAAATGCCCCGCAACAGGGCTTATTTATAAGCACATTTTAAGTAAAATTAAAAAAAAAGAAAGATTTTCTCTGAATGTTCTAAGGCCCACACCTTTGATACTTTACATGTAGCATATGTTACAAGTAGAGCGATTGAGGTCCTCCTGGGCCTCTTGTTTATATTTAAAACATACTAATATTTCTATGATGTTATTGGCATTGATATTTTTATACCGATGATTTACTATACTTTACGCCCACTACTTCCCCACATAATCAGAGGTGAAACACTCATTGTGTAGAACATATCTTATGTATTATGTTAATAGTAGTCAAAATGACAATAAAATATTTAAAACGTCAGTAATATTTCATGAAAATATATTCGATATTATCTATGATACATCGGTTGATATACTGCATCAATACACTTTTTATAGATCTTATTAACAATTCATTAGTTTTGGATCACTCAAAATGTTACTTTCGTTGGTGCGATTTATAGAATGCATAACGTATCGATGTTCATAACGCCGAGAAACGCAATATCATAGACAGGGCAATTGTAATGTCAGTATAACGTTACATAATATTATGTAAATACTCGATAATATGGTTTTTCAAAATCAGAGGTGAAACACTCACTGTGTTGAACAAATCAAATATCTGCAAATCGCTTAATACTTCCCCACATTATCAGAGGTGAAACACTCGTGGTGTACAATTTATCATTTCTATGGATGTTGCTCAATAGTTCACCAAATAATCAGAGGTGAAACAATCATAATGTAGAACACATTATATCTTTGCATGTCGATCACTACTTCCCCACATAATCAGTAGTGTAATGGTGTAGAACACATCTTTTTTTTTTTAGATTACCATATAATCAGAAGTGAAACACTCATGGTTTAGAACACAAATTTGCTCTGAAAGTTGCTCACAACGTCATCAGCAACAGTATATATAACGGTGCTGGATGGTGAATGGCCGTCATCAGCAGCAGCATTTATAACGGTGATTGATGGTGAAAGGCCGTCATCAGCAGCAGCATATATAACGGTTATGGATGGTGAATGGCCGTCATCAGCAGCAGCATATATAACGGTGCTGGATAGTGAATGGCCGTCATCAGCAGCAGTATATATAACGGTGATGGATGGTGAATGGCCGTCATCAGCAGCAGCATATATAACGGTGATGGATGGTGATGGCCGTCAACAGCAGCAGCATATATAACGGTGCTGGATGGTGAATGGCCGTCATCTGCAGCAGTATATATAACGGTGATGGATGGTGAATGGGTGTCATCAGCAGCAGCATATATGACGGTGATGGATGGTGATGGCCGTCAACAGCAGCAGCATATATAACGGTGCTGGATGGTGAATGGCCGTCATCAGCAGCAGCATATATAACGGTGATGGGTGGTGAATGGCCGTCATCAACAGCAGAATATATAACGGTGATGGATGGTGATGGCCGTCAACAGCAGCAGCATATATAACGGTGCTGGATGGTGAATGGCCGTCAACAGCAGCAGCATATATAACGGTGATGGATGGTGAATGGCCGTCATCAACAGCAGAATATATAACGGTGATAGATGGTGATGGCCGTCAACAGCAGCAGCATATATAACGGTGATGGATGGTGAATGGCCGTCATCAGCAGCAGCATATATAACTGTGATGGGTGGTGAATAGCCGAAAACAGCAGCAGCAAATATAACGGTGATGGATGGTGAATAGTCGTAATAAGGAGCAATATATATAACGGTGACGGATGGTGAATGGCCGTTATCAGCAGCGACATATATAACGATAATGGATGGTGAATGGCCGTTATCAGCAGCAACATATATAACGATGATAGATGGTGAATAGCCGTAATCAGGAGCAATATATATAACGGTGACTGATGGTGATGGTCATCATCAGAAGCAGCATATATAACGGTGATGGATGGTGAATAGCCGTAATCAGCAGCAGCATATGTAACGGTGATAGATGGTGAACGGACGTAATCAGTAGCAGCATATATAACGGTGATAGATGGTGAATGGCCGTAATCAGCAGCAGCATATATAACGGTGATGGATGGTGAATGGCCGTAATCAGCAGCAGCATATATAACGGTGATGGATGGTCAATGGCCGTAATCAGCAGCAGCAAATATAACGGTGATAGATGATGAACGGCCGGAATCAGCAGCAGCATATATAACGGTGATGGATGGTGAATGGCCGTCATCAGCAGCAGCATATATAACGGTGATGGATGGTGAATGGCCGGAATCAGCAGCAGCATATATAACGGTAATGGATGGTGAATGGCCGTCATCAGCAGCAGCATATATAACGGTGATGGATAGTGAAAAGCCGTCATCAGCAGCAGCATATATAACGGTGATGGATGGTGAATGGCCGTCATCAGCAGCAGCATATATAACGGTGATAGATGGTGAATGGTCGTCATCAGCAGCAGCATACATAATGGTGATGGCTGGTGAATAGCCGTTATCAACAGCAGCATATATAATGGTGCTGGATGGCGAATGGCCGTCATCAGAAGCAGCATATATAACGGTGATGAATGGTGATGGCCGTCATCAGCAGCAGCATATATAACGGTGATGGAAGGTGATGGTCGTCATCAGAAGTAGCATATATAACGGTGCTGGATGGTGAATGGCCGTCATCAGCAGCAGCATATATAACGGTGATTGATGTTGAATGGCTGTCATCAGCAGCAGCATATATAACGGTGATGGATAGTGATGGTCTTCATCAGAAGCAGCATAGCAGCAGCATATATAACGGTGATGGATAGTGAAAAGCCGTCATCAGCAGCAGCATATATAACGGTGATGGATAGTGAAAAGCCGTCATAAGCAGCAGCATATATAACGGTGATGGATAGTGAAAAGCCATCATCAGCAGCAGCATATATAACGGTGATGGATAGTGATGGTCTTCATCAGAAGCAGCATATATAACTGATGGATGGTGATGGCCGTCAACAGCAGCAGCATATATAACGGTGATGGATGGTGATGGCCGTCAACAGCAGCAGCATATATAACGGTGATGGATGGTGATGGCTGTCATCATCAGCAGCATATATAACGGTGATGGGTGGTGACAGCCGTCATCAGCAGCAGCATATATTACTGTGATGGATGGTGAATGGCCGTAATCAGGAGCTGCATATATAATGGTGATGGATGGTGAATGGCCGTCATCAGCAGCAGCATATATAACGGTGATGGATGGTGAATGGCCGTAATCAGGAGCTGCATATATAATGGTGATGTATGGTGAATTGCCGTCATCAGCAGCAGCATATATAACGGTGATGGATGGTGAACGGCCGTCATCAGCAGCAGCATATATAACGGTGCTGGATGGTGAATAGCCGTCATCAGCTGCAGCATATATAACGGTGCTAGATGGTGAATAGCCGTAATCAGCTGCAGCATATATAACGGTGCTAGATGGTGAATGGCCGTCATCCGCAGCAGCATATATAACGGTGCTGGATGGTGAATGGCCGTAATCAGTAGCAGTACTATATAACGTGCTGGATGGTGAATGGCCGTAATGGGCAGCAGCATATATAACGGTGATGGATGGTGAATGGCCGTCATCAGCAGCAGCATATATAACGGTGATGGGTGGTGAATGGCCGAAATCAGCAGCAGCATATATAACGGTGATTTTGGTGAATAGCCGTAATCAGCTGCAGCATATATAATGGCGATGGATGTTGAATGGCCGTCATCAGCAGCAACATATATAATGGTGATGGATGGTGAATGGCTGTCATCAGCAGCAGCATATATAACGGTGATGGATGGTGAATGGCCGTCATCAGCAGCAGCATATATAACGGTGCTGGATGGTGAATGGCCGTAATTAGGAGACGCATATATAACGGTGATGGATGGTGAATGGCCGTAATCAGGAGACGCATATATAACGGTGATGGATGGTGATGGTTGTCATCAGCAGACGCATATATAACGGTGATGGATGGTGATGGTTGTCATCAGCAGCAGCATATATAACGGTGATGAATGGTGAATTGCCGTCATCAGCAGCAGCATATATAACGGTGCTGGATGGTGAATGGCCGTAATCAGGAGACGCATATATAACGGTGATGGATGGTGAATGGCCGTAATCAGGAGACGCATATATAACGGTGATGGATGATGATGGTTGTCATCAGCAGAAGCATTTATAACGGTGATGGATGGTGATGGTTGTCATCAGCAGAGGCATATATAACGGTGCTGAATGGTGAATGGCCGTAATCAGTTGTGGCATATATAACGGTGCTGGATGGTGAATGGCCGTATTCAGCAGCAGCATATATAACGGTGCTGGGTGTTGAATGGCTGTCATCGTCAGCAGCATATATAATGGTGCTTGATGGTGAATGGCAGTAATTAGCAGCAGCATATATAACTGCGCTGGATGGTGAATGGCTGTCATCAGCAGCAGTATATATAACGGTGCTGGATGGTGAATGGCCGTAATCAGTAGCGGCATATATAACGGTGATAAATGGTAAAAGACAGAAATCAGTAGTGGCATATATAACGGTGATGGATGGTGAATGGCCGTTATCAGGAACAGCATATATAACGGTGCTGTATGGTGAATGGCCGTAATCAGGAGCAGCATATATAACGGTGATGGATGGTGAATGGCCGTAATCAGAAGCAGCATATATAACGGTGATAGATGGTGAAAGGCCATCATTTTGCTCCTGATGACGACCATCACCATCTCTCATCATTATAAATGCTGCTGATGAGGACCACCATCACATTCATCACCTTTAAATATGCTGGTCCTGATGACGACCATCACCATCCATCACCATTATATATGCTGCTCCTGATGAAGACCATCAATATCCATCACCATTGTATATGCTGCTGCTAATGACGACCATCACCATCCATCACCATTGTATATGCTGCTGCTGATGACGACCATCATCATCCATCACCATTGTATATGCTGCTGCTGATGGCGACCATCATCATACATCACCATTGTATATGCTGCTGCTGATGACGACCATCATCATCCATCACCATTGTATATGCTGCTACTGATGAAGACCATCATCATCCATCAACATTGTATATGCTGCTGCTACTGACGGTCATCACCATCTATCACCATTGTATATACTGCTGCTGATGACCAATATCACCATCCATCACCTTTATATATGCTGCTGCTAATTACGACCATCATCATCCATCACCATTGTATATGCTGCTGCTAATGACGACCATCATTCATCACCTTTGTATACGCTGCTGCTGATGACCAATATCACCATCCATCACCATTATATATGGTGCTGATAATGACGACCATCATCATCCATCACCTTTGTATATGCTGCTGCTGATGACCAATATCACCATCCATCACCATTATATATGCTGCTGCTAATTACGACCATCATCATCCATCACCATTGTATATGCTGCTGCTGATGACCAATATCACCATCCATCACCATTATATATGCTGCTGCTAATTACGACCATCATCATCCATCACCATTGTATATGCTGCTGCTAATGACGACCATCATCATCCATCACCTTTGTATATGCTGCTGCTGATGACCAATATCACCATCCATCACCATTATATATGGTGCTGATAATGACGACCATCATCATCCATCACCATTGTATATGCTGCTGCTGATGACCAATATCACCATCCATCACCATTATATATGCTGCTGCTAATGACGACCATCATCATACATCACCATTGTATATGCTGCTGCTGATGACCACCACCACCATCCATTACCATTATATATGCTGCTGATAATGACGACCATCATCATCCATCACCATTGTATATGCTGCTGCTGATGACCAATATCACCATCCATCACCATTATATATGCTGCTGCTAATGACGACCATATTCATCCATCACCATTGTATATGCTGCTGCTGATGACGACCATCATCATCCATCACCATTGTATATGCTGCTGCTGATGACCAATATCACCATCCATCACCATTATATATGCTGCTGCTAATGACGACCATCATCATACAACACCATTATATATGCTGCTGCTGATGACCACCACCACCATCCATTACCATTATATATGGTGTTGCTAATGACGACCATCATCATCCATCACCATTGTATATGCTGCTGCTGATGTCCAATATCACCATCCATCACCAGTATATATGCTGCGGCTAATGACGACCATCATCATCCATCACCATTGTATATGCTGCTGCTAATGACGATCATCATTATCCATCACCATTGTATATGCTGCTGCTGATGACCACCACCACCATCCATTACCATTATATATGCTGCTGCTAATGACGACCATCATCGTCCATCATCATTGTATATGCTGTTTTTGATGACCAATATCACCATCCATCACCATTATATATGCTGCTGCTGATGACGACCATCATCATCCTTCACCGTTGTATATGCTGCTGCTAATGACGACCATCATTATCCATCACCATTATATATGTTGCTGCTAATGACGACCATCATCATCAATCACCATTGTATATGCTGCTGCTAATGACGACTATCATCATCTATCACCATTATATATGGTGCTGCTATAACGACCATCATCATCCATCACCATTGTATATGCTGCTGCTGATGACGACCATCATCATCCATCACCTTCATATATGCTGCTGCTAATGAAAACCATTATCATCCATTACCATTGTATATGCTGCTGCTAATGACGACCATCATCATCAATCACCATTGTATATGCTGCTGCTGATGACGACCATCATCATCCATCACCATTGTATATGCTGCTGCTAATGACGACCATCATCATCAATCACCATTGTATATGCTGCTGCTAATGACGACTATCATCATCCATCACCATTATATATGGTGCTGTTAATGACGACCATCATCATCCATCACCATTGTATATGCTGCTGCTAATGACCACCATCATCATCAATCACCATTGTATATGCTGCTGCTGATGACCAATAATATCAAGATCCATCACCATTATATATGCTGCTGCTAATGACGACCATCATCATCCATCACCATTGTATATACTTCTGCTGATGACCACCACCACCTATCCATTACCATTATATATGCTGCTGCTAATGACGACCATCATCATCCATCACCATTGTATATGCTGCTGCTGATAACCAATATCACCATCAATCACCATTATATATGCTGCTGCTAATGACGACCATATTCATCCATCACCATTATATATGTTGCTGCTAATGACGATCATCATCATCCATCACCATTGTATATGCTGCTACTGATGACCAATATCACCATCCATCACCATTATATGTACTGCTGCTAATGACGACCATCATCATCCATCACCATTGTATATGCTGCTGCTGATGACCAATATCACCATCCATCACCATTATATATGCTGCTACTAATGACGACCATCATCATCCATCACCATTGTATATGGTGCTGCTGATGACCACTACCACCATTCATCACCATTATATATGCTGCTGCTGATCACCAATATCACCATCCATCACCATTATATATGCTGCTGCTGATGACCACTACCACCATTCATCACCATTATATATACTGCTGCTGATGATGACCATCATCATCCATCACCATTTTATATGGTGCTGCTGACGACCACTACAACCATTCATCACCATTATATATGCTGCTGCTGATTACCAATATCACCATCCATCACCATTATATATGCTGCTGCTGATGACCAATATCACCATCCATCACCATTATATATGGTGCTGCTAATGATGACCATCACCATCCATCACCATTATATATACTTCTGTTAATGATGACCATCACCATCCATCATCATTATATATGCTGCTGCTGATGACCACCACCACCATCCATTACCATTGTATATGCTGTTGCTGCTGATGACCAATATCACCATCCATTACCATTATATATGCTGCTTCTGATGACGACCATCATCATCCATCACCATTGTATATGCTGCTGCTGCTGATGACAACCATCATCATCCATCACCATTATATATGCTGCTGCTGCTGATGACAACCATCATCATCCATCACCATTATATATGCTGCTGCTGATGACGGTCATCACCATCCATCACCATTATATATGCTGCTGCTGATGAAGACCTTCACCATTCATCACCATTATATATGCTGCTGCTGATTACGGCCATTCACCATCCATCACCATTATATATGCTGCTGATGATGACAATCATCACCATCCATCACCATTATATATGCTGCTGCTACTGACGGTCATCACCATCCATCACCATTATATATGCTGCTGCTACTGACGGTCATCACCATCCATCACCGTTATATATGCTGCTACTACTGACGGTCATCACCATCCATCACCATTATATATGCTGCTGCTACTGACGGTCATCACCATCTATCACCATTATATATGCTGCTACTGACGGTCATCACCATCCATCACCGTTATATATGCTGCTGCTACTGACGGTCATCACCATCTATCACCATTATATATGCTGCTGCTACTGACGGTCATCACCATCTATCACCATTATATATGCTGCTGCTACTGACGGTCATCACCATCCATCACCATTATATATGCTGCTGCTACTAACGGTCATCACCATTAATCACCATTATATATGCTGCTACTGACGGTCATCACCATCTATCACCATTATATATGCTGCTGCTACTGACGGTCATCACCATCCATCATCATTATATATTCTGCTGCTGATGATGGTCTTCACCATCCATCACCGTTATATATGCTGCTGCTACTGACGGTCATCACCGTCCATCACCATTATATATGCTGCTGCTACTGACGATCATCACCATCCATCACCATTATATATGCTGCTGCTACTGACAGTCGTCACCATCTATCACCAATATATTTGCTGCTGCTGATGACAACCATCACCATCAATCATCATTATATATTCTGCTGCTGATGACGGTCATCACCATCCATCACCATTATATATGCTGCTGCTACTGACGGTCATCACCATCTATCACCAGTATATTTGCTGCTGCTGATGATAACCATCACCATCCATCATCATTATATATTCTGCTGCTGATGACGGTCATCACCATCCGTCACCGTTATATATGCTGCTGCTACTGACGGTCATCACCATCCATCACCATTATATATGCTGCTGCTACTGACGGTCATCACCATCCATCACCATTATATATGTTGCTGCTACTGACGGTCATCACCATCTATCACCATTATATATGCTGCTGCTACTGACGGTGATCACCATCTATCACCATTATATATGCTGCTGCTACTGACGGTGATCACCATCCATCACCATTATATATGCTGCTGCTACTGACGGTCATCACCATCTATCACCATTATATATGCTGCTGCTACTGACGGTCATCACCATCTATCACCATTATGTATGATGCTGCTACTGACGGTGATCACCATCCATCACCATTATATATGCTGCTGCTACTGACGGTCATCACCATCTATCACCATTATATATGCTGCTGCTACTAACGGTCATCACCATCTATCACCATTATATATGCTGCTGCTACTGACGATCATCACCATCTGTCACCAGTTTATATGCTGCTGCTACTGACGGTCATCACCATCCATCACCATTATATATGCTGCTGCTACTGACGGTCATCACCATCTATCACCGTTATATATGCTGCTGCTACTGACGGTCATCACCATCTATCACCAGTGTATATGCTGCTGCTTCTGACGGTCATCACCATCCATCACCATTATATATGCTGCTGCTACTGACGGTCATCACCATCTATCACCGTTATATATGCTGCTGCTACTGACGGTCATCACCATCAATCACCATTATATTTGCTGCTGATGATGACAATCATCACCATCCATCACCATTATATATACTGCTGCTACTGACGGTTATCACCATCCATCACCATTATATATGCTGCTGCTACTGACGGTCATCACCATCTATCACCGTTATATATGCTGCTGCTACTGATGGTCATCACCATCCATCACCATTATATATGCTGCTGCTACTGACGGTCATCACCATCTATCACCGTTATATATGCTGCTGCTACTGACGGTCATCACCATCAATCACCATTATATATGCTGCTGCTACTGACAGTCATCACCATCCATCACCATTATATATGCTGCTGATGATGAGAATCATCACCATCCATCACCATTATATATGCTGCTGCTACTGACGGTCATCACCATCCATCACCATTATATTTGCTGCTGATGATGACAATCATCACCATCCATCACCATTATATATGCTGCTGCTACTGACGGTCATCACCATCTATCACCATTATATATGCTGGTGCTACTGACGGTCATCACCATCCATCACCATTATATATGCTGCTGATGATGACAATCATTACCATCCATCACCATTATATATGCTGCTGCTACTGACGGTGATCACCATCCATCACCATTATATATGCTGCTGCTACTGACGGTCATCACCATCCATCACCATTATATATGCTGCTGCTACTGACGGTCATCACCATCCATCACCATAATATATGCTGCTGCTACTGACGGTCATCACCATCTATCACCATTATATATGCTGCTGCTACTGACGGTCATCACCATCCATCACCATTATATATGCTGCTGCTACTGACGGTCATCACCATCCATCACCATTATATATGCTGCTGCTACTGACGGTCATCACCATCCATCACCATTATATATGCTGATGCTGATGACAGTCATCACCATCTATCACCAGTGTATATGCTGCTGATACTGACGGTCATCACCATCCATCACCATTATATATGCTGCTGCTACTGACGGTCATCACCATCCATCACCATTATATATTCTGCTGCTACTGACGGTCATCACCATCTATCACCATTATATATGCTGCTGCTACTGACGGTCATCACCATCCATCACCATTATATATGCTGCTGATGATGACAATCATCACCATTCATCACCATTATATATGCTGCTGCTACTGACGGTCATCACCATCCATCACCATTATATATGCTGCTGCTACTAACGGTCATCACCATCCATCACCATTATATATGCTGCTGCTACTGACGGTCATCACCATCCATCACCATTATATATGCTGCTGCTACTGACGGTCATCACCATCCATCACCATTATATATGCTGCTGATGATGACAATCATCACCATCCATCACCATTATATATGCTGCTGCTACTGACGGTCATCACCATCTATCACCATTATATATGCTGCTGCTACTGACGGTCATCACCATCCATCACCATTATATATGCTGCTGCTGATGACAGTCATCACCATCTATCACCAGTGTATATGCTGCTGATACTGACGGTCATCACCATCCATCACCATTATATATGCTGCTGCTACTGACGGTCATCACCATCCATCACCATTATATATTCTGCTGCTACTGACGGTCATCACCATCTATCACCATTATATATGCTGCTGCTACTGACGGTCATCACCATCCATCACCATTATATATGCTGCTGATGATGACAATCATCACCATCCATCACCATTATATATGCTGCTGCTACTGACGGTCATCACCATCCATCACCATTATATATGCTGCTGCTACTAACGGTCATCACCATCCATCACCATTATATATGCTGCTGCTACTGACGGTCATCACCATCCATCACCATTATATATGCTGCTGATGATGACAATCATCACCATCCATCACCATTATATATGCTGCTGCTACTGACGGTCATCACCATCCATCACCATTATATATGCTGCTGCTACTAACGGTCATCACCATCCATCACCATTATATATGCTGCTGCTACTGACGGTCATCACCATCTATCACCATTATATATGCTGCTGCTACTAACGGTCATCACCATCCATCACCATTATATATGCTGCTGCTACTGACGGTCATCACCATCTATCACCGTTATATATGCTTCTGCTACTGACGGTGATCACCATCCATCACCTTTATATATGCTGCTGCTACTAACGGTCATCACCATCCATCACCATTATATATGCTGCTGCTACTGACGGTCATCACCATCTATCACCATTATATATGCTGCTGCTACTAACGGTCATCATCATCCATCACCATTATATATGCTGCTACTGATGACAGTCATCACCATCTATCACCATTATATATGCTGCTGCTACTGACGGTCATCACCATCCATCACCGTTATATATGCTGCTGCTACTGACGGTCATCACCATCCATCACCATTATATATGCTGCTGCTACTAACGGTCATCACCATCCATCACCATTATATATTCTGCTGCTACTGACGGTCATCACCATCTATTAGCATTATATATGCTGGTGCTACTGACGGTCATCACCATCCATCACCATTATATATGCTGCTGCTGACGGTCATCACCATCTATCACCATTATATATGCTGCTACTGATGACAGTCATCACCATCTATCACCATTATATATGCTGCTGCTACTGACGGTCATCACCATCCATCACCATTATATATGCTGCTACTGATGACAGTCATCACCATCTATCACCACTATATATGCTGCTGCTACTGACGGTCATCACCATCTATCACCATTATATATGCTAATGCTGATGACAGTCATCACCATCTATCACCATTATATATGCTGCTGCTACTGACGGTCATCACCATCTATCACCATTATATATGCTGCTACTGATGACAGTCATCACCGTCTATCACCACTATATATGCTGCTGCTACTGACGGTCATCACCATCTATCACCATTATATATGCTGCTGCTACTGACGGTCATCACCATCTATCACCATTATATATGCTGCTGCTACTGACGGTCATCACCATCTATCACCATTATATATGCTGCTACTGATGACAGTCATCACCATCTATCACCACTATATATGCTGCTGCTACTGACGGTCATCACCATCTATCACCATTATATATGCTGCTGCTACTGACGGTCATCACCATCTATCACCATTATATATGCTGCTACTGATGACAGTCATCACCATCTATCACCATTATATATGCTGCTGCTACTGACGGTCATCACCATCTATCACCATTATATATGCTGCTACTGATGACAGTCATCACCATCTATCACCACTATATATGCTGCTGCTACTGACGGTCATCACCATCTATCACCATTATATATCTTTTTGTTTTAGCGTTTCTATAATCTACCTTTTCTATGTTGATATGTTACTAATATTATTTACACCACTATAATCTATTATCATTGGTATTATTTGAAATTTCTACTTTTATATAAGAATATTATTTACACCACTATAACATTATATTGCTTTTATTTTGCATTTCTATGTTTATAGATTAAAATATTATTTACACTACTATTACCATTATTATTGCTATATTTGGCATTTCTATTTTGATATATAAAAAAATTATCTTCACCACTATAACCATTATTTTTGCTATTATTTGTCATTTATATATTTATATATAATAATATTATTAACACATATATAACCATTATTATTGCTATTATTTGGCATTTCTATGTTTGTATATAATAATATTATTTACACAACTATAACCATTATTATTGCTTTTATTTAGCAAGATTCTCCCAAGTATAATAATCGCTGTTATAACTGTCTGCAACAATATGATAAATAATGCCATAATACCTCCGAATAGAGCAAATAAAAACACGTGATCAAACTTCATGAATGATAAAAGTCTCTGTCGCCGATCCACATACATATCAAATTAACGCTATCAAATAGATTAATTTAAAATTGAACAGTCATGGAACTCCCGTGGAATAATGTATGGGCTAATAATCAAGAGTATTTGTCAATATCCCGCGACGATCGTATTGAAATCAAACATTTATTACCGAACTGAAAAGTTCCATACAAAGCGCAACAATGGAAGTCAAGCGTCAATTATAACACTGGAAGCCTTGGATTCGAATTAACATAGTTTTATTGCGAGTGAGTAAGCAATTCGCGAGAACAAAGTGATTAACTACGTGCAATGTTCGGACGTGACTTAGTCAACAACTGAGTTGAAATGTATTAAATGTCATTCGATCGAATATGTCTTACATCATTTTATACAAATTATAGTTGCAAATGCACATGTTTTGTCAGAGCCAAGGAGATGTCGTTAATTTTTTATCATAACCACGCGACAGCACAATATGACATTGACACAACGCTATGATGGTAATAGTACGACAACATGATGGTGACACTACAACAGTGCGATGTCGCGGTAATGTCAGACGATACTACGATGGTGATAGTACGACAACATTATGGTGACACTACAACAGTGCGATGTAGCGGTAATGTCAGACGATGCTACGATGGTGATAGTACGACAACATTATGGTGACACTACAACAGTGCGATGTCGCGGTAATGTCAAACGATGGAACAATGGTGATAGAACGACAACATGATGGTGACACTACAACATGTATTGTCCATGATATTAGACAAACGGCATTGATGAACAACACCATTTATTCTATGGGATTTACTCTACAGATTAACTGCATTCTATTAAATTGTAACATAATACACATGCAATTAAGAATAAGAAACCCACAAGGACATGTACAAAATAATATATATAATATTAAAAAACTAAAGATGAGTAAAAACTTATCAAAATTACCATGTGTCCTGTCAAAATATACCTTAATACAGACATCTGAGTTTATTTTACGTAAATCAGTATACATGCGTTCTGGTTTTAGTTTTGATACATTTACTAAGCTAAATCCCTGGTGCTGAAACTTGATCCAGGTTTAAATATAGTAACATTAAATTCCATCTTCGGTGAATAACAAAACACTCAAGTATAAACTTCAAGTGACTTAAAACAAGGTTATCAGATTCATTTAAGTGTCCCATCAAGAATATAACTTAAAAATGTTGTGACTTTAAAAAAATTGGCACATTAAAATTGGAGGACTTGGTCAAACAATTAGAAATGAATCATGCGCGTAAAATAGATTATGGCAAGTGACCCTCCTATATGATGGAAAACTTCACAAAGCAGTCACATGTTCACTCTTTAAAGACAAGGAAAAGGTAAATTTACCTGTAACTACACGTATTGCGTTTGACATCAAGCAACAGTTCTAGAATAATTCAAATTATTTGCTCAGTTTTTTTTTTATTTTCTTGTTCTTTTTTTTTATTTCCTAGATGAATTATTTGCAATGATTAGAGAAAACAGTCCAAAAATGAGATACACTAGCAATGGCCTTGTTGAAATTAGATAATGCAATGCGTGATTAAACATTCATGTACACTCAGATCGTGGCCTGCTAATTAGATTGTTTATGGTTTAAATCTCACGGGAAAGAGCTGTTTATTTGCCAGTCATATTGTGTTAGTAAGCCTATCGCAATGTTCGTCAGCATGGAACCATTTAAATATTCAATTGAAAAAGTAATACACAAATTGAACGACAATTTTTTATATGAAATATAAATAATATATTAGTATCTATTATACCGGGTGTCTACAGGTATGTATTATACCACGTGTTTTATACTGCATGTCTGAGTCTATGTATTTTACCGTGTATCTGCGTAATATATATTACCGCGTGTTTGCGTGATATATTATACAGCGTGTTTGCGTGATATAAAATACAACGTGTCTGCATGATATATTATACCACGTGTCTGCGTGATATAGTTCACCACTTGTCTGCGTGATATTTTAAACCATGTATCTGCATGATATATTATACCACGTGTCTGCGTGATATATTTCACCACAGTGTCTGCGTGATATTTTATACCATGTATCTGCATGATATATTATACTACGTGTCTGCATAACATATTATTCCACGAGTCTGCATGATATATTATACTACATGTCTGCGTGATATATTATGCTACGTGTCTGCATGATATATGATACCACGTGTCTGGGTGAAATATTATACCACGTGTCTGCATGACATATTATACTACGTCTCTGCGTGATATATTATACTACGTGTCTGTGTGATATATTATACCGTGTGTCTGCGTGATATATTATACCATTTGTCTGCGTGATATATTATACTATATGTCTGCATGATATAATATACTACGTGTCTGCATGATATATTATACCATGTGTCTGCGTGATATATTATACCACATGTTTGCAGTGATATATTATACCACGTGTTTGCGTGATATATTACACCACGTGCCTGCGTGATATATTATACTACGTGTCTGCATGAGATATCATACCATGCGTCTGCGTGATATATTATACGACGTGTCTGCATAACATATTATACCACGTGTCTGTATGATATATTATACTACGTGTCTGCATAATATATTATACCATGTGTCTGCATGATATATTATACCATGTGTCTGCATAATATATTATACCTACGTGCCCGCATGATATATTATACCATGTGTCTGCATGATATATTATACTACGTGACTGCATTATATATTATATCATGTGTCTGCATGATATATTATACTACGTATCTGGCTGATATATTATACCACGTGTCTGCATGATATATTATACCATGTGTCTGCATGATATAATATACTACGTGTCTGGCTGATATATTATACCACGTGACTGCATGATATATTATACCATATGTCTGCATGATATAATATACTACGTGTCTGGCTGATATATTATACCACGTGTCTGCATAATATATTATACCATGTGTCTGCATGATATATTATACCATGTGTCTGCATGATATATTATACCTACGTGCCCGCATGATATATTATACTACGTGTCTGGCTGATATATTATACTACGTGACTGCATGAAATATTATACCACGTGTCTGCATGATATATTTTACTTCGTGTCTGCATGATATATTATACCGCGTGTCTGCATGAAATATTATACCACGTGTATGCATGATATATTTTACTTCGTGTCTGCATGATATATTATACCGCGTGTCTGCGTGATATTTTATAACGTATGTCTGTGTGATATATTATACCGCATGTCTTTGTAATATATTATACCGCATGTCTGTGTGATATATTATACCGCGTGTCTGCGTGATATTTTATAACGTATGTCTGTGTGATATATTATACCGCATGTCTTTGTGATATATTATACCATGTGTCTGCGTGATATATTATACCATGTGTCTGCATGATATATTATACCATGTGTCTGCATGTTATATTATACCTACGTGCCCGCATGATATATTATACTACTGTGTCTGGCTGATATATTATACTACGTGACTGCATGAAATATTATACCGCGTGTCTGCGTGATATTTTATAACGTATGTCTGTGTGATATATTATACCTGCATGTCTTTGTGATATATTATACCGCATGTCTGTGTGATATATTATACATATATTATGCCGCTATGTCTGTGTGATATATTAGACCGCATGTCTGTGTGATAAATTATACCGCGTGTCTGCGTGATATATTATAACGCATGTCTGTGTGGTATATTATACCGCATGTCTTTGTGATATATTATACCGCATGTCTGTGTGATATATAATACATATATTATACCGCATGTCTGTGTGATATATTATACCGCATGTCTGTGTGATATATTATACCGCATGTCTTTTTGATATATTATAACGCATGTCTGCGGATACATATTATACCACGTGTATTATACAGCATGTTTGTGTGATATGTTATACTTCATGTCTGCGGATACATATTATACCACGTGTATTATACCGCATGTCTGCGTGATATAGTATACCGCATTTTTGTGTGATATATTATACCGCATGTCTGCGGATACACATTATACCACGTGTATTATACCGCATGTCTGCGTGATATAGTATACTGCATGTTTGTGTGATATATCATACCGCATGTCTGCGTGATATAGTATACTGCATGTTTGTGTGATATATCATACCGCATGTCTGCGTGATATAGTATACTGCATGTTTGTGTGATATATTATATAAATAAAATTACTATTGACATTGATTTTTTTTAAAAGTTTGATGTGTAGTGAAAAACATTTTTTATTGGTTTAAAACATTTAATTGATTTTAAATAACAGGCAAACGGATTGGCCACAATGTCTAACAGCATTAATTACAACCCTCACTTTCGCTTACAAATACAATTGAAAGATGGTCATAGCGATTCAACCCTGTTGCTTCTCAGCAACACTCAGTACTGGTTCTATCTAGAAAACAGACTCGATATCGGCTCTTGTAAGCTCTTAAATTACTTCCAAATGGCGCTAAAATATTAATAACTATACACTCATTACCTCGAAGTTTTAAGTGATGAAGAAAAAATGAAGATAATAAAACCAATGACAGAATGACAGAAATAGCACATTATTTTT
This sequence comes from Panopea generosa, assembly GCA_029582155.1. Classification (NCBI taxonomy): domain Eukaryota; kingdom Metazoa; phylum Mollusca; class Bivalvia; order Adapedonta; family Hiatellidae; genus Panopea; species Panopea generosa. Next base: position 36,103,032 of record CM055911.1, on the reverse strand, counting down.
TTTATTTAAATACTGGAACGATATAGTTTCTATAGTTCCGGGGCACCTGTGGACTGCTGTATTCTGTGCTAGGAATTCGTCACATAGTAATGAGCACGCTGATCCGAGTTGCTTCCGGGTCAGTTAACTGGCATAGACTAGCGAGAATCAGATTTTTCAAAGCGTTCTTTTCCAAATCGAAAAGATTTTTAATATTTTCCACAGTCGTATTTCGTTCGACCGGCAGTTGAACTTATTGTTTTATTTTGGATGGAATAAAACAAGCTCATATTTCATTCATGAAATTTTCAACATGTGTATAAAACTATGAAATAGAAAGCATTTTGCTAATAAAATATAGAACATCTCTGCTCACATAAACCAGTTTCGTGGAACATGTTAATTATAAATATTTTATCCTAGTTATGAGAAATAAGTGACAATTGTAGGAACTGACAACCTAATATACCAGAGATCATCCTCGCATTGCGCATTATCACGTCTTAATATGACATAATAGAATTTGTCGAGTAAAAGACTAAGTCTGGTTACTGAAGGAGGAAACCACTTCTTAGTACCCGTATTCAAGAATGTGTGTCATTAAAGCAAATATTACTACAGCGACTCTGCTCATAAAATTTCATTTATAAGTGTTCCGGACTCCAAGAGGCAGGCAGCATATATGCTCACAGAAAATCCTAAATAAAACATTTGATTTTGTATATTGGCGCGAAAAATCGGTTCCGTTTGAAGTGCGTTGGCCAATCCTCCATTAGATAATTCAATATGTCCGACGTCAACGTATTTGTACATTTGAGATGAATATTGTAGGTGCTGTTATGTATGTTATTTTATACCATCTGGATAGAATATTCGATGTTGTATATATCATAATTATAAACTGGTCTGTGATATGAACATATAAAGTTATACTATTTCTTAATGAATATCATGACTGCACAGTTCCTATTCACATATTTTGGGATTTTTGTGTTTTGCCATTATCCATCTTCAATAACAGTAAAACAAGTCTCAGACAAATAATACATATCCCATAGGGCTCATTACTGTCTAAATGATAGTGGTATCATTGTAACAAGTCCATGGTGGCGTCAGATTAGTGGTATGGTGGCGTCAGATTAGTAGTATCATTGCAACCAGTCCATGGTGGCGTCAGATTGGTGGTATCATTGCAACCAGCCCATGGTGGTGTCTGATTATTGGTATCATTGCAACCAGTCCATGGTGGCGTCAGATTAGTGGTATCATTGTAACCAGTCCATGGTGGCATCACATTAGTGGTATGGTGGCGTCAGATTAGTGGTATCATAGCAACCAGTCCATGGTGGCGTCAGATCAGTTGTATCATTGCAACCAGTTCTTGGTGACGTCAGATTATTGGTATAATTGCAACCAGCCCATGATGATGTCAGATTATTGGTATCATTGCAACCAGCCCATGGTGGCGTACGATTAGTGGTATGGTGGCGTGAGATTAGTGGTATCACGGCTGCGTCAGATTATTGGTATCATTGCAAACAGTCCATGGTGACGTCAGATAAGTGGTATAATTGCAACCAGTCCATGGTGGCGTCAGATAAGTGGTATAATTGCAACCAGCCCATGGTGGCGTCAGATTATTGGTATCATTGCAACAAGCCCATGGTGGCGTCAGATTATTGGTATCATTGCAACAAGCCCATGGTGGCGTCAGATTATTGGTATTCATTGCAACAAGCCCATGGTGGCGTCAGATTATTGGTATCATTGCAACCAGTCCATGGTGACGTCAAATTATTGGTATCATTGCAACAAGCCCATGGTGGCGTCAGATTATTGGTATCATTGCAACCAGTCCATGGTGACGTCAGATAAGTGGTATAATTGCAACCAGCCCATGGCGGCGTCAGATAAGTGGTATAATTGCAACCAGCACATGGTGGCGTCAGATTATTGGTATCATTGCAACCAGTCCATGGTGACGTCAGATAAGTGGTATAATTGCAACCAGCCCATGGTGGCGTCAGATTATTGGTATCATTGCAACCAGTCCATGGTGACGTCAGATTATTGGTATCATTGCAACCAGTCCATGGTGACGTCAGATAAGTGGTATCATTGCAACCAGATGATGGTGGCGTCAGATAAATGGTATCATTGCAACCAGTCCATGGTGGCGTCAGCTTAGTGGTATCATTGCAACCAGTCCACGGTGGCGTCAGATTATCGGTATCATTGCAACCAGTCCATGGTGACGTCAGATTAGTGGTATCCTTGCAACCAGTCCATGGTGGCGTCAGATAAGTGGTATAGTTGCAATCGGCACATGGTGGCGTCAGATTATTGGTATCATTGCAACCAGCCCATGCTGGCATCAGATTATTGGTATCATTGCAACCAGCCCATGGTGGCGTCAGATTAATGGTATGGTGGCGTCAGATAAGTGGTATCATTGCAACCAGTCCATGGTGGCGTCAGATAATTGGTATCATTACAACCAGTCCATGGTGGTGTCACATTAGTGGTATCATTGCAACCAGTCCTTGGTGGCGTCAAATTAGTGGTATCATTGAAACCAGCCCATGATGACGTCAGATTATTGGTATCATTGCAACCACCCCATGGTGGCGTCAGATTATTGGTATCATTGCAACCAGCCTACGGTGGTGCCAGATTAGTCATCTTTTTTTTCATTTCAGCAAATACACGTAAATGCTCAAATGCATTTTATCACTAAATTTCTAATAAATGACATCGGGCTACCATTATTGCTGTGGTAAAAACACACACGCTAACTTTAAAATATGTGTCAAACGACCTTAGTTTTGGAATTTCAGAACAGAGCAGATCTTTATTTCAGACTTGTACATAAATACATTGTCATAATAACATATTCACAACTTATAAAATCACGTAAACTATATCGTTAATAAGTGCCTCATTATAACCGTCATACTTCATTACCGTTTGATATATGTTAAATATCTGTTTATGTTTTAAAAATAAAAGTCAAAATAATACAAAAAATATTTTTCAATCCCAAGTTCTTTAAGAAGAAGAAGAAGAGGATGAACACATTTATTAAACATTTAAATGTTTATCATTCTTTCATTGTCATAGATATATTTAAATTTCACATTTAACATTTAAATGTTTATCATTCTTTCAATGCCAAATTTATAATTAAATTTCATATTAAGTATTTAAAACAAACGTTATTTCTTAATTTCAGAGAACGTTTTATATACTGAGTAAATCCGACTAAAAATGTTTTGTCATTTGATTTGAGCAATTCAATAAACTTGTACAGGGACAGTCTTCGGAAAAAGTGTTTCATATAAATCCTCACTAAACCACTGTAGCAAGAACAGATAAAAATGAAGCGATCTACCACCTCAGTTGAGTTACATTTTGAATTCTTAGAGTATGCGCAGATAATCTAATTCTAGCAACAATCTTAAATCATTTTGGAGAATTGGTCATATGCAAAACTGATTTTAAAATACTTCAATAACAAGACTTTTGTTAACTGTACCAAACCATTCTTGAATAAATCAGTAATACGTTTTTGAATATATATGGACATGTTTTACTATCAAGCGAAGCGTTATCTGTAAATAAGTATGAAAACCCATGATCATTTAATAACTTCTTAACATTAGAAACCCATTTTTACATCATTTTGCACAATCACTTAAACTTTGTTGATATAATTTATGTATAATGATATTGTCAGTATTAATAACTTTACACCAAGTTTATTTTTCTTGTATTCAAAGAAATCAGAAAAGCTATTACAACTTTTAACACATGACTTAACTTTTTTATATCTATACTTAATGACGCGTCAGATTTTACCCCGTATGCTAGTTTTGTATAGTTTTAACACTTTTCAGGCCAATAAAAGCTACGCAGTGACGTTTAATATTGTTTAAATAATGTGTAATGTTTGCAGTAAACCAATCATTGCATAAATTGTAGACCTGGCTTTTCTAAATCCTAATTCATTTTTTTTTAATTCAAAATGCCCTCTCTTACTACTCTTGTTATTGTTGTACGCAGTTATACAGTCACAATTGTATTTCCTACTAACGTCTGTGTTAATTTCAGTAAAAACACACAACTAACGGGTTTTAGCGATCACACACTCGGCGTCAAACAGTTCGGTGTTTCTACAAATACATTTATCATTAAAAGAAAGATTGCACCTCTGCGCATGGCATTTTAAAAACTTGGGTCAAAACCCCTCGTGTAATATTGGTTAACTAATTTATTAGGTCATTTATTGAATTTTGTTGAGAAATGTCAAGAGCACGTGTTTACAAATTGAAAACAGGTAATTTTGCTATGCGACCTGATCTAAAAGTGTTTTTACACTTCTTTAGTGAGTAAATAATCAATAACAGAAGACCCATTGCGAGATACAGAAGTGTACGCACCATTGCCGCAGTCATCTCCGAACCTACCGTTGGCTATGCAAAAACGTGTCTACTCAGATCACCTGGCAAGAATACAGAGAGCCTTAATTGTCATAATACTAACCAATAGCAGTTTCAAGCAATTCAAACAAATCAACATTAACATTATTATAAACTGGTGAATCCCCACCCCATAAGTAAGTACCAAATATATAAACATTATTATCAAAATGAAAAAAGAAATCAAATTATTGTGTCAAAATGAGTTTCAATCCATGTTCATACAAAACTATAATAATATGTTATTTCCAGCTAGTATGTTCACAAACTCATCACTACTCTTCTTAATCGCAGACATGCCATTGACATGCTCTCTAACGAAATCACTTTGTCATTAAGAATGCCTACAAAAATGTCAACGCTCTCGATTGTCGCCTCCACACTACTTATCCTCTCGTCTATCAACTTATCTCTATCCTCTATGGCTGCACACAAGCTCTTTGTCAAATCCATCAACATTTTCATCTCCTCGAGAGCACCTACTATCTTATCCATGCTACTTATTCTGCTGTCTATCTGTTTCAAGCAGGCCATAATATCTGCATTGGTTGGCTCATTCCTACGCGAACCCACTCCAGTCACAATGTTCGAATTTAAAGTAGTAGATAGAGTTTGCATTAAAACTGAGTCTGCTTCCGAGTCTTTGGCACTCTAAGACATAAAGGGAGAATTAAACACGTTATTAATATTGAAAACGGTCTAATTTGCATCATATAGCACGGAGTTTGTTTGTTTTTCGCTTCTGTAATACGGTTTTTAAAGGTGAAGTGTTATTGTTGTATATTTTATCGCATCCGTTCTCACGGTGGAACAACGTGCGCCGGATAATGGCCTAAAGCGATAAGATTTTTCTAAAAATCCAAATGATTTTTGTGAACAAGGTAAGATGAAACCTAATAATCTTTTTTTTTTGTGTGAATATAACATAAAAGAGATTTATGTGATTAATAAGTTACTGATGTGTAATGTTCAACAACACGTGAAACGATTCAAAACTATGCTGAAAAGATGAAAATTGCGATTTACTGTCAAACTTATCATTTGATAAACGGGTGTTATATGCATATTTTACCCAAGTTCGTCTTATTTAGTCCTATTTCTTGACCATTTCATTACATGCAACCCTGAATTTTGGCTTACTTGTTCTATGTGTCTAGCTAATTTTGTATATTATGAATTTTTACAACATGGGAAAATACATTTGGAATTTTTGAAAACAAACCATATCACTTTAGATATAATTGTCCGGCGTACCACCGTGGATCTATAGTCAACAGTAGTCATATGACTTTATCCGATCATTCTCGAATGACTGCGCAAGCACAAACACACCGTATTTTCGGTGAAAAGCGAGTTCAATAATTGCAAATGTTCTTTTTAAATACAACATTTTAGAAAGTAACAAGTGTTGATGCGCTAAATGAAATGCGCTGCTTTTTTTCACACGAAATACAGCTATGTTGATTAATTTTGTAGGCATAAATGTATAGGTGAGGACTCTTTAGAAATGTATTTCTAGTCGAACACAGTTTATGAATATAACTATAAACATATTTATCACTAAATAATAAATTTTAACAATAAAAGCTTATTTGCCTTGACTGAAAATATTCATTTACCTTCTCATTGTAAAGCACATAATAAATCATCTGAAAATATATTTTCTTTTTGATACCTTTCTGAGCCATGATTTAATTATCTTCCGTCATTAATATCTAGATCTTATATAGCATTTTGTTTATATATTATTCATTTTCCTTTGTTACAAAGATTTACATCATATACTATATTGACAAAACGTATAATCACAATAATCAAGTCTCATTTACAGTTGATATATAATAAGTATCTACATAAAGAAGGAGTAGTCCAAGTAAGTCGGTCCCTCCTTCTTCAAACAGAGAAACCAGAAATCCTACATTTATTTACAGGATTATAGACATTAAGTGATAAAGATCATCACGAGGAATCATTTTATATGCATATAACGACCGAGAGCTAGGATATACAGTAATGGTTGAACGACCGAGAGCTAGGATATACAGTAATGGTTGAACGACCGAGAGCTAGGATATACAGTAATGGTTGAACGACCGAGAGCTGGGATATACTGTAATGGTTGAACGACCGAGAACGACCGAGAGCTAGGATATACAGTAATGGTTGAACGACCGAGAACGACCGAGAGCTGGGATATACAGTAATGGTTGAACGACCGAGAACGACCGAGAGCTAGAATATACAGTAATGGTTGAACGACCGAGAGCTAGATATACAGTAATGGTTGAACGACCGAGAGCTAGGATATACAGTAATGGTTGAACGACCGAGAGCTAGGATATAAGTAATGGTTGAACGACCGAGAACGACCGAGAGCTGGGATATACAGTAATGGTTGAACGACCGAGAACGACCGCGAGCTAGAATATACAGTAATGGTTGAACGACCGAGAGCTAGGATATACAGTAATGGTTGAACGACCGAGAGCTTGGATATACAGTAATGGTTGAACGACCGAGAACGACCGAGAGCTAGGATATACAGTAATGGTTGAACGACCGAGAACGACCGAGAGCTAGGATATACAGTAATGGTTGAACGACCGAGAGCTAGTATATACAATAATGGTTAAACGACCGAGAACGACCGAGAACTAGAATATACAGTAATGGTTGAACGACCGAGAACGACCGAGAGCTAGGATATACAGTAATGGTTGAACGACCGAGAACGACAGAGAGCTAGGATATACAGTAATGGTTGAACGATCGAGAGCTAAGATATACAGTAATGGTTGAAGCAGAGATATCACACAGCTGTTTAGCTGCATGTGAGCAATCCGAAACATTCTTAAAAGCATTGCTGCTGATTTTAGACAGTATCTGTTTTCCTATACATATTAGATTCTGGAGCTGAGATTCGCTTTGTCCGTGTATCATCTCGAACAGTGTGCCAGGGCCAATTGTTATACGTACTGTACTGGTAAAGTTGGTTACTTGTAAAATTGCATTTAATAAGCATGTACGTGTGTGCAGCAACAAAGTGGCACATAATATACAAATTGACAGATAACACAGTCAGAAAACTTCGGTCAATCCACAACCTGCTCACGTGAAATGCATTACGCAGACTTCCATGCTTTGCTTTCTTACGTAGTCTCATGCTTTGGCTCTTTCAATTGCTGTGTGCAAACTTCGAAATATTTTAAAACAATTATCATCTTGAATCCTTGTGAGCCATGCCTGATTTTGATGAATTTTCGACCAATATAAACTTGCAACTGAGCATTTTGCCATGGTGCATATTCTATCGGCAAAAACAAAAACAACAGTTTTCTGCAACATATCTCGGAAACCCTAGCAATGCTTAGATACATATTCGTGTGCATTCTTATATGGCTTGCATCTTTTTGGCGGCCAGTCAAGCACATTTCTCTAATTAGCTGGCATTTTGCTTTGTAAGGTTTGATCACGGCTCAGCTCCCAATAATAGTCTTGTGATGCATATGTTAGATAGAATGTTTGACAATTGTATTAGGTTTATATAGAGTGTGTCTATATAATGGACTTATATGGAGAAAAGGGACGATTTGGTCTTTCGACACGTGTTATAGACCGTATCATTATCTGACACCTACATGATTACTTATAATGTTGTGTCGAGACTAATAATGGAGATGAGTTTATATTGTATCTCTACTTACAGGTATACTAGTATGTAATGTTCTAAAAGTAAGCATCACATTTGTCTATGAATACCAAGGTTTGACATTTTTTAGAAGACCCCATGCAACCATATGGTATCAAAGACCTGCTTCGTGTCAAATGTAGCAACATAGACTTTGCTGTTTTGCTCCAAAATGACGAATATTCGAGCTCCTGCAAATTCAAGGAAACTGGTGTTTTGTAGACATTTTCTTGCCGATTTGAGAACTGTTCACCTGTATTTTATGTTGTCTATTCGGGAGCTGTTTACCTATAGTTTTGTTGTCGATTCCTGAACTGTTTACCTGTATTTTATATTGCCGATTCGGGAACTGTTTACCTGTATTTTATGTTGCCGATTCGGGAACTGTTTACCTGTATTTTATGTTGCCGATTCGGGAACTGTTTACCTGTATTTTATGTTGCCGATTCGGGAACTGTTTACCTGTATTTTATGTTGCCGATTCGGGAACTGTTTACCTGTATTTTATGTTGCCGATTCGGGAACTGTTTACCTGTATTTTATATTGCCGATTCGGGAACTGTTTACCTGTATTTTATGTTGCCGATTCGGGAACTGTTTACCTGTATTTTATATTGCCGATTCGGGAACTGTTTACCTGTATTCATTTTCATCAAAGTTGGTAATATTATGATTGTACGGTAGAGTTATGTATGTGATCTACTCTTACTGTTGACTTTATAAATGGGTATACATATAGCTTTCTTCCAAATCGTTTCCACTTGATACTTAATGAGTCTTGCAGGTATGACTGACACACCACGTATACTGTGAATTAAGTATAGTTTTAACTACTCGTGTGATATTATCTGTTTAAATAATTCTGTTAATCACCGGGTAATATAGGACTTCAGCGTTTAGATGATCATTATGAATTAATTAGATGATGCTGCTTTCTTATTTTTCAACGAGCGATTTTGAAATTTAATGTTCATGGCCAGCTTTGGGCGTATTTCTGGGACGTTATCAAAATTATTTTCAATGCAAGCGATATAAAATGAATTGTTAATTTATTATATCCATTTGCAATAAATCATTTAAGTTTAACGAATCGTACATTTTTATATTCGTTAGCAATAACTCGCTCGAGGTAAAATAGATCGTTTCTTTATTATATTCATTAACAATAACTCGATTCAAGGTAAACTGAATCGTTTCTTTATTATATTCATTAACAATAACTCGATTTGAGGTAAAATATATAGTTTCCTTATTATATCCATTCGTAATAACTCGATTTAAGGTAAAATAAATAGTTTCTTTGTTATATTCTTTAGCAAAAACTCGATTTAAGGTAAAATAAATAGACTGTTAGTTTATTTGTTATATTCATTAACAATAACTCGATTTAAGGTAAAATAAATAGTTTCTTTTTTATATTCATTAGCAATAACTCGATTTGAGGTAAAATAAATATTTTCTTTGTTATATTCATTAACAATAACTCGATTTGAGGTAAAATAAATAGTTTCTTTGTTATATTCATAAACAATAACTCGATTTGAGGTAAAATAATCAGTTTTTTTTGTTATATTCATAAGCAATAAATTTATTCAAGGTAAAACAAATAGTTTCTTTGTTATATTCATTAGCAATAACTCGATTAGGGGTAAAATAAATAGTTTCTTTGTTATATTCATTAGCAATAACTCGATTAGGGGTAAAATAAATAGTTTCTTTGTTATATTCATTAGCAATAACTCGATTAGGGGTAAAATAAATAGTTTCTTTGTTATATTCATTAGCAATAACTCGATTAGGGGTAAAATAAATAGTTTCTTTGTTATATTCATTAGCAATAAATCGATTTGAAGTAAAATAAATAGTTTCTTTGTTATATTCATTAGCAATAACTCGATTAGGGGTAAAATAAATAGTTTCTTTGTTATATTCATTAGCAATAACTCGATTAGGGGTAAAATAAATAGTTTCTTTGTTATATGCATTAGCAATAAATCTATTCAAGGTAAAACAAATAGTTTCTTTGTTATATTCATTAGCAATAACTCGATTAGGGGTAAAATAAATAGTTTCTTTGTTATATTCATTAGCAATAACTCGATTAGGGGTAAAATAAATAGTTTCTTTGTTATATTCATTAGCAATAACTCGATTTGAAGTAAAATAAATAGTTTCTTTGTTATATTCATTAGCAATAACTCGATTAGGGGTAAAATAAATAGTTTCTTTGTTATATTCATTAGCAATAAATCTATTCGAGGTAAAATAAATAGTTTCTTCGTTATATTCATTAACAATAACTCGATTTGGTGTAAAATAAATAGTTTCTTTGTTATATTCATTAGCAATAACTCGATTTGAGGTAAAATAAATAGTTTCTTTGTTATATTCATTAGCAATAAATCGATTTGAGGTAAAATAAATAATTTCTTTATCATATTCATTAACAATAACTCGATTTAAGGTAAAATAAACAGTTTCATTGTTTTATTCATTAACAATAATAAGGGCTATTGTTAAAAAATAGACCAATTTATTACAGCAATAAAATTAGCTGTTTCTCTCCTATAATGAGGCGAGGTACTGTCTATGGTCGCACCGTTTTGACATTCTTTTCTAACAGCGCGCCGATTCTGCAACAAATTTTATAAAATTTTCAAGGGTTAATTTTTACTTTTACTTGTGTAACCAGAGGTGCATTATGCCTAAACTTCGCAAGAGTTCAGGTAAAGGGCGAGGACAGCGAAACGCTCCTGCCACAAGACCTGGCAGCGCTCGTGGAGCGGCAAAAACCGCGAAAGCGGCGGCGACGGCCGAATCTGGTTCAGGGGCGTGGTCCCCCGATCAGGAACCGGAGTTTGTGCAGTTGAGCACCGACTCTGACGCCGGTGAAGGTAATGTAGGACTGGGTCCAGGGCATGGACACGAACAAATAAATACCGGGAATGCGTTTTCCGGCTTATTCAAGGCAGCTTTTGAAAACTCTCCATCCACCGATGGATTTTTCCTGCCATCATCGGCGATATTGTGCATTGACGACACCATGTCAATGGATGTGTCCATGGAGCTTTGCCAGAAAATATGGCTTGGGGAGTATATCAACATTGCCCATCTATTAAAGAGAGAGCCTCCAATCAATGATTCTGGCTCCAGTTTGTTTGTTAACATTCAAGGGCAAATTGAGATCCGACAAAAATCTGCACGGTCGGTAAACACAATCAAGGACTGGACTGATGGGTTTTTGATTTCCATAAGCATTTTCATCCGGAAACATCCTGCAAAGGCTAGCGAGCTCCTCCACTATATGTCAACCATAAGAAAGGCTGAGAGCAAATGTAGGGGATCTTTAGCCTGGTGGGCTTATGGTGAAATTTTCGGATGAGGCAAGCTGTCAACCCACAGTCGTGGGCCCATCTCAACACAGATCTCTGGTTGAGAACAATGTCCTTCAGCATTCCCCAGGCCTAGACTTTGGGCAACTCCAGTGCACCAAATCAATTGGTCGGGCAGGCTCCACCACGAATGAAAGGGTTATGCCAGGACTTTAATAAGGTAAAAAACACTATCGTAATTGCAAATATGCCCATCGATGCACCGCATGCCGAAGGTGACCACACTGAGCATAAATGCCCTAGCTTTCATGTCAGGGCTCCAACCAACCAGGGTTTTCGTACCCAGGGCCTTACTAACGCTGGGGTCTCTCGACAGGCCCATTTCCAATACAAGAACCGCTGACGTTGGGCTTGCAAGGTCTCCAGTCATTGTAGAAAAACAATGTAAGGCACTTATTGAGTATCCAAAGAAGAAAGAGGCTAATGACATAATATTATGCACAGGTTTTACATCTAATTTCTCACTGTGTTATGAGGGTCCCCGAATTTACTTTGAGGCATCAAATTTAAAATTAGCCAAGAAGAATCCAGAAATCGTTCGAAATAAAATAGAAAAGAAAGTTAAAGCCGGCAGGGTGGCGGGCCCATTCAAATTGCCCCCATTCAGTAACTTTCGAGTTTCTCCTTTGAGTATTGTTCCTAAAAAAGAGCCTGGTGAATATCGTTTAATACATCATCTTTCATATGCACAGGGTGAGTCTGTTAATGACTACATTGACCCTAAATTTTGCTCAGTCCAGTACGCTAAGTTTGATGCCGCTGTACAAATGGTTCAACGTTTGGGCATGGGGGCTCTTCTGGGAAAGGCCGACATCAAATCTGCTTTTCGCTTAGTTCCAGTTTCAAAAAGTGACTTCCCTTTGCAAGGCTTTAAATTTGACAATTTATATTACTATGACAAGACTCTTCCATTTGGCTGCAGTATTTCATGTGCTATATTTGAACAATTTGCCACTTTTTTAGAATGGATAGTCCGCACATCCTGCACTGTCGGGGAATTAGAGCATTATTTAGATGATTACCTCTTCGGTGGTGCAAGTGGTACTCACCACTGTGCTACTATGAACGACACTTACTTCAGCTGTTGAATTTATTTAGGTGTCCCCATTGCAGAGGACAAAACAAAAGGTCAAACAACTATCTTAGTTTTCCCAGGGCTCGAATTAGACTCTATTTTAATGCAAGTTCGGATACCAACAACCAAAGTTGAGCAAATGATTGAACTTATAGCAGACATCCTACATCACAAAAGAAGCGTTACCCTTAGAGAAATGCAATCTGTCATTTGGTCACTTAATTTCATGTGTAAAGCAATCCAACCAGGCCGCCATTTTTGTAGACGCTTGATAAATGCTCCATGTGGTATAAAGTGTTCCCATCATCACATTAGGATGACATTAGGCATGCCCCAGGACTTGTTAAGTTGGCTATCCTTCTTTCAGTCTTTCAATGGGATTTCCATGTTCCATGACGCCCTGTGGCTTTCAAACACAGATGTATGCCTGTACACAGATAGCTCCGCAGCAATAGGTAAAGGTTTTGGGGCCTATTATCACGGGAAATGGACATACGGAGTCTGGCCTGAAGCTTGGCACCAATTTGGAACAACATCAGATATCACTTTACTAGAATATTTCCCCATTCTAGTATCAATCTACATTTGGGGTGACAGTCTGTGCAATAAAAAGGTTATGTTTAAGTGTGATAACCAAGCTGTGGTCCAAATTCTCAACACGATTTAGATTCTAAATCTCCGCACTTAATGGTTCTCGTAAGATCACTTACCTTAAATTGTCTTAAGACTAAATCTGGTCATTAAAGCAGAATATATTCCAGGATCGAGAAACAATATAACTGATAGTTTATCTTGATTGCAGATGGCACGATTTCGAGAATTGGCCCCTGACGCGGAAAAACTCACCGAGCCAGTCCCAACCCATCTATCGAAAATCTTCAATTTGGAGCCAGACAGCTTCTAAGTGCTAATCTTGCAGTTAATACTCGAAATGTGTACACCAACGCTCTAAGAATCTTTAGTTCTTTCCGTCACAAATATGCGTTGCCAGAACTGTGGCCCACACCGGTTGTGCACTAAGAGTCTTTTGTTTCTTATCTTTTTCAATGGGGATATGCATAAAAAACTGCCTCGACATTTATGTCTGCCATTGCTTTTGTACACAAGGTAAATAGTATTCAAGATAACTCCAACAATATTACAATTCTAAAGATGTTTGAAGGTTACAGGCGAATGAAACCGTCTTATGATACGCGCTCACCAATCATGTACGAGTCATTAGTAGACATATTCAAAATACTGAGCACCATTTGTGTATCTTATTATGAAACTCTGTTATATCAGGCAGCTTACACGTGCGCATTTTTCGGGCTATTTCGGGTCAGTGAGCTCGTATTCTCATCTTTGAACAGGCAGATCGCCCACTGCAAATGTCAGACATTCATATTGAAATGCTTCCCGGGGTATGAGAATTCATTTACGTAAATCAAAATCAAATCAGCATGGCGCCTCCAGCATAGTAAACATTGAGCCCACTGGCACACTGGTTTGTCCAGTTAAGGCCATGATTTCATTTCTTACAGTCAGGCCAAATTCGAACACATTTGTTTTGTCATGCCAAGGGTAGACCACTTACTAGATACCAATTTGGTGCAGTCCTTTCAAAGGCTACTCAAACACTTGGGTGCCCTAGCGCCAACTATCGCACCCATTTGTTTCGCATCGGGGCTGCCAGCCGACTTGCAAGTACGGGACACCAGACAAATCAATTAAAAAGACCTCTAATGCTTTCTTGAAATATATCAGGCTTTAGTAGACACTCAGCTCCATAAATTATGTTGCACAAATTCCCCATAAGAGCCCGTATCGACAAGTTATCAGTCTTAAGTTATTCAGTTATTTAATTATAGATGTCTGGCTCATTTGGGATTCTTACATCCACTGGCTTGAACGGCGGGCTCAGTTGCGAGCAATAGAGACCAACCTCGGGCTCCATTAAGTCAGGAAGGTTAAATGGATGGGAATCCGGGGAATGCACTGGCGAGACCTCAACCAGCGCATTCAGTATGCAGCTCTACACAGTCCAGCCCAAGAGCCATAGTGATCCATTTAGGCTCTAACAATATAGGAGAGGTAAAGGGCTGCGTGCTCGAACACAGCATGCGCCAAGACATATCTTGTATGCAGACTACTTTTCCCAAGTCAAGGATATGCTTCTCTGTCGTGCTGCCACGCTTAGTATGGCCTAGGACTGAGAAACCAATTAACAAACCTGAAGCCAAAAGAAACACTTTAATTGTATGCGACGCCGTCATGTCTCTTCTTTGAAGGATATGTTCATTGCGCATCCCGACATCACAGCTGACACTCCAGGCTTTTATTTTTCGGATGGTGTACACCTTTCAGATATTGGTAGCGATTTAATGATGATGGGCATTCGGGATGCGTTGGCACTGTTATTCGAGCAATAGCCCAGTTCCGGAATTTTGGGGCGAACAAAAGGTTCGTGTGGCGGAAAATTCCGGGGAGAAAAAATCATTTTCATTCATAGTTTTCCCATTTTAGGTCATACAATATACTAAAAGTTTATTCTATTCGAATCTGGTTAGGGTGAACTGTCTGCTGACCTATTCATTAAAATGCAAGCGACGCTTGCTGGACCGCACTTGATGCGGAGGAGCGTATTAAGTTGCGGCTAGACACGTTTGAACTGGCTAGCATTTTCTGACCAACATGAGTGAGAACCTTGGGGTCTAACGTGGAGCGAATTTTCATGCATGCCATAAGAGCTGGACCTTATGGCGCTCTTCTGCAGGTCAACATATGTTTGGACTTTGGGACTTTGTTGTCTTGGAGCGTAGTTATTGTTTATTTAATACCATAAGAGATGGACCTTATGGATATAATGAAGTCGCGGCAGGTTCCACTAGTATTTGAGATCTCTCTGGGGTTTTCCGTCACTGAGCTGTGACCATATCTGCCAACTATTATCTGATAATACAATCATGTTCATGTAAGTCATTGTTATCATTCAGTTTTAATGAATGCTTGAGTTTATACAATACCACAACAGTATTATTGAATGTAAAATGCAATATTAAATGATATAAATTTTACAGTGATTATTACTTTAATTTTAGCCATCTTGTAATAACTCGATTTGAGGTAAAATATATAGTTTCTTTGTTATATTCATTAGCAATAACTCGATTTAAGGTAAAATAAATAATTTCTTTGTTTGCAGCAGATAACAATAAGGGCAGTACCATATATATCTTTATTTCCTCCAAATCATACAGGAGAGCATACAAACAATAATATACATTGTTGACAAAAGACAAATGAAAAACAGGTAATACTATACAGATTGAATACATATATAAAGTAACGATAATTTACAATTGACAAAACGATATACAGTCTATTTGATAGCTATAATATCATGCACGCACACAGACAAACTCGCTCGAACACAAACACACTCACTCACGCACGCACACATAAATACACAGACGCTAAATGAATTATCTTCATATGAAATAATCCTATCGAAACGAAAATTAAGAATTATTAACATGAAAAGCAAATTCATTTGAATCCATATTGGTACATATTCTCTTTATAATATGGCTACATTATCGAAACGAAATATAAGGTAGCCATAGAGAACGTTTAATATGGTTTAATAAGCCAGTTTGCACGATTTTGATTAATATTTGATAGTTTATTAACTGCATGACATATTACTTATAACTGCAATACCACATGTTATGAAATGCTAAAACACATATTTTTAAACAGTCCAAGCTGTCTTTTTCATTTAAGAAATATTTCATTCCTGTAAACATATGTATTAATTGTACCCGTGTTGGCATATACATTATATAGCAAAACAATTTTACACCAAACCTCACATATAATTTTTGCCATAAATTATCCCGTTTGCTATTGTTATAAATACAATCAAGTAGAACATGTTCAACTAAGTATGAAGATGGCAATCCACATTTGGAACAATTTTGCTGAAATGGTCTTGAGAAAAACCTACACATTATATATGCCATTGTACTACATGATTCTGTATAAATCCTTTCAGTTTTACTCAGTTTCCAGAGTAAGCACAAATCAAAGTTACAATGGATAAGATTGAATCCATTGAGAGATTCATCATTTTGACATCTATTTAGTAACTGTTTGTTTTCGAACCCATAAACAGCAGTATTTACTATTTTTTTCCATTGAAATTTTGACGGAAAAACACTTGTCTGAGAATATTCATCTAAGTACGATGAAATATCATATTTTTTACAAACAATTTTTATATCGGCAATGAAACCATTAACTTTAGTAGGTATTAACTTATAGTCAAATAAACGATTAACAAATATTTGCTTTGCTATGAAGAAGGGTGACAACCTACAGAGCTGACCTAAAAATATAAGTTTTCTTTTATCAATTTCAGCTTCCATTGATAGGCATCCTAACATACTTAGTACTACGTCTGTTCTTGTATACTTTGGTATTGACTGAATGTATTTTAAACAGAACCTATGTGCTCTTTCAATAGTAAGTATATGAGCATTAGTAAGATTATGCCATAGCTCACAGCCGTACAAAGCTTTCGGCAAGACAACCGACTTATATATTTGTTTTGCCGTTGCTGGGTGAATTCCCCCAGAATATACGCCACAATTTATTATGTTTAAAAAGGTACTCCTAATTTTGCAGTTCGCTTCCTTTATAATGTCATTATTATTCTCGTATTTATTGAAAAGCACACCTAAATGTGTATACTGCTCCACTTCATCTACTTTACTGTCCCCAAGAATCCATTTACGTGTGTTTAATTTATATTTATTGCGTGATTCATGAGATATAATGACCGAGCATTTAGAAGCATTGTAAAAATAATGGTGTTCGATACCATATTTGTAGCAGATATCAATCATGTGACTTAACCCAGTTTTAGATAAAGATAATAAAACCATATCATCAGCTGATGTAGGACAGGAGCAATTAATATTGTACATATAAAAACCATATTCTGAGGCTACTAACTTATCCATAAGATCACTTATAAAGACAATGTACAGAAAAGGACTGAGAATCCCTCCCTGTCTGGTACCTTGTAATACTGGGAACCAGTCTGAAAAGTGACCTTGGTTTCTGACACAACTGGTCATATTGGTATATAAATTAAAAACAACTTTAAGAATGTATAACGGTAATCCAAATTTGAACAATATTACCATAAGAGACTCATGCCAAACGGTATCAAATGCACGGCGTACATCTAGAAAAGCAATATTTAATTGACTGTCACTGATCGAGTGTTACGCGACGCCAATGAGATCACACAGGCGTGGGGCAATTATTTTTCAGATCTGTACAGCGATACTGAAAATATTAATTATGATGAAGTGTTCTTTAATGACATAACATCGACGGTAAATAACCTAAAAAAATCAAACAAAAAATGTATTACTAAAGATCAGATAAATCTTTCAGAACTTAATTATTGTATAAAGGGACTTAAGTCCGCAAAAATATGTGGACTCGATGGGGTCTACAATGAACATATTATTCATGGTGGAGATTTTTTAAAATATATATTGTTAAATTTATTTAATACTATGTTTAGTCAGTTTTATGTTCCTACTGAATTAAAGAAAGGTTATATTATTACATTGTATAAAGGTGGGAATAAACGCAAAAACGATCCTAAAAGTTATAGAGCAATAACTCTATCGTCTTCTATTTTAAAGCTATATGAAAGTATTCTGTTAAAAAAACTAAAATTCAGCCTAACAAATCCCATACATGAGTTACACGCAGGCTTCCAAGAAAATATGAGTTGTGTTATGACAAACTTTTTGGTGAAAGAATGTTCCGCTTATTGTGAAGAAAACTCTAGTAAATTATTTGCATGTTTTCTTGATGCTAGACAGGCATTCGACAGAGTATGGCACGATGGACTGTTTTACAAACTCCACCTAATGGGCATTACAAAGCAACTTTGGTTCTCTGTAGTGGAAATGCACACAGATATGTACAGCTGTGTTATGCATAATGGCTTTAACTCTAGCTGGTTTCCTATTTTACAGGGAACCAGGCAGGGAGGGGTGTGGTCACCTTTTCTCTATCTGTGCTTCATAGATGACTTGATCAAACGTCTGGTAACTATGAGAACGGGTTTCTCTATTGGAGAAAAATGCTTTTGCGCACCTACAGTAGCAGATGACATGTTGCTACTTTCGTTATCTGCTAACGGTCTCCAAGCTATGATTAATACTTGTCACTCGTATTCTTGCCAGTGGCGTTATCAATACAATCCTCAAAAATGTGCTGTTATGGTATTCAGGAAAAGAAAGGTTGCTAACAGAGTATGGACAATGGGAAAAGAAAGATTATCAGAAGTTGACAGTTATACACATTTGGGGGTTAATAACTACGCGATCGTCAAATCTGCAGATATAGTGAAAGAATTTAGCAATAAAATTAGAAAAACGTTTTTGGGCTTCTTGATTACGGCTTTCATGATAATGGGTTGCATCCAATTACTTGTAAAAAGATATACAATGCTGTAGTTATCCCAAAAGCGTTGTACGGAAGCGAATGCTTGTATAACTTGTCCAATAATGAAGTCATGTATTTAGAAAGAGCACATAGACTATGCATTAAACGCATCCAAGGTATGAACATAAGAACGCGTACTGATATTGCTTTGAGCATGCTAAAGTGTCTTCCAATTGAAGCTGAAATTGACCGCAGAAAACTTAACTTACTTGGTCAACTGTGTAGACTTACTAGAGATTGCGCTGTCAAACACATGTTCTTATTAAGGTTAAGTTCTTATAATTTAGGTTTATGTGATAGGGGATTCTTTCCGGATATTATCAATATATTAAACAAATATAATCTGAAATTTTATCTTGATGAATATTATGTAAATAGTACTTTTCCATCTAAGTTAGAATGGAAGAAAGTGATGAGAAATAAATTTGTCAACAGGTTACCAATGATTGGCAGATACGCATAGCATCAGCAGAATTTGACCGTTTCAGATCTGTACATTGCGAATTTCAAGTGGGCGAAATTTGGCAGTATGCCTTTAAATATCCGAAGCATTTAATATTTTGTAAAACTATTGTAAAACTCATTGCCAATTTGACACGTATTAATGAACTCTGTATAAAATGCAAAACATTTTTTGGTAATGTTTGCCTGACAGATCATTTTCTAATAGATTGTGTCGAAATGCATACGTCACGTCAGGTGTTGTTGAGAAAAATGAGACTTACATTTGGTCACGATGCAGTCACGTGTATCGTCAAAATGGACAGAAATTCAGTGGTGAATGTGGTCTTGGGTATTAAAAGCCCGACACTTGTAACTGTGTTAAACTCTAGATATGATGACTTTGTTGGGCTTATATTATCCCATACCCACTGGGCATGGGCAAAATATGTGTCTCAATAAACATTAGTTACTCTAGTAGTTTACCAAGTCATGCATTAATAGTTGCTCTTTTTTTTCGCTGCTTGATTCTTATGTTTCGTTTCGGTAAGAGTTATCTGTAGCGAATATGCATGCTGAATAATACATGTTATAATGAGAAACTAATATTAATGCTATAGAGTGATGGCAAAGATAATACATTGTTAGCGCTAATCAAATAATTAACGCTCACATACTTATGGTTATCTAATATAATATACGTTTCCGTATGCATGCTTATTAATGCATGCAAGTGTGTATATGGTCATAATAACTTACAATTGTATACATGTTATGTTCTTGTATAAATGTTAATATTGCGCATATGTGATTTCTTTCTTGCACATTTGTATAAACTGTATGCTTTCATGTTGTAATCTTCTTATTGGAGGAAATAAAGATATTATTATTAATACCCCGTTGAAACCCACCTTGTAACTTATTAATTTTCTGATACGCACAATCGCGTTCAATTCTATCGAGTAGTACAGATTCATATAATTTTAACAGTACTGATGAGAGAGTAATTGCTCGATAACTATTCGGGTCAGTCTTTGCCTTTTTACCACCTTTGTATAAAAGTATGATTATACCTTTCTTCATATCATTTGGCGTATGCGCATATGTAGTCATATTTTGAAATAGTTTTGCTAAGAGTTTCAGTACTATTTCACCACCATAGGTAATATTTTCGTAATAAACATGATCACACCCGCAAGCTTTAAACTGTTTTGCTTTTCGGCAGGCTACAAGCACTTCGTTAGTACTTATAGACGGAACATTTGTGTATATTACATGCGATAATAAGTTATTTATCGAGTGGTATTCACTTTTGTAACTGTCATTTATTAATCCATCATACACAATAGGATTATCAGGTGTGTATAACTCTTTAAAAAAATACCCCCATTGAATTGTATTTGATTTTTGATCCCGGTATGTGGTGCCATTAAATTTCATTTCTGTCCCAGGTGACATGTTTGATTTTCTCTTTCTGGAATTAATAAGCTTCCAGAATGAGGCACTATCAATTTCTGCAGCTTTATCTATTTCTTCATTTTGTTTCTGTAGATAGAGTTCAACTTTATGTCTGTGCAATTTTCTAAATAAACATTTCGCCCCTTTATATTCATTATAAGACAAAAATGATACTCCCCTAGGTTTGCCCTCCCCAATCCAACTTTTACGTTTAGTTGTCATACACTTATGTGCATTTCTTAGTTCTTCATCCCAGTAAGGCTTCAAAAAGTGTCTGAATTTTGTCTTAGGGATACATGCATCAGTAGCATTATTGAGGGAATTAACAATTGTTTTATATAGGTTATCAATATCTGAGGTCGATCTAATAGCGTTATTAAGGAATTTACCACAATGTACTTCATTTTCAATATAATATTTATATTCCGTTACATTTTCTTCACGGATTTTACGCCAGTTTACTCTAAGTGGCATATTGCTCTCATCGAGTTCTGCGATACACGGTAATGTGATATTACAGAGCACTGGTCTGTGGTTTGATACATTTAACGCATCATCATCCGGTATCGAACAGGAATTAATAAGATCTTTTTTCTCGACAGGAAATAATATATGGTCAATCAGTGTTTCAGATTTTCCATTATAATTAACATGTGAGAAGGACATCCCTGTGCACGTGCACGTTGATGTTACAGATAAAAGATTATTATCTAATACAAACTTGCTTAAACTATAGATTCTAGAGTCTACGGGCTTAGCGAATGAACTTCTTAATTCGGTATTCATGTCACCCATGACAATAATCAGTCCCTTATCACTATACATACTTAAGATATCCTCAAGTTTATTAATATAATCCCTATATTTCTGAATAGAGTGATTTCGGCATGGCAAGTAAACTTGAAAAATATACAAGCAATTGCATGGGTTTAATATTAATTCTATTCCAATTATTCTGTCATCATCTGTAGAAATGGTTGAGATCATATGATCTAATTTTTTATGCCATAAAATCCCC
Organism: Panopea generosa; assembly: GCA_029582155.1. Taxonomy (NCBI): domain Eukaryota; kingdom Metazoa; phylum Mollusca; class Bivalvia; order Adapedonta; family Hiatellidae; genus Panopea; species Panopea generosa. The sequence goes on along the minus strand of CM055911.1, from coordinate 36,080,987 downwards.
ATACCACCTTTACCAACTTTGCGTCTGCTTGGTAAAATCAGATCTGCATCAGCAACTGCATGAGCCCTATAGTTGTTATCAATGCTGTCTAAAAAATGCAAATCTTTATCATACAACCAGTGTTCAGATATACCACAAATATCAATAATACTATTATTTAACATATTTACGAGATATGTTGAACTGGACATTATGCCTGTAGCATTCCATGTCATTAAATTTAAATTTTTCAGACTAGCCATTATGTTTTGATAATCTTACAAACTGATATATTGCGTGAGCTAATCTATACACTCATCTAAATACTCGTACGGATTGTAATCATTGAAACCGTGGTACGAGTAGTCATTATCACTCACAAAGCCATTATCTGCATAACGGTTTTTGTAGTGACTATACACTTTCTTTGGTGACGGACCGTTATGTTTATCCGAATTGTACCCACGCCTCGTTAACCATGGGCGGCAAATGAGACCTCTGGGCCAGAAGTACGGCAGTTCTACTAGTGACGCATTATCATCGTCCTCTACATTTAGACGCACGACAACAGAATTGTACTTTCTGTTTCTAAATATAGTAACCCTTGTTACTTTAGGTCCGCGAAATTTAACATAGGAGTACACTTTCGCTTCCGTTACAGATTGGTCAAAACCACCAACGTAATACCTTTTGGGTCTTTTCTTTACCCACTGAAACAAGTCTGAGTCCTCAGTAGACTGACCTGCATCAAAATGCCTGTCGTGGGCATTACGGTCCAAGATTCTAACCGAGATATTTGATGGTTTCCCGATAGTAGAATAAATGTGCGCAAAGTCAATATTGTTATTTAGAGATTTTTTCTTTTTAAGTTTAACCCGTCTTGGTCTGAATTTGTTGCCGTAAATTTTACTTTGAACAGCATCCTTGTAAGATATATCTGATGCAGGTTGTTCCTTTCGCGGGACAGTGCTTACATTTATTGGAATAGGAACATTTCCATAAACAAATTCGTCCTCCATTTCTCTGTCATCAAACAGTGTGTCGGCCATTTTGTACGCAATGAGCGGAGACAAGGAGCCGCTGATCGGCGACTCAGATAATGGAGGAGGAATTAACTGGGATACACCTGAATCTTGGGGTGGTAAATTCGGAAATTCAGTAAGTGACATAACATCCAATTCACCACCGTCTACAGGAGCTGGCATCCCACTTTCGGTTGTTTGATTACCACTATTACCATTGTCACAATAGTCACCTATATCTGTATTTAACACGGTATTTACATTATTACTCGAAAACTCTGTGTTATACAATTCATTGTCATTGGCTGCTTGATGGACAGTGCCTGTTGCAGTTGGCATCGCCACCGCTTTACCAGAGTTTAATGTTTGAGCATATTGATCATTGCAACACTTACTTCCAAGCAAAATCACATTGTCTTGGAGAGTTCTCAAGCTTTGGGATTAATCTAGCATACTTTGTTTAATATGTAACATATCTTTGTTTGTATTGTCACTTACACGGATATCACATAAGCTACTTTTTAAGATGCACAAGTTTTCTTCAGTACTTTCTTTTAGACATTCAATATCACTCTTTATGCATAACATTGTATTTTCAATATCGCGAATCTGTGCTGATCTAGACGTTTCTAACGCTACCTGTCTCTGTTTTAGTAAAAGCATGTCCGCTTGGACTTGTGATACAATTTTATTTGTAATTGTACTTTCAGTTTTACACGAGCACTGGCACGCCTCTGTGTTAGTATGTGCACTAAGTGTTGGGGAATGGTTCTGTTTAGCTGGAGTTGCTCGAGAAAGGGACGCTGATTGGGATCTGGGTCTGGGTCTGGGTTTGGAAGTGCTGAGTAGGTCTTTCAGTGCTGAAAAATCATCACCTTCAATTACAACTAACACAGAATGTATGTCATTCGCAAGTTTAACTGCAATCGACACGCCTTTCCTTGTAAAGACTCGGCGTTTTAACTTTGCCTGCAATCGAAAAGGGAAGTCATCATCTTCTCTCAGAGTGTTGAACAGCATCTCTCGGGTTTCTTCAAGTTTGGTTTCGCATGATGCATAATCTTTCAATAAACTAGCAACAAACAAGTCACCAGGAAAGTTCCGATAGAGCGAAACAAGACGGTTATATGTCTGCAATTGTGCCGTCACATTATCATCGAGGTCCACATTGTCACACGGAAAATCGTGCGGGGGTGACACCGGTAAATTTATCGGTATCTTAACTTCCGTATTGTCCGTTAACATCACAGGTTCCAGTTCACATAACTGATTACTGGAGAAACTGCCCGACATTGTGCATTTATTTTGCTAAGTATACCTCTATGTTAATACACGTGTTACATTGGTGTACTTTATACAAACACACAATTACTACACATTATTAAGCACGCATCTTCTACACGGAACATTCATAATTACAGTTCAGTCGATAGTATAACAATTTGCCACTTTAAGATTATACTGGTCACATAATTTACACAGCGATATTTGTCCCTCCGGCAAATGTCTCACCTTGCGACTCGGTATAAAACCGCTATTACAAGTGAAATTTTAATCACATGCACTTTGAAAATGTTTTTGTCTTCAATAAATGCACTGTTATTTCCATATTTATTAGAACATAGGTTCAAAGTTTTACCTCATCGCAATGTACATACTTTCACGCACACACTCATATAAAACTTTCCATATATTATCCAATACTTCCATCATAAAATTAAATTTAATCAGAGCGCCAAAAACACGTCTGCACACTACGCTGATCTCCAGCCCAAGAGCCATAGTGATCCATTTAGGCTCTAACAATATAGGAGAGGTAAAGGGCTGCGTGCTCGAACACAGCATGCGCCAAGACATATCTTGTATGCAGACTACTTTTCCCAAGTCAAGGATATGCTTCTCTGTCGTGCTGCCACGCTTAGTATGGCCTAGGACTGAGAAACCAATTAACAAACCTGAAGCCAAAAGAAACACTTTAATTGTATGCGACGCCGTCATGTCTCTTCTTTGAAGGATATGTTCATTGCGCATCCCGACATCACAGCTGACACTCCAGGCTTTTATTTTTCGGATGGTGTACACCTTTCAGATATTGGTAGCGATTTAATGATGATGGGCATTTGGGATGCGTTGGCACTGTTATTCGAGCAATAGCCCAGTTCCGGAATTTTGGGGCGAACAAAAGGTTCGTGTGGCGGAAAATTCCGGGGAGAAAAAATCATTTTCATTCATAGTTTTCCCATTTTAGGTCATACAATATACTAAAAGTTTATTCTATTCGAATCTGGTTAGGGTGAACTGTCTGCTGACCTATTCATTAAAATGCAAGCGACGCTTGCTGGACCGCACTTGATGCGGAGGAGCGTATTAAGTTGCGGCTAGACACGTTTGAACTGGCTAGCATTTTCTGACCAACATGAGTGAGAACCTTGGGGTCTAACGTGGAGCGAATTTTCATGCATGCCATAAGAGCTGGACCTCATGGCGCTCTTCTGCAGGTCAACATATGTTTGGACTTTGGGACTTTGTGGTCTTGGAGCGTAGTTATTGTTTATTTAATACCATAAGAGATGGACCTTATGGATATAATGAAGTCGCGGCAGGTTCCACTAGTATTTGAGATCTCTCTGGGGTTTTCCGTCACTGAGCTGTGACAATATCTGCCAACTATTATCTGATAATACAATCATGTTCATGTAAGTCATTGTTATCATTCAGTTTTAATGAATGCTTGAGTTTATACAATACCACGACAGTATTATTGAATGTAAAATGCAATATTAAATGATATAAATTTTACAGTGATTATTACTTTAATTTTAGCCATCTTGTAATAACTCGATTTGAGGTAAAATATATAGTTTCTTTGTTATATTCATTAGCAATAACTCGATTTAAGGTAAAATAAATAATTTCTTTGTTTGCAGCAGATAACAATAAGGGCAGTACCAGTGTCAATAAACTTAACATTGATAATCATGTCAACAATATACAGGAAATTGTACATTTGCTAAATTGTCATTTCATCAATGTTGCAGACATGATTACGACATTACTTTTCAGAAACACACATTTAACAATCTGAAAACATCTTTAGATAACAAACCCTCGAATTATCCATTAGCACACTTACCCAATGTAGCACACACGCCAGTTAGGACACTCAAGCCAGTTACATGTAGCACACATGTGCCAGTTAACAAACACGCTAGTTAGCACATACGCGCAAGTAAGCACACACACGCTAGTTAGCACATACACGCCAGATAGCACACATACGTCAGTAAGCACACACATACGATAGTTAGCACATACACGCCTGTTAGCACATAAACGCCAGTCAGCACACATACGCCAGTTAGCACACATACACAAGTTAGCACATACATAAGCCAGTAAGCACACACATGCCAGTTAGCACAAACACGCCAGTTAGCACACATACGCCAGTAAGCAAACACATACGCCAGTTAGCACGCACACGCCAGCTAGCACACATACACAAGTTAGCACACACACGCCAGTTAGCACAAACAAGCCAGTTAGCACACAAACGCCAGTTAGCACACAAACGCCAGTTAGCACAGATAAGCCAGTTAGCACAATTACGCCAGTTAGCACACACACGCCAGTTATCACAAACACGCCAGTAAGCTCAAACACGCAAGTTAGCACACATACGCCAGTTAGCACACATACGCCAGTTAGCACAAACACGCCAGTTAGCACACATACGCCAGTTAGCACAAACACGCCAGTTAGCACACACATACTTGTGTTACCAAACATGCCAGTTAACACACACAAACATCAGTAAGGACACACACGCTAGTTAGCGCACACACGTCATTTAGGAAACACACATACGCCAGGTAGCGCACAAACGACAGTTAGGAAACACACATACGTCAGTTAGCACAAACACACCATTTAACACACACACACATACGTCAATTAGGACATACACATACGCCAGTTAGCACAAACAAGCCAGTTAGCACACATACGCCAGTTAGCACACACACGCCAGTTAGCACAAACAAGCCAGTAAGCACACACACGCCAGTTAGCACACACACGCCAGTTATCACAAACTCGCCAGTTAGCACAAACACGCCAATTAGCACACATACGCCAGTTAGCACAAACACGCCAGTTAGCACACACATACGCCAGTTAGCAAACATGCCAGTTAACACACACATACATCAGTAAGGACACACACGCTAGTTAGCGCACACACGTCATTTAGGAAACACACATACGCCAGGTAGTGCACAAACGTCAGTTAGGAAACACACATACGCCAGTTAGCACAAACACGCCATTTAACACACACACACATACGTCAGTTAGGACATACACATACGCCAGTTAGCATAAACAAGCCAGTTAGCACACACACGCCAGTTAGCACACACACGCCAGTTAGGACAAACAAGCCAGTTAGCACACACACGCCAGTTAGCACACACACGTCAGTTATCACAAATTCGCCAGTTAGCACAAACACGCCAGTTCGCACACATACGCCAGTTAGCACAAACACGCCAGTTAGCACATATACGCCAGTTAGCACAAACACGCCAGTTAGCACACATACGTCAGTAAGCACAAACACGCCAATTAGCACACACACGCCAGTTAGCACACATAAGCCAGTTAGCACAAACACGTTAGTTAGCACACACAAGCCAGTTAGCACACATACGACAGTTAGCACACACACGCCAGTAAGCACACATATGCCAGTTAGCACACATACGCCAGTAGGCACAAACAAGCTAGTTAGCACACATACGCCAGTTAGCACAAACAAGCCAGTTAGCACATATACGCCAGTTAGCACACATACGCCAGTTAGCACAAATAAGCCAGTTAGCACATATACGCCAGTTAGCACACACACGCCAGCTAGAACAAACAAGCCAGTTAGCACACATACGCCAGTTAGCACACACAAACCAGTTAGCACAAACAAACCAGTTAGCACACATACGCCAGTTAGCACACATACGCCAGTTAGCACACATACGCCAGTTAGCACAAACAAGCCAGTTACCACACATACGCCAGTTAGCACACACACGCCAGTTAGCACAAACAAGCCAGTTAGCATACATACGCCAGTTAGCACACACACGCCAGTTAGCACAAAGAAGCCAGTTAGCACACATACGCCAGTTAGCACACATACGCCAGTTGTCACAAAGAAGCTAGTTAGCACACATACGCCAGTTAGCACACACACGCCAGTTAGCACACATACGCAAGTTAGCACATACATACGCCAGTTAGCACACATACGCCAGTTAGCACACATACGCAAGCTAACACAAACACGCAAGTGAGCACACATACGTCAGTTAGCAAACACGCCAGTTAGCACACACATACGCCAGTTAGCAAACATGCCAGTTAACACACACATACATCAGTAAGGACACACACGCTAGTTAGCGCACACACGTCAGTTAGGAAACACATATACGCCAGGTAACGCACAAACGTCAGTTACGAAACACACATACGTCAGTTAGCACAAACACGCCATTTAACACCCACACACCCACACATACGTCAGTTAGGACATACACATACGCCAGTTAGCATACACACCTACGTCAGTTAGGAAATACACATACGCCAGTTAGCACGAACACGCCAGTTAACACACAGTCTGTCGGCAGAACAGTATGTCCGTAGTTCAGTTTGTCGGTAGGACAGTATGTCCGTAGATCAGTTTGTCGGTAGAACAGTATGTCAGTAGATCAGTTTGTGATTGTGATACCTGGAAATTGGACCTTAATACTATGAAACAAAAATAGTTATATTTAGCGATGGTAGGCAAAGAAATTATAACTGTACATATAAAAAACGAAAATATTGAAATTGTCAAACATTACATGTACCTTAGTATCTTGTTCAGCTAATTTAAAAGTTGTTATTTTCTAACAGCCAAGAAACACATATCCGATCAAGCAAAAAAAAACAACAATGTACTGTTAAATAAAAAGGTCTAAGTCTTTGTATTTACCCCTCCACTTACAAATAGAATTGTTTTTTTTAAATTTCAGTCACCAAAAATATAGTGACCCATTTAATCACCCCGTAATAGGTCTGTGGGGGTCTGGGTGGGCCATCCCCCAACAAACCGTACAACTAATTTACATGCATGTTTTTTTGTATATATTTTGTAAGTATGTATAACATGGAGCATATAAAAACCACAAAAAAAAAACAAACAATGCATATTATACAAGCTATGTAAATGGGGAGTTTTTTTTATGTCATTACAATTATATAGAGGATCTCCACCAAAATGATTGATTTTAACATTATTTTAGCATGTTATACAATGTAGTTCTAAATTAATCAAAGACAAAAGTAGTAAGAAGAATAAGATATAATTATATTAGAATAAATGATCAAGAGAAACAAAAATTATTACAGAGATCTTTTCAATTCATACATTTGATTTTTCACCATGTAAAAGTAACGAAATTTTTTCAAGTTTTATTTCTACCAGGTATTCCAAACGGTTTAACAATACGAATTGTATAATAAAAAATTACAGTACAAAAAATAGCAATAAAAAAAAAGGCAAAATATTTCTTTTGGAGATGTGACTTTGCTTTTTCAAGTGAGAACAAAAAAAAGGAAAAGAGAAACAACAGGGAACTTATTTGGCAGTTTGTTTAAACATATTTCATTTAATTGATGATTGGTCTAGGCAACAGTTATGAGTAACAGTTGACCCTGTTTTTTTTTAGTTTTTTTAAAAAACCAAAACAAACAAGCAAAAGGAATTCAATTTAAGTAACAATATTACTACAATAAAGATTCATATACATTCCAGTATTTTTCAAATTTTACTAATGTATCTTTTTTTTTGCATATAATTTTTCAATTCGGTATAAATATTTTATTTGTGGTTTGTAATTGTTGAAAACTGGTTGTCTTCCATCTAACTTGCACTTATTAATGTAATATTTTGCGTGTAGTATTAATTTATTTAGAACATTGTCATATTTAATTGACCCAAAGATAATATCTTTCACAGACCATTTTGGTTGAACGTTTATATTTTTATCAGTGCATGGAGTTTCAAAATTAGCCCAAAATGTTGTTGTATATTTACACTCCCAAAAAAGATGCGTAATATTTTCTATATGCTGTTTACAAAAAGTGCAAGAATTGTCGTCTTTTATCTTCATTTTTGTCAATAAATAATTTGTAGCAGTAATTCTGTGATTTATTTTAACCTGAAACCATTGTAGCTTGGTGTCTTTAGTGCAACTAAATGGTATTTTAAATAATTTATTCCATTCCTTATCTATATTTAGTCTGTATTGATTCCATTTAGAAATGGATGTTGGTAATACACTGGACCTATTAAGTACATCATAAATAACTCGACAACCTTTCTTTGTACTTGTTATAACAGAAACTATAAGTGGGCTGACAGGATTTTCTAGTTTTATTGCTAGGTGAGTAAACTTAAGAGTTTGAAGGTAAGTACGTACTGCGGCAATCATGCCTTCATATTCTATAAAATTTGAATTAACAGAAAATTTTTCTTTAAATGATCTAAAGGACAAAAGATTACCGTTTTCATTTATCAGATCATTGATCATTATTATGCCTTTATCATACCATCTTTTGTAAAAAAACACTTGACCTTCCTATCTTAAGGTTACTGTTGTACCATAGAGGTTGAGTTAAAAATTGTTTCCATGACAATGGCTTTGTAGCAGATATTAATAAATTAAGACTTTCATAAACATCTTTCCAGAACAGATTGCCTATTTTATGTAAATAATTGTTCATAAAATCATCACCAAAAATTAACATCTTTGTGGTAAAGGGATACATTTGTTCATGGATTTTCATACATTTTTTTCCCATCAAATAAAAGTCGTCTTATCCATGCTAGTTTCAAAGAACATATGAACTGTTTAATATTAATCATTCTAAGTCCTCCCCTATATTCTTAGCTTTGAGTTACAACATTTCTTTTTATTTTGTCTGGGGTAACTGTCCCATAGAAAACTAAAACACATATTTTGTAACAGTTTAACTTGATCTTCAGGCGGATTTGGTAATGAAGAAAATAGATGATTAAGTTTCGGTAAAGCTAAACTTTTTAAAACCGTTATTTCCAAAAGGAGTGAGTATTCTTTTGGACCCTGAACGTAACAATAATTTAATTTCATTAATTTTTTTTTTCATAATTTAATTTGATCATACTGTCTAAATTAGTGGACATAGTAATTCCAAGGACTATAAAATCTCCCTGATCCCAATTTAGTTCTACTTCCTTACATAATTCAACATCTGAACCTGTCTTTTTCCCAAACCATATAATTCTAGTTTTTTCAACATTAACCTTTAATTTAAGACCTGAGATTTCAGCATAAAATTTTAAAACCTGAAGAGTATGTTTAAGTGACTGTTCTGTACCATCTAATATAAGTGAGGTGTCATCCGCATATTGTGAAATAATGTATTCAGTGTCGCTTACTTGAACTCTTTTTATGTTTTTATTTGTCCTGACCAGTACAGCCAATATTTCCACACACAAGAGAAATATATATGGGGAGAGTGGATCACCTTGTCGGCAGCCTCGGTAAATAGAGAACCAATCTGACAGATGATCATTTACTGTTAAGCATGATTTGATATCTGCATAAAATAATTTAATCCATTTTTTAAAACTATGACCAAAATTAAAAAAACGTTAAAACCTCCTCAATAAACGACCATGAGATAGTATCAAGTGCTTTTTCGAAATCAGCAATAACCAATAACCCTGGTATATCATTTTTTTCTGTGTAATAAAAGAGATCATAGATAGTGCGAGTGTTTTCGCCAATATATCTTCCTTCCAAAAATCCTGTCTGATCATCATTTATAACACTTGGTAGTACCTTTTTTAGACGCTGTGCAATACAGGTAGAAACTAATTTATAAGAACAATTTAATAAAGAAATAGACCTCCATTTTTTTTAAAAACTGTCTGTCTTTATTAGCTTTGGGAATACATGTAATAATACCTTCTTTTTGTGTAATTGAAAGTTCTCCTTTCAATAAACCGTAGTTTATGGACCTCAAGAGAAAAACACCTATATCAATCCAAAAGAATTTATAAAATTCCATTGTAAAACCGCTAGAGCCAGGACTTTTAAGATTTGTTGCCCTTTTTAAACAAAGCAATAGTTCTGGTAATTCAAGAGGGCCTTCTAATGTGAATTGTTGTTCTTGGGTAAGTTTAGGTATGTGAAAATCTTTGAATAATGTATTCAGATTGCTGTTTGTAACCGGTTTGTGGGCATATAATGATTGATAAAAAATCCTTGCTTCTTTCAAAATTAATTCTTGGTTTTTCAAAACTTTGCCTTCATTTGCTATTAGCGAAGGTATACATTTACTTACAAAGTTTCTATTTTCTAGATGAAAAAAATAATTTGTAACCTTTCCCCCTTCATCTAACCATTTAGCTTTTGATCTTATCTTAATGCCCTCTAAATTTTTTTGTCTTAATTCAAACAGACTTTTTTTATGTTCTAAACTAACTAAATTATTATCTAATTGTTTTTCAAGTCTTTCAATTTCTTTTAAAAGTTTAGACTCAGTTTGAATTTCTTGTTTTTTAAGAAAAGATGAATATGATATTGTTTTACCCCGGATTTCCAATAGTAACATTTCAAAAAAAAACTTGATCGTTAATATCTAACATCAAATCATTACAAGGTATGTCACAAATTTGTACATTTAAATTTTGATCTCTTGTTGCGTATTGAAGTTTTGTATTATCAATTACTTTTTTATTTTGTCTACATAAATTTTATCTTTTAAAAGAGAGTTGTTAAATTTCCAATATGAACGTCCTTTTTAAAAATTTCCCAAAAGTAAATGTTAAAGTAATTATTGAATGATCTGTTCGATACCCCGGTAAAATATTACTACCCTCAATGTCAGTAAGTAAATGCTCCGAAATCAGAAAAAAATCTAATCTGGCCATTTTATTTGTATTTAGACGTCTCCAAGTAAACTCTCTCTTATCAAAGTTAAGTTTTCTCCAGCAGTCTGTTAAATTACATTCATTAATAATACTTAAAACATTTTCCCTAGCTTTAGGATTATTAATATTTACATAATTTTGTGTATCTATTTGGGGATTGAGAACTAGGTTAAAGTCTCCTGCTAAGATTGTATCATTTCCATATCTATCAATGTCTTGTTTAACCCCTGTATAAAACTCAGGGTTATCTTCGTTTGGTCCATAAATATTTATTAAAGTCATCCTTTTCTTATCAATTGTTATTTTTAAAATCAGTTTATTACCATCTATATCACCTTCAGTTTTATGTATTTTGTATTCAAAATTATTATTAAATAGAATTGCAACACCCCTAGATTGACTGTTAAAATTATTGAAAAAAACATTCGTAATCCTACTGCGCTCGTATATAATTTTCATCTTTGCTGACAAAATGTGTATCTTGTAAAAAATAGACAGAATATGATTGTTGCTGCAAAATATGGAAAACATCTAGACGTTTATTTCTATCGCCAAGGCCTTGGACGTTAACTGAAATAAAGGTTACCTTATCAGTCATTATTTATAAAACTGTATATATACATTGGCTGTCTGGTCAGACGTAAACTGTATATTCTGTATAACTGTTTTTATCCATACCGGCACAGTATATGGTGGTTGAAACATACTAGTCATTGTTCCCTGCAACCTGTTCCCACAGAAAAAGCATAAAGTGCAAAATAATAATACATGAAAATAATAGGGGTTTGGGGCAGATATTTACATACATAAAAAAGGAGATATTCAATAATCATTTTTTTTGTTATCTCTCCATTACCAAAAAGGGTACTGGAGTATATACAGTATATACACGAACCTAACTAAATCTAGTTGTCATTATCTAATAATAGATTAAACATAGTTACAATAGTAGATTAAACATAGTTGCAATAACATGTACAGAAAGATCAACATCAATGTGCATGAACAAATAGAATTGTTTACCAAAACTGGCAAACCCATTTTATTGCACGGATATGAAATATGGGGTTATGGAAATATGGGCATTATTGAAAGGGTTCAATTGAATTTTTTGAAATACATTTTAAATCTGAAATCAAGTACACTAAACTGTATTGAGAAACCGGTGCCAAACCAATCTCTGTTGACATAGAAACAAGAATGATATCTTTTTGGTCAAAACTAGTTATCCCACAACAGCAAAAACGTACACGTACGTTATATGGTATATATCTTAGCCATTTTAACTATACCAATCCCATTCCTAGCACCCATTTTATGTGGATAAAAAATGTAAAATATATACCGATTAAATGCGGTATGAATTACGTTTGGGAATATCAGGATTTTCCTAACCAAAAGTGTCTTAATGCTACAATAAAACAGAAGCTGACAGATCTATTTTTGTATGACTGGTATTCAGATGTACAAAATTCAAGCAAATGTAAAATATATAGACTATTTTAACATAAATTCGAAATTGAAAAATGTTTGATTACAACACCCACAAAAATGGTAAAACATGTTATAAAGTTTAGAACATGTAATCACAGATTGCCTGTTGAAACGTGCTGTTGGAACGGTATCGAACTACATATGCACAAATGTCCATTGTGCGATTCTAGTGTTGGTGATGAATAACATTATTTATTTGAATGTCAATACTTTCGCTTTAGTAGAAAACGTCTTGTAAGAGAAAAATACTACATTCGACACAATGTTAATAATTTTGATAAAGTAATGAACATAAAAACAACAAACATTATAGAATACAGAAAAATTGTGTCAATTTATCAAAGAAATCCTTGTACAATTCAACTGATATTGGAATTATTATTGTTGTTTTGTTTTGTTTTTTTTCTGTTAAGAAATTGATAAGAACATACTCGACAACTGGCATTTAACGACGTTGAATTCTATTACAACCAAGCCTGCTAAACGCACTAATAGTACAGACGCCTGTACCATACGTGCATCTTCCGGTTCAGAGTTAGATAACGTTAAAACAACACATGGACGGTAAGAAATATGTGATTTTTCATTATCAAAGTTGTTTTTAAAAAATCTAAACCATAGATCGACCCGTTTTTTGGAGCTTAAACTTGTAGACGATGTCTCATAAACATCGGGTGAACGGTCTCTTTGAAAATCGATTTCTTCAGTTCAGACGTTAGACGATTTTGATATTTAGAGCTCTATCTTGCCTTCCAAATCGGCCTATATCGTTGTTTTAATCCCGAATTCAACCCTTATACTTACATGTATGTTTACATATAACATATAAACGTTTGATAAGTCTAAATTCTCCGACGATAAAATACATGGTAAAACGAATTATGCCAAAATGTGATCGGTACAGAGAGTAATGAAATGGTATAGAACACGTTCTATGAAAATAAGAACGAAATACTTATGTCGAGTTGTGTACAACTGCACTATCGAAACATATTGAGTATTGTTTCCATCCCACTGAAAAGTTTGAATATCACAACATACCGTATAAAAACAAATCAATAAACTAACAGAAAACGTTTTGTAACAATAATATTTCTTACCTTCCACGTGTTGTTTTTACGTCATCTAACTCTGAACCGGAAGTTGCACGTATGGTAGAGGCATCTATACCATTAGTGCCTTTAACAGGCGTGATTACGCCAGATACATACTATAGTTTAAATACATCGAGATTTTTTCAATGTATATATTCTTTCATCTAATGTAGGGTACTCTCCCATTGGCAAAACAAACAAAAACACCGAACAACAACAACAACAACAACAACAACAACAACAACAATTATCGTAAATTCATTTAAAGTATAACTATAGTATTTTTGCAATATTCCAGTTCTTATCATATGTAATTAGCCTCTACTGTATATTGTATGTATTTTCGTTACTACTCATATTGTCATAAAAATAGAAATACGTTTTTAAATAGATTATTTGTACATAGATTGGTTTCTCCATAGGTTAGTTTGTTCATAGGTCAGTTTGTCCGTAGATCAATTTGTCAGTAGATCAGTCTGTCTGGAGAATAGTTTGTGTATAACTTATTTTGTACATAGCTCAGTTTGTCCGTAGATTAGTTTGTCCATAGGTCAGTTTGTCCGCAGATTAGTTTGTCCATAGGTCAGTTTGTCCATAGCTCAGTTTGTCCATAGGTCAGTTTGTCCGCAGATCAGTTTGTCCATAGGTCAGTTTGTCAGTAGATCAGTCTGTCTGGAGAAAAGTTTGTCTATAACTTATTTTGTCCATAGGTCAGTTTGTCCGTAGATCAGTTTGTCAATAGGTCAGTTTGTCAGTAGATCAGTCTGTCTGGAGAATAGTTTGTCTATAACTTATTTTGTACATAGCTCAGTTTGTCCGTAGATTAGTTTGTACATAGCTCAGTTTGTACGTAGATTAGTTTGTACATAGTTCAGTTTGTCCGTATATTAGTTTGTACATAGCTCAGTTTGTCCGTAGATTAGTTTGTACATAGCTCATTAGTCCACAGATTGGTTTGTCCATATATTAGTTTGTACGTAACTCCGTTTGTCCGTAGGTCAGTTTGTCCATAAATTAGTATGTCCATATATTAGTTTGTCCATAGGTCAGTTCGTCCGTAGATCAGTCTGTCCATATATTAGTTTGTCCATAGCCCGGTTTGTCCATAGATTGGTTTGTCCATAGCACAGTTTGTGCGTATATTAGTTTATACATAGCACATATTATCCATATATTAGTTTGTACATAGCTCAGTGTATTTGTAGATATGTTTGTCCATAAATTAGTTTGTCCACATATTAATTTCTACATAAACAGTTTGTCCGTAGATCTGTTTGTACATACATGTAGTTCAGTTTGTCCGTAGATCAGTTTGGTCATAGATTGATTTGTACATAGCCCAGTTTGTCCGTAGATCAGTTTGTTTATAGATCCGTTTGTCCGTAGATCAGTTTGTTCGTAGATTAGTTTGTCCCTAGATTACACTGTTTGTAGATCAGTCTGTCCATATATCAGTGTGTCCATAGATATGTCTGTCCATAGATCGGTTTGTCTATAAATCAGTGTTCCATAGATTGGTTCGACAAAAATCATTTGTCCATAGATCGGGTTGCCCATGGATCGGTTTGTTTATAGGTCATATTGAACATTTTGTCACAGATGTAATTCTTACATATTTACCTAAGAATGTTGTTTTTTTCATTCTGTTTCGTCGAATCTTAGAACAACCCATTATAAGAAAATATATACGTCAGATATATACCTTCAATATATCTATGATTTATTATTTTGTTAGTAAGAACCTATCTAAAGGGGTGCAGCCTTTTATATCATTCATTATCACAATTCATATCAAGATATCGAGCATATCAATTAAAATAGGTGTGTTCCATATCATGCATCACATAATTTATACGTGTCAATTGGCAAACAGCAATCCAGATTCTGATGAGAAAATGTCAATTTATTGAAGCACAAAGGTTTATTTACGTGCACGTGTATGTTTTGATTCTAACAACTAAAAATAGTTCCTTAGTTAAACATGTGTATATAGCACATGAAATAATTCCTCAGTATAACACGTGTATATTTCGATTCTAACAACACATCAACTAATTTCTGAGTACAACATGTGTATATTTCGATTCTAACAACACATACAATAGTTCCTCAGTATAAAATGTGTATTTTTAAATTGTAACAATACATGAAATAGTTTCTCAATACAACACGTGTATATTTTGATTCTAACAACCCATGAAATAGTTCCTCAGTATAACAAGTGTATATTACGATTCTAAAAGCATACGAAAAGTCCCTCAGTGTAACAAGTGTATGTTTCGAATTTAACAACACATGAAATCGTTGCTCAGAATAACATGTGTATATTTCGATTCTAAAAGCACATGAAATAGTCAAACAGTGTAACACGTGTATGTTTCGATTTTAACAACACATGAAAAAGTTGCTCAGTATAACATGTGTATGTTTTTATTCTAACAACACATGAAATAGTTCCTTAGTTTAACACGTGTATATTTCGATTCTAACAACATATGAAATAGTTCCGCAGTAAAACACGTGTATATTTCGATTCTAACAGCACATGAACTAGTCCCTCAGTATAACACGTGTATATTTGATTTTAACAACACATGAACTATTTCCTCAGTATAACACGTGTATATTTTGATTCTAACAACACATGAAATAATTCCACATTTTAAAACGTGCATATGACACATGAAATAGTTCCTCAGTATAAAATGTGTGTATTTTGATTCTAACAACACATGAAATAGTTTCTCAGTAACACACGTGTATATTTTGATTCTAACAACAAATGAAATAGTTTCTCAGGATAACACGTGTATATTATGATTTTAACAACACATGAAATAGTTCCTCAGTATAACACGTGGTATATTTTGATTCTGACAACAAATGGAATAGTTTCTCAGTATAATACGTGTATATTTTGATACTTACAACATATGAAATAGTTACTCAGAAAATACGTGTTTATATTGATTCTAACAATACAAGCAATAGTTCCTCAGTATAACACGTGTATATTTTGATTCTATCAACACATGAAATAGTAGTCTCAGTATAACACGTGTATATTTTGATACTAACAACACATGAAATAATTCCTCAGTAAAATACGTGTTTATATTGATTCTAACAATACATGCAATAGTTCCTAAGTATAAAACGTGTATATATTGATTCATATCACACATGACATAGTCCCTTGGTATAACACCTGTATATTTCGATTTTAACAACACATTAAATTGTTCTTCAGTATAACATTTGCATATTTTCACTCTAACAACACATGGCATTGTCCCTAAGTATAACATGTGTATATTTTGATTCTAGCAACACATGAAATAGTTGCTCAGTATAACACGTATATATTTCGATTTTAACAACAGATAAAAAAGTTCTTCAGTATAACATGTGTATATTTTGATTCTATCAACACATGAAATAGTAGTCTCAGTATAACACGTGTATATTTTGATACTAACAACACATGAAATAATTCCTCAGTAAAATACGTGTTAATATTGATTCTAACAATACATGCAATAGTTCCTAAGTATAAAACGTGTATATATTGATTCATATCACACATGACATAGTCCCTTGGTATAGCACCTGTATATTTCGATTTTAACAACACATTAAATTGTTCTTCAGTATAACATTTGCATATTTTTATTCTAACAACACATGGCATTGTCCCTAAGTATAACATGTGTATATTTTGATTCTAGCAACACATGAAATAGTTGCTCAGTATAACACGTGTATATTTCGATTTTAACAACAGATAATTTAAAAATAGTTCTTCAATATAACACGTGTATATTTCGATTCTAACAACAGATGAAATAGTTCCTCAGTATAAAACGTGTATATTTCGATTCTAACAAAAGATAAACAAGTTCCTCAGTATATCACGTGTATATTTCGTTTCTAACAACACATATAATGGATCCTCAGTAAAACTCGTGTATATTTTGATTCTAACAACACATACAATGGTTCCTCAGCATAACTCGTGTTTATTTTGAATCTAACAACTCATAAAATAGTTCCTCACTATACCACATGTATATTTTGATTCTAACAGCACATAAAGTAGTTTATTGGTATAACACGTGTATATTTCGATTCTAACAACAGATGAAATAGTTCCTCAGTAAAACACGTGTATATTTCGATTCTAACAACAGATGAAATAGTTCCTCAGTAAAACACGTGTATATTTCGATTCTACTGCGCATACAATGGTTCCTCAGCATAACTCGTGTATATTTCGATTCTAATAACATATACAATAGTTACTCAGTATAACACGTGTATATTTCGATTCTAACAACACATTCAATGTTTCCTTTGTATAACACGTGTATATTTCGATTCTAACAACTCATGAAACCGTTCCTCAGCATAAAACGTGTATATTTCGATTCTTACTGCACATGAAATGATCTCTCAGTATAACACGTGTGTATTTCGACTTTAACAACACATGAAAAAGTTCCTCAGTATAACATGTGTATGTTTTGGTTTTAACACCACACGAAATAGTTCCTGACTATATTACGTGAAAATAACACATGAAATGGTTCCTCAGTATAACATGAGTATAGTTTGATACTAACAACAAATAAAATAGTTCCTCAGTATAACACGTGTATATTTTTATTCTAATAACAGAAGAAATAGTTCCTCATTATAACATGTGTATATTTCGATTCTAGAAAACACATACAAAAGTTTCTCAGTATAACCCGTGTATATATCGATTCTAACAACACATAAAATAGTTCTTAATTATAACACGTGTATATTTCGATTCTAACAAAAGATGAACAAGTTCCTCAGTATATCACGTGTATATTTCGTTTCTAACAACACATATAATGGATCCTCAGTAAAACTCGTGTATATTTTGATTCTAACAACACATACAATGGTTCCTCAGCATAACTCGTGTATATTTTGAATCTAACAACTCATAAAATAGTTCCTCACTATAACACATGTATATTTTGATTCTAACAGCACATAAAGTAGTTTATTGGTATAACACGTGTATATTTCGATTCTAACAACAGATGAAATAGTTCCTCAGTAAAACACGTGTATATTTCGATTCTACTGCGCATACAATTGTTCCTCAGCATAACTTGTGTATATTTCGATTCTAACAACATATACAATAGTTACTCAGTATAACACGTGTATATTTCGATTCTAACAACACATTCAATGTTTCCTTTGTATAACACGTGTATATTTCGATTCTAACAACTCATGAAACCGGTCCTCAGCATAAAACGTGTATATTTCGATTCTTACTGCACATGAAATGATCTCTCAGTATAACACGTGTGTATTTTGACTTTAACAACACATGAAAAAGTTCCTCAGTATTACATTACATGTTTTGGTTTTAACACCACACGAAATAGTTCCTGACTATATTACGTGTAAATAACACATGAAATGGTTCCTCAGTATAACATGTGTATAGTTTGATACTAACAACAAATAAAATAGTTCCTCAGTATAACACGTGTATATTTTTATTCTAATAACAGAAGAAATAGTTCCTCATTATAACATGTGTATATTTCGATTCTAGAAACACATACAAAAGTTTCTAAGTATAACCCGTGTATATATCGATTCTAACAACACATTAAATAGTTCTTAATTATAACACGTATATATTACGATTCTAACAACACATACAATGGTTCCTAAGTATAACACGTGTATATTCCGATTCTAACAACACATGAAATAGTCTCTCAGTATAACACGTGTGTATTTCGACTTTAACAACAAATAAAAAAAAAATCCTCAGTATAACATGTGTATGTTTTGATTTTAACAACACATGAAATACTTCCTGAATATAATACTTGTATATAACACATGAAATAGTTCCTCAGTATAACATTTGTATAGTTTGAAACTAACAGCACATGAACTAGTTCCTCAGTATAACACGTGTGTATTTTGATTCTAACAACACATGAAATAGTTCCTCTGTATAACAAATGTTTATAACACATTAACTAGTTCTTCACTATAACAAGTGAATATTTTAATTGTAACAACACTTGAAATAGTTCCTCAGTATAAAAAGTGTATATAACACGTGAAATAGTTCTTAATTAAATCACGTGTGTATTTCGATTTTAACAACACATTAAATAGTTGCTTAGTATAACATGTGTATATTTTAATTCTTACAACACATGAAATAGTTCCTCAGTATAATACGTGTACATTTTGATTCGAACAACATATGAAATAGTTCATCAATATAACACATGTATATAAATCATGAACTAAATCTTCAGTATAACACGTATATATATTGATTCATACAACACATGAAATAGTTCCTCAGTATAACACGTGTTTATATTGATTCTAACAACACATGAAATAGATCCTGAGTATAAAACGTGTATATAACACGTGAAATAGTTATTCAGTATAACACATGTATATTTTGATACTAACAACATATGAATTAGTTTCTCAGTATAGCACGAGCATATTTTGATTCTAAAAACACATGAAATATTTCATCAGTTTAACACGTGTATATTTTTATTCTATCAACTCATGAAATAGTTTCTCAGTATAACACGTTTATATATTGATTCTAACAACGCATGAATTAGTTTTTCAGTATAACACGTGTATATTTTGAAACTAACAACAACACATGAAATAGTTCCTCTGTGTAATACGTGTATATTTTGAAACTAACAACAAATGAAATAGTTCTTCAGTATAACACGTGTATATTTTTATTCTAACAACACATGAAATAGTTCCTCAGTAAAACACGTGCATGAAATAGTTCCTCAGTATTACACGTGTATAGTTTGAATCTAACAACATATAAAATAGTTCCTTAGTATAACACGTGTATATTTTGATACTCACAACAAATGAAATGGTTCTTCAGTATAACACGTGTATATTTTTATTCTAACAACACATGAAATAGTCCCATAGTAAAACACGTGCATGAAATAGTTCCTCAGTATTACACGTGTATATAGTTCGAATCTAACAACATATAAAATAGTTCCTTAGTATAACACGTGTACATTTTGATACTAACAACACATATAATAGTTCCTCAGCATAATACGTGTTTACATTGATTCTAACAATACATGCAATAGTTCCTCAATATAACATGTGTAAATATTGTTACATACCACACATCAAATAGTTCCTCAGTATAATACATGTTTATATTGATTCTAACAATTCATGCAATAGTTCCTAAATATAACACGTGTATATATTGATTCATATCACACATGAAATAGTTCCTCCGTATAACACATGTTTATATTGATTCCCACAACACATAACATAGTTCAGCAGAAAAGACATTTGTATAATTCGATTTAAACATCACATGAACTAGTTCTTTAGTATAACACCCTGTATATTTCAATTTTAACAACACATTAAATTGTTCCTCAGTAGAACACTGCCATATTTTGATTCTACCAACACAAGAAATTGTCCCTCATTATAAAATGTGTATATTTTGATTCTAACAAGACATGAAATAGTCCTCAGTAAAACACATGAAATAGTTCCTAAGTATAACACGTGTATATTTTAATTCTAACAACACATGAAATAGTTCCTCAGTATAATACATGTTTATATTGATTCTAACAATACTTGCAATAGTTCCTAAGTATAACACGTGTTTATATTGATTCATACCACACATGAAATAGTTCATCAGTATAACACATGTTTATATTGATTCTAACAACACATAATATAGTTCCGCAGTAAAACATGTGTATATTTCGATTTAAACATCACATGAACTAGTTCGTCAGTATAACAGCTGTATATTTCAATTTTAACAACACATTAAATTGTTCCTCAGTAGAACACTTGCATATTTTGATTCTACCAAAACATGAAATTGTCCGTCATTATAAAATGTGTATATTTTGATTCAAGCAACACATGAAATAGTTCCTCAGTATAACACGTGTATATTTTGATTCTAACAACAAATGAAATATTTCCTCAGTATAACACGAGTATATTTCGATTCTAACAACACAAACAATGGTTCCTCAGTATAACACGTGCACATTTTGATTCTTATAACACATGAAATAGTTCTTCAGTATAACACGTGTATAATTCAATTCTAACAACACAAACAATTGTTCCTCAGTAAAACACGTGTATATTTCGATTCTAATAACACTTGAAATAGTTCCTCAGTATAACACGTGTGTATTTCGACTTGAACAACACATAAAAAAGTTCCTAAGTATAACATGTGTATGTTTTGATTTTAACAACACATGGAATAGTTCTTCAATCTAATACGTGTATATAACACATGGAATAGTTCCTCAGTATGACATGTGTATATTTTGATAATAACAACACATGAAATAGTTCCTCAGTATAACACGTGTATATTTTTATTCTAACAACAGATGAAATAGTTCCTCAGTATAACACGTGTATATTTCGATTCTTACAGCACATGATATAGTCTCTAAGTAAAACATGTGTGTATTTCGACTTGAACAACACATGAAAAAGTTTCTCAGTATAACAGGTGTATGTTTTGATTTTAACTACACATGAAATAGTTCCTCAATATAATACGTGTATATAACACATGAAAAAGTTCCTCAGTATAACACGTGTATATGTTGATACTAACAACGCATGAAATAGTTCCTCAGTATAACTTGTGTATAATTTCAATTCTAACAAAACAAACTATGGTTCCTCAGTATAACACGTGTACATTTCGATTCTTATAACACATGAAACAGTTCCTCAGTATAACACGTGCATATTTCAATTCTTACAACACAAATAATGGTTCCTCAATATAACTCGTGTATATTTCAATTGTAACAACACAAACAATGGTTTTTCAGTATAACACGTGTATATTTAGATTCTAATAACACATGAATTAGTACCTCAGTATAACACGTATATTTTGATTTTTACAACTGTTACAAATGAAATAGCTCCTCAGTATAACACATGTATATTTTGATTCTAACAACACATGAAATAGTTCCTAAGTAAAACATACGCATTTTTTTTAACAACACATGAAATAGTCCTCACTAAAACACGTGCATGAAATAGTTCCTAAGTATAAAACGTGTATATTTTGCTTCTAACAACAAATGAAATAGTTCCTCAGTATAATACATGTTTATATTGATTCTTACAATACATGCAATAATTCCAAATTATAACACGTGTATATATTGATTCATACCACACATGAAATAGTGCCTCAATATAACACATGTTTATATTGATTCTAACAACACATAATATGGTTCAGCAGTAAAACATGTGTATATTTCGATTTAAACAACACATGAACTAGTTCTTCAGTAAAACACCTCTATATTTCAATTTTAACTACAAATTAAATTGTTCCTCAGTAGAACACTTGCATATTTTGATTCTACTAACACATGAAATTGTCCCTCATTATAAAATGTGTATATTTTGATTCTAGCAACACATGAAATAGATCCTCTGTATAACACGTGTATATTTTCGTACTAACAACACATGAAATATTTCCTCAGTATAACACGTGTATATTTTGATTCTAACAACAAATGAAATATTTGCTCAGTATAACACGTGTATATTTCGATTCTAACAACACATACAATGGTTCCTCAGTATAACACGTGTACATTTCGATTCTAATAACACATGAAATAGTTCCTCAGTATATCACGTGTATATTTTGATTTTAACAACACAAACAATTGTTTCTCAGTATAACACGTGTATATTTCGATTCTAATAACACATGAAATAGTTCCTCAGTATAACACGAGTATATTTCGATTCTTACAGCACATGAAATAGTCTCTCAGTATAACACGTGTGTATTTCGACTTCAACAACACAAGAAAAAGCTCCTAAGTATAACATGTGTATGTTTTGATTTTAACAACAGATGAAATAGTTCCTCAGTATAACACGTGTATATTTCGATTCTCACAACACATACAATGGTTCCTCAGTATAACACGTGTATATTTCGATTCTAATAACAGATGAAATAGTTCCTCAGTATAATACATGTACGTGTATATTTCGATTCTAACAACACATACAATAGTTCCTCAGTATAACACGTGTATAATTCGATTTTAACAACACATACAATGGTTCCTCAGTATAACATACCTCGACGTGGTGTAATGGTAGAGCGTCCGCCTTGCAAGCGGAAGGTCGTGGGTTCAATCCCAGGCCGAGGTCATACCAAAGACTTAAAAATGATACTAGAAGCTTCTTCGCTCAATGCTCAGCATTTAGAGGAGAGTTTTAGGTCTTGTCGGCCCGGTGTCAGTATAATGTGACTAGGTGGGGTATCATACCATGTGTCTGCGGCATGATACTCCAGTGTGACAGCCCTTAGAATACTGTCTCATGTAGACACCGTCGCGATATGACTGAAAAACTGTTGAAAGCGACGCTAAACACCAAACACCACTCGTCAGTATAACACGTGTATATTTTAATTCTAACAACACATATAATAGTTCATCAGTATAACACGTGTATAATTCGATTCTAACAACACATACAATAGTTCTTCAGTATAACACGTGTATATTTCGATTCTAACAACACATACAATGGTTCCTCATTCACGTGTATATTTTGATTCTAATAAAACAAGAAATATTTCCTTAGTCTAACACGTGTATATTTCTATTCTAACAACACAAACAAACAATGGTTCCTCTGTATAACTTGTGTATATTTCGATTCTGATAACACAAGTAATAGTCTCAAAGTATAACACGTGTATATTTGATTCTAACAACACATACAGTGGTTCCTCTGTATAACTTGTGTATATTTCGATTCTAATAACACAAGTAATAGTCTCAAAGTATAACACGTGTATATTTCGATTCTAACCGCACATGAAATAGTCCCTTAGTATAATACGTGTGTATTTCGATTTTAAAAACACATTAAATTTTTCCTCAGTATAACACTTGTATATTTCGATTCTAACAACACATGAAATCGTCCCTCAGTATAACATGTATTTATTTTGATTCTAGCAAAACATACAATTGTTCCTCAGTATAACACGTGTATATTTTTATTTTAGTTACACATCAAATAATTCCTCAGTATAACATGTGTACATTTCGATTCCAATAACAAATGAAATAGTTCCTCAGTATAACACGTGTTTATTTCGATTTTAACAACACATACAATGGTTCCTCAGTATAACACGTGTATATTTCGATACTAACACACATACAATAGTTCCTCAGTATAACACGTGTATATTTCGATTCTAATAACACATGAAATAGTTCCTCAGTATAACACGTGTATATTTCGATTTTAACAACAGATAGAATAGTTCCTCAGTATAATATGTGTATAGTTCGATTCTAACAACACATACAATGGTACCTCATTATAACATGTGTTTTTTTCGATTCTAACAACAGATACAATAGTTCCTCAGTATAACACGTGTATTTTTCGATTCTTACAACACATACAATGGTTCCTCAGTATAACATGTGTGTATTTCGATTCTAATAACACATGACATAGTTCCTCAGTATAACATGTGTATATTTTGATTCAAACAACAAATGAAATATTTCCACAGTATAACACGTGTATATTTCGATTCTAACAACACATGAAATAGTTCCTCAGTATAACACGTGTACATTTCGATTTTAACAACACAAACAATTGTTTCTCAGTATAACACGTGTATATTTCGATTCTAATAACACATGAAATAGTTCCTCAGTATAACACGAGTATATTTCGATTCTTACAGCACATGGAATAGTCTCTCAGTATAACACGTGTGTATTTCGACTTCAACAACACATGAAAAAGTTCCTAAGTATAACATGTGTATGTTTTGATTTTAACAACAGATGAAATAGTTCCTCAGTATAACACGTGTATATTTCGATTCTCACAACACATACAATGGTTCCTCAGTAAAACACGTCTATATTTCGATTCTAATAACAGATGAAATAGTTCCTCAGTATAATACATGTATATTTCGATTCTAACAACACATACAATAGTTCCTCAGTATAACATACCTCGACGTGGTGTAATGGTAGAGCGTCCGCCTAGCATGCGGAAGGTCGTGGGTTCAATCCTAGGCCGAGGTCATACCAAAGACTTAACAATGATTCTAGAAGCTTCTTCGCTCAATGCTCAGCATTTCGAGGAGAGTTCTAGGTCTTGTCGGCCCGGTGTCAGTATAATGTGACTGGGTGGGGTATCAAACCATGTGTCTGCGGCATGATACTCCAGTGTGACAGCGCTTAGAATACTGTCTAATGTAGACACCGTCGCGATATGACTGAAAAACTGTTGAAAGCGACGCTAAACACCAAACACCACTCGTCAGTATAACACGTGTATATTTTGATTCTAACAACACATATAATAGTTCATCAGTATAACACGTGTATAATTCGATTCTAACAACATATACAATAGTTCCTCAGTATAACACGTGTATATTTCGATTCTAACAACACATACAATGGTTCCTCATTCACTTGTATATTTCGATTCTAATAAAACAAGAAATATTTCCTTAGTCTAACACGTGTATATTTCTATTCTAACAACACATACAAACAATGATTCCTCTGTATAACTTTTCTAATAACACAAGTGATAGTCTCAAAGTAGAACACGTGTATATTTCGATTCTAACAACACATACAATGGTTCCTCTGTATAACTTGTGTATATTTCGATTCTAATAACATAAGTAATAGTCTCAAAGTATAACACGTGGGTATTCGATTCTAACAACACATGAAATCGTCCCTCAGTATAACATGTGTATATTTTGATTCTAGCAAAACATACAATTGTTCCTCAGTATAACACGTGCATATTTTTATTTTAGTTACATATCAAATAGTTCCTCAGTATAACATGTGTACATTTCGATTCTAATAACAAATGAAATAGTTCCTCAGTATTACACGTGTTTATTTCGATTTTAACAACACATACAATGGTTTCTCAGTATAGCACGTGTATATTTTGATTCTAACACACATACAATGCTTCCTCAGTATAACACGTGTATATTTCGATTCTAATAACACATGAAATAGTTACTCAATATAACACGTGTATATTTTGATTTTAACAACAGATAGAATAATTCCTCAGTATAATACGTGTATATTTCGTTTCTAACAACACATACAATGGTTCCTCATTATAACACGTGTATTTTTCGATTCTAACAACACATACGATGGTTCCTCAGTATAACAAGTGTGTATTTCGATTCTTATAACACATGACATAGTTCCTCAGTATAACATGTGTATATTTTGATTCTAACAACACATATGATGGTTCCTCAGTATAACACGTGTATATTTCGTTCTTATAACACATGAAATAGTTCCTCAATAAAACACATGTATACTTCGATTCTTACAGCACATGAAATAGTCTCTCAGTATAACACGTGTGTATTTCGACTTTAACAACACATGAAAAAGTTCCTCAGTATAACATGTGTATGTTTTGATTTTAACAACACATGAAAAAGTTCCTGAATATAATACGTGTATATAACACATGAAATAGTTCCTCAGTATAACACATGTGTATTTTGATACTAACAACACATGAAATAGTTCCTCAGTATAACATGTGTATATTTTTGTTCTAACAACAGAAGAAATAGTTCCTCAGTATAACAATTGTCTATTTCGATTCTTACAGCACATGAAATAGTCTCTCAGTATAACAAGTGTGTATTTCGATTGAAACAACACATGAAGTAGTTCCTCCAAAAAAAAAGTGTATATAACACATGAAAAAGTTCCGCAGTATAACATGTGTATATTTTGATACTAACAACATATGAAATAGTTCCTCAGTATAACTCGGGTATATTTTTGTTCTAACAACAGATGAAATAGTTCCTCAGTATAACACGTGTATAATTCGATTCTTATAACAAATACAATGGTTCCTCAGTATAACTTGTGTATATTTCGATTCTTATAACACATGAAACAGTCTCTCAGGATAACACGTGTATACTTCGATTCTAACCGCACATGAAATAATCCATCAGTATAAAAGTGTTTATTTCGAGTTTAACAACACATGAAAAAGTTCCTCTGTATAACACATGTTTATAACACATTAACTAGTTATTTAGTATAACAAGTGTATATTTTGATTCTAACAACACATGCAATAGTTCCTCTGTATAACACGTGTATATTTTGATACTTACAAAACATGAAATTGTTTCTCAGTATAACACTCGTATATATTGATTCTAACAACACATGAAATAGTTCCTCAGTATAACACTTGTTTATGTTGATTCTAACAACACAGGAAATAATTCCTCAGTATAAAACGTTTATAAAACACGTGAAACAGTTCTTCAGTATAACACGTGTATATTTTGGTACTAACAACACATGAATTAGCTCCTCAGTATAACACGTATATATTTTGATTCTAACAACCGATAAAATAGTTCCTCAGTATAACACGTGTATATTTCGATTCTAACAACACATGAAATATTTTCTCAGTATAACACGTGTATATTTCGATTCTGATAGCACTTGAACTAGTCCTTCAGTATAACACATGTATCTTTCGATTTTAACAACACATAAAATAGTTCCTCAGTTTAACACGTGCATATTTTGATTCTTACAGCACATGAAATAGTCACTTAGTATAACACGTGTATATTTTAATTCTAACAACACATAAAATAGTTCCTCAGTATAACACGTATATGTAACACATGAACTATTTCCTCAGTATAACACGTGCATATTTTGATTCTTACAGCACATGAAATAGTCCCCCAGTATAACACGTGTATATTTTGATTCTAACAACACATGCAATAGTTCCTCAGTATAACACGTGTATATATTGATTCATACAACACATGAAATAGTTCCTCAGTATATTGATTCTAACAACACATGAACTAGTTCCTCAGTATAATACGTGTTAATGCTGATTCTAACAACACATGCAATATTTCCTCAGTTAAACACGTGTAAATATTGATTCATACAACACATTAAATAGTTCCTCAGTATAATACGTGTTTATATTGATTCTAATAACACATGCAATAGTTCCTCATTAAGACAAGTGTATATTTTGATACTAACAGCACAAGAAATAATTTCTCAGTATTAAACGTGTATATTTTGTTTTTACAACAAATGTAATAGTTCCACAGTATACGCTTTGTTATTTACCGCTTAAAACAATAAATTTATTAATTTAAAGTATTGTATTACTATAACAAATACTGACACAATACTTTAACAATATGCGCCCACAATAAAACAGGATATTAATATATAACCTTCAATCAGCTTAAAATTGAGTTAGACCCAACTGAAAAATAATAAGAAACAATATAAATACGCTATGGGCAAGCTGATTTATGAATTTTCAGATACTGATGATTAATACTTGGTTTATTGCCGTAGAGTTCTATTATTTTTAAAAATACTAAATCTGATAACTGATACACAGTCAAACAAACGTTAACATACATATACTATGCATCTTAAAGTAAAGTAAAGTAAAGTAAAGTAAAGTGAAGTGAAGTGAAGTGAAGTGAAGTGAAGTGAAGTGAAGTGAAGTGAAGTGAAGTGAAGTGAAGTGAAGTGAAGTGAAGTGAAGTGAAGTGATTTGAAGTGAAGTGAAGTGTAGTGAAGTAAAGTAAAGTAAAGTGAAGTGAAGTAAAGGTGAAGTGAAGTGAAGTAAAGTGAAGTATAGTGAAGTGAAGTGAAGTGAAGTGAAGTGAAGTGAAGTGAAGTGAAGTGAAGTGAAGTGAAGTAAAGTAAAGTTAAGTGGTTGTTTATTGAAGTGTTGCCACTAATGAAAGGGTCTGTCACAACGAAAGCTACCATTGCCAGACATCAGGCTATTTGACGTTCGGTACCCCTCAATTTAACTAGCTAGGTAACATCCATCACAGTATTATATATAGATACACAGAGGTGATAATAGGAAAGATCATCTTTTATTTCGTTATATAGTACATTGCACAACATTATTTGAAATAGGCCATCATGACCCGTGATCAAACATTTCAGAATATTATTTTTCCAAATATACAATGAATGGCGATTTCGTTTGATTTTATGATTTCTATTAATGGCCATATACTCGTTTTTCAGTTTAAACGCTTTGTATATCAGTTTATAACAATTCAACATAATTATAATAAACAATTTTAAACATACTTGGGTTAATAAAATAATAACTTTTGAAATATATGGGTCTTAAGTGCTTGTATCAACGACATTCAACTCCGCATGTACTTTATAATCTATCTCGGAAAGGTGTGATCGGTTGCTTCCATCTACCTTTTTCTTTTCTACCTCAAGCCTATGTGAAGAAACCTTTAGTCTGGTCATCGCAACTCTAAATTTGTGCAAATTTACCTTTAATAAATATAATTGTAGTTTAAAGGAAAAAATCGTCTATAAAATATTGCTCAGCTTGGGTATTTTAAACGTGCATTCCAAGATTGGAAGAAGGTGTCACTAAATCTCATTTTTAGGTTTAATAAAAACAATTTAGTGTTTCCAACCCCTTGACAAAGCCATACGTTTCCAACCCCTTGACAAAACCATACATAGTAAAATCCTTAGTTATTAAGGTTGTCTCCAACAATAGAAGCTCAATTTGTTTGATTTGGATACTTTTCAATTTCTGATAACAAAGACGTATTGGAACGGTCAGTAGCCAAACCGCCATTGTGGAGATTATACCTGATTAACGAGTACAACCAACATCTCTCTCAATCTCTTCGCCACATATTAAACCGAGAATGTATAAAAGAAAATATGCTCACTAGAGAATTGTAGGACAACCGAAGCAGTATACATATGTGCGTAAAATCCGCATGGTACAGTGTGTTTGTCCAATGGAGTATTGTAGGAACACTGAAGCAGCAAACATAATTCAGTAAATACAATCAGCATGATACAAGCTTGATAACTTATGTTTGTCCACTTGAGTAATATAGGACAACTGAAGCAGCATACATATGCGAATAAAATCCGAATGATACAATCTAGAAAACCGATGTTTGTCCTCTGGAGTATTGTAGGACAACTGAAGTACCGTACGTATAAGTCTACAATCTTCATGATACAAGCCAGAAAACTGTTGTTTGTTCACTGAAGTATTGTAGTAACCAGAAGCAGCATACATATGTGAATATAACCCCTATGATAAAATCTAGACAAACTATGTTTGTCTTCCGGAGAATTGTAGGACAACTGAGCAGCATACATATGTGCATACAATCTGCATGGTAAAGGCTAGAAAACCTGTGTTTGTCCACTGAAGTATTGTAGGACAACTGAAGCAGCATACGCATATTCATACAGTCTGCATGATACAGGGTAGAAAACCTGTGTTTGTCCACTTGGAGCATTGTAAGACAGTTGAAGCAGCCTACAGATGTACATACGATCCGCTGGATAGAAGTCAGAAAACCATTGTTTATCCATTGGAATATTGTAGGACAACTGAAGAAGAATACATATGTGCATACAGTCCGCATGATACAAGCTAGAAAACCTGTGTTTGTCCACTTGAGTATTGGAGGACAACAGAAGCAGCATACATATGTGCAAACAATCCGCATGATACAAGCTAGAAAACCTATGTTTGTCCACTGGAGTACAGAAAGACAACTGATGCAGTATACATATATTCATACAGTCCGCATAATACAAGCTAGAAAACCTGTGTTTGTCCACTGGAGTACAGAAAGACAACTGATGCAGTATACATATATTCATACAATCCGTATGATACAAGCTAGAAAACCTGTGTTTGTCAACTGGAGTACAGAAAGACAACTGATGCAGTATACATATATTCATACAGTCCGCATGATACAAGCTAGAAAACCTGTGTTTGTCAACTGGAGTACAGAAAGACAACTGATGCAGTATACATATATTCATACAATCCGCATGATACAAGCTAGAAAACCTGTGTTTGTCAACTGGAGTACAGTAGGACAGCTGATGCAGTATACATATATTCATACAATCCGCATAATACAAACTAGAAAACCTGTGTTTGTCAACTGGAGTACAGTAGGACAGCTGATGCAGTATACATATATTCATACAATCCGCATAATATAAACTAGAAAACCTGTGTTTGTCAACTGGAGTATTGTAGGATAACTGATGCAATATACGTATGTGCATAAAATCCGCACGATACAAGCTAGAAAACCTATGTTTGTCCACTGGAGTACAGTAGGACAACTGAAGCAGCATATATATATTCATACAATCTGCAAAATACAAACTAGAAAACCTGTGCTTGTCAACTGGAGTACAGTAGGACAGCTGATGCAGTATACATATATTCATACAATCCGCATGATACAAACTAGAAAACCTGTGTTTGTCCACTTGAGTATTGACGGACAACAGAAGCAGCATACGTATGTGCATACAATCCGCATGATACAAGCTAGAAAACGTTTGTTTGTCCACTGGAGTACAGTAGGACAACTGAAGCAGCATACATATATTCATACAATCCGCATGATACAAACTAGAAAACCTATGTTTGTCCATTGGAGTACAGTAGGACAACTGAAGCAACATACATATGTGCATACAATCCGCATGATACAAGCTAGAAAACCTATGTTTGTCCATTTGAGTACAGTAGGACAACTGAAGCAGCATACGTATGTGCATACAATCCGCATGATACAAGCTAGAAAATCTGTATTTGTCCACTGGAGTACGGTAGGACAACTGAAGCAGCATACGTATGTGCATACAATCCGCATGATACAAGCTAAAAAACCTGTGTTTGTCCACTGGAGTACAGTAGGACAACAGAAGCAGCATACGTATGTGCATACAATCCGCATGATACAAGCTAGAAAACCTGTGTTTGTCCACTGGACTACAGTAGGACAACTGAAGCAGCATACGGATGTGCATACAATCCGCATGATACAAGCTAGAAAACCTGTGTTTGTCCACTGGAGTAAAGTAGGACAACTGAAGCAGCATACATATATTCATACAATCCGCATGGTACAAACAAGAAAACCTGTGTTTGTCAACTGGAGTACAGTAGGACAGCTGATGCAGTATATATATATTCATACAGTCCGTATGATACAAACTAGAAAACCTGTGTTTGTCCACTTGAGTATTGATGGACAACAGAAGCAGCAAATGTATGTGCATACAATCCGCATGATACAAATCAGAAAACCTGTGTTTGTCCACTTGAGTATTGATGAACAACAGAAGCAGCATACATATTTGCATACAATCCGCATGATACAAGCTAGAATAAACCTGTGTTTGTCCACTGGAGTACATACAGTAGGGCAACTGATGCAGGATACATATATTCATACAGTCCGCATGATACAAGCTAGAAAACCTGTGTGTGTCCACTGGAGTACAATAGGACAACTGAAGCAGCATACGTATGTGCATACAATCCGCATGATACAAACTAGAAAACCTGTGTTTGTCCATTTGAGTACAGTAGGACAACTGAAGCAGCATACGTATGTGCATACAATCCGCATGATACAAGCTAGAAAACCTGTGTTTGTCCACTGGAGTACGGTAGGACAACTGAAGCAGCATACGTATGTGCATACAATCCGCATGATACAAGCTAAAAAACCTGTGTTTGTCCACTGGAGTACAGTAGGACAACAGAAGCAGCATACGTATGTGCATACAATCCGCATGATACAAGCTAGAAAAACCTGTGTTTGTCCACTGGACTACAGTAGGACAACTGAAGCAGCATACGGATGTGCATACAATCCGCATGATACAAGCTAGAAAACCTGTGTTTGTCCACTGGAGTAAAGTAGGACAACTGAAGCAGCATACATATATTCATACAATCCGCATGGTACAAACAAGAAAACCTGTGTTTGTCAACTGGAGTACAGTAGGACAGCTGATGCAGTATACATATATTCATACAGTCCGTATGATACAAACTAGAAAACCTGTGTTTGTCCACTTGAGTATTGATGGACAACAGAAGCAGCAAATGTATGTGCATACAATCCGCATGATACAAATCAGAAAACCTGTGTTTGTCCACTTGAGTATTGATGAACAACAGAAGCAGCATACATATTTGCATACAATCCGCATGATACAAGCTAGAATAAACCTGTGTTTGTCCACTGGAGTACATACAGTAGGGCAACTGATGCAGGATACATATATTCATACAGTCCGCATGATACAAGCTAGAAAACCTGTGTGTGTCCACTGGAGTACAATAGGACAACTGAAGCAGCATACGTATGTGCATACAATCCGCATGATACAAACTAGAAAACCTGTGTTTGTCCATTTGAGTACAGTAGGACAACTGAAGCAGCATACGTATGTGCATACAATCCGCATGATACAAGCTAGAAAACCTGTGTTTGTCCACTGGAGTACGGTAGGACAACTGAAGCAGCATACGTATGTGCATACAATCCGCATGATACAAGCTAAAAAACCTGTGTTTGTCCACTGGAGTACAGTAGGACAACAGAAGCAGCATACGTATGTGCATACAATCCGCATGATACAAGCTAGAAAACCTGTGTTTGTCCACTGGACTACAGTAGGACAACTGAAGCAGCATACGGATGTGCATACAATCCGCATGATACAAGCTAGAAAACCTGTGTTTGTCCACTGGAGTAAAGTATGACAACTGAAGCAGCATACATATATTCATACAATCCGCATGGTACAAACAAGAAAACCTGTGTTTGTCAACTGGAGTACAGTAGGACAGCTGATGCAGTATACATATATTCATACAGTCCGTATGATACAAACTAGAAAACCTGTGTTTGTCCACTTGAGTATTGATGGACAACAGAAGCAGCAAATGTATGTGCATACAATCCGCATGATACAAATCAGAAAACCTGTGTTTGTCCACTTGAGTATTGATGAACAACAGAAGCAGCATACATATTTGCATACAATCCGCATGATACAAGCTAGAATAAACCTGTGTTTGTCCACTGGAGTACATACAGTAGGGCAACTGATGCAGGATACATATATTCATACAGTCCGCATGATACAAGCTAGAAAACCTGTGTGTGTCCACTGGAGTACAATAGGACAACTGAAGCAGCATACGTATGTGCATACAATCCGCATGATACAAACTAGAAAACCTGTGTTTGTCAACTGGAGTACAGTAGGACAACTGAAGCAGCATACATATATTCATACAATCTGCATGATACAAGCTAGAAAACCTGTGTTTGTCCACTGGAGTACAGTAGGACAACAGAAGCAGCATACGTATATTCATACAATCCGCATGATACAAACTAGAAAACCTATGTTTGTCCACTGCAGTACAGTAGGACAACAGAAGCAGCATACGTATGTGCATACAATCCGCATGATACAAACTAGAAAACATGTGTTTGTCCACTGCAGTACAGTAGGACAACTGAAGCAGCATACGTATGTGCATACAATCCGCATGATACAAGCTAGAAAACCTATGTTTGTCCACTAGAGTACAGTAGGACAACAGAAGCAGCATACGTATGTGCATACAAACCGTATGATACAAACTAGAAAACCTGTGTTTGTCCACTTGAGTATTGATGGACAACAGAAGCAGCAAATGTATGTGCATACAATCCGCATGATACAAACTAGAAAACCTGCGTTTGTCCACTTACGTATTGATGAACAACAGAAGCAGCATACATATTTGCATACAATCCGCATGATACAAGCTAGAATAAACCTGTGTTTGTCCACTGGAGTACATACAGTAGGACAACTGATGCAGGATACATATATTCATACAGTCCGCATGATACAAGCTAGAAAACCTGTGTGTGTCCACTGGAGTACAATAGGACAACTGAAGCAGCATACGTATGTGCATACAATCCGCATGATACAAACTAGAAAACCTGTGTTTGTCAACTGGAGTACAGTAGGACAACTGAAGCAGCATACATATATTCATACAATCTGCATGATACAAGCTAGAAAACCTGTGTTTGTCCACTGCAGTACAGTAGGACAACAGAAGCAGCATACGTATGTGCATACAATCCGCATGATACAAACTAGAGAACATGTGTTTGTCCATTACAGTACAGTAGGACAACAGAAGCAGCATACGTATGTGCATACAATCCGCATGATACAAGCTAGAAAACCTATGTTTGTCCACTGCAGTACAGTAGGACAACAGAAGCAGCATACGTATGTGCATACAATCCGCATGATACAAACTAGAAAACCTGTGTTTGTCCACTGCAGTGCAGTAGGACAACAGAAGCAGCATACGTATGTGCATACACTACGCATGATACAAGCTAGAAAACCTATGTTTGTCCACTGCAGTACAGTACGACAACAGAAGCAGCATACGTATGTGCAAACAATCCGCATGATGCAAGCTAAAAAATCTATGTTTGTCCATTGCAGTACAGAAGGACAACAAAAGCAGCATACGTATGTGCATACAATCCGCATGATACAAACTAGAAAAACCTATGTTTGTCCACTGCAGTACAATAGGACAACAAAAGCAGCATACGTATGTGCATACAATCCACATGATACAAACTAGAAAAACCTATGTTTGTCCAAGGCAGTACAGTAGGACAGCAGAAGTAGCATACGTATATTCATACAATCCGCATGATACAAACTAGAAAAACTTGTGTTTGTCCACTGCAGTACAGTAGGACAACAGAAGCAGCATACGTATGTGCATACAATCCGTATGATACAAGCTAGAAAACCTATGTTTGTCCACTGGAGTACAGTAGGACAACAGAAGCAGCATACGTATGTGCATTCAATCCGTATGATACAAGCTAGAAAACCTGTGTTTGTCCAATGCAGTACAGTAGGACAACAGAAGCAGCATACGTATGTGCATACAATCCGCATGATACAAGCTAGAAAACATGTGTTTGTCCATTGGAGTACAGTAGGACAACAGAAGCAGCATACGTATGTGCATACAATCGGCATGATACAAGCTAAAAAACCTATGTTTGTCCATTGCAGTACAGTAGGACAACAGAAGCAGCATACGTATGTGCATACAATCCGCATGATACAAGCTAGAAAACCTATGTTTGTCCATTGCAGTACAGTAGGACAACAGAAGCAGCATACGTATGTGCATACAATCCGCATGATACAAGCTAGAAAACCTATGTTTGTCCATTGCAGTACAGTAGGACAACAGAAGCAGCATACGTATGTGCATACAATCCGCATGATACAAGCTAGAAAACCTATGTTTGTCCACTGGAGTACAGTAGGACAACAGAAGCAGGATACGTATGTGCATACAATCAGCATGATACAAGCTAGAAAACTTATGTTTGTCCATTGCAGTACAGTAGGACAACAGAAGCAGCATACGTATGTGCATACAATCCGTAAGATACAAGATAGAAAACCTATGTTTGTCCATTGCAGTACAGTAGGACAACAGAAGCAGAATACGTATGTGCATACAATCCATATGATACAAGCTAGAAAACATATGTTTGTCCACTGGAGTACAGTAGGACAACAGAAGCAGCATACGTATGTGCATACAATCCGCATGATACAAGCTAGAAAACATATGTTTGTCCACTGGAGTACAGTAGGACAACAGAAGCAGCATACGTATATTCATACAATCCGCATGATACAAACTAAAAAAACCTGTGTTTGTCCATTGAGTACAGTAGGACAACAGAAGCAGCATACGTATGTGCATACAATCCGTATGATACAAGCTAGAAAACCTGTGTTTGTCCACTGCAGTACAGTAGGACAACAGAAGCAGCATACGTATGTGCATACAATCCGCTGGATACAAACTAGAAAACCTGTGTTTGTCCACTGCAGTACAGTAGGACAACAGAAGCAGCATCCATATATTCATACAATCCAAATGATACAAACTAGAAAAACCTGTGTTTGTCCACTGCAGTACTGTAGGACAACAGAAGCAGCATACGTATGTGCATACAATCCGTATGATACAAGCTAGAAAACCTGTGTTTGTCCACTGCAGTACAGTAGGACAACAGAAGCAGCAAACGTATGTGCATACAATCCGCATGATACAAGCTAGAAAACCTGTGTTTGTCAACTGCAGTACAGTAGGACAACAGAAGCAACATACGTATGTGCATACAATCCGCATGATACAAGCTAGAAAACCTATGTTTGTCCATTGCAGTACAGTAGGACAACAGAAGCAGCATACGTATATTCATACAATCCGTATGATACAAACTAGAAAAACCTGTGTTTGTCCACTGCAGTATAGTAGGACAACAAATGCAGCATACGTATGTGCATACATTCCGTATGATAAAAGCTAGAAAACCTGTGTTTGTCCACTGCAGTACAGTAGGACAACAGAAGCAGCATACGTATGTGCATACAATCCGCTGGATACAAACTAGAAAACCTGTGTTTGTCCACTGCAGTACAGTAGGACAACAGAAGCAGCATACATATATTCATACAATCCGCATGATACAAACTAGAAAAACCTGTGTTTGTCCATTGCAGTACAGTAGGACAACAGAAGCAGCATACGTATGTGCATACAATCCGTATGATACAAGCTAGAAAACCTGTGTTTGTCCACTGCAGTACAGTAAGACAACAGAAGCAGCATACGTATGTGCATACAATCCGCATGATACAAGCTAGAAAACCTGTGTTTGTCCATTGCAGTACAGTAGGACAACAGAAGCAGCATACGTATGTGCATACAATCCGCATGATGCAAGCTAAAAAACCTATGTTTGTCCATTGCAGTACAGTAGGACAACAGAAGCAGCATACGTATGTGCATACAATCTGCTTGATACAAGCTAGAAAACCTTTGTTTGTCCATTGCAGTACAGTAGGACAACAGAAGCAGCATACGTATGTGCATACAATCCGTATGATACAAGCTAGAAAACCTATGTATGTCCATTGCAGTACAGTAGGACAACAGAAGCAGCATACGTATGTGCATACAATCCGCATGATACAAGCTAGAAAACCTATGTTTGTCCACTGGAGTACAGTAGGACAACAGAAGCAGCATACGTATGTGCATACAATCTGCATGATACAAGCTAGAAAACCTATGTTTGTCCATTGCAGTACAGTAGGACAACAGAAGCAGCATACGTATGTGCATACAATCCGTATGATACAAGCTAGAAAACATATGTATGTCCATTGCAGTACAGTAGGACAACAGAAGCAGCATACGTATGTGCATACAATCCGCATGATACAAGCTAGAAAACTTATGTTTGTCCATTGCAGTACAGTAGGACAACAAAAGCAGCATACGTATGTGCATACAATCCGTAAGATACAAGCTAGAAAACCTATGTTTGTCCATTGCAGTACAGTAGGCCAACAGAAGCAGCATACGTATGTGCATACAATCCATATGATACAAGCTAGAAAACCTATGTTTGTCCACTGGAGTACAGTAGGCCAACAGAAGCAGCATACGTATGTGCATACAATCCGCATGATACAAGCTAGAAAACCTATGTTTGTCCACTGGAGTACAGTAGGACAACAGAAGCAGCATACGTTTATTCATACAATCCGCATGATACAAACTAGAAAAACCTGTGTTTGTCCACTGCAGTACAGTAGGCCAACAGAAGCAGCATTCGTATGTGCATACAATCCGTATGATACAAACTAGAAAACCTGTGTTTGTCCACTGCAGTACAGTAGGACAACAGAAGCAGCATACGTATGTGCATACAATCCGCTGGATACAAACTAGAAAACCTGTGTTTGTCCACTGCAGTACAGTATGACAACAGAAGCAGCATACATATATTCATACAATCCGCATGATACAAACTAGAAAAACCTGTGTTTGTCCACTGGAGTACAGTAGGACAACAGAAGCAGCATACGTATGTGCATACAATCCGCATGATACAAGCTAGAAAACCTATGTTTGTCCACTGGAGTACAATAGGACAACAGAAGCATCATACGTATATTCATACAATCCGCATGATACAAACTAGAAAAACCTGTGTTTGTCCAGTGCAGTACAGTAGGCCAACAGAAGCAGCATAAGTATGTGCATACAATCCGTATGATACAAGCTAGAAAACCTGTGTTTGTCCACTGCAGTACAGTAGGACAACAGAAGCAGCATACGTATATTCATACAATCCGCATGATACAAACTAAAAAAACCTGTGTTTGTCCATTGAGTACAGTAGGACAACAGAAGCAGCATACGTATGTGCATACAATCCGTATGATACAAGCTAGAAAACCTGTGTTTGTCCACTGCAGTACAGTAGGACAACAGAAGCAGCATACGTATGTGCATACAATCCGCTGGATACAAACTAGAAAACCTGTGTTTGTCCACTGCAGTACAGTAGGACAACAGAAGCAGCATCCATATATTCATACAATCCGCATGATACAAACTAGAAAAACCTGTGTTTGTCCACTGCAGTACTGTAGGACAACAGAAGCAGCATACGTATGTGCATACAATCCGTATGATACAAGCTAGAAAACCTGTGTTTGTCCACTGCAGTACAGTAGGACAACAGAAGCAGCAAACGTATGTGCATACAATCCGCATGATACAAGCTAGAAAACCTGTGTTTGTCAACTGCAGTACAGTAGGACAACAGAAGCAACATACGTATGTGCATACAATCCGCATGATACAAGCTAGAAAACCTATGTTTGTCCATTGCAGTACAGTAGGACAACAGAAGCAGCATACGTATATTCATACAATCCGTATGATACAAACTAGAAAAACCTGTGTTTGTCCACTGCAGTATAGTAGGACAACAAATGCAGCATACGTATGTGCATACATTCCGTATGATAAAAGCTAGAAAACCTGTGTTTGACCACTGCAGTACAGTAGGACAACAGAAGCAGCATACGTATGTGCATACTATCCGCTGGATACAAACTAGAAAACCTGTGTTTGTCCACTGCAGTACAGTAGGACAACAGAAGCAGCATACATATATTCATACAATCCGCATGATACAAACTAGAAAAACCTGTGTTTGTCCATTGCAGTACAGTAGGACAACAGAAGCAGCATACGTATGTGCATACAATCCGTATGATACAAGCTAGAAAACCTGTGTTTGTCCACTGCAGTACAGTAAGACAACAGAAGCAGCATACGTATGAGCATACAATCCGCATGATACAAGCTAGAAAACCTGTGTTTGTCCATTGCAGTACAGTAGGACAACAGAAGCAGCATACGTATGTGCATACAATCCGCATGATGCAAGCTAAAAAACCTATGTTTGTCCATTGCAGTACAGTAGGACAACAGAAGCAGCATACGTATGTGCATACAATCTGCTTGATACAAGCTAGAAAACCTTTGTTTGTCCATTGCAGTACAGTAGGACAACAGAAGCAGCATACGTATGTGCATACAATCCGTATGATACAAGCTAGAAAACCTATGTATGTCCATTGCAGTACAGTAGGACAACAGAAGCAGCATACGTATGTGCATACAATCCGCATGATACAAGCTAGAAAACCTATGTTTGTCCACTGGAGTACAGTAGGACAACAGAAGCAGCATACGTATGTGCATACAATCCGCATGATACAAGCTAGAAAACCTATGTTTGTCCATTGCAGTACAGTAGGACAACAGAAGCAGCATACGTATGTGCATACAATCCGTATGATACTAGCTAGAAAACATATGTATGTCCATTGCAGTACAGTAGGACAACAGAAGCAGCATACGTATGTGCATACAATCCGCATGATACAAGCTAGAAAACTTATGTTTGTCCATTGCAGTACAGTAGGACAACAAAAGCAGCATACGTATGTGCATACAATCCGTAAGATACAAGCTAGAAAACCTATGTTTGTCCATTGCAGTACAGTAGGCCAACAGAAGCAGCATACGTATGTGCATACAATCCATATGATACAAGCTAGAAAACCTATGTTTGTCCACTGGAGTACAGTAGGCCAACAGAAGCAGCATACGTATGTGCATACAATCCGCATGATACAAGCTAGAAAACCTATGTTTGTCCACTGGAGTACAGTAGGACAACAGAAGCAGCATACGTTTATTCATACAATCCGCATGATACAAACTAGAAAAACCTGTGTTTGTCCACTGCAGTACAGTAGGCCAACAGAAGCAGCATTCGTATGTGCATACAATCCGTATGATACAAACTAGAAAACCTGTGTTTGTCCACTGCAGTACAGTAGGACAACAGAAGCAGCATACGTATGTGCATACAATCCGCTGGATACAAACTAGAAAACCTGTGTTTGTCCACTGCAGTACAGTATGACAACAGAAGCAGCATACATATATTCATACAATCCGCATGATACAAACTAGAAAAACCTGTGTTTGTCCACTGGAGTACAGTAGGACAACAGAAGCAGCATACGTATGTGCATACAATCCGCATGATACAAGCTAGAAAACCTATGTTTGTCCACTGGAGTACAATAGGACAACAGAAGCATCATACGTATATTCATACAATCCGCATGATACAAACTAGAAAAACCTGTGTTTGTCCAGTGCAGTACAGTAGGCCAACAGAAGCAGCATAAGTATGTGCATACAATCCGTATGATACAAGCTAGAAAACCTGTGTTTGTCCACTGCAGTACAGTAGGACAACAGAAGCAGCATACGTATGTGCATACAATCCGCTGGATACAAACTAGAAAACCTGTGTTTGTCCACTGCAGTACAGTAGGACAACAGAAGCAGCATACATATATTCATACAATCCGCATGATACAAGCTAGAAAACCTATGTTTGTCCATTGCAGTACAGTAGGACAACAGAAGCAGCATACGTATGTGCATACAATCCATATGATACAAGCTAAAAAACCTATGTTTGTCCACTGGAGTACAGTAGGACAACAGAAGCAGCATACGTATGTGCATACAATCCGCATGATACAAGCTAGAAAACCTATGTTTGTCCACTGGAGTACAATAGGACAACAGAAGCAGCATACGTATATTCATACAATCCGCATGATACAAACTAGAAAAACCTGTGTTTGTCCACTGCAGTACAGTAGGCCAACAGAAGCAGCATACGTATGTGCATACAATCCGTATGATACAAGCTAGAAAACCTGTGTTTGTCCACTGCAGTACAGTAAGACAACAGAAGCAGCATACGTATGTGCATACAATCCGCTGGATACAAACTAGAAAACCTGTGTTTGTCCACTGCAGTACAGTAGGACAACAGAAGCAGCATACATATATTCATACAATCCGCATGATACAAACTAGAAAAACCTGTGTTTGTCCACTGCAGTACAGTAGGACAACAGAAGCAGCATACGTATGTGCATACAATCCGCATGATACAAACTAAAAAACCTGTGTTTGTCCACTGCAGTCCAGTAGGACAACAGAAGCAGCATACGTATGTGCGTACAATACGCATGATACAAGCTAGAAAACCTGTGTTTGTCAACTGCAATACAGTAGGACAACAGAAGCAACATACGTATGTGCATACAATCCGCTAGATACAAACTAGAAAACCTGTGTTTGTCCACTGCAGTACCGTAGGACAACAGAAGCAGCATACATATATTCATACAATCCGCATGATACAAACTAGAAAAACCTGTGTTTGTCCACTGCAGTACAGTAGGACAACAGAAGCAGCATACGTATGTGCATACAATCCGTATGATACAAGCTAAAAAACCTGTGTTTGTCCACTGCAGTACAGTAAGACAACAGAAGCAGCATACGTTTGTGCATACAATCTGCATGATACAAGCTAGAAAACCTGTGTTTGTCAACGGCAGTACAGTAGGACAACAGAAGCAGCATACGTATGTGCATACAATCCGCGTGATACAAACTAGAAAACCTGTGTTTGTCCACTGGAGTACAGTAGGACAACAGAAGCAGCAAATGTATGTGCATACAATCCGCATGATACAAGCTAGAAAACCTGTGTTTGTCCATTGCAGTACATTAGGACAACAGAAGCAGCATACGTATGTGCATACAATCCGCATGATACAAACTAAAAAACCTGTGTTTGTTCACTTGAGTACAGTAGGACAACAGAAGCAGCATACATATGTGCATACAATCCGCATGATACAAACTAGAAAACCTGTGTTTGTCCACTGGAGTACAGTATGACAACAGAAGCAGCATACCTATGTGCATACAATCCGCATGATACCAACTACAAAACCTGTGTTTGTCCACTGGAGTACAGTAGCACAACAGAAGCAACATACGTATGTGCATACAACCGTATGATACCAGCTAGAAAACTTGTGTTTGTCCATTGGAGTACAGTAAGACAACAGAAGCAGCATACGTATGTGCATACAATCCGTATGATACAAGCTAGAAAACCTATGTTTTTCCACTGGAGTACAGTAGAACAACAGAAGCAGCATACGTATGAGCAT
Organism: Panopea generosa; assembly: GCA_029582155.1. Classification (NCBI taxonomy): domain Eukaryota; kingdom Metazoa; phylum Mollusca; class Bivalvia; order Adapedonta; family Hiatellidae; genus Panopea; species Panopea generosa. The sequence continues at coordinate 36,036,730 of CM055911.1, read as the reverse complement.
ACAATCCGTATGATACAAGTTAGAAAACCTATGTTTGTCCACTAGAGTACAGTAGGACAACAAAGGCAGCATACATATGTGCATACAATCCGCATGATACAAGCTAGAAAACCCTGTGTTTGTCAACGGCAGTACAGTAGGACAACAGAAGCAGCATACGTATGTGCATACAATCCGCATGATACAAGCTAGAAAACCTGTGTTTGTCCACTGGAGTACAGTAGGACAACAGAAGCAGCATTCGTATGTGCATACAATCTGCATGATTCAAGCTAGAAAACCTATGTTTGTCCATTGCAGTACAGTAGGACAACAGAAGCAGCATACGTATGTGCATACAATCCGTATGATACAAGCTAGAAAACCTATGTATGTCCATTGCAGTACAGTAGGACAACAGAAGCAGCAAACGTATGTGCATACAATCCGCATGATACAAGCTAGAAAACCTATGTTTGTCCACTGGAGTACAGTAGGACAACAGAAGCAGCATTCGTATGTGCATACAATCTGCATGATTCAAGCTAGAAAACCTATGTTTGTCCACTGCAGTACAGTAGGACAACAGAAGCAGCGTACTTATGTGCATACAATCCGCATGATACAAGCTAGAAAACCTATGTTTGTCCACTGCGGTACAGTAGGACAACAGAAGCAGCATACATATATTCATACAATCCGCATGATACAAACTACAAAACCTATTATTGTGTACTGCAGTACAGTAGGACAACAGAAGCAGCATACATATATTCATACAATCCGCATGATACAAACTAGAAAACCTATGTTTGTCCACTGGAGTACAGTAGGACAACAGAAGCAGCATACGTATGTGCATACAATCCGCATGATACAAACTAAAAAACCTGTGTTTGTCTACTGAAGTACAGTAGGACAACAGAAGCAGCATACGTATGTGCATACAATCCGCATGATACAAACTAAAAAACCTGTGTTTGTCCACTGGAGTACAGTAGGACAACAGAAGCAGCATACGTATGTGCATACAATCCGCATGATACAAACTAAAAAACCTGTGTTTGTCTACTGAAGTACAGTAGGACAACAGAAGCAGCATACGTATGTGCATACAATCCGTATGATACAAACTAGAAAACCTGTGTTTGTCCACTGCAGTACAGTAGGACAACAGAAGCAGCATACATATGTGCATACAATCCGTATGATACAAACTAGAAAACCTGTGTTTGTCCACTGGAGTACAGTAAGACAACAGAAGCAGCATACATATGTGCATACAATCTGCATGATACAAGCTAGAAAACCTGTGTTTGTCCACTGGAGTACAGTAGGACAACAGAAGCAGCATACATATGTGCATACAATCCGCATGATACAAACTAAAAAACCTGTGTTTGTCCACTGGAGTACAGTAGGACAACAGAAGCAGCATACGTATGTGCATACAATCTGCATGATACAAGCTAGAAAACCTGTGTTTGTACACTGCAGTACAATAGGACAACAGAAGCAGCTGATGTATGTGCATACACTCCGCATGATACAAGCTAGAAAACCTATGTTTGTCCACTGGAGTACAGTAGGACAACAGAAGCAGCATACATATGTGCATACAATCCGTATGATACAAACTAGAAAACCTGTGTTTGTCCACTGGAGTACAGTAGGACAACAGAACCAGCGTACGTATATGCATACAATCCGCATGATACAAGCTAGAAAACCTTTGTTTGTCCACTGCGGTACAGTAGGACAACAGAACCAGCATACATATATTCATACAATCTGCATGATACAAACTACAAAACCTATGTTTGTGTACTGCAGTACAGTAGGACAACAGAAGCAGCATACATATATTCATACAATCCGCATGATACAAACTAGAAAACCTATGTTTGTCCACTGCAGTACAGTAGGACAACAAAAGCAGCATACGTATGTGCATACAATCCGCATGATACAAACTAGAAAACCTGTGTTTGTCCACTGCAGTACAGTAGGACAACAGAAGCAGCATACATATGTGTATACAATCCGCATGATACAAACTAAAAAACTTGTGTTTGTACACTGGAGTACAGTAGGTCAACAGAAGCAGCAAACGTATGTGAATACAATCCGCATGATACAAGCTAGAAAACCTGTGTTTGTCCACTGCAGTACAGTAGGACAACAGAAGCAGCATACGTATGTGCATACAATCCGTATGATACAAGCTAGAAAACCTATGTTTGTCCACTGCAGTACAGTAGGACAACAGAAGCAGCATACGTATGTGCATACAATCCGCATGATACAAACTAGAAAACCTGTGTTTGTCCACTTGAGTATTGATAGACAACAGAAGCAGCATACATATGTGCATACAGTCCACATGATACAAGTTAGAAAATCTGTGTTTATCCATAGGATTACTATAGGAGAACTGAAGCAGCATACATATGTACATACAGTCTGCATGATACAAGCTACATGTAGAAAGCCTGTGTTTGTCCACTTGAGTACAATAGGACAACTGAAGCAGCATTCGTATGTGAATACACTCCGCATGATACAGGCTAGAAAACCTGTGTTTGTTCACTGGTGTATTGTAGGACAACTGTAGCAGCATACGTATGTGAATACAGTCCGCATGATACAGGCTAGAAAACATGTATTTGTTCACTGGTGTATTGTAGGACAACTGAAGCAGCATACGTATGTGAAAGCAGTCCGCATGATACAGGCTAGAAACCTATGTTTGTTCACGGGTGTACAGTAGGACAACTGAAGCAGCATACGTATGTGTATACAATCCGCATGATACAAGATAGAAAACCTGTGTTTGTTCACTGGTGTATTGTAGGACAACTGAAGCAGCATACGTATGTGTATACAGTCTGCATGATACAGGCTAGAAAACCTCTGTTTGTTCTCTGGTGTATTGTAAGACAACTGAAGCAGCATACGTATGTGAATACAGTCCGCATGAAACAGGCTAGAAAACCTGTGTTTGTTCACTGGTGTATTGTAGGACAACTGAAGCAGCATACGTATGTGAATACAGTCCGCATGATACAGGCTAGAAAACCTGTGTTTGTTCACTGGTGTATTGTAGGACAACTGCAGCAGCATACGTATGTGAAAACAGTCCGCATGATACAGGCTATAAAATCTGTGTTTGTTCACTGGTGTATTTTAGGACAACTGAAGCAGCATACGTATGTGAATACAGTCCGCATGATACAGGCTAGAAAACCTATGTTTGTTCACTGGTGTATTGTAAGACAACTAAAGCAGCATACGTATGTGTATACAATCCGCATGATACAAGCTAGAAAACCTTTGTTTGTACACTGGAGTATTGTAAGACAACTGATGCTGCATACATATGTGCATACAATATGCATCATACAAGCTATGAAATCTGTGTTTATTCACTGGAGTATTATAGTACAACTGAAACAGCATACAATATGCATATAGTCCGCATAATACAATCTAGAAAACCTGTGTTTGTCCCCTGGAGTAAAGTAGGAAAACAGAAGCAGCATACATATGTGTATACAGTCCGCATGATACAGGCTAGAAAACCTATGTTTGTTCACTGGAGTATTGTAGGACAACTGAAACAGCATACAATATGCATACAGTCCGCATAATACAAGCTAAAAAATCTGTGTTTGTCCACTGGAGTATTGTAAGACAACAGAAGCAGCATACATATGTGTATACAATCCGCATAATACAGGCTAGAAAACCTATGTTTGTTCACTGGAGTATTGTAGGACAACTGAAACAGCATACAATATGCATACAGTCCGCATAATACAAGCTAAAAAATCTGTGTTTGTCCACTGGAGTATTGTAAGACAACAGAAGCAGCATACATATGTGTATACAGTCCGCATGATACAGGCTAGAAAACCTATGTTTGTTCACTGGAGTATTGTAGGACAACTGAAACAGCATACAATATGCATACAGTCCGCATAATACAAGCTAGAAAACCTGTGGTTGTCAACTAGAATATTGTAAGACAACTGAAGCAGCATACATTATGTGCATACAGTCAGTATGATACAAGCTAGAGAACCTGAGTTTGTCCACTGGAGTATAGTAGGACAACAGAAGCAGCATACAAATGTGTATACAGTCCGAATGATACAAGTTAAACAAAACCTGTGGTTGTCCACTAGACTATTGTAGCACAACTTATGCAACATACATATGTGCATACAATCCGCAAGATAGCAGCTACAAAACCGGTATTTGTCCACTGGAGTATTGTAGGTCAACTAAAGCAGCATACATATGTGTATACAATCCGTATAATACAAGCTAGAAAACCCGAGTTTGTCCACTGGAGCTTTGTAGGACAACAATAGCAGCATATATATGTGCATACAATACTCATGAAACCAGCAAGAAACCAAACCTGTGTTTGTCCACTGCAGTGTTGTAGGACAACAGTAGCAGCATACATGTGTGCATACAGTACGCGTGAAACAAGCTAGAAAACTTGTGTTTGTCCGCTGGAGTATAGAAGGACAACAGAAGCAGCATACATATGTGCATACAGTACGCATGAAACAAGCTAGAAAACCTGTGTTTGTCCGCTGGAGTATAGAAGGACAACAGAAGCAGCATACATATGTGCATAGAGTACGCATGAAACAAGCTAGAAAACCTGTGTTTTTCCACGGGAATATAGTAGTACAACAGAAGCAGCACACATATGTGCATACAGTACGCATGAAACAAACTAAAAAACCTGTGTTTGTCCACTGGAGTATAGTAGTACAACAGAAGCAGCATACATATGTGCATACTGTACGCATGAAACAAGCCAGAAAACCTGTGTTTGTCCACTGGAGTACAGTAGGACAACAGAACCAGCGTACGTATATGCATACAATCCGCATGATACAAGCTAGAAAACCTTTGTTTGCCCACTGCGGTACAGTAGGACAATAGAACCAGCATACATATATTCATACAATCTGCATGATACAAACTACAAAACCTATGTTTGTGTACTGCAGTATAGTAGGACAACAGAAGCAGCATACATATATTCATACAATCCGCATGATACAAACTAGAAAACCTATGTTTGTCCACTGGAGTACAGTAGGACAACAAAAGCAGCATACGTATGTGCATACAATCCGCATGATACAAACTAGAAAACCTGTGTTTGTCCACTGCAGTACAGTAGGACAACAGAAGCAGCATACATATGTATATACAATCCGCATGATACAAACTAAAAAACTTGTGTTTGTACACTGGAGTACAGTAGGACAACTGAAGCAGCATACGTATGTGCATACAATCCGTATGATACAAGCTAGAAAACCTATGTTTGTCCACTGCAGTACAGTAGGACAACAGAAGCAGCATACGTATGTGCATACAATCCGCATGATACAAACTAGAAAACCTGTGTTTGTCCACTTGAGTATTGATAGACAACAGAAGCAGCATACATATGTGCATACAGTCCACATGATACAAGTTAGAAAATCTGTGTTTATCCATAGGATTACTATAGGAGAACTGAAGCAGCATACATATGTACATACAGTCTGCATGATACAAGCTACATGTAGAAAGCCTGTGTTTGTCCACTTGAGTACAATAGGACAACTGAAGCAGCATTCGTATGTGAATACACTCCGCATGATACAGGCTAGAAAACCTGTGTTTGTTCACTGGTGTATTGTAGGACAACTGTAGCAGCATACGTATGTGAATACAGTCCGCATGATACAGGCTAGAAAACATGTATTTGTTCACTGGTGTATTGTAGGACAACTGAAGCAGCATACGTATGTGAAAGCAGTCCGCATGATACAGGCTAGAAACCTATGTTTGTTCACTGGTGTACAGTAGGACAACTGAAGCAGCATACGTATGTGTATACAATCCGCATGATACAAGATAGAAAACCTGTGTTTGTTCACTGGTGTATTGTAGGACAACTGAAGCAGCATACGTATGTGTATACAGTCCGCATGATACAGGCTAGAAAACCTCTGTTTGTTCTCTGGTGTATTGTAAGACAACTGAAGCAGCATACGTATGTGAATACAGTCCGCATGAAACAGGCTAGAAAACCTGTGTTTGTTCACTGGTGTATTGTAGGACAACTGAAGCAGCATACGTATGTGAATACAGTCCGCATGATACAGGCTAGAAAACCTGTGTTTGTTCACTGGTGTATTGTAGGACAACTGCAGCAGCATACGTATGTGAAAACAGTCCGCATGATACAGGCTATAAAATCTGTGTTTGTTCACTGGTGTATTTTAGGACAACTGAAGCAGCATACGTATGTGAATACAGTCCGCATGATACAGGCTAGAAAACCTATGTTTGTTCACTGGTGTATTGTAAGACAACTAAAGCAGCATACGTATGTGTATACAATCCGCATGATACAAGCTAGAAAACCTTTGTTTGTACACTGGAGTATTGTAAGACAACTGATGCTGCATACATATGTGCATACAATATGCATCATACAAGCTATGAAATCTGTGTTTATTCACTGGAGTATTATAGTACAACTGAAACAGCATACAATATTCATATAGTCCGCATAATACAATCTAGAAAACCTGTGTTTGTCCCCTGGAGTAAAGTAGGAAAACAGAAGCAGCATACATATGTGTATACAGTCCGCATGATACAGGCTAGAAAAACCTATGTTTGTTCACTGGAGTATTGTAGGACAACTGAAACAGCATACAATATGCATACAGTCCGCATAATACAAGCTAAAAAATCTGTGTTTGTCCACTGGAGTATTGTAAGACAACAGAAGCAGCATACATATGTGTATACAATCCGCATAATACAAGCTAGAAAACCTGTGGTTGTCAACTAGAATATTGTAAGACAACTGAAGCAGCATACATTATGTGCATACAGTCAGTATGATACAAGCTAGAGAACCTGAGTTTGTCCACTGGAGTATAGTAGGACAACAGAAGCAGCATACAAATGTGTATACAGTCCGAATGATACAAGTTAAACAAAACCTGTGGTTGTCCACTAGACTATTGTAGCACAACTTATGCAACATACATATGTGCATACAATCCGCAAGATAGCAGCTACAAAACCGGTGTTTGTCCACTGGAGTATTGTAGGTCAACTAAAGCAGCATACATATGTGTATACAATCCGTATGATACAAGCTAGAAAACCCGAGTTTGTCCACTGGAGCTTTGTAGGACAACAATAGCAGCATATATATGTGCATACAATACTCATGAAACCAGCAAGAAACCAAACCTGTGTTTGTCCACTGCAGTGTTGTAAGACAACAGTAGCAGCATACATGTGTGCATACAGTACGCGTGAAACAAGCTAGAAAACTTGTGTTTGTCCGCTGGAGTATAGAAGGACAACAGAAGCAGCATACATATGTGCATACAGTACGCATGAAACAAGCTAGAAAACCTGTGTTTGTCCGCTGGAGTATAGAAGGACAACAGAAGCAGCATACATATGTGCATAGAGTACGCATGAAACAAGCTAGAAAACCTGTGTTTTTCCACGGGAATATAGTAGTACAACAGAAGCAGCACACATATGTGCATACAGTGGATTATTGAAGGGGAAACTAATGCAGCATACATATTTGCATACAATATGTATAATATAAGGTAGAAAATCTGTGTTTGTCCACTGGAGTATTGTAGGACAACTGAAGCAACATACATATGTTTATACAATCCGCATACTTCAAGCTAGAAAAACCTGTGGTTGTCAACTAAAATAGTGTAGGACAACTGAAGTAGCATACCTATGTGCATACAGTACGCATGAAATAAGCTAGAAAACCTGTATTTGTAGTACAGTAGGGCAACAGAAGCAGCATACATATGTGCATATAGTCTGCATGATACAAGCTAGAAAACCTGTGTTTGTCCGCTGGAGTATTGTAGGACAACTGAAGCATCATAAATATGTGAAAATAATCCTCATGATTCAAGCTGGAAAACCTTTGTTTGTCCACTTGAGTATTGATGGACAACTGAATCATCATACATATGTACATACAATCCGCATGATACAAGCTAGAAAACCTTTGTTTGTCCACTGGATTATTGAAGGACAACTGAAGCAGCATACATTTGTTCATACAGTCAGCATGACAGAAGCTAGAAAACCTTTGTTTGTCCACTGGAGTATTGATGGACAACTGAAGCATCATACATATGTAGATACAATCTGCATGATCCAAGCTAGAAAACCTTTGTTTGTCCACTTGAGTATTGATGGACAACCGAAGCATCATACATATTTAGATACAATCAGCATGATACAAGCTAGAAAACCTTTGTTTGTCCACTTGAGTATTGATGGACAACTGAATCATCATACATATATTCATATAATCAGCATGAGAGAAGCTAGAAAACATTTGTTTGTCCACTTGAGTATTGATGGACAGCTGATGCATCATACATATGTGCATACAATCAGCATGAAACACGCTAGAAAACCTTTGTTTGTCCATTTGAGTATTGATGGACAACTGAAGCATCATACATATATGCATACAATCAGCATGATACAAGCTAGAAAAACCTTTGTTTGTCAACTGGAGTATTGATGGACAACTGAAGCATCATACATATGTGCATACAATCAGCATGACAGAAGCTAGAAAACCTTTGTTTGTCCACTTGAGTATTGATGGACAACTGAAGCATCATACATATGTGCATACAATCAGCATGATACAAGCTAGAAAACCTTTGTTTGTCCACTTGAGTTTTGATGGACAACTGAAGCATCTTACATATGTGCATACAATCAGCATGACAGAAGCTAGAAAACCTTTGTTTGTCCACTTGAGTATTGATTGACAACTGAAGCATCATACATATGTGCATACAATTAGCATGATACAAGCTAGAAAACCTTTGTTTGTCCACTTGAGTATTGATGGACAGCTGAAGCATCATACATATGTGCATACAATCAGCATGATACAAGCTAGAAAAACCTTTGTTTATCCACTTGAGTATTGATGGACAACTGAAGCATCATACATATATGCATATAATCAGCATGACAGAAGCTAGAAAACCTTTGTTTGTCCATTTGAGTATTGTAGTACAACTGAAGCATCATACATATGTGCATACAATCAGCATGATACATGCTACAAAACCTTTGTTTGTCAAATGGAGTATTGATGGACAATTTAAGCATCATACATATGTAGATACAATCCGCATGATACAAGCTAGAAAACCTTTATTTGTCCACTTGAGTATTGATGGACAACTGAAGCATCATACATATGTAGATACAATCCGCATGATACATGTTCGAAGCCTGTATGGCGTCAAGATACTATTGAACATGGTTTAAGGCGACAGAAAAGAAATGAATATTACTGGATAAAACGTTAAAACAGTTATTCATGTTTTACTAATATTGGGAGTTGTAAATGTAAATGTTCTATTGCTTACAACTATGCAATTTATCGTAATTTGTTTCATTTTGTTATGATTTTGTTCCATATTATGGAATGCGAAACATAAAATGAATTATGCATACATACAGATAGATGGATAATGGAAAGTTAATTGCATTTTAAATGTCTAGACAGAGCGTAACATGGTATTTATTGTCAATTATTTTAACAATTTGCGCGAGTTGTCAGTTTAATATTAATAGAAAAAAATATATTAATAAGCGAAAGTAATGCTTTTCGCATTCATTTTAAATGAGCACAGTCAATTTAAACACTGATGGAATAATAATTTACGAATATATTTAAAAAGCACTTTGATATAAAATAATATTTTATAGCCTTTTACGAGATTGGTAACATTTCAAAATAATGAAAATTTAATCATGTTTGAAATTTGACATTTATAGAATAATTCAACCAACCAAAATCATGCGTTGTGTCTTTGAGCACGACTCTTCATCCACATAGATATGAACTTGAAACTTATTCACAATCTGCATGAAATAATCAAATTAAAACAATTGACAAACACTCTCAAACTTTTGTTTTTAATTAAAATTAAACCATTATTAAATAACAGAACATAACAGATTATATGTTTGCATTGATACTCGCCTAAGATGATTGAGAAATGGATTTTTGATTCCCGTCTTGCGATACCTCTATGGTGATTACCACATTAACTGAATATGGACTTACCAAGATCTCCACCTTAGATGATGCCGTGGCCTATGCCAGAGATAGGATGGAGCAGATTTTGGAGGTGTTGTCCGGTTAGTTTCAGTGTAGTATGGTTATGCCGGGGCGTGTTCGATTCATTGTCCAGAACCTATTCAGAAGATGTTCCAGAACAGCCATCAATCGAACGTAAAGGAACAGAAAATGTGAAATCAAAATGGCGCAGCCAAATCAAATAAATGATTTTTCAAAATAATTGTTGTATAACTTAATATTTGTAAGCATTTGACATGCACATTTTTAATGTCCAATGGTTCATCTCAATTTGTTTTGATGAATCACTCACCATTTTTTAAAACTTGCTCAAAGAAAAGAAAAAGACAACACATATGATAGATCTATTCTTCATTGGTGCTAAAGAATGCAGCATCAACTGTAATTATAAACATCACAACCACAGTTTTTGTTATTTCAATTGATTTTAGGATACAAAAACAAAATCATTTGAGTTTGAATCAATCTATAAATTGTTTAGTATAGTGCCAGTGTTAAAGCAGCCGCTGTGTTTGTGACGTCACTGTTCTGACCACACCATCTTTTTCAGCGGCACAGCTGAAACATGTTCAGGACACTGTTCCAATGTATTCCATTGTTGTTCTATTTGTTAGGATTTTCCAGAACCGTGAATCGAACGCGCCCCCGAATTCTTTCCATAAACAGACTGATGACCAATTAGGCTGGTACCGAATCCGTCCGAATTACCCGAAATGAGTGAAACGACCCACATGGGATATACCTAGTTCACCACACTCCTCCATGTTTTATACATAAAGTCTCCCTACCCCATGTTTATTAATTAGCAGCCCTCATTTCCCTTGGTTGTACTAGAGTGACCATGATACCATTGGGTTTCATGGAGGTAGTTAGAGACCAACTGCCTTGTAAAGAGACCCATTTTATATATCATACATTCTATATGACATATGAGTATTATATATGTATGTATGCTTCTACGATTAGAATGTATGAAACTCCCTGGCTTCATTATTTTAAAAATGATTTTAAACTTCATTCACTCTATATATTTGTAAATATAAAAGCAAGTCCACAATATGAACTCCCTGACTTCATTATTTAACTGTTTTAAAAACGTCATATAACTATATGAACACCTAAAAACTGGAGCCAATATGAGCACATAGAAATAGTTAAATGATGTAAAGAACTCTTTGGTTTCATATTTTGGAACTCCCTAGCTCCGTCATTTAACTGATTAATGGTTCCATATTATGAAAATCCCCTATTACCTAATCCATCATCTATTCACAAGGCACTCAATGGAAGACTGTCTTCCAATAAGTCTGGCACTAGAACCCCTTGGCTCCCCATAATCATATATATCATATCTAACCTTCCAGATGGAACACGGGATTCCATCTAGTGTCTAAGGGAACACCCTGGTTCCACCTTGACTGGATTGACTATTTTAGTTCCATCATACCAATAACAGAGTTTTTGTTATTGACAATAAAACATTGTAGTTGACAACAGTTTTCTCCAAGATAACCTCCATGGGTTTACTTAGGATCGAAACTATAATCTCTGCTACAAAGCCCAATGAATGCGGGGCAGTTAATGGGAACTCTGTGCAGACAGAGAAGTAAGATATATCCGTTTCCAATAATCTTGAGAGCTTCAGCCTTCCTGGTATTAAATGTTTTGGCTACGCCCGTTAAACCAAACATTGTATTGTGAAATGCCTCTGTCCATCTCCATGGATCCAGTGAAACAATGCAAGTGGATTCTTTGACTTTGAGCAATTTTAGGCACCTCATATAGACATTTAAACCTGTCGGATCTGAAACCATATCCCGGCAATGGAGAACGATGGCGTGATGTTGGCCAAAGTACTGGAGCAGGATCTTCAACTGCTCTTCTTGGATCTAGTCCCACTTTCTCCAAGTCAAACAACCTCGAGCATATCAAAACAGCTCTGTGGGGCGAGTTGTTGGGTTACGGACAACATATTCTTTGGATGGGCTCCCACTACTACTGAAGCTAGTCTCCCACCTCCTCCCTGTCTGGGTAGGATTCAGGGTCACAGAAAACGATGGTGTAGCCTGCGCGCTTCAGCAGGTACCCATATTTTTGGTCATCGTGCTCCATGGTTTCTAAGACCTGTTTCATTGAAGATGTCAGCAGTCCCAACTTTTTTCGTGTTATATCTAGATGGAAATGACTGTCAAATCCCTACAGGACAGGTAATACAGCTTTACCTTCAATGTTTTTATGTTCCAACCGTAAGGACATCATAAACTGGTTTGATGGTTGCTCTTGATGTTCCAACCCTGGGAGCATCATCGACCGGTTTGGCCTCTGTACATGCGGTTCCAACCATGGGAACGTCTGTGTCTGACATAAATTGGGACGGTTATCCACGATGGTGAAAGTTGCTTTGAGCGTATCCAATCTGTCTTTGGACATGCAATTTGCAATGGCTAACAAACACCACCAGTGAATAAGAACCGCAGGTGAGATAGGCGGATCCAACGAGAAAGTGGCTGGAACTGGCTACTTCTGTGATAAGCACATATGTATCATAGCTTCCTTTTGCGGTTTGGTTATTTCCGACCCAGGGAAAATCAACCCATTATAGCCAATTTAGCTGACTACATCGCTCAAGGTAGCTTCTGGTCCCAACATATTTCTTGCAAGAGCCGCCAAGGCTATTACACGCTGTTGGCATATAGCCGTTGTCGGTGGCAGTTGCTCATCAAAAAAAGCTGGGATATATTGTTCCAGGGGATGTCGATTAATAAAGTTTGTCTCCATGTTACAACCTGGAATGGTGCAGATTGGCCGCCTTTTCCTTTTCTTCCCCATGGTTTGTACTTCCTCATGAGATTCTACTGGTAACTTTTGATATTCCTTAGTTCGAGTTCGTTCCTCCATGGGAGCAGATAAGAGAATCTAGGTTTAGTGAATCTCCAGGTCGGCTGTGTGTATGCTCTTTCTTTCTGTCAGAGTTCAAGAAGATCATCGATCCACCCATGGGAGCCTTTGTGGCTGTTCTTCAGTTACCTTTAACTTTAGGGTGGGCGGATTCAGGTGGTGACACTTTAAATTTTCTCTTCTTCCTGGTTGGTTCAACTACTTTTGCTCGCGACTTACTATCTCGTCGTTGCCATAAGAGTTAAGAAGAACCGTCAGGAGAACAACTAGAAACTGCAAGGGTATCAGTCCCTCGCTTTCCCGGTGAAGACCAAATACACACTTTCAAATTAATGAACGAGTCCGATTCCTTGGGTCGGTTTTTCTTGGATTAAGTGACCGGTTTACGTGAAGCTACATCCGTGACTGCTTTTACATGTAATTGGGGTGATGTATCCAGATAACTTTGGATGGTTTGGGCAGGTGTAGAGTCAGCTGATATTCTTGGGGGGAATATCTGGCAGACTTTTTCCAACCAACTCTCTCAAAGAAGTTCCGGCGACAGTGTGCGTAGTCTCGTGTCCATTGTTGGAAAGGATTTCCATTGTTCCACTTTCCTTGACCCCAACTACTGCATCGTTAAAAGAAGTCCCAGCCACCACTTACTTCGTCTGAGTGCCATAATGGCAAAGTTGTACCCAAAAAACTTTCATTGTTTGACACAGTAATATCTTTTTTAACCACTGATTCACCGTGGCCATCAATCAACTTTAATTCACAGGTACCTGGGCATACTTCCACGGTAATTGGGTACTCGTCATCTTTAATACCAGGTATTACGTCTACATCCTCCCTGGGAGTGTTCTCGCCTGGATAAAGTACCTTACTGGTTTCACTACTCTGGCCTTGGTTCCAGACCATTGATACAGTAGCATTAGCATCCTCCCTGGAAGTGCATTCACCTGAAAGTATCGTTTCTTTTGTTTCTTCATGGCCTCCCGGATTCCATATCATGCACATTCTACTCTGTCCACTCTAGGCTTTAATAGGTATTGTATCGTCCATATCTTCGCAGAATGTTGCCCCATTGTGCATGAACACGTGTGCAATTACGACAACCTTGACATGGCAAGTGTGACAAATGTGTGTCATGACTATAATATCGACGGAATCCTTGCCCAGGAATTCTGGATAATGCATCTGCATTCTGATGGAGGCTACCTTTTCGGTGTTGAAGAACCATATTATATTGGCTCAGCTCCTCCATCCATCTAGCCAGTTGTCCCTGTTGATCTTTAAAATGCATCAGCAAGGTCAGACTGCTGTGGTCAGTTCTTATAGTGAAAGGTTACCCTAAAAGGTAATGACGAGTTCTGCAGTAACGTCTCTGCTAAGGGGTGAGTGAGAAACTGTCATAAGTAATTACCTTTTCTTGACTTTTTTTGATTTGTAACAACTCTGCCCCGATCGCATACAGTCAAACCTGTCTTTAGCAGCCAGTCAAGGAAAACAGCAAAAGTGGCCTTTTAAGACAGGTTGTTGCTTAATACAGGTTAATTTACTATGAAAGCATAGACATGAGAAATAGAAAACATGGTTGCTTAAGACAGGTGGCTGCTTAATAGAGGTGACCACTTGCACAGGTTTGACTGTAGTCCGATGCATCTGTATCTCGGTCTTCTCAATTTGGTAATGTGAGAACTGGTGGCCGTCTCAATCGTTCTTTGAGCTAGTCAAAAGCGCTTTGTTGATATGGTCCTCAAATAAATTATTCTTCCAAGAGAGAGCATATAATGGAAATCCAATCAAGGAAAATTCATTAATGAAGGTCCGACGATAATTAGCTAAGCCAATAAAATGCTACACATCTTTGGAACATTTATGGACAGGCCAATTCTCAACTGTTTCAATATCTTTTGTATTCATTTCTAGAGTATCATGACTTACCATTGTTCCCAGAAATTCCACTTTTCTCTGGAAAAAGCTACATTTTGTTGGCTTTTGTTTTAGTCCACATTTCCGGAGTTTCGAAAGTATGTTTATTAGGTTTTCTAGATGATCATCAAAGTCTCGTCCTAGAACCAAGATATCATCTAGAAAGGTTTAGACCGTTTTCCAGTTTAATTCTCATAAAACAAGATTGATGGCCCTAGAAAAGCTCGTGGGAGCATCACATATCCCAAATGGCATCTTTACATACTCTTATAATCCATATTTAGTTATAAATGCAGTTTTGCTTCTATCAGACTCCATAAACCTATTTGCCAGTATGCAGAGTTTGCATCCGATTTGGAAAAAACTACTGATTACCCACAAGAGTATCGACACAATCGTCCACTAAGGGTAAGGGATATACATCTTTAACCGTCACTTCATTTAGTGCCCGGTAGTCTATACAGAATCTTACTGATCCGCCTCAATTCCTAAATAAGACTGGAGTGGACGCCCATTCTGACCTTAGCATCTAACATTTTCTCTAACAAATAACATCAAACAAATTCTCTTTTGATGTTTCCATCCCTGGGTCCCATCCGTTTTCATCTGTGAGTGTATCAAACCATGAGAAACACCACTTTCTTCTTGTTGATATTTCAAACCATGAGATACATCAGTTTTAACTGTAGACATATCCGTGTCCTTGGTAATTGTATATTCTTTTCTCTGCTTCATGTGCTGTTGTATTTCCCGAATAAGCCGACCATAATCTGGCATTTTACTGCTAAGCATAAATGGTATTCGCGTTACCGAATTTTTAGGTATTACTTTTCTTTTAGAAACAATTGCTTTGGCTATTTTAGACTGTCTTCCGCATTTCCAATTTTCATAGGAATAGCGGAATCTCCAACTGTAAGACAATTTTGCTTCATGTCTAACTTTGCTAAATATTTAAGTAAGAAGTCAAAACCTAAGAGCATATCATCTTCTACTGGAGCTACATGTAAATTTTCTGCATAGATTTTGGGTCCTAGTTTTAATAATACTTGTCCCACTATATAACCCTGCATAATCATTTCCCGTCCCCGCTTTCTGCATGCGTATTTTCTTTAGTGTAGCGGGTTTGTTAGCAGGATTGATACAGCTTGTCTGAAATTATCGTAACTTCAGCTGCAGTATCAACCACAGCATTGACCTTGCAGCCTGCTACTTCTATTTAGACTGTAAACAGCAAAGTAGATTTAACACGATTCACGACCACCTCTTCCTTTTCCTCATTTTGCGATTTGATTGGTTTCAAGCATTCATGGTCTTCCTTGAGTTCCATACCTGTTTGATTAATGACATGACCATTATTCAGTATTTAGGTCGGTATCTGGTCTACTTTTCCGACCTTTATATGTTTAAATAACCTTCTGGTTTGAAAGAAACATGTTTGTGGTTTCGAATTTCAAACAGCTCTTCTTGAAATATCCAGGGTTACCACAAAAGAAACAAAGTTTATTGGTCATATCTTCAGGAGAAGAAGATCTTGCATTTGATGGCCTTGGGTAAGGTAACCTTTTTCTGGAGGGTGGTGTTGGGGATTGGTAATTATGTCTTCGCACTTTCCGCCAGTACCGACTGTAAATCTGTTGCCATCGTTAGCAGTCTAGATTTCAGATTTGTTAGATAATTTTTTACTTCCACAATATCCTTCTCTAATGCTGCCATTCATTTCTCATGTGGCGACCATATGTTTCTCTGTTTACTTGTGTAATAATAATACTAGCATGATAGACAGTGATTTTATTCTGTTTTAAAGAAAAGATGTTTTATGCAAAATAATACGTTTTATTTCGTCTTTTGAAACTTTTAAAAACAAACGTAGGAAGGTTTCGTATAATGTTACTATTATTTGTAGTTAAATGAATTTTGAAATATTTGGTATTTTTCAATAATATATTTTTTATATGATAAGTTTATTTCCATTATTTCTAGAAGGTCCGAGATCATGAGGAATAGTCACATATACTTTAAATGATAACAACTATGGCAACACAATCTAATAAACATCATATAACATAATTATATACGATGTTATAAAGCACTTAATATATTATATTATAAACATATATGCAGATTGAAGTTTCAGGCTTTGTTCGACTATGTATAAAGATATTACTACTTTGACAAAAGTTATATTATTAGATATAACATACAAGTCTCGCAATATGAGTTTGTAGATTAAACTTATATCCATTTGACCTGTCCGATATCGAAACGTGTATAACAAGATCAAACAATGGAACGTATACATCAAAATCTAGATTACAGTAATAAGTTAGATTATCGTTGTAGTTGATCTTATCACCGGCTGTAATAAGACCAACAGTTTTACTTGAAGAAATGTTATATTCTAAATATAATATGTTTGTTTGGTTAATTTTACAACCTAGTGACATTTGTTTTATATGTAATTATAAAATGTAGCTCTACTATAATCGTTGAGTCTCCAGACGCAGTTTTGTACAAATTGACTTTTAATTAATCGTTAACATTGCATAAAAATCAACATTTTTAATATTTTGAAAAAGCCAAGCCTCATCAAACCCAAGATTACAGAGCAAGTCTTTCAATAATGAACACCAATTTATTATATAATTCTCAGAGACCATTATAAAGTGGACATTCTAATAAAAAAATGAAATGCGTCATCTAATGAGTTGCAAAATTGACATTAACGTCCAGACACATATGCTTACTCTGGTTTGTGCCATCTACCAGTTTCTATTTCAAGTCGAAGTGACGATAAATAGTAATGCATCTAGATATTTCAAAACTCAAATCTGCAAACAACTTATATGTATTGACTCTTGAAAATTTGTATCATTATATCTGGAATAAAATTATCTTTGAATATCATTAGCGTACATAAACACACAAATATTCGTTTCCATCATTAACTCCAAAGTTCATAGATTAAATAAACATCGCTAAATCACTGAACAACAAACCACTCCGTTGTAACGAAATCACTATTACACAGG
The DNA here is from genome assembly GCA_029582155.1 of Panopea generosa. Taxonomy (NCBI): domain Eukaryota; kingdom Metazoa; phylum Mollusca; class Bivalvia; order Adapedonta; family Hiatellidae; genus Panopea; species Panopea generosa. Next base: position 36,018,685 of record CM055911.1, on the reverse strand, counting down.
AAGATACAGACGATAAAAGTGATTACACAGCACGCAACATATTACCCGAAATACCTGTTTCATATAATCTATTCTACAATTTGTCCTTGTTCAAAAGCAGACACATTTCTGAAGTCAATAAAAGGATATTTTTCTCCTTGTATTGATAGTATTTGTTAGTAAAGAAATATGGTCGATGGTACTACGTTTTTTCCGAAAATCATTTTGTTGATCTGTACTCTTTCCATAATGTTCAGCCCATGCATTTGATTGTGAAGTAATATAATGTAATACTGGAGTGTCAGTGAAATATGCAGTATTCCTATTCCACGATACATCCTACAAAAAGGTTGAATTAATATATGTCGGAGCGACAGTGATACTAGTATTGTATTTTGAATATCAAATGTGCCGTGATGTATTGAGCTGTATATATATATCATTGTTTAACTGTGTTTCCAGGTTGTCTATTGATAAACTAACTAATCCATCCTTATTATATCCGGGTTATCTATCTATCTATCTATCTATCTATCTATCTATCTATCGTTCTATCGTTCTATCGTTCTCTCTCTCTCTCTCTCTCTCTCTCTTTCTCTCTCTCTCTCTCTCTCTCTCTCTCTCTCTCTCTCTCTCTCTCTATATATATATATATATATATATATATCTCAATTTGCTCTTCTCATGCATATCAAAACATAAAAGAAAAGTCTGAGTTCAGAAGAGCAGCCGACTAACAAAACTAAGCTGGGTTCGAAAGAGTGTCATGACCATCCGACTAACAAAACTAAGTTTGGGTTCCAAAGAGTGTCATGAACATCCGGCTAACACAATTTAGTTTGGGTCCAAAGATTGTCGTGACCATCCGGCTAACACAATTTAGTTTGGGTCCAAAGAGTGTCGTGACCATCCGACTAACAAAACTAAGTATGGTTCCAAAGAGTGGTAGGGTCATCCTGCTAACACAATTTAGTTTGGGTCCAAAGAGTGTCGTGACCATCCGGCTAACACAATCTAGTTTGGGTCCAAAGAGTGTCGTGACCATCCGACTTACAAAACTAAGCTTGGTTCCAAAGAGTGTCAGGGTCATCCTGCTAACACAATTTAGTTTGGGTCCAAAGAGTGTCGTGACCATCCGCTAACACAATTTAGTTTGGGTCCGAAGAGTGTTATGACCATCCGGTTAACACAATTTAGTTTGGGTTCAAAGAGTGTCATACAACCATCCGACTAACAAAACCAAGTTTGGGTTCCAAAGAATGTCATGACCATCCGACTTACAAAACTTAGTTTGAGTTCCAAAGAATGTCATGACCATCCGACTTACAAAACTAAGTTTGAGTTCCAAAGAATGTCATGACCATCCGCCTTACAAAACTAAGTTTGGGTTCAAAAGAATGTCATGACCATCCAACTAACAAAACTAAGCTTGAGTTCCAAAGAATGTCATGACCATCCGACTAACAAAACTAAGTTTGGGTTCCGAAGAATGTTATGGCCATCCGATTAACAAAGTTTGGGTTCCAAAGAATGTCATGACCATCCGACTTACAAAACTAAGTTTGGGCTCCGAAGAATGTTATGGCCATCCGATTAACAAAGTTTGGGTTCCAAAGAATGTCATGACCATCCGACTTACATAACTAAGTTTGGGTTCCGAAGAATGTCATAGTTATACCACTAACAAAACTAAGTGAGGGTTCCGAAGAATGTCATGGCCATCCGGCTAACAAAACTAAGTTTGAGTTCCAAAGAATGTCATGACCATCCGACTAAAAAAACTAAGTTTCGGTTCCAAAGAATGTCATGACCATCCGGCTAACAAAACTAAGTTTGAGTTCCAAAGAATGTCATGACCATCCGACTAACAAAACTAAGTTTGTATTCCAAAGAATGTCATGGCCATCCGACTAACAAAACTAAGTTTGGGTTCCGAATAATGTTATGACCATCCGACTAACAAAACTAAGTTTGGGTTCCAAAGAATGTCATGACCATCCGTCTTACAAAACTATGTTTGAGTTCCAAAGATCGCATGACCATCCGACTAATAAAACTAAGTTTGGGTTCAAAAGAATGTCATGACCATCCGACTAACAAAACTAAGCTTGGGTTCCGAAGAATGTCATGCCATCTGACTTACAAAACTAAGTTTTGGTTCCAAAGAATGTCATGGCCATTCGATTAACAAAGTTTGGGTTCCAAAGAATGTCATGACCATCCGGCTTACAAAACTAAGTTTGAGTTCCGAAGAATGTCATGGTCATCCGACTAATAAAACTAAGTTTGGGTTCCAAAGAATATCATGACCATCTGACTTACAAAACTAAGTTTGAGTTCCAAAGAATATCATGACCATCCGACTTACAAAACTTAGTTATGGTTCCAAAGAATGTCATGGCCATACGATTAACAAAGTTTGGGTTTAAAGAATGTCATGACCATCCGACTACAAAAATAAGTTTGAGTTCCGAAGAATGTCATGGCCATCCGACTAACAAAACTAAGTTTGGGTTCCAAAGAATATCATGACCATCCGACTTACAAAACTAAGTTTGAGTTCCAAAGAATATCATGACCATCCGACTAACAAAACTAATTTTGAGTTATAAAGAATGTCATGACCATCCGACTAACAAAACTAAGTTTGGGTTCCGAAGAATGTCATGGACATCCGACTAACAAAACAAAGTTTGGGTTCCAAAGAATGTCATGACCATCCGACTTACAAAACTAAGTTTGAGTTCCAAAGAATGTCATGACCAACCGTCTTACAAAACCAAGTTTGAGTTCCATAAAATGTCATGGCCATCCGACTAGCAAAACTAAGTTTGGGTTCCGAAAAATATCAAGCCATCTGACTAACAAAACTAAGTTTGGGTTCCAAAGAATGTCATTACCATCCGACTTACAAAACTAAGTTTCCAGAAAAAGCTTGTTCGTCTGTAAACTTTCTGTATTTCATTATTAATCACGTTGGGTGCAACCTTATCTATGGCGCTGTTGACGTTACCATATGTAGATATATCAGCCTTACTACGGTCTATCTGGGGGGAAAGGTGTACACATCAATGTTGAACAACCCCGAGATCTCAAGTATGTTTTAAGAAATATAACGCCAAGATAACACGCAGATTGAACATAGTGTGAGCATTTTAGCCTTAAGTGTAACAATTCATTATCATCTTAATATAAACGATACACAACTGGATGCAATTGTCAAATGACCATTTATAAATGAAGAACAACAACCAAGTTATATCAAATTATCACAACTACGACAACGGAACACATAGAGAACACAAGCTCTCATCAAGAGATGATTTAAAGTCAGTGTTGCAATGGACCATTTCAGCTTCAGTCGAACACCGATGAGGGAACCACATAATATCAAACCTCACAATTACGTAATAGGATGTCCATGACACTAATTTGCAACCCAAACACTTACTTATTAACAGAGCTTCCAGATTTGTGACATAAGAAATATATAAGTAGAAAAGTATATCGACTTGAAAAACAATCAATATTCAATAATGCTTCTACTAGACTTAGTTATTTGTTGGCTGGTTTAAAAACCAGGTATAAACACTACAGGGCTATCATTATACATATGGCATAAAATTGGCATTATTCAATGATGTATCCAGTACCGAAACACTAAAGGTTTATCATTATAAATATGCCGAAATATTAGCATTATTCAATGATGCATCTAGTACCAAAACACTAAATGACTATCATTATAAATATGCCATAATATTTGCATTACACATTGATGCAATCAGTATAAGACACTGAAGGACTATCATAATAAATTTTGTCAAAATATTAGCATTACTCCATGATGTATCTAGTACCAAACAACTAAAGGATTATCATTATAAATATGCCATAATATTGGCATTATTCAATGATGCATCCAGTACCAAAACACTAAATGACTATCATTATAAATATGTTATAATCTATTATTCAATGATGCATCTAGTACCAAAACACTTAACGACTATCATTATAAATATGCCATAATACTTGCATTATTCAATGATGCACCCAGTACCAAAACACTAAACGACTATCATTATATATACGCCATGATATTAACATTACTCAATGATGCATCCAGTACCAAAACACTAAAGGACTATCATTAAAATATGCCGTAATATTGGCATTACACAACGATGCATCCAGTACTAAAACACTAAAGGACTATCATTAAAATATGCCATAGCATTGGCATTATTCAGTATGCATCCAGTACTAAATACTAAATGAATATCCTTATATGTATATTCAATAATATTGGCATTATTCAATGATGCATCTAGTACCAAAACGCTAAAGGACTATCATTATAAATATGCCATTATATTAGCATTATTCAATGATGCATCTAGTACCAAAACACTAAATGACTTTCGTTATAAATATGCCATAATATCAGCATTATTCAATGATGCATCCAGTACCAAAACACAAAAGGACTATCATTATAAATATGCCATAATATCGGCATTATTCAATGATGCATTTTGTATCAAAACACTAAATAACTATCAATATAAATATGCCATAATATTAACATTACTCAATGATGCATCCAGTATCAAAACACTAAAGGACTATCATTATAAATATGCCATAACTATAAGCAATATTCAATGATGCATCTAGTACAAAACACTAAAGGACTATCATTATAAATATGCCATAATAGCGGCATTACACAACGATGCATCCAGTACCAAAACAATTAAGGACTATCATTATTCGTATGCCATAATATTGGCATTATTCAACGATGCATCCAGTACCAAAACACTAAAGGACTATCATTATTCGTATGCCATAATATTGGCATTATTCAATGATGCATCCAGTATCAAAACACTAAAGGACTATCATTATAAAAATGCCATATAATAGCATTATTCAATGGTGCATCTAGTACCAAAACACTTAACGACTATCATTATAAATATGCCATAATATTGGCATTACACAACGATGCATCCAGTACCAAAACAATTAAGGACTATCATTATTAATATGATAAATTATGATACTTGTGACACTTTTGCTGGACATGACATTCCACAATAGATACATTGCACTATAAATTATGATAATTGTGACAATATTCTGGATATAACATTTCACAATAGAAACATAACATGATAAAATATGATAATTGTAACAATATAACCGGATATAACGTTTCACAATAGAAACATAGCATGATTAATTATGATAATTGTGACAATATTGCTGTACATAATATTTCACAAAAAATACATAGCATGATAAATTATGATAATTGTTACAATATTGCTGGATATAACGTTTCACAATAGATACATAGCATGATAAATTACGATAATTGCTACAATATTGCTGGACATAACATTTCACAATAGATACATAGCATGATAAATTATGATAATTGTTACAATATTGCTGGATATAACGTTTCACAATAGATACATAGCATGATAAATTATGATTATTGTTACAATATTGCTGGATATAACGTTTCACAATAGATACATAGCATGATAAATTATGATAATTGTTACAATATTGCTGGACATAACATTTCACAATAGATACATAGCATGATAAATTATGATTATTATGACAATACTGCTGGACATAACAGTTTACAATAGAAACAAAGGATAATAAACTATAATTATTGTGACAATATTGTTGGACAAAAATATTCACATTAAATAAAGCATGGCAAATTATGGAAATTGTGACAATATTGCTGGACATAACATTTCATAATAGATACATAGCATTATGAATTATGATAATTGTTACAATATTCTGGATATAACATTTCAGCATAGATTCATAGCACGATAAATTATGATGATTGTGAAAACATTGCTGGACCTAACATTTCACAATAGATCAAAAGCATGGAAAATTATGCTAATTGTTACAATATTGCTGGACGTAACATTTCACAATAGATACATAGCATGATAAATTATGATAGATGTAGTTGTGACAATATTGCAGGACAGCATTTCACAATATATTAAACGCATGGTAAATTATGATAATTGTTACAATATTGTTGGGCGTAACATTTGACATAGATACATAGCATGGTATTTCATAATAATTGTGACAATATTACTGGACACAACATTTTACAATATATACGAACACGATAATACATGATAATTTTGACAGTATTACTGGACACATCATAACATTTCACAATAGATACATAACATGATAAATAATGATAATTGTGACAATGTTGCTGGACATAACATATCATAATAGTAACATTGCATTATAAATTATTATAATTGTAACAATATTGCTGGACATAACATTTCACAATAGATATATAGCTAAGCAAATTATGAAAATTGTGACAGTATTTCTGGACATAACATTTAACAATAGAAACATAGCATGATAAATCATGATAATTATGACAATATTGCTAGACATATCATTTTAAAAAATAAACATAGCATGATAAATTATGATAAGTGTGACAAAATTACTGGACATAACATTTCGCAATAGATACATAGCATGATAAATTATGATATTTGTGACAATATTGCGGGAAATAACGTTTCCCAATAAATACATTGCTTGATAAATAATGATAATTTTGACAATATTCTTGACATAACATTTTACTTTAGATACATAGCATTATAATTTATGATAATTGTGACAATACTGCTGGACATAACGTTTTACAATAGATACATAGAATGATTAAGGTTTGATAAGTGTGACAATATTGTCGGACATTACATTTCACAAAAGATACACAGTATGATAACGTATGATAAGTGTGACAATATTGTTGGACATTACACTTCACTATAAATACATAGCATTATAATTGATGATAACTGTGACAATATTGCTGGACATAACCTTTCACAATAGAAACATAGCAAAGATAAATTATAAAAATTGTGTAAATATTGCTGAACAAAACATTTCAAATAAATAATGCACGTCAAATTATGATAATTATGACCATATTGCTGGTCATAACATTTTACAATAGAAACATAGCATGATAAGTTACGATTATTATGACAATATTGCTGGATATAATGTTTTACAATAGAAACATAGCATGATAAATTATGATAATTATGACAATATTGCTAGACAAAACATTTCACAATAAATAAAGCATGGCTAAATATGAAAATTATGACAATATTGCTGAACATAACATTTCACAATAGATACATAGCATGATAAATTATGATTATTATGACAATACTGCTGGACATAACAGTTTACAATAGAAACATAGGATAATAAACTTTAATTATTGTGACAATAGTGTTGGACAAAAATATTCACATTAAATAAAGCATGGCAAATTATGGAAATTGTGACAATATTGCTGGACATAACATTTAACAATAGAAACATAGCATAATAAATTATGATAAATATGACAATATTTCTTGACAAAACATTTCACAATTAAAAAAGCATGACAAAATATGAAAATTGTGACAATATTGATGGACATAACATTTTGCAATAAAAACATAGCATGATAAATTATGAAAAGTATGACAATATTTCTGGACAAAACATTACACAATAAAAAAAAGCATTGCAAAATATGGAAATTGTGACAATATTGCTGAACATAACATTAAACAGTAGAAACGTGGCATGATATATTATGATAAATATGACAATATTTCTGGACAAAACATTTCACAATAAACAAAGCATGACAAAATATGATAATTGTGACAATATTCCTGGACATAGAACTTTACAATAGAAACATAACTTGATAAACTATGATAATTGTGACAATGTAACTGGACATAACATTTCACAATAGAAACATAGTTTGATTAATTATAATAATTGTGACAATATTGCTCGACTTGACCTTTCACAATAGATAAAGCATGACAAATTATGTACACATACTGAGTTTTAAATAGTAACTGATTTCTGTGCCGCACACTGAAGGTTATAAGTATAGGCTGTCACTTGTAAAACTCGTCAGACATTTTTAACTGGTTAATTTGTTCTATGAACCTATTTATTTTTTAATTTTTCAATTTATTTATTTAACATTTACTTTTTAAAACTGATATCAATCTTATTCGATATCATCTTGTATGGGGAAGACATATGGTGCAGTGGATAAAGTGTCTTGTAACAAGGACATAAAGTATAGCCATGTTTTGTGTTTGAGGATCCGCCGTTGCCGAATGGTCTAACACGCCGTCTCAAGATCACTAACCTCTCACCGCTGAGGTCGTAAGTTTGAGTCCCGCTTGCTCCAAAAAGTTTATGTGAACAAGTTTCCAGTTATTTGCAGAAGGACGGTGGTCTTCCTTCACCAGTGAAACTGAATATGCCATACATAACCTGACTCCTGTCTGAGGTCTTCCTCCACCAGTAAAACTGGATATGCCATATATAACCTGACTCCTGTCTGAGGTCTTCCTCCACCAGTGAAACTGAATATGCCATACATAACCTGACTCCTGTCTGAGGTCTTCCTCCACCAGTAAAACTGGATATGCCATATATAACCTGACTCCTGTCTGAGGTCTTCCTCCACCAGTAAAACTGGATATGCTATACATAACCTTACTCCTGTCTGAGGTCTTCCTCTACCAGTAAAACTGGACATGCTATACATAACCTTACTCCTGTCTGAGGTCTTCCTCCACCAGTAAAAACTGGATATGCCATATATAACCTTAATCCTGTCTGAGGTTTTCCTCCACCAGTAAAACTGGATATGCTATACATAACCTTACTCCTGTCTGAGGTCTTCCTCCACCAGTGAAACTGAATATGCCATATATTACCTGACTCCTGTCTGAGGTCTTCCTCCACCAGTACAACTGGATATGCCATAATATAACCTGACTCCTGTCTGAGGTATTCTTCCACCAGTAAAACTGGATATGCCATATATAACCTTAATCCTGTCTGAGGTCTTCCTCCACCAGTAAAACTGGACATGCCATATATAACCTGACTCCACAAGTAAAACTGGATATGCCATAATATAACCTGACTCCTGACTGAGATCTTCTTCCACCAGTAAAACTGGACATCCCATAATATAACCTGACTCCTGTATGAGAATTTCCTCCACCAGTAAAACTGGACATCCCTTAATATAACCTGACTCCTGTCTGAAGTCTTCCTCCACCAGTAAAACTGGATTTGCCATATATAACCTGACTCAATCTGAGATCTTCCACCACAAGTAAAACTGGACATCCCATAATATAACCTGACTCCTGTCTGAGGTCTTCCTCCACCAGTAAAACTGGATAGGCCATATATAACCTGACTCCTGTCTGAGGTCTTCCTCCACCAGTAAAACTGGACATCCCTTAATATAACCTGACTCCTGTCTGAAGTCTTCCTCCACCAGTAAAACTGGATATGCCATATATAACCTGACTCAATCTGAGATCCTTCCACCACAAGTAAAACTGGACATCCCTTAATATAACCTGACTCCTGTCTGAGGTCTTCCTCCACCAGTAAAACTGGATATGCCATATATAACCTGACTCCTGTCTGAGGTTTTCCTCCACTAGTAAAACTGGACATCCCTTAATATAACCTGACTCCTGTCTGAGGTCTTCCTCCACCAGTAAAATTGGATATGCCATATATAACCTTAATCCTGTCTGAGGTCTTCCTCCACTAGTAAAACTGGACATCCCATATATAACCTGACTCCTGTCTGAGGTCTTCCTCCACCAGTAAAACTGGATATGCTATACATAACCTTACTCCTGTCTGAAGTCTTCCACCACCAGTGAAACTGAATATGCCATATATTACCTGACTCCTGTCTGAGGTTTTCCTCCACCAGTAAAACTGGATATGCCATAATATAACCTGACTCCTGTCTGAGGTCTTCTTCCACCAGTAAAACTGGATATACCATATATAACCTTAATCCTGTCTGAGGTCTTCCTCCACCAGTAAAACTGGATATGCCATATATAACCTGACTCCTGTCTGAGGTCTTCCTCCACCAGTAAAACTGGATATGCCATATATAACCATAATCCTGTCTGAGGTCTTCCTCCACCAGTAAAACTGGACATGCCATAATATAACCTGACTCCTGACTGAGATCTTCTTTCACCAGTAAAACTGGACATCCCATAATATAACCTGACTCCTGTCTGAGGTTTTCCTCCACCAGTAAAACTGGACATCCCTTAATATAACCTGACTCCTGTCTGAAGTATTCCTCCACCAGTAAAACTGGATATGCCATATATTACCTGACTCAATCTGAGATCTTCCACCACAAGTAAAACTGGACATCCCATAATATAACCTGACTCCTGTCTGAGGTCTTCCTCCAACAGTAAAACTGGATTTGCCATATATAACCTGACTCCTGTCTGATGTCTTCCTCCACTAGTAAAACTGGACATGCCATATATAACCTGACTCCTGTCTGAGGTTTTCCTCCACCAGTAAAACTGGATATGCCATAATATAACCTGACTCCTGTCTGAGGTCTTCCTTCACCAGTAAAACTGGATAAGCCATATATAACCTGACTCCTGTCTGAAGTTTTCCTTCACCAGTAAAACTACATATGCCATATATAACCTGACTCCTGTCTGAGGTCTTCCTCCACCAGTAAAACTGGACATGCCATATATAACCTGACTCCTGTCTGAGGTCTTCCTCCACCGTAAAACTGGATATGCCATACATAACCTGACTCCTGTCTGAGGTCTTCCTCCACCAGTAAAACTGGACATGCCATACATAACCTGACTCCTGTCTGAGGTCTTCCTCCACCAGTAAAACTGGATATGCCATATATAACCTGACTCCTGTCTGAGCTCTTATCCCACCAGTAACACTGAACATGCCATATATAACCTGACTCCTGTCTGAGGTCTTCCTCCACCAGTAAATTTGGATATGCCATATATAACCTGACTCCTGTCTGAGGTCTTCCTACACCAGTAAAACTGGATATGCCATATATAACCTGACTCCTGTCTGAGGTCTTCCTCCACCAGTAAAACTGGACATGCCATAATATTTCCTGACTCCTGTCTGAGGTCTTCTTCCACCAGTAAAACTGGATATGCCATATATAACCTGACTCCTGTCTGAGGTCTTCCTCCACCAGTAAAACTGGACATGTCATATATAACCTGACTCCTGTCTGAGGTCTTCCTCCACCAGTGAAACTTGATATGCCATATATAACCTGACTCCTGTCTGAGGTCTTCCTCCACCAGTAAAACTGGATATGCCATAATATAACCTGACTCCTGCCTGAAGTCTTCTTCCACCAGTAAAACTGGGTATGTCATATATAACCTGACTCCTGTCTGAGGTCTTCCTCCATCAGTAAAACTGGATATGCCATATATAACCTGACTCCTGTCTGAGGGCTTCCTCCACCAGTAAAACTGGATATGCCATATATAGTCTGACTCCTGTCTGAGGTCTTCCTGCACCTGTAAAACTGGACATCCCATAATATAACCTGACTCCTGCCTGAGGTCTTCCTCCACCAGTAAAACTTGATATGCCATAATATAACCTGACTCCTGTCTGAGCTGTTATCCCACCAGTAACACTGAACATGCCATATATAACCTGACTCCTGTCTGAGGTCTTCCTCCACTATTAAAACTGGATATGCCATATATAATCTGACTCCTGTCTGAGGTCTTCCTCCACCAGTAAAACTGGATATGCCATATATAACCTGACTCCTGTCTGAGGTCTTCCTCCACTAGTAAAACTGGACATCCCTTAATATAACCTGACTCCTGTCTGAGGTCTTCCTCCACCAGTAAAACTGGATATGCCATATATAACCTGACTCCTGTCTGAGGTCTTCCTCCACTAGTAAAACTGGACATCCCATATATAACCTGACTCCTGTCTGAGGTCTTCCTCCACCAGTAAAACTGGATATGCTATACATAACCTTACTCCTGTCTGAAGTCTTCCACCACCAGTGAAACTGAATATGCCATATATTACCTGACTCCTGTCTGAGGTTTTCCTCCACCAGTCAAACTGGATATGCCATAATATAACCTGACTCCTGTCTGAGGTCTTCTTCCACCAGTAAAACTGGATATACCATATATAACCTTAATCCTGTCTGAGGTCTTCCTCCACCAGTAAAACTGGATATGCCATATATAACCTGACTCCTGTCTGAGGTCTTCCTCCACCAGTAAAACTGGATATGCCATATATAACCATAATCCTGTCTGAGGTCTTCCTCCACCAGTAAAACTGGACATGCCATAATATAACCTGACTCCTGACTGAGATCTTCTTTCACCAGTAAAACTGGACATCCCATAATATAACCTGACTCCTGTCTGAGGTTTTCCTCCACCAGTAAAACTGGACATCCCTTAATATAACCTGACTCCTGTCTGAAGTGTTCCTCCACCATGTAAAACTGAATATGCCATATATTACCTGACTCAATCTGAGATCTTCCACCACAAGTAAAACTGGACATCCCATAATATAACCTGACTCCTGTCTGAGGTCTTCCTCAACCAGTAAAACTGGATTTGCCATATATAACCTGACTCCTGTCTGATGTCTTCCTCCACTAGTAAAACTGGACATGCCATATATAACCTGACTCCTGTCTGAGGTTTTCCTCCACCAGTAAAACTGGATATGCCATAATATAACCTGACTCCTGTCTGAGGTCTTCCTTCACCAGTAAAACTGGATATGCCATATATAACCTGACTCCTGTCTGAAGTTTTCCTTCACCAGTAAAACTACATATGCCATATATAACCTGACTCCTGTCTGAGGTCTTCCTCCACCAGTAAAACTGGACATGCCATATATAACCTGACTCCTGTCTGAGGTCTTCCTCCACCGTAAAACTGGATATGCCGTACATAACCTGACTCCTGTCTGAGGTCTTCCTCCACCAGTAAAACTGGACATGCCATACATAACCTGACTCCTGTCTGAGGTCTTCCTCCACCAGTAAAACTGGATATGCCATATATAATCTGACTCCTGTCTGAGCTCTTATCCCACCAGTAACACTGAACATGCCATATATAACCTGACTCCTGTCTGAGGTCTTCCTCCACCAGTAAATTTGGATATGCCATATATAACCTGACTCCTGTCTGAGGTCTTCCTTCACCAGTAAAACTGGATATGCCATATATAACCTGACTCCTGTCTGAGGTCTTCCTCCACCAGTAAAACTGGACATGCCATAATATTTCCTGACTCCTGTCTGAGGTCTTCTTCCACCAGTAAAACTGGATATGCCATATATAACCTGACTCCTGTCTGAGGTCTTCCTCCACCAGTTAAACTGGACATGTCATATATAACCTGACTCCTGTCTGAGGTCTTCCTCCACCAGTGAAACTTGATATGCCATATATAACCTGACTCCTGTTTGAGGTCTTCCTCCACCAGTAAAACTGGATATGCCATAATATAACCTGACTCCTGCCTGAAGTCTTCTTCCACCAGTAAAACTGGGTATGTCATATACAACCTGACTCCTGTCTGAGGTCTTCCTCCATCAGTAAAACTGGATATGCCATATATAACCTGACTCCTGTCTGAGGGCTTCCTCCACCAGTAAAACTGGATATGCCATATATAGTCTGACTCCTGTCTGAGGTCTTCCTGCACCTGTAAAACTGGACATCCCATAATATAACCTGACTCCTGTCTGAGGTTTTCCTCCACCAGTAAAACTTGATATGCCATAATATAACCTGACTCCTGTCTGAGCTGTTATCCCACCAGTAACACTGAACATGCCATATATAACCTGACTCCTGTCTGAGGTCTTCCTCCACTATTAAAACTGGATATGCCATATATAACCTGACTCCTGTCTGAGGTCTTCCTCCACCAGTAAAACTGGACATGTCATATATAACCTGACTCCTGTCTGAGGTCTTCCTCCACCAGTGAAACTGGATATGCCATATATAACCTGACTCCTGTCTGAGGTCTTCCTCCACCAGTAAAACTGGATATGCCATAATATAACCTGACTCCTGTCTGAAGTCTTCTTCCACCAGTAAAACTGGGTATGCCATATATAACTTGACTCCTGTCTGAGGTCTTCCGTCACCAGTAAAACTGGACATGCCATATATAACCTGACTCCTGTCTGAGGTCTTCCTCCATCAGTAAAACTGAATATGCCATATATAACCTGACTCCTGTCTGAGGGCTTCCTCTACCAGTTAAACTGGATATGCCATATATAGTCTGACTCCTGTCTGAGGTCTTCCTGCACCTGTAAAACTGGACATCCCATAATATAACCTGACTCCTGTCTGAGGTCTTCCTCCACCAGTAAAACTGGATATGCCATAATATAACCTGACTCAGTCTGAGATCTTCCTCCACAAGTAAAACTGGATATGCCATATATAACCTGACTCCTGTCCGAGGTCTTCCTCCAGTAAAACTGGTCATCCCATAATATAACCTGACTCCTGTCTGAGGTCATCCTCCACCAGTAAAACTGGACATCCCATAAAATAACCTGACTCCTGTCTGAGGTCTTCCTCCACCAGTAAAACTGGATATGCCACATATAACCTGACTCAGTCTGAGATCTTTCACCACAAGTAAAACTGGACATCCCATAATATAACCTGACTCCTGTCTGAGTTCTTCCTCCACAAGTAAAACTGGAAATCCCATAATATAACCTGACTCCTGTCTGAGGTTTTCCTCCACCAGTAAAACTGGATATGCCATATATATCCTGACTCAGTCTGAGATCTTCCTCCACAAGTAAAACTGGACATCCCATAATATAACCTGACTCCTGTCTGAGGTCTTCCTCCACCAGTAAAACTGGATATGCCATATATAACCTGACTCCTGTCTGAGGTCTTCCTCCACCAGTAAATCAAGATATGCCATATTTAACCTGAAATGTGTGTTAAACCCCATTCAAAAAATATGTTGTAGTTTATGCTAAATTTAAAATTAGATTTTCATTGTTTTGAAGTTGTTGTAAAATCTCATAAAAGGGTATAAACTATTATTTTATTTCAACTGTATTCATATTCGTAAATCATTATTCCATCAGTGTTAAATTAGATTAGCTGATTTAAAACGAACGCAGAAAACAAACCTTTCGTATTAATATCTTCATTCGATTAAATTCCTTTTTATATCATGATTAAATTGATTGGTGATAAACTCGTATATTATATCAAATAACGTACTGCCATATAGTGGTAATAATTTAATACAACCAAACAATACTGTTAACTCTAATAGATAAAATCAACATATTGTGAAAATATTCTTGTACATGTAACAGGTGACTTCAGTGCAAAGTGTCCATATTGGTTCAATATTACATTAAATAAAAATGGAAAGATCCTAGAAGATTGTTGGAATACATCGTACTTCATACGTGAAATGACGAGAAACCAGCAGGATGAAATTCTGACAATGTTATAAACCTCTTCATTGTCAACTCCAGACTAGTACTTAAAGTATTTGTGTGTGTGTGAAATGAATCAAGCTGACCACATACCAGTTTTGTTACAATTCGAGAAAAGTCAGCCAAAAAATATCAGTGCATCTGAGTTTAGATACTTAATTAATATAACAAATTAGAAGCTATGGGGAGACGTCACAAAGAAAAGATACAAAGATTGGAATAATCAATTTTTGGTACTCTGTAAATGAAAAGTAATTTTCCTTTGATGAATGCATAATTCTATATGTACCTAAAAGGATGTCAACAATCGCAAACAGAAGAGTCAATCCACTTTATTGGAACGATGAAATAAAACTGCAAAGACTGAATTAAATGCTGCAAAGAGGAGTTACCATAGATGACCTACTCCACAGCATTTCAAACACCTTAAAGAAGAAGAATATTTCGACAATATAGTTGGATCTTTGGATTGACAATTTATGTAATGAAAGAAGCAGCAGTAAAACACATTAGGAAACCTGAGATGCGTATAAAACATTAACATCATATCAAAATCTAGAAGGAGGAGATGTGTTACCATGACTCGACATTGTCAATCCACCTATATTTGACATTAGAAATATATGCAAATTATTTGAGCAAATTGTTTTGGCAATGAACACTTAGTTAATTCAAATTCTGATGAAGAATTTAATAAAGAAATAGAGTCAGAGTTTGATGAGATTAATGATGGGAATAATACACATAACAGCACATTCGATTTATCAAGGTTAAATTTTGAAATGCCAAGAGAAGAAACTAAGGTATCATTACAAATTTTGAAGAAAGGCAAGGATATAGGCCCAGTCATTAAATTTTCTGACTTGTTAAAACAAAGTATTACTTAACTAACTAAATCAATACATAAGATATTCAAAATATCATTTAAACAAGAGAAAATGCCAAACGATTGGGAAAATGCTAATGTTAAGAAATCAGGGAAGAAAAGCTACTATATGTCATCAGCATATCGACAATTTCATGTTTTTTCACATTAAAGTGTGACCTTAACCTTTGTGTAACCTTTAATCTGATGTAAAGGTCTGGTTAATTCTACAGGTAAATGCAGATGACACATCAACATGATGTATTGATCACTTGTGTCAAGATTCTGTAAAATCCCTCTCTGTAAGATAAAGTTACATACCAGACATGAAATATCAAACAAATTGAACGTGTGACCTTGAGCTTTGAGGTAAGGTTCTGGGTCTTAACGCGACACGTCATCATGTTATGTTGATCAAAGTATAAATTGAGCCAAGCGTTTTTGAAATCTATCCATGTTTTATAAAGTTACAGACCAAACTTGAAATGTCAAACAGACTAAAAAGTGTTGACAAACAAACTCAAAGTGTGACCTTGACCTTTGAGATACGGGTCTGGGTCGTACGTGCGAAACGTCGTTATGTCATCTTTATCAATTGAGCCAAGTTAAAGACAACGTTACAGACCAGACACGAACTATCAAACACATTGAAAGTGTGACCTTGACCTTTGAAGAAAGGTGTTGCGTATTGAAAGTGACACTTCATCATGTCATGTTGATCAACTGAGCCAAGTGTTTTTGAAATTTATCCATAGGTGACATAGTTACAGACCGACACGAAATCTCAAATAAACTGAAAGTGTTGTCAAACAAAATAAAATTGTGACCTTGGCCTTTGAAATTGGGTTTACGCGCGACACGTTGCCATATTATGTTGATCATTTGTAGCGTGTATTTATAAATTCCATGTTAATCAATTCATAAATTGAGCCAAGTGTTTTTGAAATCTATCCTTGTTTTATAAAGTTACAGACCAAACTTGAAATCTCAAACAGACTAAAAAGTGTTGTCAAACAAACTCAAAGTGTAACCTTGACCTTTGAGGTACGGGTGTGGGTCTTACTCACGACACATCGTCATGTTATGTTTATCATTTGTAGTAAGTATTAACAAAATCCATCTATGCATGAGAAAGTAGCAGGCCGGACACAAAATACCGGACGGACGGACATACGGACACTGCGATTACTGCCACCCCAAATATTTGGAGGGGGAGCATAAAATCTTTCTGTTAAAATATTAAGGACAACAGGTCATGGTGATATCCTAGGAAATTCAATTGCCGACAATTAAGAAGAAAAAAACATGCGAAAATGCAAAAATTCTTGATGCAGAAGTTTTTTTATGCAGAAGACCAGCAACACACTTTGACCTCTGATATCAACAGAGGAGTCAAAGTAACATGCACAGTAAAACGGCAACGCCATTAGGAATTATCCATCAGAGGTCGTTTTCTACACTGCCTTACCTAATGTATAATATAAAGTTTTCCTTGACTTCTAATAGAAAACTATACTGTAAAATTCAGAATGGGTTACGACCAATAAATGATAACTTGAATAAGACTGGAGTTCGTGACTCTAATTTATGTCAATATGGTCATCCCGAAACATTATAACACTATATCTTGTATTGTAAAAACTACTTCAATGCTTGAGAAGAAATGAAACAATAATAATTCAATCAATAGGAACAGTAGATCTTATTTAAGACATTATATTGAAACACTCTCAATTAAAAAATTAAAAACAAGATATTATATTCTCATTTTAATGGGATAACAAACCCGATAAATGAAAAGAAAGACGAATATTAAAGACTATGAAAATGGAGGTATCAAAATGATTGATATAATTATGTCTCTCAACTCATTAAAAGCAAACTGGTGAAAACGTATATTACAAACAAACAATAATGGCAAATGGAAACTATTTTCCACAGCTAAATAAGATAAAAAAGAGGAAAACTGTTAGTCGAATTTAAACAAATCAGGTTTAGGTAAATTATTTCAGGAAAACAAGTTCTTGACAGACGTATTGACATTATGGCATGACTAAATAGGGTACTCCTGCAGTAAAAACTTAAGTCAAGACATCATTTCGAATAATTCCAATCTTAAGATAGGAGGAAAAACATTTTTATTCAAAACTGGCATAATAGAAGAATATCATTTATAAAACACGTGTTTGACTACAGAAATAAAAGATTTTTATACATTTCATAAGTTATGTGAATTATATCAAATTTCAAACATGGATTTTTTTAATACTCATCACTAGTGCCAAGTATACCTAAACATTGGAAGACAAAGTTAAAACGAGAAAACATCAACGCAGATAGAAACAAAAGCTTATCAAATAAATTCCTCTAATCGAATCACTCAAATACAGTTTATATGACTTATAATTAAAACAGATACCATGTCAAGATGTTGTATCTTGAAATTAAACGGGATATTATGTAAGGCAACTTTGTCTCCGCTGAATTAAGATGTGAAACAGCCTAGCTTGAAACTATATTAAAACAAAATGTTCAGACTACATAATATATCAAATTTCCTCAGGCTTCTTGCCTTCAAACAAAATAAAGTGATTCTTATATTTAGAAATCATACAAAAAATGATCAAACCAATCATCTATATACAATATAATGTTTCAAACCCTGTAGTGTTGGACTAACTGTTGCTCAACACTATTTTAAATGATGAGACCAGGCCCGGTTTCTCAAAAAAACTTAAGTCTGCTATTTTACTTAAACTCAAATAGTGTCCTCAATTTAAGTATAAAATTGAACAAACTATTGAGTATAAGTAAAATAAGAAACTTAAGTATGTTTGTGAAATCGGGGCCAGCTGTTCAGACAACGTGTCTTTTTTTGAGATTTGTTGCAAACTCAAACCAAAACGGTATGCCTTGAACACTGCAGTTCCAGCATAAATATACACTTATATGTTTGAAGACTGTTTCAAACCTAAATCTTCGGACTTATCTAATGCGCATGAAACAAAGGCCAGTTTCAGTACAAAAAATAAACTTAAATGTTTGAGAACGGTTTCAAACTAAAAACAAACCTGAGAACGGTTTCAAACTCTCGAATTGCACATAGTTATATTGTTAACACGATTTGTTTTATGTTTTAATAAGTGTCTAAATTTTATTATTCATTGTTTGAACAGTGATATCCAGGTTTATTGTTTATAATGACTGTTGTCATTTTCTTGCGTTTTATAACTTTTTAATTTCAACGCATGTTGTTGTTTACGCAAACAAACATGGCAGATACTTCTGTGCGCGTCGCAGTTACAGGTCATAGTTTCGTTCGTCGTCTTGGCCATGCTGTTTCTTTGTCTGTTTGTGGGGGTATGTTAGCAGATTATGGATTGGCGAAATGCAGTGTTGTTCATAAAAGATTTGGTGGATTGCGGGTCACGGACAATAATGTGTTTATACGCCATTTTCATACTTTTTTACTCGAAGTTGCACCGGCGGTCGTTGTTCTACAAATTGGAGGTAATGACTTATGTGAGCATATTCATCCATTGACACTAGCGAGTGATGCGGAGGACATGTTATGCTAAAGAATGTCTGTAATGTCGGACAGGTTGTGATGTGCGAAATATTCACGAAAATCAAACCACGGTGCATTTCTGCCGAGATGTACGAGGACAAGCGTGTACAAATTAACACAATACTAAACACATTACTCGATGTCCATGATAACATTCGCTTCTGGCGTCATAGACGGATCTTCGAGGCCCGAACACCTATCTTCCGTGACGACGGCGTCTACCTTAATCCGTTTGGACAGCAGCGGTTCTACTGGTCTAAACGACATGCCATCATGACAGCCATGAGACACATTGTGTGATCGTAAATTCGCGGGGAGTACTGTATTATATATATATATCGACTATCATTTCAATTATGTAATACGGTCTGTACGGGCTGTTATATATGTCCTGTCAGCTTATATATGCTATACCATATCCTTAATATATTAACATGTGGGTACACTCCACCATGTCATATCCATTAATAAAGCAAAACTAAAAGATTAAAAAGTTTGACAACTCGAAGAAGCTCTAATAGGTAAGCACTTATCGAAGTAAAACAAACCATGCCGTTTGAAACCTAAAAGTTCGTAATCGTCTGGGTGGATAGGGATTATACGGAATTCCGCTTCAATATCAGTTTTGGCCATAAAAGCGTGTTTGCCAATTTCTTTTAAGCATGAAATTGCGTCATCGGTCGTAGAATATGACACGCGCGTATAACATGTCGGTATGTTAGCATTGACTGAAGATCCAGTATTCTTGGGGTAAGACAGGTGGTGTATCATACGAAACTTATAAGGGGTATGTTTTGGAACCACGCCCAGCGGCGAACCTTAAAATTACGAAATGGTTCATGCATGAAAGGCTCTTCCACTCTGCCAGATTCTAATTATTTCGAAATCTTCTGGGAAACAATAGAAGCATATGAATGAGCAGAAAGTAAATTGGGACTATCTTGACACCGGCATATACCCTCAAAATTTAATTGGAAACCTTCTTTAAAGCCATTGACCAAATAGTCTGATAACGTTTTATCTTATCCTTTTAAGAACGATACCAAACCCACCATTTAACCGGAGTGGGTAGGGAAATGTTACGATTTCCCAGTATGTTTCCTGTTTGGCAAGGATTGTAAAGGACTGAAACTTTTTTGTGAATATTTGGTAGGTTGAGAGCGTTGCTGCTCTGGGTACCGTTTCCAGCATTGGTATTGTGGATTGCAGAGCAGGTTCTGCACCGATGTAAAAACGTACATCCTTTGCAGTGTTGCCCCTTGTTGTATTTGTGGCATGCTTGTTTGGCTGAAGACATAGGTCTCTGAAAATTGGAACGGAAAGGCTGATTATGATTGTGAAGTGTATTCTACGGAACTGAGGTCTTTGGTTAAGCAAGCGGAACTGTCTGTCGTAGAAATGCCAATTTCCTCTAGAACTTGAAATTGAGCCAATAGTGGTGCCATACTGGGCGAGGGCGTCAGCCATGCCTGGATAATTTAATCTATAGACAGAAGAATAAGTAGCGAAAACATTTGTTCATTGTGCAATAAAACGGAACTTCTTGGACAAGGTTGGGCTGACAGCAGAAATTCCAGACTCAGAGAGTGTGAGTTGAAATGGCTGTGGTGGATTGACAGAAAAAAACGGTAGAAAAATCAACAAATTCATTGTTTCATATCTTCTCTTTTATTTTTAGAGGAACTGAGACATGTAAAGGTATAGAAAGTGATGTTTGATTACTGAGAGGAGACGTGGCCTGATTAGATGGAAAAGCAGAGTTTAAGGTAACTGTATGTTCATGATTGAAATAATCAAAAGAGACATTTATACCTGGCATATTCAAATGCCCTGGTTGAATGACTTGGCTTGTGGTATTGTGACTTGAATCATGACACAGTAATTCAGTTGTTGTCAGTCTCAGCACTTCGTTGACCTTTGTCTGGACCAAGCCCTTTATTTCGGATGTAATGGCAGCAGTGATGGAGGCGGTCAGCAGTTGAACAGCACTGTCCGGTTGATCGTGGCTGTTTGAAGTTAGTGTACATAATTGTTATCAGATATCGTGACATCATTCGATGGCCGATTTGTTGTCGCCGTATGTGACAGTTCTGAACGTGCACTGCAAATTGGCGGTCGACTGTCTCCAGTTGTGGAACGGCCCTTTTGATTGTTTATGGCTGGTGTCGCTAGACGCTTTCTTTTCTGAATGTGAGAACTGTAAGCTTTGTGATTATCAAAACTGAGAAAGAAAACAACTTAAAAAACTTTTAAGTGCAAACTATTTTATATTCAAAAGCAATGATAATGATTTAATACCACATTTTATCTCATACAAGGAATAGTTATATAAAAAAATAGAACAATAAAAAAAAATTGCAATCGACCATAATAAATTAGAAAATCATGAAATAAAATGTCAAAATTTAAAAACGAATATGTAAATGCCAATAATTTTAAAAAAAAACACACAACAGCAATATATCGCTTACACGAGGGAAAAGCAAAAAAAATATTAATTAATTATGACAGAGAAGCAGTGAGAGAATTATATTAAATTATATATATATTTATATATAAAGGGAGATAATTAAATTCACAACAACGGCATTTCCGATTTTAGTATATTTTCAGATGCTCATTCACAATGTATGATATATATATGGAGATAACTATTTGTGAATAACCAGACATACATGTACAGATTAGACTACGGCGAGCGCGCCTAGCTGCAATGCAAACCATAGATACAATATCAAGGCCTCTGCCAAACCAATAAATTTGCTGTCAGTCATGACTTATATTCTATGGATTTACATGCAACACATCTGGACTGGACGGACAATTTATAAATATATACATAGACAATCTCTCTTCCTTTTGTATCTCTCTTTTGTCAGAATATTATTTTCTTTCCATATTAGATCTATTTTGTCTCTTTCTGTTGTTTTTTTCTTGTTTTTCTGTTGGTTTTTAAAATTGTTTTATTTCACCTCACAGAAGACGTTAACACTCACACCCGACATTAAACATTTGCAAAAGCAAAATGTTTGAGGCTTGGAATGGAAAATATATTAATAATACTACTATTCTGTGTTTGTTAAGACAATTAATTACAAAAAAAGACGTTACTCTGACGTGACGTCATACAACGTCGTGTACTTTTAAGCGGCATGACGTCATATAAACGTCAAAGTTACAACTGATTTTATTAAAAAGAATGTGCCATATACACCAATGAGATAAATAAAACATATTGTTTTTGGAAGTTATGTATAACTGTAGTGGTACTTTTACAATCACACATTAATGTTATTTCAAATATTTGCAATAGAACAGGAATGAAAATAAAACATATGAAAACAAAAATGATAGTTTTCAGAAATGGAAGTTATTTGCGTGACAATTAAAAAAAGAATTTTATATTGATATTTAAATGAGTGAATGTTTGAAAGATTTCTTATAGATACCGGTATAGCATACCATGTTAAGGGAGAATTTCGTAATATCGGCTAGCTGTCTCCATGGTGTAAAATAACAAACAAAGCTCCATGCTTGGCCAGACCGGAATACAACAACCCCCGAAAACTACAACTATCACATTTTTTGAAGTATTTAAGTTATATTAAATAACTGAGTTCACTTATAGATTATATAGAATATAGTACTGACTTAAAGTAAGGCCTGGTACCGACTAGAATAAAATAAATAAAATTTACTAAAACTAACTGTATTAACATCACATTTCAATATCAGAATGAAAAAAATGAAATAAACAAATGTGAATACCTCAATCAATCATACAAATGAAAACATAAGTATTTAATAAGCACCCAGTACAATACAACCGTTATAAAAATTAGGTGTTATAAGCCTATGTGGCTTAATGCAATATGCAGGGATTATTATGCCCTTTCGCGCATATGCATTCTATCTTTAACAACTTTGGTGCTTTAAACATATTCTTATTGTCATTTTATTGAACATATTCTGATAAACGTTCTGGTTTGCGTATTTCTCTTCCATATCGTGATCTCCTTACTTCAGGTACTGTGGATATCAAACTCGTACTGTCACTATTCAGTTTTTTATTAACACTCGCGTTTGGATCTCTCGGTTTCTGGTTTGGATCAATTTGTGTACACTATTTTGGCGTATTCGCAACTGCTTTATGTTTTTTTCCCTGTTGGCGGAGCGATTGCGATAGATTTAGTTTGTGGTGTTTTCGCATCTTCTCTTGTTTTCATCAGCATTTCCACATTCCTGCAATACAATCTGCCACTGTCACCTGCTTTTACAATGTATGATCTCGGAGTGTTTGCTGGTTTAACAAACTCAGCTGGTTTCTATCCTTCTGGAGTCTTAATTCGAACTGCGTTGCTCTCTTTGATTTCACCGCGAACTTTTGTACCAACATCATAATACTGCTTTTGCTTATGTTGGTAACCCATTAGCTTTGATGTTACTTTCTCTGGAGTAATGGACTCTGGCCTGCGTAGTTTATTTGTAATTGGTAACAGTGTCTTTGCCCGTCTGCCCATTAGTCGCTGGATCGGAGATCCGGTATCGGTATCTCTAGGTGTATTCCTCAGATCAAGCAAACTAAGATATACATCGACTCCATTTTCTGCGCATTTATTAATTAAATTTTTGACAGTTTGCACTGCATTTGTCTGCTGATGTAATGGTAACGAAGTTAAATGTCCAATACCATTCTTAGAAGTGAAACTTTTGAATTCAGAGCAACTATACTGTGGACAATTGTCACTTATCAATGTATCCATAATTCCATGTCGTGCAATGTTCTCCTTTATGTGCTTTATCACGTTTGCTGCTTTTGTGTCGCGGTTCAGTGGTGCAACCTCGATGTAGTTCTAATACTAATCTACCATAATTAGGTAATGGTTTTTGTCTAACTCAAATAAGTCAGTGACAACTTTGCTTCATGGTAATTGTGGAATTGGTTGAATCATCATTGGCTCCTTAGGTGGTTTATTTCGGTGAACATGGCAAGCACTACATCGACTTACTACATCCTCAATCTGTTTGTTTAACCCGGGCAAATAAACTAGTTCACGTGCCCTCTGTTTGCATTTTAACATACCCATGTGAGAACTGTGAATGATTTTCAGTGGATGCCCTTAGCTCATTTGGATTTATAGTCCGTTCACCGCGATATATTACACTATTATATGTTGATAATTCATTACGAAAGTCCCAATACTGCATAATTTCGAGTGGAACGTCACACTTTTTATCAGAATAATCATTTGCTTCAGTATTTGAAATGTCACATCTCGTTAACTAGCTTCCACTGTTTGTCGTGATTACTGCAAGACAATGTTTCCACGTTAAGTACCATCATTTCATCATCTAAGATGTTCTCTCTAGCTTCTTCAACTGGTAATCTGCTCAAACAGTCTGCAAGACCAAATTCCTTGCCTTTGCGTAAATCAGGTTAAATTCGTACGGCTGTAGCATCAGTATCATTTTTTGAATTTGCATTGGCGCTTTATTTATCGACTTCTTTAAGATACTCTCGAGAGGCTTATGATCTGATTCGATAGTTCCATCTGTTTTACCATATATGAGTTTGTGGAATCGCAGACATCCGTAAATGACCGCCAACATTTCCTTCCCTGTTTGAGCATATCTCTGCTCTGATGGTGTAAATGCCCTGGATGCATAAGCTATGACTCCGTTCTCCTGTAATATGGCTGCCCCTAGACCCTTTGTGGATGCATCCACTGTAACTGTAACTCGTTTTGTTACATCAAAGTATTTCAGCACATCTGTTGATATTAGTGCTTCTTTCACATTTTCAAATGCTTGTTTGTTCTCTGGGGTCCAGTTCCATTTTTCTTGTGTTTTTAATTCTCTTAACGGCGCGTTCAATTCGCAATAACTTCGCTACGTATGCTAACATGCCTAATACCGTCTTTAATTTATTATGATTCTCTGGGTCTTTTATTTCTACTATAGCCTTGATTCTCTCTTTTGTTGGTTTCAGCCCCTCTCCAGTTAGCGTATGTCCAACGTAATCTAACTCTGGTTTAATTAACACACACTTGGCTTTGTTCAATTTAAAGTTAATGGTTCTTGCATTTTCAAGCACTCTTTTAAGCCTATTGTTATGTTTTTTTTTTAATTTTTGACCATTCACTACTATGTCATCAACTACAATTTCAACACCACTCATGTTACCAATTGCGTTTCCATCTCTCTCTGGAAAATTTCTCCGGAACACTTTAATCCCATGGGCATGCGTAAATATCTATATCGCCTAAACGGTGTATTGAATGTGGTTAACATCGAACTTTTCTCTGTCAGTTTAATCTGGTAGTACCCCATGTTGGCATCTAGGGTTGCAACCTTGTTACAATATCTTCAATGCTGTTCATTGGATAATGTTCTCTCAAAACTGCTTTATTGAGGTCAGTAGGGTCTATGCATATCCTCACACGGCCATTTTTCTTCCTTACACAAACCATGCTGTTTACTCATTTAGTGGGCTCAGTTACAGATGCTACGATCCCACACTTTTCTTGATTGTCCAACTCGGATTTAACTTGGTCTCGAATTGCAACAGGTACTGGTCTCGGTGAATGGATAACTGGCTCAACTGTTTCGTCCATTTAAATTTCGTACTCTCTCACAGCAAAATGCATTGCTTGTCCAATATGCTGACATAGGTACAACGTTTCATGAAATCATCTTGAACAGTTTTTTTAAGATGTAATAATTAAACTATGTTGGCAATTTGATTTCACGGTAACGGAAAATATGTTAAAATGACAATCTTCCTCATTCCTAGCAAAATGTTACACTAATACTTAATTAAATTGTATTATTAGTAATACTGTACTTATACAAATATACATTCCGCCGCAACAAAAGTCATACAATGCTGACAACGGTCACATTTTCACTTTATATAACATTTTATATAATTCATAATATACATGCACTATCAGATTTACTGTACTGTACACAGTCCGGACTTTGACTCTGGTCGATACTGAGCGGTGTAAGACTTATAGAGCAACAATTATTCTAAAATTATCAAAACTGTATTAATAGTAACAATACTGATGTACATACACGGTCCCTACCAAAACGACATACATTCCGTGTTAAAGGTGACATTGGCACTAACAATATATACATAATAGTAGTATAACAGTACTTATGCAAATTCATAATCCGTACCAAAAGTTTTTTTACTCAAATCTGTGACAAGTAAGTTCAAACTGCTCGATATAAACATCAAACGAAATTCATTCATTGTTCATTGTTGAACTTTACGTACCTCACACTGTATTAATAGTATGAAATTACAGTATTTTGACAGTCTACACCAATCAGCCTTGGACTCTGTACAAAGCGATATAAGTATTGCAATATATTATCCATCAAATGGCATAACAACGTGTGTTGACACATCCTGATAGGCAACATTTGCAATGACGCTGGTTTCAATGAAGGAAAATTATCTCTATCACTAAATTAAAAATATATATCTTGGGAACAAGCATTTATAAAGATAAATCAGGTTTCAGGTGCATAAGGAAAAAATATGATATTTTTATGTAATCTTATAATTTGATATACCGGAACTCTTACATTTAATTGACTTTGAAAAGTATTTTAGTCATTAGGTACTAAAATTCTATTACTTTGGTCCGGATTTAAAAAAAATAGATAAATATATTTTATAGAAATACAGAATCGTGTTGTATTGTGAAGACATCTTTCAGAATGTTTTCTTTTCTTCAAAGAGGATTTCACAAAGTCACCCATATCATATCACGTATCTAGGAACTTTCTAAAATACTCGGAACTCATATCTACTTTAAGGACGTATCTAGGAACTCTCTACAATACTCGGAACTCATATCTACTTTAAGGACGTATCTAGGAACTGTCTACAATACTCGGAACTCATATCTACTTTAAGGACGTATCTAGGAACTGTCTACAATACTCGGAACTCATATCTACTTTAAGCACGTATCTAGGAACTGTCTACAATACTCGGAACTCATATCTACTTTAAGCACGTATCTAGGAACTGTCTACAATACTCGGAACTCATATCTACTTTAAGCACGTATCTAGGAACTGTCTACAATACTCGGAACTCATATCTACTTTAAGCACGTATCTAGGAACTGTTTACAATACTCGGAACTCATATCTACTTTAAGCACGTATCTAGGAACTGTCTACAATACTCGGAACTCATATCTACTTTAAGCACGTATCTAGGAACTGTCTACAATACTCGGAACTCATATCTACTTTAAGGACGATTCTAAGAACTGTCTACAATACTCGGAACTCATATCTACTTTAAGCACGTATCTAAGGAACTGTCTACAAGATTCGGAACTTATAACTACTTTAAGGACGTTTCTAAGCATTTAAGGACGTATCTAGACACTGTTTACAGTACTCGGAACTCATCTCTACATTAAGGACGCATCTAGGAACTTCCTACACTACTCGAAACTCATATTCACTTGATGGAGGTATCTAGGCACTGTTTACAATACTCGGAACCTATATCTACTTTAAGGACGTATCTCAGCATTTAAAGACGTATCTAAACACTGGTTACAATACTCGGAACTCATATCTACTTTAAGGACGTATCTAGGAACTGTTTACAATACCCGGAACTCATATCTACTTTAAAGACGTATCTTGGCATTTAAAGACGTATCTAGACACTGTTTACAATATTAGGAACTCATATATACTTTAAGAACGTATCAAAGAACTGTCTACAATACTCAGAACTCATATTTTCTTTAAGAACGTATCTAGGAACTGTCTACAATTCTACTTTAAGGACGTATCTAGGAACTGTTTACAATATTCAGAACTTATATCAACTTCAAGGACGTATCTAGGCATTTAAAGACGTATCTAGACACTGTTAACAGTACTCGGAACTCATATCTACTTTAAGAACGTATCTAGGAACTGTTTACAATACTTGGAACTCAACATCTACTTTAAAGACGTATCCTGGAACTGTTTACAATAATCAGAACTCAAATCTGCTTTAAGAACGTATCTAGGAACTGTTTGCAATACTCGGAACACATATCTACTTTAAAGACGTATCAAGAAACTGTTTGCAATACTCGGCACTCATATATAATATAAGGACGTATCTTTGAACTGTTTACAATAATTGGAATTCATATCTGCTTTAGGAACGTATCTAGGAACTGTTTACAATACCAGGAACATATATCCGCTTTAAGGATGTATCTAGGAACTGCCTACACTACTGGGAACTAATATCTGCTTGAAAGACGTATTTAGGAACTGCCTACACTACATGGAACTCATATCTGCTTTAAGGACGTATCTAGGAACTGCCTACAATACTCAGAGCTCATATCTACTTAAAGGATATATCTAGCAACTGCCTACACTGCTCGGATCTCATATCTACTTTAAGGACGTATCTAGGAACTGCCTACAATACTCGGAACGCATATCTACTTTATGGACGTATCTAGGAACTGCTTACAATACTCGGAACTCATATCTACTTTAAGAACGTATCTAGGAACTGTCTATACTGCTCGGATCTCATATCTACTTTAAGGACGTATCTAGGAACTGCCTACAATTCACGGAACGCGTATATACTTTAAGGATGTATCTAGGAACTGCCTACACTGCTCGAATCTCATATCTACTTTAAGGACGTATCTAGGAACTGCCTATACTGCTCGCATCTCATATCTACTTTAAGGACCTATCTAGGAACTGCCTACAGTACTCGGAACTCATATCTATTTTAAGGACGTATCTAGGAACTACTTACAATACTCAGAACCCATATCTACTTTAAGAACGTATCAAAGAACTGTCTACAATACTTAGAACTCATATTTTCTTTAAGGACGTATCTAGGAACTGTCTACAATTCTACTTTAAGGACGTATCTAGGAACTGTTTACAATATTCAGAACTAATATCAACTTCAAGGACGTATCTAAGCATTTAAAGACGTATCTAGACACTGTTAACAGTACTCGGAACTCATATCTACTTTAAGAACGTATCTAGGAACTGTTTACAATACTTGCAACTCAACATCTACTTTAAAGACGTATCCTGGAACTGTTTACAATAATCAGAACTCAAATCTGCTTTAAGAACGTATCTAGGAACTGTTTGCAATACTCGGAACATATATCTACTTTAAAGACGTATCAAGAAACTGTTTGCAATACTCGGCACTCATACATAATTTAAGGACGTATCTTTGAACTGTTTACAATAATTGGAATTCATATCTGCTTTAGGAACGTATCTAGGAACTGTTTACAATACCAGGAACATATATCCGCTTTAAGGATGTATCTAGGAACTGCCTACACTACTGGGAACTAATATCTGCTTGAAAGACGTATTTAGGAACTGCCTACACTACATGGAACTCATATCTGCTTTAAGGACGTATCTAAGAACTGCCTACAATACTCAGAGCTCATATCTACTTAAAGGATATATCTAGCAACTGCCTACACTGCTCGGATCTCATATCTACTTTAAGGACGTATCTAGGAACTGCCTACAATACTCGAAACGCATATCTACTTTATGGACGTATCTAGGAACTGCTTACAATACTCGGAACTCATATCTACTTTAAGAACGTATCTAGGAACTGTCTATACTGCTCGGATCTCATATCTACTTTAAGGACATATCTAGGAACTGCCTACAATACACGGAACGCGTATATTCTTTAAGGATGTATCTAGGAACTGCCTACACTACTCGAATCTCATATCTACTTTAAGGAAGTATCTAGGAACTGCCTATACTGCTCACATCTCATATCTACTTTAAGGACCTATCTAGGAACTGCCTACAGTACTCGGAACTCATTTCTATTTTAAGGACGTATCTAAGAACTACTTACAATACTCAGAACTCATATCTACTTTAAGGACTTATCTAGGAACTGCCTACAACGCTCGGATCTCATATCTACTTTAAGGTTACAATTCTCGGAACTCCTATACACTTTGAGGACGTATCAAGACACTGTTTACAAAAGTCCTTAAAGTGGATATATGTTCCGAGTATTGTAAACAGGGTTTAGATACGTCTTTAAATGCCTAGATACGTCCTTCAAGGACGTATCTAGAAACTGTTTAAAATACTCTAAACTCATATGTATTCTGAGGACGTATCTAGGCATTTAAAGACGTATCTGGACACTGTTTACAATACTCGGAACTTATATCTACTTTAGGGACCTATCTTAACACTGTTTACAATACTCGGAATACATATCTACTTTAAGGACGTATATAGGCGTTAAAGATGTATCTAGACACTGTTTACAATACTCAAAACTCATATCTTGTTGAAGGACGTATCTAGGAATTTTTAAAAAATACTCGGAAGTTATATTCATTTTAAGGACGTATCTAGGCACTGTTTACAATACTCGGAACTCATATCAACTTTAAGGACATATCTAGGCACTGTTTACAATACTCGTAACTCATCTCTACATTAAGGACTTATCTCGGAAACGTCTACACTACTCGAAACTCATATTCACTTGAAGAACGTAACTAGGCGCTGTTTCAATAATCGAAACTTACATCTACTTTAAGGATGTATCTAAGACGTATCTAGACACTGTTTACAATACTCGGAAC
Source organism: Panopea generosa (assembly GCA_029582155.1). Lineage (NCBI taxonomy): Eukaryota > Metazoa > Mollusca > Bivalvia > Adapedonta > Hiatellidae > Panopea > Panopea generosa. The sequence continues at coordinate 35,987,090 of CM055911.1, read as the reverse complement.
TCATATCTACTTGAAGGACGTATCTAGGAACTGTCGACACTAGTCGGAACTCATACTTAATTAAAGGACGTATCTAGGCACTGTCTACAATACTAGGAACTTATATATTCTTTAGGGACTTATCTAGGCATTTAAAGACTAATCTATACTCTGTTTACAATACTCGGAACTTATATACTCTTTAAGGACGTATCTAGACACTGTTTACAATACTCGGAACTCATATCTACTTTAAGGACGTATATAGGCGTTAAAGATGTATCTAGACACTGTTTACAATACTCAAAACTCATATCTTGTTGAAGGACGTATCTAGGAATTTTTAAAAAATACTCGGAAGTTATATTCATTTTAAGGACGTATCTAGGCACTGTTTACAATACTCGGAACTCATATCAACTTTAAGGACATATCTAGGCACTGTTTACAATACTCGTAACTCATCTCTACATTAAGGACTTATCTCGGAAACGTCTACACTACTCGAAACTCATATTCACTTGAAGAACGTAACTAGGCGCTGTTTCAATAATCGAAACTTACATCTACTTTAAGGATGTATCTAAGACGTATCTAGACACTGTTTACAATACTCGGAACTCATATCTACTTGAAGGACGTATCTAGGAACTGTCGACACTAGTCGGAACTCATACTTAATTAAAGGACGTATCTAGGCACTGTCTACAATACTAGGAACTTATATATTCTTTAGGGACTTATCTAGGCATTTAAAGACTAATCTATACTCTGTTTACAATACTCGGAACTTATATACTCTTTAAGGACGTATCTAGACACTGTTTACAATACTCGGAACTCATATCTACTTTAAGGACGTATATAGGCGTTAAAGATGTATCTAGACACTGTTTACAATACTCAAAACTCATATCTTGTTGAAGGACGTATCTAGGAATTTTTAAAAAATACTCGGAAGTTATATTCATTTTAAGGACGTATCTAGGCACTGTTTACAATACTCGGAACTCATATCAACTTTAAGGACATATCTAGGCACTGTTTACAATACTCGTAACTCATCTCTACATTAAGGACTTATCTCGGAAACGTCTACACTACTCGAAACTCATATTCACTTGAAGAACGTAACTAGGCGCTGTTTCAATAATCGAAACTTACATCTACTTTAAGGATGTATCTAAGACGTATCTAGACACTGTTTACAATACTCGGAACTCATATCTACTTGAAGGACGTATCTAGGAACTGTCGACACTAGTCGGAACTCATACTTAATTAAAGGACGTATCTAGGCACTGTCTACAATACTAGGAACTTATATATTCTTTAGGGACTTATCTAGGCATTTAAAGACTAATCTATACTCTGTTTACAATACTCGGAACTTATATACTCTTTAAGGACGTATCTAGACACTGTTTACAATACTCGGAACTCATATCTACTTTAAGGAAGTGTCCAGGAACTGTTTACAATACTCGAAACTAATATCTACTTTAAGGACGTATCTAGACATTTAAAGACGTATCTAAACACTGTTTACAATTTATATCCTCTTTAAGGACGTATCTTGGAACTTTTTCACACTCTTGCTCTAAATAAAGAAATCGATATTTCCTTGGTCAATCTCTGATTAACACTGAGGGACTTTAAAACGCAAATATCGGATTTTGTAAAAGAAACAAGTGTTCTGTTTATAAACTTTAGTGAATTTGGTAACAATAAAACATTCACATAAGCTTAACAAACTGTGTGAATTTTATTGGAAAATGTTAATAATATATTGAGAAATAACATTTCAAAGAGCGACACCCCAAATAACCAACTTTGTAATTAATAGCGGTTATAACTACCATTTGCAACAATGCAAGCAACACATCTCCGCCTCATTGTAAGCACAATATCAACAGTACTTCCTTGGCAATGTTGTTCCACACTGCTCATTTTCTTCTTCATAACAGTACTTAATTGAGCTCCGATTTTGTCCTATTTTCTTTTCTGTGGCCAAATTAACATTTTCTTTTGCAATAAGTGTGGGGTTAAAATTATTTTTTTATTAAAGTTTGCTTACTGATAAATTCAAAAATAGTTCGTGCGTTACCAGGGATATTTATTGTACAAAAAAGTGACTGCTCTTGACCATATAATCAATTGTAAGAAGAAATAAATTTGTGAAATTATATTAAATTGGTTAGAAACCATTTCAAAAGGTTTGCGTTTTTAAAGTCTTTTAGTGTATCTGGAAATGGAATGAGATGCAGATACATTTATTAAAGGATTAAATCAACTCCAAAATAGCATCAAAAGAATGGACAAAATATTTTAATTTGAACGGATAGTCAGTCATGTCTAAATCATTTAATGTCCCTTTTAAATGTAGAAATGACTGTAATAACTGCAAAAAACTTTTTTAACCAATCTTACAAACGTTTCAAAAAAAAAAATATCCAGCAAAATATCATTTTGGGCAACAATGAAGCTGATAATATTATAAATAGCATACTGTTTACAGCAACATATTATAGGCTCAACAAATAATAAAGGATTCGGAAACTGAACTACAAACTCAGTAGGATACAATACAGTGAAGGAAGATCAGAACAACTTAGAAGTACAAATATTGGAGCATCTGTAAAATATGATGCATATTAAGATAACACCCGTATAATGTGTAGCATAGAAAACATCTGTAAACCAGATACATAAATGATGTGTAGCATAGATAACACCCGTAAACCCGATACATAAACGATGTGTGGCATAGATAACACCCGTGAACCCAATAAATAAACGATGTGTAACACAGATAACACCCGTAAACCCAATACATAAACGATGTGTAACATAGATAACACCCGTAAACCCAATAAATAAACGATGTGTGGCATAGATAACACCCGTAAACCCAATATATAAACGATGTGTGGCATAGATAACACCCGTAAACCCAATACATAAACGATGTGTGGCATAGATAACACCAGTAAACCCAATACATAAACGATGTGTAAGATAGATAACACCCGTAAACACAATACATAAACGATGTGTGGCATAGATAACACCCGTAAACCCAATACATAAACGATGTGTAACATAGATAACACCCGTAAACCCAATACATAAACGATGTGTAACATAGATTATACCCGTAAACCCAATACATAAACGATGTGTAACATAGATATCACCCGTAAACCCAATATAAAAATGATGTGTAGCATAGATAACATCCGTAAACCCAATACATCAGTGATGTGTAGCACAGATATCACCCGAAAACCCAATACATAAACGATGTGTAACATAGATAACACCCGTAAACCCAATACATAAACGATGTGTAACATAGATAACACCCGTAAACCAAATATATAAACGATGTGTAGCATAGATAACATCCGTAAACCCAATACATATGTGATGTGTAGCACAGATATCACCCGTAAACCCAATACATAAACGATGTGTAACAAAGATAACACCCGTAAACCCAATACATAAACGGTGTGTAACATAGATAACACCCGTAAAACCAATACATAAACGATGTGTAACATAGATAACACCCGTAAACCCAATACATAAACGATGTGTAACATAGATTACACCCGTAAACCCAATACATAAACGATGTGTAACATAGATAACACTCGTAAACACAATACATAAACGATGTGTAGCATAGATAACATCCGTAAACCCAATACATAAACGATGTGTAGCATAGATAACATCCGTAAACCCAATACATAAACGATGTGTAGCATAGATAACATCCGTAAACCTAATACATAAATGATGTGTAGCATAGATAACACCCGTAAACCCAATACATCAGTGATGTGTAGCATAGATATCACCCGTAAACCCAATACATAATTGATGTGCAGCATAAAAAACACCCGTAAACCCAATACATAAATGATGTGCAGCATAGATAGCACTTGTTAACCCAATATATAAATAATGTGTAGCATAGATAACACCCATAAACCCAATACATAAATGTTGTGTAGCATAGATAACACCCGTAAACCCAATAAATAAATGATACACACGTAAACCCAATACATAAATGATGTGTGGCATAGATAACACCCGTAAACCCAATACATAAACGATGTGTAACATAAATAACACCCGTAAACCAAATATATAAATGATGTGTGGCATAGATAACACCCGTAAACCCAATATATAAAAGATGTGTAACATAGATAACACCCGTAAACCCAATACATAAACGATGTGTTAAATAGATAACACCCGTAAACCCAATACATAAGTGATGTGTGGCATAGATAACACCCGTAAACCCAATACATAGACGATGTGTAGCATAGATAACACCAGTAAACCCAATATATAAACGATGTGTAACATAGATAACACTCGTAAACCCAATATATAAATGATGTGTGGCATAGATAACACCCGTAAACCCAATACATAAATGAAGTGTAGCATAGATAACACCCGTAAACCTAATACATAAACGATGTGTAACATAGATAACACCCGTAAACCCAATACATGAATGAAGTGTAGCATAGATAATACCCGTAAACCCAATACATAAACGATGTGTAACATAGATAACACCCGTAAACCTAATACATAAATGAAGTGTAGCATAGATAACACCCGTAAACCCAATATATAAATGATGTGTGGCAAAGATAACACCCATAAACCCAATATATAAATGATATGTGGCATAGATAACACCAGTAAATCCAATACATAAACGATGTGTGGCATAGATAACACCCGTAAACCCAATACATAAACGATGTGTGGCATAGATAACACCCGTAAACCCAATACATAAACGATGGGTGGCAAAGATAACAACCGTAAACCCAATACATAAATGAAGTGTAGCATAGATAACACCCGTAAACCCAATATATAAACGATGTGTGGCATAGATAACACCAGTAAACCCAATACATAAACGATGTGTAACATAGATAACACCCGTAAACCTAATACATAAATGAAGTGTAGCATAGATAACACCCGTAAACCCAATATATAAATGATGTGTGGCATAGATAACACCCGTAAACCCAATACATAAACGATGTGTAACATAGATAACACCCGTAAATCTAATACATAAATGAAGTGTAGCATAGATAACACCCGTAAAACCCAATATATAAATGATATGTGGCATAGATAACACCCGTAAACCCAATACATAAACGATGTGTGGCATAGATAACACCCGTAAACCCAATACATAAATGATGTGTGGCATAGATAACACCCACAAACCCAATACATAAACGATCTGTAACATAAATAACATCCGTAAACCCAATATATAAATGATGTGTGGCATAGATAACACCCGTAAACCCAATATATAAACGATGTGTAACATAGGTAACACCCGTAAACCCAATATATAAATGATGTGTGGCAAAGATAACACCCGTAAAACCCAATACATAAACGATGTGTTACATAGATAACACCCGTTAACACAATACATAAGTGATGTGTGGCATAGATAACACCCGTAAACCCAATACATAGACGATGTGTAGCATAGATAACACCCATAAACCCAATATATAAACGATGTGTAACATAGATAACATCCGTAAACCCAATATATAAATGATGTGTGGCATAGATAACACCCGTAAACCCAATACATAAATGAAGTGTAGCATAGATAACACCCGTAAACCTAATACAATAAACGATGTGTAACATAGATAACACCCGTAAACTCAATACATAAATGAAGTGTAGCATAGATAACACCCGTAAACCCAATATATAAATGATGTGTGGCATAGATAACACCCGTAAACCCAATATATAAATGATGTGTGGCATAGATAACACCTACAAACCCAATACATAAACGATGTGTGGCATAGATAACACCCGTAAACCCAATATATAAATGATGTGTGGCATAGATAACACCAGTAAACCCAATATATAAATGATGTGTGGCATAGATAACACCCGTAAACCCAATACATAAACGATGTGTAACATAGATAACACCCGCAAATCTAATACATAAATGAAGTGTAGCATAGATAACACCCGTAAAACCCAATATATAAATGATATGTGGCATAGATAACACCCGTAAACCCAATACATAAACGATGTGTGGCATAGATAACACTCCTAAACCCAATACATAAACGATGTGTAACATAGATAACACCCGTAAACCTAATACATCAATGAAGTGTAGCATAGATAACACCCGTAAACCCAATATATAAATGATGTGTGGCATAGATAACACCCGTAAACCCAATACATAAACGAAGTGTAAAATAGATAACACCCGTAAACCTTATACATAAATGAAGTGTAGCATAGATAACATCCGTAAACCCAATACATAAACGATGTGTAGCATAGATAACATTCGTAAACCCAATACATAAATGATGTGTAGCATAGATAACACCTGTAAACCCAATACATCAGTGATGTGTAGCATAGATATCACCCGTCAACCCAATACATAAGTGATGTGTAGCATTGATAACACTCTTAAACCCAATACATAAACGATGTGTAGCATAGATAACATCCGTCAACCCAATACATAAAAGATGTGTAGCATAGATAACATCCGTAAATCCAAAATATAAACGATGTGTAACATAGATAACACCCGTAAACCCAATACATAAACGATGTGTAGCATAGATAACACCAGTAAACCCAATACATAAACGATGTGTAGAATAGATAACACCGTAAACCCAATACATAAACGATGTGTAGCATAGATAACACCCGTTAACCCAATACATAAACGGTGTGTAAGATAGAACACACCCGTAAACCCAGTACATAATTGATGTACAGCATAAAAAACACCCGTAAACTCAATACATAAATGATGTGCAGCATAGATAGCACTTGTTTACCCAATATATATATAATGTGTAGCATAGATAACACCCATAAACCCAATACATAAATGTTGTGTAGCATAGATAACACCCGTCAACCCAATAAATAAATGATACACCCGTAAACCCAATACATAAATGATGTGTGGCATAGATAACACCCGTAAACCCAATACATAAACGATGTGTAACATAAATAACACCCGTAAACCCAATATATAAATGATGTGTGGCATAGATAACACCCGTAAACCCAATATATAAACGAAGTGTAACATAGATAACACTCGTAAACCCAATATATAAATGATGTGTGGCATAGATAACACCCGTAAACCTAATACATAAACGATGTGTTACATAGGTAACACCCGTAAACCTAATACATAAGTGATGTGTGGCATAGATAACACCCGTAAACCCAATACATAGACGATGTGTAGCATAGATAACACCCATAAACCCAATATATAAACGATGTGTAACATAGATAACATCCGTAAACCCAATATATAAATGATGTGTGGCATAGATAACACCCTTAAACCCAATACATAAATGAAGTGTAGCATAGATAACACCCGTAAACCTAATACATAAACGATGTGTAACATAGATAACACCCGTTAACCCAATACACAAATGAAGTGTAGCATAGATAACACCCGTAAACCCAATACATAAACGATGTGTAACATAGATAACACCCGTAAACCTAATACATAAATGAAGTGTAGCATAGATAACATCCGTAAACCCAATATATAAATGATGTATGGTATAGATAACACCCGTAAACCCAATATATAAATGATGTGTGGTATAGATAACAATCGTAAACCCAATACATAAACGATGTGTGGCATAGATAACACCCGTAAACCCAATACATAAACGATGTGTGGCATAGATAACACCCGTAAACCCAATACATAAACGATGTGTGGCATATATAACACCCGTAAACCCAATACATAAACGATGTGTGGCAAAGATAACACCCGTAAACCCAATACATAAACAATGTGTGGCATAGATAACACCAGTAAACCCAATACATAAACGATGTGTAACATAGATAACACCCGTAAACCTAATACATAAATGAAGTGTAGCATAGATAACACCCGTAAACCCAATATATAAATGATGTGTGGCATAGATAACACCCGTAAACCCAATACATAAACGATGTGTAACATAGATAACACCCGTAAATCTAATACATAAATGAAGTGTAGCATAGATAACACCCGTAAACCCAATTTATAAATGATATGTGGCATAGATAACACCCGTAAACCCAATACATAAACGATGTGTGGCATAGATAACACCAGTAAACCCAATACATAAACGATGTGTAACATAGATAACACCCGTAAACCTAATACATAAATGAAGTGTAGCATAGATAACACCCGTAAACCCAATATATAAATGATGTGTGGCATAGATAACACCCGTAAACCCAATACATAAACGATGTGTAACATAGATAACACCCGTAAATCTAATACATAAATGAAGTGTAGCATAGATAACACCCGTAAACCCAATTTATAAATGATATGTGGCATAGATAACACCCGTAAACCCAATACATAAACGATGTGTGGCATAGATAACACTCGTAAACCCAATACATAAATGATGTGTAACATAGATAACACCCGTAAACCTAATACATAGATGAAGTGTAGCATAGATAACACCCGTAAACCCAATATATAAATGATGTGTGGCATAGATAACACCCGTAAACCCAATACATAAACGATGTGTTACATAGATAACATCCGTAAACCTAATACATAAATGAAGTGTAGCATAGATAACACCCGTAAACTCAATATATAAACGATGTGTAGCATTGATAACACCCGTAAACCCAATACATAAACGATGTGTAGCATAGATACCACCCGTAAACCCAATACATAAATGATGTGTAGCATAGGTAACACCTGTAAACCCAATATATAAACGATGTGTAGCATAGATACCACCCGTAAACCCAATACATAAACGATGTGTAGCATAGATAACACCCGTAAACCAAATATATAAACTATGTGTAGCATAGATACCACCCGTAAACCCAATATATAAATGAAGTGTAGCATGGATAACACCCGTAAACCCAATATATAAACGATGTGTAGCATAGGTAACACTCGTAAACAATAGCATAGATAACACCTGTAAACCCAATATATAAATTCTGTGTAGCATAGATAACACCCGTTAACCCAATACATAAACAATGTGTAGCATAGATAACACTCGTAACCTCAATATATAAATGATGTGTAACATAGATAACACCCGTCAACCCAATACATAAACGATGTGTAACATAGATAACATCCGTAAACCCAAAATATAAACGGTGTGTAACATAGATAACACCCGTAAACCCAATACATAAATGAAGTGTAGCATAGATAACACCCGTAAACCCAATACATAAACGATGTGTAACATAGATAACAACCGTAAACCCAATACATAAACGATGTGTAGCATAGATAACACCCGTAAACCCAATACATAAACGATGTGTAACATAGATAACAACCGTAAACCCAATACATAAACAATGTGTAGCATAGATAACACCAGTAAACCCAATACATAAACGATGTGAAGCATAGATAACACCCGTAAACCCAATACATAAATGATGTGTAACATAAATAACACCCGTAAACCCAATACATAAACAATGTGAAGCATAGATAACACCCGTAAACCCAATACATAAACAATGTGTAGCATAGATAACACCAGTAAACCCAATACATAAACGATGTGTAACATAGATACCACCCGTAAACCCAATACATAAATGATGTGTAACATAAATAACACCCGTAAACCCAATACATAAACAATGTGAAGCATAGATAACACCCGTAAACCCAATACATAAATGATGTGTAGCATAGATAACACCCGTAAACCCAATATATAAACGATGTGTAACATAGATAATTTAAATGATCCACTTATGTTACTATTTATAGAAAAATAAGTTAATGATATATATATATATATATATATATATGTATTGGGTATATATATATATATATGCTGTGAATGGGCATTGTTTAGATATATTGCCATGTATGATATGTATTGGAGAAAGACAATAAAAAATACAAATAAACATTTGCACTTACATAATTCATAATATATAACTAGCATTACAGTTCTTAAACAAATACATAGTCTGTACCAAGTGGTCTTAGACTGTCCTGGAGTTGAATTTGCATGTTAACAAAACACTTGGTTTTTCGCACATTATAGTGGTATCATCAACATGCAGAGTAGTATTTCCAGTTTAACAAATAATAGTGATGTCATTCATATATAAAAGAAAAAGTAGTGACCCTCATATAGATCCCTAAGACGCGCTACCGACTGAGCTAACCGGGTCCAGCTCAACATATTGTATCATTTCGTTCAGGGAGAAAGACGTAAGAATGAAGTTGAATAAAACCACCATCCAAGTGTTTGGCAAACTTTCTTGCAGAAACCTTTTTGTTCACATTGTATTTAAGCCCTCGGCGATGAGAAGTAATTGACCTTGTGACGTCATCTTAAACCTCTCGGCAACCCGAATACTGGATTATAGATACATATAAAGTAATTAATGCAAATGGACATATTATTTTTATACATATGCGAATAGGACTGGATTGACTTTGAATAAGGCTAGGCTGTTATCCAAGTTAATAACGATTTCCTGCCTCCCATCGATAACATTACTGCACAAACAAAATGTTAATAAACAGATGAGCTATGTACCTTAAAATGCGGATATGGGAGTGACGGGTTAAAACACGCTGCGTATAACTATATTTGATCTGGCAGGATAGCAGCCACATTAATATTAAAGTTGTTCCTGTGAAGTCAGGCCTATTGTGACTTCCAACCAGCGGATATTTCACAACGCACCATTCCGCTGTGGTGATAAAACGAGAGCGTTTAATCAATTTTTCATGAGCGTTGATTGGAGCAAAGTAACCACTGGCAGCTCATATTACTGCGTGCGGTTATTAGAGTTACAACCTGTTAAACAAACCGTACTAGCTTTAATTAGTTTCAGATTCCTTTTATTTCCTCCCTTTTTAAATGCTTATAACTATAATGGTATCTGAATCACATCGATCTTCTGTCCATACATATCTGTAAATAAAGTGATTAATACAGAATACCAGACTAGTATATGAAGAAATCAAATGATACAGTCGTCGTGGAACGCCCAGCCTAGTGTAAAAGCATTGGACCGTGGATTGAAGGGTCGCGTGTTCGATCCCTTCCACCACAACCATGGTTGGTATTTTTTAGCAAGGCACTCTATCCTCGCATGCTTAGTGCTGGTACTATTCAGGGAAATTTCGGGATTTATTTGTATCTTAATCGAAGCAAAATAAATTAGCTGAAAGCGGCATAACTAAAGGTATTTTTATCAAGACATAAACAACTTATTTATAAATTAAAAAATATGTTCGTGAATTTGCATGTATGCATTATATGAATTTATAACAGCCGATACATCGCTTACATGTAAATAAATCGAGTTTCGAATATATATTAATTGATCAGTAACTCTGATGTGTAGATTTACCTATTTGCGGACGGAAATCACCGTATATTTCTAATGATAGTCGCGCATTTAATCGTACATACTCAACCAACTCCATCATAGGTTTATGAAGAACTGTAGGAAAGATAGTGTTTGTACTGAAATGAACAAAAAAATGAAAGTTCCTTTTTTATTTTATCGATGATGCCGAAAACTTCTGAATGTTTACAGATATAGTCAATATCAGGTAGACTAAACCTTTGACGTTTATAGATCAGACTGTCTACCCACAAAATAATTTAAAAGGAACATGCTACATTTGCTGTTGTTGTGATTTCAGTCATCTCCCTTTATGAAATAAAATTAATATGATTTCACTGTATCTTCATGATCAAACGGGTTTTCATGTTTATGCGTGTGAGTAGTTATGAATCATTAACTGGGTTCTGCTCATAGAGAATACCATGCTAATGCCTGAATATAAAATGTATCATGTGGGGGAAGAGAAAACAGTTAAGCACAAGAATCGTTTTAGAGCCAAATCTGATAAATTTTAGAATATCAGACACTAACATAGTATTTTATTTATCATGTCATTATTTACGTGTTTTATCAATTTGTTTTAAAAAAAATAATTTCAAACCAGTAAACACACGTGTGAACATCTGTAGTAAATTTACCTAGAAATTTGATCAGAAATTGAAAAAATTAAAACAAACAAATATATTTTATATGGAATCTGTTCGGTTCGGTATTAATTATTAGTTTGATATTTACTCAATCGTGTAACAGTTTAACAACGGTTGAAAAGTGTTTAAACGTAGGTTTAACACAACGCAAAAGCAGTAACATCATCAATATAACCTTCTCAGCCGATAAAGCAAAGTTTATTTTCCCTTTACCCCCCCCCCCCCCCCCCCCCCCCCCCAACGCTTTATTATGTGGAATAATACATAATGATATTGTAACGAAAAGCTGCCAGTTCATGTATGTAAATTGTCTAGCCATAGTTAGACCATTGTGTATAAACCAGTGGCGTGGCTGACCCTAAAATGACATTCAAGTCCAGCAGACTGCAGGAGGAACCCACGAAAAAGTGTAAACTATGATTAAAAACATTTATAATGAGGTGGCTGATTCTATAGTTTTGTGTATTTGGTTTAGCTTGTAGCCAGGCGTGCTGGCCATAGTATGTCCGTTCACAAATGATTGTATATGCATTATATAGATGAATGTATATGTATGTTGCGGGTGCGTGCGTGCGTTCACGTGGGTGTGTGGGTGTTTTCTTTCATATAAGTTTGTATCTTATCTTTAATAACTTAAGTGTTGATTTTCATTTATGACTTATTTTTTTTATTTGAGAACAGTCTTACAGTTCATTTGAATAAAATCATCGTTTGTCTGATATTCCATTTTCTCCCATTGTGTGCTCGGTCTATCACTCCTATGAGCTCCTGTTGAATATGAAACAATGGTATTGTCATATATATACATGTATGTATTCATAATCGTTCCCCGTTCCAATTCAGTACTGAGTAACAGTTTAGTTTGTAGTTTGTTTTTGGCTTTAGTAATATTTTTAAAAGTCTATATTCAATTATGTTTATCGTCATCGTTATCTTTTTGCTCACAAAATAAGACAACATGGAATTGATTATTTCATTATCTGATAGTTTCTTATTACAAATTCTATTTTTACTTAAAGGGACATTGTTCTATAAGCAGAGAACATGTTAAGACTAAATTGGTCAAATTTGATGCCATACTAGAACGTAGAATCTTATTCATAAAAAACTCATTTGCGTAACCATTGCACAACTTATGACTGAATCACGCCTGCGATGTCCCCTGGTTCTACAGCATTCCATTTCATTCCTGTCATATCATGCTAGAAACAGATAGATTATATCTATTTGACAACAGATACGAGACTTGAGGAGATAAAATTTTAGTATGAATAATTTAATTACAAAAGTATATTACCCCAGAATTTTATGCAGCAGGTGTACGCTATGGTAGTTTAATGGTACCGATATTGTCAATTATGGCGGATACATTAACTGCTGAACGGTTCTAAATTATTAATGACAAATGAGCAGTCTGAATGATTTAAACGCTCGTATTTTATGAAACCTGTCTGACGTTAGTTAGTTTCCCAAAGGCGTTTCTACCCATGTAAAAACACCTGTTTTTTTCTTTCGGAATTTTAAAAAAATCGGAATATCTCTGACATTTTGGTTCGAGTGTTTGTAACTTGTTATTAATAATGTACGTTTAATTAACCCTATTTAAACACACGCACATGTCGTAAACTGTAGTTGCTGCGTTGTTTTAAAAGAGAGGGTTGTGTATTTTGAAAAAAAAATCGCTGAAAAGGGATCTTTTGACTGTGAACGTTCATTTGATGAGTTGGTAAGTATTTTTATTTATTTAAATTTATTTTGTGTCATGGATATTGGCAATTTGAAAATGTAATTGTTTAATGAATTAAAGTCTACACGCATTTCACCGAATACTTCACAGCACTTAGGTCATATTTCTAGTAATGTTAATAATAGAAATCTTACACTTATCTTTATACTTTGTATTTATATTGCTTCAATTTCTAAAAGTTATTAAATTGTATTTTCCTCTATTAATGCTATTGCATTATCATATTACAGTGTTTTGTCTCGTTGTACTCATATGCCTGTACTTGTGCTTTTCCACCATTTTTTCTCGTGTCTTGGTATACATACCTTCAGTGACGTATGTTTTATCAACTTTATTAACTTGATTTGATATCAGGCGCTTGTTTTATAAAATACTTCGGTACCTCACACTAAAATAACTAGGACTTTAGTTTCAATTAGATCGATACGAGTCTACATCAAATAGATCAATTTTCTATCAAACAATGGGTCAATTTTAGTTAACATAAGACATTAAAGTTGGCATTATATACATCGTTCTTGTTTTCCTCAGCTTTTGTTAAAACATACATCAATATGCGATAATACATCTATTAATTTGTGTGTAGTAACGTACATAAAACATTCAAGTCAATGTTCATGGTATAAAGTATATACAGTAATCATTGTGATATAGGTCAATATAATCTATAGTTTACGGTAATCGTCGTGATATAAGTCCAAATAAACTACAGTTTACTGTAATCATTGTGATATAGGTCCATATAAACTACAGTTTACGGAAATCGTCGTGATATAAGTCCATATTAACTATAGAGTTTACGGTAATAATAGTGATATAGGTCCATATAAACTACAGTTTACGGTAACCGTCGTGGTATAGGTCAATATTAACTATAGTTTATGGTAATTGTCGTGATATAGGTCCATATAAACTATAGATTACAGTTATGTTTGTAATATAGGTCAATAAAAACAATAGTTTACGGTAATCATTGTAATAAAGATCCATATATATTATAGTTTACGGTAATCGTCGTGACAAAGGTTCATATAAACAATAGTTTACTGTAATCGTTGTAATACAGGTCCATATAAACTATAGTTTACAGTAATCATTGTAATATAGGTCCATATAAACTATAGTTTACGGTTATCATTATAATATAGGTCGATATAAACTATAGTTTACAGTAATCGTTGTAATATAGGTCGATATAAACTATAGTTTACAGTAATCATTGTAATATAGGTCCATATAAACTATAGTTTACGGTTATCATTATAATATAGGTCGATATAAACTATAGTTTACAGTAATCATTGTAATATAGGTCCATATAAACTATAGTTTACAGTATTCATTGTGATATAGGTCCATAAAAACTATAGTTTACGTTTATCATTATAACATAGGTCCATATCAACTATTAAACTGTAGTTAACAGTAATCATTGTAATATAGGTTAATATAATACTCATTGTAATATAGGTCTATACAAAATAAATGCTACGGTAATCGTCGTGATATAGGTCCATACAAACTATAGTTTACAGTAATCATTGTAATATAAGTCGATGTAAACTATAGTTTACGGTAATCGTCGTGATATAGGTCCATACAAACTATAGTTTACAGTAATCATTGTAATATAGGTCCATGTAAACTATAGTTTACGGTAATCGTCGAGATATAGGTCCATAAAAACTATAGTTTACAGTAATCATTGTAATATAGGTCCATGTAAACTATAGTTTACGGTAATCGTCGTGATATAGGTCCATATAAACTATAGTTTACAGTTATCATTGTAATATAGGTCCGTGTAAACTGTAGTTTACGGTAATCGTCGTGATATAGGTCCATACAAACTATAGTTTACAGTAATCATTGTAATATAGGTCCATGTAAACTATAGTTTACGGTAATCGTCGAGATATAGGTCCATAAAAACTATAGTTTACAGTAATCATTGTAATATAGGTCGATGTAAACTATAGTTTACAGTAATCATTGTGATATAGGTCCATATAAACTATAGTTTACAGTAATCATTGTAATATAGGTCCATGTAAACTATAGTTTACGGTAATCGTCGTGATATAGGTCCATATAAACTATAGTTTAGTTATCATTGTAATATAGGTCCGTGTAAACTATAGTTTACGGTAATCGTCGTGATATAGGTCCATACAAACTATAGTTTACAGTAATCATTGTAATATAGGTCCATGTAAACTATAGTTTACGGTAATCGTCGTGATATAAGTCCATATGAAATATAATTAACAGTAATCATGGTAATATCAGTTCATATAAACTACAGTTTACGGTAATCATTATAATATAGGTCCATATAAACTATAGTTTATAGTAATCGTTGTGATATAGGTCCAGATCAATGATAGTTTAAAGTAATGATTGTAATATAGGTCCATATAAACTATTAAACTATAGTTAACAGTAATCATTGTAATATACATCAATATAATAATCATTGTAATATAGGTCTAAATAAAATATAGTTTACGGTAATCGTCGTGATAAAGGTCCATACAAAAAATAGTTTACAGTTATGATTGTAATATAGGTCCATGTAAACTATAGTTTACGGTAATCATTGTGATATAGGTCCATATAAACTTAAGTTTATGGTAATCATAGTGATATAGGTCCATATAAACTAAAGTTTACGGTAATCATAGTGATATAGGTCCATATAAACTAAAGTTTATGGTAAGCATTGTGATATAGATCATTATAAACTAAAGTTTACGGTAATCATAGTGATATATGTCCATATAAACTATAGTTAACATTAATCATTGTAATATAGGTCCATGTAAACTAATGTTTACGGTTATCATTGTGATAAAGGTCCATATAATATAAAGTTTACGGTAATCATTGTGATATAAGTCCATATAAACTATAGTTTACAGTATACATTGTGATAAAGGTATATGTAAACTAATGTTTACGGTTATCATTGTGATATAGGTCCATATAAACTAAAGTTTACGGTTATCATTGTAATATAGGTCCATATAAACTATAGTTTACAGTAATTATTGTGACATTGGTTCATATAAAATATAGTTTACAGTTATCATTTTAATATAGGTCAATATTAACTATAATTTACAGTAATTGTTGTAATATAGGTCAATATAAACTATAATTTCCAGTAATCGTTGTAATATAGGTTCATATGAAATATAGTTTACAGTTATCATTGTAATATAAGTCAATAAAAACTATTGATTACAGTAATCGTTGTAATATAGGTCAATATAAACTATAATTTACTGTTATCATTGTAATATAGGTTCATTTAAACTATAGTTTACAGTAATCATTATGACAAAGGTTCATATAAAATATAGTTTACAGTTATCATTGTAATATAAGTCCATATAAAATATAGTTTATTGTTATCATTGTAATATAGGTCCATATAAATATAGATTACAGTAATCATTGTAATATAGGTTCATATAAACTATAGTTTACAGTAATCATTGTGACATAGGTTCATATAAAATAAAGTTTACAGTTATCATTGTAATATAGGTCCATATAAAATATAGTTTACAGTTATCATTGTGATATAGGTCCATATAAACTAAAGTTTACGGTAATCATTGTGATATAGGTCAATATAATCTATAGTTTACAGTAAGCATTGTAATATAGGTCCATGTAAACTATAGTTTACAGTTATCATTGTAATATAGGTCATTAGTAATAAGGGTGATAAAGGTCGACATCAACTATAGTTTACAGTAAAAAGGGTGATATATAGGTCCATACAAACTATAGTTCAGAGTAATCATTGTAATAAAGGTCAATATATACTATAGATTACGGTAATCGTCGTGATATAGGTCCATATAAAGTATAGTTCACGGTTATCAATATGATATAGTTCCATATAACTACAGTTTACAGTAGTCATTGTAACATAGTTCCATATAAAATATAGTTTACAGTAATCAGTGTAATATAGGTTCACATAAACTATGGTTTACATTAATCATTGTGACATAGGTCCATATAAACTATAGTTTACAGTAATCATTGTGATATTAGACCATATAAACTATACTTTTCTGTTATCATTGTGTTATAGGTCCATATCAACTATAGTTTACAGTATACATTGTAATAAAGGTCATTTTAAACTATAGTTTACAGTAATCATTTTAATACAAGTCCATATAATTATTGTTTACTGTAATTATATAAAATTATTGTTTACTGTTATCATTTTAATACAGGTCCATATAATTATTGTTTACTGTAATCATTGTTATACAGGTCCATTTAATTATTGTTTACTGTAATCATTGTAATACAGGTCCATATAATTATTGTTTACTGTAATCATTGTAATACAGGTCCATATTAACAACAGTTTCAAGTAATCATTGTGATAAACGTCCATATAACTACAGTTTATAGAAATCAGTGTGATATAGGTCCTCATAAACTAAAGTTTACAGTAATAATTTTTATATATGTCCATATATACTATAGTTTATTGTAATCATTGTGATAAAGGTCCATATAACTTAAGTTAACAGTAATTAGTGTGATATATAAGTCCACATAAACTACAGTTTACAGTTATAACTGTGATATAGTTCAACATAAACTATAGTTAACAGTAATCATTGTGACATATGTCTATATAAACTATAGTTTATTGTATCCATTGTAATATAGGTCCATATAAACTATAGTTTACAGTAATCATTGTGTTATAGGTCCATATAAGTATAGTTTCCTGTAATCATTGTAATATAGGTCAATATAAAATGTTAAACTATAGTTAACAGTAATCATTTTAATATAGGTCTATATAAACTATAGTTGACAGTAATCATTGTGTTATAGGTCCATATAAGTATAGTGTACTGTATCCATTATAACACAGGTCCATATAAACTATTATTTACAGTAATCATTGTAATTTACATCAATAAAATAATCATTGTAATATAGTTCTAAATAAAATATAGTTTACGGTAATCGTCGTGATAAAGGTCCATACAAACTATAGTTTACAGTAATCATTGTAATAATGGTCCATAGAAACTATAGTTTACGGTAATCATTGTGATATAGGTCCATATCAACTAAAGTTTACAGTAATCGTTGTGATATAGATCCATATAAAATATAGTTTACGGTAATCATTTTAATATAGGTCGATGTAAACTATAGTTTACGGTAATCATGGTGATAAAGGTTTATGTAAACTTAAGTTTACGGTAATCATTGTGATATAGGTCCATAAAAACTCTAGTTTACAGTAATCATTGTTATATAGGTCCATGTAAACTAAAGTTTACGGTAATCATTGTGATATAGGTCAAAATAAACTAAAGTTTACGGTTATCATTGTGATATAGGTCAATATAAACTATAGTTTATAGTAAGCATTGTAATATAAGTCCATGTAAACTATAGTTTACAGTTATAATTGTAATATAGGTCCATGTAAACTATAATTTACAGTTATCATTGTAATTTACATCAATATAATAATCATTGTAATATAGGTCTAAATAAAATATAGTTTATGGTAATCGTCGTGATAAAGGTCCATACAAACTATAGTTTACAGTAATCATTGTAATAATGGTCCATGTAAACTATAGTTTACGGTAATCATTGTGATATAGGTCCATATCAACTAAAGTTTACAGTAATTGTTGTGATATAGGTCCATATAAAATATAGTTTATGGTAATCATTTTAATATAGGTCGATGTAAACTATAGTTTACGGTAATCATGGTGATAAAGGTTTATGTAAACTTAAGTTTACGGTAATCATTGTGATATAGGTCCATAAAAACTCTAGTTTACAGTAATCATTGTAATATAGGTCCATGTAAACTAAAGTTTACGGTAATCATTGTGATATAGATCAATATAAACTAAAGTTTACGGTAATCATTGTGATATAGGTCCATATAAACTAAAGTTTACGGTAATCATTGTGATAAAGGTCAATATAAACTATAGTTTACAGTAAGCATTCTAATATAAGTCCATGTAAACTATAGTTTACAGTTATAATTGTAATATAGGTCCATGTAAACTATAATTTACAGTTATCATTGTAATATAAGTCCTTGTAAACTATAGTTTACAGTTATCATTGTAATATTGGTCCATATAAACTATAGTTAACGGTAATCATTGTAATATAGGTCCATGTAAACTATAGTTTATGTTAATCATTGTTATATAGGTCCATATAAACTAAAGTTTACGGTTATCATTGTGATATAGGTCCATTTAAACTATAGTTTACAGTAATCATTTGAATACAAGTCCATATAATTATTATTTACTGTTATCATTGTAATACAGGTCCATATTAACTAAAGTTTAAAGTAATCATTGTGATAAATGTCCATATAACTACAGTTTATAGTTATCAGTGTGATATAGGTCCTCATAAACTAAAGTTTACAGTAATAATTTTATATTGGTTCTTATATACTATAGTTTATTGTAATTATTGTAATAAACGTCCATATAACTAAATTTTACAGTAATCAGTGTGATATATAAGTCCAAATAAACTATAGTTTACGGTAAAAAATAGTTTACAATTTTAACTGTGATATAGGTCGACATAAACTATAGTTTACAGTAATCATTGTAATATAGGTCTATATAAACTATAGTTTACTGTGTCCATTGTAATATAGGTCCATATAAATTATAGTTTACTGTATCCATTGTAATAAAGGTCCATATCAACTATAGCTTACAGTAATCATTGTGTTATAGGTCCATATAAGTATTGTTTACTGTAATCATTGTAATATAGGTCCATATAAAATATTAAACTATAGTTTACAGTAATCATTGTAATATAGGTCCAAATAAACTATAGTTTACAGTAATCATTATGTTATAGGTCCATATAAGTATAGTTTACAGTAATCATTGTGTTATAGGTCCATAAATGTATAGTTTGCTGTATCCATTGTAATATAGGTCTATATAAACTATAGTTGACAGTAATCATTGTGTTATAGGTCCATATAAGTATAGTTTACTGTAATCATTGTAATATAAGTCCATATAAACTATTAAACTATAGTTTACAGTAATCATTGTGACATAGGTCTATATAAACTATAGTTTACAGTAATCATTGTGTTATAGGTCTATATAAGTATTGTTTACTGTAATCATTGTAATATAGGTCCATATAAAATATTAAACTATAGTTAACAGTAATCATTGTAATATAGGTCTATATAAACAATAGTTTACAGTAATCATTGTGTTATAGGTCCATATAAGTATAGTGTACAGTAATCATTGTGTTATAGGTCCATATAAGTATAGTTTGCTGTATCCATTGTAATATAGGTCCATATAAACTATAGTTGACAGTAATCATTGTGTTATAGGTCCATATAAGTATTGTTTACTGTAATCATTGTAATATAGGTCCATATAAACTATAGTTGACAGCGATCATTGTAATATAAGTCCATATAACCTATTAAACTATAGTTTACAGTAATCATTGTGACATAGGTCTATATGAACTAAAGTTTACTGTATCCATTGTAATACAGGTCCATATAAACTATAGTTTACAGTAATCATTGTGATAAAGGGCCATAAAACTACAGTTTAAAGTAATCATTGTGATATAGGTCCATATAAACTGTAGTTTATTGTTTCCATATAAACTATGGTTTTCTGTTATTATTGTGATATAGTTCCATATAACTGTAGTTTACGGTAATCATTGTGATATAGGTCAATATCAACTAAAATTTAGGGTTATCGTTGTGAGGTCCATATAAAATATAGTTTATGGTAATCGTTGTGATACAGGTTCCTGTAAACTACAGTTCAGAGTTATCGTTGTGAGGTCGATATAAACTATAGTTTATGGTAATCGTTGTGATACAGGTTCATATAAACTATACTTTACTGTAATCATTGTGTTATAGGTCCATAAAAACTATAGTTTACATTATACATTGTGATGACGGTCCATTTAAACTATAGTTTACACTAACCATTTGAATACATGTCCATATAATTATTATTAACTGTAATCATTGTAATACAGGTCAATATTAACTAAAGTTTAAAGTAATCAATGTTATAAACGTCCATATAACTACAGTTTATAGTAATCAGTATGATATAGGTCCTCATAAACTAAAGTTTACAGTAATAATTTTATATTGGTCCATATATACTATAGTTTATTGTAATTATTGTGATAAAGGTCCATATAACTAAAGTTAATCAGTGTGATATATAAGTCCAAATAAACTATAGTTTATGGTAAAACATAGTTTACAATTATAACTGTGATATAGGTCCTCATAAACTATAGTTTACAGTAATCATTGTAATATAGGTCTATATAAACTATAGTTTACAGTAATCATTGTGTTATAGGTCCATATAAGTATAGTGTACAGTAATCATTGTGTTATAGGTCCATATAAGTATAATTTGCTGTATTCATTGTAATATAGGTCCATATAAAATATAGTTGACAGTAATCATTGTGTTATAGGTCCATATAAGTACTGTTTACTGTAATCATTGTAATATAGGTCCATATAAATTATAGTTGACAGTAATCATTGTAATATAGGTCCATATAAACTATTTAACTATAGTTTACAGTAATCATTGTGACATAGGTCTATATGAACTATAGTTTACTGTATCAATTGTAATACAAGTCCATATAAACTAAAGTTTACAGTAATCATTGTGATAAAGGTCCATAAAACTAGAGTTTAAAGTAATCATTGTGATATAGGTCCATATAAACTGAGTTTACTGTTTCCATATAAACTATAGTTTTCTGTTATTATTGTGATATAGGTCCATATAACTTGTAGTTTACGGTAATCATTGTGATATAGGTCAATATCAACTAACGTTTAGGGTAATCGTTGTGATGTCTATATAATATATAGTTTATGGTAATCGTTGTGATACAGGTTCCTGTAAACTATAGTTTAGGGTTATCGTTGTGAAGTCCATATAAACTATAGTTTATGGTAATCGTTGTGATACAGGTTCATGTAAACTATAATTTACTGTAATCTTTGTAATATAGGTGCATATCAACTGTAGTTTACTGTAATCGTTGTGATATAGGTCTTCATAAACTATAGTTTACTGTAATCGTTGTAATATAGGTCCATATGAACTGTAGTTTTCTGTAATAGTTATAATATATGTCTATATAAACTGTAGTTTACTGTAATATTTGTTATAGAGGTCCATTAATACTGTACTTTACTGTAACCATTATGATATAGGTACATATAATATTTAGTTTTCTGTTATCATTGTGATATAAGTCCATATTACTATAGTTAACTGTAATCATTGTGATATAGGTACATATGAACTACAGTTTACTGTAACCATTGTGATATAGGTCCATATAACTATAGTTTACGGTTATCATTGTGATATAGGTCAATATAACTCTAATTTACTGTAATCTTTGTGATATACGTCCATATAAACTAAAGTTTTCTGTTATAATTGTGATATAGGTCAAAATAACTCTAGTTTACTGTAATCTTTGTGATATAGATCCATATAAATTATAACTTACTGTAATCATTGTAATATAGGTCCATATAAACTGTAGTTTACTGTAATCATTGTAATACATGTCCGTATAAACTGTAGTTTACTGTAATCATTGTGATACAGTTCCATATATACTGTAGTTTACTGTAATCATTGTGATAAAGGTCCATATAAATTGTAGTTTACTGCAATCATTGTGATATAGTTCCATATATACTTTAATTTACTGTAATCATTGTGATACAGTTCCATATATACTGTAGTTTACTGTAATCATTGTGATAAATGTCCATATAAATTGTAGTTTACTGCAATCATTGTGATATAGTTCCATATATACTTTAATTTACTGCAATCATTGTGATACAGTTCCATATAAAGTGAAGTTTACTGTAATCATTGTGATAAAGATCCATATAAACTGTTACTTACTGTAATCATTGTGATATAGGTCCGTATAAACTATTGCTTACACTAATCATTGTGAGATAGGTCCATATAAACTATAGTTTTCTGTTATCATTGTGATATTGGTCCATATAAACTACAGTTTACTGTAATCATTGTGATATAAGTCCATATAAACTATAGTTTACGGTTATCGTTGTGATGTAAGGTCATATAAACAACAGTTGACTGTAATCATTGTGATATAGGTCCATATAAACTTAAGTTTCCTATTATCATTGTGATATAGGTAAAAATAACTCTAGTATACTGAAATCGTTGTGATATAGGTCCATATAAACTACAGTTTACAGTAATTATTGTGATATAGGTCTAGATTACTATAGTTTACTGTTATCACTGTGATATAGGTCCAGATAACTATAGTTTACTGTTATCATTGCGATAAAGATCCATATAATTTATAGTTCACTGTAATCATTGTGATACAGTTCCAAATATACGGTAGTTTACTGTAATCATTGTAATACAGTTCTATATATACTGTAATTTACTGTAATCATTGTGATACAGTTCCATATATACGGTAGTTTACTATAATCATTGTGATACAGATCCATATAAACTGTAATTTACTGTAATCATTGTGATACAGTTCTATATATACTGTAATTTACTGTAATCATTGTGATACAGTTCCATATATACTGTAGTTTACTGTAATCATTGTGATACAGATCCATATAAACTGTAATTTACTGTCATCATTGTGATACAGTTCTATATATACTGTAATTTACTGTAATCATTGTGATACAGTTCCATATATACTGTAATTTACTGTAATCATTGTGATACAGTTCCATATATACTGTACTTTATTTTAATAATTGTGATACAGTTCCATATATACTGTAGTTTACTGTAATCATTGTGATACAGTTCAATATATATACTGTAGTTTATTGTAATCATTGTGATACAGTTCCATATATATTGTAGGTTACTGTAATCATTGTGATACAGATCCATATATACTTTAGGTTAATGTAATCGTTGTAATACAGGTCCATATATACTGCAGTTTACTGTTATCTTTGTGATACAGTTCCATATATACTTTAAATTACTGTAATCGTTGTAATACAAGTCCATATATACTGCAGTTTACTGTTATCATTGTGATACAGATCCATATAAACTGAAGGTTACTGTAATCGTTGTAATACAGTTCCATATATACTGTAAGTTACTGTAATCGTTGTGATACAGTTCCATATATACTATTGTTTACTGTAATCATAGTGATACAGTTCCATATATACTGTAATTTACTGTAATCATTGTGATAAAGTTCCATATATACTGTAGTTTACTGTTATCATTGTGATACAGGTCTTTGTAAAATGTAGGTTACTGTAATCGTTGTAATACAGTTCCATATATACTGTAGGTTACTGTAATCATTGTGATACAGATCCATATATACTATTGTTTACTGTAATCATAGTGATACAGTTCCATATATACTGTAATTTACTGTAATCATAGTGATACAGATCCATATATACTGTAGGTTACTGTAATCATTGTGATACATTTCCATATATACTGTAGGTTACTGTAATCGTTGTAATACACGTCCATATATACTGCAGTTAACTGTAATCATTGTGATACAGTTCCATATATACTATAGTTTACTGTAATCATTGTGATACAGTTCCATATATACTGTAGGTTACTATAATCGTTGTTATACAGGTCCATATATACTGCAGTTAACTGTAATCATTGTGATACAGTTCCATATATACTATAGTTTACTGTAATCGTAGTAATACAGTTCCATATATACTGTTATTTACTGTAATTATTGTGATACAGTTCCATATATACTATAGTTTACTGTAATCATAGTAATACAGTTCAATATATACTGCAATTTACTGTAATCATTGTGATACAGTTTCATATAAACTATTGTTTACTGTAATCATTGTGATACAGTTCCAAATATACTGTAGGTTACTGTAATCATTGTGAGACAGTTCCATATATATTGTAGGTTACTGTAATCATTGTGATACAGTTCCATATATACTGTAGGTTACTGTAATCGTTGTAATACAGGTCCATATATAATGTAGTTTACTGTAAATTGTGATACAGTTCCATATATACTGTAGGTTACTGTAATCGTTGTAATACAGGTCCATATATAATGTAGTTTACTGTAAATTGTGATACAGTTCCATATATACTGTAGGTTACAGTAATCGTTGTAATACAGGTCCATATATAATGTAGTTTACTGTAAATTGTGATACAGTTCCATATATACTGTAGGTTACTGTAATCATTGTAATAAAGTTTCATATATACTGTAAGTTACTGTAATCATAGTGATACAGTTCCATATATATTGTAATCATTGTGATACAGTGCTATATATACTCTAGTTTACTGTAATCATTGTGATACAGTTCCATATATACTTTAGTTTACTGTAATCATAGTGATACGTTCCATATATACTCTAGTTTACTGTAATCATTGTGATACAGTTCTATATATACTGTAGTTTCCTGTAATCATTGTGATACAGGTCCATATATACTGTAGTTTACAGTAATCATTGTGATACAGTTCCATATAAAGTGTAGTTAACTGTTATCATTGTGATATTGTTCCATATATTATGTAGTTCACTGTAATCATTGTAATACAGATCCATATAAACTGTAGTTTACAGTAATCAGTGTAATATAAGTTCACATAAACTATGGTTTACATTAATCATTGTGATATAGTTCCGTATAAACTATTGCTTACACTAATCATTGTGAGACATGTCCATATAAACTATAGTTTACTGTAATCTTTGTGCTATTGGTGCCTATGACCATAGTTTACTGTAATCATTGTGATATAGGTCCATATAAACTACAGTTTGTTAGTTATCATAGGGATATAGGTCCATATAAACTACAGTTAACTGTAATCATTATGGTATAGGTCCATATAAACTATAGTTTACGGTAATTGTTGTGATGTAAGGTCATATAAACTACAGTTGACTGTAATCATTGTGATATAGGTCCATTTAAACTAAAGTTTTCTGTTATCATTGTGATATAGGTCAATGTAACTCTAGTTTTCTGTAATATTTGTGATATAGGTCCATAAAAACTACAGTTTACAGTAATCATTGTGATATAGGTCCATATAAACTATAGTTTACGGTAATCGTTGTGAGGTCCATATAAACTATAGTTTACGGTAACCGTTGTGATATAGATTAATATAAATTATAGTTTACTGTAATCGTTGTAATATAGGTCCATGAAAACTGTAGTTTATTGTAATCTTTGTGATATAGGTCCATATAAACTGTAGTTTACTGCAATCGTTGTGACATAGGCCCATATAAACTATAGTTTTCTGTAATTGTTGCAATATATGTTGATTTAAACTGTAATTTACGGTAATCATTGTGATATAGGTTCATATAACTATAGTTTACTGTAATCACTGTAATATATGTCCACATAAACTGTAGTTTATGTAATCGTTGTGACATAGGCCCATATAAACTATAGTTTTCTGTAATTATTGTAATATATGTCGATTTAAACTGTAATTTACGGTAATCATTGTGATATAGGTTCATATAACTATAGTTTACTGTAATCACTGTGATATATGTCCATATAAACTGTAGTTTCTGTAATTGTTGTGATATAGATTCATATAAAATATAGTTTACTGTAATCGTTGTTATACAGGTCCATATAAATTATAGTTTACAATGCATCTGCGATATCCGTCAATATTTTTTGTTGTTGTTATTTTTCACTTTTTTCCTATGGATAGAATTTTATAAAACTTCCCAGTGTTTAAGTAAAATAAATAAATTTTGCATTATTAAGGACATTACTTTTTACTGTAGATGTCATTAGCATATCGAATGTATTAAAACTTGACCGTCGGCAGTAATAATTATTTAGATAAGTTTGTTTTAACCTTTTCAATAAACTCCTTGTAACATTTCCTTTTATTTCTATGAATATTTTCGTATCTCCCGCTTTGGTGAGATTTATTTTAACGTTTTTATCTTACTTCGATTGTGAAACAAGTTATTACAACTTATACAACGTACGCTCGCAGTCTTCCTAGCGACATTATGGGAGGATGTTGGAAACATGGTAAGGGCTAGTTTAAGATTTTTATTCATGTCGACATATAAGTAATACTCTGAATAATTATAAAATTATCTGTGAAAATGACAAAAAATATCAAATAAATATGACCATAGATGTTTGCAGAGATTAACCATTCAGCTATTCGTCCTAGGAACTACACGGATCCTTCTATATAGTAAATCGGTATATGCTATATACTTTTTTATGAACACAGCAAAAGTGTATTTCAAAATCAAATTTTATATAAGCTATGTATACAATTAGTAGATTCCTTATTTGTTGTAAATCACTCGGTTGCTTTCAGAAAAATCCATAGCAAAACGTGTAAAATGATAATAATATAATCAATTGAAAATAAGAAGTTTGATAAGCAATATTTATATTGATTATAAAATAATAATAGATTATAAGATTGTGTATTATTCGGTATATATTGAGGTTCAAGCAGGTTTTAGATCCAATATGGGGACAACAGATAACATGTTTGTATTACACGGGCTCATCACACATATGTTAATTAGCAATTGAATGCATGGTGGAAGTTAGGCAAGATGAATGTTTATCTCCCTTTACGTTTTCAATGTTTTCGAACGATATTAAAGATGGTTGTATAAAAGATGGACTTGATGATATACATGTGCACATGTTGAAATTGATTTAAGTGTTGTATGCGGATGATATAATTATATTTGTTGACAAAAGTGATGAGTTCCAAAGAAGCTTTAATGTTTCATAAGAGTATGGTAAAAGATCGAAATTAAGTGTTAATAATGATTTTTAGAAAAGGAGGTCGATAACCTGAAATTAATCTTATTTTCTTATAATACTAAAGAAATAAATAAAGTAAATACGTTTGTTTATTTAGGCATTGTTTTTACAGTAACTGTTGGTGGTTATTTCGCAGAGGCCCAGAATACACTTAGTGGTCGGGCATTAAAAGTTATTCTTACTATGAATAAAAACTTATATAAGTTCACTGATATACCAGTAAATGTTAAACATAGATTACGTTTATTCGACAGATTTATAGCGCAAGTCCTTTATTATGCGAGTGAAGTTTAGGGTTTTAATAAAGGAGACAAAATAGAAACCATTCATTTATAATTTTGTAAGCGCTTTTTGGAAGTTAAGAACACAAAACGATTTTGTTAATGGAGAACTGGGTAGGATGCCTTTTAAAAACTTGAGATTCTTTAATGTTATAAAAATTCGGGCAAAAGTATTAAATATTAAAGACAAATGAGAAAACAAGACTCTAAAGATGTTTATTTAGTGTTAAAAAGGCATGTTAAAAATAATCCAAATAAGAAAAAATTGTGTACATTATTGAAAGACGAGCTCTGCAATCTTGGATTTTATGGGGCTTGGCTCTTTCAAAATGTGGGAAATGACGATTTATTTTTATGCAATGTTAAACAAAGAATTAAAGATCAATTTGTACAACATTGGTCTGGTAGACTCATCGATTCTAGTAGAGCTACATTTTATAAATTACATATCAAACTTTATGTTTCATCCATATTTAAATAAATTAAATTTAAGAAAATTCCGTACTAGTTTTACTAATTAAGAGTTTCATCTCATAGACTTGACATTGAAACCGGTAGATGGGCTAAACCTGTATGTACACCAGTTAATCAGAGAAAATGCAATATATGCATTATTTTAGAGGATGAATTTCATATTAATGATGTAGTGTAATTATATATTATTCCTAGATATTATTGGAAAAGACCGAATATGCAAAACCTTTTTAATAATGATAAAGTACGGGTTATAAAAAATCTAGAAATGTTTATACATAAAGCTTTTGACCTTAGAACCAGTATTTTGTACAACAATGTACGTACAGAATAATATGGACTGCTAAAACAAATGTCACTTTGTAGTAAAATTAACCAAACAAATATTTTATATTTAGAATTTAACTTGTTTCTTTAAGTTGGTCTTGTTACAGCAAATGAAAAGATCAACTACATGGATATATGAACTTATAAATGAAATCTAGATTTATATACATGTATATGTATATATCTATATGATCCAACGGGTTTATAAATATGTCCTTTATATAGCATGTGAGTAGTCATGAATCTTTAACTGGATCCTACTCCTATAAAGCTATCAGTTCATGTATGTAAATTTGTCCACCCTGTCGAGATGTGTTGCATGTAATTCCATAGTATATAAGTCATTGTTGACACAAAATTTATTGGTTTGACAGAGGCCTTGATATTGTGTCTATGGTTAGCATTGTAGCTAGGCGCGCTCGCCGTAGTCTGGTCTGTACATTTGTGTTTTGGTTATTCACAAATAATTATCTCCATATATATATATCATGCATTGTGAATGAGCATCTGAAAAGATCCCAAAACTCGTAAATTCCGTTGTTGTGAATTAAATTATCTCCCTTTATATATATTTGTAATCATATATATATGTGTGACTATTCCTCATGTGTCTCAGACCTTCTGAAAATAATAAAAATAATCTTATCAAACTTGCCAAACTTGTCACGAAATGTATGGCCACACGGGGAGAGTTAATAGTACGCCTAAAAGTAACATATACGCCTAATAAACAAGTGAATATAAGAAGGACAAGAAATATCACTAGAAAGTGTAACATGCTCTCCAAATGGTCTGTGAAAATAACATATATTTTATAATAGGTAGCGATGTATTCATGAATATCAAGAGTAATTGATTGAAGTTTCAGACACGCAGTTTCATGTTTTGTTCATCAAAATGTGACCTTTACCTTTGTGTAATCTGATGTTAAGATCTGGGTTTTTCTACAGGTAAATGCAGGTGACATGTTGCCATGACAAGTTGTGTCAAGATATTTTAAAATTGCTCCATGTTAGACAAAGTAAGAGACCAGACACGTAATATCAAACAAATAGAGAGTGTGACATTGGCCTTAAGGAAACATTCTGGATTTTACACGTGACACTTCACCATGTTATGTTGATCAATTATGCCAAGTGTTTTTGAAATCCATCAATGTTTGACAAAGTTACAGACCGGACACGAAATTTCACACAGACTCAAAGTGTTGTCAAACAAACTCAAAGTGTGACCATGACCTTTGATGTACGGGTATGGGTCGAAAACGCGATACGTCGCTATGTCATGCTGATGATTTCAGCCAAGTGTTTTAGAAATTTATCCATACGTTACAATGGGCGGGAATGCTGGTCAAGTCAGTTATATATTCATTGTAACTGAATGCTATTTAAAAATATGTTGTTGATTTTTAAAACGATTTGTATGTTAATAACATAACTATATATTTAGAGTCTGGTGTTTGATGTAATGTTGCAGAAATTAGCCATGATCAAAACGAAAGTGAAACGTTTTCCAGTTCTTTAATTTTTCCCAGGTAGAATATTAGTAATAGATAATTGCCATATGATTGTATCATATGTAATTTAAACTAAACAAGAGGACCAAGTGGGTTTATGCCTAAGAAGAACTCGTATATGAAAATCAACTAATTTCGTAGCATCCACATGTAAAAATCGCCTTATTGGACCCCAGTAAACTAGCCCCTTTATTTGAACAAAATTATAAAAAAGAACTTGCTCATTCAGATCTTCATACCAAATATGAACAAAATTGGATTATAACAGATTTGTGCCAGCTCACATTATAATTTTCTTTGTTTGGCCCCATCTGGTCCCATCTGGCCCAATCTGGCCCCATATACAAATTTAGAATATTTTTCAAAGATTCAATATCAACTGGTATGACAAAAAATACTCCAGATTTCAAAATGATAAAGATAATTCCTAAAATAGATGATAACAAGAGAATTCACTGTTTCCTTATACTGACCCTACGTAAAAATCAAAGTTCAATGACTTGGCCCAAATATAACCTCAGTTGACCCACAATTTGAACAAATTTCTACTCATTAACATTATTTATTCCAATTATGAACAAATTCGGTTCTTGCGAAACATATTTCTGAAAATTCAAATTTATCCTTTTATGAAAACCCCTGCTTGTCACTTATTTAGTCCCTTGTAAAGGACTAAGTCTCAAATGTTGTGACTAAACAATTTTCCAGACCTCAATATTATTAAAATCAAACCTAAAATATATGAGAAAAAACAGAATTTCTTGTTTTTCCAGTAGTATTCCTTTGTAAAAATCAAAGTCCCATTACCGTGTCCAAATAGAACATAGCCCCTTCAGTATTTGAAGACACTTAAAACCTTCTATTCAGATTGATCATTTACGTCAAGTATGAACATATTTGGCAGGTCAGTTCTTTTAATTAAAAGGTCTCTATGTTGAAGTTCCCGGGGCTGGGCCAATTTTGGTCATGGTTTGAACAAACCTGAGGGTTAAACGTTAAATGATACTACGTGCGGAATATTAAAGCTACGGGTCTGGTACTTCCGGAGAAGAAACTCTCTTCTAATTTGAAATAAACCAACTTATAAGCACCACGTGCAGGGCATAGACATTATTTTAACAGAATTGAGAGAGCTTCATGTAATAATGCTTCGTACCAAAAATGGATGAAATATGTCAAATATTGTACGGAAAGACAGGCAGACGGACGCAAATACCGGTGTTACGATGTGTGCATGCAATAAAGTACAGGAGTGAATATAATGTTAACTGGCATTTACCAGTAGGAGGAAAATAAATTTACGAATAATAAATGGCAATTGAAGTAATAACATCTTCCTAAACTAAGTGTTTTCTACCAAAAACAGAGTGGTCCTCGACTGAGTTTAGAAACTACATTTCTTCGTTGGTGATGTGATTTCCATCCGTTCCTGGTTAAAACTATATGATATTGAATCGTTTCCAATTTGTTTTGTGACAAAATTAGCGCTTTTCAGATTCACGTGAATAGATTTTGTTCTACCAAAACTATGCTGTGTTAAAAATGAAGTTTTTTTTGTAATTAAACAAACTCATTTATGCCATCAATTATATTTGCTAAATGCTTCATGATAATGTCGTTCCATTCAAATAATAAATATTTCCGCTTCATACAAATTGTATAATATGTCAATACCGTAAAAGTGACATGTAAATGATCGGTACATTTATAGATCCAACACAGGACCGCAGTATACTGTACCGTTTAATATTTATTTCATGAAGTTAGTATAGATCTGTGTGTAATACAAGAAAAAATCATTTTTGTGTTTTGTGTTGTTCTCCCAATGGGTCTTCTATACACCATCAGTTATGTGTGTTTTGTGTTTGAATGTAACGTTGGTCAATATCACACATGGATTCATATTAATCGTCATTCTTCCCACCCACCCACCCACTCTCTCTCTCTCTCTCTCTCTCTCTCTCTCTCTCTCTCTCTCTCTCTCTCTCTCTCTCTCTCTCTCTCTCTCTCTCTGTGTGTGTGTGTGTGTGTGTGTGTGTGTGTGTGTGTGTGTGTACACTGGTGTTATTACTTGTGACACAAACCACCCAATAAAAAAATCAACGTAATACTGGTAATGAGGCTTTTATACAGTAATGCCATTTGTATTGAATGTAGCGATTGGCTGTCTAATGGCACATGCATAAGTTCGTGCGTGTGTCAAGTTGCCAACAAACTGATTAGTATCGCGAATCCATCATATAAATATACTTCCATTGATTCCCTATGGTTTGTAAGAAATAATTCCAACAATCTAAATTTGAATCCGCTAGGAATAAAATCTGTTTCTATGATCAAAGTGCTCACAGGGCGTGTAAGTTAATAATTTATTTTGACATAGATCAGTAATTATATATGTCAATATATTGCTGCGAGAACAAACCTCTGCATGTACATTATGTACACATGAACTTGGTCAACTTTTATTTTCTTATTTGTTATTGATTCGTCTTCGTAAAGTTACTACAATGATAATTATGTTATAGAGATACAGTCCCCCTACCAGCCTGTCTGCATGTGTATCTGTGTGTCTGCTCGTATGTTGCTTGTGTGTATGTCTGTGCGTCGGACTGTGTGCATGGCTGTGCGTCTGTCTGTGCGTCTGTCTGTCTGTGTCTGTGTCTTGTCTGTTTGTCGGTCTGTGTGTGTGTCGGTCGTTCGGTCGGTCAGTCGGTCGGTCGGTAGGTTATAAGTATTTTGAGCTTTGTATTACTGGTAGGAGAAAAAAATCGATGATATTGTATACATACGTATGCTTTCCCTGCACACGAGATCGACAGCTTTATAGTCCCTCCACATTATGATATGCTGGCAAAGCACCATGCCTAAAACGCCACTGTAGGAATGTCTAAATCTTCCGAACGTGAGCACATCGGAAAGGACCTCGAACATGCTAACCATTATACCATCTTTTGATTGAAACGTTTAAAGATAATTTTGCTCATATTTTCAAACTAACGTGAAGTAACTGTTATTTTTGTATGCAGTCTGAAACGGACAGAAACAATATGCATACGATTGATATTTCTATATACGTTCAAAGGTGAGAAGATTCATTTGATCCGTGACCATGTTTGGGTTCGATATCAACAGTTTCACATGTCGCATTTCTGGGTCGTATATACAATACAATGTTTATGGGACAATTATCTGTCATTCAATATATAGAATTGCTACTGAGCTCGTCACAACAATACGTTACTTGATTCTAACCGTATTATTTAAATAATCAATCGGCCCTGCATTGAAATAATCCGCCATTTCTAATGATACATTTCTGAGTCAACTCAGGTAATGCATAATTTATTTATTTTACAACTTGTTAATGGAAGTTTCATTTATAATCAAGTAGTTTTAATAGACTGTAAGGTTACAAAATTGATTCACACTCTTGGGGACATTTAGATTGCATATCGGATAATTTACACCGTCCACTCTAGGTAAACCTTTCACAAAACAACTGGTAAACCTGTAAACACCAGACAAAGGTTTGTCATTACTCAAATCAAGTTTAGTCAAAGTTGTATTATCATAAACATATACACGTTCATCTTTATCGGTTCCTAAGTATGACTATTATTATATATAAACAACAATAACATCAACAGCAGCAATAACAACAACAACCACCATTAATCTAATAATATTTTATTGCAATTTGTACATATTCAAAATATCAATTTGTAGCATAAATAACGAATAAAATGCAAAAGGGCAGAACCACAAGTTTTAACAACATTAGTTACAGCCCTACCCAATACACATTAAAATGACGATATTTTTGCAACAAACAACAAAAGCAACCACAATGCAGAAATAAAAACGTCGTCAAAACTTTATATCAATCAAACATGCCTGTAGATAACAACAA
Organism: Panopea generosa; assembly: GCA_029582155.1. Taxonomy (NCBI): domain Eukaryota; kingdom Metazoa; phylum Mollusca; class Bivalvia; order Adapedonta; family Hiatellidae; genus Panopea; species Panopea generosa. The sequence continues at coordinate 35,951,673 of CM055911.1, read as the reverse complement.
CTCCATAAAGTTTATGTTTGTATATATACACCTGAAAACAAGTTAAGCGCCCCCTGAATTTGTCCACAATTTTAGCGCGACCACAACTACAATTTCTAAAATCGTTTTGGTAATGGTAAGAACAATTCTCCATAGATAGTATGTGGTTGTTCGGTGGTGTTGACACAGAAAGCTCGTACACCTTGCAACCCTTGCAACAAGTCACTCGTGAATTATTAAATCACACTATCAGTTGACACAAAGTACATGCACAATTTGAATTTATTCTAAAATCTAGTCATTATTTTGACCTGTATCATTTTGATGATAATATAGCTCGAAGAAAAATTATCTGACGGCGACAGGTGATAAATCTTTGGTATGACTAATGCGGGCATATTCTACAAAGCTGTTGGTCGTCAGCTCGATTACCAACATTCGGTTATTAGCAGATTGGCACAGAAGCATACGTTAAGGATCGTCCAAGGTCTGGACGGTCTCGTGTGACGTCAAAACGCGAAGAGCGCAACTGCTCGCCATGTAAGGCGTGATCCGTTTGCGACAAACACCTATTTGAAGGAGAACTGGATTCCGCATAGGCAGTTGTCGTCACGTAGAGTGAAAAATCGGCTCAGACCTGCAAATTTTATATCACTGAGGATGACCAAGCGTTCTATGCTAACTAATATTCATCGCATGGCATGGTGTTTATCGAGACGTAGCTGGAACATGAGGACATGGACAAAAGATTCACTCGTCGGGTGAAAGCAGGTTCCTTCTTCACACCACAGACAGACGTATTCGACTGTAGAGGCACCGAAATACAGCATACACACCGGAGAACATCAATCCTACGGTCAATCTTGGTGGAGGATCGGTCATGTTTTTGTAAGTTTAACTAAGTCTCATTTAAACCCACTAGAAAAAAAAACAACTGCAAAATTGTCTTTCCAAATCATAAAAGTCGACACATCTAATAAGCATATCAAAATAAAAATTTCTGCAATCGTTCAACATACTTAATACATAATGATAATGAAAAAAATAATAAAAAAAACATAACAGCGGGAAATTTTTTTGCAAGTTTAATGAACAACTATTAAAGAATGGTGGATGGGGAATGGGTTGATTTCAGCACTTATGACTTTTTTTGGAAATCAAGATTCAAAAACATTAACAATCAATCTGATACACTAAATAAAGAAAATTATGAAAATATAATTAAAAAAAAATACTTAAAATTTCTCTTATTTTTCAAAAAACATCAAGACGATCTGCCTACGTGACTCTCGGAATGTCTCGGGGATCTACGTTATTTTAAAAATAGCCACCATAGCGGAAGAACAGACTGCCAGTCTCTCTTGTCTATGTCTCTGAGTAGAAGTAGTCGTGGTTGTAACAGAAATAGCGGTACTTGTAATAAAATCTAAAGTCCTTGAAATATTTTTACTCAAATTAAACACCTCTATTAAAATATGTTTTCTTTCAATGCCCCAAAATATAAATACCTACCATTTAAAAAAAACAATGGCGAAAATGTTAATAAACCACACAGTTTTTTATACAATTACATGTCGGAACATTATGTCTCAAAAAAACTTTGGACACTATGGCTAACACAACGTGAACTAATCAGTGACAGTGCGTTATTGTATCCCTCTCGTCACAGGCTGTGGGGCAATGTGGGATAACAAAAGGCCGTATCGATGTCCAATATGTACATTAAGAATATTCACTTTATACCTCACTGATGGGCAAATTTAACACTTGAGAACAGATAATAAAATGGAAATAATATTTTAAAAAACGTATGTCTATAATAAATTGCGAATCATATCATATAATCAGAATATGTGCCAAACTGTGCTATGAAACTTTAAAACTTACGCGGAACAAAATTGTATAAATAAGGTTTAGAATATCGGTTAAAGAACATATATTTAAAGTGTAACGATAAAATATATTTTATAATCTAGGTATACTTTTATACTGGTATAAAATGTATGTCCACAGCTGTAAAGTTTGCTTTTATAATGGAACGGGTAAACTCGATTTGCGACATTGTCGTATACATCGCTTTAAATTTGCTATGGCCCTGAGACATTGATGTATACTGATAATAATGTACACAATTTGTCAATTTGTAATTAACAAAAAAATAAAATTCGCTATTAAATTTCATGCCATGTGTGGCAGCGATTAGAAAAGTGTCTTAAGTAATCTAGAATAAACACCATCGTGATATGAAATTTTTTGTTCAAAGTGACGCTTATTTTTTTACAACATTTATCGTTCCAGTATATATGTAGTTTATGAAATAACTCATTTTACCCGTTAATGAAACCCTCACACATAAACAAATTATTTATACCAAATTATCAATTAGAATTACAAAAAATATAGCATACAACAGGTTCTAAAACATATCTAATTGTGAGACTTATGGGGATACTGGGATAAAAATAACATACCACATGCTATGAACATATCTTTGGGCCATATTTTATTGGTACCGCTCTCGCAGCAGTGGTGGTGGTGGTGTGGGGGTCTTTCTTTGGTTAATAGAACATGTGACAGTTTATATTCGGTGGCTTAATTACAAATGGTATGGCATGTATATATTAAACAACTATATTCTCTGGAACTGTTAATTATCATGCAAACATTCTTTGATTCTTTAAATCGTAAAAGAAAAGTTCATCCCAAAAACTATAATAAATTCATTTTGCCTTTGATTGCTATTTTTAGTTTATTTTAGTTTGCGTGATATCGATATACATAATACAAATTAACCAAACAGAGTAATAATAAATATATCCATAATTTGAATAAGATATAACACATTTTATTTAAGGTAACAAATAATTCTAATGAATTTTATTGAATGTAATTATGGATTTATTAAGTAACAGAACATGTAATGTTCATCGTCATCATCATCATCATCATCATCATCATCATCATCATCATCATCATTGCTCTCTCTCTCTCTCTCTCTCTCTCTCTCTCTCTCTCTCTCTCTCTCTTTCTCTCTCTCTCTGTGTCTCTGTCTCTGTCTCTCTCTCTCTCTCTCTCTCTCTCTCTGTCTCTCTCTCTCTCTCTCTGTCTGTCTCTCTCTCTCTCTCTCTCTCTCTCTCTTAAGAAGTCTTATGCATAATAACATCCTTTTTAATTCCTAATACTTAATAAAATACATAAAAATATAAATACAATGATGACAATAGAAATATTGTGTTTTTTTTGGATAAATTTTAAGCAATTTTTGTGCGTGTACGTATTGACCCCATAACACAATTTAAATTGCTTTATAACTTCATGAACAGACAAGAAATAAAGACAATAAATGTCCCCAATAATCTCTCAAGGTGAGCGTCATAATAACGATATAAATTACTGTGCGGTAATCTGGGATATTGACAGTCAAGAGAAATCCCGAAGGTTGCCGATGTTTGCCGACTTGTAAAAAAAATTATAGTAGTGTTTCTAAAAAGTGTAAAAAGAAACAGAGATAAACTCTTATATTAATGTAAATAATATCATTGGAAAGCTTAATACAATATCTTGTTATGTTGATAAGAACAAATTTGGAATACAGGACATTTTAAAAAACATTTTGTGATAACTACAGATTTGATATTTTAAACGGTTATTGATTGATGAAGATTAAACTAAAATCATCCTTCTTTGTTTATAGTAAAAATATTATCAGATTTTCACAAAGCACAGATATCGAAAGTTGGGTATGTATATTTTCATACGCAGCACAAGATTTTTTTCACTCAATACACAAAATCCTTACTTGACTATAGATTTTTCTTACTGGGCACTAGATTTTCTCATCTGTATACACTCAACATCCTTACAAAACATTCAAATTTCTTATTTAACACTATGTTTTTATACGCAACATTAGAGTTTCTCACTCAATACACAACATCCTAACTTGACTATAGATTTTTCTTATTGGGCACTATATTTTCTAACTTATATGTACTCAACATCCTTACACGACTTTTAATATTCTTAATTGACACTATATTATCATATGCGACACTAGATTTTCTCTTTCGATACACAACATCCTTACTCGACTATAGATTTTTCTTATTAGGCACTCAATTTTCTAATCTATATATAATCAACATCCTTCGACAACATTCAAAATCCTTATTTGACACTGTATTCTCATACGCGACACTAGATTTTCTCACTTGATACACAACATCTTTACTTTACTATAGATTTTTCTTAATGGGCACTAGATTTTCTTATCTATATATACTCAACATCCTTACACAATATTCAAATTCTTTAATAGACACTATATTTTCATACGCGACACTAGATTTTCTCACTTGATACACAACACCCTAACATGACTATTGATTTTTCATAATGGGCACTAGATTTTCTAATCTATATATACCCAATTACCTTACATGACATTCAATTGCCTTATTTGACACTATATTTTCATAAGCGACTAAAGATTTTCTCACTCAATACACAACATCCTTAATTGACTATAGATTTTTCTTACCGGGCACTATATTTTCTAATGTATATACACTCAACATCTTTACAAAACATTCAAATTTATTATTTAACACGATATTTTCATATGCGACATCAGATTTTCTCACTCATTACACAACATCCGTTCTGGACTATACATTTTCTAATTTGGCACTAGATTTTCTAAACTATATATACACAACATCCTTACACAACATTCCAATTTCTTATTTGACATTAGATTGTCTCAGTCAATACACAACATTCTTACTCGACAATACATTTTTCTTATTGGGCAATAGATTTTCTAAACTATATATACTCAACATCCGTACACAACATTCCAATTCCTTATTTGACACTTTATTTTCATATGCGAGATTAAATTTTCTCACTTTATACACATAATTCCTACTTGATTATAGTTTTTTCTTACTTGGAACTAGAATTTCTAATCTATATATACTCAACATCCTTACACGACATTCAATTTCCTTATTTGACACTTTATTTTCATATGCAAGATTAAATTTTCTCACTTTATACACATAATTCCTACTTGATTATAGATTTTTCTTACTTGGCACTAGAATGTCTAATAAATATATACTCACCATCCTAACACGACATTCAATTTCCTTATTTGACATTAAATTTTCATAGGTGACACTAGATTTTCTCACTTGAAAAACAACATCCTTACTCGACTATAGATTTTTCTTACTGGGCAATATAATTTCTAATCTTTATGTACTCAACTTCCTGACATGACATTCAAATTCCTTATTTGACACTATATTTTCATAAGCGACACCAAATTTTCTCACTCGATACACATCCTTACTCAGCTATATATTTTTCTTACTGAGCACTAAATTTTCTAATCTGTATATATTGAACATCCTTACACAATATTCAAATTCTTTAATTAACACTATATTTTCATACGTGACACTAGATTTTCTCACTTGATACACAACATCCTTATTTAACTATAGATTTTTCATAATAGGCACTAGATTTTATAATCTATATATACCCAATAACCATATGCAACATTCAATTTCCTTATTTAACACTATATTTTCATACGCGATACTTAATTTTCTCACACAATACACAACATCCTTACTTGACTATAGATTTGTCTTACTGTGCACTTGATTTTCTAATCTATATACACTCAATATCCTTACAAAACATTCAGTTTTCTTATTTAATACTATATTTTCATACGCAACACTAGATTTTCTCACTTGATACACAAAATCCATATATGACTATAGATTTTCTTACTAGGAATTAGATTTTCTTATCTATCTATACTCAACATCATTACACAATATTCAAATTCTTTATTTGACACTTTATTTTCATACTGGGCACTAGGTTTTCTAGTCTTTATATACACAACATCCTAACACAACATTTAAATTCCTTATTTGACACTATATTTTCATACGCAACACCAAATTTTCTCATTCGATACAAAACATCCTTACTCCACTATATATTTTTCTTACTGAGAACTAAGTTTTCTAATCTATATAATTATACTCAACATCCTTACTCAAGATACAAATTCCTTATTTGACACTATATGTTCATATGCGACACTAGATTTTCTCGCTCAATACAAAACATCCTTACTTGACTTTAGATTTTTCTTGCTGGGGACTAGATTTTCTAATCTATATTTACTCTACATTCTTACACTGCGTTCAAATTTCTTATTTGACACTATATTTTCATATGCAACACTACAGTTTCTCATTTGATACACAACATCTTTACTTGAATATAGATTTTTCTTACTGGTCACTAGATTTTCTAATCTACATTTACTCAACGTTATTACATGGTATTCAAATTTCTTATTTCGCACTATATTTTCATATGTAACATTACATTTTCTCACTTGATAAACAACATCCTTACTTGACTATAGATGTTGTTTACTGGACACTAGATTTTGTAATCTATATTTACTAAACATTCTTAGACAACATTCGAATTTCTTATTTGACACTATATTTTTTTTATGTGACACTACATTTTTCTCACTTGATACACAACATCCTTACTTGAATATGTTTTGTTCTTACTGGGCACTAGATTTTCTATTCTATATTTACTCAACATCATTACACGACATTCAAATTTCTTATTCAACACTATATTGTCATACGTGACACTAGATTCTCTCACTCGATACACAACATCCTTACTTGACTATCGATTTTTCTACTGGGCATTAGATTGTCTAATCTATGTTTACTCAGCATCATTAACATGACTTTCAAATTTCTTATTCAACACTATATTGTCATATGCGACACTAGATTTATCACTCAAATCACAACACCCTTACTTGATTATAGATTTTTCTTACTGGTCACTAGATTTTCTAATCTACATTAACTCTACATTATTACATGGCATTCAAATTTATTATTTAACACTATATTTCATACGTGACACTAGATTTTCTCACTTGATACACAACATCCTTACTTGACTATAGATTTTTGTTACTGGGCACTAGATTTTCTAATTTATATTTACTTAACATCCTTACATGACATTCAAGTTCTTATCTGACACTTTATTGTCATACGCAACACTATATTTTCTCACTCAATACACAATATCCTTACTGGACTATATGTCTTTCTTACTGTGCACTAGATTTTCTAATCTCTATATACTCAACATCCTTACAGAACATTCAATTTCCTTGTTTGACACTATATTTTCATACACAACACTAGATTTTCTCACTCGATAAATAACATATTTACTCAACACTAGATTTTTATTACTGGACACTAGATTTTGTCAATATTTATATTTACTCAATATTTTATTTGACATATGATTTTCTTACACCACACTTAATTTCAAATTTAAAATTAAAAAAGAATTTCTGAAAAGTGAATCCACCATCAATATATCGCCCCATTGGTGCAATAAGGTACCAAGTGTATATGAAATAAGAAGGCACTTGGTACCTTTTTGCACCAATGGGGCGATATGTATATGTCACACCTTGAAAGTGTCATATTAATCATAAATCAATCATCAAAAGCACTCGTAAATTCCTTCAGCCTGTTAATCTTTATTTGAAAAATGTTTTCAATTTCCCCATTGTTCAATCTTTATAAAAAATAATATAACTATTAAAATACACAAGGATTTGTTTGTTGTCAATTAACGACTAGAAATTTCAAAAGCAAGGCAAAATATTGTGAAACAAAAGCCTGGATTTAATCTCTTATATTTCCCTCAAAACACAACTTCAGACCCCCCACCAGTCTTTCATCTCTATTTTATCGTTTATATGTGCCTCCTTTGCCATCCTCTTCAAATTCTGCTACTTATTAGAGCAGTCTGCTGAAGTTCTGATAAAAATGTTTATTCTTCTGCCTGTTGGTCGCATTTGAAGAAAATTCGACTGTTATATAAGCTCCAGATTTTCTCTCTTTGCCACAAGTTTCTCTGACCTAAGAATTTCAGCTCTGGTGAAGTTTGGAGGTCTTTTTTTATTTTTTGAGAAGATGATGCAGATGTAGATAAAACTGAGCCATTGTTGTTGAAGGAAGTGATATATAATTACAATGCATTTTGGGAAATGCATAGTTACTTAATTAAACGTTGATCAAGGCGATTTTGAATTACACTCATAGCTCTGTCTCAAGGTTTCTAGAGGGAATACAATAGCTCCCATAGAAATGACAAAAGTGTATAGATGTAAAAGAATTAAAACCATTTTCGAAAAATATATAATACTTTTCAAGCAGAAGCAAACGACCACAAATATTTTCCGACCGTCCCTCGTACATACCGCTCGTCTAGCATGTCGCAATGTAGTAACATATAGATAGAATGACGTTTACGAATACCTTTGCATATCATCGCTAAATAACTTTAATGTATACACTTTGTTACCCATATCTTTTCGTTGTTTGATTACAACAATGCCGATGACAACACAGAATACTTTTACATTGTAACATGTTTAATATTGTTATTTTGTTGGTTAACAGCAATACAAAAAGAGAGACTCCCGTGTTTTCGTCCTTAAACATTTGTGCTATTCTATAGAATATGTCAGTTTCCTTTTTTAGTAAAAAATGAATGGATGGCTTTATACTGTCCCCACCTCCCCGTTGTTGTCAATACCCAGTAAACATATACAGTAGAACTTCGGTAGCTCGAACTCGGTTGGCTGGAACACCACCGATCGCTCGAACAACTAACCCGATTCCTACCAAATTCCTATTTAATTTCTATTGTTCTACCACCGATGGCTAGAACACAGATAGGTGGAACAGTCGAACTAGAAAATAGGTCCCGCCAACACACTTACCTATGTTTTTCGCACCTTTCGGTCGAACAGCTGATCAAAGATGAAAAAAATCGGAGAAGTTTGCCATGTTTCTTCACGCATTCAAAGGTGTGAAGTAATTTCTCCACGTCATAATATTCCCACTTTCTTAAAGAGCGGGAAGTTTATTATGATAATTTGGCGAGTATATCAAAACGATACCATATAAACCAACGTATTAAACTAATCTGGCCCAACACTTTTCTTTTTAATATGGATATATATGTGAACAAATATATGTAACACACATTGTCCATTTTATATAATTTATCCCCATGCCCGTAAACTCAACTTTGACTGGTATGATACCATATATTGATACCATGTATCTTTGACATGGTAATTCAATGGGGCAACCCTTAGAATAGAATATTGTAGCATGCAGCCGCCATTATACGGCTGGCGACGCTAAACACCCTACATTACAATCAAGTAAACAGAACAATGACCAGATGCTGACTCAAGTTGCACACAGCAAGAACAGTGAGACGTGCAATTTTACTATATATGAAACGGCTCTAAATAAGCTGAATCGTGCGAGGCATTAGGACGGATATTTTAAATCAATTTTGAAATGGATTCACACGATTTATGTATCCAGACTGTAAAATGAGACAATGGCGTGTTTGATAAAACTCCCAGGCTTGACAACAAACAGTATCTTCTCACTCAGAATAATCAACTTTTGTGTAGGTTGACAGTATACGAAGTGTACTTTTTTAAAGATAAATGTTTAGTCATGTGTATATAGTTATTATAATCAATTTTTATTTTTAATAAGGTTTCAACGTGTAATTTGCCGACTCAACTGTTCAAATTCCACACCAAACTTTATAGTACGACGTAACCGTATATTGTCTGTTCTGATTAGTCATTAATAAGTCAAGTACTGGAATAAACCACTTGTCCATCATTATAACACGTTATCAATTATTGGTTTACTTTCGAATTGAAGAAATTGCAAAAAATGTACAATGACCTGTTTTGTTAGTGAACCAAAAAATTGTACAATGACCTGTTTTGTTTGTGTACCAAAAAATTGTTAGTGTACCAAAAAATTGTGCAATGACCCGTTTTGTTAGTGTACCAAAAAATTGTGCAACTTCCTGTTTTGTTAGTGTACCAAAAAATTGTGCAGTGACCTGTTTTGTTAGTGTACCGAAAAAATGAAAACGTTGCGATGCTCATTTAAAATTGCGGGCGGTAGCCAACGGCATTAAGGCAAACGGTGGCCTCCTGCATAATTGGTGGAAGTTCCATTTCTGGGCCGTAGCCACATTAAGGCAAAAGGTGGCCTCCTGCAGAATTGGTGGAAGTTCCATTTTAAACTAGTCTTTTCATCTTTTTATTTGCCTCCCCCGAAATAAAACTTTGGTTACGGTCTTGAAATTCATTTGGTAATTTATTGTGCCGGCCCATAAAATAATATACATAAATAAGTACGACTTATTAATTATGGACACCTAATTTTAATTAAACGGTGTCAATGATTTCTACTGTCTTTCGCAAACATTGCCGTTTGTTTTGTAACAAATGTTTACGCTAAATATTGACATATAGAATATGTATTCTATTGGCATATAGAGTATTTATTCTATTGGTATATAGAATATCTTTTCTATGTATTCTATAGGCATATAAAATATGTATTATGTTGGCATATAGAATAGTATTCTATTGGTATATAGAGTATTTATTCTATTGACATAGTTATAGAGAACATCAGAGTATTCTATTGGCATATAGAGTATGTGTTCTATTGACATGTACAGTACATGTATGTATTATATTGGCATATACAGTATGTCACCGTTAATCACCACCGTTAATAATCACCTTTAATCATTACCGTTAATCATCATCGTTAATCATCGCCGTTAATCACCACCGTTAATCATCGCAGTTAATCACTACCATTAATCACCACCGTTAATCATCGTAGTTAATCATCAACGTTTATCCTCATCGTTAATCATCGCAGTTAATCATCACTGTTACTCATCATCGTTAATCATCACCGTTAATCACCACCGTAAATCATCATCGTTAATCATCGCCGTTAATCATCACCGTTAATCATCGCTATTTATCACTACCGTTAATAATAATCATTAATCATCCCCATTAATCATCATCGTTTATCACCCCCGTTAATCATCATCGTTAATCATCACCGTTAATCATCATCGTTAATCATCCCCGTTAATCATCGTCGTGTATCACCACCGAAAATCATTATCGTTAGTCATCCCTGTTAATAATCGCCGTTAATCATCACCGTTTATCAACACAGTTTATCATCATCATTAATCTTCCCAGTTTATTAACATCGTTGGTGATCCTCGTTAATCATTACCATTTATCATCATCGTTAATCATCCCTGTTAATCATCGTCGTTAATCACCACCGTTAATTAACACCGTTAATCATTATCATTAATCATCGCCGTTAATCATTATCGTTAACCATCGTCGTTAATCACCACTGTTCAACACCGTTAATCATCATCATTAATCATCGCTGTTAATCATTATCGTATATCATCGTCGTAAATCACAACTGTTAATCATCAACGTTAATCATTCGCATTAATCATCGCCGTTAATCATTCCCGTTAATCATTATCGTTAATCATCGCCGTTTTTCATTATCGTTAATTATTGTTAATCATCGCAGTTAATCATCATTGTTAATCATCGCAGTTAATAATCACCGTTAATCATCGCCGTTAACCATCATCGTTAATCATCCCCGTTAATAATCATCGTTAATCATCCCCGTTAATAATCAACGTTCATCATCATCGTTAATCATCCCCGTTAATCCTCAACGTTAATCATCGCCGTTAATCATCGTCATTTATCATCCCCGTTAATCATCATCGTTAATCGTCATCGTTTATCATCCCCGTTAATCATCATCGTAAATCATCGCCGTTAATCATCACCGTTAATCATCACCGTTTATCACCTCCGTTAATCCTCATCATTTATCATCGCCGTTAATCATCACCGTTAATCATCGCCGTTGATCACATCCGTTAATTCTCATCATTTATCATCCTCGTTAATCATCATCGTTAATCATATTAGTTTATCATCATCGTTAATCATCACCTTTAATTATCACCGTTAATCATCGCTGTTTATCACTACCGTCAATCATCATCGTTTATTATCCCCGTTTATCAACACCGTTAATCATAATCGTTAATCATACCCGTTAATCACCGCCGTTTATCACTACCGTCAATCATCATCGTTTATTATCCCCGTTTATCAACACCGTTAATCATAATCGTTAATCATACCCGTTAATCATCGTTGTTAATCACAACCGTTTATTAACACAGTAAATCATCATCATTAATTATCCCTGTTAATTATCATCGTTGATCATCCCTGTTAATCATCACCGTTAATCATTATCGTTAATCATCGTCGTTAATCACCACTGTTAATCATCATCGTCAATCATCCCCGTTTATCATCGCCGTTTATCACTACCGTCAATCATCATCGTTAATCATCCCCGTTAATCAACACCGTTAATCATAATCGTAAATCATCCCCGTTAATCATCGTTGTTAATCACCACCGTTAATTAACACAGTATATCATCATCATTAATCATCCCTGTTAATTATCATCGTTAGTCATCCATGTTTATCATCACCGTTAATCATTATCGTTAATCATCGTCGTTAATCACCACTGTTAATCAACATCGTTAATCATCCACGTTGATCATCGCCGTTTATCACCACCGTTAATGAACATCGTTAATCATCATCGTTAATCATCGCCATTTATCAACACTGTTTATCATCGCAGTTAATAATCACCGTTAATCATTGCCGTTAATCACCCGGTTAATTATCATCGTTAATCATCCCCGTTAATCAACACCGTTTATCATCACCGTTAATCACCCCCGTTTATCAACAACGTTAATCATAATCGTAAATCATTCCCGTTAATCATCCCCGTCAATCAACACCGTTAATCATTATCGTTAATCATCCCCGTTGATCATCCCCGTTAATCATCACCGTTAATCAACACCGATAATCATAATCGTTAATCATCACCGTTAATCATCCCCGTTTATCATCGCCGTTAATCATCCCTGTTAATCACCACCTTTAATCATCATCGTTAATCGTCCCCTTTAATCAACACCGATAATCATAATTAGTAAATCATCGTCGTTAATCAACACCGTTAATCATCGTCGTTAATCATTACCGGTAATCAGATTTGTTGACGTAAACATAAAAAATCCTTACCTGGCACACAATGGCAAACTGCATTTTATCTTTCGATAACTTCATTCTAATTATCACAGCTTTAATTTTGAAGAATTGCATGCTTAAATAAAATGGAAACGGAATATCAAACTAATTTTAACTGCCTATGGCGCGATAAAATAGAAATTCAGTTTCCAATTGACTTTTTTCACCCACATTCAGTATTAGGTTGTTACTTTCGGTAAATCATAGGCCTTTCTCGATAAATATTTTCAAAGAAAAGCAATTGAAATTATAAAATAAAATAAAAAGTGCCTCGTTGAAATATAAATCAAATTTCACTATTGGGCGAAAAAACTGGAATGTTTACCTATGGCTTTGGCATTAGAGAACATGTCAGTCTCTCCGTTTAAAATTTAATATTTCCCTTGAACGAACTATTGGTCTTTACATTTCTATAATTAGTACACATGCGCAATATTTCAAAGACACGTGCAGTGTCGACATGCATAATAATATTCTGTTTCAACCGTACTCGTGTTTAAATAAATATTTCAAATAATATACTTATGAAAGTCTTCCCAACCTTCCTTGATACGTATTAAGTTTTGTTTTCATCGACATTAACGATATCAACGTAACTCTGCTTATTCCTTGTACTATCGCCATATCGCCACATCGTCCTTGTACTATCGCCACATCGTCCTTGTACTGTCGCCATATCGCCACATCGTCCTTGTACTGTCGCCATATTGCCACATCTTCCTTGTTCTGTCGCCATATCGCCACATCACCACATCGTCCTTGTACTGTTGCCATACCGCCATACCACCACATCGCCACATCGTCCTTGTACTGCCGCCATATCGCCACATCACCACATCGTCCTTGTACTGTTGCCATACCACCACATCGCCACATCGTCCTTGTACTGTAGCCATATCGCCACATCGTCCTTGTACAGTCGCCATATCGCCAAATCGCCACATCGTCCTAGTACTATCGCCATATCGCCACATCGCCAAAATAGCAACTACATTTATTTCCGCCGGACTGATATTGTGTATTGCGTGTATTAGTTATACTAGAAGGACAGTAAAGTAAATGATCATATTTACAAGTAATGTCGATATCTAATGCATGCAATAATTAAAGAGGACTCCTTATATATCCGATCTTTAGATGTATCTAATTAATCATTATAACTGTATGGTCATACGGTTTAAACATATTTCATTGCATAATTCACATAATTAGCAAACAGGTTAGACCACAAGTTCTTGCAAAATTAGTTACGGCCATCCCCTTTCAATATTCAAATAACATTAAAATAATGATGACAATCATAGATTTCAATAGTATGTAAACCAACAGTCTACGAAATGAAGAGACAACTAATAAAAGTAGGAAATAAGAAAAAATAGAGAAAAAGACATATGTTTTTTAAGTGCTGTCGTAATATTGTTCCGGTGTGTTGAAGGGCTGCATAAAATCTTATGTCGAGAGCCAATTGTTGACAAAATGTTTCGAGTGTTTAATGAATTGTTGTAGCTGGGTAGATATAAATGTATTTGTGTCACTGTCGATCCAATTAAGAAAATTGTCATTTATACCATTTGCTTTTATTTGAACAGAAGACCTTTTAACAATGGCGTTATAATTAAGTAACTTAAAACACAACATCAAGAAATACAAATGCAAAGGAATGGTTTAAAATCCATTTATATAAAATGGTATTGAACAAGGATTCGGTTCAATAACCAATGTTGTATCATGTCTCTGTAATATATATTGATCAAAGTATAAATCTTGCCTGCAATAAAGCCTCACACGTAAATTTCTTTGTTAGCAAATCGACTGTTCGGTGATTGAAAACTTTTAATTTACAGGTTGTGTTACTAACAAGAATTAAATATCACTTTGGTCAACAATTTATTTATTTAATCAGTGGAGACACATGGTGCAGCGTTTGAGCGAGAAAGTTAGCACAATCATAGCACAAAGTGAACTTAATATTTCAATATCGAGACCCAACATGGCCATCAAAAATTGGCCGTTAAAATTTACACATTCCACATATGTCCTTATACTTATAGCACACTCCGGGACTTTAAATCGCATCACATATATACAGGTAATTTTAGTGCGAACATGTCATCATTTTTCAAAGAAAGTTTATATATGTTAAGAGTGTCAAGCAAAATTTAATCAGATATTCATGGCGTGACGACATTCCTTTTTCATGAAGGCAAATATATAAAATTGTTTTTATTACAAATTTAATATCTTTAAAACTCTTTGTCCTCATCTGCCTAGCGATAAGTTTAACCAACCAGATTAGATTTGTCATACTTCCGTCATGATACCTTTTATACAATACAAAAGCCTTGGACTTGATGACCCTGCTTGCTACTTTAGGACACATAAAACTATATATTTTGTAAGAATAAAATATATATAAAACCAAGCTATAAATAATCTAATATAATATTTATCCAGAATCAGATCATAAATATCATCAATATATATCCAATATATATCAAGTATTAAATTCTTAAAAAGTAAATTACATCAATTTGACACTAACACTTAATTAAACACAACTAACATCTTTTGAACCCTGTGAATCCTTTGATCGATGCCGCAGTATTAGAAAGTAATCTATGCTGGATGATATACAGTCTGTGATAAATCACAAGTCAGTTCTGGATGCTAATATATATATATCCGTATATAGAAATATTTTTTATCACGTGACTGTGTTTTATAATTTGATATATATTTTAACCGAAAAGAGAAGGAGCGTGAGTAAGCGCCGCGCTAACGTATAAAGATTTCTTGGAAACATTTGGAAGTGGTATATAATATTGACTACCGACACCAAGCGTCAGTTAGTTAGAAAGAAGCCGCAGGTAAGTTAAAACAACTTCTTTCATACTTGTTTGTTGTTTAAAATTAGTTTAGAAATGGAAATTATAACATACGATGTATTTAATTGTATCAAACAGAGAAAATATCTGATGTTAAAATTAAGTTTAATATTAAAAAGAATTAGTTTCTATCAGTTTGTAATCTTTACTTGAGCATTAAGTTAACCGCTATATGTATGCCAAAACTACAATTTATTTTATATACACTGTTTCAACAAAATTAACTTTTTTAAAATATGAAGCTAGTCAATGAATAATTATTTTGTTAATTGCTAGCTGATGATAATGATGATGATTACTATAGATTATTATGATGATATAATAGTAATGATGATGATGATAACGGTGATGAGAATGAAAGTATTAGTGCTGCTGCTGATAAAAGTGATAATGTTGTGATGGTGATATAAATTTTACAAAATATTTATTATTTCAATTCGAGTTGTATTTATCATATTTAAATACAGGATGCAGAATTTAAAAACGATACAGTTTATCGTTGCTCAGTGCTTGTGTATTTCCATCGGCCAGGGATATCCAGCAGAAACCGACCAACAGGATCTTAAAAGAAAATTCGATTATCTAAAACTCATTTCTTCTTTCGCCCCATCGGTAGGCTTCGGCAAACGTTACGACCCTCAATTAACCAACACTTTAAAGCTTGACACGGACAGTATCAGTGGCTACGGTCCATCAGGGGACTACACTGGCGAGGGGGGACGCGAGTATGTGCATTATACTCAGACGCTGAAAGATGCTTTATACAGCCGTCTTTTAGAAGATAAAAATATTATTGAAAACTATCCCACAAATGAAAATGCCATACACAGTAGTGAAGGTGTTGACTATCAACTAGGCGATGGAATGTCGATGGATGCAATTACAATTGCCAGAGAAGGCCATCCAAGCATTGATGAAAAAGGATACTTGCAGGACTCGTACAACATTGGACCATACATGTAAGGCAAAATATCAAATATAACCATCATTTTAAGACTATTAGTACGACAAGCTTGAATTCACGTTACTTACTAGCTGGTTTTATTAAACTATTTGTGTAAGTTAGGGTAGTTGTATTTAACAGTATTCATCAACATATTTAATATACTCCGAGTCAACTATTCATACACAGATTTAATATACTCCGAGTCAACTATTCATCAACAGATTTAATAAACTCCGAGTCAACTATTCTTTTCAAATTTTTTATTTAAACAGTTCAACATGTCCACGTTTTTCTATTGCTGTTTGTTTTAACATAATGTTTACCATACTGTATAAATACAAATGTGTAAGGTTTGAATACATTTTATTGGTACCCCATAACAAAAAAGTTATATTAAAATACTTATTTTTAAAACACTTTAAAAAGTATAATTTATTTAGTTAGATATTTATCGATTGTGGGTCCACATTTCATATATATCACAATGCACTATATGATATAAATTATATATATATATAATATATACGGTTTGGCAGAAACCTTGATATTGTGTCTATGGTTTGCATTGTAGCTAGGCGCGCTCGCCATAGTCTGATCTGCACATTTATGTCTTGGTTATTCGCAAATAATTATCTCCATATATGTATGACAGTTATATCTAAAAAAATATTTGAGGCCTTTTTCCATCAATACAATTAGATGACACATATATATATAACATGTAGTTGGTTGAAAATAGCGTCAATCAGAGTTAAAACATCAGGTAATATGTATCTTAGGCATCACTCGTATTACTTTTGTATATATATCTTAGGCGACACTCGTTTTGCTTCTGAATATGAATCTTAAGCACCACTCCTATTACTTCTGAATATGTATCTTAGACGACACTAGTATTATTTCTGAATATGTATCTTATGCGACACTCGTATTACTTTTGAAAATGTATCTTTAACTACACTCGTACTACTTCTGACTTTTATCTTAGACGACACTCATACTACTTCTGACTATGTTTCTTAGACGACACTCGTATTACTTCTGAATTTGTATCTGAGACGACACTCATATTACTTCTGAATATGTATTTTGGACGACACTCGTAAAACTTCTGACTATGTATCTTAGACAGCACTTGTATTACCTCTAAATATGTATATTAGAAGATACTCGTACAACTTCCAATTATGTATCTTAGACGGCACTCGTATAACTTCTGTATTACTTCTGAATATGTATCTTATGCAACACCCAAATTACTTCTGAATATGTATCTTATGCAACACTCGTATTACTTCTAAATATGTATCTTAGGCGACATTTGTATTTCTTCGGAATATGTATCTTAGACAACAATCGTATTACTTCTGAAAATGTATTTAAAGCAAACCTCATATTTCTTCTGAATATATATCTTAGGCGACACTCCTATTACTTCTGACGATGTATCTTAGGTGACACTCGTATTACTTCTGAATTTGTACCTGAGATCACACTCGTATTACATCTGAATATGTATCTAAGGAGACACTCGTATTACATCTGAATTTGTATCTAAGGCGACACTCATATTATTATTGAATATGTATCTTAGGCGACACTCGTATTACTTCTGAACATGTATCTTAGGCGACGTTCGTATTTCTTCTGGATTTGTACCTGAGACGACACTCGTATTACTGCTGAACATGTATCTTAGGCGACACTCATATTACTATTGAATATGTATCTTAGGCGACACTCATAATACTATTGAATTTGTATCTTAGGCGACACTCGTATTATTACTTCTGAATTTGTACCTGAGATGACACTCATATTACTTCTGAAAATGTATCTTAGGCGACACTCATATTACTATTGAATATGTATCTTAGGCGACACTCGTATTACTTCTGAATTTGTATCTGAGACAACACTCGTATTACTTCTGAACATGTATCTTAGGCGACGTTCGTATTTCTTCTGAATTTGTATTTTAGACGACCATTGTATTACATCTGAACATCTGAACCATGTATCTTATGCGACACTCATATTACTATTGAATATGTATCTTAGGCGACACTCATATGACTATTGAATATGTATCTTAGGCGACACTCGTATTACTTCTGAATTTGTACCTGAGATGACACTCATATTACTTCTGAAAATGTATCTTAGGCGACACTCATATTACTATTGAATATGTATCTTAGGCGACACTCGTATTACTTCTGAATTTGTATCTGAGACAACACTTATATTACTTCTGAACATGTATCTTAGGCAACGTTCGTATTTCTTCTGAATTTGTATTTTAGACGACCATTGTATTACATCTGAACATCTGAACATGTATCTTATGCGACACTCATATTACTATTGAATATGTATCTTAGGCGACACTCATATAACTATTGAATATGTATCTTAAGCGACACTCGTATTATTACTTCTGAATTTGTATCTGAGACAACACTCGTATTACTTCTGAACATGTATCTTACGCGACACTCATATAACTATTGAATATGTATCTTAGGGGACGTTCGTATTTCTTCTGAATTTGTACCTGAGACGAAACTCCGATTACTTCTGAATATGTATTTTTAACGACACTCGTACTACTTCTGACTATGTATCTTAGGCGACACACGTATTACTTCTAAATATGTATCTTAGGCGACATTCGTATTACTTCTGAATATATATCTTAAACGACACTCGTTTTACGTCTGAATATGTATCTTATGCAACACTCGTTTTACTTCTGAAAATGTATCTTATGCAACACTCGTATTTCTTCTGTATTTGTTTTTCAGGCGACACTCGTATTTCTTCAGAATATGTATCCTAGGCGACACTCGTTTTGCTTCGGAATATGTATCTTAGGCGACACTCGTATAACTTAGGAATATGTATCTGAGACAATGCTCGTATTACTTCTGAATATGTATCTTAGGCGACACTCGTATTATTTCTGTTTATATATCTTAGGAATATGTATCTGAGACAACACTCGTATTACTTCTGAATATGTATTTAAAGCGAACCTCATATTACTTCTGAATATGTATTTTAGGCGACACTCGTATTTCTTCTGACGATGTAGTTTAGGTGACACTCGAATTACTTCTAAATTTGTACCTGAGATGACACTCGTATTACTTCTGAAAATGTATCTGAGGCGACATTCATATTACTATTTAATATGTATCTTAAGCGACACTCGTATTACTTCTGAATTTGTACCTGAGATGACACTCATATTACTTCTGAAAATGTATCTTAGGCGACACTCATATTACTATTGAATATGTATCTTAGGCAACACTCGTATTACTTCTGAATTTGTATCTGAGACAACACTCGTATTACTTCTGAACATGTATCTTAGGCGACGTTCGTATTTCTTCTGAATTTGTACTTTAGACGACCGTTGTATTACATCTGAACATCTGAACATGTATCTTATGCGACACTCGTATTACTTCTGAATTTGTACCTGAGACGACACTTACATTACTTCTGAACATGTATCTTAGGCGACGTTCGTATTTCTTCTGAATTTGTACCTGAGACGACAATCGTATTACTTCTGAACATGTACCTGAGACGATACTCGTATTGCTTCTGAAGATGTATCTAAGGCGACGTTCGTATGTCTTCTGAATTTGTACCCGAGACGGCACTCGTACTACTTCTGAACATGTAACTTAGGCGACACTCGTATTACTTCTGAATATGTTTTTAGGCGACACTCCCATTACTGCTGAATATGTGTCTTAGGCGTCACTCGTATTACTTCCGAATTTGTACCTGAGACGGCACTTGTATTACTTCTGAATATGAATCTTAGACGACACTCATATTACTTCTGAATATGTATCTTAGGCGACACTCCTATTACTTCTGAATATGTATCTTAGACGACACTCTTATTACTTCTGAATATGTATTTTTCACGACACTCGTACTACTTCTGACTATGTATCTTACACGACATTCGTTATACTTCTGACTGTGTATCTTAGGCGACGTTCGTATTTCTTCTGAATTTGTACCTGAGACGGCACTCGTATTACTTCTGAATATGTATCTTAGGCAACACTCTTATTGCTTCTGAATATGTATCTTAGACGACACTCTTATTACTTCTGAATATGTATTTTTAACGACACTCGTACAACTTTTGACTATGTATCTTAGACGACATTTATACTACTTCTGACTATGTATCTTAGGCGACACTCGTATTACTTCTGAATTTGTACCTGAGACGACACTCATGTTACTTCTGAATATGTTTCTTACACGACACTCGTATTACTTCTGAATTTGTATCTTAGACGGCATTCGTATTACCTCTAAATATGTATCTTAGATAACACTCGTAAAACTTCCAAATATGTATCTAAGACGGCACTCGTAATTACTTCTGTATTACCTCTGAATATGTATCTTAGGCGTCACTCATATTACTTCTGAATATGTATCTTAGGCGACACTCATATTACTTCTGAATATGTATCTTAGGCAAAACTCGTATTACTTCTGGATAAGTATCTCAGGCGACACTCGTAATACTTAGGAATATGTACCTTAAACAACACTGATATTTCTTCTGAATATGTATCGTAGGCGATACTGGTATTATTTGTTGATATGTATCTTAGACAACACTGGTATTACTTCTGATTATGTATCTTAGGCGACACTCGTATTATTTCTGACTATGTATCTTATGCGACACTCGTATTACTTCTGAATTTGTTCCTGAGATGACACTCGTATAACTTCTGAATATATATCTAATGCGACACTCATATTACTGCTGAATATGTATGTTAGACGACACTAGTTTTACTTCTGAATTTGTATCTTAGGCGACACTCATATAACTTCCAACTATGTATCTTAGACGGCACTCGTATTACTTCTATATTACCTCTGAATATGTATCTTAGGCGACATTCGTATTACTTCTGAATATGTATCTTAGGTGACACTCATATTACTTCTGAATATGTATTTTAGGCGACACTCGTTTTGCTTCGGAATATGTATCTTAGGCGACACTCGTATTACTTCCGATTATTTATCTTAGACGACACTCGTATTACTTTTAGACGACACTTGTATTATTCTAAATATGTATCTTAGCCAACACTCGTATTACTTCTGAAAATGTATGTTAGACGACACTCGTATTACTTCTGAATATGTATCTTAGACGACACTCGTATTACGTCTGAATTTATATCTGAGATGGTACTCGTATTAAGCCTGAATATGTATCTTAGACGACACTCGTATTACTTCTGAATATGTATCTGAAGCGACACTCGTATTACTTCTGAATTTGTACCTGAGACGACACTCGTATTTCTTCTGAATATGTATCTTAGACGACACTCGTGTTACTTCTGAATTTGTATGTTAGACGACACTCGTATTACTTCTGAATATGTATCTTAGATGGCACCCGTTTTACTTCCGAATATGTATGTTAGGCGACGTTCTTATTTCTTCTGCATTTGTACCTGAGACCGCACTCGTATTACTTCTGAATATGTATCTAAGGTGACACTCATATTACTTCTGAATATGTATCTTAGGCGACACTCCTATCACTTTTGAATATTGTTACGTGCTCGTGTAACTTGTTTTGTACAAGGTTCGGTCTATGCCATTAGGTCAAAACTCAGACAGGATGTAAATAAAACTGACTCCGTGAATAAATAACTTAAAAGTATGGAACTTAAAAATATGTACTAACTAGGCAGGTTAAAGTATAAAAACAATGATCTAAGTGTTACTCTTTTATTTCCATGAGTAAATTAACAGATTGTAATATTTAAAACGATTTCAAAGTAGAAATGATCAATACAGATATATAATATTAGCTTTAAATTATATTGCGTCCAGTTGTCTCATACAATAAATCAATAAATTATCAACTTTGAATATTACTTAAATTATTGTTACTTTAAAAATATTTAAAGTATCAAAATTACTGCTTAAAAGGTGTAATATATAACTTCATTTGAAAATGATTACTTAGTTACTTTCTTAATTAAATAAATAAATAGATAGATAGATAGATAGATAGATAGATAGATAGATAGATAGATAGATAGATAGATAGATAGATAGATAGATAGATAGATAGATAGATAGATAGATAGATAGATAGATAGATAGATAGATAGATAGATAGATAGATAGATAGATAGATAGATAGATAGATAGATAGATAGATAGATAGATAGATAGATAGATAGATAGATAGATAAATAAATAAATAATGAACCCTGCTGTATTTATAAATAAAACAAAAAAATGCAATGAGTACCTAAGAAAGTGAAAATCGGAGTCCTCTACTAAAGGTGTGCACTCCTTATATACGCACACTGAAACTATTGGTGCGGCGCACCAATAACTATGTGCACTAGAGAGAGCACCAACTATACCGTGCACTTTAACGTTAAAAAGCACACCATTTACATTGTGCGCTCAAACCGCGCGTAACTGATCGATTAAATTTCAAGATTAAAACACTAAATTGAATTAAGTATTATCAAAATGTACTACAAGTCAATAAACAAATAACTATTCAATATGATTCTTACATTTAAATAACAATCTTCACTGCTATAAACTTTAACTTTTAATAAATATTAAAGGATTCTGAAGTTCTAAAGTTTACTATGCTTGCTAGTCGCTATGACAACAATTCCCATCATGCAATACTGTCAACATCTAAAATGGCGGATAAAAGCATGGTCAAACATTAACAAAGAAGTGTTTACGGATAACACATTTTATCCAGCCATGAAACTAGGTAAACAATGACGCTGTTGAAAGATACAATATTGGGTAAATAATTACTTGACATGAAATGTAAAACAAAACAAAACATTTAAAATAGCGTTACAAGTTAATGCTTTAAATAGAAGTCCGATAAATTACAGACTGTCAATATACGGAGCATTACAATATGTATCTTAGGCGACACTCGTATTACTTATGAATATATATCTTAGGCGACGTTCGTATTTTTCTGAATTTGTACATAAGACGGCACTCGTATTACTTCTGAATATGTATCTTACGCTACACTCCTATTACTCAGGGCTAGAATTTAACTATTTTGTGCACTGGCAATTTTGGCCAGTGCCTAGAATTCAACTGGCCAAATTTGAAACCAACTAGCCAAACCAATTTTCGCAGAAACTTGTTGTCCTAAATGTCTAAACAAACCCAAAATTAATTGTTTCAAAGCCTGTGTGTTATTTAATATTGTATTAGCTTTTTTTTTATTTATAGACCATTTATATGGTATCAAGGTTATAATATATGTTAAGGTACAATTCAAAGCAGTACTTTCCAAAACAAAATATTTTAAAAAATAAAACTGTCTTTGTTATCTATTATACTACCATAAATAAATGCATACAATGATATATAACACTTTTAACTAAACCAAAATATGAATCATGGATTCAACAATAACAAGTGTACAGAAACTGAGATTGAGACATACCCACATTTCTATTTATAGAATTAATATAGCCAATGGCATTTCGTTTTAAAATAAGATCTAGATCTAGCCAAGGACGATTGTTTAACATGTGTAAATGTTCTGATATCATAGTAATATAGTTTGATTATTATGGATGATCTGTCGATCAGGTGGTTTCTACAATTGACACACCATTTTAGTCATTGTCAAGTTTAACAGCTGACAAATATATGAACAATAAAGTTGACGGGTTTCAACTTTACTTTTATTTTATAGAGTGAGTGCGCGGTCGATCAAACTAGACACAGTCTACTCATTATGTTGTTGACGGGTTTTTACTTTACCTCCTTTTTGCAGAATCAACTCGATATCAAAAACAATTGGACGCAGTCTACACATATAAATATTTAATACATGTCATTGACAATCGTGCTGCCAGGGGGAAATTTGGTCAAATTGACAAGAATCCGTTATTTTTACCAGGATAATACTTGTTTATTTTCAAAAAGCAATAAAATGAATACAATCAGTAATTTTCTCAACTTGAAATCCACTCGCAAAAAAATGCAAGCTTAAGTAATTTCAACTAGCATTTTCAAAATACAACTCGCATTTTGCGAGTGGCGAGTGCCTAAATTCGAGCCCTGATTACTTCTGAATATGTATCTTAGGCGACGTTCGTATTTTTCTGAATTTGTACCTCAGACGGCACTCGTATTACTTCTGAATATGTATCTTAGGCGACACTCCTATTACTTCTGAATATTTATCTTAGGCGACACTCCTATTACTTCTGAATATGTATCTTAGACGACATTCATATAACTTCTGGATATGTTTTTTTAACGACACTCGTGCTACTTCTGACTATGTATCTTAGACGACATTCGTATTACTTCTGACTATGTATCTTAGGTGACACTCGTATTACTTCTGAATATGTTTCTTAGACTACACTCGTATTACTTCTGTATTACCTCTGAATATGTTTCTTAGGCGACACTCGTATTACTTCTGAATATGTATCTTAGGCGAAACTCATATTACTTCTGAATATGTATCTTAGGCGACACTCGTTTTGCTTCGGAATATGTATCTTAGGCGACACTCGTATTACTAAGGAATATGTATCTGAGACAACACTCTTATTACTTCTGATATATGTATCTTATGCGACACTCGTATTACTTCTGAATTTGCACCTGAGATGACACTCGTATTACTTCTGAATATGTATCTTAGGCGACACTCGTATTACTTCTGAATATGTATCTTAGACGGTACTCGTATTACCTCTGAATATGTATCTTAGGCGGCACTCGTATTACTTCCGAATATGTATCTTAGATGACACTCGTATTACTTTTGTATTACATCTGTATATGTATCTTACACAACACTTCTATTACTTCTGTATTACCTCTGAATATATATGTTAGACGGCACTCGTATTACTTCTGTATTACCTCTGAATATGTAACTAAGGCGACACTCGTATTACTTCCGAATATGTATTTTAGGCGACACTCGTATTACTTCTGAATATGTATCCCAGGCGACACTCGTATTACTTCTACATATATATCTTAGACGACATTCGTACTACTTCTGAATATGTATCTCTGAATAAGTATCTTAGGCGACACTCGTATTACTTCTGAATATATATCTTAGGCAACACTCGTATTACTTCTGAATATGTTTCTTAGGCGACACTCGTAATACTTCTGAATTTGTACCTGAGACAACTTTCGTATTACTTCTGAATATGTATGTTAGGCGACACTCTTATTACTTCTGAATATGTATCTTAGACGACACTCGTATAACTTCTGAATATGTATCTTAGGCAACACTCGTGTTACTTCTGAATATTTTATAATTATTACTTGTAAATCTTATTCGAAATCAACGTAAAAAATCAAAAATCTATTACCGATTTATTGATTGGTAACCAAAGTAAATAATTGTCAGGTATAGTAATTACAAAGATGATGTATATATATATGTATTCATTAATGTCCTCTTGGCTTCAAAAGGTCTTTAGGTTATCTGAAAAAGTTATATTATAGTTTTACAATCGAACAAAATAAGTGCTGTTTTTCTGTTGGTGTTTTATCAGGGTAATACATATATATCAATGTACTTCCTTTATTTTGTTGTTTATCATATATTATATTCCATGAGTAGATATGATGCAACAATGGACATAATGAAGAAACAATACAGATACTTGAAAAACAAAGGCATTCGTGGTAAATGGTGAGTAAATAGATTGATGAAGCATAACAAAAATGGGACACACACACACACACACACACACACACACACACACACACACACACACACACACACACACACATACTAGTAATTGTAGACCTATTTCTATATTGTCAACATTATCAAAGATATTTGAAAGACATATATGTAACCAGTTACATACATATTTTGAACAAACTGACGTCTTACATACAACTCAATCTGGATTCTGTTAAACACTCTTACCAAACTGCCCTAACAATTTTAACTGACAAATGGATGAAGAATATTGATTCTGGGAAACTTGTAGGAAGTGTGCTTTTGGATTACGTAAGGCATTTGATTTAGGAGACAATGATATTATTTTACATAAATTGATGTTGTTGAATGGTGTTAAGCGTCGCTTTCAATAAATTTTCAGTCATATCGTGACGGTGTCTACTTGAGACAGTATTCTGAGCGCTGTCACACTGGAGTATCATGCCGCAGACACATGGCATGATACCCCACCCAGTCACATTATACTGACATCGGGCCGACCAGACCTCGAGCTCTCCTCTACATGCTGAACGTCAAGTGAGGAAGCTTCTAGTACCATTTTTAAAGTCTTTGGTATGACCCGACCGGGGATCGAACCCACGACCTTCCGCATGCGAGGCGGACGCTCTACCACTAGACCACGCCGAGGTCTACATAAATTGAAACTCTATCATTTTACTGAATTACAGTACAGTGGTTTCGGTCCTATCTAAAGAACAGATGTTATAGTGTTAAATTGGGCACCATTTCTTCTGGTCGTTTACATATTAAAGCAGGTGTCCCACAAGGTTGAATTCTAGGTCCTCTGCTTTTCTTGATTTATGTTAATGATCTTCCGATGTTAGTTGATGATTCAAGTGTTGACATGTACGCCGATGATTCTGCTATTCATGTTAGTGATTGTCACTTGTGGCAAATTGAAACAAAATTACAAAATGATGTTATTAAATTGAGAGTTGGTGTAAAAATAATAATATGGCTTTAAACCCTGACAAAACTACATGTATGATTATAGGAACATGTAACAAAATTTAACATTCTTGAAAATTATGTATTACAGTCAACAATTAACAAATCAAAAATGTAAGATGTCAAAGCCAACTTGGCTTTTTAATATTGATGAAACATTAAGGGAAACACACAAGTCAGTATGTGATGAACTAAATTCAGAATTATATCTATTGAGATGTATATCTAAATACTTAAATCTTGAAATAAAAATTATATTCTATACTGAATGCGTATATTCAGCCTTCATTAAACTATCCAATATTGATCGATTTTGAATGCGATTTAAAACATTTTATTGGATGAAATATTTCTTCTAACCTTTACCAATTTGAAGTTTCGGTATTTTGAAACAATTCTTGTAAATATCAATACATAACTAAAAGTAACACAAGATGAATAAGCATTATTGTACATCCGTAAAACGTAGACTTTCCGTAGTGCATGTGAATCTTACGTGACCCCAGTACACTTTTTAATACTAAAAGGATATTTAAAATACAGAAGATAGCTGATAGACTCATATTGGATGCGCCATATAAAACACCTTCTTTTAAAGAACTTAGATGGTTATCATTTCTGACACAATAAAATATCATATTGGCATTTTTGTATTTAAAGCAATTAATTATTTAATACCTACATATATATGTAACCTAATTAAAATACCCATTAACACTCGCTACAATCTACGCTCAATTTCAAATTAGGATCCAAAGGCTAAAACTAAACTTCTTAAACGTGCATTTTCTTATTCTGTTATGGAAGTCTGGTACAATATACCTTCAACAATCAGAACACTGAATAAAGTAGCTACTTTTAAATATGCGTACAAAGAATTTCTGATTACTAAAACATCTTTCGCATGAAAACAAAATATTGCACTTTGTCATTGTTAACATTGTGTAGAAGTTCGCAGGTATCTGCTCCAAATATTGTTTTATGTAAAACATTGTTATCTTGATATTATTGATTTTGAATGTGTTATTCAGAGGGCTTCATTGGAAATAAGACTTATATTGTATATAAAACTTAATGAGTTTACCCTCTCTAAATAAATACATTATTATTAATTATTATTATTATAGGGGTCCTCTGTGACCGAGTGGTCTTAGGCGCCGTCTCAAGATCACTTACCTCTCGTCGCTTAGGTCGTAGGTTCGAGTCTCCCTCGCTCAAACTTTATGTGAGAAAGTTTTCACTTACATGCGGAAGGACGGTGGTTCTATTCAATCTGACGCAGTCTGAGGTCTTTCTCCACCAGTAAAACTGATTATGCCATATATAACCTGAAATGTGTTGAAAATGGCGTTAAACCCCATTCAAAAAAGTATTATCATTCTCATTATTAATATTATTATTATTATATTTGTTATTTTATTTTCTTGACAGCGCTCTGTACTTCAAATGTATCCATTTATCAGATGTAAATGAGTGTATTAAAACAGATGTGTAATTTATCAGATAAAAAAAGTTGTGTGATTTCATATATATATATATATATATATATATATATATATATATATATATATAAGATTATTTTTATTCCTTATCCGATAAAAAAACCCAGTTGTACTCATTAATTAACAGTTAATCGTTCCCGATGTAATATATTTATAAAGACCACAATTACGCAAACGACTTCGAATACATCATATACATGCATGATTGTATTAATTCTGTTTCAAAGAGACGTATGGCACGTTTATTCTGATAGTTGTATTAATATGTAATTTTTATATGAAACTGACGCGAAAAAATCTCGAAAACTGCTGTCATTTGTTGATATCTTATGTTTTATCACGAATCAAATGATACCGTCCAGTTACAGACACCACTAAATGTATGACTAACAAAGATCGTATAGATCTGCTGAAGCCGCGTCCAGTTACAGACACTACTCTGTGTGTTTGACTCACCAAGGACGTATATAAACGTGTAGATCTGCTGAAGCTGCGTCCAGTTACAGACACTTCTCAATGAGTGCAACTAACCAAGGACGTATATAAACGTGTAGATCTGCTGAAGCTGCGTCCAGTTACAGACACTACTCAATGTGTGCGACTAGCCAAGGACGTATATAAACGTGTAGATCTGCTGAAGCTGCGTCCAGTTACAGACACTACTCAATGAGTGCGACTAACCAAGGACGTATATAAATGTGTAGATCTGCTGAAGCTGCGTCCAGTAAAAGACATTAGTCAATGTGTATGACTAATCAAGGACGTATTTGAACGTATAGATCTGCTGAAGCTGCGTCCAGTTATAGAAACTACTCAATGTGTGTGACTAACAAAGGACATATTTAAACGTGTAGATCTGCTGAAGCTGCGTCCAGTTACAGACACTACTCAATGTGTGTGACTAACCAAGGACGTATATAAACATGTAGATATGCTGTAGCCGCGTCCAGTTACAGACATTACTCAATGTGTGTGACTAACCAAGGACGTATATAAACGTGTATATCTGCTGAAGCCGCGTCCAGTTACAGACATTAGTCAATGTGTATGACTAACCAAGGACGTATTTAAACGTGTAGATCTGCTGAAGCTGCGTCCAGTTATAGAAACTACTCAATGTGTGTGACTAACCAAGGACATATCTAAACGAGTAGATCTGCTGAAACTGCGTCCAGTTATAGACACTACTCAATGTGTGTGACTAACCAAGGACATCTCTAAACGTGTAGATGTGCTGAAGCTGCGTCCAGTTATAGACACTACTCAATGTGTGTGACTAACCAAGGACGTATTTAAACGTGTAGTTATGCTGAAACCGCGTCCATTTACAGACACTACTCAATGTGTGTGACTAACCAAGGACGTATATAAACGTGTAGATCTGCTGAAGCCGCGTCCAGTTACAAACACTTCTCAATGAGTGTGACTAACCAAGGACGTATATAAACGTGTAGATCTGCTGAAACCGCGTCCATTTACAGACACTACGCAATGTGTGTGACTAATCAAGGACGTATTTAAACGTGTAGATATGCTGAAGCCGCGTCCAGTTACAGACATTAGTCAATGTGTATGACTAACCAAAGACGTATTTAAACGTGTAGTTATGCTGAAACCGCGTCCAGTTACAGACATTAGTCAATGTGTGTGACTAACCAAGGACGTATTTAAACGTGTAGATCTGCTGAAGCCGCGTCCAGTTATAGACACTACTCAATGTGTGTGACTACCCAAGTACGTATATAAACGTATAGATCTGCTGAAACCGCGTCCATTTACAGACACTACGCAATGTGTGTGACTAATCAAGGACGTATTTAAACGTGTAGATATGCTGAAGCCGTGTCCAGTTACAGACATTAGTCAATGTGTATGACTAACCAAAGACGTATTTAAACGTGTAGTTATGCTGAAACCGCGTCCAGTTACAGACATTAGTCAATGTGTGTGACTAACCAAGGACGTATATAAACGTGTAGATCTGCTGAAGCCGCGTCCTAGTTACAAACACTTCTCAATGAGTGTGACTAACCAAGGACGTATATAAACGTGTAGATCTGCTGAAACCGCGTCCATTTACAGACACTACGCAATGTGTGTGACTAATCAAAGACGTATTTAAACGTGTAGATATGCTGAAGCCGCGTCCAGTTACAGACATAAGTCAATGTGTATGACTAACCAAAGACGTATTTAAACGTGTAATTATGCTGAAACCGCGTCCAGTTACAGACATTAGTCAATGTGTGTGACTAACCAAGGACGTATATAAACGTGTAGATCTGCTGAAGCCGCGTCCAGTTACAGACACTAATTAATGTGTTTGACTAACCAAGGACTTTTATAAACCTGTAGATCTGCTGAAGCTGCGTCAAGTTACACACACTACTCAATAAGTGCGACTAACTAAGGACGTATATAAACGTGTAGATCTGCTGAAGCTGCGTCCAGTTATAGACTTTAGACAATGTGTATGACTAACCAAGGACGTATTTAAAAGTGTAGATCTGCTGAAGCTGCGTCCAGTTATAGACATTAGGCAATGTGTATGACTAACCAAGGACGTATTTAAAGGTGTAGATCTGCTGAAGCTGCGTCCAGTTACAGACACTACTCAATGTGTGTGACTAACCAAGGATATATCTAATCGTGTAGATCTGCTGAAGCCGCGTCCATTTATAGACATCACTCAATGTGTGTGACTAACCAAGGACGTGTATAAACGTGTAGATCTGCTGAAGCTGCGTCGAGTTACAGACACTACTCAATGTGTGTGACTAACCAAGGACGTGTATAAACGTGTAGATCTGCTGAAGCTGCGTCCAGTTATAGACACTACTCAATGTGTGTGACTACCCAAGGACATCTCTAAACGTGTAGATCTGCTGAAGCTGCGTCCAGTTATAGACACTACTCAATGTGTGTGACTAACCAAGGACGTATTTAAACGTGTAGTTATGCTGAAACCGCGTCCATTTACAGACACTACTCAATGTGTGTGACTAACCAAGGACGTATCTAATCGTGTAGATCTGCTGAAGCCGCGTCCAGTTACAGACATCACTCAATGTGTGTGACTAACCAAGGACGTATATAAACGTGTAGATCTGCTGAAGCTGCGTCCAGTTACAGACACTACTCAATGTGGGTGACTAACCAAGGATATATCTAATCGTGTAGATCTGCTGAAGCCGCATCCATTTATAGACATCACTCAATGTGTGTGACTAACCAAGGACGTATATAAACGTGTAGATCTGCTGAAGCCGCGTCCAGTTACAGACACTACTCAATGAGTGCGACTAGCCAAGGCCGTATATCAACGTGTAGATCTGCTGAAACCGCGTCCAGTTACAGACTTTAGGCAATGTGTATGACTAACCAAGGACGTATCTAAACGTATAGATCTGCTGAAACTGCGTCCAGTTATAGACATTACTCAATGTGTGTGACAAACCAAGGACGTATTTAAACGTGTAGATCTGCTGAAGCCGTATCCAGTTACAGACACTACTCAATGTGTGTGACTTACTAAGGACATATTTAAACGTGTAGATCTGCTAAAGCTGCGTCCATTTACAGACACTACTCAATGTGTGTGACTAACCAAGGACGTATTTAAACGTGTAGCTCTGCTGAAACAGCGTCCAGTTACAGACATTAGTCAATGTGTATGACTAACCAAGGACGTATTTAAACGGGTAGATCTGCTGGAGCTGCGTCCAGTTATAGACACTACTCAATGTGTGTGACTAACCAAGGACATATCTAAACGTGTAGATCTGCTGAAGCCGCGTCCAGTTACAGACACTATTCAATGTGTGTGACTAACCAAGGACGTATTTAAACGTGTAGATCTGCTGAAGCCGTGTATTATTACAGACATTAGTCAATATGTATGACTAACCAAGGACGTATTTAAACGTGTAGATGTGCTGAAGCTGCGTCAAGTTACTCAATGTGTGTGAGTAACCAAGGACGTATTTAAACGTGTAGATGTGCTACGGCTGCGTCCAGTTACTCAGTGTGTGTGAGTAACTAAGGACATATCTAAACGTGTAGATCTGCTGAAGCTGCGTCCAGTAATAGACACTACTCAATGTGTGTGACTAACCAAGGATATATTTAAACGTGTACACCTGCTGAAGCTGCGTCCAGTTACAGACACTACGCAATGTGTGTGACTTCCCAAGTACGTATTTAAACGTGTAGATCTGCTGAAGTTGCGTCCAGTTACAGACACTACTCAATGTGTGACTAACCAAGGAAGTATATAAACGTGTAGTTCTGCTGAAGCCGCGTCCAGTTACAGACACTACTCAATGTGAGTGACTAACCAAGGACGTATATAAACGTGTAGATCTGCTGAAGCCGCGTCCAGTTAATGTGTGACTAGCCAAGGACGTATATAAACGTGTAGATCTGCTGAAGCCGCGTCCAGTTACAGACACTACTTAATGTGTTTGACTAACCAAGGACTTTTATAAACCTGTAGATCTGCTGAAGCTGCGTCAAGTTACACACACTACTCAATTAGTGCGACTAACCAAGGACGTATATAAACGTGTAGATCTGCTGAAGCCGCGTCCAGTTACAGACATTAGTCAATGTGTATGACTAACCAAGGACGTATTTAAACATGTAGATCTGCTGAAGCAGCGTCCAGTTATAGACATTAGGCAATGTGTATGACTAACCGAGGACGTATTTAAAGGTGTAGATCTGCTGAAGCTGCGTCCAGTTACAGACACTACTCAATGTGTGTGACTAACCAATGACATATCTAATCGTGTAGATCTGCTGAAGCCGCGTCCATTTATAGACATCACTCAATGTGTGTGACTTACCAAGGACGTGTATAAACGTGTAGATCTGCTGAAGCCGCGTCCAGTTACAGACATTAGTCAATGTGTATGACTAACCAAGGACGTATTTAAACGTGTAGATCTGCTGAAGCCGTATCCAGTTACAGACACTACTCAATGTGTGTGACTAACCAAGGACATATTTAAACGTGTAGATCTGCTAAAGCTGCGTCCATTTACAGACACTACTCAATGTGTGTGACTAACCAACGACGTATTCAAACGTGTAGTTCTGCTGAAACAGTGTCCAGTTACAGACATTAGTCAATGTGTATGACTAACCAAGGACATATTTAAACGTGTAGATCTGCTGGAGCTGCGTCCAGTTATAGACACTACTCAATGTGTGTGACTAACCAAGGACATATCTAAACGTGTAGATCTGCTGAAGCCGCGTCCAGTTACAGACACTACTCCATGTGTGTGACTAACCAATGACGTATTTTAACGTGTATATCTGCTGAAGCCTGCATCCAGTTACAGACACTACTCAATGTGTAGTGACTTACCAAGGACGTATTTAAACGTGTACATCTGCTGAAGCTGCGTCCAGTTATAGACACTACTCAATGTGTGTGACAAACCAAGGACATATCTAAACGTGTAGATCTGCTAAAGCCGCGTCCAGTTATAGACACTACTCAATGTGTGTGACAAACCAAGGACATATCTAAACGTGTAGATCTGCTAAAGCCGCGTCCAGTTATAGACACTACTCAATGTGTGTGACTACCCAAGTACGTATTTAAACGTGTAGATCTGCTGAAGCCGCGTCCAGTTACAGACACTACTCAATGTATGTGACTAACCAAGGACTTATTTAGACGTGTAGATCTGCTTATGTCACGTCCAGTTACAGACACTACTCCATGTGTGTGACTAACCAAGGACGTATATAAACGTGTAGATCTGCTGAAGCCGCATCCAGTTACTGACACTACTCAATGTGTGTGACTAACCAAGGACGTATTTAAACGTGTAGATCTGCTGAAGCCGCATCCAGTTACTGACACTACTCAATGTGTGTGACTTACCAAGGACGTATTTAAACGTGTAGATCTGCTGAAGCCGCGTCCAGTTACAGACACTTCTCAATGAGTGTGACTGACCAAGGACGTATTTAAACGTGTAGATCTGCTGAAGCAGCGTCCAGTTACAGACACTACTCCATGTGTGTGACTGACCAATGACGTATTTAAACGTCTAGATCTGCTGAAGCTGCGTCCAGTTACAAACATTGCTCAATGTGTGTGACTAACCAAGGCAGAATTTAAACGTGTAGATCTGCTGGAGCTGCGACCAGTTACAGACACTTCTCAATGTATGCCAAACCAATGACGTATTTAAACGTCTAGATCTGCTGAAGCTGCGTCCAGTTACAGACACCACTCAATATGTATGACTAACCATGACTGTATTTAAATGTGTAGATCTGCTGAAGCTGCGTCCAGTTACAGACACTACTCAATGTTGGCTACTAACTAATGACGCATTTTAAGAATGGTACAAAACATTCGTCTCCTGTCTAATTGTCGATAAAATGTCATGATAATGATTAATTATATGTGAAATTAATCATTCAGATTTTAACGCTGGCTAAGGGAATATTAGCAAACAAAATGAACAGTTTTCGTACATTTTGCATGTATAAAGAACAAAACCCTGATACACGTTTGAGCAAAATATATTAAATACCAATATATTATTTAAATTAAATTAGTTATTTTCAATTTAAAATAATTCAATTAAGTTCGATGGCGAATTATTCTCGGAATTTATATGAACGCTATAAAGTACGTTTCCGAGATAAAACCAGTGCTGGGGCTGTTTCGAGAGGTGATTAGGTTGATATTTGGCACAAGTAGCCATCCCTAATTTCATTGCTACAGCATTCGGCGTTGTAACATTTACAGGCATGAGTAAAGTAGACTTGTTTCTATGCAAGTTGTATTTGTTTCTGTGTTATCAGTGTTGTAAACACCTGACACGCACATTTATGATTCTTGAACATGCTATTAAATTATTCCACTTATTGTTCAAGTAACGTTTTATTTGTTTTATGCTCTTTTATAAATGAATTGTCGAATAGTGTGGCTTAGAATAACTACATTTGTTTAAATATTTAAACAAATTGCGTATAATCATAGGACATAAACGTCGAATATGAATCTATAATATTCGATTATATTTTTCAGATGGAAGAGGCAAGTAGACAATTTGGACATGTGACATTGGAAAACACATCAAATAACAACACGGGAAACTGAATATTTGTAAAGAGTTATCCAAATTGTTGCAAAACAGACTATTAAGATATATGAAAGAAATGGGGAAATCGTTGTTATAATAAGTGTTATTGTAAATCACATGAACGTTTGCAAACTGAAAACAAGTTATTTATATCAATGTTCAAAGTTTTTAATTCTACTTAAATATTCATTACGGATGAAATATCAAATAATTTGAAATAAATGCCATCTATATAACGTGTAAAGTATATTATTACATCAATCAGATATGCTTGAAAACTGAGTTGACCCAAAGTATTCCATTAATGAAACGTTTGTTTTTCTATATGTTGCGTTAATTGCTTTTTCTTTTTTTAAGATTTTTTTCAATGGATGTCAAAACTTTACAAGTACTGATTCAATTTTAAATCAACTAAATGCAACAATGCAGTTGTTCATATCGCCTGATCTCTCATATCAACTTAGATGGCGACGGTCGGTGTCACGTACACTGATAATCTATGATATTAATCAATGATGATATCAGAATTTTAAAATAAAAAAAAGCTCATGTGTGTTACCTATTGCCGGCAACGTCCGAGACTGGCTCTCGGCTTTTCCCGTAATGTGTAATATACATATTTTGTATCTAATTCCAATATACCTGATACCCAGATGCTCTTGTATAGATAAATACCCGAACACACACACACACACGCACGCACGCATGCACGCACGCACGCACGCACGCACACACGCACACACACATTCAAATATTCCCGCGTACACATACCTCGTGTGCACTGATATACAAACACCTTTATTTTTGCTTTTCCTGCATTTTTTTGACAAGCCGATTTCGGACTATGGTTAATAAATCCCCGGAGGTTCCGAGGATGGCATTAATGAAGTGTATCTATGACTTTGACGATCTGAACTATTGCATCGATTCTTAATAAAACAAAATAATAACAAACCCAACACGATCAGAAGCAGTTTACGGATTATTTTACTCTGACTACCTCAACCCTTCAAAACTGTTTGATATTTTCCTTTATTGGTCTTGCAAGGGATAGTTTTATTAGATGCCAGTGACATCAATCCGTAAACAACACGAACACACAAAAAATAAACATGCACCCACAACTCGTCATAACTCGCGATATATATATAAAGCGTAGACAATAAGAGTTAACATTTAATATAAGACCTAACAGGGTACACTGAACAGTTAAGACTGGCTCTTTGTTTTATATTTAATAAATTGAGGCTTTGCCGTTATTATTCTCTTTCCAAAAAGAAAAGTGTTGAGAGCATTATATTTTCTATGACTTATAACGGTATGTATAAAGAATGTACGTTTAGTAGTTCTCTACAAAATGTATTAAGTTTGTCTTCATATGATGTTCTCTATACAAATACTATACTGATACCCACATTTAATATATTTTCATGTTTACTTAATTTTTATACTTTTTAAAAGAAAAATCATATTGCATTGATGTACGCGCATTGATGTCCAAAGCA
Organism: Panopea generosa; assembly: GCA_029582155.1. Taxonomy (NCBI): domain Eukaryota; kingdom Metazoa; phylum Mollusca; class Bivalvia; order Adapedonta; family Hiatellidae; genus Panopea; species Panopea generosa. Next base: position 35,913,767 of record CM055911.1, on the reverse strand, counting down.
AAAAGAACGTTACATCAGCTAGTTTGAATTTTCTCTAAACACCTTATAATACCTCGACAAAAAGGAAAATTTTCTGGTGGTATTTTCACCATTTCAAAAATTGTCTAAAACATTTTTACCTATTATATCATGCTTGTATGTACTCATTGACCACGTATTGCCAAAAGGATGTCAATTTAAACATGCCAAAATAATATATTAAAAATGGGTTTCTTAACTTGGGTCACGCGCCTAAATTAGACTAAAATGGATTTCCATTTAAAATTGCAACATATTTTGTGACGTATTAAAGGCGTCACGTGATTCGTTTTGATTTCAATTTAATCCGTCAAACAGGTTTACACATTGTTAAATGTGTTCCATCTTAGAAAAAGTTCGAAGGACGATATGAAGGTCATCAAGCAGTATTTGAATGCTGGCTATTTTTAGAATCGGGATTTTGTTTTAAGTTCTCCGTTTCGATTGTTGGGACTTATGCTGAACTTAAAATGGACAAAAGTGTATCCGTTATTATACATAATTAAATCTTGACATAAAATAACTGGTTATAATACCATTGCTAAACCCAAACAGAAATTAAACTTTCTAAAATTATTGATATTCGGAAGATCCGCCACTACTTTCTTTGTCTCTTCTAAATAAGGCGTGTCGTCATAAGCTTACCCACGCAGCCATTTCCATTCTACCATCCAAATACACCTAGTATTCGGGTTTAAATATCGTAGAAGAGAGTTGACATTGGAAAATAGTCACAAGCTAACCATGTACCTTGGCATACTGCGTATATTTCTTACCTTTCAAACGGAACGATTTTTCAAAATGTTGCAGGAGTAACAAACCAAAAAAGAATGTTGGCACCATCTGCCCATGCACATACAGTTCCTCCGTTTCGTAAAACCGATTATAATTGGTATCAAAGCGGTATTCGAAATAAGACGACTTATATCCAATTAAACACAAACTGCAAAATACGATTTTTGGAATTAATGTTTAACGTGTCATGTTCTTTTTATTATATTTAAGAAAAATGAACACGTGTCTTCAGAAGGTTATGACAAAAATAAGGCACATTAATCGATAGAAAGGACAAGCACTCAGTGGTGATCACAATGTATTGAGCACCAAAAACTCGACCTTTTGTTAAGCAATCGATAAGATGTCTTTGTTGGCTTATATTCTCGCATATTCCCTGGATCAGAACATATGTTTTATACGGGGTCCCTGTTCTCTGGATCCCTTAAAGTGATGCATATTGTTCCCCAGATCTCCAAAAGTATTTGTAAAAGTTCCCCAAAAGAATTTTGTCCATGTTCCCCAGATCTCTTAAAGTATTTCAACTGTGTTCTAGATCTCCAAAAGTTTTAAACATAGTTCCCTGAAAGTACCAAATAGTGTTCCCTTAAGTAAAACATCTACTATAGCTTTCTCTATTATTATTTACACATCATCATAATAAGCACAATCCATGTCTTCTTTTCCTTGCTTGTCCTTTCTGCAGGCATATCAGGCTCACTCTCTTCATCTCTTGTCTCTGTATGTCCAACTTCTTGACAAGGGCTGTTTGAATATGTATGTTATCTTCATCATTATTTTCGATGAAGTCGTGCTTGGCTTCACTAGAGTGGAAACATAGATAATCTTCAGGTGAAATGCCCAAATTTGACCTCGGGAACACGATTTCTACAACCATTTCAGAAGACCCCAATAGTAACAATGCTTCATTTAAAATATCTATAGTCTATGGCTTGAACTTTCAGAGAAAAGGTGTTTTTTAAGTTTGCTTAAAATGTGCTTGTAAGCCCTGTGGCAGGGAGCATTTGTGGTTCAATCACGCTTGTTCAAGAACTTGTCCGAAATTTTGTGGTTATACAAATGCTGTGCGAGTTTGGTTAAGATTTTTTGAAAAATATGGGGGGATGCTATCGCTTCTACAAGAAAATTATTAACGGACGACGGACAATTTACCACGACATAAGCCCTGCTGGCCTTTGGCAAGTAGAGCCAAAGAAAATATCGAGGGAAGGACAGAAGAGACAAAAAATATTTGAACAGCTGAACTGTTAATTTACAAAAGGCAATACATAAACATAAATAATTGACTTTATTGTGTAAACACGATCTTATAAATAAAAACAAGTTAGATGTCTAGTGGGATTGAACACCTGATTGAAATCGAAGTATGTTGAAATGTTCATAAAAAATATATTTTTGATTGAACAAATACATAATCACAAATATATGTTGTTTGGTTCTGGAGGATGGGGGTTTCCGTGATTTAGAAAGCACCACGCTGTCTAGTGGTAGAGCACCGAACCCATGATCGGAGGGTCGTAGGTTCGGTCCTCCGCCACGACTACGCGTGTATTCTTGGGCAAGACACTTTTTCCACATATGCTTAGTAGAGGACTCCGAGCGTGGTTTGTCTTAGTTGTAGTTTGGTTTACACTTAATTGTTTTACTTCGATTGTGAAACAACTTCTTACAACTTAGCCAAATTGCGCTCGAAGTCTTCCTGGGTAGAACCAGGACAAAGCATATGCGGAAAAAGTGTCTTGCTCAAGGACACACCACACAGCCGTAGCTGAACTTGTTTCACAAACGAAGTAAAATAAATAAGTTCAAACTAAACTAAAAAAGCCAAATGTGCCACCTGAAATTTAGACAAGTGCCTCCAGTTGCCTATCTCTGTTTATATATCTCTGTTAAAATTGATCAAATAAGATACTTTTTCCTTTTTTTCTTTAAGGACAATATCCCTAGATCTCTAAAATTATGCCTGGATCTCTTAAAGTAATTACCAATGTAACCGAGATCTCTGAACATAAATGGCCATGTTCTCCAGATCTCCAAAAACCCTGGGAGGGCCTCAGTATTAACTTGGCCGTTTAATAATCTTGATGGAGGAATTTTACCAGAAATATATTTTGGAATATAAATAAAGTTTAAATAAGAATCCAGTTTACCTGGCGTGTAGTAATTCGTTTAAAACGTGATCATTAAAATTTAACAAACTATTCAGGATTTTATGTATGTCCGTCGGGTATTAAGATGCATTAACACACGCTGGGGTGCGGTAATAATATTCATAATCATTGAATGTGGTTTGACGCCCCTCTCAACACATCACAAATTATATATGGCATGTATGGTTTTGACTCGATCTCACGGAAAGTTGCCAATTGCAGTTTCAAGAATCGAATTTTGACAAATAATAATTTGCTAATTTGATAATAATACTGTCAGTGTCCTTCTTGTTTATACCATATCTCAGCAGTATAAATCCAAAATATTTTCAACTTAATTTTCGGGTGAAAGGAGTCATCGCTAGAAAATTTTATGCACACGTTTTAAAACGTACAAGTTCATTTTAACTTATAAAATTTGATCTTGTAGCATTTGTATCTTCTAATTATCGAATCCATATAGTGGCATAGAGTCGTAGTGATTGAATCAATAATTGTTCCTTGAAATATGTTTACTTTATAATGAAATTTATTTCGTTTGCTATAACTATCGAATAGGTGAAGTTATTTAAAGAAAATGACATCGAAGCAATTAATGTATGCGTATAGGAATGAAAATATAAACAAGAATGTGATCAGAAAAAAAAATAATGATCAACTCGAAACTTCAGTGCTGTTTCATATATTAGCAAAAACGTTTTGAGCTCTACTGGCCAAAGGCCAGAAGGGCTTATGCGATGGCGCGTTGTCCGTCGTCTGTCGTTCGTTAGCAGATTTTTCTCTGAAACCACTAGGCCAATTAAACTCAAACTTCACATGGATGTTTCTATTGCATATAAGACAATACAGAAGATTTTTTTCGATCTGAAATTCAAGATGGCCGCCTTAACTAAAATAATCTTAAATTTAAAAGATCTTCTTCTCATGAACCACCCAACAGATTTTGAAAATGTTTTAGTAGTAATGATAACCAACTATAGTTCTGTTAGATTTTTTCAAATGGTGTCCCTGGGGTTAAAAATGACCCCGCCCCGAGGGTTCAATTAGGGGACACATGCCATTATAATAAACATTGATTTTTTTTAAATAAAATGATTTTGCCTATATTTTCACAGAAGCTGTGTTTGGTCAAGAAGGTTCAGATTTGTCAAAATGACTGGGTTCCAAAGTCTAAAGGGGTCAGGAGGGCCCCAAAAGGGTAAAAAATTGGGAATTACAAAAATCGTTATCTTAAGATCCGGTTAGTCAGATGTGTTCATATTTGGCATAAATTATCCCAATGTGTAGGGGTTTGATTGTTGATAAGAATTTAGAGGCTAAGGGGGCTTAAAATTTTACATAGGGATACTATGAGAAAACAGAAAATTCTCATTTTTTCATCTATTTAGGCAAAATTATTATTCAGTATGAGTTCTGAAGTATCATCTAGTCAAATGAAATAAGATTTGATTCAGTAATGATAATTGACTTTCCATAAAGGGCCAGGTTGGTAAAATAAATGAAAAATCTTCTTCTCAACAACCGGTCAGTCAAATTTGGTCATATTTGATATAAATTATCCCTATCATTTAGAGTTCTAGTTTTGTACAAATCAAAGGTCACTTGGATGTATAGAGGCCCTGTAAGAGGTCTTTCAGTTTAACACAGGAATACTGTAAGAAAATGGAAAATTCTCATATTTTCTTCCATTTGTGTAAATATGTTGTTTAATTTGAGATCTAAAGCATTGCCTAGTAACAAAAATCTGATTTTGTTCAATAAAGAGGATTGAATTTCCATATGGGGCTATAAGGTTAAAATTGGGAATTTTCATAAAAGCTTCCTCTCAATAACTTTTCAGTCAAACTAGTTCATATTTAATATAAATTATCCTAGAGTCAGCAAGGACTGAAGAGTCTGCATATCAAGAGACTAGGATATATTGGGGCCCTGTAATGTGTTTTTTTTACTTAGGAATATTATAGCGAAAACTGATTATTTTCATTTTCGTATCTATGTGTACGAAAAAACTTCTTTTTTAAAATCTAAAGCCTTTTTGCTCATAATAAATCCGTAAGAGTGGGATCGGTGATTGAAGTTCTGACAAATCAAGGGCTGAGTTGTATAAGGGTTCTGTACAGGGACTGTATTTGTTTTACAGATGAATGGTATGGGAATTTTTTTTTCATTGCAATTAATTTTTGTACAGTATATGTGTGGTTGGGATATTTATCCATGAGTTGTTAAGAGGACTCTAAAAGAAGGTAAATATTGTGAAATTTCAAATAGTGCTATGGCCATTATGAGTCAGTAGAGTGTCCTCAGACTCTCTTGTTAAAGAAGCTTCTTTTTTTTTTGTAACATTTACACTGTGTTGCTTAAATCAACAAAAACTCTCCAGAAAATCTGGTTACGAGAAACTTATAAAATCCATAAAATCTCCTTATGGTAACATTTCCTGCATGTACTGAAAATTTAACACGTAACTGCTACAACAATTCGTCACGTAAATTACACACTCTACTGACTGTGTCCACCCTTGATGAAACCAATCGACTCGTTATGAACAGGAGCTATTCGCCCATTTTTTACGCTTGCAACAAAATGGTAGCTTCAGTGAAGCTTATTTCTCTCTCTATCCAAACTTTATCATCGTCAGCAGGCCACAAACGTAATGTGAATCGTGTTGTTTCGATTGTTGATTTGCAGGACTTCGCATATGTAACAAAGATTGTCGTACAACGAAACTTTGTAGACATTTTCAGTGACTGTTTTGTTAGTAATATTGCCAGGCTCTTTATTAATTCCGGTTGTGCAGCCTGTCTAGGGTTCATGTGAACTTCATTACTGTTGGATCTAACATGTGTTAAGAAACTATTAAATGCTTATAGATTTTCTTACTTATTTACAGATGCTTCTTTTGTTAAAAAAAACAACATTTTCTTATTTATCCAAAAAGCGTGTTATTGATTGTTTTAAAACAGTCCAAGAATGGTATCGCTCAGTTAACAGAAGTCACGTTATAGAAGAGTATATATACTTCAAAAGTAGTTTTGTATATGAACAATATTAAGATATTCTCCAAAACAATTTAAGATTGTTTGTTACTAGAATTAGATTACCGGCACATATTCTCAGAATTAAAACAGGTCAGTATGCAAGAAATCATGTTCCAAGAAACGAGAGATATTGTCTGTGTTGTAACTCAACTGAGGTGGAAGATATATACCATTTTATTTGCATCTTTCCTTGCTACAGTGACTTTAGAAAGACGTGTATAAATAAACATGTCAAAGACCGTCCATGTCAACGCCTATGGAATTGCTTAAATCAAATGACAACATTTGCTCAATACATTAAAAATCTCTTAAATTAAGAAACAGCATTTTAAATGTTCAATATGATATGTAAGTATATTGAATATATTTTATCTATTTTCGGAAACAACCTCTGATGTAGATGCCAAGTATATAAAGTTGGCAATGAAGAAAATCATTTAAATATTTAATTAAATTGTTCATCTTATTTTAGGAATTTATGACTAAAAAGTATTCCATGCATTATTTCGATATTGATATTAAGAAAACAAATGAATCTAATTAAAATGTTAATGGAAAATGGCGGTACAAATTAATGATGTATTAATTAACAATATATTTTACGTGATATTATGTGTTGTAAGTACTATGTTATTATGACGATGTATTTATGTACAAGTCTGAAATAAAATATCTGTTCTGTTAATACAACTCTGTCCCATTTACAATTTCTCCTCGTAAACGGCCACTGACATATTTCGATCCGAGCTCAAACCGACGACCTCACACAGCGGTGAAAGGTTAGTGGACATTACACGACAACGCCTTAGACCACAAGGACATCTTCAATAGGCCATAACTGTATTTTGATAGTTAAATAATATAACAGGAATAATTTAAGACACGGGTCAGAAGAGTGAATTTATATATATATAATTATATACATATAAGGTGATTCGTACATGCATACTTCTATTATTGAAGTGGATACGGCTACAGCGTGTGACGTCTTCATTACATAAAGTATGGTTATCAAGAAAACTACAAAATAGTGTTAATCATGTGTGACGCTTACTTTCCTAAAAGACAACGTCTTGGCAAGTTGTGCAGAAGACACGTTTGAATCTGGAAGTAAGATCTGATTGGCTTAAACGAACACACTTCGGCAACGGTTATATTTTAATTAAATTTGAAAATATTCTTTCCGGCAGAAACTTCATTGCAGCTATATTGTACCAGATTTTTGTCAAATAGAAAATATATAATAATGAAACGAATATAAATCTTAATGATAATCTTTTGAAATTTCCGATTATATCAACCAATCAAAAATTTATCTCGTTACTGTTCCATTTTTAGTTCCGGTGGAACCTTCCAAGACGTTTGTTATTAGAAAAAGCATGAGTCGCAGATTATCAAGGTTACTATAAAATTGACATTTCCTGTATTTGGCCGCGATACAAAATGTCGTCTCAGTAGATATAAATGATAGATTCAGCCTCGCTCTAGATTTGATCATATGCGATGCTTGCTTTTTTAAAAGACAGACGTCTTGACAAGTTGTGCAGAAGAAACGTTTTGATCTGGAAGTAAGATATGATTGGTCGAAACAAACACACCTCTGCAATGGTTACGTTATAATAAAATTTAAAAATATTTATTCGGACGGAAACCATGGCAGTTATCTTGTACAAGATCTTTGTCATAGTAAATATCTAATAATGAATCAAGAAATAAACACCGAACCGATACTTGAAATTCTATGGAAATATCCGAGATAGTCCGATTGTTAAATCTACCGATCAGAAACGTTATTCGAATTTTGCTAAATATTTTTTTTTTTATTCTCGGGCGAACTTGTCAAGACGTTTGTGTTTTCGAAAAGCAAGCGTCGGATATGATCAAGACTAGCTCTACTCTGGCCTGAATGACCAGTTTAAACATTTAAAATCGATGAATAGTTCACAGTTGTTAGTTATCCTGGACATCCATAAGAAAACGATGACCGTATGCGAAACTAACATAATTCCTGTCCAAGTGGTTACGCATCCAGTCATCGCCGATATAACCAATAAAACTTGAGTAAAGTCAACCACATAGTATGTATTCTACATTGTAATACAAAACAATTATATTATATATTTCATCTTAAGGGTTTAAAACAATGGGCGCGACTTTTATTACTTTTTCTACAAATCACCAAATATTACTTTTATTCAATTACAAGAGTGGGTTTATGTAACGAGTGAGCTGCCGGCCAAATTGGCGTGTATATGACTAGCTCCAGAAATGTCTTATTTTGATTAATTTAAAATTCATAAATTCACATAAAACAAGAAAAAAAAGAATCTGAGACTGGGATATACATAAGTCAGAATCAAATTATTAAAAGTTTATAAAGTTCAAGATTTTAAATGTTGTTGTTGTTGTTGTTGTTGTTGTATAGCGTCGCTTTCAACAATTTTTCAGTCATATCACGACGGTGTCTACTTGAGACAGTATTCTGAGCGCTGTCACACTGGAGTATCATGCCGCAGACACATGGTATGATACCCCGACCGGTCACATTATACTTGACACCGGGCCGACCAGACCTAGAACTCTCCTCTAAATGCTGAGCGTCAAGCGAGAAAGATTCTAGTATACCATTTTTAAAGTCTTTGGTATGACCCGGCCGGGGATCGAACCCACGACCTTCCACATGCTAGGCGGACGCTCTACCACTAGACCACGCCGCGGTCGACTTTAAATGTCTCACCATAATGTAAATGCTTAATTAGTTTGTTGTTTGGAGCTCGCTAACTGCCATATTAGCAGCATGAATCGAATGGAAGCTGCCAACCGCCAAAAGTAGGAAAAATCTACATTTTGCGGAAGCGAATCCCAAAACAACAAACACTGTAGTGTAGACTTTATAATGCTGAAATTAGCCAATAATTATATACATATATTCCAATTTCGTATAATCATCAACATTATCCAATATTTTTACAGAAATACCCTTGTTATCATCAACATCATAGATAATTTATTTCAAATAATCAGTGCTACCAATATACTTAATTCTTGATAATTAGCAAGTATATTGTTTTCCATTCAAACATTCAACAATCCCTTTATGTATTTGTTTTAACAAAATAGCATTCGTACCTGTGTTCTTTTCCAGGTCACCAATCAGTTGCAACAGACGAAATATATAATCCATCGTCTGCTTCTTCCATTTTTTCCACAATTCAATATCATATATTTTGACATTATTATATCCAGTTTTAAATAATAATTGCACACATATCAAATACAGAAATCAAACGTTTTTTAATTAATGTATGTATATTTCTCATGAAGTTAAAGTAATAAATCCAGACGTATCCATTCAATGATGATCACATTTATCACAATTCGGTTGTAAATACAATTACCCACTGTACTACTAAAATCCCGTGCGCTCGGATAATAGTTTAAATGTATGGGGTTGAGTGGGGTCTCATGGGATCTGTTTCGATTGAAACTATTATAAGTACAGTGTCTATTTGTGTTTGCAGACTTCCAAAGGTTGACAAATTGTTCATTTTTACAAACTTATTTAAATGTATTTAAAGCTTTCATGTCAATAATTATTTTCGACTGCAGCTGTTTGTTTCATGTATATTTGTTAACTTGGTCTCCAAATATTGCCATGACCACAATATCAACTTGTTTTACTTTTAATTTCATTTAAACAAAGTACATGTTATATTATATTTTACAGGGTGATCTATATAAATGTCATTAAAGACATTTAATCATAAGCATGATTCGCTATATACTGATATATCGGTAAGAATCAGCTTGTACGTTTTGCCTGAGCCGATATCGATCTCAATATATGGTGTCTATTTAATGTTTTAATAATCTCTTGAAAATGTATTGTTTGCTTGTACAATCAAACACCTCCCCGTTTACTTCAATTGATAATTCATAATTACCCTTGATAACTATTCTCATACTCTGTTTACTGTGTACGTGCTACTTTGTTAGTCAAACATGTGTATGGTTTTGTTGTTGTTTTAAGGTTCCCATTTCCATACAATTATTGTTTGTGTAATAAAACCAATGCATTATACCACATATTGTATCATGTTATTGGGTGCATCATACATGACCCATTCTTGCATAATTACTGTAGAGCTGTGTGGCATTATACCACATATTGTATCATGTTATTGGGTGCATGATCCATGACCCATTCTTGCATAATTACTGTAGAGCTGTGTGGCATTATACCACATATTGTATCATGTTATTGGGTGCATGATCCATGACCCATTCTTGCATAATTACTGTAGAGCTGTATGGCATTAGACCACATATTGTATCATGTTATTGAGTGCATGATCCATGACCCATTCTTGCATAATTACTGTAGCGCTGTGTGACATTAGACCACATATTGTATCATGTTATTGGGTGCATGATCCATGACCCATTCTTGCATAATTACTGTAGCGCTGTGTGGTTATATAATTCATCTGTGGATTATTTCTAGAAGTCATAATTATTATTAGTTATTTATTTTTGGTCATCTTTATTTGTGCACGCCCATGCCGTTCGCAACCCTGTGTTTTAATCAAATTATTGCTATATCTGGTCATGAATATTGATAATGAACAATTATTTCAAGCATTTCCCCCGTTTACTTTTGATCCCGTACGAGGAAACAGTTTATTTCTAGAAGTCATGATTTATTTTGTATTTTTTGTTTATTGTAATTTTCAATTTTGTACTCGCATGCCGTTCGAACCTCAGTGTTTGATTATTGTTTCACCGCATACATTCCTGTTCACAGCCACTTTTGATTCACATATTTTTGGCCGGTGCGGAAGCACTGGTTATAGTCGTTATTTTGAAGTCACCCGTCGCTTTTACTAAAAACCTAACAACTCAGCTAAGAGGAATCCAATCTACTCAGCCGATAAAAAGGTAGTTCTATCGAATATGTTAGAAAATTGAATTGAACTTAAGCGTATTTAGCTATAAATCAATTGAATCATAGATTAAATGATAAACTTCGTCAATTAATCTATATATGCTCGCAGCAATAATTTTTAAAAACATTTTTTTCGCAAATATGAGGGTTATTTGGTAGTCTATCCCAGTCGTGATATCTCCCGAATCAGGTCTATTAACCCCCAATGAAAAGGCAGGGAATTCCATGTCTGTCCCACAATTCATAGCTATTCAACGCTTACCAAACTGTGACGTCATTCAACTGACCAATCAAAGTGCTCAAATCCCATTCCTAGTTTACTGACCCAGCTGGGTTCGCTTTACAGACTAGTTATTTGGCGTGTAATGTAGTAATACGATTGTATAACTGCGACGTGACTGATGCTGAAGACGCCATTTTTCCTGATACTGATAGCTGTTCATCAACTCATCAAATTGAGGACAATCGGTAAACGTGAGCTTTTTTTCGGTCTTATTACTACGGCATACCTTACAGTTCTTCTTATTATTGGAATCACCCAGAAACAAATTGAGAGCATAATTATGGACGCCTATTGGGTCCTATATAACAATAGTGAATTTAATACCCCTAAGTCTCACGGTTTGGCCTTTGGGGTGGGGCTACTTTACTAAATCTATAGGAAAATCTATAAGAGAAAATTACAAAAAACGTTGTTTCTTATGACTGAATAGACTTATGTGAATGTTTTTTGGTGTGATTTGTTGTTGCTGACAGTTAATACCTATGTGAATTTCCTGTTCCCCACCCCCATGAGGTTTTAAGGGCCGGGCCAAAACAGTCAAATTCAAGGTAAACTTTAAAAATCTTCTTTTTATTATAAGAGGCACTGGGAAACAATTGGTCAGCATGATTATGGACACCTATGGGTCCTTTATAAATACTGTGAATTGTATGCCCCTTGGTCTCACAGTTTGACCCTGGGGGTGGGGCCTACTTGACTAAATCTTAATAAGAGAAAATGATAAAAACTGTTATTTTTAATGACTGAATAGACTTATTTGAATATTTTTGTTGTGATTTGTTGTTGCTGACATGACGGTTAATACCTATGTGAATTTCATGGTCCCGACCCCCATTAGGTCTTAGGGGCGGGCCAAAACAATCAAATTCAAGGTAAACTAAAAAAAAATCTTCTTATTATAGGAAGCACTCAGAAACAAATTGTGAGCATGATTATGGACGCCTATGGGTCATTTCTTATGACTGAATACTCATTTGAATGGTTTTTGAAGTGATTTTTTGTTGCTAATATGACGGTTAATACTTATGTTTTATTGAGTGCCCACCAACACAACCACCCCCCCCCCCCCTCCCCCCACCCCACTAGCCTTGGGCCAGGGCCAAAACAGTTAAATTCAAGGTAAACTTTAAAAATTCTTATTATTATAGGTAGCACTGAAAAACAGACTGTAAGCATAATTAATGAGGCCTATGAGTCTGTCATAAAAATGTGAATTTCATGCTCCTGGGTCTCACGATTTGGCCCTGGGGTGGGTACTACTTTACTAAATCTATATAAGAGAAAATGATGTGATTTGTTCATGCAGATATGACATTCAAAATCCATGTTTGAATTTTTGCCGCTTCCTGAAGGACAGAAGGAAAAAAGATTCATATAGCTTTAAGTCATCAAGGATAGTCAGGTGACCGTTAAGGCCCATGTGCCTCTTGTTTACTCTACTGGCCAAAGGCCAGAAGGCCTTATGCGATGGCGCGTTGTCCGTCGTCTGTCGTCCGTTAGCAGCATTTTCTCTGAAACAACTAGGCCAGTTAAACTCAACTTAACATGGATGTTTCACATGAATAGGAGATTATACAGTAGATTTATTATTATTAATATTATTATTATTATTTAAAATTCAAGATGGTAACTGTTACTAAAATAGTATAAAACTTAAAAAACATCTTCTTCTCGTGAACCACCAAACAGATTGTCTCAAGGGGTCAGGAGGGCCCCAAAAGGGTAAAAATTGGGAATTTCAAAAATCTTTCTCTTAAGAATCAGTCAGTAAAATTAGTTCATATTTGATATAAATTATCCCTATGAAAAGGGGTTTGGAGTTTGTACAAATCAAGGGGCTAGTATTGATACGGGCCCTGTTAGGGGACTTTGAGTTGAACATAGGAAGTCTATGGGAAAACGGAAAATTCACATTTTTTTATCCATTTATGCAGAATTATTATTCAGTTTGAGTTCTGAAGCTTCTTCTAGTTATAACAAATAATATGTGGTTCAATAAGCAGGATTTAATTTCCATAAGGGGTCATGGTGGGATCTCAAAACGATAAAAATTGAACATTTTCAAAAATCTTCTTTTCAACAACTGGTCAGTCAAATCAGTTTATATTTTATATAAAATTATACCTATGAGTAGGGGTTTTGAAGTTTGTACAAATCAAGGGGCTTGAATGGATAGGGGCTTTGTACGGGGACTTTGAGTTTTACATAGGAGTACTATGGGAGAACAGAAAATTCTCCAGCACTTTTGCAAAAACAATTTTGAATTTGAGATTTAAACCATTGTGTAGAATTAGCAAATGATTTTTGTTACATAAAGAGGAATGAAATTCAATAAGGAGCCGGAGGGACCCAAAAAGAGTTTATTTTGTGAAATTTTAAAAAACTGATAAGTCAAATTTGTTACATAAAACAACAACCACTATTTACCAGTAGAGTTTCTACAGACCCTCTTAGGCCTCTTTTATTTTTAATTTCAAAAATCTCCGACGACAGTACATGGTCAAGATAGTTGGGGTGTAGCATCATCTCATGATTTGTCCTCTGTGGTCAGTTTTTGAGTCGCAATAGAAACTGATGTTAAAATGCATTGTGACAAAACTTTCACTGAAGTAGAGATATGACAATCTGAAATGATGTCATTACTGTAGACTGAAGTTGTTAGACAAAAAAGAGTGTTTGTGCCTAGGAAACAAATTGTTCAACCATTTGTTGTTTCCGTATTGTGAGAAATAAATTCAATAATTGGGGAAAAAAGGGAAAAAATAAAAACACTCTTCCTTATTATACTTCCTTCGTGAACTTTCAAAAATTATTTACCTATAAAAACATGCACCGGCCACCAGTACTTTTGAGTACTTTGATTGTGTCCAGTGGTCACTCTTCATTAGAAACGATGCATAGGTAAATGATAATTTAGGCCTTTGGAGAGCGACCATTGGACTTTATTATAACAGTAGACAGCGGACACCTAGATGGTATACCTTTCATAAGTATCACTTAAACAGTTTTTAATTACATCCAAATGTATAATACATCGTGATATTCGTACCGTGAGTACTTTTATATTTTAAGGTGATTTTAACCTCCAATTTGCATTGATAACTGTTTTGCTCTTATCTAACTCATTATATTTAGTTCATGTAAAATATGTAAATGATCGTAATTCAAAGAAGTATTTGCAAACTTCCAACCTCCAAACCATATGTATGTCTTTAATATTGCGCTTTTTATTAATTTTATCTGGGGATATGGAACTTAATCCCGGGCCAAGTGAGAATAACAATAAATGTTTTTCAACATTACATCAAAATATTCGTAGTATAAGAAACAAGCTTGACTATATCAAACATAATTTCTTAGATTTCGACATTTTATGTTTCACAGAAACACACCACTCGATAGATGTCTATGACGGTGATTCATTACTAGAAGGCTTAGATAAGATATATCGTAAAGACAGATAATCTCATTCGGGCGGGGTTTTAGTTTATGTTTCACCCGATTTAAGTTCAACAAGAAATTTTGACTTAGAAAATACTGTTCTTGAATCTATTTGGATTGAAATTAAAGATTAAAGTCAATTATATTTTTTTTTGCACTGTATACCGACCTCCACACTATGCAGTTGATTTTTGGGATAGAGTTAACGTCTGTATTGAAAAGGCTTTGGAAACACACTCATATATAATAATTTTAGGTGACATAAATCAGTTAAATACTTCTAATAAAAAATTTCTTAATATACTTGAATTTAATAATATGTCTACTAATCAAACATTGATAGATCCAATAGCACTTTCGAACCAGCTAACATGTTTCCACTCGGGCATTCACGAAACACCGGGTTTCATTAATGATCACTTTGGTATGTATATGCATTTATTAAAAGTGATATATATGAAAACATACCATTTAAAAGAACAATTTTGAACTATAAGCGTGCTTATTTTGAAATATTGAATAAGTTAATTACCAGACTGGACATTTGTACTTAATGGATCTCTAGATGTTGCTACTAAATCTTTCATTACAAAATTTATTGACTTAGCGAAATTATGTATTCCAACAAATCTTGTAACAATCTGTCCAAAAGACAAGCCATGGTACAACTCCAAAATTAGACAAATATCCCGTAAGCGCGATAGGCAAAAACAATTAGCTCTCTGCACAGCAAAAAAATCGGATTGGCAAGTTTTTAAACATTTAAGAAACAAGGTAAATTACATGAAAAAACACACAAAGAATTTTTTTTAATAATGTAGAATACTCATTGGGTGATAGTTACTCAACAAATTCTCGCACTTATTGGAAAACAATCAAAATGTTGATTAAAGAAAATTCTAAAAGTTGTGACAGCATACCTCCTCTAATCAGGCATTTCCTACCTATCTCGATGCCGATACGAATTTGGATTACGATAGTTATCAAGGGGTTTTCTCAAAAGTTTTATTGATGAAATATCATAGGTAAATACAAGGGCGTACATAGATTTATAAAATCAGGATCTTTGATTCAGTGCTTTATTTAATACTGATAGTACAATCAATTACAAAAGAAGTTCTTATTGTTTTCTTCTTCAAACAAGTGCAGCAAATACATTTACAATTAATGATAGCAGTTGTCTATGATGTAGTCATAAAGACCTTGTAACTTTGTACATTTTCAACTCGGTAATTGAATGTTCTACACAAACTCTATGTTTTCGAATATGTTTGTTTAGTTTCTGCGTTCTTAGCCTCTCTCTTTCTTGCAAAGTGTGTAGCCATATATGGTGTTATAAGAGGGGCTCTGTTTGAGTAAATCTTATCCCCCAGGAGTACGTTTTGGTTTGGAAAGTGTTAATCTGTCTCAATTAGAAGCATGAGCCAAAATTGTTGCGCGTCATTTTGATGCCCTAAAAACCGACTTTTAACGAACCGTATGACTCCATACAAATCTACTACAACCTGAGTATGTATACAGTGAAATCCCCGGTGACCATAGTAGTATTATTCTTGGGGCTCGGTATCTGGTCTCAGGATTTCATGTGATGTACCATCAATGGCACCAACGGCATCAGGTAATTTAGGCCACACCGTTCACATTGTCAGCCACTCATCCAAGGTCAAGCTACGAAATTTTAAAATAATATTGTTATAAGTCTCTGGATTCCGTTATTCACTGTCGACTTACTTATGTTTAATATAGTTGCTAACATGTGATATGTAGGATTTGTCCTTAGCCAAATTACAAAAACATATAACTCAGTTCCTTATAGATAGCATATGTTCCCTGTCATCATGAATTAGAAGTAAATTCTGCACTTCCAGAAAGGTCTTCGTGTCTCACCAGTAATTTGATAGAACTAATATCTATTGTTTGAAAACTTTTGGAAGACGTCTATACCTTCATATGTATTTACATCTGCTGAAAAATGTCGAAAGCGAATGTCAGTATCAGGTGAGGGTGGTATACATTCGAGGGTCATCAAAAATGTTAAAACCTGGTGAAAATACTAAGTATTGTCGGGCGGAGGTTGTATCAAAGCCGGCAATAATGCAACGAACGCATGATGCTGTCGTCTATCAAAAACTCACTGTCGTCGATCCATAACTCGTAGTCTATCCATAACTGTTAAGAAATAGATACACTGTATTAACTGTATCGAAAGTAATTTACATGTACTGGCTATTTCATAACTCGTAGTCTATCCATAACTGTTAAGAAATAGATACACTGTATTAATTGTATCGAAAGTAATTTACATGTACTGGCTATTTCTCTGCTTATGATTGGCTGACAAGAACAAATATGAACGGCGGTCAAGAAATAATTTTGTTTGTATTATGCCTAAATACTTTATTTTGAGAAAAAAAACAAAACAATGTGCATGCTAAGTCTATGTACACCTTTGTATTTACCTATGATATTTCAACAAAACGTTTGAAAAAAAAACTTGATAATTATCGTAATCCAAGTTGTATCGGCATCGGAATAGGTAGGAAATGCCTATAAACAATGACAATTTGTATTCTGTGTCTGATGAAGATAAAGCCAATGCTTTAAACGAATTTTTTTATGGTGTCAATTTCATCAATTAACGATTCTCACACCAATCTTCCGGCATTTTGGACTAAAACTAACAAAAACTTAACTGACGTCAAAATCAATGAAACAGAAATAACCGATATTTTATCTTATTTAATTGTAAATAATGAAATAAGCCACCGTATGTTAAAAGAAACATGTACAACTATTCGTCATCCACTTTGTATATTAATCAATCGATCTGTGCAAGAAAGTCCAAATGCTTGGAAATTAGCAAATGTTATGCCATTATTCAAAAAAGGAGCAAAAGACTCATCATCAAACTACAGGTCAATTTCACTTATAAGTTGTGTAGGAAAGGTTATGGAACGTGTTATATTTAAACACATTCACAATCAATTACGTGCGAACAAACTTATATATAAAAAACAATCCGTTTTTTACCTCGACATTCCACAGTTTACCAATTAATTGATATCAACAATCAAATTTGCGAAGCTTTTGATGATAAAAAATCTACATGTATGGTGTTTTGTGATATTTCGAAGGCATTCGATTGTGTCTGGCATAAAGATTTAATTTTTAAACTTCGTAAAAACGGAATAACTGGCAATCTTATCAATTGGATATCTGACTAGTTGACAGATCGTAATCAGAGGGTATTTGTTCAGTCTTCTTTTTCTGAAATAAAATATTTAAATGCTGGTGTGCCCCAAGGTTATATTTTAGGAACTCTCTTGTTTTTAATTTACGTAAATGATATTGCCGACTCTTAACAAAGTGTAACGCGATTGTTTGCTGATGATAGTTCTCTTGCAGTATCATCAGCGGACACGGTATATACAGAAACTATTATTAATGGAGACCTGCAAAAAATTACTCTTTGGGCTAAACAATGGCTAGTCAATTTCAATCCGTCGAAAAGAGAAGTAATATTTTTTCACTTACCAATAGAAATCTTCCATCTTTATATTTTGATACTACACAATTAACATTCGTTGATCGCCATAAACATCTAGGATTAACACTTAGTCATGACGGTACTTGGCAGGAACACATTTCGAATATTGTGTCTTCAGCATCCAAAGTACTCGGTTCGATGAGGATGATGAAATTCAGATTAAAAGGCAAAACCCTTAACCAAATATACATATTTTATCTTCGCCCTATCTTAGAATACTCATCCATAATTTGGGATAACTGTACTAAATACGAAACTGATACTTTGAAAAAAATTCAATATTAAGCCGCAATAATTGTTACAGGCCTAACGCGTTCTGCTTCAAGTGAAAAATAACTAAATGAAATTGGTTGGCTTTCTTTAACAGACAGGAGGAAAATGCAAAAAAAAAAATTCTTATTTATAAACAAAAACAAGGCGATTTACCAAGCTATTTGGAAGAACTGTTCCCCTTTACTATATCGGAGTCAAATCCGTACAATCTAGGAAACCATTCTGACTTTGTAACATTGACTAGGCGCACAGAAATATACTCAAGATCAGTTATTCCCTCATCACTGAAACTTTGGAATGGACTTGATATAAAGATCCGAGAGTCTACATAACTCCTATCGTTAAAAAGCAAACTTAAACATCTTTTTAAACCTCCAATAGTACCAAAGTTATTTTTATTCGGTGACCGATACTTATCAATTCAACACACTCGATTAAGAAATAATTGCAGTAATTTAAACGCCGACATATATGTTAACCACTTAAGAGATACTCCCATTTGGGCCTTTGTTGATGAATTTGAAGATGGTATTATTTTTGTTGTTTGTTTTCTCTCTTATTGATTTTTCTTGCTTTCAATGTGTTTTTTTTCTTTTCGTACTAAGTTCCCTTTTCATTTTTTTTCCAATCCGGTAAACATATACATTCATACAGCCGCACTGGAGAGAACTGTAACTAATGTTGTTATCACTTGTAGTTCAATCCATTTGCATATGTTATATATTTTGTTATCATTTTATGTTCATTTGTATATATTGATATATGTAACATACGTAATAAAATATGTTTAAAGTTAAAAGCTCCTATTCGAAAAGAGTGAGCCTTAGCATAATTAACATTCAAACATGTAAGGCTTTACTTTAATACTGACGAGAATTGAAAACGCGTCAATTGCCTGTCATTTAAATGACAAAGTAATATACCATTTTTTTCGGACGTCCTGTTAGAAACTTTATCATACTATTAACTTGACAAACATTAGTACCCGATCTGGACAATTTTAAATGTACACCTTTTCCCGACTGATCTGTTTTTGAATACCTTAATAGAATTGTTAAAGTACCTTTAACATTGTCCAAAGTAACATCTTTGATTGCAATAATTTTTTCAATATACTCAATTTTGTAACAGTTATCTCCCCGATTCTAAAGAAACCAAGGAATGCTAAACAAAATAAAGCAGTAAGTAATTGACATTTCTGCCTGTTTGTACATACTGCTGGAAGCTTGGTTATAATTGAATTCAATAATGAAATTGTAATTGGCAATCTAGTTGTGCCCTTGTTTAGAGATCTTTGCATACCAACAATAATTTTTGACAATATGAAATTTTTGGTGACATCATTCAAAGTTTTGATTTTGCACTGATATTCTATAGCGCACAAATATAAACGAGCTGTTTGATGTGACAATCTTTGCAGTGATAATGATGCCAGAAACAGTGAAAGTTGTTCTATTGTAGGAGGCCAACAATTTTCAATCCCATATCGAGATCTAAATGATTCAAAGCGGCGAATTACAACCTAGTACGAATCAATAGTATTTTTTTCGAGCGCAGCATTTACAAGCCGTTGACTTTCATCTTTGAGATCATAAATTGGAACTGAATGGGTACTGGCTCGGGGCTTTCTTCTGCTTCAGGTGCCAATATTCGCAATCGGCTCCACTGCATACAAGAAATAGCATCAGCAACTCCATTACATATTGATGAAATATGAATAGCTTTAAAACAACTATCTTTTTTTATTGATATCAACACGAACAAGAAGCATCAACATTTTTTACCTAGAAAATTGCTTATTTATTACAGTGACTAGTGCTTCATTGTCAATGTGAAGCAATACATTCTTCTGCTTTATTTCAACACTTAACAAGTGTACAGCCAACAAAACCATTTCTAGAAATGTTATGTTGAAAAAAATGCCCATTTTCAAACAAAATAACAACCACATCCTAAATCTGCCGAACCGGCACTATCTGTAAATAATTGCAAACAACTGCTATTAAACCAAATATTGTCAGGAATATACGACACACCATTAAACTCGTTGAGGAATATCAACCACAACTGCATGTCTTGCTTTAGTTTTGCAGATACCTTTAACAAATGAAAATGTTTTAAGGGGCCTCATTGCATCATAAAACCGCCTTAAAAATGCTCTACTTGTTCTAACAGCTTGACCGAAGAAATTAAGCTTCCCTACAAGACTTTGTAACTCTTTTAATATTACTTTACGTTTGTTCAACATGTTAATCAAAAGCTATCTCATTTCCTCATTTTTTTGTAATGGGACTCTAATGGTCATTGTTTTAGAATTGAGCTCAAGACCAAGTAATATTAAAACAGTTGTTGGGTCTATATATTTATCGTCGGCTATAGGTACCCCGATTTCATTACAAATACTCCAGAAGACAAAAACTCATGTTTGACACTTATCCGAGTGTTTTTTCTCCAGCTAACATAAAATCATCCAAATAATGATCAAGGGAATACATGGTTGTTTTGTAACTGATAAACCAATGTAAATAAGTTGAAAACTTTCCGAATAAGGAACAACTTGAAACAAGTCCCATAGGAAGCATTATGACTATGAAACACTGATCATCTACCTTAATACCAAGTCAATGAAAAACTTCTTGATGATCTGGCAATGATCTAAATGCTGACTTGATGTCTCTTTTTTGCCATAATTGCGTCCTTGCCAAGCTTAAAAATCATTCTAGATACCTTGTCAAAAGTTGATCAAGATACAGTGCAAAGGTTATCATCAATACCATCATTTCCCTGCTGGAAAAATAAATGTGTTATAAGATTACCATCTGATTTGGTTTAAACATATTTATTCATAAATTATGTACAGCATATTCCACAACATTTATAGTAAAAGGACTGAAACGAAAGAAAATATTTCTATATGATTTTTACATCGATAGTTGTATGTCTTGTTAAGTTTTGAAAGAAAACAAAATTGTATAATTAATCATATAAATTAGAATTAAAAAAAAATATAAACAGAAAAAAGGCGGACGAGTTCAGGACTAAGGCGAGCGAGCCAAGGGAAACAGACAAGCAACATATAAATTATTATTATTATTATTACTATTATTATTATTATAATTATTATTATTATTATTATTATTATTATTATTATTATTATTATTATTATTATTATAATCCATCTGATTTAGGTACTAGGCCTACTGGAGATACTTTAAAATTATCAAAAAGAGGTTTGTTAAACGGATCAATCATACCTCTTAACTTACGAACTTAACCTCATAGAATTTTTTTCTTTTAGTTCATTTATGTTTAAATTGGCAGATTTGAGATTCTTAACACTTGATGTTAAAGTTGTCCCTGTATACTGAAGCCTAAACCCAGTAAATCCCTCTTTTAACAGTAATGCATCTTCCTGATTAGGATATAAGTCAAGACAATGAACCAATCTTTCAACCTTTACAGGTTTATAGCCCATTTCAAACAAACTATAGTGGAAACTGGGACCTGCACGACGTGACCCAAGGCTTGGTCTAATATATGGTCTTTGTTGGCCTTGGAAACCAGAAACCCTCCAATTATAGAAATAACCTCCCTTGTTTCTTTGGCAATACCTGGAAGGATGGTCAAAATCACAGTTTAAACACGAGTGTCGAAAGGAGCAATTAACCTTAAAACACCGGCGAACATTATAATCAAAGCATTTCTTTGTCGCAACAATGTTTGGCTGACTGGCAGACATTGGCTGGACAATATTAGAACTCATGTACAAGAGCCACAACTCGTAATCAACTTTGTCAAAAGTCACTGACATTGTATCGGACGCCATTCGTAGTCGAAATTGTTGATCATATGATCTCCAACCCAGTCCTCCATGACGTTTGGCTCCTGTTCGAATGGTTTTCATGTATTTTAACAACTCTTGTGTATTGTGATGATGAGCAGAAAAATAAATACAACTGAAAATGATAAATGCGCCAGTCCAGGATTCTATTATATCCAAACTATTTTGTTTTTGCTTAGACTGTTTATGCACTAATTCACCTGAAGAATTTAAGGATAAATTGCTCTCCATATTGACATCAATTTGTGTTCAAAATAAGGACCCGAGGTCTACATACTGCCCTCCAATATTTGTTTCTTTTAAATAAGAAGACACGTGAACCTCAACAGCAGAGTGTACTCTAGGCAGCTGCTGCTCCCCGGACAATAAATTGTCTAAACCTAGATTTAAATTAATACACGGCAATTCATTACCAGCATTATCCGGACGTTCCAATTCCACCTCTCCCGGTTGTGAACAACTTCGTTTTGGCGACGACACCATTCCCTCTTCGTCTGTGAATCTTTTAGCCATAACACTGGAATGGTCTGCTTATTGAAACAATAAATATAAAAACAAACAAAACCCATTCATTTTTTAACATGTGCTCTTTTATCCAATAAAATCCTCGTAATAATCATCCATCCGATTGAAATAATTTAGTTACCGGTATAGTTTATGTCTATTGAAACAAATATAAAGATTATTGTATGAAATAGTTTTAAATTCTTGCTAAATATAAATATTTTGAAGAGCATTTTAACACATAAAACAACCTCGCTATTGAAGAGAAATACCGGAAGAGGAAAAGTGAAAGTGAAACCGGTGTGTTGTAAAATCTTTGCATCCGTAAGAATTACCAATATCTTCCGGGCAACTATTAAACTGAATGTATTCCATGACCATGATAACATTCGACTTAGGTTTATAAAAAAAAATTGTCGTTATTGTTTAAATCGCAAACACGTGTTCTTTCAGTTTCAAAGATGAAGTGTGACGTAAAAATACAGACTGCAATGGTTCAATGCTGGCTCATGGTGTACGTGTTGGGGTTACCGATAGACGTTAAACCGGAAGTGAGATCTAACATTGAAAGACAGAGCAGCAAACGGACAAAGCGTTTTTCATTCGAACCGTCAACTGGGTTTGGTAAACGGAGTTGGACTCGCCCATCACTTGATGAATTAGATAACATACCATTTGATAACATCCCCTCCCGTTTGGAGGGACAGCGTTATTCACCATACTTTGTCAACAGAAAGCGTTTATCTGACATTGATGAGCAATTAAAATCCGGGCTGGACACATACACCACGGGTAGGCAAAGTTTGTTCGAAGATGGCGATGGAGATTATTGGAGAGATGACAATGAAATTCCAGTCGGACATGACGTCATGGGCAGTGAACCTATTCTTGATGATGGCTGGCCAGAAGACGATCATGACGCGTAAGTTCAAGTTTATTTTTTGCTCTTAACAATTTTGGACCAGTGTACCACAGAGAACACCACATATTGAATCAATGTACCACAGAGAACACCACATATTGAATCATTGTAACACAGACAACACCACATATTGAATCAATGTACCATAGACAGCACTACATATTGAATCAATGTACCACAGAGAACACCAAATATTGAATCAATGTACCACACACAACACCAGATATCGAATTAATGTACCACAGACAACACCAGATATCGAATCAATATACCACAGACAACATCACATATTGAATTAATGTACCAATGAGAACACCACATATTCAATGTACCAAAGACAACACCAAATATTGAATCAATGTACCACAGACAACACCTAATATTGAATCAATGTAACACAGATAACACCACATATTGTATCAATGCACCACAGACAACACCACATATTGAATAAATGTAACACAGAGAACACCACATATTGAATCAATGTATTTACAGACAAAGTCACATATTGAATTAATGTACCAAAGAGAAAACCACATATTGAATCAATGTACCAAAGAGAACACCACATATTGAATCAATGTACCACGTAGAACACCAGATATTGAATCAATGTATCACAGAGAACACAGACAACACCACATATTGAATCAATGTACCACAGACAACATCACATATTGAATCAATGTCGCACAGACAACACCACATATTGAATCAATGTAACACAGAGAACACCACATATTGATCAATATTCCACAAAGTACACCACATATTGAATCAATGTATCACAGAGAACACCACATATTCAATGTATCAAAGACAACACCACATATTGAATCAGTGTTCCACAGAGAACACCACATATTAAAGCAATGTACCACAGAGAACACAACATTTTGATTCAACGTACCACAGAGAATACCACATTTTGGACCAATGTATCACAGAGAACACCACATGTTGAGTCAATGTACCAAAGAGAACACCACATAATTTATCAATGTACCACAGAGAACACCACATATTCAATTCAATCAATGCAACACATACAACAACATATATTGAATCAATGTACCAAAGAGAACACCACATATTGAATCAATGTACAACAGACAACATCACATATTGAAACAATGTACCAAAGAGAACACCACATATTGAATCAATGTACAACAGAGAACACCACATACTGAATCAATGTACCACATAGAACACCACATATTGAATCAATGTATCATAGAGAACACTACGTATTCAATGAACCAAAGACAACACCACATATTGAATCAATGTACCATAGAGAACACCACATATTGAATCATTGTACCACAGACAACACCACATATTGAATCAATGTACCACAGACAGCACCACATACATGTATTGAATTTATGTACCACAGACAACATCACATATTGAATCAATGTACCAAAGAGAACACCACATTTTGAATCAATGTTCCACAGAAAACACAACAAATGTAATGTCCCAAAGAAAACACCACATATTGAATAAATGTTGCAAAAAAATAACAAGATATATTGAATCTATGTACCAAAGAGAACACCACATATTCAATGTATCAATGACACCACATATCAAATCAATGTACCACAGAGAACACCACATATTCAATGTACCACAGATAATACCACATATTCAATATACCACAGAAAACACCACATATTCAATGTACCACAGAGTTCACCACATATTGAATCAATGTACCGAAGGGAATACCACATATTGAATCAATGTTCCACAGAGAGCACCACATATTTAATATACCACAGAGAACACCACATATTCAATGTACCACAGAGATCACCTCATATTCAATGTACCACAGAGATCACCACATATTCAATGTACCACAGAGATCACCTCATATTCAATGTACCACAGAGAAAACCACATATTCAATGTTCCACAGAGAGCACCACATATTGAATTAATGTACTACAGAGAACACCACATATTTAATGTACCAAACAGAACACCACATATTCAATGTACTTGAATGCTAATGAATCGTTATTTCATAAAACGTTCGAGTATGTGTGTTTTGTACAATAGTGATTCTCGCGCCGTTTTGTAATATTACATGTAGAAGTAAGTGTCTATAAATTCATAAATACACATGTGAACACACAGAAAGTAAGATGTGTTTTGTTTGTTATAATATACATGTAATAGTCTGTTTCGTTGTCTTAAAAGATTACCGTCCTTGAACATACTATAAAGATGTATTTGATTTATTTTGAACTGATCCCGTTTAACTTTTATTCTGTTACAGCCATGCAATCCTAAGTGATAAGTACAATCTTCTACGAAGAAAATACACTTATTTAACAGAGCTGTTCCAGAGAGTCCTTAACAAAGGTGAGTCAATTGGAGTGGAACTCCTTTATGTTACCTCTACCTTATAACTTAAACAGAACAACATCACGTTTTATTTAGGGTAAGTTTTTCGGCTAAGGAAAATGCATTCAAATTCCTATTTGGTCACCGAAACAATCACCATCCTCGTCCAATCAACTTCTTTTTGGATAGGTCACATTTATGAGCAATCGAATCCTACAATAAGGGTCACTTGGAAAGAAATTGACTGTGAGCGCTGTTATATTGAAACGTCATGATCACATATTGCTTTGCACTATTTTGAAAAACTCGTTTTATTCATTACATGTTTTAAAATACTTCTTTTTAACGAACTGAAACTGGTTTATTGATTTAGTAATTGTTTCTTCTTTATTAAATATGCATTTTCCTTATTTTAATGCTCCATTTTCGTTTGAATGACGTTATTGATGTATTTTGAACATTTTGAAAACATTGTTATGTTTGAATTGTAAATTAAGAAAAAAAAGATGTTTGGGAATTGTGGTATGGATACAGGAATTTGGAAGTCTATTTTCACCTGTCAACAGTGTACACACTAGACAGAAAAAAACATTTATTTATACTACATGACCCTGTCTTTTCTCATCATATTTGATAACGCAGTGGTTGACAAACAATAAAATATAGGTATCGCTTCTTTCATTTGGGTCTCTCTATCAATGACAAGCCTGCAAAATTATTTTATTTACTATAGAATAAAGAACAAAAATCAATGGTAGGCTAATTGTTTTACCACTAGGTGGCGCTTATGCACTGACCAGTGTTCCAATGCATGAACTCAGGGTTTTGTCTTCATTAGAATTATTTTATATAAATGTTTACCGGTAACAAATCAGGAGTACTGCAACACAGTCTTTCTCATCCAAGCACCCAATTTGTTCTAATCTGAAGTTGTTTGTTAAATCCAATTGATAATGCTATTACTTGTATACATCCTGCCACGGTTAGCACTATTTCCGGTACAAAAATGGTACAGGGTGAAATTTATATGCTTGGTAAAATTTAATATGTTATATTTAGAATTAAATCTATCTATTTATTCAAAATATATAGGTTAACTTTATTTTAACTTTTATTTCAATGAAATGTGAATTAAGAGACTATTTATGAGCATATTCATATAAAACAAGAAATGTCACTGTTAAGTGTCACATGCCCCCCAAATGGTCTGTGAAAAATAACAATATATGATATAGTAGGTAGCGATGTATATATGAAAATCAAAGGTAATGGACTTATGTTTCAGACTAAACATGCAATTCCATGTTTTATTTACATTAAAGCATGACCTTGACCTTTGTGTAACCTTGATTTTGACATCTGATGTAAAGGTCTGGGTATTTAATAGTTAAATGCAGGTGAAAAATTATCATGACATGCTGATCACTTGTGTTAAGCTATTTTAAAATCCTTAAATGTAAGTAACAGATCAGTTGTTGATCAATTAATAATTGAGCCAAGTGTTTTTGAAATCCATCCATAAAGTTATAGGACAGACGTGAAATTTCAAACAGATTCAAAGTGTTGTCATACATACTTAAAGTGTGACAGTATGTAGGTTTTTCTTATGACACGTCGTCATGTCATCTTGATAAATTGAGCCAAATTAAAGACAAAGTCACAGACCAGACACGCAATATGAAACAAATTGAAAGTGTGACCTTGACCTTTGAGGAAAGGTTCTGGGTCTTAAATGCGACACTTAATTATGTCATGTTTATCAACTGAGCCTAATATTTTCAAAATATATCCATAGATGACAAAGTTATAGATCGGACAAGAAATCTCACACAGACTGAAAGTGTTGTCAAACAAACTCAAAGTGTGACCTTGACCTTTGGGGTACGCATGTGGGTCTTACACGTGACACTTTGTAATGTCATGCTGATGAATTGAGCCAAGTGTTTTTGAAATTTCAACCAAATTTAAATTGTGATCTCGACCTTTGAAGTAGGATTCTGGGTGTAACGCGCGACACATCATCATGTTATGTCGGTCATTTGTAGCAAATATCAACAAAATCCATATATGCATGACAAATTTACAGGCCGGAATCGAAATCTCACACAAACTCAAAGTGTTGTCAAACAAAGTGAAATTGTGACCTTGACCTTTCAGGTACGGGTGTGGGTCTTACTCCTGACATGTCATCATGTTATGTTGATCACTTATGTTGATCTGATTTTCACTTTCCTATATCATATTCAGGTAATGTCCCCCCGCCCCGCATCACCATCCCCCCCCCCCCCCCACCCGGTAAATTTTCAGCAAGTTGTAAGAGGTTTTGCACAGAACATGCACAAGTTTTGAAGAAAAACATTAATTTGATTTTTTTTAATCAATATATCCACACATTAATTCAAAACACTTATACAAATTCATTTAAACTATAATGATCACAATGGTAAATTTATAGAATATTACAGTAAATCATTTAATAAATATATAAGGTAAGTTTCCACTCTCTAACTTGTTCGACTCGTTACATTCACGTGAATACCGACCGATAACTTGATCAGTTTTAAGTTTCAAGACATTTTCTTCTCTTCTTCTTCCGATAAAGTGCATCATCCTCGCACTGTAGTTTAAAACACATGAAGGAAGGTCCGTATCACTATATACAGGTTAAAAACAGGTTAAATCATCGCTACTGACAGTTTATACGTAGAGATGCGGCTATCCCAGATTTGAATGCGTCAAGGGAGGGAGCGTTGACAATGCTCTGGAAGCTGGTCCCGCAAACGAATACCAGACGAGATGAAAAACTTTCCCTGTGTGTATGTCCTGCTGTATGGAACATTGACTCTTGACTGGTACATGTACACCTAAAGGATGGAGGTGAGGACATGACGGAATGGCTACCAGTGTGTTTGACTACTCGAGACGGAAGCGCTACTGAAGACTGTCCCACGCAGCGGCTCTGACGCTGCTTGTATGTTTACAAATTTGGACTGTTTCCAGCTTTGTTATGTTGATAGCGGTGTGTGTTATATTATAGTCACTCAGAAATTATAGATTTTTTTAGTTTGATAATGTAACGTTTAAACCCAATATAATATGCTGGCGAAATGCATGTTGTGATTAATGTGGGACGTCAAAATTAGCTTAAACTTCTGATAAATGACACCCTGTCAACAATAGTGTAAATAGGCCTAAAATTGAGATGTGAACATGTTTTACGGGAAGTAGCGGACATCTGGCCAGCATACATACGCCCATGTCCACAACAATGTGTGTGGGGAGGGGGAGATAAATTAGCCATCATGTTTATGTCAGGTAATAGTGCGAGTTTTAAGCTCGGAATACTTCGGAAAGCGAGGATGTTAAGTCGAGTTTTTTAGTATGGTTGGGTTTTGAGTAGGAATGTGTGTGTTACAGATCTGAGATGGGAACTTTGTCTGAACTATGTTTAGTAGCGTATATCGTGTATAAAAAGTGACACTTACAGTTAAAATGAAAGATGTAATAATGTAAGAATAAAATATATATGGAAAGTCCTGCTTTCTGTGTTAGTTGTGTGTGATGTTGGAACAGTGTGCCCCATGTGTTGCTGCATATTTCAACTGGGGTCCGATGTAGGTTTTGTAGCACGTGTCTTTAATGTGTTGGAGACAGGAATGCATGTTTATGCTAAGAAAGGCAGTGGTAGTGTTGACCAAAAATATTCCAAAATAGGACGTCACCAATAATTCTCGAGGTGATCATATTAAATATGTAAATGGCAATAATGCATTGTTATTGAGAGTTGTGCATTTGAACACTACAATACTATAAAACACACCACATTTTTGCCTTTTCTCTGCAGCCAGAATATGACCGGGTCAGTCGGTTTTGGTATCACCAATGTATTTAGTACCCTGTGCATGGTTATTTTTCATATTTCCAACATTGTATATGCCCTTTTACTCGAATATTACATATTAACACTATCAATATCGCACAAACCTAAACTTACAACTTATTCAATCCACTTGTTACATCCTTTATGATATGACTTGACAATTGGATACTTTTTAAAAGCTGCCATTTTGTTTCTTGATCAAACTGCTTGGGAATTTGAATGACTATCAATGTTTACCATCCCACTCATTCATTAATGCACTAATACGCCCACAACAACCCACCCACCCAATCACTCAACTAATACCTATCCACCACTCCATTCACTCACTAACACCCCAACAACTCACCCGTCAACTCACTCAACTAATACCCATTCACCATCCCTCTCACTTACGCACTGACACAACAATAACTCACTCACTCACTCACTCACTCACTCACTCACTCACTCACTCACTCACTCACTCACTCACTCACTCACTCACTCACTCACTCACTCACTCACTCACTCACTCACTCACTCACTCACTCACTCACTCACTCACTCACTCACTCACCCACTCACTCACTCACTGACACAACAATAAGCCACTCACTCAGTCACGCATGGACACAACAATAATCCACTAACTCACTCACTCACGCACTATCACAACAATAACCCACTCACTCACTCACTCATGCTGTGACACAACAATAACCCACTCACTCATTCTCACTCACGCACTGACACAACAGTTACCCACTTACTCACACACTGACACAACAATAACCCACTCACTCATTCACGCACTGACACAACAATAACCCACTCACTCACTCACATACTGGCACAACAATAACCAACTCACTCACTCACTAACTGACACAACAATAACCCACTCACTCACTCACGCACTGACACAACAATAACTCACTCACTAACGCACTGACACAACAATAACCCACTCACTCACTCACTCACTCACTCACTCACTCACTCACTCACTCACTCACTCACTCACTCACTCACTCACTCACTCACTCACTCACTCACTCACTCACTCACTCACTCACTCACTCACTCACTCACGCACTAACACAAAAATAACCCACTCACTCACGTACTGACACACCAATAACCCACTCACTAACTCACTTACTGACACAGCAATAACCCACTCACCCAGCAATAACTCACTCACTCACACATGGACATAACAATAACCCACTCACTTACATTCTGACACAAAAATAACCCACTCACTCACTCATGCACTGACACAGCAATAACCAACTAACGCACTGACACAGCCATGACCCACTTGCTTACTCATGCGTTGACACAACAATAACCCACTCGCTCACTCACGCACTGACACAGCAATAACCCACTCGCTTACTCATGCGTTAACACAACAATAACCCACTCTCTCACTCAAGCACTGACACAACAATAACCCACGCACTGACAAAACAATAACCAACTCACTCAACTAAAAGCCATCAACCATCTCACTCATTAACGCACTAACACAACAATAACCCACTAACCAACTCACGTATTGACACATCAATAACCCACTCACTCACTCACTCACTCATGCAATGACAGAGTAATAACCCACTCACTTACACACTGACACAACAATAACCCACTCACTCAACTAAAAGCCATCCACCATCTCACTCATTAACGCACAAACACAACAATAACCCACTAACCCACTCACGTATCGATACAACAATAACCCACTCATTCAACTTATATATATATCCACCATGTCACACACTGACACTCCCACAACAACCCACCCACTCTCTGAACTAATAAACATCCACCATCCCACTCACTGACACAATGACACTCCCGCTACAAACCCACCGTCTCACTCAACTTATACCCATCCACCACCCCACTCACTCACTCGCACACAAACATTTATACAACAACCCACCCACTCACTCCCTTAATTTATACCCATCCACCATCTCTATCACTCACTAACACACTAAAACTTACACAACCAACCCACTCACTCACGCACTGACACAACAACCAAACCAAATCACTCCCTAAACCAATATCCATCCACCATCCCACTCACTAACTCATTAACACACTGAAACTCCAACAACCCACTCACTGACTCACTCACTGACTCACTCACTGACTCACTCACTCACTCACTCACTCACTCACTCACTCACTCACTCACTCACTCACTCACTCACTCACTCACTCACTCACTCACTCACTCATTCATTCACTCACTCACTCTCCCACTCACTCAACCACTCACTCAACTAATACCAATCCACCATCCCACTCGCTCACTAAAACACTGACACTTACACAACAACCAACCCACTCACGTACGCATCGACACTCCCACAACAACCCACCCACCCACTCACTTAATTAATGTCCATCCGCCGTCCCACTCACTCATAAACTGACACACAACAACCCACTCACTCACTCACTCACTCACTCACTCATTCACTCACTCATTCACTCACTCACTCACTCACTCACTCACTCACTCACTCACTCACTCACTCACTCACTCACTCACTCACTCACTCACTCACACACACATACACACACTCTCACTCACTAATCAATCAACTAATACACCTCCATCATCCCACTCACTCACTCACGCATTGACACTTCCACAACAATCCACCATCCCACTCACTCACTAAAACACTGACACAACAACACACTCACTCAATTAATACCCATCGACCATCCCATTCACTCACTAACACACTGACACTCACACAACAACCCACCCTACTCACTTAACTTATACCCATCGACCATCCCACTCACTCATTAAAACACTGACACTGACACGAAAACCAACCCACAAACTCTCTCATCTTATAACAATCCATTTTCCCATTTACTCACTAACACACTGCTCCTCACACAACAACCCACCCACTCACTCAACTAATACCCATCGACCATCCCACTCACTCATTAAAACACTGACACTGACACGAAAACCAACCCACAAACTCTCTCATCTTATAACAATTCATTTTCCCATTCACTCACTTACACACTGCTACTCAGACAACAACCCAACCACTCACTCAACTAATACCCATCGACCATCCCACTCACTCATTAAAACACTGACACTGACACTGACACTGACACGAAAACCAACCCTGACACTCTCTCAACTTATAAAAATCCATTTTCCCACTCACTTACTAACACACTGATACTTACACAACAACTTATCCACTCTTTCAACAAATACCCATCAACCATCCCTCTCACTCACTCAATCACTCATTCATGCACTGACACTCTCACAACAACCAAACCAATCACTCAGCTAATACCCATTCACCATCCCACTCACTCACTCAAGCACTCATTCATGCACTGACACTAACTCAACAACCCACCCACCCACCCACCATCCCTTTAACAAACTCACGCACTAACACAACAACCAACCCACTCACTCACTCACTCACTCACTCACTCACTCACTCACTCACTCACTCACTCACTCACTCACTCACTCACTCACTCACTCACTCACTCACTCACTCACTCACTCACTCATTAACTCAACCATCCTTTTCACTCACACCCGCACTCATAACAACCAACCCACTCACAAACTAACTCAACTTATACCCATCCACCGTCCCGCTAACTCACTAACACACTGACACTTACACAACAAACCCACTCACTCAACTCATACCCAAACACCATCGCACTAACTCATTTACGCACTGAAACTTACGCAAATCCCTCACACCCACTCACTCAACTAATACCCATCCGCCTTCCCTCTCACTCAACTCATACTCAAACACCATCCCACTAACTCATTTACGCACTGAAACTTACGCAAATCCCTCACACCCACTCACTCAGCTTTTACCCATCCACCATCCCATTCACTCACTTACACACTGACACTTTCACAACACACACCCATTCACTCAACTCATACCCATCCACCATCCCTCTTACTCACTCAAGCACTGACACAACAACCAGTGCACCCATTCACCCACTCAACTAATACCAATCCACTATCCCAATTACTACCTCACGCATTGACACAACCCACCCACTCACTCAACTAATACCCATCCACCATCCCTCTAACTCACTCACGCATTGACCAATCCACTATCCCACCCACTCACTCCGCACTGACACAACAACCAACCCACCAACCCACTCACTTAACAAATACACATCCACCATCACATTTATTCACTTACACACTGACACTTACACAACAACACACCCGCTCACTCAACTTATACCAATCCAACATCCCTCTTACTCACTCACGCACTGACACAACAACCAGCGCACCCATTCCTTCACTCAACTTATACCAATCCACTATCCAACTTAGTCCCTCACGCACTGACACAACCCTCCCACTCTCTCAACTAATACCCATCCACCATCCCTCTAATTCACTCACGCACTGACACAACAACCAGCGCACCCATTCACTCACTCAACTAATACCAATCTACTATCCCGGTCACTCACTCCGATCTGACACAGCAACCAACCCACCCACTCATTCAACTAATACCAATCCACCACCCCACTAACGCACTCACGCACGGACATAACTACCAACCCATCCCCCACTCATTCAACTAATACCCATCCAACATCTCACTCACTCACTCACTCACGCACTGACACAACAACCAATCCACCCACCAACCGGCTCAACTAATACCCATCCACCATCCCGCTCACTCACTCACTCACTATCTCACTCACTCACGCACTGACACAACAACCAACCCACCCACCCACTCACTCAACTAATACCCATCCACCATCCCACTCACTCACGCACTGACACAACAACTAACCAACCCACCCACTCATTCAACTAATACCCATCCACCATCCCACTCACGCACGCCCTGACACAACCCACTAACTCACTCAACTAATACCCATTCATCATCCCACTCACTCACGCACTGACACAACAACTAACCAATACACCCACTCACGCACTGACACAACCCACTCACTCACTCAACTATTACCAATCCACTATCCCACTCACTCACGCACTGACACAACGCAACCACTCACTCAGCTTATACCCATCCCCCACCCCATTCCCTCACGCACTGACACAACCCACTCACTCACTCAACTATTACCAATCCACTATCCCACTCACTCACGCACTGACACAACGCAACCACTCACTCAGCTTATACCCATCCCCCACCCCATTCCCTCACGCACTGACACAACCCACTCAATCACTCAACTAATACCAATCCACCATCCCACTCTCTCATGCACTGACACGACAACTAACCAACCCGACCATTCACTCAACTAAAACCCATTTACTATCCCACTCACCCACGCACTGACACTTATACAACCCGCTCACTCACTCAAGTAATACCCATCCATCATCCTACCAACTCACGCACTGACACAACCCACTCATTCAACCAATTTACCATCCCACTCACTGACTACACAACAACCAACCCGCTTACTCACTCAACTCATACCCATTTACCAACCGACTCACTCACGCACTGACACTTACACAACCGACTCACTCACTCACTTAAGTAATATCCATCTACCCCCTACTCACTTACACACTAAAACTTGCATACCTCACTTACTCACTCAACTATTACCCATCCACCATCCCACTCACTCACGCACTGACGCTTTTACAACCCACTCACTCAAGCACTGACTCTTACACCCCCCACTCACTCATTCAACTATTACCCATCCACCATCCCATTCACTCACGCACTGACACTTACAAAACCCACTCACTCATTCAAATATTACCCATCCACCATTCTACTCACTAACGCACTGACACTTACACAACTCACTCATTCACTCAACTATTACCCGTCTACCACCCCACTCACTTACGAACTGAAACTTACACAACTCACTCACTCACTCAACTATTACCAATCAAACATCCCATCCACTCACGCACTGACGCTTACACAACCCACTCACTCACTCACTCACTCACTCACTCAAATAATACCCATCTACCATCCCACTCACTTACTCACTGGCACTTACACAACCCACTCACTCACTCAACTATTACCAATCAACAATCCCACTCACTAACGCACTTACACTTACACACCACACTCACTCACTCAACTATTACAAATCCACTATCCTTCTCACTAACGCACTGACACTTACACACCCCATTCACTCACTCAACTATTACCAATCCACCATCCCAATCACTAACGCACTAACACTTACACAACCCACTCACTCACTCAACTATTACCCATCCAACATCCCATTAACTAACGCACTAACACTTACACAACCCACTCACTCAACTATTACCCATCTACCATCCCACTCACTTACTCACTGGCACTTACACAACCCACTCACTCACTCAACTATTACCAATCAACAATCCCACTCACTAACGCACTTACACTTACACACCACACTCACTCACTCAACTATTACAAATCCACTATCCTTCTCACTAACGCACTGACACTTACACACCCCATTCACTCACTCAACTATTACCAATCCACCATCCCAATCACTAACGCACTAACACTTACACAACCCACTCACTCACTCAACTATTACCCATCCAACATCCCATTAACTAACGCACTAACACTTACACAACCCACTCACTCAACTATTACCCATCCACCATCCCACTCACAAACGCACTAACACTAACACAACCCACTCACTCACTCAACTATTACCCATCCACCATCCCCACTCAACCACGCACTGACACTTACACACCACACTCACTCACTCAACTATTACCCATCCACCATCCCACTCACTCACGCACTGATGCTAACACAACCCACTTACTCACTCAAATAATACCTATCCACCATCCCATTCAATCACACGCTGACACTTACACACACCATTCATTCACTCAACTATTACCCATCCACCAACTCACTCACTAACGCACTGACACTTACACACCCCACTCACTCACTCACTCACTCACTCACTCACTCACTCACTCACTCACTCACTCACTCACTCACTCACTCACTCACTCACTCACTCACTCACTCACTCACTCACTCACTCACTCACTCGATCACTCACTCACTCGATCACTCATTCACTCACTCACTCACTCACTCACTCAACTTTTATCAATCCACCATCCCATCCACTCGCGCACTGATGCTTACACAACCCGCTCACTCAATCAAGAAATACCAATCTACCATCCAATTCACTCACGCACTGACACTTACACAACCAACTCACTCACTCAAATAATACCAATCTACCATCCCACTCACTAACGCACTGACAATTACGCAACCCGCTCACTCACTCAACTATTACTCATCCACCATCCCACTCACTAACACACTGACACTTACACATCCCACTCACTCACTCACTCAACTATTACCCATCCACCATCCTATTCACTCACGCACTGACACTTACACATCCCATTCACTCACTCAACTATTACCCATCCACCATCCCATCCACTCACAAACTGACACTTACACACCCCACTCACTCACTCATCTATTACCCATCCACCATCCAATCCACTCACGCACTGACACTTACACAACCCACTCAATCACTCAACTATTACCCATCTACCATCCCACCACTAATGCACTGACACTTACATAACCAACTCACTCACTCAAGTAATACCCATCTACCACCCCACTCACTAGCGCACTGACACTTACACAC
The DNA here is from genome assembly GCA_029582155.1 of Panopea generosa. Taxonomy (NCBI): domain Eukaryota; kingdom Metazoa; phylum Mollusca; class Bivalvia; order Adapedonta; family Hiatellidae; genus Panopea; species Panopea generosa. The sequence goes on along the minus strand of CM055911.1, from coordinate 35,875,990 downwards.
CCCACTCACTAACTCAACTATTACCCATCCACCATCCCATCCACTCACAAACTGACACTTACACAACCCACTCAATCACTCAATTATTACCCATCTACCATCCCACTACTAACGCACTGACACTTACATAACCAACTCACTCACTCAAGTAATACCCATCTACCATTCCACTCACTAACGCACTGTGACTTACACACCCCACTCATTCACTCACTCACTCACTCACTCACTCACTCACTCACTCACTCACTCACTCACTCACTCACTTATTACCCATCCACCATCCCACTCACTAACGCACTGATACTTACATAACAAACTCACTCACTCAAGTAATACCCATCCACCATCCCATCCACTCACGCACTGACATTTACACAACCCACTCAATCATTCAACTATTACCCATCCACAATCCCACTCACTAACACACTGACACTTACACACCCCACTCACTCAACTTTTACCCATCTACCATTCCACTCACTAACACACTGACACTTACACACTCCCCTTACTCCCTCAAGTAATACACATATACCATTCCACTCACTAACGCACTGACACTTACAGCCCCCACTCACTCACTCACTCAAGTAATACCCATCTACCATCCCACTCACTAGCGCACTGACACTTACAGCCCCCACTCACTCACTCACTCAAGTAATACCCATCTACCACCCCACTCACTAACGCACTGACACTAACACATCCCACTCATTCACTCAACTATTATCCATCTACCATCCCCACTCACTAACGCACTGATATTTACACACCCCACTCACTCACTCAACTTTTATTAATCTACCATCCCCACTCACTAATGCACTGACACTTACACACCCCACTCACTCACTCAACTTTTACCCATCTACCATTCCAATCACTAACGCACTGACACTTACACACTTCACTCACTCACTCAACTATTACCATCTACAACCCAACTCACTAACGCACTGATACTTACACACCCGACTCACTCACTCAACTAATACCCATCGACCATCCCACTCACTAACGCACTGACGCTTACACACCCCACTCACTCACTCAACTATTACCCATCCACCATCCCACTCACTAACACATTGACACTTACACACCCCACTCACTCATGCAACTATTACCCATCCATCATCCCACTCACTAACGCACTGACACTTACACACCCCACTCACTCACTCAACTATTACCCATTCATCATCCCACTCACTAACACACTGACACTTACACAACCTAATCACTCACTCAAGTAATACCCATATACCACCCCACTCACTAACGCACTGACACTTACACAACCCACTAACTCAATCAACTATTACCCATCCATCATCCCACTCACTAACGCACTGACACTGCCACAACCCAATCACTCAATCAAGAAAAACCCATATACCACCCCACTCACTAATGCACTGACACTTACACAACCCAATCATTCAATCAAGAAATACCCATATACCACCCCACTCACTTACGCATTGACACTTACATAACCCAATCACTCAATCAAGAAATACCCATATACCATCCCACTCACTAACGCACTGATACTTACACAACCCACTCACTCACTCAACTATTACCTATCCACCATCCCATTCACTAACGCACTGTCACTTGCACAACCCACTCACTCACTCAACTATTACCCATCCACCATCCCACTCACTAACGCACTGACATTTACACAACCCACTCACTGACTCAAGTAATACCCATCTACCATCCCATCCACCCACGCACTGACACTTACACCGCCCCCTTACTCACTTAAGTAATACCCATCCACCATCCCACTCACTCACGCACTGACACTTACACACCCCACTCACTCACTCAACTATTACCCATCCACCATCCCACTCACTCACGCACTGACACAAACCACTCACTCACTCACTCAAATAATATCCATCCACCATCCCACTCACTCACCCAACAAAAGGCACAGGCCTCAAACCCATGATAAATGGCTTAGTCTTTAGTAAGTATTTATCGTTATAACTTATTTGTTTTTTAATTTTTTTCAGATCTGGGCGAGAAATGAACAGCCACCCAGGATCAGGTAGAAAAGAACAGGAACTCCAAACATATCAACTTGTTTTTTACTGTATTCCCTCTTCTCTTTCCAACAATGATGAAAGCTTTGATTAAATCAACATTTTTCAATAACAGAACAATCGTGTTTAATAACAATTTATATCATTATTACATGGATCATTCATAAAGACAACTGTGAAAATGGTGTATCTGGATCAAACTCGTGTGTACTCTGCAAATAACTTTTTCACATGTCAATTACTGCGTCAATTTCACATGCCAACTTACATGTCAATTGAAGAAGGAAATAATAATTACAACATTGTCTAAGTTTGCTTAATTTGTAAAATACAACAGGTATATTAAAAAATCCAGCATCAACAATTGGTTCATTATCAATTTCATCAGTTTTCCTCAGAACTTTTATAGTACAAAGAAATTCATTGAAACTCTAGAAATGTTCAAAAAAAGTAGCACTTTGTTAAGCGATGAAATGTTTTGCTATTTCACACAAAATATGAACAAAGATAATTTAAATGAAAGTCACATAATTATCAGCAGTAACAATATGACTGAAACTTGAAGAAGAAAGTCCAGTTTACAAAAGTGCTTTCAGACATTTTATTAGAAATATAATTCACGCATACTGTGTATTTGTGATAAATACATGTAAACAGTGACATTTTATATGACTCTGACTGTTAATCAATTCAATTTTGTTAAATAATGCTATTTTATTGTAGAACGTGAAGCTTGTAACAATTAATCTTGCCATTTGGTACTTTTATAATCCCTGGATGTGAAACATCTCTTATAGTATGGGTACTCATATTTACCATTTTAACTTAATTAGTATTAAATCAGGCTGTCTGTTAAACAGTGGCAATATTAGAAATTTGACACAAATAATTTTAAATTCAAACACCCATTTCCTCACATTTAACAGTTTCTACATCAGGTATATATACTGCACACATGTCAAACAATACTTAACTAACAGCAATCCCTTATCTGCATAAGGTATATATACTTCACACATATATAACACCACTAAACTATCAGCAATAATTGTCTTCAAAAGGTATATATTCCTCACACATGTACAACCCCAATTAAATATCAGCAATCCCTTATTTACATAAGCGTTATATACTTCACACATGTACAATTCAATTTAACCATCAGATATCCCTTATTTATTTACATGGGGTATGTATACTTCACACATGTACAACCACACTTAACTATCAACAATCCCTTAATTTTCTTAATAAAGTTTATATACTTCACACATGTACAAACCCACTTAACTATCAGCAGTCCTCTTGCCTACCAAAGGTATATACACTTCACACATGTACAACTCCACTTAACTATCAGCAGTCCCTTATCTTCATAAGGTATATAAACTTCACACATGTAAAACCTCACTTAACTATCAGCAATGCCTTATCTACATAACGTATATATACTTCGAACATGTACAAACCTACTTAACTATCAGCAATCCCTTATCTGCATCAAGTATATATACTTCACACATGCAACCCCACTTAACTTAACTATCAGCAATCCCTTATCTACATAATGAATATATACTTCACACATGCAACCCCACTTTACTATCAGCAATCCCTTATCTACATTAGGAATATATAATTCACACATGTACAAACCAACTTAACTATCAGCAATCCCTTATCTACATAAGAAATGTATACTTCAAACATGTACAAACCGACTTAACTATCAGCAATCCCTTATCTGCATAAGTACAAACCCCACCTAACTATCAGCAATCCCTTATCTACATAAGAAATGTATACTTCAAACATGTACAAACCGACTTTACTATCAGCAATCCCTTAACTGCATAAGTACAAACCCCACCTAACTATTAGTAGTCCCTAACCTGTATAAGGTATATATACTTCACACATGTAAAACCTCATTTAACTATCAGCAATCCCTTATCTACATAACGTATATATAATTAACACATGTACAAACACACTTAACTAAAAGCAATCCCTTATCTGCTTCAGGTATATATACTTCACACATGCAACCCCACTTAACTATCAGCAATCCCTTATCTGCGTAAGGTAAATATACTTCACACATGTACAAACACATTTCACTATCAGCAATACCTTATCTACATAAGGAATATATACTTCTATAATGTACAATGCCACTATAAGCAGTCCCTTATCTACATCAGGTACATATACACTTCAAACATGTACAACCCCATTTAACTATCAGCAATACCTTATCTACATAAGGTATATATACTTCACACATGTACAAACCCACTTAACTATCAGCAATCCCTTATCTACATAAGGTATGTATACTTCACACATGTAGAACTCCACTTAACTATCAACAATCCGTTAATTATCTTCATAAAGTATATATACTTCACACATGTACAACCCCGCTTTACTATCAGTAATCCCTTATCTACATATGGTATATCCATTCAAACATGTACAACCCCGTTTTCATTTCAGCAATGCCTTATATACATAAGGTGTATATAATTCACCCATGTACAACCACACTTAACTATCAGCAATCCCTAATCTACATCAGGTATTTATACTACACACACGATGTACAGCCCAACTTAACTATATGCAATCCGCTATCTACATAAGGTATATATACTTTAAACATGTACAACCCCACTTAATTATCAGCAATCCATTATCTTAATCAGGTATATATACTTCACACATGTAAAAACCATCGTAACTATCAGCAATATCTTATTTGCATAACTATCAGCAATCCCTTAATTATCTTCATAAGGTATATATACTTCACACGTGTGTAACCCCACTTACCTATCAGCAATCCCTTATCTGCATAACATATATATATATATACTTCACACATGTAGAAACCCACTTAGCTATCAGCAATCTCTTATCTACATATGGTATATATAATTCTCATATACAAATCCTCTCTTTACTATCAGCAATCACTTATCTTCATAAGGTATATATACCTTACACATGAAAAACCACACTTAATTATCAGCAACCCCTTGTATGCATCAAATATATATACTTCACACATGTACAACATCACTTAACTATCAGCAATACCTTAATTATCTGCATAAGGTATTTATACATCACACATGTACAACCCAACTTAACTATTAGTAATCTCTTAATTATATTCATAAGATATTTATACTACACACATGATGTACAACCGCATTCAACTACCAGCAACCCATTATCTACATAAGGTATAAGACTTCAAACATGTACAACCCCACTTAACTATCAGCAAACCTTTATCTACATAAGGTATATATACTTCACACATGTACAACCCCACTTAACTATCAGCAATCCCTTATCTACATAAGATATATATACTTCACACATGTACAACCACACTAAACTATCAGCAATCCTTTATCTGCATAAAGTATATATACTTCACACATATGATGTACAACCCCACTCAACTATCAGCAATCCCTTATCTACATAAGGTATATATACTTCACATATGTAAATCCCCACTTAAATGTTAGCAATCCCTCATCTACATAAAGTATATATACTTCACACATATAACCAAACTTAACTATCGCCCATCCTTTATCTACATAAGGTATAAATACTTCACACATATAACCCCATTTTACAACCGGCAACCCCTTATCTACATAAGGTATATATACTTCACACATGTCAAACCACACTTAACAATCAGTAATTCCTTATCTGCATAAAGTATATGTACTTCACACATGTACAACCTCACTTAACTATCAGCAGTCCCTTATTTACATAAGGTATATATAATTAACACATTCAAAACCCCACTTAACTAACAGCAATCCCTTAATTATGTTCATTACGTATACATACTACACACATGATGTACAACCCAACTTTATTATCAGTAATCCATTATCTACATCAGATACATATACACTTCAAACATGTACAACCCCATTTAACTATCAGCAATACCTAATCTACATAAGGTATATATACTCCACACGTCTACTACCCCGCTTAACTATCATCAATCCCTTATCTACATAAGATATATACATTTCAAACATGTACAACCCCGTTTTACTATCAGCAATCCCTAATCTACATAAGGTATATATACTCCACACGTCTACTACCCCGCTTAACTATCATCAATCCCTTATCTACATAAGATATATATATTTCAAACATGTACAACCCCGTTTTACTATCAGCAATCCCTTATCTACATAAGGTATATATACTTCACCCATATACAATCCCACTTAACTATCAACTATCCCTTATCTACATCAGTTATATATAATACACACATGATGTAAAACCCCATTTAAGTATCAGCAATTCCTTTTTTATCTACACAAGATATTTAGACTTCACACTTGTAAAACCCCACTTAACTATTAGCTATCCCTTATCTGCATCAGGTATATATACTTAACACACATACAACCACAATTAACTATAAGCAATCGTTTATCTACATAAGATAAATATACTTTACACTTGTAGAACCCCACTTAACTATCAGCAATCCCTTATTTACATAAGGCATATATATACATCACATACACAACTCCACTAACTATCAGCTATCCCTTAATTATCTGCATAAGATATAAATACTTCACACACGTACAACCCTAATTAATTATCAGCAATCCCTTATCTACATTAGATATATACAATTCACACAAGTACAACCCCTCTGAACTATCAGAAATACCTTATCTGCATAACTATCAGCAATCCCTTAATTATCTTCATAATGTATATATACCTCACACATGTACAAACCCACTTAGTTATCAACAATCCCTTACCTACATAAGGTATATATACCTTTCACATGTAAAACCACACTTAATTATCAGCAACCCCGTATCAGCATAAAATATATATAATTCACACATGTACAACTTCACCTAACTATCAGTAATACCTTAATTATCTGCATAATGTATTTATACATCACACATGTACAACCCCACTTAACTATTAGCAATCTCTTAATTATCTTCATAAGGTATTTATACTACACACATGATGTACAACCGCTTCCAACTATCAACAATCCCTTATCTACATAAGGTATATACACTTCAAATATGTACAACCCCACTTAACCATCAGCAAACCCGTATCTACATAAGGTATTTATACTCAGCACATTTACAAACTCACTCAACTATCAGCAATCCTTATCTACATAAGGTATATATACTTCACCCATGTACAACCCCACTTAACTATCAGCAATCCTTTATCTACATAAGGTATATACACTTCACACATGTAAAAACCCACTTAAACATCAGCAATCCCTTATCTTCATAAGGTATATATACTTCACCCATGTACAACCCCACTTTACTATCAGCAATCCATTAATTATCCACATAATATATATATACTTCACACATGTACAACCCCAATTAACTATCAGCAATCCATTATCTACATAAGAAATATATAATTGACACATGTTAAACCCCACTAAACTATCGGCAATCCCTTATCTTCAAAAGGTATATATACTTCACACATGTAAAACCACACTTATTTATCAGCAATCCCTTATCTACAAAAGTTATATATACTTCACACATGTACAACCTCACTTAACTATCAGCAATCCATTAATCATCTGCATCAGATATATATACTTCACGCATGTACAACCCCACTTAACTATCAGCAATCCATTAATCATCTGCATCAGATATATATACTTCACACATGTACAACCACACTTAACTATCAGCAATCCTTTAATTATCTTCATAAAGTATATATACTACACATATGATGTACAACCCCACTCAACTGTCAGCAATCCCTTATCTAAATAAAGTATATATACTTCACACACATAACCCATTTAATTAACGGCAATCCCTTATCTAAATAAGGTATACATACTTCACACATGTACAACCTCACTTAACTATCAGCAATCCATTAATTATCTACATAAGGTATATATAATTCACACATGTACAACCCCAATTAACTATCAGCAATCCATTAATCACCTGCATCATATATATATATATACTTTACACATGTACAACCATACTTAACTATCAGCAATCCGTTATCTACATAAGATATATATACTTCACACATGTAAAACCCCACTTAACTATCAGCAATCCGTTATCTACACAAGATATATATAATTCACAAATGTAAAAACCCACTTAACTATCAGCAATCCTTTATCTACAAAAGGTATATATACTTCACACATGTACAACCTCACTTAACTATTAGCAATCCATTAATCATCTGCATCAGATATATATACTTCACTCATGTACAACCACACTTAACTATCAGCAATCCTTTAATTATCTTCATAAGGTATATATACTACACATATGATGTACAACCCCACTCAACTATCAGAAATCCCTTATCTACATAAGGTATATATACTTTACATATGTAAATCCCCACTTAACTGTCAGCATCTCTTATCTAAATAAAGTATACATACTTCACACATATAACCGAACTGTCGGCCTTCCCTTGTCTTCATAAGGTATAAATACTTCACACATATAACCCCATTTAATTAACGGCAATTACTTATCTACATAAGGTTTATACACTTCACCCATGTAAAACCACACTAAACTATCAACAATCCTTATTCTACATAAGGTATATATACTTCACACATATAACCCCATTTAACTAACAGCAATCCCTTATCTACATAAGGTATATATACTTCACACATGTAAAACCACACTTATATATCATCAATCCCTTATCTACATAAGGTATATATACTTCACACATGTAAATCCACACATCACTATCAGCAATCCCTTATCTACATAAGGTATATATACTTCACACTTGTACAACCTACTTAACTATCGGCAATCCTTTATCTATAAAAGGTATATTTACTTCACACATGTAAATCCCCACTTATCTATCGGCAATCCCTTATCTACATAAGGTATACACACTTTGCACATTTAAAATCACACTTACCTACAGACAATCCTTTATCTACTAAAGGTATATATACTTCACACATGTAAAACCACACCTAACTATCATCAATTCCTTATCTTCATATGGTATATTTACTTCGCACAAGTACAACCCCACTTAACTATCGGCAATCCCTTATCTTCATATGGTATATTTACTTCGCACAAGTACAACCCCACTTAACTATCGGCAATCCCTTATCTTCATATGGTATATTTACTTCGCACAAGTACAACCCCACTTAACTATCGGCAATCCCTTATCTTCATATGGTATATTTACTTCAAACATGCACAACCCCACTAAACTATCGGCAATCCCTTATCTATATAAGGTATATACACTTCGCTGATGTACACTAAATCTATGGAATAACCCAAGTGATCCAGTATTATAATCTCATTGATAAACATAAATGTTTGGAAATGTTTGGAAATATCTGGGCATCATCGATTAAACTCAAATAAGCTATTAAACTATATTGATATGCCCAATATTGTGATATTCCTACATGTCGCATGACCTAGGCAGACCGGGTTTGAACCCGGAGACAAGTTACTTTTTAAAAAAAATGTAATTTCCCTAGCAACACATTTTATTCCTACAGTCCGATTATTACCTAAGCAGACCAGGTTAGAACCCGGAGACAAGTTTAAAAAACAAGGGGCCTAAGCGGGCGTGAAGACTACTGGCTCAAAGTGGCCATAGCACTTGTTAATAACTATGAAAAGGAAATACTTAAAATTGCCATACCATTCATCTGTAAAAAATATAATCCCCGTACAGGACCCTTTAACATCCCAGTTCCTTCATTTAGCAAAACTTCAGTCACCCACTGATAGGGATTTGTAATGAGCAGAAATGCTCTAGATTTGAAACAGAAGTTTTTTTATACACATGGATGCAAAACAGGTTTAATCATATTGGGATTATCTCAGTGGGATAATCTATACTGACCGGTAGTTGAGGTTTTTTTAACCCTGTTTCGACATATCCTAGCCCTTATGGATAGTAATTTCTCTTTATTAAACCAAATCTTATTTTTTATGACTAGATGTTTCAGAACTCAAATTGATGAAAAAATGAGAACTTTCTGTTTTCCCATAGTATCACTATGTAAAATTCTAAGTCTTCTTACAGGGCCCCTATAACTATTAGCTTCTTAATTCTAATCTTCCTTCAAATCCCTACACATAGTGATAACTTATGCCAAATATGAATAAATTTGACTGACTGGTTATTAAAAAAACGATTTTTGTAATTCCCAATTTTTACCCTTTTGGGGCCCCTCCAGATCCCTTAAGACAATGGAACCCAGTCAATTTTTCAATTCTGAACTTCCTTGACTAAAACAATGCTTCTGTGAAAATCAGTTCCTTTTTTTAAATGATTATTATAATGACACGTGTTCCATAATTGACCCCTCAACTTTCCCAGGGACACAATTTGAACAAATCTAATAGAACTATGACTGGTAACCTTAACTATGTCAGGCGGTTCACGAGAAGAAGATTTTTTTAAGTTTTGCACTTTTATTAGTAACGGCGGTCATCTTGAACTTCAGATCGAAAAAAACCTGTAAAGTGTCCTTTGCAATAGAAACATCCATGTGAAGTTTGAGATTAATTGGCCTGATGGTTAAAGAGAAAGTGCTGCTTACGGACGACAGACGACGTACAACGTCGGACAACGAACCATCGCCTGGCCAAGCCAAGCTGGCCTTTGGCCAGAAGTTTTAAAAAAAATTGTAATTTACCTAGCAACATATTTTTTCCTACAGTGCTCCATTAACGGCTTCTCATATTAAAATAAAAAAATGTTCCAACAAAATGGAAAAAGATAGTTGTCCATATTATGCATTTATATTTTTGTACATATCAAGCAACCGTTCTACTACTGCATTATGACGGGAATGGACGAGTAAATGCAATTGAAACAGATGTTTGCCGATAATTTCCATCCGCGGAACAGCTCATATGAATATAAGAATTACCGATCAGTAAATTCTAAACATGATTTAATCTTGTTTAAGAGCCCGGCCATTACAAATGCATCGAAGGTCATTGAAGGTCATGCGAATTCATGAAAATGTTTGTCATTCATAAACAAGTTATGCCGCTTCGAGTCCTCTTTAAATTCTTCATAATCGAGATCATTCTGACATGCTGTATTGTTTTAACAATTCAGTCATACAATAATAACCCAATATAATCCAAGAGTTCACAAAACTATCAAATTAACAGCAACACGAATACATTGTTTTTGTTCAACCCTCAGACATGTAATATGAATTTAAGCAATCCATACGTTCATTTTTTGTATCTATAATATTTCATCATTTTCAAAATATAGAATATCATAGTATATTATAGAAACTAAAATGTTTACCTAGTTTTCGACAGATATTCGTCATTTGGCGCAAAAAAAAACATGCTTAAGTAGAAAAATCAGGCCAGTAGGATACACCAACTCAACCTTAATAGGCCAATTCCAGCTCAGAAAATAGTTTTAAAAGTAACAGAAATGACGCCAACTGATAGCATTCATGTAGTTCCATGAAAGACATACACACATTCATAAACTTGTTGTTACATGTATTGGGGAAAATGACATACCAGTAGAGATAAATAAATGTATTGTTATTAAAAGGTATGACATTTAAATCACACACGAGGAGGCAGATAATATCCTCGCACAAGTGGTCATAGTAGCACATAAACTAAACAGAGACATGACAGCAATTAAAATTATATTGATGTTTTTGTACTTTAACTTTTGTACTTAACATTATCTTCAGGAAAAATATTCAGGAACAATAATAATAAATCTGTGCTAAGGTAAACACCTATTAAGGAACTGTAGACATGGATATAACGGTATTATGGTATCGGGAAAAAAAATAGTCTTAAAAATATGAGGGTTCAGCAGTCCCTAAAGTTGGTAGGCGATGTTAATTGTAATACAATGCATACTTTACCACTAACAAAAAATTCTGAAGCTTTGTTGGAAATGAAAAAAGAGCTCACATTCAGGCATGTACATGGAAACATGCATTGAATTCTGACCCACCAAGCATTAATACCCAAGCGCTTTCTTAAGACAGTTCCAACAAAGCTAGCTGGAGAATAATTGAAGATGATCAACTGTTAGCACCAGATGGCAAAAAATGACGCTTTATATTAAAACTTCTTTTGAAAAATGGTGGTCATTTTAAAAGCCGTGTGCTTTTAATTGCAAATGTGTTTGTCACCTAAACACCAAACATGTCAAGCGTATGAAAAGTTTTAAACTTAAAAGTAAATTCCATCTTAAGACTGCATTTCTAGCACATGAATGCCTAGTCCATATTGTTTATTTCAAAATGCTCAATGACAAAACGTCTTTCCAGTCTGTCTCTTAAACATCAAACACATTAGTATTATCCTTTGGTGTGATTTTTTTTATATTTTTATATCTTGTATAAATTTTTTATCCGAATATTGCTTTTCAAGCAAATTGGCGACCATTTTGAACGCTATCTTGTTTATTTTTAACTGCTCAATGATGACAAAATGTTATCCGACATAAAATCAAAGAACTATTATATATAGACTATCATTTTAGCAAAATAAAATTGCTATACACTCTCATGCAAGGATCAGTGAAAATACACGGATTTTCTTCCGAACTATAAACCTTGGAACTTAGTTGTCCTCTTTAACTCATGTATTTATGATTAAACCACTATTAGCATATGCCTGCAACAGAAAAAAAACCCATTTTATCCTAATAATAGTGGATTAAAACCTCAAACACAATTATATGATAATGAATTAAAGAGTACCACTAACTGCCTGCCGCAACTAATGGATGCATTTCTTCTTACATTAGTGGAATGAGAACTCCACAGAAATATAAGATCATAAACAGAGAGTACACCTACCCGCCTACAACAAGTAAAGGACGAACTTTCTCACTTAAGTTAAAAAAGATTAGTAAAACATTGATTCAAAAAGTGTGTGGTATTTAAGGCATTTGTCAAGAGGTAGCTGGGCCACTGCATATCAGAGTGCCCCAAGAGAATGAGGTAACTAGAACTCTACAGATCAGAGTTCCCGAGGGAATGAGGTAACCAGACTACTACCGATCAGAGTTCCAGAAGAAATTAGGTAACCTGAACACTTCAGATCAGAGTTCCCAAAAGACTGATGTAACCAGCCGACTATCGATCAGAGTTCCCGAGGGAATGAGGGAACCAGGCTACTACAGATCAGAGTTCCGGAGGGAATGAGGGAACCAGGCTACTACAGATCAGAGTTCCCGAGGGAATGAGGTAACCAAACCACTACCGATCAGAGTTCCCGAGGGAATGATGTAACCAGATGATTATCGATCAGAGTTCCCGAGGGAATGAGGTAACCAGGCTACTACAGATCAGAGTTCCAGAAGGAATTAGGTATTCAGAACACTACAGATCAGAGTTCCCAAAGGACTGATGTAACCAGACGACTATCGATCAGAGTTCCCAAGGGAATGAGGGAACCAGGCTACTACAGATCAGAGTTCCGGAGGGAGTGAGGTAACTAAACCACTACCGATCAGAGTTCCCTAGGGAATGAGGGAACTAGGCTACTACAGATCAGAGTTCCGGAGGGAATGAGGGAACCAGGCTACTACAGATCAGAGTTGCAGAGGGAATGAGGGAACCAGGCGACTATCGATCAGAGTTCCCGAGGGGATGAGGGAACCAGGCTACTAAAGATCAGAGTTCCGGAGGGAATGAGGTAACCAAACCACTACCGATCAGAGTTCCCGAGGGAATGATGTAACCAGACCACTACCGATCAGAGTTCCCGAGGGAATGAGGGAACCAGGCTACTACAGATCAGAGTTCCAGAGGGAATTAGGGAACCAGGCTACTACAGATCAGAGTTCCGGAGGGTATGAGGTAACCAAACCACTACCGATCAGAGTTCCCGAGGGAATGAAGTAACCAGACTACTACCGATCAGAGTTCCCGAGGGAATGAGGGAACTAGGCTACTACAGATCAGAGTTCCCAAAGGACTGTTGTAACCAGACGACTATCGATCAGAGTTCCCGAGGGAATGAGGGAACCAGGCTACTACAGATCAGAGTTCCCGAGGGAATGAGGTAACCGAACCACTACTGATCAGAGTTCCCGAGGGAATGAGGTAACCAAACCACTACCAATCAGAGTTCCCGAGGGAATGATGTAACCAGACTACTACCGATCAGAGTTCCCGAGGAAATGAGGGAACCAGGCTACTACAGATCAGAGTTCCTGAGGGAATGAGGTAACCAAACCACTACCGATCAGAGTTCCCGAGGGAATGAGGTAACCAGACTACTACTGATCAGAGTTCAAGAAGGAATGAGGTAACAAGAACATTGCAGATCAGAGTTCCCACGGGAATGAGGTAACCAGACCACTACCGATCAGAGTTCCCACGCGAATTAGGTAATCGGACCACATCCGATCAGAATTTCCACGCAAATGAGGTAACCAGTCCACAACAGATCAGAGTTTCCAAGGGAATGAGGTAACCAGACCACTACAGATCAAAGTCCCCCCGTAGAATTAGATATCTAGGCCACTGCAGATCAGAGTTCCGTAGGGTATGAGGTAACCAAGCCACTGCAGATCAATTCACCAGGGAATGAGGTAGCCACGTCACTGTAGACCAGAGTTCCCACGAGAATGAGGTATAACCAGGCCACTGTAGACCAACGTTCTCTCAGGGAATGAGGTAGCAGATCACAGTTCTCCATATGAATGTGGTAGCCAGGCCATTGAATATCAGAGTTCCCCCAGGGAATGAGGTAGTCAGGCCACTCCATTACAGAGTTCCTGATGGGAATGAGGTTACCAGACCATGGCAGATCAGAGTTCCTGAAAAAAGGAGATAGCAAGGCCACTGCAGATCAAGTTTCCCGGGGATTGAGGTAGTCAGATCACTACAGATCAAAGTTCCCCAAGGAATAAGGTAGCAAGGCCACTGCAGATCAATTCAACAGGGAATGAGGTAGCCAGGCCGCCACTGTAGACAAGAGTTTCCAAGAGAATGAGGTAACCAGGCCACTATAGACCAAAGTTCCCTAAGGGAATTATGTAACCAGGCAACTGCAGATCAGAGTTCCCCTAAGGAATGAGGTAACTATGTCACTACAGAGCAGTTCCCTCAAGGAATGAGGTAGCCATTATAGACCAATGTTCCCTTAGGGAATGAGGTAACCAGGCCACTGCAGATCAGAGTTCCCTAAGGAATGAGGTAGCCACGACACTGCAAATCAGAGTTCCCAAGAGAATGTGGTAGCCAGGCCATTGAAGATTGGAGTTTCAAAGAGAATGAGGTAGTCAGGCCACTAAGGTACAGAGTTCCTGATGGGCATGAGGTAGCCAGGCCATGGCAGATCAGAGTTCCCGAGAGAACGAGATAGTCAGGCCACTGCAGATCAAGTTCCCCAGGGATTGAGGCAACCAGATCACTACAGATCAAATTTCCCTAAGGAATGAAGTAGCCAGGTCAATGCAGATCACAGCTCAAAGGGAATGAGGTAGCCAGGCCGCTGCAGATCAAAGCATCCTCATAGGAATGAGGTAACCAGGCCACTGCAGATCAGAGTTCCCAAGAGAACGAAATAGCCAGCTCACTGCAGATCAAGTTCCCCAGGGATTGAAGTAGCCAGATCACTACAGATCAAAGTTACCCAAGGAATGAGGTAGCCAGGCCACTGCAGATCAAAGCTCCCCAGGGAATGAGACAGCCAATCCACTTAAGATCAAAGTATCCTCATAGGAATGAGGTAACCAGTACACTGCAGATCAGAGATCTCCTAAGGAATGAGGTAACCAGGTCACTGGAGGTCAGTTCCTCATGGAATGAGGTAGCCAGGTCACTGAAGATCAGAGTTCCCCAAGGGAATGAGGTTACCAGATCAATGCAGACCAAAGTTCTCTCAGGTGATGAGGTAGCCACGCCACTGCAGATCAGTTCCCGGAGGAATGAGGTAGCCAGGCCACTGCAGAGGGAATAAGGTAGCCAAGCCACTGTAGATCAGAATTCCCCCTGGGGATGAGGTTACCAGACCACTGCAGACCAAAGATCCATCAAGGAATTAGATTGCCATGCCACTGCAGAACGAACAATGGCCACACGAGAATGAGGTAATAAGGCCACTACAGATCAAAGTTCCCAAGGGAACAAGATAGCCAGGCCTCTGTAGATTATATTACTCAAGGAAATGAGATAGCAAGGCCGCTGCAAAACAAAGTTTCACATAGAACTGATGTAGCCTCGTCAATGCAGATCATGTCCCCCACCCCGCCAGGGAATGACGATCAGGCCATGGCAGATCAGAGTTCCCGAGAGAACGAGATAGCCAGGCCACTGCTGATCAAGTTCCCCAGGGATTGAGGTAACCAAATCACTACAAATCAAAAATTCCCAAGGTTGAAGGTGGCCATGCCAATGCAGATCAAAGCTCAAAGGGAATGAGGTAGCCAGGCCAATGCAAATCCAAGTTCCCCCGGAAATGAGATAGCCAGGTCACTGCAGATTAAAGTATTCTCATAGAAAAGGGGTAACCAGGCCACTGCAGATCAGAGATTTCCGAAGGAATGAAGTAACCAGGTCACTGGAGATCAGTTCCTCATGGAATGAGGTAGCCAGGTCACTGTCTATCAGAGCTCCCCCAAGGAATGAGGTAACCAGACCACTGCAGATCAAAGCTCCATCAAAGAATGCGGTTGCAAGGCCACTGCAGAAAAGAGTCCACCCGAGAATGAGGTAATAATGCCACTACAGATGGGAATGAGGTAGCCAGGCAACGGAAGATCAGAGTTCCAAGGGAACGAGATAGCCAGGTCTCTGTAGATTAAGTTACTCAACGAAATGAGGAAGCAATGCTGCTGCACAACAAAGTTGCGCGTAAGAATGAGATAGCCACGCCACTGCAGATCAAGTCCACCATCCCCAGGGATGGACGTAGCCAGACCACTGCAGATCAATTCACTAGGGATTGTGGTAGCCAGTCCATTGCAGATCAAAGTTCCCCAGTCAAAAAGGTAACCAGGCCACTGCAGATCAGAGTTTCCTCAGGGAATGAGGTAGCAAGACCACCGCAGATCAAATCTCCAATGGAATGAGGTAACCAGGCCATTTCAGATCAAAGTTCCCAAAGAAATGAGGTAGCAAGGCCACTGCAGATCAAAGTTCCGAAAGAATGAGGAAGCCAGGACACTGTAGATGGAAGTACCCGCAGGGAATGAGGTAACAAGGCCACTGCAGACCACAGTTCACTCAATGAATGAGGTTGCCAGGCCACTGTAAATCAGAGTTCCTCAGAGAATGTGGTAGCCAGGCCACTACAAATCAGAGTTCCACAGAGAATGAGGTACCGAGGCCACTTTAAATTAGAGTTCCCCAGAGTTCATGAGGTAGTTCGGCTACTACAGATCAGAGTTCCTGATTGGAATGAGGTAGCCGGGCCACGGCGGATCAGAGTTCCCGAGGGAACGAGAAAACCAGGCCACTGCAGATCAAAGCTCCCACGGAATGAGGTAGCCGAGCCACTGCAGATCAAAGTTCCCTATAGAATGAGGTAGCCAGGCCACTGCAGATCAGAGTTCCCCTAAGGAATGAGGTAACCAGGCCACTGCAGATCACAGTTCGCCCAGAGAATGAGGTAAAACGGCCACTGAAAATCAGTTCCCCAGAGAATGTGGTAGCCAAGCCACTAAAGATCAGAGTTTCCCAGAAATTGAGGTAGCCTGGCCACTGCAGATCAAGTTCCCCAGGGAATGAGGTAGCAGGTCCCTTGAGATCAGTTCTGCAAGGAATGAGATAGCCAGGCCACTGCAGATTAAATCTACCGAGGATATGAGGTAGCCAGGCCACTGCCAATCAAAGCTACCGAGAGAATGAGGTAGTCATGCCACTGCAGATCAGCATTCCCCAGAGAATGAGGTAGCCAGGCCACTGCAGATCAGATCGCCAGGTAATGAAATAACTAGCTCAATGCAGATCAAAGTTCATCACGGAATGAGGTAGCCAGGCCACTGCATATCAGAATTGCACCAGGGAATTAGGTATCCAGGCCACTACAGATAAACGTTGCCAGCGAATGAGGTAGCCAGGCCATTTGAGATCAATTTCCCCCGTAATGAGATAGCAAGGCCACTGCAGATCAGAATTCCCCAGGGAATGAGGTAGCTAAACCTCTATAGATCAGAGATCCCGAGAGATTGAGGTAACAAGGCCACTGCAGATCAAAGCTCCCCAGGGAATGAGATAGCCAGGCACGTGTACATCAATTTCCTCTATAGGAATGGGGTAGCCAGGTAACTGTAGATCAGTGAACCCCCAGGGAATGAGGTAACCAGACCACTGCGGATCAAGTTTCCCTCAATGAAGAGGTAGCCAAGCAATTGCAGATCAGTTCCCCAAGGAATGAGTTAGTAAGGCCACTGCAGATCAAAGCTACCGACGGAATAAGATAGCCAAGCCACTGTAGATCAGAGTTCCCCCAGGAAATGAGGTAGCCAGGCCACTGCAGATCAAATATCAATCAAAGAATGAGGTTTGTTTCAACATCACACACAACTAACACAGAAAGCAGGACTTTCTATAAATATTTAATTCTGACATTATTACATTACAACATTTTTTATTTTAAATGTAATTGTTACTACTTAAACACGATATACGTTTCAAAACATAGTTCAGACAAAGTTCCCATCTCGCCTCCTAACACACACATTCTCGGCCTTATTGCCTAAAACCCAGCATTAACTCTCTGGCGTCCAAAATTAAACAAGAATAAAAACTCGTAACTTGCACTATTAAAGGATTCGCTAATTCATATACAGTCACATTATTCATGCATCTGGACAAGTATAATATACATTAGCCAGGTTCACATCTCTATCTTAGACCTGTTAATGCTATTGCTTTGACAGGGTGTCATTCATCAGAAGTTCAAGCACTCCCATATTAATGACTACATGCGTTACCTATGAAATATCCAACACAAGAATTATCTTGGGTTTGAATTTAAAATTATCAAACTAATAAAATTAATTATTTCTGAGTGACTGACATAATGCCCCGATCAAACTGAAAGAACGTATTTTAACAAAATAAAAAATGAAATCATTATACATGTATAATTATTACATCTGAACAATTTTAAGTTTCTGAATATATCCCATCTCGAATGTCCACGTTAATTTCCTCGTACTGTTTTTAATAATTCATTATTAATGTTTAGTTCTATGTCATTACACAGCATGCTCTAAATAAGATATATATTTGATTTATATTCACAATACCTATATAAGTATCCATGTGTCGTTGTACCATTACCATGTCATCATACCATTAATATATGTAGAAGAGCCATATGTACCAACAGTGCCATATGTTGTTGTGCCAATGCTGCATTGCCAGGTCGTCGTACCATAAGATCATCAGCCAGTGTACTATGTCGTTGTACCATTATTATACGTCGCCATGCCATATGTATCATCAGTGCCATATGTATCATCAGCCGTCGTACCATATTTTCATTACCATATGTTCATTGGGCCAATAATGACAATCCATACTGTTGTCGTCTTCGCGCCATTTTTATCACTTTATATAGTCCAAAATTTATCTTATTACATGTGTTACTATATATAGTAACAAAATAAGCTTGTTTTTTGCATGATATAGTTTTAGCCTACCTAAAACCTAACTGGCCCAAATACCGCTAGAACTATATATGCATTTAGCCTTTTTTTCTCTCAATTCACACCTTGGTGCAAGTATATTTAGCTTTAATCTTTGAATAAATCCCGCTTTGTAAACAAATTGACATCTCGACGGTGTCGTCATGACGCACATACTAAAAGAGCGATAACTCAAAGGGAAGAAACTGTACGCTATCTGGTTTAGGGGTACGCAGTGGGGTTTATAAACTACGATATTAACTTATAACTACTATTGATATATAAATAAAATAAAAAAATAAATTAAAAAATAAATAGATAGATTGATTTATAAATGAATAACTAAGTAAATAAATAAATGGATGGATGGATGGATGAATGGATGGATAGATAGATACTTATTTTTTTCCTTATATAAACATTCTATAAATAATAACACCCCTGTGTCTATAAAAAAAAAACATGACCAAATTTGTGAGCTTTGGTAAGATAAATTTTTATCCCGCTAAGTTTGTCAAAACTTCAACTTGCAAAGTTTATTTCTTTCAAGAAATCGATGTATGTAATGTTTATTGCTTTTAGTAATTTCATTAATGTTCAGATACGCTTCACGAATGTCTTTATTGCGTCTTTATTACATTAAATACATAACATTCATTTCAATAATTGGCCTGCATTATTTCTTTACTCATATTCAGTTTGATAGTTATAAACGCATCTAATTTCGAATTCATTACTTTTTTCTCATTATATTATTATTTTCAGAGGTGCAACTTAGTGTAAATCGAAAAAGCCCGTTATGATCAATCGAAATAACGTAGTGATCTTAATCCAACAGATTTGGGAGAGCGCTAAATAACATCTTCAACTTCGTTTGAGACATCGATTCCTTACTACTACTGCTACTAATAATACTACTATATCTGCTATTGCTAAAGCTCGTTTTCTTCGTAAACCTAATTTTCTTGTGTTTTTGAACATAGTTAATGTCCATTTCTACTTCCTTCCTTGTAAACCTAATTTTCTTAGGCCTTTGAACATAATTAATGTCCATTTCTTCACATAATTTTCTTCGGTTTTTGAACATAATTAATGTTCATTTCTAATTCCTTCTTTGTAGACCTAATTTTCTTAAGTTTTTGAACATAATTTATGTCCATTTCTACTTCCGGTCCAAAATCAGTGTCTACATTCGGATCTCTAACTCCAGAGTTATTTACACTAAGTTTTGATTTACTGCTACACTCACTGTCACAAACTCTATTTTCCAGCTTAATATGAATATTCCGTTCTTTAAGCCTTCTGGAAAGTTCCATTACAGGACTGTTTTCTTCATTGGAAGAACCGTCTCTAACCTTTCTATATTCAAGTATTTATAAAACTAAATTTTTCGATCTCAATTACCCATTCTATAAATAATTTTGCATCTGATCCATCAACTTTTTGTATATCCTTTTCAGCCGCCAAAAGATTAGTTTGCGATGACAAGCCTTCGCTTATATTCCCCATTTCATGTACTAAGTTGCCAAATACGTCCGTGATATTAATTTCTGACATTTTTATTAAATTTTTAGATTTTCACATCGAGAAATTACGAAATTCGCTAGTTGGAAAGTTTAAATCGGCAATAAACCACGTACTTGTTATTTAGTACTTTGTGTCGACACTTGTGGGTCAGATCCTTGGTAAGCAATTTTCACTGTCCTCATACACGTTTCAACATCACACAGAAAGCAGGACGTTCTAATATATATTTGATTCTTACAGTATTACATCTTTCATTTTAAACTGTAATTAAACACGATATACGCTTCAAAACAAAGTTCAGACAAAGTTCCCATCTCGCCTCCAAACACACACATTATCGGCCTTGTTGCCTAAAAAAACAGCCTTAACTCTCTGGCGTCAAAAATCGACTGACTAAAAACTTGTAACTTGAACTATTATATACAGTCACATTATTCATGCACCTGGACAATTAAATATACATTACCGATGTTTACATCTCTATCTTAGACCTGTTTATGCCATTGTTTCGACACGGTGTCATCATCAGAAGTTCAAGCAGAGTTTGGACCTCCCATATTAATGACTACATGCATTTCGCCTTATCTATGAAATATCCTGCACAAGTATTATCTTGGGTTTAAATTTAACATAATCATACTAATAAAATCAATAATTTCTAAGTGACGGACTATAATACAGGTTGCCAGGCCACTGCAGAAGAGAGTTCACCAGAGAATGAGGTAGTCAGGTCACTACAGATCAGAGTTTCTGATGGGAATGAGGTTACCAGGCAACCGCTGATCAGAGTTCCCAAGGGAACGAGATAGCTAGGCCACTATAAATCAAGTTACTCAAGGAAATGAGGTAGCAAGGCCGCTTCAAAACAAAGTTTCGAGTGGGAATGAGGTAGCCACGTCACTGCAGATCCAGTTCCTCCCTAGCCCCGCCCCAAAGGGAATGAGGCAGCCAGGCCACTGCAGATCAAAGTTCCCCTTTGAAATGAGGTAACCAGGCCACACCAGATCAGTTCTCCAATGAATGAGGTAGCCAGGTCACTGCAAATCAGAGTTACCCAGAGAATGAGGTAGCCAGGCCACTGTAGATTAGAGTTCCCTAGAGAATGAGGTAGGCAGGCTACTACAGATCAGAATTCTGATGGGAATGATATACAGGAAGCCAGACCACGGCAGATCAGAGTTCCCAAGGGAACGAGATAGCCAGGCAACTGCAGATCAAGTTCCCCAAGCGAATGAGGTAGCAAGGCCACTGCAGATTAAAAGTTTCCCAGCGGAATGAGGTAGCCACGCCACCGCAGATCAGAGTTTCCCAAAGGAATTGGTTAGCAAGGCCACTGAAGATCAAACACCCCCAGGGAATACCATAGCCAGGCCACTGTAGACCAGAGTTCTCTTAGGGTATGAGGTACATGTAGCAAGGCCACTGCAGATCGAGTTTCCTAAAGGAAGGAGTTAGCCAGGCCACTGAAGATCAGTTCCCCGAGGGAATGAGGTAGTCAGGCCACTGCAGATCAAAATGCTCCACTGGAATGAGGTAGCCAGGCCACTGAAGATCAGTTCCCCAAGGAATGAGGTATCCAGGCCACTGCAGATCAGAGTTCCCCAAAGGAATGAGGTAACCAGGCTAGTGTAGATCACAGTTCTCTCAAGGAATGAGGTAGCAAGGCCACTGCAAATCATAGTTACCCAGAGAATGAGGCAGCCAAGCCACTGTAGATTACAGTTCTCCAGAGAATGAGGTAGTCAGGCCACTACAGATCAAAGTTTACCAGAGAATAAGGTAGCAAGGCCATTACAGATCAGAGTTCCTGCTGGGAAAGAGATACATGTAGCCAGGTCATGGCAGATCAGAGCCCCCGAGGGAACGAGATAGCCAGGCAACTGCAGATCAAGTTCCCCAAGTGAATGAAGCAGTAAGGCCACTGCAGATCAAAGTTTCCCAGTGGAATGAAGTAGTCACACCACCCCAGATCCGAGTTCCCATAGAGAATGAGCTAGCAACGCCAGTGCAGATCAAATCTCCCCCAGGGAATAACGTAGCCAGGCCACTGTAGATTATAGTTCCCTCAGGAAATGAGGTAGCCACGCCACCGCAGATCAAAGTTTCCCACTGGAATGAAGTAGCCACACCACCCCAGATCCGAGTTCTCATAGAGAAAGAGCTAGCAAGGCCAGTGCAGATCAAATCTCCCACAGGGAATAACGTAGCCAGGCCACTGTAGATTATAGTTCCCTCAGGAAATGAGGTAGCCACGCCATCGCAGATCAGAGTTTCCCAGTGGAATGAAGTAGCCACACCACCCCAGATCCGAGTTCCCCTAGAGAATGAGCTAGCAAGGCCAGTCCAGATCAAATCCCCCCAGGGAATAACGTAGCCAGGCCACTGTAGATTATAGTTCCCTCAGGAAATGAGGTAGCCATACCACTGCAGATCAAAGTTAGCCCAGGGAATGTGGTAGCAAGGCCACTGCAGATCAGATAACCTCAGGCCACTGCAGATTAAAGTTCCCCCAGCAAATGAGGTAGCCAGGCCACTGTAGATCGATGTTTCCCAGTAAAATGAAGTAGCCACACCACCCCAGTTCCGAGTTCCCCTAGAGAATGAGCTAGCAAGGCCAGTGCAGATCAAATCCCCCCAGGGAATAACGTAGCCAGGCCACTGTAGATCAGAGTTCTCTCAGGGTACATGTATGAGGTAGCAAAGCCACTGCAGATCAAGTTCCCCAAGGGAAGGAGTTAGCCATGCCAATGAAGATCAGTTACCCGAGGGAATGAGGTAGTCAGGCAACTGCAGATCAAAGTGCCCCACGGGAATGAGGCAGCCAGGCCACTGCAGATTATAGTTCCCTCAGGAAATGAGGTAGCCATGCCAATGCAGATCAAAGTTAGCCCAGGGAATGTGGTAGCTAGGCCATTGCAGATCAGATAACCTCAGGCCACTGCAGATTAAAGTTCCCCCAGCAAATGAGGTAGCCAGGCCACTGTAGATCGATGTTTCCCATAGGAATGAGGTAGCCAGGCCACTGTAGATCAAAGTTCCCCCTGGGAATAAGGTAGCAAGTCCACTGCAGATCAGAGTTCGCTCAGGGAATGAAGTAGCCAGGCCTGTCACTGCAGATTAAAGTTCCCCCAGCAAATGAGGTAGCCAGGCCACTGTAGATCGATGTTTCCCATAGGAATGAGGTAGCCAGGCCACTGTAGATCAAAGTTCCCCCTGGGAATAAGGTAGCAAGTCCACTGCAGATCAGAGTTCGCTCAGGGAATGAAGTAGCCAGGCCACTGTAGATCAAAGTTCCCCCAGAAAATGAGGTAGCTAGGCCACTGTAGATCAGAGTTCCCAAAAGGAATTAGGTAGCCAGGTCACTGCAGATCAAAGACCCCCCAGGAAATAAGGTAACCAAGTCACTGCATATTAGAGTTCCCCCAATAAATGAAGTTGTTATGCCACTGCAGATCTGAGAGTTCCCTCACATACCCTTACAGTTTTTTTAATAATGATTCGTTTCAAGCTAACAACACCAATCTAAATTTCAGTTTTGTTACGTTTTGGTGGATTTTACAAACAAAATCATTCAGAGTCTATTTATTAATGATAATGAGAAACAATTTATCAATTTTAATATATATTTTATTTTTAGACACTTACACATTTATAGCATTTTTTCCACGATATATTCCCTTAAAGGAAAAAATCAACATTTTTTCAAAAACTGGTCCCCGCTTTCATGGTTAATAACATTTGATATAAACTATAAGTATCACAGAGGCTACAAGACAAACATCTAATCAAGGGCTGTAACTCTCAAAATTTTGGTCTGATATAACCAGTTTACAAACTCCTTCAAGCATTCATGGTCAACAACATTTTGATCATTTAAGGGCCATAGCTTTGGCCATTATTGAGTGTTATTTTTGAGAGACAATTGAATTAAACTTTCTATAAGAAAAGCACCAACTGAATTATCTTATACCTTAATATCCCAAACATACAATGTTTCATCACTATGAAAAGGTTGGTTAATAAATAGCACAAGAGACATGTTGGATTAATTCTGCAAAAACAGAATAAGGAGTTACGCTTTCTACACACTGCACCTCCTCTCAATGTCCTCTATAATTGTGTGAAATATCAATTAGATCCCTTGAACACTTTTTGAGTTATGTTCCAGACTAGCATAAAAAAATATAATAACAAAAAAAAAATTATGTAAAGACAGAAAAAAGAGTTATGGTTCCTGCATTCCGGACATGCATAGGGTAGATCAATAATAAAAGTAAGCAAGGTAGTTATAAATCTTATACACTACACTTCCTCTCAATGTCCTTAGTCATTTTGTGAAGATTCAACAAAATTCCTTGAAAATTTTTTGAGTTATGCTCCGGACAAGTGAATTTAAAAAAGTGAAATTATTAAAAAAGTAAGCCATGTAGAGTTATGGCTCTTGTACACTGCACTTCCTCTCAATGTCCTCAGTCATAGGATGAAGATTCAACAAAATCTGTTAAATAATATTGGAGTTATGCTGCAGACAAAAGTGTCACAGATGAATGAACAAACAGAGGGACAGACAGACAGAGACCATAACCTTCAACGAGTGGGGAGGGGGGGGGGGGGGGGATAACAAGTCCTGTTACTTGGACAGCCACAGCAAATTTATTTTTAGAAAACTAATATCATTAAAATGTGTTTATAAAATTAGCTCTGTAGCGGAGGCATTAAATTAATTTTGTAGTCGAATAATGCTGGTTAAGATTTGTTGAATAATGCTGGTTAAGATTTGTTGAATAATGCTGGTTAAGATTTGTTGAATAATGCTGGTTCTATCGTGTCTTCAAGAAAAAGGTTAACAGATGGACTACGTTCAATTTATCATGACACAAGCCCTGCTGGCCTGTGGTCAGCGGAGCCAAAAAATTGATGAATACACGACCAGTTATTAAAATATTAAATAACTACTAACAAAATATTTAAAAATAACCATATATTTTGTACTACCTCTCTTTCAAAACAAAAACTTTAACAAAACCTTAAAACTTTCTATAAAACATGAACAAAACTTACTGTTCTGTAAAACATAAACAAAATTTACAGTATCATAAGGCATCAACAAAAGCTTACAGTCCCATAAAACATCAACACAAGCTTACAGTTCTATAAAACATCAACACAAGCTTACAGTTCTATAAAACATCAACACAAGCTTACAGTTCTATGAAACATTAACAAAAGCTTACTGTTTCATAAAATATCAACAAAAGCTTATAGCTCCATAACACATCAACAAAAGCTTACAGTTCTATTAAACATGAACAAAAACTTACAATTCCATTTAACATGAACTAAAGGTTAAACCTTTCTATAAACCATTGATTAACAAAGCATGTAGTTTTATGACACACCAACATAAACTTAAATAAGCAGTTCTATAAAACATGAAAAACATCTTTTAGTTCCATAAAACATGAACAAAAGCTTAGAACACAATTCTATAAAACATAAGATTAACTTAAAGGAGAAAACAATGATGAAATAAAAACAATCTGACAATAATAATAAATAATTGAATTTCTATTTAAAATTCAGAAATTCAGGGACATTATAAAGCAGACCATCATGACATACATGTATTTACACTTGACCTTGCAACAATAACAGCTCAAAATTTAAACAAAAATACATCAATTTTAGAAAGTCTATAATAAAATAAATTACAACAAATAAATACCAAATGGAAACCCAAAGCCTGTACATGAAGTTAAAGCAAAGTAACAGAAATGTTGTACGGGCATGCATGTAACACATTCAAACATCTCTGTACATATTATTCCTTACATGTCCAAGCCATTCTTCCATAGCATTTAACATTTAAGCATTTAAGTTTTCTTACCCAAACCATTTTTACAATGACTGTTTTCCCGAATCCTGATCATGGTTTAACACATTAGGCACAGCATAAAACAGCACATTTCATTTAAAACGCTTCAGTGGGTTTAAAGGAAATAAGAATGTTAAATAATATGCTAAATAAGAATGTATGTAGAACTTTTATTTCTGTTTTGGACAGCGATTTAAATCTGGCATATGGTTGATAGACATTATCAGTTAAATCTTAAAACATCCCTAATAAATGAGACTGCAGTAACCTATGCACAGACTTTTAGGATCCGGCTTTTGAAGACACCGACTTTTAGACAGGGTTTCTCAAAGGTGAACAACCTCCAGTATTTACATATTTTTTGCTTAAAACAAATTCTACATTTTGTAAAAAAAAAACATTTCAAGTGGTGATTTTATACTATATTTGTTGAAATTAGATGCTGAAAAAATCCTTAATAATTGCATTGTTTTGTTAACAAATGCCCTCAATTAAAATCAGTTTGACAAAAGAGGCAATCTTCCAGATAGCCTACTCCATGACTTTATTACATGACTTTTAAATGAACTGATCTAAATCTTTATGATGCTAGGGCCTATTACATAACTTTTCTGTAATAATGTTTAACATTTCTGAATTTAACATCAATTCGAAATCAACCAAGATTGGTGACAGGCAGAAAGCCGGTAATACTACATTTGCTTCAGGGACTATTCAAATTGTTGCTACACGATATGCTAATTAGTATGGACACTCCTACTTTTCAGCCTTTGTTGTAAATAGCAATCATGTGCTGACATCAAATATCAAAAGTAAAGACTCAAACACGTTTTAACGTCATTAGTGTATTTTATGTACATTGAAAAGTTATTTTCATCCAACAGATACATGAAATATCAAGAACTACTTTCTCTTGAGCAGTTAGAGGGTGCATATAAAATAAGCTGAATTTTCCAACTACCAACATCCTACAATACTAATGAGACTTCAGAAAATCTGCCACGTCAAAAATACTATAAAACATTTTTTTATTCATTTTTATTCTTTATTGACCATTTACACAATATTTTCCATCGGTTACAAAATGACCAAAAATATGGATACAAAATGGCCAACATTTTAAACCGGTTATGAAATGACCGAAAAGATGAATACGAAACGACCAAAAATAACCGGTTACAAAATGACTTCCCCCTCCATTTAAGGTGTGGCTGACTTCAACACCACTGCAAAAAATCAAACAAGTGGTGTTTAAAAATCTAATATTTTGTGAATGTTTTTCATCGTTATAGATATACTGTAAATGTGGCAGGCATACTAGACGTTCTGATTTTATAGCAAATGTATGAAAAAAAACCCAACACATTTGTATAAAAGCATAAACGTAAAAAAAAAGACTTATTTTCACAAAAGACGAACACAAAAAAAACAAACATTTGAGTTCAAATTGATATTTTGAATAAACAAAGCAGGTATACTTCCTTTTTAAAGTATTACAGCCTTTTTTTTATTACCGGTAATATAAATAATTCTGAATTGATTGTCAATCTGAAACCGTGGTATTGAGACCACAACTTTTCCCTGTATTTTCCAAAACAAAAGAAGTAGTTTGAATTTTATGTCATTTTAATGGAAACTGTAACCTCTGACTACCACATATTTGAAGTGTTTTGCTCTCTGTTTGATAGAACAAAAATCGCAATACAAATTTGGATTTCTACATTCTCTGCTATGTCAATTACATTTTGAAACTTTTGAAACTATTTTATAGGTTGGAAGAATTGCCTTCAACAGTATAATAAAGCTATAGAACAAAATTACATAATTGGCTGCTGCGCCATCCCTATGCTCGCCTTCCAATAAATGCAAGCCATGCACCCGTATGAACAATTTTAAACACTTTAATACAGAGTTAAAGGATAATGTGACCTTTACACCCTGCAACATGACCGTAACCTTATATGTAGATGCCCAATATATTACATACTGCCTCAAGAATATAAACATGCATACCTATAACAAGTTATATCATTAGAGCTGAAAGTCATGCACATTAACGAGCAACTGGCACCAAACTTTTATGCTGGCACCAAACTTTTATGCAGGAATAACGTGACAATAACGCTGGGGCTAGTAAAAAACTCCCCTATTCACAAAATAGTCAGGTTAAAATGGTTCTTTAAAGTAATTGCTGACAGTGACAACGCCCCTACCCTCATTAAACTACAGGAGTAAACAGTCATGTTGACTTGGATAAGCAGTGCATGAATTGCATTCAATTATTGATTGTTTCTTGTATTTCAAGAAATGGGAAAATAATGTCCAATTTTTATAAATAAAACTTAAAATAAGTATGAACAAAAAGTATAGTTTTATCAACTTTACTTAAAACAAGAGGCCCATGGGCCTTAATGGTTACCTGATTATCTTTGATGACATAAAGTTATATGTATCTATTTTCCAACTTTTGTTCTTCAGGAAGTGGAAAAAAACAAACATGGATTTTGAATATCCTGCCAGCATCAAAAAAATCACATCATTTTCTCTCTATAGATTTAGTAAAGTAGTACCCACCCCAAGGGTCAAACTGTGAGACCCAAAGGCATAAAATTCACCATTTTTATGATGGATTCATAGGCCTTATTAATTATGCTGACAATTTGTTATCCAGTGCTTCCTATAATAATAATCAAATGTTTAAAATTTACCTTAAATTTGACTGTTTTGGCCCAGGCCCAAGGTTACAGAGGGGCACTCAATAAAACATAAGCATTATCGATATTGTCATCAATAACACATCAAACCAAAAAAAATTATATTCTGTCATCAGAAATGACTTTTTTTTGTCAATTTCTCTTATATAGATTTTGTAAAGTAGGCTCCATCCCCAGGGCCAAAAGTTGAGACCTAGGGACATGCAATTCACAACTTTTATAAAGGACCAATATGCATCCATAAACATGCTCACCATTTGTTGCCCAGTGCTTCCATTAGTAAGATGTTGATAGTTTACCTTGAATTTGACTGTTTTGGACCCAGTGGGTTCGGATCATGCAATTCACAATTTTGATTCACCCTTAGGTACCAAAGCTGCATACAACATTACATTACGCTTGAGCTTGCGGTTTTGAATTTGACAATGTCAATTGTATACAGATGCACAACAATGGACAAAAGGCGATCGCAAAAAGGTCCCTTAAGATAAAGTCTCATGTGACCTAAAAAATATATAAAATATTAAAGACATTTTGGTTAACTATGCAAATGGCTGTATCATGTAATTATGTTAATATTTGACTAGTTTTCATTTATTTTTACAGAAACTCATTTTAGAGTTAACCAACCCGTCTGCAACTTTCAAAACACTAGATTAGACAAAGTATTTAAATATTTTTTTTTAAAATTGTAATGGCCAGACTAAATCTATTGTCCATTTTCAACAATATCTTAAAACATACACAAGCAGTATAATGTTTAATTTTAAACTAATAATATGATTCACCCATCTGTTAAAATATTGCATTTGACAATAATATATTACACTTTGCAGGACTTGCCAAATGAAGTGTCTCCACATGGAACCTCTGGTCAAACATGATCTTAATTAAAATATAACACACAACTCAATTAATTACTGCATACCATCCCTGGGCAGTCATATATGGACATGCAGCCAAATTTTAAAATGATGTTTAATTAAAGCACAATTTCTAAAGTCACTAAATTTCCAACAAGAGGGCCAAGATGCCCTATATCGCTCACCTTACTAACCTTGAGTCACCCAACTTAAGTAGATTATACAATACATGTACACTCAAACCCATGGCAAATGTCAGTGAAATTACATCAAAATCAGGTCAGTAGATTCTGACAAGAAGACTTTTGACGTTTTTACTATAGCTGCCTACACGTTTGAAGACTGTTTCAAACCTAAGGCTTCGAACTTAGATAAAAATCCAGTTCTAGCACAAAACTAACCTGTTATGTTTGAGAACGGTTTCAAACTAAAGCATCAGACTAAACTATTGTGCATGAAACAATCCACAGTTCCAGCACAATAAATATTCCAATGAGTTTCAAACACTAGCCTTCCCAAATTCTATCGCTTGAAAGAATCTTTGTCACAGTGCACTCTCCCTCAAAAACAATTAAGCTCCTCCTCCAAGATTTCAAGTACACTTTTACACTGACAATCTCAAGCTGACTTCTTGCTGTGATGAAACTAGCTAAAAATATAGTATTGCTTTATTATGAATCAGTAAACCATCCCTGTCTGAACCATAAAAACTCTTGACTTTTATATTCAGAAAAACACCTATTTTAAAATGGTTCATGATATATGAACAATATTTCAATCTTCAAATCATTGATTATAATTGTATCATTCATCTTTTTATGATGAATTATCTTTTAAAACTTCTATTTGGTATAATATTGTATAATAATAGCAAAAAAAAAGTTTATTTAAAGAGTTTATTACCTCTTCTTATAATAATTGCTATATACAGACATTTATGCTATAAAACAAGGGAAGTAATTTGACATAAAACTAACCCCATCACCTGACTGCTATGTTTTTTGACAAATCAAGATGGCTTGAACAAACTTGGTAGAAAGTCACCCAAAGAACATTTCTGTGAAATTATTTTTAAATCGAGCCAGTAGTTTCTGAAAAATTAATTTTTTAAGTTTTTACTATAGCTTATATAGTAAACTAACCCCACCACCTGGCCACCATGTTTTTTGACGAATCAAGATGGGTTGAACAAACTTGGTAGAGGATCACCCAAGGATCATTTCTGTGAAATGATTTTAAAATCGAGCCAGTAGTTTCTGACAAGAAGATTTTTTAAGTTTATACTATAGCTTATATAGTAAACTTACCCCACCACCTGGCTGCCATGTTTTTTGATGAATCAATATGGGCTTGAACAATCTTTGTAGAGGGTCACCCAAGGAACATATCTGTTAAATTATCTTTAAATCAAGCCAGTAGTTTCTGACAAGAAGATTTTTTAAGTTTTTACTAATTAAACTTGCCCGCCCCCTGGCGGCCATGTTTTTTGACAAATCAAGATGGCTTGAACAAACTTTGAAGAGGGTCACCCAAGGAACATTTCTGTTAAGTTATATCAAAATTGGCCCAGTGGTTTCAGAGGAGAAGTTGTTAGAAGCTAAAAGTGAATGACGGCGACAGACGAGGAACACAAGGCGATCACAAAAGCTCACCTGTGAGCCTTCGGCTCAGGTGAGCTATAAAGGGGAACCTCTAAACAGCATAATTAAGGTTGGCCAAATTGTGATTTATTATGGCTAAAATATGTAATACATGATTCCATTTTGCCAGTATTTATATTTTTATTGACGATTTTTTACGACAACAATAAAAATGATGCAAATATCTACCCCTCCACCAATGTCTTCAAAACCAGCATTGGCACCACAAGTCTTTTTAAGTGAGTGGAACAGCAAGTGTGGTGTACTGAGTGAACCAGCATATATTTACAGTAACTGTTACATGTGTACTGAGTGCATCAGCATCTATTAACAGTAACCTTTACATGAGAACTGAGAACCAGGTTAATCAACATACACAATGTATCCTAAATATGTCCGAACCTATAAATGGTATACCGTTGGTATGTGTTAGGCAAGTGGCAATTCTGTATGGGCTAATTGTACGAGTTGCGCCACCAATGTTAATACTGAATTATCTAACATGAACATGTATTTATAGATGAATAATATACAATAA
Organism: Panopea generosa; assembly: GCA_029582155.1. Taxonomy (NCBI): domain Eukaryota; kingdom Metazoa; phylum Mollusca; class Bivalvia; order Adapedonta; family Hiatellidae; genus Panopea; species Panopea generosa. Next base: position 35,843,013 of record CM055911.1, on the reverse strand, counting down.
TTCACTTCTATAACTTTGTTATATAAAAAAGGGAAAGTTATATAATATTGGAGATAATGAGATAATTGATTTTAATTGCTTGAGGAATTTGACTGATGGACCTGGAATCACATTTTGTAATGATTTGATAATTGTGAATGCTTTTTTTTATTTGTACTGATGATCTGCTATTAATTGTTTCAGCAAGCATATAGGCCTCAGGAAAATATACCTTTAATGTCAGCAAAACAAGCTCAAGGTGTTTCATTTGTTTGTTATTGAACCAAGTTCAACACCACTTTATGTTATCTGCAGCATAAAATTGTTTAATAGTAGTGAACACCTATTTGTATGGAACCAAAATCTTCAACAAGTAGTTTGCCTAGATTTCACTTCCACAATAGTTGGACACAATTAGGTTTCAATGATTGCAGCTTCAGTGATCATAAGACAGCATCTTAGATGACTGAACCATGGAACGAAGACCCTCAAATGATTAGGTGACGCAGTAGTATGGGGGATAGAGTGTTAGCCACTCATGCAAGGCTTCACCTGATGGCATTTCCAAAACAAACACCCAGTCCTTACTATGTCCTAGAAATGTACCACGAGTGTTTCACTAAAGAACTGTCAGTGAGCTTTTCTCATAAATTAAAGAAGCACAATGATTTAAAATCAACTGTTTTACAAACTGAACGTTATTCCAACACTTAAAGTATATTAAACTTTCTTTAAAGTATAAATGGAATGCCCTATATTCTAAGAAATAATAATTATTATTAATTTTAAAGAATATCACAAAATAATGGAGAGAAAATGTTCATATTTGTTCATCAGAGTCAAGGTCATGCTGTTTGTAGAAATCACTAAGTATTTTAATGACAACTTCCAGTGCAATGTTGAATGATTCCAGGTCCTGTAGAACACATGTTTGGAACAGTTGTTCATCAAGGTTGCCTTCAGCATTCGGGTTCAACAGAGTCATGAAAACATCACGATATGGTAGGGCCTTCACAGCTACCTGTGTAAGAGAAAACATCACAATATGGTAGGGCCTTCACAGTTACCTGTGTAAGAGAAAACATCACAATATAGTAGGGCCTTCACAGTTACCTGTGTAAGAAAAAAACATCACAATATTGTAGGGCCTTCACAGCTACCTGTGTAAGAGAAAACATTACAATATGGTTAGGCATTCACAGTAACCTGAGTGTGTAAGAGAAAACATCACAATATGGTAGGGCTTCACAGCTACCTGTGTAAGAGAAAACATCACAATATGGTAGGGCATTCACAGTTACCTGTTTAAGAGAAAACATCACAATATGGTAGGGCCTTCACAGCTACCTGTGTAAGAAACAACATGACAATATGGTAGGGCCTTCACAGTTACCTGTGTAAGAGAAAACATCACAATATGGTAAGGTCTTCACAGCTACCTGTGTAAGAAACAACATGACAAAATGGTAGGGCCTTCACAGTTACCTGTGTAAGAGAAAACATCACAATATAGTTGGGCCTTCACAGTTACCTGTGTAAGAGAAAACATCACAATATAGTAGGGCCTTCACAGCTACCTGTGTAAGAGAAAACATCACAATATAGTACAGCCTTCACAGTTACCTGTGTAAGAAAAAAACATCACAATATTGAAGGGCCTTCACAGCTACCTGTGTAAGAGAAAACATTACAATATAGTTAGGCATTCACAGTTACCTGAGTGTGTAAGAGAAAACATCACAATATGGTAGGGCTTCACAGCTACCTGTGTAAGAGAAAACATCACAATATGGTAGGGCATTCACAGTTACCTGTTTAAGAGAAAACATCACAATATGGTAGGACCTTCACAGCTACCCGTGTAAGAGAAAACATCACAATATAGAAGGGCCTTCACAGTTACCTGTGTAAGAAACAACATGACAATATGGTAGGGCCTTCACAGTTACTTGTGTAAGAGAAAACATCACAATATGGTAAGGTCTTCACAGCTACCTGTGTAAGAAACAACATGACAATATGGTAGGGCCTTCACAGCTTCCTGTGTAAGAGAAAACATCATGATATCTTTAGGTCTTTACAGCTACCTGTGTAAGAGAAAACATGACAATATGGTAGGACCTTCATAGCTAGCTGTGTAAGAGAAAACATCACAATATTGTAGGGCCTTCAAAGCTACCACTGTAAGAGAAAACATCACGATATGGTAGGGCCTTCACAGATATCTGTGTAAGAGAAAACATCACGATATGGAAGGGCCTTCATAGCTACCTGTGTAAGAGAAAACATCACGATATGGTAGGGCCTTCACAGCTACCTGTGTAAGAGAAAACATCATGATATGGAAGGGCCTTCACAGCTACCTGCGTAAGAGAAAACATCACAATATGGAAGGGCCTTCACAGCTACCTGTGTCAGAGAAAATATAATGATATGGTAGGGCATTCACAGTTACCTGTGTAAGAGAAAACATCACAATATGGAAAAGCCTTCACAGCTACCTGTGTAAGAGAAAATATAATGATATGGTAGGGCTTCACAGCTACCTCTGTAAGAGAAAACATCACAATATGGTAGGGCCTTCACAACTGCCTGCATAAGAAAAATCATCACAATATGGTAGGGCCTCACAGCTACCTGCATAAGAGAAAACATCACAATATGGTAGGGCCTTCACAGCTTCCTGCGTAAGAGAAAACATCACAATATGGTACGGCCTTCACAGCTAAATGCGTAAGAAAAAACATCACGATATGGTAGGGCCTTCACAGCTACCGGTACCTGTGTAAGAGTAAACATCACGATATGGTAGGGCTTTCACAGCTACCTGTGTGAAAGAAATATACATGATACTGTAAGATCTTCACAGCTTCCTGTGAAACAGAAAACATCATTATATGGTAGGGCCTTCCCAGCTACCTGCATAAGAGAAAACACCACAATATGGTAGGGCTTTCACAGCTACCTGTATAAGAGAAAACATCACAATATGGTAGGGCCTTCACAGCTACATGCATAAGAGAAAACATCACAATATGGTATTGGCCTTCACAGCTACCTGCATAAGAGAAAACATCACAATATGGTAGGGCCTTCACAGCTACCTGCATATGAGAAAACATCACAATATGGTAGGGCCTTCACAGCTAAATGCATCAGAGAAAACATCACAATATTGTAGAGCCTTCACAGCTACCTGTGTAAGAGAAAACATCACGATATTGTAGGGACTTCACAGCTACTGGTACCTGTGTAAGAGTAAACATCACGATATGGTAGGGCCTTCACAGCTACCTGTGTAAAAGAAATAAACATGATATTGTAGGATATTCACAGCTTCCGGTGAAACAGAAAACATCATGATATGGTAGGGCCTTCACAGCTACCTGCATAAGAAAAAACATCACAATATGGTAGGGCCTTCACAGCTACCAGCATAAGAAAAAACATCACAATATGGTAGGGCCTTCACAGCTAAATGCATCAGAGAAAACATCACAATATTGTAGAGCCTTCACAGCTACCTGTGTAAGAGAAAACATCACGATATTGTAGGGACTTCACAACTACTGGTACCTGTGTAAGAGTAAACATCACGATATGGTAGAGCCTTCACAGCTACCTGTGTAAGAGAAAACAACATAATATTGTAGGATCTTCACAGCTTCCGGTGAAACAGAAAACATCATGATATGGTAGGGCCTTCACAGCTACCTGCATAAGAAAAAACATCACAATATGGTAGGGCCTTCACAGCTACCTGCATAAGAAAAAACATCACAATATGGTAGGGCCTTCACAGCTACCTGCATAAGAGAAAACATCACAATATAGTAGGGCCTTCACAGCTACCTGCATAAGAGAAAACATCACAATATGGTAGGGCCTTCACAGCTACCTGCATAAGAGAAAACATCACAATATAGTAGGGCCTTCACAGCTACCTGCATAAGAGAAAACATCACAATATGGTAGGGTCTTCACAACTACCTGCATAAGAGAAAACATCACAATATGGTAGAGCCTTCACAGCTACCTGCATAAGACAAAACATCACAATATGGTAGAGCCTTCACAGCTACCTGCATAAGAGAAAACATCACAATATGGTAGAGCCTTCACAGCTACCTGCATAAGAGAAAACATCACAATATGGTAGGGCCTTCACAACTACCTGCATAAGAGAAAACATTACGATATGGTAGGTGCTTCACAGCTGCCTGTTTTTATACATTTATACATTTTAATTTGTCAATATTATATTGCCCTGATGTTAAAATTGTTGTAGAAAGCCACTTTGAAAATATTATGTGTACCTTGATTTCAATAGTATTTTGTCATAATGTATTACCTTCTATAAATAAAGAAATTATTATCATTATTACTACAGATCAAGGTCACATACATTGTATCCATGGCTAGGAGAGTGACTTGTATACGTGCTGTTGACTGATATGTTATTGATATATATTTCCTGTATACTCACGGCAAATACTCCCCTGACCACCCACCCATGGTAAGGTTTTAGGGAGTGTAGATATGCATTACTAGCAGCCACCCCCAGGTTGTCTTCACCTTTACGGATTTCCTCCATGAAACCTGATATGAATTCTAAACTCCTGAAAACACACATGGGTAAATTGTTAATGCATTAATGCTGTATAAGATTACCACTTATATAAACAGACAAACTGGTAATAAATGTAAGTTATGTAGGATTTTAAGGCTCTTGATACATGTACATTCTGAATATTCATTTGTTATATTGTTTATTTGCATGTAGTTGTTTTTCTTAAGAAATGAAGAATGGTAGTCGACTTTGTTTATAATTGGAATTACATTATAAAACCCTCTTATAATTAATCCATTTGTCATTCAATGATCGTTGGAGACACTGTGCTCTATTTTTGGCAAAAGAAAGACATATCTTAATACACATGGTCTTGGGGCGGATTAAACCAGATGACCCTTCAAGTCAGTGCTCTACACAATATGTTTGAATCCATTTCCGCATTATTAATATGGTGGTCACAATATTGGAAAAGAATGCTTTGGTAAATAAAATCCTCAAATGTGACAAAATTGATGTTTCAATAGGAGTTGTAAACTTGTTACGAAATCCCCATTCTAAAAATATACAGCACTTAAATACTGCTTGATGACCTTCATATCTTCATTCGGACTGTTACTAAGATGAAACAAATTTAACGTTTAAATCTATATGGCTGATCAAACTGAAATCAAAATGAAAACACGATTCATTTAATATGTCATAAAATATGTTGGAATTTTAAGTGGGTAATCTATTTTAGTCTACCTATGTACACGACCATATGCAGAGTACTGCGTTTTAGCAAAACTCCATGAAAAGGAGTAGACTGATGTTTATGTGTGGCACATACTCTATAAGCCTACCTAATACTTAACTGGTATAATGTATTAATCGACATAAGTAAAGAAAGTTTACAAATTTATGAATGAAGAAAGAGAAAACGTACCTCTTCAACCAGAGTAATGCCATTGTTGCAGAGTTTGTTAGGTGGTGCTGTTTGGCACCCTTCTCATGTAATATGATACTCTGTAATGTTTTGAACTGTTCAGGGTGAAGAGAGTATTTCGTCTTTACCTTCTGAAATCATGTAAAATCCATAGTGAGATATGAATATAACTCCTTCTGCTATATATATCAATTGATAAGTAAAATGTTTATATTGAAATTTAAATTAACTATTCTGGGGAGATATGTTAAATATTTATACACAACTGTTAACACCATAGGAATATGAACTATATTGATACACAAGTAAACACCATAGGAATATGTTTAATATTGATACACAAGAAAACACCATAGGAAAATGTTACATATTGATACACAAGTAAACACCATAGGAATATATTTCATATTTATACACAAGTGAACACCATAGGAATATGTTTAATATTGATACACAAGTAATCACCATCAGAATATGTTTCATATTGATACACAAGTAAACACCATAGGAATATGTTTCATATTGATACACAAGTTAACACCATAGGAATATGTTTAATAATGATACAAAAGTAATCACTATAGGAATATGTTTCATATTGATACACAAGTAAACACCATAGGAATATGTTTCATATTGATACACAAGTTAACACCATAGGAATATGTTTAATAATGATACAAAAGTAATCACTATAGGAATATGTTTCATATTGATACACAAGTAATCACCATAGGAATATGTTTCATATTGATACACAAGTTAACACCATAGGAATATGTTTAATAATGATACAAAAGTAATCACTATAGGAATATGTTTCATATTGATACACAAGTAATCACCATAGGAATATGTTTCATATTGATACACAAGTTAACACCAAAGGAATATGTTTAATAATGATACAAAAGTAATCACCATAGGAATATGTTTCATATTGATACACAAGTAAACACCATAGGAATATGTTTCATATTGATACACAAGTTAACACCATAGGAATATGTTTAATAATGATACAAAAGTAATCACTATAGGAATATGTTTCATATTGATACACAAGAAAACACCATAGGAATATGTTTCATATTGATACACAAGTTAACACCATAGGAATATGTTTAATAATGATACAAAAGTAATCACTATAGGAATATGTTTCATATTGATACAAAAGTAAACACCATCAGAATATGCTTCATATTGATACACAAGAAAACACCATAGGAATATGTTTCATATTGATACACAAGTTAACACCATAGGAATATGTTTAATAATGATACAAAAGTAATCACCATAGGAATATGTTTCATATTGATACACAAGTAAACACCATAGGAATATGTTTCATATTGATACACAAGTTAACACCATAGGAATATGTTTCATATTGATACACAAGTGAACACCATAGGAATATGTTTCATATTGATACACAAGTGAACACCATAGGAATATGTTTCATATTGATACACAAGTGAACACCATAGGAATATGTTTCATATTGATACACAAGTTAACACAATAGGAATATGTTTCATATTGATACAAAAGTAATCACCATATGAATATGTTTCATATTGATACAAAAGTAACCACCATCAGAATATGTTTCATATTGATACAAAAGTAAACACCATCAGAATATGTTTCATATTGATACAAAAGTAAACATCATAGGAATATGTTTCATATTGATACACAAGTAATCACCATAGGAATATGTTTCATATTGATACACAAGTTAACACAATAGGAATATGTTTCATATTGATACAAAAGTAACCACCATCAGAATAAGTCTAATATTGATACAAAAGTAAACACCATCAGAATATGTTTCATATTGATACAAAAGTAAACACCATAGGAATATGTTTCATATTGATACACAAGTAATCACCATAGGAATATGTTTCATATTGATACAAAAGTAACCACCATCAGAATATGTTTCATATTGATACACAAGTAAACACCATAGGAATATGTTTCATATTGATACACAAGTAATCACCATAGGAATATGTTTCATATTGATACAAAAGTAACCACCATCAGAATATGTTTCATATTGATACAAAAGTAAACACCATAGGAATATGTTTCATATTGATACACAAGTAATCACCATAGGAATATGTTTCATACTGATACACAAGTAATCACCATCATATATGTTTCATATTGGTATACAAATAAACACCATCGGAATATGTTTCATACTGGTATACAAGTAAACACCATAGGAATATGTTTCATATGGATACACAAGTAAACACCATAGGAATATGTTTAATAATGATACAAAAATAATCACAATAGGAATATGTTTCATATTGATACACAAGTTAACACCATAGGAATATGTTTCATATTGATACACAAGTAATCACCATAGGAATAAGTTTAATAATGATACAAAAGTAATCACCATAGGAATATGTTTCATACTGGTATACAAGTAAACACCATCGGAATTTGTTTCATACTGGTATACAAGTTAACACCATAGGAATATGTTTCATATTGATACACAAGTTAACACAATAGGAATATGTTTAATAATGATAAAAAAATAATCACCATAGGAATATGTTTCATACTGGTATACAAGTAAAGACCATCGGAATTTGTTTCATACTGGTATACAAGTTAACACCATAGGAATATGTTTCATATTGATACACAAGTGAACACCATAGGAATATGTTTAAATATGATACAAAAATAATCACCATAGGAATATGTTTCATATTGATACACAAGTTAACACCATAGGAATATGTTTCATATTGATACAAAAGTAATCATCATAGGAATATGTTTCATATTGATACAAAAGTAATCACCATAGGAATATGTTTCATATTGATACAAAAGTAATCACCATAGGAATATGTTTCATATTGATACAAAAGTAACCACCATCAGAATATGTTTCAAACTGATACAAAAGTAACTACCATCAGAATATGCTTCATATTGATACACAAGTAAACACCATAGGAATATGTTTCATATTGATACACAAGTAAACACCAAAGGAATATGTTTCATACTGGTATACAAGTAATCACCATAGGAATATGTTTCATATTGATACACAAGTAATCACCATAGGAATATGTTTCATACTGATACACAAGTAATCACCATCATATATGTTTCATATTGGTATACAAGTAAACACCATAGGAATATGTTTCATATGGATACACAAGTAAACACTATAGGAATATGTTTAATAATGGTACAAAAGTAATCACCATAGGAATATGTTTCATATTGATACACAAGTAAACACCATCAGAATTTGTTTCATACTGGTATACAAGTAATCACCATAGGAATATGATCCATTTTGATACACAAGTAAACACCATCGGAATATGTTTCATATTGATACACAAGTTAACACCATAGGAATATGTTTCATATTGATACACAAGTAATCACCATAGGAATATGTTTCATATTGATACACAAGTAATCACCATCAGAATATGTTTCATATTGATACACAAGTAAACACCATAGAAATATGTTTAATTATGATACAAAAGTAATCACCATAGGAATATGTTTCATATTGATACACAAGTAAACACCATCGGAATTTGTTTCATACTGGTATACAAGGAAACACCATAGGAATATGTTTCATACTAATATACAAGTAAACACCATAGGAATATATTTCATATTGATACACAAGTAAACACCATAGGAATATGTTTCATATTGATACACAAGTTAACACCATAGGAATATGTTTCATACTGATACAAAAATAATCACCATAGGAATATGTTTCATATTGATACACAAGTTAACACCATAGGAATATGTTTAATTATGATACAAAAGTAATCACCATAGGAATATGTTTCATACTAGTATACAAGTAAACACCATAGGAATATATTTCATACTGGTATACAAGTAAACACCATTGGAATATGTTTCATACTGGTATACAAGTAAACACCATAGGAATATGTTTCATATGGATACACAAGTAAACACTATAGGAATATGTTTAATAATGGTACAAAAGTAATCACCATAGGAATATGTTTCATATTGATACACAAGTAAACATCATTGGAATATGTTTCATACTGAAACACAAGTAAACACCATAGGAATATATTTCATACTGGTATACAAGTAAACACCATAGGAATATGTTTCATATTGATATACAAGTAAACACCATCAGAATATGTTTCATACTGGTATACAAGTAATCACCATAGGAATATGTTTCATACTGGTATACAGGTAAACACCATCGGAATATGTTTCATATTGATACACAAGTTAACACCATAGGAATATGTTTAATAATGATACAAAAGTAATCACCATAGAAATATGTTTCATAGTGATACACCAGTAAACACCATAGGAATACGTTTCATACTGGTATACAAGTAAACACCATAGGAATATGTTTAATAATGATACACAAGTAAACACCATAGGTATATGTTTAATAATGATACAAAAGTAATCACCATAGGAATATGATCCATATTGATACAGAAGTGAACACCATATTGATATTCAAGTAAACACTATATATATGTTTAATATTGATACACAAGTAAAACCCCATGGGAATATGATCCATATTGATACACAAGTGAACACCATAGGAATATGTTCCATATTGATACACAAGTAAACAACATAGGAATATGTTCCATATTTATACACAAGTGAACACCATAGGAATATGTTCCATATTGATACACAATTAAACACCATAGGAATATGTTCCTATGTGGTGTGTTTAATATTTCTTTTGTGTATCTGCATAAATAATCTCCTGCATACAATACAGAGTCCATATCAATACTTTTCCAACAGTAGCTATCAAACAGATTTAATAATGCATTTGAAAAATGCAAACACCACGGTTCGCACCGTCTTCCGTGTGAAAATTGACTGAATATTTGATGACCCTGGTGAAAATATCCATTTCAGGACATTTCATTTTGTAAACTTGTAATGTGGTGGTCCAGGATTCCTTTCCGCATCTCCATATATCAACATGAACAACCTATATGAAAGCTTCACAAACAAACCTTCATATTCTGATGTTTCTTCAAAATTGAAAGAATTGAGTAGTGATGTACAACTCCAGTCAATTTTAATATCTCCAGTTCAATAGTTATGATTTATGGATAACAAAACGCATTCAGCGCAAAATATTCCTGATTGTCCGAGAATATACAACACATATCCATAACTCATTGTCTAGACCAAAACAAACATGACCTACTTATATTTTTACGCGTATATTGACTTGAGTTATGTTTGATTCTCATATAGCTTTCAATCAACAATAAAAATAATCAATAAATAGCATTATAAACGGTGTTGCCTGACCTAGATTTAAGCAATCTAAAAAATACAACAAAGAAACACAACAAACATAACGGTCGGATGACCTAATTAACCGTTAAATATGTTCATCAATACACTGCTTGCATAATATGACAGATTGGCGCGTTTTTCTATAAACAACAAATGTAGCCCCGAACCTAATTTTGTTATTTTACTATCAAAATTAAAAGAGGACAATCTGTAGTGAATAAAATTTCACTAAAAATCACTATTTACTCAAAGTTATTATATCGAAAACATGTCAATATTTCACCCCATTAATGATTACATGTCGAATGGTGTTAGAGATTATATCCCACCCTACTAGATGACGTCAATATGCATAGTAGTAAATACGTAAAACATTTTTTTATCAATGAAAATTGCCACGTATTTTTAGCACAGCGAGATAAGTGTATTCTTCCACATTTCCATGCAAATTGTATGCTTCCTGTATTAATGTAAAGAAAATCATCCGCAATAAATAAAAAACTTTGAAACTTTTGTTGTATAATACGATCTCTGCTACGGTAAATCTGTGTTGAAAGTTGTGAACTACTTTATCAGTCGGATGAATATGGCGGGTTCCTGCCATACGTAGTTTGTATAACAGATTGCTGGGGCTGCATGACAGCTAAGGAAGTCAGAGCTTTGCTCGCCTTCCAAAAAGCACATGGACTTACATATGACCGCAATTTTTCAAAAGATGTCCGATTTGTTTGAAAATTTAGCGTCATTTTATGACATTGGCTGTTAACATTTGATTATCTTCAGTTATTCTGCAGGAGCAAATGCTGGCTCTGTTGGAACTGTCTTATGAAAGTGCTTTGGTATCAATGCTTGGAGGGTCAGAATACAATGCATGTTTCAATGTTCATGCCTGTATGTGAGCTCTTTTCTCATTTCCAACAAAGCTTCAGAATATATTGTTAGTAATAAAGTATTTAAAGAATGCATTGTTTTACAATTAACAAATCGCCTACCAACTTTAGTGAATTCCCAAGCCTCATATTTTTAAGACTATTCCTATTCTGATGCCATAATACCTTGCCATATGTTCACAACCAGACAGCCCATGTTATATTTATGTCTACAGTTCCTTAACAGGTGAGCCCCTTTGTACAGATATATTATGGTTTCCTGAAGATAATGATAAAGTTTAAGTACAAATACATCAGTATTATTTGAAATTGCTGTTATATGCCTCTATTTAGTTTATGTGCTGCTATGATCACTTGTGCAAGGATATTACCTGCCTCTTTGTGTGTGATTGTAAGGTCATCCCTTTTAATAACAATATATTTCTTCATCTCAATTGGTATGCCATTTTCTTCGGTACATGTTTATGAGCGTGTATATGTCATTTACGGAACTACATGATTGCTATCAGTTGGCATTTCTATTTTGTTACTGTTGAAACTATTTTCTTAGCTGGAATGAACATATTAAGGTTGAGTTTGGTGTATCCTGCATGCCTATGTTTTCTCTGCTAGAGCATGTGATACTTTTGTGCTGAATTGTAGATATCTGTCAAAAACTAGATACACATCTTAGTTTCTATACATGTATTAGACCTTAACATTCTCAAATAATCTTTCAAAGTACCATCTATTGGCCATAACAGAACAGCAGACTTGTCTATGAATATGATTAGTTGTCTGTTATTCTGTTAGTTGATCTGGGTTATGTTGCACCAATACTTCTTTCTACAATAATGTCGTTGATTTTGCATTTTTGAGACCTCCTGTATCAGTAACAACTGAAGCTAGTTGAGCTAGAAGTTTTTTAATATCTATCTCACGTGAACTTTTCTTTAGTCATATAACTCTTGAGTATATAAGAGTCATATCAAATAATTTAGCATCTCCTGACAGCCTATGTCTCAACAGCTTACGAAAACATTTGATATTACATAATAGAATATGGGTGCTTAGTTTAGTCGCGTTGTGTTGTTTTTACTTGGATAGGTCTTTGCATCAATTATTATTGGTACTCAAACAACAAAATATCTTCAATTCTACTGCAAACATGCAAACTCAATCCATATTTCTAGTCATTCTGGCTTCAGAATAATCCCAAGTATACCCCTTTTGTCATGCCTGTATCTCACGAACGTAGTTTCAATAAGCATATCACTTTTCATATGAAAGATGGAGGTTAGCATACTTTCCATGGACCTGAGGTAGTAGATTCCATACCTTGAGTCAACTTTTCTCTCAGCTCTGATGAACATGATAATTATAAACACAGGTTTTATTACATCATCTATCCATTACTTCGTTGTTCTACTTCTCTCAACGAAAACGTTAAGATCAATTGCCAGCTCTTAATATTAAAATGTTCAACATACAGACCACAATCCGTTCTAGTACACCAAACGAACGCAAATGAAACAAATATCAAATGCATTTTAAACATAATACAAATGGACTAAAAATGCAAACAAAACTATAAACGAAACAATAAATGGAACAATAGTACATGAACACAACAGGATGAACGATCCACAAACAATAATGCAAATGTTAAACGTAACAAAAATTAAATGCGTTTTTATAGGATATGCCTTGGATATCCTCTAATGTTATCATAGGTATATTGACAACGAAATAAATAATTAATCGAAATGATTGCTCTCTTAGTCATTTAAATTCTATAAATGGTTATACCTGTAACTTTAATTTAATTACTTTGTTATAAGTTTCAATCCCAAATTATCCATAAAAAAACATTGCCTTGGGCATCATGTCTTAAATTTGCTTGTAAAAGTGTGATAAATCAATCAGGTGACGTATGGCCTGCTTACACAACTCCTATTTTGAGAATATCTGTTCGTTACATCAAACTGATTGTCTTCTAAAATGTTTATTTTTTATATACCCATTTGTTAAAAAAAGATTTCTATTAAACTGATAGAGATATTTATAACTACACACATCTAAATTTATGTACAGAATGAACACGCTGTCCATTTCATTATCACCTTGTGCCAATGTCCGATGACGTCACCAGTGAAACAAATATTATTATGACAAATACTATTTCACTTAGTGGATATCTTTTGTGGTAATTTATGATGGAAGGATATCAAAGGAATTCTATCGGTGTAATGTACATAAAACTCCTTGAAAGTCTCAGATATGTTTATGTCGTTTATTTTCAAAAATAATGGATTAAAGTTAAATCAAAGATGATAAACCAGTATGGTATAAATTTCAAATGCTTTATATATTTTAATTACGGTGACTACACATCAATGCATTTTTGTTGGGGTGGGGGTTATTTGGCCTAACACGGCTTGTAGATCGAAGAAATAACTGATCAAACACATTTCGGTCTGATATGGCCCACTGATCACATACAAGAAGCGTGCTATTAATACTACGATTGACCCTTCCGATAGCTTCCCTGCTACCAATAATGGTTTAGCCTAATTTGACACCATTACGCACGCTTGATGACAAACAACACGGTTATGGTTCTTATATTATTTTATGGTTTTATACGATTTGTAGGAAATATCTGGACAAACAATTTATAAAATTTCGAGAAGAAAAAAGAGTCTAAAGACAGAAGTACCAGCAATTTTAGAAGCCCTGCCACAAGGCATAAAACTTTTACCCTTGAAAGTATGGTATCTAATTTTATGAAAACACCAACCAGACATAATTTTTTATATATAATGCCGTCCTACCCCCTACCCCCACATGCATTAACATAAGTGACGACATTACACACTGGAACGAGGTGAAAAAACAGATTTATGGTTCTTGTCTGTGTGTGTACCATAGATGATGGCGAACACACATGCAAAGTTTCATTCACATTAAATGAGTGGTTGCATAGATATCTTAAACTTAAATGCAATAGTTTAATCTGGGTGTCTACAGACTACGCTGGAGTCATGGCAATAGCTCTCCTTGGACTTCGCTTCACGCGAGCTAATAAATTGTGTCTGAGTTATAAACATAAGCATGTGCATTCACTATATAAATTAAAGCATGTGTATTTGTAAATATAATAAGCTTTTCGGATTATATATATTCTTTTGTTAAAGAATTGCTATAATTGTTATACATGACAATCTATCGAAATTCAAAACAGGAATTATAATTACAACAAGAAATGTCACTGTTAAGTGTCACATGCGCCCCAAATGGTCTGTGAAAATAAAATATATGATATGTTATGTTGATCATTTGTAGCAAGTATCATCAAAATCCATCAATGCATGACAAAGTTACAGGCCGGAAACGAAATCTCACACAAACTCAAAGTGTTGTCAAACAAACTCAAATTGTGACCTTGACCTTTGAGGTATGGGTGTTGGTCTTACTCACGACACGTCGTCATGTTATGTTGATCATTTGTAGCAAGTATTAACAAAATCCATCTATGCATGAGAAAATTACAGGCCGGAAACGAAATCTCACACAAACTCAAAGCTGTTGTCAAACAAACTCAAAATGTGACTTTGACCTTTGAGGTACGGGTGTGGGTCTTACTCGCGACACGTTGTTACACTACGTTGATCATTTGTAGCAAGTATCAACAAAATCCATCTATGCATGACAAAGTTACAGGCCGGAAACAAAATACCGGACAGAAGGACGGACGGACGTTCTCACAAATGGTTATTTAAGTGGCTTCTTTGCGTCAATTGTATTACTTGTGTGGCTAAATTTTAGCCACGTAAGAGAAAAAAAGCTACCTAAGAGCTGTTTTTTAAGTGTCTAGAACAGCCACGTATGTTTTTTCAACAGCTTTTCAACTGTCCATAAAAATTATTAACCCTAAACCCTAGACACTTTAATACCCATTTGTCCGCCCAGACAGATGGATGGACGGACGGACGGACGGCCGGACGCTGCGATTACAATATGCCACCTGAAAAGTTTTTTTGGGGGGCATAAAAAGATTAATTGTAAAAGATTGATACTAGCCTGAGGCTTCTATACCCTGTTTTTTGCAAAGAAGCAAATTATACATGTATAAAATCATGGACTGGTTCACATTTATTTATTTTATACTTTTTCGATAACGTAATGTTAACTTCAATATGAACCAGTTTGACTTTGAGTGGCCATATAACTATTACATGATGAAATTGACATGATGCGCTTACCGTGTATATTTAATTTCAAAGATTGAGTTTTATGTAACATATTAATCTGCTGTCACACTACAAATCATCACCCATATGGTACACCATATTTTAAATAGGGTGGGGTAATTAGCAATCTTTCAGAAAGATTATCATTTTAATTTATTTAATCAATATACTATCATATAACACCAGGTGATTATTATACTGCAACCAGATATTTTATAATGGGTGTACAATTGGACAACCAGAGATGATGTGATTGGTGAGCATGCTGTGTAAATGATAAATGGTAAACGATACTGGGTAAACGATACAAAGTAAACGATTCAATGCAAACGCAAGCTAAAATGCGTTTAGTATCATTTTGAACTGCATTTTCGCATTTTTTCCAACATTTATCATAAAAAAAAGCAAACCACAAACGAAACTAAAATGCATTTAAAACACAAAACAAACACGTTTGACACGCAAAACAAACAAATTTGAAATGCATTTTTGGTGTACTTGAACGGATAACAGTCTGTAAATAACTCCATGGCCTAAACAATGATCTGACATTCTCAGGGAACTTCTTTCCATCCAACAAGTTTGCTACTCCACCAAATAATAGCATATTCATTATGACGACCAATATGTCTACTTACCATTATCATGAACATTATGTTTACCTTTATTCTATTATATGTGAAAGTTAATTACTAATGACAAATTATTTATTGTGCCAAGACGTAGTAGTAAAACAAAACAGAGATAGACTGCACCAAGATATTACAACAGCTGTATATATGTCTATATCATTGTAGTGGGAAATGTGGACAATTTCCAACATTATTTAAGAATATTTTATTCGCATATATTGTCAATTGTGTAAGTTTTATATTTTAGATGGTAGCGACACATTTACTAAATAAAATCAATTGATTTAAAACATTTTATTTGTACTTTTAAAACCAAAATGAGGGGAAAACATGATTTTCAATTCATTTGCCATCATACTGGTGGAAGACCGCGGCGTGGTCTAGTGGTAGAGCGTCCGCCTCACATGCGGAAGGTTGTGGGTTCGATACCCGGCTGAGTCATACCAAAGACTTTAAAAATGGTACTAGAAGCTTCCTCGCTTGATGCTCAGCATTCAGAGGAGAGTTCTAGGTCTGGTCGGCCCAGTGTCAGTATAATGTGACTGGGTGGGGTATCATACCATGTGTCTGCGGCATGATACTCCAGTGTGACAGCGCTCAGAATACCATCTCAAGTAGACACCGTCGCAATATGACTGAAAAGTTGTTGAAAGTGACGCTAAACACCATACAACTACAACCATATTTGTGGCCATCTTGAATATTTCAAAATGCCCAATGATAACAAGATGACATCAAGATTATTTTTCATATGCAATGCCTAAACAAGCATAAAAACCAAAACAATTTACAATACTATACACTTCAATGCAAGGTTCAGTGTGGTATCTGCCAGACTTTAGTACAATATTTCTTTTTATTCTCTGAATAGTTGAGCTAAAAACAGATTTTATGTTACTGTTTCTCCCTAACAGCATAACAGTGTTGAGGTCAATGAAATAATGGGATGCAAACATGAAAAGCTTTTAACATTCAAACTATAAAAATGTGACCATTTTGGGGCAAGTTGGAACTCCAACACATTTAGAACAGTTCACATGATAGGAAAATTGACCTAAAAACCATGATGTGGTTACAGAAAGTAATATAATATAAACAGCAATGTATTGGAATATAATATAATTTAGCAGAATAAAAGTAATCCAAAACGTTTATATAACATATTGAATATATAATATACATGTAGTTTGAAAATATTTGACATGAACTGTGTTTAATCATTAATCGTAGATACAAAATCAGATCAAGAAACTATTAATGAAATGGGAAAAGGTGCCATTTTATGCTCTCCCTACATTTTAGTTCACCACCATAAAGACAATGTTTTAACATTCTTAGGGAGTCTGATTGAGACATGACTTTTTTGAGAAACGGCTCACCATGTAATGGAGTTCTGACTCGCACTCCAACTAAATAATAAGACAAGTCTTACTTTAAACCACATGTTTAAAAACGTCAGGTCTAACATTATTTCAAGTTCAAATAAATAGCTCACCCTAATGTTGCCTTGAAAATCCATTTTCACCGGAGCAAATGCAGTTGAACTCAATTTATCTGAAATAATGAGTTGAAATTTAATATATTTTTAAAGAGGTCTAATGCCATTTTCAACACATTTCAGAACTGCTTAGTTACATATGGCATACCCAGTTTTACTGGTGGAGGAAGACCTTAGAATGACTAAGTAAAACCACTGTCCTTATACAAGTAACTAGCAATCTATCTCACATTAAGTTTTTGGGGCAACTGGGACTCGAACCTACAATATAAGTAGTAAAATAAGTAAATAAATCTATTGGTTTGATAGATGCCTTGATATTGTGTCAATGGTTTGCATTGTCACTAGGTGTGCTCGCCATAGTCTGGTCTGTAAATTTATGTCTGGTGGTTCACAAATAGTTATCTCCATAATATACACTGCTTAATATGTATATACAATGGGGAGATATTAAAGAACTGTCAAATATTTACTATCATTCTAATCTGAACTGAATTGACTTGATCTGCTTTTTCTAGATTTTCGTAATTATTCTCTCTATTTAAAAGTAATTTTTATCATTATATTACATTAATTGGTCAATCATTTTATAGACATTAAGATTAGGCCATATCTATAAAAAATGCTTCCTGCTGCTCGGTCCAGAGCATCAAATCTGGCTTGATATGACCAAATGGTCATGGTTCAAACGAGAGTCCCAAGAGGGCCTGAGGACACACTCTACAGGCTTTCAGTGGCCATAGCATTTTTGAAATGTATCACTGCTGTAAAAATATGATTATAATCCACATTTTTATTCCCAGTTATTAAAGTCTAAAACAGGGGTGCGAAGATTGCGATAGTCAATAAAGGCCAGTTGACAACAGTATTTCTGCCGACTATCATTTTAAACATAGTTCAAAATGCACAGGAAGTTTTAAACATGTCTTACATTCTTTATGTTTTATGATTTTTATTTAATAAACACCATTTATAAACCCTTTTTGATATTATTGTGTATTCTATTACTTCCAAATTAGAAAACAACAAACTTTTCATCAAACTGGAAGTCTTCGATTTATTAATTAGACTGGTGCAAATATTCAATCTGTTCACTTCACTATTATTACGCTCACAATTAAACGGGATAATTGTATACGTTTCACTACACAATTACGCACCTTTTTTTCCACGGTAACATGATTCTTACGCTTAAAAACAAGACCTATGTAATTTAGTTTTGAAATATTTTCAAAATGGTTCATAGAAGTTGTGATTTCTTGCTGCAGATGAGTAGAGCAAAAGTTGGTATAGCATATACTGCAATAAGACATCACTGGTGTTAAAAAAGTGACTTTTATAGGATTTCAACATGTGCATGTATTTATGAGCATTTGAGGACTTTTTTTTTTCAAAAAAATCTCAGGGTGTCACTGCACCCTCTTTTAAAATACACCATCCTGGTCAACCTACCTTTTTTTGTGCATTTGTATGTTGGTTTACATTCCTGCTATGAAATAAAAAAAATTACAAAAAATTTCTATGTTGAATTCTTTTTTTACAAGGGAAATCCTAGACCTTATTTTACATAGAACAAAGAACAAAATTCAACTGTGTAGTGCGACCTATAGTGTTCAATGTAATAAAGAAATATATATATGAAAATACTGATATTACTATTTTCTAAAATTATGAATTTCATTGTTTTTACAAATATGAATAATTATTATCAGTTTATCGATTAAAAATAACGCAAAACGAATTTAAAAAATTGGGACAACAAAATTGTGCAGGTGTTCAGTGGTGCCAATTTGACACCGCCCACTTATACTTTCCTTGTCCTTTACTGCTGTCGGATTATCACTCTGTTAATTGAAACTAATTGACATCTCATTGATCTTGAATTAGAGAGTATGAATACCGTTTGACAAGTGGCAATAGTGACACGTTTGAGTAGGTGTTGAGAACCTAGCTGGTGGGTGAGAACGTTTTGTTGCTTGAAAGCGACATCAAAGGAGATGGCTTTGAGGGTTTTGATGAGTCAGACATCAGAGACAGCTGAATGATGGAGATACAGTGAGAGGGAGATGGTCATTTTTTAGGTTCCAAATATTTCTTGATAGATGTACTTAAAAAATGGTCAATAGTTTTTATTGTCCCTTATATCTTACTCAAATACACATAAAAATTATTATGGTAACACCATTTTAAACTTGCATACTTTATTGCCTCTAACACACTACATATCATATCAAAATGTTTTACCTACTTTTTTACAGAATTATGCAGTACACCAGTCTAGATTTTGTTACTACATAAATAACCAATCAAATTTCATCTTTCAATTTTGTCTGGATTTCAAAATTGCCGCTAAAGTAACGCCTGATAATGGACATATACTTGCTTTTTCCACCAGTTTTGGCTTCAAAATCACCTGCAGATTATATTCAAGTGCTGATTATACTTGAGAAAATACAGTATTTACCCTCTTTAGGGGGTCTTCTTAACATTTTATGGATAAATACCCCCATCACACCCATTATATATATATATACTGAACCCCATTTGGGAAACAAACTGAAAAAAAAGATATTGTTCAAAAGCAACTTCCGGTGCATATATCACATTGTCATCTATGCAAAACACTTGTAACACAATGGTAACGAAAACACTGATAAACAAGAAAATATCGGTGGAACTGATGGATGCTCCCCAAAGTGAATGTTTGACTCTGTACCATTTTGTAATGATATTGAACAGAGCACGTAACTGTGAGAGTTCTAAAGAGAAGTCAATACATTATTTTTTATTTCATGATATAATACATTATGCAACATACTTTGAAAGAGGTCATTATAAAGCATCCTAGCAAGTTTCATAAAATTCCAACATGGGGTTGTAGAGAAATAGCGCAGACAAGAATTTAGTCACAAACAGAATCAAAGGGCACTTATAACTCTGTGTAAAATCATCAAACCGGAACACAAAGACAATATGCGCATCTGCTCTTGGTAATGATGCATCTTAGCAAATTTCATAAAATTGCAACCAGCGGTTGTAGAGTTATAGCCTGGACAAGAACTTGGGGGCGGACGTACGCACAAACAAAGCGGCGACTATATGCTTCCCCCTTTGGGGGAGCATAAAAAATGAAATCAGCTTTTTTTTGTAATTTAGTGAAGCCACCCACGCTCGAACACAAATTGAGAAATACTGCAAGATTAACTTTTTTATTCAAAATCATTTAAGACAAACTTTCAGCACACCGATAAAACTCGCTGCTCCCTCGCAATGCATATTATTCATTTTAAAATCAATTTTATATGGACTCAATATCTTTAGAAAAAATTTTGTTTGATCATACAGACAATGGAAATTGGTTAAAACAATATTTTATTCAAGAACTATACATAATATATAACATAACATTTGCAATTCATAAATGACAAACAATTCTAAGAATTTGGATTTAGAAAAAAGCAATGGAAATTATCAAATCAGAACCTGTATATATATTTCTTATTTAATGACATACATCAGGTTAAATTAAGAATCATTCACCTGGCAAAAATTACAATCAAATACAATTTGTGCACCGGCAGGGTTCTTTTGTGGTCAATGGACCGATAAATCACCAATTAATTATTTTCTCAAGTAATCATAGTACAGACAATAAAAAAAACAAATCAGAACCTATATTTATGGCCTAAATAATAGTTAATAAATTGTTTTACCAGTTGTGATAGACTGACCACGTGCATGCACACACGTAACAATTTATCCAATATAAAAGCTGTGATAAATCAAGAAGCCAAAAATACAATATATATGATAAAAAAGATCCAATGATAATGACATTAAAGTGATAATAATAAGATATAAAAAAGTAATACAAATAATAATACAATAATACATTTTCATTGGTTTTGAAATTATACAAATGTTTTTGTCTTGTGGAATTATCAATGCTGATTTTCAGTTTTATTATCTGCTTTATATACGAAATAGTATGTCCGCAAATATCAAAGGAATAAAGCCACAGAAATCAAGGAATTATTTAGTTCTTTGGTGAAATATACATCAAAGAGCTTGAAAGAGGCATGTTGACATCCTTTTATTTAATGCTGTTTGGTTACATAGTTATGAAGAAAATATATCAAATCAGTGATTTACACTGATCAAATTAATGAAGTAGGTATAAACATATGGAATAATTAATTACAAATACAATATATTTAGTTTATGTTGATGATGTATCTGTAAATTTTGTGGACAACTTTTGTTTTCAGTAACAAACGGTATAATAAGAGGCATATAAACAATTAATTCACTGGGTATATCAAAGAAATTACTGACGCAAACATATTTCGATCTGGACAATAGTCGGATTAACGTGTGATATTCTTTGATAACATAGGCCACAGATCACACATCAAATGATAGACTCTTCCGTTAAACTTCCCTACTATCAGTAATGGTTAATTCAAAATTTACAACCTTTCGCCCAGCGGGTGACACAATATGCAGACAAAAAATCAGATTATGAATCAAATTACCATGACTAAGTATGTACAATAGAAAAATTTATGTAGTTCTCCAAAGGAATAGCTTAATTTAAAAATTCAATATAGAATCATTTTAAGAGTTGAGATGTTGTGATTTGTTAAGTGCCAGAAACCGAACTGAGCAGACTGAACATTGAGCAACGCTGAACAAACCGTGTGAACACGGAACGGATAGTACAGACCACTCAGATATGAAGTTTACATGGCTCGTGAATGATGCTTGTGTTTGTGTATGCATTAAACTAACTGCACTTAATTGAGTGCATGCAAACGGAGTGCGAACTGAACGCGGACAGAGTGCAAATTGAGTGCAATTATGAGGTTTAGCGGTTTAGGGTTTGTAAGCCCTGTGGCAAGATCTTGTCATTATATAACTGTTGTGAAAGTTTGGTTAAGATTTAATAAAAAATGAAGGTGCTATTGCGTCTGCATAAAAAGGTTAACGGACGGACAGACGGACGAAGACAGACAACAGACAATTTACCACGACATAAGCCCTACTGGCCTCTGGTGAGGATATTAGAAGACACGACAATCAGGTCCTGTAAAGTGTTGCTTACCTCAAGGCTACAGAGACTGATACACATTTTAGGTACAATTGCACTTACTTAAAATCAATCTTTTCTGGCAATCATAGCTAGAGATACAGATATTACTAATATATACTTATTTTATTTGTAGTATCAATGATCTTTGATATAAACTGCAATTTTACACAAAAATCCACCAGTATGTTTTCTTCTATATTTTAATATCATTTAGATAAAAGTGTGTGTGTGAATTCAAAATGGAAGCATATTGGAAGCACGACGGAACAGAACATATAGACGGACGGACGAACAAGGGTGTCCTGATTTCATAGCTGGGATAAATACATTTCTAGTTGAAAAAATTTCGTTACATTAAGTGAACCCATTTTATAATAAAATGTCAATACATGTACCAAACATAGGGTTGGCACCGCAACCCTTAGTGTAACAGAACTGAGTTTTTTTACACAAAGAGTTGCAGTGTCAACCCTTAGTGTAACAATTGTTACACTTAAGGTTTTTGTTACACTAAGGGTTGCCACAGTGCTTCTTATAATAAGATTTTTAAAGTTTACCTTTAATTTTTTTAAACCCCACCCTTAGGACAAAATGTGAGACCCAGGGCATGAAATTAACAGATTTTATAACGGACCCATAAGCGTCAATAATCATGCTCACAATTTTTTTCTGAGTGCTTCCTATAATTAGAATATTTTCAAAGTTTACCTATACATTTTTTTAGGCTCCACCCATACGGCCAAACTGTGGGACCCAGGGTCATGCAATTCACAATTTTTATAAAGGTTCCATATGTGTTCATAATGTTGGTCACCATTTGTTTTCCAGTGCTTTGATAGTAATAAGAAGAATTTTAAAGTTTACCTTGAATTTCACTGTTTTAGCCCAGCCCCAAGGCCCCAGGTGGATGGGGACCATGCAGTTCACATTTTAATTCACCCTTAAAGCTGCATACAACATTTCATTATACTTGAGCTTACGTTTTTTGAGAAGAAGTTGAAAATATAAATTGTTTACGAATGCACAACACACAACGGACAAAAGGCGATTGGAAAAGGTCCCTTGTGACAAAGTCTCAGATGACCAAATAATAAGGCATAGTGCCACCATTGCAAAAAGGAAGTGCTTCCGTGGGGTAGTCGCATAATGGCGGTTGTAAATAATCCTCAATTCTTCTTCTTTAAAAATGCATTTTCCTTATTTTAATGCTCATTTTTTTATTTGAATGGCATTATTGATGTATTTTGAACATTTTGATAGCATTGTCATGTTTGAATTGTGAATTTAGAAAAAAAAAATGATGCTTGGAAATTGGGGTATGAATTCATGATTTCAGAAGTCTATTTCACTTTGTCACCAGTGCACACACTGAGCAGAAAAAAAAATCTCTTATATGACACATGACCCCTACTTTTCTCATCATATTTTGATAGTGCAGAGGTTGACAAACAGTAAAATGTAGGTTTCACTTCTTTCATTTGGGACCCTCTATGAATGACAAGCCTTCAAACTTTTATTATTTACTATAGAATAAGGAACAAAAATCAATGGTGGGGTTACACCTATAAGAGAGACTTGAGTGAAATGGGGGTGATTTTCCAAAATGTTATATGTAGGTAAAATAACCTCTTTTTTACACTCTCATAGTATTAAATGACAAATTGGAGACATTTGCTTCATAAAAAAACACATTTTGGCAAGTGTATGCCTCAAATAAAGCATATATGTGCATATTTACATTGAAATTTCATGAAAAATCACAAAATTTTGAAGATTTTTTATTTTGGATGATTTAAATGTGCAATTTTTAGTATGTACATTGTATTGAATAATGTATTTTGGTAAGATAATGTCTTCAGTGTATCATGAGACTATTTTGGTGTAAAAATTTTAATGGAATTAGGTAAAAAAAAAATTTTTTTGCTAAAATTAGTCAAACACATCAAAATTGCATGTCGGTCAACATCTCGCGCCTGTATATAATGATCATGTAAAAAGTGGTATTTTGACCAAAGTTTCAGTATTTAATGCCTGCAACTTGGCAGTATTACTTCAAATTGGTAGTACTTAGTAAAAATGAGGTAATTATGAAATTAAAAAAAAAAGAGTTTCCTTATAGGCATAGTGCCACCATTGCAAAAAGGAAGTGCTTCCGTGGGGTAGTCGCATAATGGCGGTTGTAAATAATCCTCAATTCTTCTTCTTTAAAAATGCATTTTCCTTATTTTAATGCTCATTTTTTTATTTGAATGGCATTTTTGATGTATTTTGAACATTTTGATAGCATTGTCATGTTTGAATTGTGAATTTAGAAAAAAAAATGATGCTTGGAAATTGGGGTATGAATTCATAATTTCGGAAGTCTACTTTCACTTTGTCACCAGTGTACACACTGAGCAGAAAAAAAATCTCTTATATGACACATGACCCCTACTTTTCTCATCATATTTTGATAGTGCAGAGGTTGACAAACAGTAAAATGTAGGTTTCACTTCTTTCATTTGGGACCCTCTATGAATGACAAGCCTTCAAACTTTTATTATTTACTATAGAATAAAGAACAAAAATCAATGGTGGGGTTACACCATAATCATTAGTGTTGATGGTTCCATTTTCCACAATATTATCATTCTGTATCAGCCTATTCAATTTAGTTGATTAAATATGTAGACTCTTTCTAAAGATCGGGTTATAACACCGCATCATTGATTATGATGAAAATATCTATGTACCAGTAACTTACCAAATATAGGCACAAGACATCTGCAGGCATCTAAAAATGGTTCCACAGCAATGCCTGCATCCTCCTGAATTTTCAAATCCATGAAACTAAAAGAGATAAAATTTGACAACATTATATATATATAGCTGTGAAATTCTCACACAACTGAATTCTTTTTACAATTTTTAACTCCAACAAATTAACCGTTCAAGTACCCGAATGACATACAAACGAAGTGCACTCAAAGCGTATTATGAAACAGATGAAGCGTAAACAAAGCACAAACAGAGCATGGTCGGAACTGAGCTGAACCATTACCAAATACTGTGTTTTGAATGATAAATGCACACGTTTAAGAAATTGAAAAACTCAGAAACATTGAATGCACTAAACTGAGGCCCATGGGCCTGAACAACAACCTGAGTATCCTTGCAATATGACATAAACACACAATACACAGATGTATGGTATAGTCAGTAATAATGTATTGAAACTGTACTGGAATGGTGTTTATATGTTATTTCTAAGCGTATTAGTCTAGCTATCTGGTCTTTTATTCACTTCTACATCTATGTAAGATTGTCATTATTTTATTTAGGAGATCTCTTTTCAATTTTTGGTGGTGTCTGGCCATGGTATTGTTTTCGCAGTAAGGTACATTTATGTCCCTTTGTAAATTAGCCACCATTTGCAGCAAGTTCAACTTGCCATCGCGCAAACATGTTATAAATCGAGATGTTTAAATATGTATTATGATGTCCCTGGTTATATAATGCTATCTCAGATTGTCTGAAGATATTCTATACTGTGATATTTTGAGGATGGGACTAAAATGTACATCTCCGTATTTTGACTGCAGACAATAATATGCATTCTTTTCTTACACTGCATTTCTAATGCTTAGGCATCACGTTCCTATTTGTGATTAATAGATGTGACAAACACCCTTTGATCTAGATGAATGACTTTTGGTCATAGTTTGATTAAGTTTTAAGCATTGTCAAGCTTTTATATGTAACCATTGTTTACTTATTTGTATAAGATACTATTTTGTACTAGAACTTGAATATTTTTCTTTTGTTTATTATCTGTTAAGAACTTCTGTAGAAATCCTTGAATGTGAATGTCTTTTTATGTTGGAATTAAATCTAAAGAACAAGATTGTCCTTCGTTATCTATTTGCCGGCTAAGGGCAGAACAGAAATAAAGTACATATATTTTTTGGGGAGAACAACATGATAAGCAATATATCATAGTTGATAAATGTATAGAGGACACATTATATCATATATGTTGTTTATTTTATGTTCTTAATAATTATCTTTAGTTTATAATTTATTTGTGTTCATTAATTCTATATGTTTGTTGAAAGTTTAAATAATATATATATGGCATCTGTTCGTGAATAACTGAAAACTTTCTCACACAAATGTTTTGACTGACCTTGTATCAAACTCACAACCTCAGCAGCAAGAAGTAAGACCTCGAGACCACAAAGGACACATATTATTGAAACATATAAATCCGTAAGATTAGTCCTTTACCTGGGATTCATTTCAGAGAAAAATGTTGGAACTCGTGGTTCAATTGGATCTAGAAAAACATCTCCATCACATTGTAACTTCTCATCTGAACTAGTCTTTAATAACTGTGTGGAATTAATCTTATAACCAGTATTTTCGATATTTAAACTTGAGTGACTGGTTCTACAACTGTTGTTAAAGTTTTCAATATGTGCTGAATTGGAATTCAACATTGCACCAGTCTCACTGGAACAGGAAATTCTATGTCCATGTTTTTGTTCTAAATCCATTAGATCTGATTTCACGTTCCCAATGGAAACATTTTGTTTTGAAGTACCAATGACATTTGTAGTCCTCATTGATTCTACAAGTAGACTGTGCTCCTGAACTTTGTGTTCACTGAGTGACAAATCTGATATGGATGTGTCAGGCATAGTTTTGGTTTTGGAATTCTGACGAGAAGGTGGATTCGTATCTAAACTGGAAACTGAAGGTGACCGGGAATGTTGGTGGGATAATGATCTGGAAAATAGAAGAATATTAAAATGAAACAAGAAATGTTACTGGTAAGTGTCACATGATGCCCCCCAAATGGTCCGTGAAAATAATGATATATTTTATAATAGGTAACGATGTATCCATAAATATCAAGAGTCATGGACTGATGTTTCGGACTAGTCACACAATTTCATGTTGTTTTTTTACATTTGAGTGTGATCATGACCTTTGTGTAATCTTAAGCTTGACATATGATGTAAAGGTCTGGGTATTTCTACAGGTAAAAGCAGGTGAAATATCATCATGACATGTTGATCACTTGTGTCAAGCTATTTTAGAATCCCTCCATGTAAAACAAAGTTACAGACCTGATATGAAATATCAAACAAACTGAAGTGTGACCTTGCCCTTTGAGGTAAGGTTCTGGGTCTTAACACGACACTTTGTCATGTCATGTTGATAAATTGATAAATTGAGCTAAGTGTTTTTGAAATCCATCCATGTAAATTTGTATGATAAAGCTACAGACCCAATTTGAAATCTCAAACAGACTCAAAGTGTTGTTGAACAACTCAAAGTGTGACATTGATCTTTGAGGTACTGGCCTGGGTCTTAAGTGCAACACATCGTCATGTCATCTTGATCAATTGAGCCAAGTTAAAGAAAAAGTTACAAACCAGACACGAAATACTGAACAAACTTAAAAAGTGACCTTAACCTTTCAGGTACAGATATGGGTCTTACATGCAACAAGACGTCATGTCATGTTGATCAACTGTGCCAAGGTGTTTTTGAAATTAATCCATAGGTGTCAAAATTATAGACCGTACACGAAATCTCAAACAGACTGAAAGTGTTGTCATATAAAGTTAAATTGTGACCTTGACCTTTGAAGTGAGAGTCTGGGTGTTATTCGCAACAGGTCGTCATATTATGTTGATCACTTTTAGCATGTATTTATGAAATCCATCTACGCAAGATAGAGTAACAAGCCGGACATGAAATCTCAAACAGACTCAAAGTGTTGTCAACCAAACTCAAAGTGTGACTGTGACCTTTGAGGTACAGGTGTGGGTCTTACGCGTGACATGTTGTCATGTCATGCTGATCAATTGAGCCAAATGTTTTTAAAATTTATCCATAGGTGACAAAGTTACAAACCGGACATGAAATCTCACACAGACTCAAAGTGTCGTTAAACAAACTCAAAGTGTGACTGTGACCTTTGAGGTACAGGTGTGGGTCTTACGCGTGACATGTTGTCATGTCATGCTGATTAATTGAGCAAAGTGTTTTTGAAATTTATCCATAGGTGACAAAGTTACAAACTGGACAAGAAATCTCACACAGACTCAAAGTGTCGTTAAACAAACTCAAAGTGTAACCTTGACCTTTGAAGTGGGAGTCTGGGTGTTACGCGCGACATGTCATATTATGTTGATCATTTGTAGCAGGTTTTTATAAAATCCATCTTTGGATGACAAAGTTACAGACCGGACACAAGGTCTCACACAGACTCAAAGTGTTGTCAACAAAACTTAAAGAATGACCTTGACCTTTGAAGTGGGAGTCTGGGTGTTATGCATGACATGTCATCATGTCATGTTGATCATTTATAGCAGGTATTTATAAAAATCCATCTATGGATGACAAAGTTACAGACTGGACATGAAATCTCACACAGATTCTAAGTGTTGTCAACCAAACTTAAAGTGTGACCTTGACCTCTGAAGTGGGAGTCTGGGTGTTATGGGTGACATGTCATCATGTTATGTTGATAATTTGAAGTGGGTATTTATAAAGTCCATCTATGCAAGACAAAGTTACAGACTTACAGAGACTCAAAGTGTTGTCAAACAAACTCAAAGTGTGAGGTACAGGATTGGGTCTTATGCATGACATGTTTTCATGTCATGCTGATTAATTGAGCCAAGTGTAGTTGACAAAGTTACAGACTGGACACGAAATAGCAAACAGTCTGAAAGTGTCGTCAAAGAAAGTTTAATTGTGACCTTGACCTTTGAAGTGGGAGTCCGGGTGTTATATGTGACATATTGTCATGTAATGTTGATCATTTGAAGCAGGTATTTATTAAATATGCCAAAGTTACAAACATGACACGAAATCTCACACAGACTCAAAGTCTGTTAACCAACGGCCGGGTCATACCAAAGACTTTAAAAATGGTACTAGAAGCTTCCACGCTTGACGCTTAGCATTTAGAGGAGAGTTCTAGGTCTGGTCGGCCGGTGTCAGTATAATGTGACTTGGTGGGGTATCATACCATGTGTCTGCGGCATGATACTCCAATGTGATAGCGCTTAGAATACTGTCTCATGTAGACACCATCGCGATATGAAAAATTGTTGAAAGCGACGCTAAACACCATACAACAACAACAACTGTTAACCAAACTCAAAGTGTGACCTTGACCTTTGAGGTACTGGGACTTACATGCAACATATTATCGGACACGAAATCTCAAACAGACTGAAAGTGTTGTCAAACAAAGTTAAATTGTGACCTTGGCCTTTGATGTGGGAGTATAGGTGTTACGCGAGACAAGTTACAGGCCGGACACGAAATATCAGATGGAAAGACAGATAGACAGATGGACAGATGGACACTGCAACAACTATATGCCACCAAAAAAAATTGGGGGTTGTGGGAGATAAAAATAACCTTTTTGAAAGTTTAATGAGCCTTTAAGTTAAAAATAGGCCATAATTCATGTAAGTGGACCGACACTGACAAACATCAAATTGGCCTGTATTTCATATTTATACAGAAACACATCAAACATTAATTATATACATATGTTGATCAACACATGCATGCACGCACGCACGCACACACGCATACAACCATACACACATATAGATCGTAAAAAAAATCGTAAATTCCGTTGTTGTGAATTTAATTATCTCCCTTTATGAAATTAAATATATATGAATTCACTGTATCTATATGATCCAAAGGGTTTATAAATCTGTCCTTTATATAGCATGTGAGGAGTCATGAATCCTTAACTGGATCCTACTCATATAAAGCTATCAGCTCATGTATGTAAATTTGTCCACCCTGTCCAGATGTGTAGCATGTAATTCCATAGTATATAAGTCATGGTCGACACCAAATTTATTGGTTTGGCAGAGGCCTTGATATTGTATCTATGGTTTGCATTGTAGCTATGCGCACTTCGCCGTAGTCTGGTCTGTACATTTATGTCTTGGTTATTCACAAATAATTATCTCCATATATACACATGTATATAGATTCTTTTAGAAATTATTGATCAGAAACCATAATTTTAACAAAAATTAAATTGAGAAGGAGCCATAACTCCTGTAAAATTTGACAGAGGTTGACAAATATTGAACTTGGCATGTACTTTATAATGATACAGCTACACACCAAACATTCATTAAATACATAGAACCCTTTCAGAAGTCATGGATCAGAAACCAATTTCATACCTTGAACACACACACAGAGTTAACAAAGGTAACAATTCATGCCCCTTCACCATTCAAAGGGACATATTATTGGCATTTTTTATACAAATTGCTATTTAAGCGGTGTACTTACCTCTCATAAGAGTTCTGTCTATGTGCATGTCGACTCTAAAAGAAATACAAATTAAGCAACTTTAGGCTAAAAGGTATAAAACATCATGACATGAGGTTTCTTTATGGAAAGATACTACCACATAAAGAAAGGGATGAAAAACAAATATTACATACTGTTTCTCAATGTAAATATTACCTACTGTTTTTGGGAGAGGTTAGTGTTCTACATCAATGCAAATATTACATACTGTTTCTCAATGTAAATATTACCTACTGTTTCTGGGAGAGGTTAGTGCTCTACATCAATGTAAATATTACCTACTGTTTCTGGGAGAGGTTAGTGCTCTACATCAATGTAAATATTACCTACTGTTTCTGGGAGAGGTTAGTGCTCTACATCAATGTAAATATTACCTACTGTTTCTGGGAAAGGTTAGTGTTCTACATCAATGTAAATATTACCTATTGTTTAATCACTAACTTGTCCCAGAAACAGTATGTAATATTTACATTGATGTAGAACACTAACCTTTCCCAGAAACAGTATGTAATATTTACATTGATGTAGAACACTAACCTTTCCCAGAACAGTATGTAATATTTACATTGATGTAGAACACTAACCTTTCCCAGAAACAGTAGGTAATATTTACATTGATGTAGAACACTAACCTTTCCCAGAACAGTATGTAATATTTACATTGATGTAGAACACTAACCTTTCCCAGAACAGTATGTAATATTTACATTGATGTAGAACACTAACCTTTCCCAGAACAGTAGGTAATATTTACATTGATGTAGAACACTAACCTTTCCCAGAAACAGTAGGTAATATTTACATTGATGTAGAACACTAACCTTTCCCAGAACAGTTTGTAATATTTACATTGATGTAGAACACTAACCTTTCCCAGAACAGTATGTAATATTTACATTGATGTAGAACACTAACCTTTCCCAGAACAGTAGGTAATATTTACATTGATGTAGAACACTAACCTTTCCCAGAACAGTAGGTAATATTTACATTGATGTAGAACACTAACCTTTCCCAGAACAGTAGGTAATATTTACATTGATGTAGAACACTAACCTTTCCCAGAACAGTAGGTAATATTTACATTGATGTAGAACACTAACCTTTCCCAGAACAGTATGTAATATTTACATTGATGTAGAACACTAACCTTTCCCAGAACAGTAGGTAATATTTACATTGATGTAGAACACTAACCTTTCCCAGAACAGTATGTAATATTTACATTGATGTAGAACACTAACCTTTCCCAGAAACAGTAGGTAATATTTACATTGATGTAGAACACTAACCTTTCCCAGAACAGTAGGTAATATTTACATTGATGTAGAACACTAACCTTTCCCAGAAACAGTAGGTAATATTTACATTGATGTAGAACACTAACCTTTCCCAGAACAGTATGTAATATTTACATTGATGTAGAACACTAACCTTTCCCAGAAACAGTAGGTAATATTTACATTGATGTAGAACACTAACCTTTCCCAGAAACAGTAGGTAATATTTACATTGATGTAGAACACTAACCTTTCCCAGAACAGTATGTAATATTTACATTGATGTAGAACACTAACCTTTCCCAGAACAGTATGTAATATTTACATTGATGTAGAACACTAACCTTTCCCAGAACAGTATGTAATATTTACATTGATGTAGAACACTAACCTTTCCCAGAAACAGTAGGTAATATTTACATTGATGTAGAACACTAACCTTTCCCAGAACAGTATGTAATATTTACATTGATGTAGAACACTAACCTTTCCCAGAACAGTATGTAATATTTACATTGATGTAGAACACTAACCTTTCCCAGAAACAGTAGGTAATATTTACATTGATGTAGAACACTAACCTTTCCCAGAACAGTATGTAATATTTACATTGATGTAGAACACTAACCTTTCCCAGAACAGTATGTAATATTTACATTGATGTAGAACACTAACCTTTCCCAGAACAGTAGGTAATATTTACATTGATGTAGAACACTAACCTTTCCCAGAAACAGTAGGTAATATTTACATTGATGTAGAACACTAACCTTTCCCAGAAACAGTAGGTAATATTTACATTGATGTAGAACACTAACCTTTCCCAGAACAGTAGGTAATATTTACATTGATGTAGAACACTAACCTTTCCCAGAACAGTATGTAATATTTACATTGATGTAGAACACTAACCTTTCCCAGAACAGTATGTAATATTTACATTGATGTAGAACACTAACCTTTCCCAGAACAGTAGGTAATATTTACATTGATGTAGAACACTAACCTTTCCCAGAAACAGTAAGTAATATTTACATTGATGTAGAACACTAACCTTTCCCAGAACAGTAGGTAATATTTACATTGATGTAGAACACTAACCTTTCCCAGAAACAGTAGGTAATATTTACATTGATGTAGAACACTAACCTTTCCCAGAACAGTATGTAATATTTACATTGATGTAGAACACTAACCTTTCCCAGAACAGTATGTAATATTTACATTGATGTAGAACACTAACCTTTCCCAGAACAGTATGTAATATTTACATTGATGTAGAACACTAACCTTTCCCAGAACAGTAGGTAATATTTACATTGATGTAGAACACTAACCTTTCCCAGAACAGTATGTAATATTTACATTGATGTAGAACACTAACCTTTCCCAGAACAGTATGTAATATTTACATTGATGTAGAACACTAACCTTTCCCAGAAACAGTAGGTAATATTTACATTGATGTAGAACACTAACCTTTCCCAGAACAGTATGTAATATTTACATTGATGTAGAACACTAACCTTTCCCAGAACAGTATGTAATATTTACATTGATGTAGAACACTAACCTTTCCCAGAAACAGTAGGTAATATTTACATTGATGTAGAACACTAACCTTTCCCAGAACAGTATGTAATATTTACACTGATGTAGAACACTAACCTTTCCCAGAACAGTATGTAATATTTACATTGATGTAGAACACTAACCTTTCCCAGAACAGTATGTAATATTTATCCTTCATAGAAACTGTCAATATCAAACTTAGTAACTTAGTAAGTTTAAACTTATTGATCATGCGGAAGATTTAAATCGACAAAACAAAACATGTATTCACTGTCTATAAAATAGTAAATATATTTTTTTCCTTCAAAATCGACAGCCTAATCACATAACTATTTATCCCATATAAAAACTGTGACGAGGGGCAATAAAAAAGAAATGACAACACTATTAATAATAATAATGAAGCAAAAATACTCAGATAATAATAATAATAATAATGATTATAATTATAATAAAAAGTTTAAAAAGTAATAATTATAATAATGATGATAATAATAAAAGCAAAATACTACGATAATATCAATAATAATAATAAACAAAAAAGTAATAATAATAATTATAAAATGCTATGATAATAATAATAATATTATTAATAATAATTAATAGTAATAGTAATAGTAATGATTATAATAATATTATAAAAAATACTGCATTTTTAAGTATTGATTTTGACTATATATTTCTTATTCAATTACATGCCGCAGGTTAAATTTAGATTCTTTCATCTGGTACAAATTAACATCAAAATGAAAATTAAACACCGGCAGGGTTATTTCGTGGTCAATGGACCGCTAAATCACCAATTAACTTTTTATTGACACTCCATGTGGGTCTCACCATGGGTGTTGATTTGATGATTGCCATGTAACTCTGCCTACATAAAAGTAAATAAATTGCACGCACGCATGTATCCAATATAAAAGCTGTGACAAATCAAGAAGTCAATATATATATTATAATAATAGAACCAATGATAATAATATTTCAAAATATAAAACAAATAATAATAAAAATAAAATACTACATTTTCATAAGTTTGAAAATTGTAGAATTGTTTTATCTTGTGAAATTAACAATTCTGATGTTTAGTTTCATCTGTTTTTTATACGAAATCGCTATTGAGTCACAAATTCATTTAGCATCTAGTTCTTTAAATAAAAAATATGTGATATATATTATGTTTTTTCTAATGTACAATAAAATGTGTTATTGATGCAAAAGATATGCTGACATTCATCTCCTACAAATTGGGAATGTACTGGACTTGTTTACATAATGGAACTAATGACAGTTAATTAACAGACAAAAACTGCCATGCACCTCCCATGCACCGTTTGGAATAAATATTTCAAACTGCAAATAGGATCGTAACAGGGCTTCTAAAATTTCAAAATGCAAATCGGTCCACGGTTTTTATTGCCGTAAGAACTGCTGCCATAAGAATCACACTTTTTACTTTTAAAACCACTCTACATTATGCCCTACATGTATATATATCCCAATACCCCACCCACCGCGCAATTTTATCAGTTTATTTATTTATCTTGCTATCTGTGTTTAATTTGGCTGAACGTTTCTAAATCTGTACATTATTGTTACCAAGATCGTGTATTCTCATTTGAATGAACCAGTTTCAATCAATTTCACGCAAAAAATAGATTCAGGATGTAAACCGGAGTATCTTGTACACCGGATATAGCCTTGGTTCGTCTTGAGTCAATTGAACTGCACATTCAATGCTTTGAACATTGCCAGGAGCACTTTTTATTGAATGTGACATTCAATAGCAGTATTATTCTCGCTTAACTATATATGAATATATGTAAATTTGTGTACACCACTTTCACCTCTGTCACCTATTATATTATTATTACTTCATTAGAAAAACGTTCGCATCTAATGAAAGATATTTAAAATTGAATATAATACTTATTGACGAAATCCTATTTTAAGTGAACACAAACAAACTGCACTGAATGAAACAACACGTTGGCTGTCGTCTCTTTGATGACTGTGACATCACCGTACATCGGCTAACTGCAAGGGTGAAGCGTATATGATTTCATTTCAAGTCCTTGAAAGTGGCATGTTTATGTCGTTTTTTTTTTGAAAATTGAAGCATGTTTTTGGATTGCAAAGTTAGTAAAATATGGAGGAAATATATCAAATTAATGGATAAGATATATAAATGGTATGGAAATTTTATATTAATTATTTAGTTCAAGTTACATTAATGATGCCCGGATCTGTACAATTCCAGTTGGACATCAAAATAAAATTGGTCCAGACTTGATCACTTCCCTAAATTAATATCATTAATATTATAATTAAAGCTATTGTTAAAAACTCAAACAAACAAGTATTATTGCGCGTTTTTATTAAATATTTTAATGATGCAAGCCATTTTCGGTCCGAAAGTCCCAGCTTTGACCACTTGAAACAACCCGACACGAGCAAACAAGTTAACACATTACAGCAAGCGGAATATAAAAGAAATTACCGAAGCAAAACCGTTGTGATCAACAGTTATGGGTTGCTAATCACACATCGAGGGCATGTTACGCAACGATAGACTCTTTTCCGAAAAACTCGGAAAAACACCCCCTATTATCCGTAATGGCTTAGTCAAAATTGACCTCCTTTCACTCAGCGGGTGACAAAACAATCGAATATTATTGCTGCAAGGCGTATTTCACAGCTAAGTAAAGCATGATAAGGGTAATTTATACAACTGATAGAAAATATCTGGACCAATTTTTTATTAAATTTTGAAATGAAAACCGGTTTTGATCAGTAGAAATCGGTCCAAAAATTGAAAAACCAGTGATTTTAGAAGCCCTAGTATGTAATATATAATAACTGCATTTATGTAAAATAAAACCACTAAATCGTTAGTATAATGCATATGCATTCACGTTTATTTATTGGTTTTAAATTCATTAATTTTACATCAAAAGTAAATATCCAGAATGCTAGTTGTGGTAAATTGTCAGCCCTGAATACACATCCCTTAATACGTGTATGTCACACTTTCTACCATTCACTCAGTACTGGTTATATTTTATTACGTTGGGTTTTACCCCATGTAATAAAATATATGATATTAACATCATGGGTTTACATGCAAAAGTATCGTTCTGAAACCTTGAATAACCAATATCTTAAATGAATTTGTTTGATTTGTTGTTAATTGACTGGCAGTTTTTCTTACATATTTTCTTTTCAATCACATACTGCGGGTTCAATTAAAATTCATCCATCTGGCACTAATTACAATTTAATATTAAAGGCCTGAAGGGCCTAAGGGAAGGCTCGCTGCTTGTGTTAATTTGAAAATGTAGGTTTGAAAAAATTGGAAAACTTAGTTAAATTTCTGATATGTTAAAAGGCAATTCATAGGGATTTAGAAAAGAATGTGGTGTGTTTAATACTTCTTATGTGTATCCGTATAAATAATCTCATGCATACAATACAGAGTCCATATCAATACTTTTCCAACAGTAGCTATCAAACAGTTTTAATAATGCATTTGAAAAAATGCAAACACAATGGTACACATCGTCTTCCATGTGAAAATTGACTGAATATTTGATGACCCTGGTGAAAATATCCATTTCAGGACATTTTGTAAACTGATAACTCGGTGATCCAGGATTCCTTTCCACATCTCCACATAAAAGTTATCAAAATGAACAACCTATATGAAAGCTTCACAAAAAAACCTTCATATTCTGATGTTTCTCCAAAATCGAAAGAATTGAGTAGTGATGTACAACTCCAGTCAATTTTAATATCTCCAGTTCAATAGTTATGATTTATGGATAGCGAAACGCATTCAGCACAAAATGTTCCTGATTGTCCGAGAATATACAACACAAATCCTTAACTCTATGTCTAGACCAAAACAAACATGACCTACTTAGAGATTTACGCGTATATTGCCTTGAGTTATGTTCGATTCTCATATAGCTTACAATCAACAATATAAATTATCAATAAATAGCACTATAAACGGTGTTGCGTGACCTAGATTTAAGCAATCTAAAAAATACAACACAGAAACACAACAAACATAATGATCAGATGACCTAATTAACCGTTAAATATGTTCATCAATACACTGCTTGCATATAATGACAGATTGGCGGGTTTTTCTATAAACAACAAACGTAGCTCTGAACTTAATTTCGTTATTTTACTATCAAAATTAAAAGAGGACAATCTGTAGTGAATAAAATTTCACTAACAATCACTATTTACTCAAACTACGTGTTATAATATCGAAAACATGTCAATATTTCACCCCATTAATGATTATATGTCGAATGGTGTTAGAGATTTTATCCCGCCCCCTCACCAGATGACGTCACTATACATAGTAGTAAATGCGTAAAACATTTTTTTATCAATGAAAATTGCTGCGTTTTTTTAGAGCACAGCGAGATAAGTGTATTCTTCCGCATTTCCATGCAAATTGTATGCTTCCCGTACCTAATTTTTGAACTTTTGTTAAGAAAAACATCCGCAATAAATAAAAAACTTTGAAACTTTTGTTGTATAATACGTCCTCTGCTACGGTAAATGCGTGTTGAAAGTTGTGAACTACTTTATCGGTCGGATGAATATGGCAGTTCCTGCCACACGTATAACAGATTGCTAGGGCTGCACGACAGCTAAGGAAGTCAGAGCTTCGCTCACCTTCCAAATATCATACATATCAGCAGGACTCTTCCGTCACCACTTTAACATATAATTTAATTGACATGTATCAGTAAAAAAATATAATAAAGCCACATTTGCAACAAATTTGAGAAGCAGACTGAAAAGTTCATTTCAGGTACATATAATATACATAATGATAACGAATATATTTATAAAATCTTATAATATCAGAATATTTTTTTTAAGTTTAGTAAAGCCACATTTGAACCCAAAACGAGAAAAACATTTCAAAAATTTTTCATCGCCCATGCAATACATTTTATAGATTATAAAGCTGACTAGTTTGAACATTAAAACAAGAGGCCCAAGAGGGCATGAGGACGCTCTACTGACTCATGAACCCTCTGGGCAGGGTCATTTTTAACCCTAGGGACACCATTTGAAGTAGAGCTAAAAACCAGTGACATATCCACATGTTGTTAAGTCACTGCTTACACTGATCAAAGTTAAGCCAAACATGTATAAACGGTATGGAATTATTAATAACAAATACAATATATTTAGTTTTTGTTGATGATGTATTTTGTGGACAACTTTTTTTGCTTTCCTGTTACAAACAGCTTACAGTATATCAAAAAAGTGACTGACGCACACACATTTCGGTCTGGATAATAGAAGTTGGTAGAACTTGCCGTATTTTTTGATCACACATACCACTGATCACATACCAAAATATAGACTCTTGCATTAAACTTCCCTAATATCTGTAATGGTTTATCCGAAATAGACAACCTTTCGCCCAGCGGGTGACAAAATATGTAGACAAACAATCAGATTATGAATCCAATTATACCGTGACTAAATCCCGTCACTGCATTTTATTTATTGCTCCATTGGAACAGCTTAAATTAAACAAGAGGCCCAAGAGGGCCTGAGGACGCTCTACTGACTCATAGTGGCCATAGCACTTTTTGAAATTCTCCTATGCAATAGAAATATCGGGGCGGGGTCATTTTTAAATCTAGGGACAAGATTTGAACAAACCTAACAAAACTATAGTTGGTCAACATTACTACATAAACATTTTGAAAATATGCTGGGCCGTTCATGAATAGAAGATTTTTTAAGTTTTGAACTATTTTTAGTAACTGCGGCCATCTTGAATTTCAGATCGAAAAAAAAATCTTCTGTATAGTCTCCTATGCAACAGAAACATGCATGTGAAGTTTCAGTTTAATCGGCCTAGTGGTTTCAGAAGAGATGAAAGAAAAAGAGAATTTTCTGTTTTCCCATAGTATCCCTATGTAAAATTCTAAGTCTGCTTACAGGGCTTCTATAAATTTTAGCCCCTTAATTCTTATCTGCAATCAAACCCCTACACATAGGGATAATTTATGCCAAATATGTGCAAATCTGACATGCCGGTTTTTAAAAAAACGATTTTAGTAAATCCCAATTGTACCCTTTTGACCCCTTAAGACAGTGGAACCCATTCATTTTTACAAAATCTGAACCTCCTTCACCTACCAATGCTTCTGTTAAGATATAGGCAAAATCATTTCCATTTTAAAAAAAGAAAATAAATAAATATTATAATGACATGTGTCCCTTAATTGAACCCTCTGGGCGGGGTCATATTGAACCCTAAGGACACCATTTGAACAAATCCAACAATACTATAGTTGGTCATCATTACTATAAAACATTTTGAAAATCTGTTGGGCCGTTCATGAGAAGAAGATTTTTTAAGTTTTGGACTATTTTTAGTAACGGCGGCCATCGTGAATTTCAGATCGAAAAAAAAAAAATCTTCTGTATAGTCTCCTATGCAACAGAAACATGCATGTGAAGTTTCAGTTTAATTGGCCTAGTGGTTTCAGAGAAAGTGCTGCTAACAGACGACAGACAACGCGCCACAGCATAAGCACTTCTGGCCTTTGGCCAGTAGAGCTAAAAATGAATCAATTTAAGAGTTGAGATGTTGTGATTGGTTATGGGCCAAATACCGAACTGAGCAGGTTCTCCCCTAGACAATTTTTAAGTCGTATGTGCTCTGAGATGCCATTTC
Source organism: Panopea generosa (assembly GCA_029582155.1). NCBI lineage: Eukaryota > Metazoa > Mollusca > Bivalvia > Adapedonta > Hiatellidae > Panopea > Panopea generosa. The sequence goes on along the minus strand of CM055911.1, from coordinate 35,801,864 downwards.
AGCACTTTTCAGTGATAAAAAATCATGTATTCCTTAAGAAATATTTCATAATACCTGATGAAAAAGAGAATTGAGTGATCGAGTTTTATAGAATAAATTAAAAAAGCTGACAAACTGATGAAAAGCGATGCTTTATTGAACATTCAAATTAAGCTTTATTGGGATTTAATTACCGACTCATCCATTGGTTGAGTTGTCACAACCATTGTCGATATTTTCCTTGACGACGACTGACAAGTTGAGCGGGTGATGTGCTGTTTTGTAGCAATGCTTTTTCAAATCACCCATCCCACTGTGATATTATAATTTCTGCATTGCAGAATGCAATAATGCACCCCCATCCTCGTTGTCGAAGAGCAAGGATATGCATCGGTATAACTTTTAATAAATGTTGTTTATGTTCATACTTTTTTTTCTTTGGTGGTGTTGCATCTGCCATATTGGATTTTGAAGGTTGTTAATCGGCCTTAAAAAATTCCGGATCATCAGTAATGTTTTTGTAAATACTCGGGTATTTTCCGGATAACCTAAGTAATAGCGCTTCTATAAGTGACGTAGCGCGTACGGAAATGTCTGAACATCAAAAGCGGTGTCAGTGTAAACGGTGCTGATTATTTGTTTTACCCGTGAAATTTATCCTGGACCATTTTTTTAAAAAAAATCGGAGACAATTCATGGAAAATCGGAGAGCAGATTTTTCATTAAAAAATCAGATTTACTCCGCCAAAATTGAAGGAGCGATCTCATCTTGAGCTTTGCTCTGGTGAGTTAAACAGAAATATGATTAAACATGACAATATGATACACTTCTTGAAATCAAGAATATCACGAAATCACGTAACAATAGCAAATTCCACATTTACCCTGACTATGAATATTAAATAGATGGAAGTATTAAACAATTTAAACTAGTAGATTTAGCAGGTATAGAAATGTTCTCTTTTAAGATGTAGGCAAAAACATCAGAATTTGTTTGCACTTTATGTTTCTTTTAAGCTTTTGAGTACGATAACCATTGAAAATAGATATTTTTGATAAAATAGGGTATTTTCTAAATTTGCCAAAAAGCTGACGGAGCTAACTTGTATTTGATTAATATTGAGTATGTGACCCATTGCTGTTAATTACAGCTTGGCAACGGTAGATCCATCCCAGCTGATCTTGCTCCAGACCATCACGGAGCCGCCTCCATAGCAGTCATGCTCCATACCATAGCATACCTATCTGTATAGTCTAGGCAATATCTGGACTCATCTGTAATAAGGACAGGTTGCCAGTCCTTTCTGGTCAATGTCATGTGAAATATTTGGCGCTTAGCAAACTTTGAGTAGTATATATATATATATATATATATATGGAGATAATTATTTGTGAATAAATGTGCAGACCAGACTATGGCGACCACACCTAGCTACAATGTAAACCATAACAGACACAATACCAAGGCCTCTGCCAAACCAATAAATTTGGTGTTGGCCATGACTTATATACTATGGTTTTACATGCAACACATCTGGGCAGCTTTCAGCACCATTCAACAGCAAACACATTTAATGCCTGGTTCCCTAAAATTAACACGTACTGCGTGCTAATGTGAGGTTGAGCCAGTGTCCAGGAAAATATGTTAGCTAACGTTATCAAACGTTTGACCAAACTGAACGCAGCCCTGGACTGGACCACCAATTTACATACATGAACTGATAACTTTATATGAGTAGGATATAGTTAAGACTCATGACTACTCACAAGCTATTCAAAGGACAGATTTAGAAACCTGCTGGATCATGAAGATACAGATCCATGTATGATAAAGTTACAGACCAGACTTGACATCTCAAACAGACTCAAAGTGTTGTTAAACAAACTCAAAGTGTGACCTTGACCTTTGAGGTACGGGTCTGGGCCTTATGTGTGGCATGTTGTCATGTCATCGTGATCAATTGAGCAAAGTTAAAAACAAATTTACAGACCAGACACGTAATATCAAACAAATTGAAAGTGTGACCTTGACCTTGAAGGAAAAGTTCTGGGTCATACATGTGACACTTAATCATGTCATGTTGATCAACTGAACCATGTGAAATCCATCCATGTATGACAAAGTTAAGAACTGGACATGAAATCTCACACAGACTCAAAGTGTTGTAAAACAAACTCAAAGTGTGATCTGCCGGTGTGGGTCTTACACTCGACACGTCATCATGTTATGTTGATCATTTGTAGCAAGAATTTATAGAATCCATTTATGCATCTACAGGCAGGACACAGAATCTCACACAGACTCAAAGTATTGTCAAACAAACTCAAAGTGTGACCATGACCTTTGAGGTACAGGTGTCGGTGTTATGCGCAACACATCGAAATATCATGCTGATAAATTGAGCCAGTGTTTTTGAAATTTATCCATAGGTCCAGGCTAAGTTACAAACAGAAAGTATTGTCTAACAAAGTTAAATTGTGACCTTGACCTTTGAAGTTGAAGTTGGAATCTGGGTGTTGTGCGCAATAAGTCATCATGTTATGTTGATCATTTGTAGCAAGTATCAATAAAATCCATCAATGTATGACAAAGTTACAGGCCAGATACAAACTATCAGATGGAAGGATGGACAGTGGACATTGATTTTTTTAGATGCAAAATCAAAGTGTCGGTATTTTTTGGTTATTTTTTTCTTCACTTTCTCTCCCATGTACTCAATTGTGCATGCGAAGTATTTACACCTTTTTCAAAAGCATTTGGTGACAACATATTGTATACTTTTGTAGTTTGTCTTCTTTTGTAGTTTGAATGTTTTCCTTTCCACTTTCAATATATTCTCATTTGTTCTGCACCATGTGCACCATATTGCAAAATGTTAGATTGGGTATTCAACAGAATCTGTCAAAAAAGGTATTTTTAAATATATAAAAGGAATTTCATTTTAAATATTTAATATATCTGTGAAAATATTTCAAAACTACCAACCAATTTCGACACTTGGACATAATCCTGTATTACAAAGTTTGTGCCAGAGTTTGTGTTCATTTCACATCCTTTTTGGCCTTCCTCAGGTGCAGGGTGAAACAGAAAAAAGACTTATTCCACGGTGAACTAATTGTTGACTGGCTGAATAACCTTTTTGTAGGCGGTTCAAACATGTGAACCTTTTTGGAATGCAATGACACCTAGCATTCTAACTTCCTAATAAGTCTTAACAAGTGCTTATGTAGATATATATCCGCTTTGATCCCACGATTTTCCCGTCCAATAAAAAAAACACGGCAAATATCGGAAAATAGCACCATGTTTAAACCAAGATTAGAAAGTTGTGCATGCGCGCCTCAATACCTTATAAAAAAAATGGCGAATGATTAACGATTAATAGATTCCTTTGAGATTCAACAAGATTTTCCTCATGTTACATGTATAATTTATTGCCGAGGAACTTTAAATGTCTAGTTTGCAAATGATTTAATAATTGTAATTGCGTTGAAATTTAGAAAGAATAAATACTGTAACAATTTTAGAAACAATTTTGTGTCATTTCTTTTTCACAGTTTTTCAGATTGTTTATTTTTGGTCTTCAGGCACAGTTGTCACTCTTTTCTAAAAGTTTCGTCTTTGGTTTACAGTTTTATTTATTGGTTTTAGCCCGATACTTGGAGCACCCGAACCATCCCTAACATGACAGTCGGCGAAATTTTTTTAATCTTTTTTTTTTGGAATAAAAAAAATATACGGTTGGGACCTTTTACTATGGGTCGGTCAGGAAACCGTAAACACAACATTTATTTTTTTAGGCCAAATGATATTGTTTAAAAATACCAATTACGATGATAAAAATATGGAAGTATGATAAAATCACAATAAAAAATAAATTGATCAGTGAAAACGTTCACAAATTATGATGTGAGCCTTCAGGCATGCATAAACTACTCAAAAGTATCAAGCAAATTATCAATTTATATGAAAAATACTGTTTTAAGTAAAATATTGTGGTATAATTCAAATTATGTGCTGCATTTGCAGCTGTTATTAAAAAAGACATTACTCTGACATGACGTCACACAATGTCATATTCTGTTTGGCGCCATGACGTTAATATTAAACGCCAGTTACAATTGATTTTATTAGCAAGATTGTGCCATATACACCAATCAGAGAAATGAAATACAGTTTTATTGGAAGTTATGTATGTATATAACATACAGTATATCCAAACATATCAAACTATGCAGAACCATTGCTTTTGTTTATACCCAATGGATGGAGGGTATTGAATCTTCCAATCCAATAAGTTTCACAATCTTTGTGTTGCTCATGTGTTCAATCTGGATCATGATCAATGCAGTATAATATTACATTGGCAAATGATGAGTGAGACTGTTGAAATGTTCAGAGATGGGTGAGTGGATAAACGTGCCTAGTTTCCAATCTGATCTATGCAGATTTACACACTGGCTCAACAACAGTTTAGTTTCACCAATGTACTGTTTACTTCATTTAGAACATGTAATTACATACACAACATTAGCCGTTTTACATGTAACATGACACTTAATTAATGGAAATGCTGACTCTTGTAAAAATTTGTTTAATTGCAAATGATTCTAGCATAATTTTACATGTTTGGCAATGTGCTAGTCCACAAGAACCAGATTTTACATGTTTGGCAATGTGCTAGTCCACAAGAACCAGATTTTCGAACAACAGAACCTTCATCAGAGGCTTTTATCATTGCTTAGACAACTAAGTCACCCAGATTCTGAGGCAGTCTGTATGCTTCAATAGGTTTCCTGAGAAGCAAACATTGAGGTATTAACAGTATATTTTATTAGTACATGTCAGTGTTTTTCAGTATGCATTAAGACTTTCAGCCCATATATTGCAATTTCTAGCAATTCAGAGTTCATATTAACACCAATCAAACTTGACCATACATTATAAACAAATATATTTCAAAATTAAATTACGTTTGAAGTTTAACAATTCTTAAAATATAAAAGAAATTTTGTTTAATATTTACCTTTTTATTGGATTTCTGCGGTGATGTGGGCAGAGCGGCATCTGTAATAACCGGATGTTGACCTTCAAAAGGCATGCTAGTTTGCACAATTTTCATACATTCCTCTAAAGTTCGTATAAAGGTGTCACATGTGGGGCTGATAAGCGAGGAGGCTTGATTCAGTTTCTGTAACAAATAGTTACTTTAAAGTCCCAATTACTCTAATAATATCTTCGACCAAACGGCTCCAATAATAAGTTAGTCCTTAGTTTTAATTATTACATATCTTTTTATGTTATCTTTCAATCCTGTAAAAATTACCACTGTAATGATACCTTTTAATACCAACTGTTTATGAATAATATTTTTGTTATTGTCATAATTATGACCTTCATTACAAGCAGTTACTGGCACATGAACTTTCACATCAGACTTGTCATATTATTTTATACAGCTGCATTATGTGACAAGTCTGATGTGCAAGTTCATGAGCCATTAGCTCCATCAAATAATGTTACAGGTCTGATGTGCAAGTTCATGAGTCAGTAGCTGCTAATTAATGTGACAAGTCTGATGTGCAAGTTCATGAGCCAGTAGCTGCTAATTAATGTGACAAGTCTGATGTGCAAGTTCATGAGCCAGTAGCTGCTAATTAATGTGACAAGTCTGATGTGCAAGTTCATGAGCCAGTAGCTGCATAAAATAATGTGACAAGTCTGATGTGCAAGTTCATTAGCCAGTAGCTGCACAAAATAATGTGACTTGTCTCATGTGCAAGTTCATGAGCCAGTAGCTGCATAAAATAATGTGACAAGTCTCATGTGCAAGTTCATGAGCCAGTAGCTGCATCAAATAATGTTACAGGTCTGATGTGCAAGTTCATGAGCCAGTAGCTGCATAAAATAATGTGACAAGTCTCATGTGCAAGTTCATGAGCCAGTAGCTGCACAAAATAATGTGACTTGTCTCATGTGCAAGTTCATGAGCCAGTAGCTGCATAAAATAATGTGACAAGTCTCATGTGCAAGTTCATGAGCCAGTAGCTGCATAAAATAATGTGACAAGTCTCATGTGCAAGTTTATGAGCCAGTAGCTGCACAAAATAATGTGACAAGTCTGATGTGCAAGTTCATGAGCCAGTAGATGCATAAAATAATGTGACTTGTCTCATGTACAAGTTCATGAGCCAGTAGCTGCATAAAATAATGTGACAAATCTCATGTGCAAGTTCATAAGCCAGTAGCTGCACAAAATAATGTGACTTGTCTCATGTGCAAGTTCATGAGCACGTGTCTCATGTGCAAGTTCATGAGCCAGTAGCTACACAAAATAATGTGAAAAGTCTCATGTGCAAGTTCATGAGCTAGTAGCTGCATAAAATAATGTGACTTGTCTCATGTGCAAGTTCATGAGCCAGTAGCTGCATAAAATAATGTGACAAGTCTGATGTGCAAGTTCATGAGCCAGTAGCTGCATAAAATAATGTAACTTGTCTGATGTGCAAGTTCATGAGCCAGTAGCTGCACAAAATAATGTGACAAGTCTCATGTGCAAGTTCATGAACCAGTAGCTGCACAAAATAATGTGACTTGTCTCATGTACAAGTTCATGAGCCAGTAGCTGCACAAAATAATGTGACAAGTCTCATGTGCAAGTTCATGAGCCAGTAGCTGCATAAAATAATGTGACTTGTCTCATGTGCAAGTTCATGAGCCAGAAGCTGCATAAAATAATGTGACAAGTCTCATGTGCAAGTTCATGAGCCAGTAGCTGCACAAAATAATGTGACTTGTCTCATGTGCAAGTTCATGAGCCAGTAGCTGCATAAAATAATGTAACTTGTCTGATGTGCAAGTTCATGAGCCAGTAGCTGCACAAAATAATGTGACAAGTCTCATGTGCAAGTTCATGAGCCAGTAGCTGCATAAAATAATGTGACTTGTCTCATGTGCAAGTTCATGAGCCAGAAGCTGCATAAAATAATGTGACAAGTCTCATGTGCAAGTTCATGAGCCAGTAGCTGCACACAATAATGTGACTTGTCTGATCTGCAAGTTCATGAGCCAGTAGCTGCATAAAATAATGTAACTTGTCTGATGTGCAAGTTCATGAGCCAGTAGCTGCACAAAATAATGTGACAAGTCTCATGTGCAAGTTCATGAGCCAGTAGCTGCATAAAATAATGTGACAAGTCTCATGTGCAAGTTCATGAGCCGGAAGCTGCATAAAATAATGTGACAAGTCTCATGTGCAATTTCATGAGCCAGTAGCTGCACAAAATAATGTGATTTGTCTCATGTGCAAGTTCATGAGCCAGTAGCTGCACAAAATAATGTGACTTGTTCGATGTGCAAGTTCATGAGCCAATAGCTGCATAAAATAATGTGACTTGTCCGATGTGCAAGTTCATGAGCCAGTAGCTGCATAAAATCCTGTGACAAGTCTGATGTGCAAGTTCATGAGCAAGTGACTGCATAAAATAATGTGACAAGTCTGATTTGCAAGTTCATGAGCCAGTAGCTGCATAAAATAATGTGACAGGTCTGATGTGCAAGTTCATGAGCCAGTAGCTGCATAACATAATGTGACAAGTCTGATCTGCAAGTTCATGAGCCAGTAGCTGCATAAAATAATGTGACAAGTCTCATGTGCAAGTCCATGAGCCAGTAACTGCATAACATAATGTGACAAGTCTGATGTGCAAGTTCATGAGCGAGTAGCTGCATAAAATAATGTGACAAGTCTCATGTGCAAGTTCATGAGCCAGTAGCTGCACAAAATAATGTGACTTGTCTCATGTGCAAGTTCATGAGCCAGTAGCTGCATAAAATAATGTAACTTGTCTGATGTGCAAGTTCATGAGCCAGTAGCTGCACAAAATAATGTGACAAGTCTCATGTGCAAGTTCATGAGCCAGTAGCTGCATAAAATAATGTGACTTGTCTCATGTGCAAGTTCATGAGCCAGAAGCTGCATAAAATAATGTGACAAGTCTCATGTGCAATTTCATGAGCCAGTAGCTGCACAAAATAATGTGACTTGTCTCATGTGCAAGTTCATGAGCCAGTAGCTGCACAAAATAATGTGACTTGTTCGATGTGCAAGTTCATGAGCCAATAGCTGCATAAAATAATGTGACTTGTCCGATGTGCAAGTTCATGAGCCAGTAGCTGCATAAAATCATGTGACAAGTCTGATGTGCAAGTCAATGAGCCAGTGACTGCATAAAATAATGTGACAAGTCTGATTTGCAAGTTCATGAGCCAGTAGCTGCATAAAATAATGTGACAGGTCTGATGTGCAAGTTCATGAGCAAATAGCTGCATAACATAATGTGACAAGTCTGATCTGCAAGTTCATGAGCGAGTAGCTGCATAAAATAATGTGACAAGTCTGATGTGCAAGTTCATGAGCCAGTAGCTGCATAAAATAATGTGACAAGTCTGATGTGCAAGTTCATGAGCCAGTAGCTGCATTAAATAATGTGACAAAAAGAAAAAAAAATCTGGGCAGCAGGGTTAGAGTCTTGGTTGGGCTTGGGCAGGAAAGTCCATTAAATAGGTCAAGGTCAGTGATGTAAACTTTTTTTTAGTTGATGGTGATCAGCTCACAGAATTAATAGAATTACTGAAAAATAAAATTGATTTAAAAAATTAAATAAATAAAAAAAATTCAAACCTGAGCTAGACGAAAAACTTTAACCTACGGTTTGAGAGCCCAAAGTATGTAAATTTAGGTAAGTTAGCTATATACATTGTTCGTATAACGTGATATGAATGTGTTTATGAAGTTTAGTCACCGTAACATGAGTTGTTTGTTCAGAAACAGAGAAAAAGCAGAGCTAAACATAAAACTTTAAATGTTCAACAACAACTATGACAACGCCAGGGTCATGACAATAGCTGTTCCTTTTTTTCAAAAAGATGAACTAAAAATGATAAGACCATGGGGCAGGGTTATGATTTTAACAAACTTAAGAGAGCTTCAATGCTTCAATCCAAATTTGGTAAAAATCTGTCAAGCAGTTTCAGAGAAGAAGTCGATGAAGCAAAAGTTGATGGACATATGGCGAACAGAATAGCTTACCTTAAACTGTGCTCAGGTGAGCTAAAAAGGTGCAAAGAGTGTTCCTGGTAATAACAGACCTATATTACTCACTTCACCAAATTGTGAAACAATGGAATCAATTATAACAGATGTAATCCTGAAATACATAGACAATTACAATCCGAGTAAAGATTGTCAGCCTAGATAAAGAAGAGGACACTCATGTCTAACAACCCTACCTACCTTTCTTGATGAACTAAGATTCTAGGTGAATGAATGTCAGTTGTTGTTTAGCTAGACTTTTCCAAAGTCTTTGGCAATGTGGCTCACCAACAGATAATTGGAAAAGAAAGAAAGTCATGGAATTTCGGGACATATTACAGGATGAATTGATAACTGGTTAAAGAACAGACCTCAACAGGTAGTCCTGGATGGGGTTGAGTTAATTACTAAGCCAGTAAAGAGAGGTGTGCCCCAGGATTCCATACTTAGGCTGACTCAGTTTACAATCTTTATAAATGAAACTGTTGATATGAAAGGACAAATACTTAAATTTACAGACAACACAAAGCTGTACATAACTATAACTGTCAATTCAATGGACAATATTAATGACTATATCATGAATGGGCAGAACATACCATCACCTTAAGTCATCAAGTCACTGAGCTGATGCTGTGAAGAAAGTAAATCAAGCTGTATGCATGATAAGGAGACATATAGTATCTAGGGACAAGGATTTAATAGTATGTTCCCATAAAGGTATTGTTAGGCCACAATAAGAGTACTACATCCAAGCCTGGAATCATCATCACCACAAAGGAAATCAGCCAGACTTAATTGTGGCAGAATGCTTACATACCTTGATCGTCTTACAATATGTAATCGTACCACACTGTAGCTTTGACATATACAGAGGAGACCTGATCCAGGCATTTAAGATCTTAAGTGGCAAGGAGGAAATCTCACCAGATAGGTTCTTTAAAGTGAATACCGATTGCCGGACTTGAGAACTTTTAAAGCAGCATCCAAGAATTGAAATTTGTAACCATTTTTTATGAATGAATGGAATCAACTCCCAGACAATTTTATTTAGAAGAAAACAATCAACAAATTCATTATATATTCATTTAAAGAAGAAATATGGGATTTCAGTGAGTACATGCACCCTCAGGCATACTACATTATTGGGTATGGTCCACGGTATATAAGGTGTATAATATAATCAACTTTAACATAGAGCTATAGGCCCAATTTCTCCTTTTTAATTCAATATTTTGCCTAGCCCTATAACAACTGCAATGACCATTTCTATAGAAACAGCTCAACTTGGCTTGGGCCAAACTATCTAGATGATCAGTTTAACATGAAATGATATGAAATTGTCAATGTGGAAAATATATTTGAAGTAAGTACCTCTACATCTGGTATATCTGTTTCTTGTACAGTCATCTTCACTGAGTGGATCTGCTGCATCAGCAAGTCACAGTACAGTCGCAGCTCTGAACGCTTTGTCTTTAACATATCATTGGACGCATTTTCTGTAAAATAACTATGTTATGTATACTAGATGCTCAAGGACTACAAAATCGACCAGTACAGTCCTGTGATCAAACGTTGTCTAATTAGCTGAACATGATTGTGTGGCACAATATTTTAATATCTGCCAATTGGTTTACAAAATATGGACCGGACACCATTTCTGACCTTGAACCTCTATGTATGACCTTGCCATTGAGCTATGGGCCTAGGTCTTGTGCACAACACATTGTATGACTATGGTTAACATTTATTTTGTGCCATTTTATTTCAAAATATGTCAAGTGGTTCTTCAAAGTGTGACCTTGACCTGTGACATATGCTCAACACCTCATCTCTTTATGACTAACTTTTGTGCCATGTTATTTCAATATCCCTCCCTACGTGAGAAGCTATAGCCTGGACAAGATCGGACAAATGGACACTTGGACCCACGTACATAAACCGAACCACCGTTAAGACAACTATATTCAGCTAACCGCAAGCATGCTAAAAAAAATTTTTTTCCAACATCGTTACAGTTATATAAGGATGGGCAGAACCCCTAATCATCATTCCTGTTCTAATAAGTTAGCTTCTTGAAAAACAATCTAAATGAGAGGTTAGAGAGCAAATTTTTGTTTGGACAATATTGGTGGAATCAACAAAGAACATGGTTCTTCCCCATAGAATACTACCAAATTGGTCTGATAACACTGAATGACAATTACATCTGTTGATGTTTGGCAAAAATATTTTCTTGAAATCACAAGTTGACATTGGAGAGAAACAAAACATTTCACTTTTAATAATTATCTTAAAACATTGATCATCATTATTGATTTTTATCCATAGTTTTTATACACCAGGGCTGTAACCAGAAGTAAAATTATACCATGGCATATTGTAAGGGGTCAGGCATTCCTCCGTAAAAAAAATAGCAGAAAAGTTATATTGAGCATTTTTGGCAAACATCTAGAATTTCTAGCAAGGTGTAAAACATATTTTATGACAAATTGTTGAAGTTGGAAGAATTTGGTTTAATTTACAATTAATCTACCTAATGTCCGCAGTTAAACATGCATCAGTGCCTGAAATGGCCCACTCACCACTGGCAGGTAATGCCTTGCTGGCCAAAAAAAAAATATCTGGGCGACTACCAAAAAGTCCACAAATGATTAGTACTTGGTCTCAAATTGGACATACTTTACTGCCAATGGGAGAACTCAGTCTGTGAAAAATAGATATAGTCTGAGACCCAGGTTATAACATATAACGGTTTTGATCAGGATTCAAACCTTTTCCAAATGTATAGTCCGATCAGACTCTTCATATCGCAAGAAACCAATTTCTGGTCTTACAATAGACTACACCTACAGGGATAATGTTATTGTTTGAATTGCCAGGGTATTGATATTTTGCAACCAATCGGAACGTGTCATTTCCTTCAGCCCGGTTTGCAGTAGTTTCCATTTTGAATAATTTAATATCACTTTAATCTGTAGTAGACAATTATAAATGATGCTGGACACAATTGAATTTGACGTAAATTATCAAACTCCCAATTATCATTTCAACCTTGAAATAGGCGCATAGTCCGAAATTGCGAAAAAACAGAAAAATTACATCTATCGTTATTGTACAACAGGACAAAAAGAAAGGGTATAAACATGAACAAGTTTGTACTTTCATGAAGAACTGGGTCACTATAGATCGAAACTGACTGAAGTATGAAAATGGTGAAAATAGTTAAAAAAGATTTCTCTTCGCTGTATGTTCACATGTGGCCTTAATATTGTATACACATAAACAAATAACCAAATTAGGACCATCGGGGTGTAGGTTTAATAATCAAGGGTGTAGCTTGGCTGAATACGATGTATATGCAAAGTTGCTGGGTGGTCCAGGGGTAAGGTCCTCCTAAAAAAAAAGTCAGCTAGACTGCATTTTGGAGTATATTATGTTTTTTAAGGGGTCTGATTATCCGTAATATTAACATTGAGTTCACTGTTTTATCATGACACAATTTCACTTCAATTTAACACAGATAATATTGAACGCAGACCTGGCCTATGGAAATTAAATGCAAATATTTGAGAAAATTCGGAATATAAAGGAGATAATAAAAATCTTTTGGGTAACAAGGAAAAATGAAATAAATAAGTATAATTCAAAAACACAATGGTTGGACTTAAATAAACATATAATAAATACACTCTCAATGGACTTCTGTAAAGAACAGTCAAAAAAATATTAGCGAATCAAACACATTGAAAAACAAAAACAAGATCTCAAAAATACAACAGACTATGAACAACTGCCAATATTCGATATACTTTCTAATGAAATAACCATTAGTATGAAATGCAAACAAACGCGGCAAGAATAAATAAAAGGGTCTGATGGGGTCATGAAATTTGATATAACATCTATTTTAAACGAACAAGTTCAATTTTACAAAGAATTATTTACATCCGAAGGAATAGACTCTGATTCTGCTAGTATTCTTTTATCTAACTTAGATAAAAAAGTGAATCCAGACACTGCCTGCTATCTAGAGCAACATTTAAACGAAACATAAATCAAAACTGCAATTTTTAAATTTAAAAAATGTAAATCCTCCGGTGAAGATGCATCATTGCAGAATGGTACTAAAAATCTTGGCATCTTATTAAAAACGAATTCATTATTGTTTTTCATAAAATTCTAAATGAAAACAACCTGAGACTTTTCGTCTCAATATAAAGGTATATTATCTTTAAAATGGTGAACGCGAAAACTTGAAAAATTGGTGACCATTAACTCTACTAAATGTAGATTATAAAATAATTGCAAAGTGCTTTGCACTCAGATTTAACCCTATCCTGCCAATGCTCATCAACACAATTAAATCAAAAAGGATATGTAAACAGCAGATTCACAAATGAATCAAACAGGCTGATTCAAGACATCATTAAGTATGCAGATACGAAAAATTTGGATGGGCTAATAGTCTTTCTTGACCAGCATTCGACAGGGTCAAGTGGTCTTGGGTCAAAATGTGATTACAAAGGTTTGGATTTGGTGTAAAAACGATTAACTGGGTGCATATGCTACTAAAATCTTCTAAAATATCGCTAAATAAAATAAAAAACTGTCTACAAGTATGGAAGTCAAGAGATTTAACATTTACTGGGAAAATCCTTATTTAAAATATTTGTATTATCAAAAATAAATTATGAGCTAGAAATGCGAGGACTACCGCATAATACAAAAAATGATCTTAAAAAGATTATGCTCAACTTTTTTTGGAACAATAGAAAACCGATATGATAGTAGCAATGCAAACAATATGTCAAAGTTCATGACAAGGTGGTGACAAGATGATCGATCTTGATAGCGTCATACGATGTATGCAAATTAAGACAATCTATAAAATTTTAAATAAAAAACTAGACCACTGGAATCGATTCGCAAATTCTATTTAAAAACAGCAGATTCCACTTATAATCAACAATATTTTATATGTAACAGCTCTTCTATCGGAGGTCCTAACTGGTCAAAGCAAAATACCAACATTTTATAAAAACGCCATTTCAGCTTGGGCATCTTTTAAACAATTTTTCACACCAAAAAATTTAAATGACGTAAAAATTCTACCATTGTTTGGAAATCATGAAATTTGCTTCAGAAAAAAAACACTTTTCTATCAATCTTCTCAAAAAGTAACATCATGATAATTTCTGACATATGGGATTTTGAAAAGAAATCCTTTATCACTGAAAATGATCTATTGAGGAAACTAAAATATAAACAAAATTAGATAGCTGAATGGTTAATTATTAAAAACTATTGTATTTGAATTGAAATGGAATATATGAAAGTACAGGAATAGTAAATTTGATAAACAAATACATTTTTCAGAGACATTATTTTTTAATACAATAAGTTCTATAAAAAACCAGATTGTGTATTTAAAACCAAGAAAAAAAGAACACTGCCGCTATAAATTACTTATTGAGAATTGACACAAACAATTTTTGATTTGTTGAATATTGCATTCCTTAAAAAAATCATCTCTTTAAATATAGCTTTACTCTTCTGTTTCGTTTCATGAAGGTTGCTATACACAAGAGAGGCCTGTGCAAACTGTATCCACACAGGGCGGCAGTTGTTTGCTTATATGTATTATAAATCAGTAAAGGTTTTTTACTACCGTAAGAATCGTACTTATTTTAAAAAAAATCACTATATGCCTTTACAAATATGCATACCCCACCCATCATGTCAGCTGCACCATGTATTTTCTCCTTTTATTCATTAATAGGGAACTATTTCCAGTGTATTATTTATAATATACTTTATCACAATGTGTACATTTTAATGAATGACATTATGTTTTCCGCTTTACTGAATAATTTCCATTATATAAAAAAAATGCTTGATCGCACTGGAAGTGTCACAAGTACTGGAAGCTGTGTGAAATAATCATTAAAGAAACCAATGTAACAGTTCATTCAACTTTTTATTTTTGATATGCGTTGTGCTGTAGCTAGCCACTACATACAATTACCAAATTACCAGTTTGTATATATAATTAAAGTTATTTTTTTAAAAAATTTAACAAACAAGTAACACTGCACGTTTTATCAAATATTTTAATGACGCAAACAATATTCTGTGCAACATATATATATATATGAAATGTGTAAAAGCATTAATTCAACTAAACATTCTCGCTATATGCTGGGATATCAGTAAGGATCAGCTTGTACGTTTTGTCTGAACCGATATTCCAATATATAGTGAATATTAACGTATTGCATTCATGCAAAATCGAAAAGAACGAAATAATAAACTCTTTAATGCTTTCGTTTTGCTTTTTTTTCAAGTTAACTGAACTTATATGAAATGTGAAAAACATTAATTCCAATAAACAATTTCGATATATGCTGGGATATCGGTAAGGATCAGCTTGTACGTTTTGTCTGAGCCGATATTCCAGTATATATAGTGAATATTTAATGTATAACTATCCTGTGTTTGAGATATGATTTTCTTACAGCCAAGTATGTTTAATTTTTTGCACCTATGCAAGTCAAAATGAACAACAAATAATTGGTGATTTAAATATTATATGACAATATAAGTTTTGCAAAATGTTGCTAAAATTGTATGTATACATGCTATTATTGTGAGGTTAGCAACGGGATGGCCCCCAACCCCTGCATACCCATTACAGGCTAATAAATGGGCAACCTTAATGTAGCTTAAAAAAAAAAAATTCACTGTTTTATAAGCAGGAAATTGATATTAAATTCAATGTTTAATGTGTGCTAACTTTAAATAAATGGAAAATGAAGAAGTCTTCCTAGCGGTCGGATTATTATTGCATTTTTTTTTTTTTTTTTTGATTTCTCAGAAAAAAAGAGCAACAATTGATGTGTGACCCATTATTTTAACTTGTGCGACAATATTTGCTATGAATCAGATTATTTTAGTGACGATGATGAGACAAGGAATGAGAGGTTCTTCTATAGCCTTGATACAGGGCAATGTGGTGACACAAGTTGTTTAAAGAATAATGATTAAATATGATAATAAACCTATGTTGTTGCTGTTTTTTTCTTTTTATGTGTTTTAAAATAAAGAATGGTAAAAAATATTTGGACTTCCAACATGCCATTCGGGCACTGTGCATGATGAACAAATGGAAATGATTGCCTAGGTTATCAAATAAAAATGTAAAATTTAAATTATGTTATAATGACTAAAAATGTGGTTTCTAAAGATATAAGCACCGAGTCACTATAATGTAATCCACAAAGCTTAATTGTTATAAAAAGCAAATACAGTCTAAATGTCTATATATCCCAGACAACAACTAAAGAGAGCTCTGAAGGCCTCTTCAATAATTATGGAAATAGAAAATTACCTGGTTCTACATGAAGTTTGCCCATTGAAGCCTTTGAAGTCCCAAGGGCTACAAGCCATTGTTGTCTCTCTTTGGGGTTAAGGGCCCTTACATAGAAATGTTGCTCTCCAGGAATGATCAGGTCCAATCTTACAGGATCTGTTGTGTGTACTGTATAAGAAGTGAGAAATAATAAATAAAACATTACTGAAGGATTGCAGGACCAATCGTACATGGTCTGTAGTGTGTACTGTATAAGAAGTGAGAAATAATAAATAAACCATTACTAAAGGATTGCAGGACCAATCTTACAGGATCTGTAGTGTGTACTGTATAAAAAGTGAGAAATAATAAATAAAACATTACTGAAAGATTGCAGGACCAATCTTACAGGATCTGTAGTGTGTGCTGTATAAGAAGTGAGAAATAATAAATAAAACATTACTAAAGGATTGCAGGACCAATCTTACAGGATCTGTAGTGTGTACTGTATAAGAAGTGAGAAATAATAAATAAAACATTACTAAAGGATTGCAGGACCAATCTTACAGGATCTGTAGTGTGTACTGTATAAGAAGTGAGAAATAATAAATAAAACATTACTAAAGGATTGCAGGATCAATCTTACAGGATCAGTAGTGTGTACTGTATAAGAAGTGTGAAATAATAAATAAAACATTACTAAAGGATTGCAGGACCAATCTTACAGGATCTGTAGTGTGTACTGTATAAGAAGTGAGAAATAATAAATAAAACATTACTAAAGGATTGCAGGACCAATCTTACAGGATCTGTAGTACTGTAGTACTGTATAAGAAGTGAGTATAATAAATAATTAAGTTAAAGGTGTGACCTTGACCTTTGAGGTATTGGTCTAAGTTTTACTTATGACAGGTCGGCATGTCATCTTGATAAATTCAGCCAAGTTAAAGGCAAAGTCACAGATCAGACACACAATATCAAACAAATTGAAAGTGTGACCTTGATCTTTGAGGAAAGGTTCTGGGTCTTACATGCGACACTTAATTATGTCATGTTGATCAACTGAGCCAAGTGTTTTTAAAATTTATCCATAGATGACAGACCTGACAAGAAATGTCAAAATGACTGAAAGTGTTGTCAAACAAAGTTAAATTGTGACCTTGACCTTTGAAGTGGGAGTTTGGGTATTAAGTGCAACATGTCGTCATGGTATGTTGATCATTTATGACAAGTATTTATAAAAATCCATCTATGCATGACAAAGTTGCAGGCCGGACATGAAATCTCAGTTATTCAAAGTGTGACCTTGACCTTTGAGGTAAGGGTGTGGGTCTTACTCGCGACACGTCGTCATGTTATGTTGATCATTTGTAGCAAGTATCAACAAAATCCATCTATGCATGACAAAGTTACAGGCCAGACACACAATATCACAGACTCAAAGTGTTGTTAAACAAACTCAAATTGTGACTTGACCTTTGAGGTACGAGTGTGGGTCTTACTCGCGACACGTTGTCATGTTATGTTGATCATTTGTAGCATGTATTTATAAAATCCATCTATGCATGACAAAGTAACAGGTCGAACACGAAATCTCACACAAACTGAAAGTGTTGTCAAACAAACTCAAATAGTGACCTTGATCTTTGAGGTACGGGTGTGGGTCTTACTCCTGACACGTCGTCATGTTATGTTGATCATTTGTAGCAAGTATCATTAAACTCCATCTATGCATGACAAAGTTACAGGCCGGACACAAAATCTCACACAGACTCAAAGTGTATTCAAACAAACTCAAATTGTGGCCTTGATCTTTGAGGTACGGGTGTGGGTCTTACTCGGGACATGTCGTCATGTTATGTTGATCATTTGTAGCAAGTATCAACACAATCCATCTATGTATGACAAAGATACAGGCAGGACACGAAATACTGAACGGAAGGAAGGACGGATGGACGAACAGACGGCTGGACGCTGCGATTACTTTATGCCATCCTAAAAAATGTTTGGGGGGCATAAAAACATTACTGAAGGATTGCAGGATTAATCTTACAGGATCTGTAGTGTGTATTGTATAAGAAGTGAGAAACAATAAATAAAACATTAATGAATTTGCAGGATAAATCTTACAGGATCTGTAGTGTGTTATGTATAAGAAGTGAGAAACAATAAATAAAACAATACTGAAGGATTTCAGGACCAATCTTACAGGATCTGTAGTGTGTACTGTATAAGAAGTGAGAAATAATAAATAAAACATCACTGAAGGATTTCAGGTCCAATCTTACACGATCTGTAGTGTGTACTGAATAAGAAGTGAGAAATAATAAATAAAACATAACTAAAGGATTGCAGGACCAATCTTACAGGGTATGTAGTGTGTACTGTATAAGAAGTGAGAAATAATAAATAAAACATTACTGAAGGATTGCAGGACCAATCTTACAGGATCTGTAGTTTGTACTGTATAAGAAGTGAGAAATAATAAATAAAACATTAATGAAGGATTGCAGGACCAATCTTACAGGATCTGTAGTGTGTACTGTATAAGAAGCAAGAAATAAAAATATTACTAAAGGATTGCAGGACCAATCTTACAGGATCTGTAGTGTGTACTGTATAAGAAGCAAGAAATAAAAATATTACTAAAGGATTGCAGGACCAATCTTACAGGATCTGTAGTGTGTACTGTATAAGAAGTGAGAAATATAAACATTACTAAAGGATTGCAGGACCAATCTTACAGGATCTGTAGTGTGTACTGTATAAGAAGCAAGAAATAAAAATATTACTAAAGGATTGCAGGACCAATCTTACAGGATCTGTAGTGTGTACTGTATAAGAAGTGAGAAATAATAAATAAAACATTAATGAAGTATTGCAGGACCATTCTTACAGGATCTGTAGTGTGTACTGTATAAGAAGTGAGAAAAAAAAAAAAAAAAAACATTACTAAAGGATTGCAGGACCAATCTTACAGGATCTGTAGTTTGTACTGTATAAGAAGTGAGAAATAATAAATAAAACATTACTGAAGGATTGCAGGACCAATCTTACAGGATCTGTAGTGTGTACTGTATAAGAAGCAAGAAATAAAAATATTACTAAAGGATTGCAGGACCAATATTACAGGATCTGTAGTGTGTACTGTATAAGAAGCAAGAAATAAAAATATTACTAAAGGATTGCAGGACCAATCTTACAGGATCTGTAGTGTGTACTGTATAAGAAGTGAGAAATATAAACATTACTAAAGGATTGCAGGACCAATCTTACAGGATCTGTAGTGTGTAACTAGGATTGCAGGACCAATCTTACAGGATCTGTAGTGTGTACTGTATAAGAAATGTGAAATAATAAATAAAATATTACTGAAGGATTGCAGGACCAATCTTACAGGATCTGTAGTGTGTACTGTATAAGAAGTGAGAAATAATAAATAAAACATTACTGAAGGATTGCAGGACCAATCTCACAGGATCTGTAGTGTGTACTGTATAAGAAGTGAGAAATAATAAATACAAGAAAATATCGGTGGAACCGATGGATGCTCCCCAAGTGGGTGTTCGACTCTGTACCATATTCCCTTAGTACTGATGGCTACTTGGTTGAAAAATACCTAACTATATAGCAGGAACAATATGTGGCTCTGCGTTTGACAGAACTCATTCACAAATCATTGAACCAGAACAAAATGACAATGTGTGCATATTCTAGCTAGTTTTACAGTTGTATGGTGTTTAGTGTCACTTTCAACAATTTTTCAGACATATCACAATGGTGTCTAATTGAGACAGTATTCTAAGTGCTGTCACACTGGAGTACTATGCCGTAGACACATGGTATGATACCCCACCCAGTCACATTATACTGACAACGGGCCGACCAGACCTAGAACTCTCTTCTAAATGCTGAGCGTCAAGCGAGGAAGCTTCTAGTACCATTTTTAAAGTCTTTGGTATGACCCGGCCAGGGATTGAACCCACAACTTTCCGCATGTGAGACGGATGCTCTACCGCTAGACCACGCCGTGGTTTTTACAAAATTAAAACCAGAGGTTGTAGTGAAATAGTGTCATGAAGAGAATATGCACATTTCCACTTGGTAATCATGCATCCTAGCAAGTTTTATAAAATTCCAACCAGAGGTTATAGAGAAATAGAGCGGAGAAGAGTTTGGTCACAGATAGAATGAAAGGGCCACAACTCCGTGAAAAATCATCAAACTGGAACACAAACAGCAAATTTCATAAAATTCCAACCTGAGGTTGTAGAGAAATAGCATGGACAATAATTTGGTCACAGACTCAATGAAAGGGCTATAACTCCGTGAAAATCATCGAACCAGAACACAAAGACAATATGCGCATCTCCACTTGGTAGTGATGCATCCTAGCAAGTTTCATAAAATTCCAACATGGGGTTGCAGAGAAATATCGCGGACAAGAATTTGGTCACAGACAAAATCAAAGGGCCATAACTCCGTGAGTGAAAAATCATCGAACCAAAACATAACGACAATATGCGCATCTGCACTTGGTAACAATGCATCCTAGCAAGTTTCATAAAATTCCAACCTGAGGATGTAGAGAAATAGTGCGGACAAGAATTTGGTCGCAGACTCAATTAAAGGGCCACAACTCCGTGAAAAATCATCAAACCGGAACATAAAGACATTATGCGCATGCCCACTTGGTAGTGATGGATCCAAGCAAGTTTCATAAAATTCCAACATTGGGTTGTAGAGAAATAGCATGGAGAAGAATTTGGTCACAGACAGAATCAAAGGGTCATAACTCTGTGAAAAATCATCGAACCAGAACACAAAGATATTATGCACATCTGCACTTGATAATGATGTATCCTAGCAAGTTTCATAAAATTTCAACATTGGGTTGTAGAGGAATAGCCCAGACAAGAATTTGGTCACAAAAAGAATCAATGGGCCATAAATCCCTGAAAAATCATCGAACCAGAACAATCATACATTATGCACATCTCCACTTGGTAGTGATGCATCCTAGCAAGTTTCATAAAATTCCAACCAGAGGTTGAAGAGAAATAGCCCGGACAAGAATTTGGTGACGCACGCACAGATGAAGCGGCGACTATATGCTTCCCCCCTTTGGGGGAGCATAAAAAAACATTAGTGAAGGATTGCAGGCCAATCTTACAGGATCTGCAGTGTGTACTGTATAAGAAGTGAGAAATAATAAATAAAACATTACTAAAGGATTGCAGGATCAATCTTACAGGATCTGTAAGGTGTACTGTATAAGAAGTGAGAAATAATAAATAAAACATTACTGAAAGATTGCAGGACCAATGATTGGTCCATTTTAATTGATGTTAAGCACCACTTTCTCTTTTGCTTTTTGGTTCATCTTCTTTTCTCTTACATTCTCAGCCACTTTTGCTTTTCACCAACCTTGATCTTTGCTAATCTGTCCTTTGTTCTCCTTACTTAATAGCACTCTGATATTTCTTACTCATTACCAGGATCTACATTTACATTCACCCAGCCTCTGGTTCTTCCCCTCGTTTATTCTCCTGATCAAGGACACTAAGTGGTACTACTACTAGTAGTCATCTAAGCCACTTCATGACGTACTGAAGATACGCTGTTGTATTGGCAATCTGACAAATTTCTAATACAGCATTCCTACCATCAGTGACTTCAGCTGAATAGTGTCTCTAGTCCGTAATGGGGTACATTACTCGTGGGGAAACTACAACGGTTAAATTGGTCATTTTTTGCCTAAAAGTGATGGGCAATGATAATATACATGAACTGATGAAATGAAATTAGGAGACCAGCTTCCAATAGAGAATATACCCATGACCTTCAGCTTGATAATTTGATGCAGTAACTACTACACCACTTCCAACAACCACTGTCAAACACATGCAAAACAACAGTGACTATTTCAGGAAGTCTCACATCAATACTCTTAATGTGAAGTTGACTGTATTTTTTTTGTCTTGGATAGAAAATGAAGGGGATCAAAGTTTCAAACCCAAAACTATCTAACACCACCTCTAATTTGGGGTGGTCATTACAGCGGATATAGTATTAGCCACTCATGCCAGAGGGTATGGGTTTGATCGCAGACTCAACCTGGTTGCAACACCCAGTATTAGTTCTATCCAGGAAATGGACGCAAGAGATCCATACAAGCTGAAATAAATTAGTAATAAATTAATGTAATGTAACAAATGTTCTATACTTAATGAACTTACCCACAATGTCGCATACAGACATTTTAACCGACCCTTTACAACCCGTGTTGACATCATCTTGTGATTTATAGTATGACAAATTACCATTGTCCAGAACAAACCACCTCTCTTGCCAACCTGAAATGGGAAAACAATACAAAATATGAGATTTATTTGGAATGGGGTTAAATACCATTGCCAGTACAATATTACAGTCTATATGTGGCCTTGATTCAGTTTTACTGGTCGAACAAGAGCTTAGAATGAATTAAAGAAGTTTACTCTGTAACTATTCTTTCACAAATAGTAATTAGTATTTTTTCTTGTTTAATGTGGGACAGAGCAAATGTCTCTTTAATTATAAACTAAATCAATTTTTTACATCATATTTAATACTTAGAAAACCCTAACAGTTATTTGTGAGTGTATATTTTGTGCTTTTGTAAAGATTCAAGAGGCCCATGGGCCTTAACGGTCACCTGATTGTCCTTGATGACATAAAGCTATATGAATCTATTTTCCAACTTTTGTCCTTCAGAAACATTATTTTTTTATCTGCATCAACAAATCACACCATTTTCTCTGATATAGATTTAGTAAAGTAATACAAATAGTCAAACCACAAGACCAAGGGAAATCAACAATTTTTATGACAAGACTCATAGGCCTCAGTAATTATGCTTACAATTTGTTTTCTAGTGCTTCCTATAATAATAAGATGTTTAAAGTTAACCTTGAATTTGACTGTTTTAGGTTTCCACCAGATTCATAGCGCATGTTGCATGGGACACCCCTTCAAAAGATTTGGTTGATTAGCGACATGCCTTAGGTGGCCCGACATGTCTTCCGAACCATTGCAACTACCGTTAGATAATCCCATTACACAAACCCATCAGTTATTAAACGAGTGACCCCATGATCAATTGACCAATTTCACTGACTTGTCAATCACTCACAAGTGTGAACTAGAGGTGTGTACATGCAGATAAACCAATCAGAACGAGTCATTTGAAGGTTACTCCGCCTCAATATAGAAAGCGGTGTCCTGTGAAATTTCTTGATCCGAGATTGTTTTTCACAAGATATAAAATCGAATACTGACCCAATCGCGTGAATTCTATGTAGTATGTATGCAATCAATCAGAACGAAACACTTAATAAAGTGTGTCACAACCATTTCTCAGATCAAGACAACTAGAAATAGATTGCAATGTATATGCAAGTAAGCTAAACAATGAAATTGTAAAAGGTTTTCTCAGCATCTTATTTCAAAAAAGCTAGAAGAAAAATAACCGCTTAAAATGGTTTATTTTGTACATAAATTGAAGAAAAAAATATGAAAAAACCCCTGGATGTTGCCTACCGGATGTTAACAAATTTGAGAAACCCGGTCTAAAAGTCGGCGCCTTAAAAATTTGGATCCTAAAAAATCTGTGCATCGGTTATAGCGGTCCTGTTTATTAGGGATGTTTAAGACTTAACTATTAATGTTTCCTTTTATAAATTTATATTCATTTGGAAATTTGGAAATACACTGACACCTAATGAAAATTACAGAATTGAACATTAAAAATGCAAACTTCTCAATTGTATTAACTTTGAAATATGGCAAGTTGTCCATTTATAAACACTCCTTTACTATATTTTATGGCAATAATATTCTAATATTTGGAAGAAACATATATTTGAAATGCACATTAATGGATAGTTGGATACCCCCGGTTTCTCAGCATCTTATTTCAATAAATAAAATCCCCACTTAAAACGGTTTAAATTTTTAACATAGATTAAAGCATTTTCATTCATTGGAAATACCCGGATGTGGTGACGGTAAAAATTTGGTTACTGTGGTCCCGTTATGCAGGATATTTAGGGGATAAGGAAAAAAAATTTTTTGAAGGATAATCTATTTGTGTTTACTTTAATAAAATTGTTATTCATTTGGAAATACACAAATTCTATATGAAAAATATAGTTTGCTTCTATATTGAATCAAACATTAAAACATATAAATTGTAACATTCAAATATGACTAGTCATCAAGGACTTGCATAGAATAGGATAGGACACTTGTATTGGATAGGAAACTTGCATCTCAACATTAAATGTTGATGTAATAGCACAAAAAGGATTAATTATTTGGCTAGATATTGAAGCTTGAAGGAAAATGTATTATAATTAACTTGTTATTTTAGCTGCAGTATAGATATTTTGTAATCAAAAGTGTTTCAGCAATTTTAAACACAAATTTCTGGGAATGGTATTGTTTTGATGAGAATATCTCTCTGCAATGCAAGAATTTTGAATTTTTGAATGGAAGTTAAGATAATTGAAAACAATTGCGAGATTTTGCGCAAATAACAAACGTTCACAAAATTTCAATCAGTTGCCTTTCCTTCTCTATATAATTCCTTGTTAGTCATCCATTAAAAAAACTTTAAATTTCTTTGTATTCATTTTATTGCAGCAATATTCTCAATAGAAACACATACTTAAAACTGCACCATTCATGAGTGTCAAACTTAAAAAAAATCAACACAGGAGTGGTGACCCCTCCGGTACCCACCCCTCCTACTTTTTACCAACATGCCTTCAAAAATTCCTGGGGGAAACCCTGTGACCCTAAGAACTCATGGGGGTTGGGACCATGAAATTCACATAGGTATTGTTCTGCCATGTCAGCAACAACAAATCACACCAAAAATCATTCACATAAGGCTAATTAGTCATAGGAAATAACGATTTTGTCATTTTCACTTATATAGATTTAGTAAAGTAAGCACCACCCCAGTGAAACCCAGGGACATGCAATTCACAATTGTTTTAAAGACCCATATGCGTCCATAACCATGCTCACCATTTATTTCCCTGTACTTTCTATAGTATGAAGATTTTTAAAGTCTACCTTGAATTTGACTGTTTTGGCCCTCACTTCTAAGGCCCCAGGTGGGGTGGGGACCATGCAATTCACAACTTTAAAGCTGCATACAACATTTCATTACAATTGAGCTTGCGGTTTATGAGAAGTCGAAAATGTGAATTGTTTATGGACACACTAAATTTTTTTAGGCCCCACCAACAGGGCCAAACCGCAAGACCCAAGGACATGCAATTCACAATTTTTATGAAGGATCCATATGCGTCCATAATCATGCTCACCATTTGTTTCCCAGTACTTCCTATAGTAAGAAGAAGGCGGGTGTGGGAACCATGCAGTTCACAATTTTGATTTACCCTTAGGTATCAAAGCTGTATACAATATTTCAATATGATTGTGCTTACGTTTTTTGAAAAGAAGTCAGAAATGTGAATTGTTTAAGGACGCACGATGACCGACAAAAGGGGACAAAAGGGGATTGCAAAAGGTCACTTGAAACAAAGTCTCAGGTGACCCAAAGAGTAAGAGGTAATCATATTATAAACTTTAAGTGTTAAATCGAGTGTACTTTTTGTATTACACTGTAGCCCTTCAGTGCACTGTAACAAGTATTGGAAGATAAAAATGTTATCCCTTTGTTTCCCTTCTTTCCATATCTAATTTTCTTCTTTCTTATTTTGGTTGACTGCAGCGTGGTCTAGTGGTAGAGCGTCTGCCTTGCATGCGGATGGTCGTGGGTTCGATCCCCGGCCGGGTCATACCAAAGACGTTAAAAATGGAACTAGAAGCTTCCTCGCTTGATGCTCAGGATTTAGAGGAGAGTACTAGGTCTGGTTGGCCCAGTGTCAGTATAATGTGACTGGGTGGGGTATCATACCATGTGTCTGCGGCATGATACTCCAGTGTGACAGCGCTCAGAATACTGTCTCAAGTAGACACCGTCGCGATATGACTGAAAAATTGTTGAAATCGACGCTTAACACCATACAACTACAACTTCTTATTTTGGTTAATTTCATTGTATTCATTTATTTCCTTGTTGGTTTGTTTCATATTATATCAGTGCTCCAGATATTTTGAAGTAAAGTAGGTATTAATTCATCAAAATATAATTGTGTGAGTGAAACTGATATTTTGGAAATTTGCACGACTGAATATTTCTTTTCCAAAATACAACAACCATTTTCATTCGTCCTTTTTTCTGTCTTGAATGAAAACATTATTAGTAACAAGAGCTATGTTGAACATTGCCAATCCCCCTGCCGAAGCAAATACTTGTAGTGTCCGCTTTCTCTCAATGCTCTCTATCATTATATGCTGTTTAAAAGCATTCACTTCAAAACTTTTCAAGATATGTTCCAAACAAGGGAAAATAACAAAGACAAATAATTCTGCAAAGAAAGAGTTATGCTTCCTTCACACTGCACTTCCTCTTCATGTTCTCTATAGTCATGTGAAATATCAACTAAATCCCTTAAACACTTTTTGAGTTATATTCTGGACAAGCATAATAAAATATAATAAAGGGAGATATTTAAAAAACTGGGCAATGGAGAGCTATAATTCTTGAACAATGGACTTTCTCTCAATGTCCTCTATCATTGTGTGAAATATTAACCAAATCCCTTGAATAGTTCTTGAGTAATCTTTATGACAAGTATACTAAAAGTGATGAATAGGGAAAATTGAACGAGGCAAGGTAGAGTCATGGTTCTTAAACAATGCACTTCCCCTTAATGTCCTCTGTCTTTGTATGCAGTTTGAATAAATTCCATTCTGCACTTTTAGAGTTATGCCCAGGACAAGCAAAATTAACAAAGGCAGATAATTAAAAAAGTAAGCAAGGTAAAGTTATGGTTCTTGTACACTACACTTCCTCTCATTTGTCCTCAGTCATTGTGTGAAGATTCAACAAAATCCCTGGAATAGTTTTGGATATATGCTCTGATAAAAAGTGTAAATATTATAAAGGGAGATAATTCAAAAGGTAAGCAAGGTAGAGTTATAGTTCTTGTACACTGCACTTCCTCTAAATGCCCTCAGTCATTATGTGAAGATTCTACAACATCCCTTGAATACTTTTGGAGTTATGCTCTGGACAAAAGTGTTAATTAATAAAGGGAAATAAGCAACGTAGACTGATGGTTCTTGTACAGTGCACTTCATCTAAATGTCCTCTGTCGTTGTGTGAAGATTCAACAAAATCGCTTGAATAGTTTTGTAGTCAAATCATTGGTTAATTGATTATATTTAAATGTTCAAATTGGGTCTGTCTTTTATGAACTTATTCAAATTTTCAAATTTTCAGATGGCGATTCATGTTACAGAATCATTTTTTGTAGAAATCTTTAAATTTCCATGTTTTAGCTCTAAATTGGTATCAATCCATATTGCAACTGAAAGAAATATTGCTATAGCTTCGTCAGGGATCTGTGGGTTGAGTAATGCAATGCTTCAAGCACGGTTCTATGGTTAGAAATTGAATGATACATACGTTATTCATTATTTTAAATCATCATTAGGCATTCACAATATAAGAAACTTGTTTATGACAATTCCCATTCCAACAACAATTTAATATACTGTCAATAAGTAGTTAGAATCATTAAAAATTGTGTGGCCGATACATACGATATCAATTAGTTGAAAACTTAGCAATAAATACCCAAACAATCGTAGCTTGTCACCCAATGTTGTTCTGACGGACATTATTTAAAATAATGAAAGCTGCTGAATATTATTGTATTTGATCACACACCACTACAAATGGCAGACATATCTGGATATTCATGTACAGACTTTAGTATCAACGGTTTACAAGAACACTAAACTGTTGTATGCATTCACATGTCCTTTCCGCCAATATACGCGGTGTTGAATACACGCACATCCGTTATAGTCTAAAGTGAAACGGAGTACTTGGAAAGGTAACGTTTATATACTTATTTTTCGACGCCTATACTTTAATTGACTTGTGAGTGTTTACTTTTGCAAATATTTCACTAATCCCAGCTGTGTGCGCATATACGAGAAAATATGCGTCTGAAAGCAAACATTTAAACAAGCTGATTTAATCAAATTTATTCCGATTATGTGGGGGTGGGGTGCGGGTAATAAAATATTACAAATTACAAAATATATATCATAAGACAGAAGAATGTTTTCTTTTCTTATTTGTCTATAACCCATAGAGATATGGAGCACTTGATCCAGCGGTAGAGTACTGAACCCATGATCGGAGGGTCGTGAGTTCGATCCTCCGCTACGGCTATGTATGGTGTCCTTGAGCAAGACACTTTTTCCGCATATGCTTTGTACTGGTTCTACCAGAGAACATAGACGTCTCTGGTTCTACCCAGGAAGACTTCGCGCGTGATTTGTCTAAGTTGTAAGAACTTGTTTCACAATCGAAGTAAAATAAATAAGTTTAAACTAAACTAGAGATATACAAGTCCTTGCTATAACCCATATATTTCTCTCTGTAAATTTTTCAATTTAAATCTTATTTTTTTTATTTATTCTTCAGCAGTAACAAAACACTTAATCATAATAATATTCATTAAAATAATTATAGATTTTAAACTAAAAACATGACGAAATATCGGACAGAAGAAAACTTTCTCATTCCTCTATAACCCATATCGCTCACTCCGCCGAAGTTCTGATTTCGCATGTACATGTTTCCACCCAGTAGCTCGGATCTAGCTCGCATCTAACTCCACTTATGTAAAATGGCTGCTAAATGACAGCGAAATAAGGTAAACTGAATGTCTTGGTCATATTCACCGTCTATCAAACTACAGAGGACAGTTTTTTTGCATAACACGCATTTATTATTTATTATTTTATCAATATAAATCAATATTTTAAGGAATTAACAATTGTTTACGCAGTATTTGCCTTAAAAAAAGACGTGTGTATGTGGTCTAATTTTCCACTTGGTTTTGTTCGGATGGAAATGAGACGTTAAGGGGCTAGTCTCACCCCTATTTCGGCGATTAAATGAGACTAAAGTCTGAACATGCAAAAAAAATAATTTTAAGTTTTGTGCAGCCAACAACCAAATTCATTTGAATTTAATATACATTCTGTTTTAGTCTTGTGGGAACGAATGGCTAATATAAAACTCATGAAATTGAAGTTGAAATAATCCATCAACAGGAAGTGGTGTGAAAAATACGTTGACAGGTCGGTTCTTGCGTCTTTTACAAATGATTTACCATGCATGTCTTCTTTGTCAATGTTCAAAACACACACCTAATAGATAAACATACTTACGAAATTGCCACAACAGTTTAATTTAATAAAATATATCGATTTCTACTGTTTACCGTTAAAATAGTTAGTCCATTTCCAAAGAGTCCCGGCCATGTACATTTTTCCGAAATGAAACGTCAACAAATAATATTGTCCGAATATTCGCATTCAAATGTTTATTTACTAACGGTACAAATTTGCCAAAATTTTTGTTTTCTTCTAATGATCAATCCTTTAATTTAAATAATTCATTTTTCAGACAAAATGTTGAATATCTTGAACTAAGATAAAACTAATCTGGTATCCTGCCCAACTCCATTCCGTTACTCTCCAAAGGGGAGGAACGGAAAGGAGTTTTGCAGGGTACCAGACTACGATTAAAACAATTATATTCGGAACTAATGGTAGTCCCATTTTTTCGGTGTACAAATGAAACACTTATACGTAATAATTACTAGAAATAATGGACAAGTGTAAAACTTGGCGGTAGTGTTAAATTTAGTTTTTTTAAGAAAGAGTAGCTGGCGGTTCATACCAACTTCTTTATTTATCAACCGATAATATGAAATAGGTAAAACCTAAATGGCGAGCGAATAGGTAGATGTCAAACACAATTTTTCATCAGTTGTTGGTTAGTAAAAAAAATGAGAGAATAAAAATAAGGGGAAAATATATTGTAATTAATATGAAATAAGGCACTGCCTAAAAGGGGATTTATCAATTTAAATCAATGTATATGTAGATTATTTAATATCAGTGTGTCAGGATAAGATTTATAACTGTCAAAATGTTTGTATGTCCATGTGCAAGTCCGCTCAAAGAAGTATATAGAATATATGTAGGTTCTTGCTTGGACGTTGAGTATTTGCTGTCGTAACCATCAGTTACCAAAGATAAGGAAGGATTTGTTTAAACTTATTTTTTTACTTAGATTGTGAAACAAGTTCTTACAACTTAGACAAATCATGCTGAAAGACTTCCTGGTTAGAACCAGTATTAAGCATATGTGGGAATGTCTTGCTCAAGGACACCACACATAGCCATGGTGGAGGATCGAACCCACGATCCTCTGATCATGGGTTTGGTGCTCTACCACTGGACCATGCGCTCCGCACAAAGAAGGATAACCAAGTAACCAGAAATAAAGGCATGTTTTTTTAGTATTTCTTAAATTTTGATGTTGTATATTTGCTGTAGTAATCTAGAGTGCCAAAAGACAAAAAAGAATAACAATTAACCAGGGATAGAGACATTTTTATATTTCTAATTTTAACAACAATGTGAAAAATTATTTAGCATAAATGTTTTTTCTAAGATACCAAAGACATATAACAAGTAACCTCAGTTACCAAAGGTATATAGTGGGATACAAATGGACTTACTTGTGCAGAGGTACTACTTTTGTGTCAAATCTATTTTTGTTTAGGGAATAAATTGCCACCAACTATTTTTTATGTGATTCATTAATTATATATCAGTGTAACAGTCTTTTTAAGTGGTATACAGTAATACTTCATTTTGCAAATTCGGTTGAATCAGTTACATAAACCAGGAACTGGTTGAATAATCCACTTTTTGAAATATATCACCAAAACGATTTTATGTATATGGGGTGCTGTTTTTCTATTTAACCATATTAATAAGAGATATCACTTATTCAAATAGGTGATATCACTTATTTGAATAGAGGATATCACTTATTCATATTCAAATAAGTGATATCACTTGTACTATAAATGATATCACCTATTCGATTAAGTAATATCACTTATTATGGCTAAATACCAGGTAGTAAAACAACAACTCATAGATGTACATATTTGGGTGAAGTCCTTAAAGAATTGTTTGGTAAAATAATTTGTACAGAATGTTTTAAACAACACTTACATTCATATTATAGTTCTGGTTTACAGAAACCAGTGTCTAGGTTGTGGCTGTTTACAACAAATTGTTCCTTAATAAAGGTGACCACTAACATAGGTTTAACTATATTGTCAGTGACTTAATGTATATGTCTCAGTTATTGTAAACAAACAGAACTTGTGGTATTTCTCTGTTAGCTTCCTCTCTTCTGTTTTACTTACTTTCATTACTACATGATTGTAACATTTTGAGACTGGTTTGGAGTCCAACCTGGTTGTCTATATGTATTCAGGTAATAGTTCTAGTTGCCCCATTCTATTAGCATCATATAGCTTTAAGCCCATACCAATTGTATTGTCTTATCTATATAATTATTACCTATGTCAATTGGCTATGGGCACTCATGTGTACAGTCTTGGTAAAGAAAGGTTGACATTGTATTTACACCATCTATTACACTTTTATTTAAATTTTGACAAATGTAATGGAGTTTTTAGTTTGTACAACTTCGTAAGGGTGTCAAGATCCCCACCAGGACTTGAACCTGGAGCTCTTTTCAAACAGAAAAGTGTGCTAGCTTACACTATAGAGATGTACCCTGACACCACAAACCAAGTGTACATTATATTATCTGAATATGTGATAACTAAGATCACCCTTAAAAAATTGTTTGTTTGCCATTTCCAACCCATACCAGATAGGAGGTGGGTAGGTAGGTAGGGGACTTTTTTAATTTGCATCCAATCTGAAAATCCTTTTAAAGGATATGGACAGACTCTGAGAGAAAGGATTTGTAGGCAAAGACCTAGAATATATTGAATGAACAACAATATTTTTTTTATTGGGGATGGGGGGGGGGGGTAGTTACAGTCAGTGCACTTCAACCATGCCGCTACAAAAGCTAGCTTAACAGTAAGGCTGTTGTAAGTGACCTATATACATTCACTACACTCCTCCCCTCTTTAACCTTTAGGGCTTATAAGCCCTCAGCTGCACAGCCTGTGGCCAGTTCCTGGCTATATCGAGTCCCATCCCAAGGAAAGAGAGATTGTGCAGACACAGGCCCGACGCTATAATAGTTAGCTTAACTTGTTGTAAGTGACCTATGTACATTCACTACACTTTCATTTATTACCTGAATAAGGCACTGTGATGAAACCCAACCGGGAATGAAACTGGAGACCCCTGGATCCTGAAGCAATAATGTATCTTTACAACGGCGACATGATTTACCCCATACTAACAAATATAAAAATACCCCTGCTAACAACTAGACTACCTTATCAATTTTAGCAGAGAATTTATTTGAAACAACAAGGCAAGTCATGTTATAAATACAGTATTGGTTCTTATACTTCCAAAAATTAACATTGTATATGTAGACGACAAAATACCTTGAGCAAAGCTGCGAGGGTAAACAATCATAGACTGACTGACTAAAGACATCTTTTTTTGTCGGTGTTAATTACGTCTCATACAGATATGTCAACACAACTGTCACGGTGTCACGATCTGTAACGAAAACTACTTGTCCACGAGGCATTATTTGTAAGTGGCAATACTTCCAAGACCGTGCATCTACAATAACTGATTAAAAACTACATCTATCGTAGCGAGAAAATAACAAGTGTATCAGCTCTATCTACGTATAATTGTACTAAGATCCTAGACAACAATATGTTGGCTGGCGTCCTTCAGCTGGAGTCATGTTGTTCGGATGGCAGATTCGAAACTGTTATTTATCAATTACTTTCAATAAGTATACATGACTTGTATATACATATATATTGTTAAATCATAAAAAAACATCGTGTATGTAACGTAATAATGCGTATTACCGTAACATTTCTTCATATACTTATCGGACTACTTTTTGAAGTATGGAAAGAGTAAGTTATTTGGTTTAGCCAAACGTGCACTTTTTTTGTCAAGGGAGTTAACTCCTTTAGTTCATATTTTGGTTGCCGTCCTGCACCATTTTTTACTAACCGTGAGAACCAACCATTTAAGTTGTACGGGTTACAGTCCTTGACACACCAGTGCATAAACCGGAAATACAAAAAATAAATAAGCATCACTTGTAATTTAACGGACGCGTGTACAATGCCGTTCCGGTGATTTTCACCGGCGCTCTGCGCCGGTGATAAATCCCCTACTAGGTAGTACGACATATTGCACATCTTTATGGACCGTTTAAAGATTTTTATTTTGCGCATCCCGAGAGTTATGGACAGCAGATCAGATATAAAAATAATAAAAAAAAGCTAACCATTCATGCCCCATTTAATCAAGCTAAATTACTAGGATAATAATTAAGAATAATACTTACATTATTGGCAGTTCTTGGTTTACAAATGAGGCTCAAAACATCATGCTATGTTATTCATGAAGGTTTGTGTTGGCGTATCATAAAAAGCGTTGTATGTTATCAAAACAGTCAGATAATGCATAGTTATTAAAGTATATGTTTATATAAATATTAGCCTTATTAATAATGAGAATGAGCAGTTTGACATTAGGATTCCTGCGCATAACAGGAGTTGTCGGATCTAAAGAGCAAAAATCCTATGTTAGTTGAAAGGTTAGCGATTGTCATATCACCCACCTAAGTTAACAATACAAGTTTGCTTTTGACATATGCACGCACTTCACAAAGTTATTGATACCGGTAAACAAAATTATCACGTCCTTTTAAAGTCCCATGTGTCAGCAGACATATCATCATTGTCTTCATGGTCCGAGTCTGTAAGTGTAATTTCACAATCTTCAATCTTAAATTTTTGAAATAATTGTGCAACATATAATGTTATACCACTTCAACACTTCAACTATCCAACTCTTGTTTTGCATGTGCTCCATCGTACATGTTGGAGTAGCAAAATTTGTTGTTGTTGTTGTTGTTTTTTATTTTGACCATGTTTTCCTCTTATTTATCTGATGTTTTCATTATGTCCCTATGGAGTCTGACAGTCTTAACACAATGCTCTGTATTAATTTTACATATTTCTTGATTAATAGTCATAATGTCTTTTTCTAAAATTTTCTGTTGCTGTTGTATTTCCACAGCTGTTAAGTCTGTTACTGTAAGTCTGTGTTTAAGAATTTGAAAAGATGCATATTTTTTAATAGAGGCACGTGGAATTGTTGCAAGAAAGAAGTGTTGTTGTGTCATGTCTCAGTTTTCTTGAAATTTCATGTAATTCTGTTATAAATGTTTGGACTTTATTTGTTGAATTATATGTTATGTATGTTCCATTTCTGCAGGTCACTTTTCTGTCAAATTACAAAAGCCAGCTGCTATCAAAATGACTGTTTGCTCAGCAGGATAAGAAGCCGTTTTACTTTGAACAGCATGATAGACCTGTGATATTTTACCACCAGGAATGACAATCAAAGATACATGATAGTGATCAGGAAATGGATGAAATTTGTTTATGTGTTGATGCAGATACCTCCCTCTCGAATCTGTTCCAATAATTATATGGTGATGCATGCTGTAGATGAATAAAAAAAGAAAAGAAATTACGAATATGCTTTTGATACAACTTCCATTGTACCTGGTATTTAAAATATTTGTGTGTGTTTATTGATTCCAAGTGAATGTTAGATGCAATAACGTTTTGATAAGCACTTGAGGCTGACTTTTCTTGTTCAGTTAAGCTTTTGGTTGATTGGTTTACCTCGTTTGCTATGGGCATTGGTAAAAATAATTGAAAATGATCATTGTCAAGCAACAGATTAATTAGCAATATTTCTTCATTTTCAATTTGTGATGGTTCATATGTACAAAGTGTAAAAGTTTCTCTTGCACCTTTCAGTCAAACTTTAATTTTCTCTTGCACCGTTCAGCCAAACTTTAATTTTGCAGTTGTACAGAAGTGGTGCCACCTCAATTTCACAAGCTATGTTCCATCCATTCAGTTTCATCAACACTGAGGTCCAATAAGATCTTCTGGTTATTGACAGACTATTAAAAAGTCTTGCTTCTTCCTCCCACTCTTCCAATTAAGGTATATATTGTTGCAGATTGCATGTCTGTGCTGCCTTACGACTCAGATTGAAAAATCCCCACTGTAGACTCTATATGTAACCGAGACAGTGAAAAAAACAATTTCCGTCACCAGGTACATTTTTTACAACGAATTTATTGTTGCAAATATTCATGCATTGAACGAGACTCAAATTATTTTATTTTTTTTTACTTAAATTGATTTAACACATACATCTTAATAAATAGATATCTCATTATTTTTGTTTAGAAAGCTAAAAGAAAGAAAAAAAAAGAAAGAAGAAGAATCATATTGCAACTTGAAGTTTTACTTAAATTTATTGTTTTAGATTTAGATCTACATAATGTTCAATTTTATGGGAAATAGTCGTGACTAAAGCGTTAATAACCTGCAGAATATGGAATGAAATACCATCTTAACAGTTGTGTTGTTCTTTTACTGTTAACAAACAGAGCACAAACAGAGCAGACAGCGTTTGTTTACTTATCATATATTGTCAAATTAGCTTCGTTTCGATTGGCTCACGCCTTTCATACTCATTTGCATACATTCTATTTTGGCTGGTTTTCGGACATACTCGATAAATTGACTATTTATTTTGTAGGTCAGGGAACCAGACTAACGTTCTATTTAACGAAGTCATCTGGTAAATTTCCCTATACCAGAAATTTATTTGTGAAATAAATAAATTATTATAATGTACGTTTTGTGTTTATTTTAGTGTTTTTAAATATATTATATTTTGTACGTAATTATAAGGAGATATTTGAAATAACTATTCATGATTCAAGATAAAAAAGTGATTTTGTAAACCCGGATTTTCGTATAGAATTCCTATAGTTTATGTAATCTAATTAAAAACAAGTTACATAACCGAGTGTTTCAAATTACGCATGAAAACAGTAGAGGGTCATTTCTGGTTTTCAACGTTAGTATATGTTTGTAAATATATCTTTTTTCTTTAATCTTACGTGACACCATCCATAAGAGCTCGCATACTATTGTATTCGCTCGCTATTAAAATTGTTTATACCCTTGGAAAGCTTAGAATATATTAACTGAAAAGGTAATTAAAATCCGCTATCAAATGAATAAGATACTTAAAGTTGAAATGAGCAATTAATTGCGATGAAATTTGCACAATATTTTTCGCTTGAAAAACCTGGTGGTACCCTTTAACTTTTTCATTAATTATTGGAATTCGATATATTTTAAGAAAAGCTAAAACTTTTAAAAATCGATCAAGAATTACGGAAGACACAGCCTCTAAAAATAGGCACTGAAAATATATTGTTTCGCATTAAAATTTACTGGTGGAAATACACTCGGATCAGAAATAATGGTAAACGGTTGTCTTGTCAAAAACTGCAAAAAATAATAATATACGCAAAATACCATGCCCAATTACCCCACCCACTTTTTCGTGTTTTGATAATTTAATAAAATCTTCCTTTCAGCTGTTTTTCTTTCTTTCTTTATAATTTGTTTTAGATTTACCATTATATAACCAATCTTCAGAGCATTGGAGGAGACGCTAAGCCGTCGGTCTGTGATCAGGGAGATTAACACCCGTTGTACAATATCTCGCTGAACTTCAGTTGTAAGCAGTGGTTAAAGTGCTCAGAGTACATACACTGTTTTATCCAAGATAGTTAATTTAGTCATTGCGTCTTTCGGAACTCTCATTTTAAGACCATTAACGTCAAATAATGACCCAGCATGTATGTATAAAGATAGCCGATCTCAACTTGTTGTACTGCAGATATTAATCTTTGAAACAACAACTGAGGGTCAACCTTTACTTGTTCGTCGTCGATTATGACATTTAACTGAAAGTCCATTGTAACTGCTTGATATTTTCGTTTAAATGAGTATTCAAATATATTTTCAGAAACCATTGTAGTAATTATATTTTTACCTAATTCTTCAGCTCTGAAAACGTGTTCGTCTGTAGTAACTCCACTAAATATGTTAATAAGGGTTTGGTATTTATTGAACGGGTTTCTGATTTGAGAAAATTTTGGATTGGGTTCAAGCAAATCATACATGTTTTACACGACCATATACACCGATTTCGCATACAGATAGTGGCCATTATATACATATGAAATGATGAATCCAAATGAAGATCCCAGTTACCCATTCGCTCAGACTTTATAAACGATCGTAGAAAAGAAATCATTTCAATGTATTGGAACCAAACGTTGTGTGTTTTAAACCCTGCATAGGAAGTTTTTTATTGTTCGATTTTGAGATTAATCCGTTCGATAACACATATTTCGTTTATACGAACTCTATCAACCGTAATGGATCCATCTAACACATTTTCAAGTTTTACACCCTATAGATAATTTTGTTTCATTTGTTTGAAGCTGTTGTATGGCTCATATATTGTCCTTATGGATACTGTTTTCATTATAAGATCATTAACCGAAATGTTTTAATCATCATTTTCTTCAAGAAGTTGCGCAACACGTAGAAATGCATCATAAATTCCATCTACAGATGGCTTTCAGTACACACAGGACCAACTTCGTCAGATGTAAACTGCTTTGGAATACCCTCTATTTGTTCGGAAGTTGACTGTATATACACATTTGATGAGACATGACATCTGCTGCGTGCAAATGTTGCTCACATTGGATTCTAGCAAATACAATTTCACTCTAACAGTATTGTCTTTTAGCGCATACACCAACTGCCTTTTTTTTTTAAAGTCCGGACTTATACATTTTTCATCTTTAAAATTAAACATCCTTTCCGAACAAAGAACTCGCTTAACACTGTTTGTTGGTTTCTTTTCTGACTATTAATATATTGTTACATAAGTGTATGACAGTCGGCAGGTGTTGTGTACATGACCTGGTTGTAAAGCTACATTATCACTGTGCTTTTTTGCTAGCTCTGTTGATACCTACACAGCATTTAACTCTCAGTTATACAATATTTTAGTAGGCGTCTATCCTTCTTTTATCGACTATAAACAACTTGCAGAAAGATAGATCGTGCAGTTGAATACATATACTGAGTTCCAAAAGTTTAGTCGGTATTTTCATGCAAGTTAAACTATAATATAAAAAAGATTTCGATATTGTTTTAATTTAACTATATTTTTTTAAGTATAAAGAGCAACATCAACAGAGTGTTGGAATTATTCAATAGTCTTGTTGAAAGCTATTGCCCCTTTGTGCAAATCAGCATTTTATCAGCATTTTGTTAGATAAAAAGACACTATTTGTCTAGTTAAACAACTGAACTTGTATAAAGGATGAGATAAAACACATCAGAATATAAAACTTGTAAAACTATGCATAACATGGCATCACTGTACATGTATTCCCTCTTGAAAGTTATGAAGTTGGTAAATTACCTCACTTTACATTGAAAAAAGAACGATTTAGTTGGGCGGATATTTGTTACAAACCCAAATTCAATTTCAAACTGCGTCTTCAAAATATCTTTTCCATATCCAGGCACACATCCGGCTTTAAATGTACCCTATGGGACTTCCCATGTATTTTTACTGACTAAAGTTTTGGTTTTCAGTTTATATAAAATAAGACAACGTTAATTGATATTGCGTATTAAACAGTAATTGGCTGCCTGAACAATACCGGATAATGACAACACGCTGACAGGTATATAGAGAAACGAGTACTACTCTCGCCAGTGATAGGATTGTTTTTAAATTAAACACTGATATTTATAAGCTGCATCATTATTTATATAAAAACAAAAATACTGAGATTGCTTTATTTTCGTGTAAAAAATGAATAAATTCCGATTCGCGACGCATTACAATCAGCCGGTTTTATTGCCAGTATATATACAACGTATGCTCTAGCTTGAAGATATACAACGTATGGCCTTAAACAGCTATGTTTAATGTTCACAATTTATAACATTTTATGTATTGATAGTTGAATTTATACAGATTATGATTTAAATACACAAAGTATGCAGTATTTGCGTGTTAATCATAACCGAAAGTACAAAAAGTAACATAGTATTCGGATATTTCAACTGTCCGAATTATAACTAATGATAATATTACTTAAATGAGCTCTGATTTTGTCCTTTTTTCATTTCTGTTGCCAAATTAAGTAATAGTTTGAAAAACTGCAAAAAACATTTTCTGTTGCAATTTGTCCGGGGTTATTTTTTTATCCATCTATAGGTATTTAATTAATATGAACAATTTATAATTTACACTACACGATACCTCATTATGGAAAAACAGAATAAGTAATGACCCAGATTTCGTTATGTTCAAAAGAAACCACCAGGAATTCAAACCTGCAATACTGTGGACAATACCCACAAACAGGGTTGAACTAATAATGGCAACTAAGGTAGCTCAACTCTGGGTTGATGTACCATTTATGAAGGAATACCAGTGCACAATATATCAGATACCTTTCATAATGAAAGCAGTACACACTATATCAGACTGTAAATGCATAATGCATCTGAAAAAATAAGGCAAAATGTCAATGCTGCTGTAAAACAAGAACTAGTATACATGGACCCATTATCATTTACATGTACAATACTAAGTCAGCACCTCAAGATATCTATCAACGAGGAATCACGTATGCGATTCTCTCTTCTTGCACTTGAGTTTGCGAGTGCGTGTTTTGACAC
This sequence comes from Panopea generosa, assembly GCA_029582155.1. Lineage (NCBI taxonomy): Eukaryota > Metazoa > Mollusca > Bivalvia > Adapedonta > Hiatellidae > Panopea > Panopea generosa. The sequence continues at coordinate 35,761,569 of CM055911.1, read as the reverse complement.
GTTCTCTTTAACCATTCACAACATGTGAAAAAAATCAACCATAACGAGCGATGATGTGTCAGATGTTGAGTAATAAATAATTGGAGGTTTAATATTTGATACCACGTGTATTAATAACATATCAGATCATAACTATGTCCTTATCCCTTTGGGACATATTCTCTTTGTTTTCCCCCCCTCTAATTTATCTTCCCTCTCCCTAGTCTCTCCTTCCCACTTTCCTAATATATCTTCTTTTTACTTCTTTTATAGAACCCTAATATCAACATGTTTGTATAGCAATTATGTCTTGTCACTGTTTTCTATGTATTGTTATATGTTATTTATTCACAATCTCTTGTAATGGAGGAAATAAAGATATTGAATTGAAATGAATTGAATTATCAGTAGTATATATATATCGGAACAGAACAGAACTTGTAGATATTAGGCATACCTCGGTGCATAATAAAACAATTCATGTAATATTGGATTTTTATATAAAATAAATTATAGTTTTATAAATAAGTGATAATTAAAAAATAAGAAACATTGCATTATTCATCGAAGAAGATTTAATGCATGCGTTTATCAAACTGAATTTGTGAAAATATAATGTATTTGATTTTAACTCAACTTGCAGCATTTTTGGGGCATCTTTACAACTTTAAGAAAAGTTTCAAAATAACCATCGTTTTAACAATTTAGTAAATGTGTCCTCATACTCTTGGATATCAAAACTACACGAACTTAAATCAAATTCAAAATAAGTGTATACAGTTCAGTAGATATGTAATTACGAAAATACCAAAATCTGATCAATTATTTTGTCCACAAGTGTATGTCCTCTATTGATTCGTCTAAACGACCTTGGCACTGAAATATATTTGATTAATGTATTGTATAATTCCTAATAATAATAGCAACGTAACGAGTATGACAAGAAAGAAAAGAGGACTTTTTAGTATAACAAAATAAAAAAAAAGAGAAATTAAGACAATTTCATCATAATGAATTCTAGATACTGTTTTACTATAAGAAGAAATCTAGTGGTAATATATCGGTTGATGACTTTTTTAACTATTTTTCTAAAATGCATTGTGACTTACCTAATATTCACAATGAGCAATCAGGGCAGTTCTGCTCAGATAATGATTTTGACTCAATAGACTGTAATTTTGACGAATTAGACCAACCTATTTGTATTACAGAGTTCGAAAAAGTCATTCGTTTGTTGAAAAGAAATAAATCATATGCCGGTGACCATCTTTTATACGAATACTTTAAAGAATTTATGGATATTTTATCGGCTCATAGTGTAGACATTTTTAATGCTATATTAAATTAAGGGCACTTTCCGATCACGTGATCTGAGAGTATAATGAACCCACTATTTAAGACAAAATATTCCGAATGATGTTAACAACTATAGGGGCATAACTTTGGTTAGCTGCTTTATCAAGATTTTCACTGGGTTTTTGCATAACAGAAAAATAATTGAACAGAAAATGCCGTTCTACATTAGATGCAATTTTTGTTTCAAATGCTATTATTCAGAAGTATTTTAAACAAAAATGGGAGTTTATCCTGTGCGTTTGTTGATCTAAAAAAGCGTTTGATAGCATATATCTCAACGGACTTTGGTACAAATTATATAATCTGGGTATTAAGGGCAAAATGTTAAGAATAATAGAATATAAAAACAGCAATGTTAAAACATGTGTAAAGGGATGTAACTCATATTAAGACTTTTTTGAATGCGCAGATGGGTTAAAACTAAAGGAGATAATGTCGCCGATTTTGTTTTCTCTTTTTTTTTTTGGCAGACTTTTTTTGCAAAAGTCTGCTAAAAAATATATCAAAAAATCATCGCATGAGGTACGGAATATTCATGGAAGTCTGTTGTAATAGAAAATGACTTTAAACTATATTTGATCATATTGCATCGCTTGCCAAGAAAAAAAAATATTATGAACGCATAAATTGGGGTCAAAGATAACTAGGTGCAAAAAAGTTAACATTTTGAATGTCTCGATGTTTCTGAAACATTCAAACACTAGATATTGCATTTGAGTATTTATTTCAATGGAGGACATATATTTGATTATTATCAATACCATAATCTTGCAAAATATATTTTTATATGAGAATTTCTTAACCAAAAAACAAAATAATCAAAGTACAAAAGTACTTCCGAAAACTTGATTTAGATGTTATAGATTTTTAACAACATAGTTGCTATGAAGGGTTAAACGAAAATAGTAATATAACCTTAACAAACATATTTTAATTATGTGGCAATGTAACACCAACAAAATAAGTGTTGGCTAGAGCATGTTTTTTTTCCAGTTAAAATGTACACTAGAAATACTACCGATAAATGACTAGAGTATGTTGATGTTTATTAATGCCATTTCCAATGTGATTCAATGTTGTTGTTTTTTAAATTTAGATATAATTTCGTTTCATTCGAATATCATTAAACATTATATAGATAGTGAAATAAAATACCTTATACAGGCAATTAAAGTGAGTAAATCAGAATTTTTCAAAATTTTTAATTTCCTATACTCCCAATCCGTCTCATCCACCACCCCAACCAATATATCATGCCTATATATCATGCCTATATATTATACCTATATATACTCATCGGCCCAGTATTACATAAATGATATCTATTTAAACATGCCAAAATAATATGTTGAAAAGTGATTCCTAACTTGCGCTATTTCAAACTGAAATGTTGTTGTTGTTGTTGTATGGTGTTTAGCGTCGCTTTCAACAATTTTTCAGTCATATCGCGACGGTGTCTACTTGGGACAGTATTCTAAGCGCTGTCACACTGGAGTATCATGCCGCAGACACATGGTATGATACCCCACCCAGTCACATTATACTGACACCGGGCCGACCAGACCTAGAACTATCCTCTAAATGCTGAGCGTCAAGCGAGGAAGCTTCTAGTACCATTTTTAAAGTCTTTGGTATGACCCGGCCGAGGATTGAACCAACGACCTTCGCATGCGAGGCGGACGCTCTACCACTAGACCACGCCACGGTCTCAAACTGAAATAGATTTCCCACTAAAAATTGCAACTTATTTTGTGACATATTTAATAAATCATGCGATTTCATTTTGATTTCAATTTGATCCGTCATGCTGGTTTACACATGGTAAAATGTGTTTTATGTTAGAAAGAATCCGAATGACGATATGAAGGTCGTCAAGCAATGTTTAAGTGATGCCTATATTTAGAAAAGAAATTTTGTTTCAAGTTTACCAATTCGATTTAAGTATCGTTTTTGTCATGCTTTGGCGGATATTTGTATCAAACCATTCGTATTTGTTTTCTTTCCTCTAATCCTACTACATCCTACTAAAATCTTATTGTGACACGTGCGGTCTGAAGTCAATACTGACAAAATGATAGTCTTTAGAAAACGTGACAATATGCGAACTGATGAAAACTGGACATATGCTAATGTTTGTTTAGAGACGGTAAATGATTTCATTTCGGAAACGTTTTTAACTATACATGTACTAGACATTTCTCGTTCAACCAAGAAACACTAAAGCATTAAATTATCTATTATATAATACAAAGAGATATACAATAAAACCAAAAGTTACGTGTCAACTGTTTGATGCTTTTGTAGGCTCAATTCTTAACTACTCAAGTGAAGTATGGGGTTTCGGTAAGTAGAAGGCTATAGAGAGAATTCATCTTAAATTTTGCAAATCATTATGAAATGTTAAATCTTCTACTTGTAATGCTGGTAGTTATAGGTAGCTTTGAAGATATCCTTTATTTGTTACACGATATACACGAATCATAAAATGTTGGAATAAAATAATTTGTTCTAATAATATTTTTATTGTTCACTTGTATAATTACTTGTTAGTGAATTGCAGCACAGGCATTCAATATTGGGATCACTGTGTCAAATGATTCTTAGATAACTACGGATTTTCTTATATATGGATTAATCCAAGAGTGGTTGAATAAAAACGTTTCCTTTAATGTTCAAGCAAAGAATTATTGATATATTTAAGCAAAGCTGGTGTAACGACATATCAATCAGCGGTAAACTTATTTTATACAAGCATTTAAAAGCCATTTGTATTCGAAATGTACCTAAATGTTTTACCTTCTAAATTTAGAACACCTTTAACGAGGTTAAGCTTGTCCTCACATCAGCTTTGCGTCGAAACAGATATGATCGACTGAGAGAAGAGATATTGTACCTTATGAAATTGTTCTGGTATTGTAAGTTCATTTTTCCATAAGAAACGAAGTGTTTATAAATATATCCTACTGATGCAAACAAATAAAGTCAGTGTACTCAGAAACTTAGGTAACTATGTTTATGAATATTTTCCCCTAGGACAAAATTTACTTAATCAACATTTATTTTCAAGTCTTAACTCATTATAAAGTTTTAAAGTTTGAACTGGCTACATTTTCGTTCAATTAAATGTAATTTTTATCAATCGCACATTTAATCATGTTTGGCATGTTTGATTTAGAAATTCTACGAATCATATATAAATTGCTTTTAGTGTGTTATATAATGTATCTTTCATGTGACATTTTGATTGTAAATAATTTATGTTTAACAAAAAACTGTACAGTTTACGTCTCGATAAAACATTCTGTTTTCTGTATATAATTGTAATAATTATGAATACTATATAAAATATACTTGGCTGTGGAGAGGTTACTGGAGTTAATTTGATACGATCTGTTGCATAAACAATTTTAATAAGATTAATGACATCCAATAAACACTACCGGAACAGGATTTCACGCTATTTGGTTTTATACGTTTGTATAGTGTAAGCACTGTTGCCCTGTCATTAATCAAGTGATACGGCAATATTTACTGATATAATAAGTAATTCTCATAACAAAACGTGATCATACTTCATGATGTCAAATACAAAAACAACATACATCAGTACAAACTTGGACCTGACAGTGATTATACTTCATGATGGCACATACAAGAACAACATACATCAGTATAAACTTGGACCTGAAAGTGAATATACTTCACGATAGCACATACAAGAACAACATACATCGGTATAGACTTGGACATGAACGTGATCATACTTCATGATAGCACAGACAAGAACAACATACAACGGTATAGACTTGGACATGAACGTGATCATACTTCATGATGGCACATATAAAAACAACATACTTCAGTATAAACTTGGACATGAACGTGATCATGCTTCATGATGGCACATACAAGAACAACATACATCAGTATAGACTTGGACAAGAACGTATTCATACTTCATGATGGCACATATAAGAACAACATACATCAGTATAGACTTGAACATCAACGTGATCATGCTTCATGATCGCACATACAAGAACAACATACATCAATATAGACTTGGAAATGAACGTGATCATACTTCATGATAGCACAGACAAGAACAACATACAACGGTATAGACTTGGACATGAACGTGATCATACTTCATGATGGCACATATAAAAACAACATACTTCAGTATAAACTTGGACATGAACGTGATCATACTTCATGATGGCACATACAAGAACAACATACATCAGTATAGAAATGAACCTGAACGTGATCATACTTCATGATGGCACATATAAAAACAACATACTTCAGTATAGACTTGAACATGGACAAGATCATACTTCATGATCTCACATACGAAACAACATACATCAGTATAGAAATGGACCTGAACGTGATCATACTTCATGATGGCACATATAAAACAACATACATCAGTATAGAAATGGACCTGAACGTGATCATACTTCATGATGGCACATACAAAAACAACATACATCAGTATAGAAATGGACCTGAACGTGATCATACTTCATGATGGCACATACAAAAACAACATACATCAGTATAGAAATGGACCTGAACGTGATCATACTTCATGATGGCACATACAAAAACAACATATATCAGTATAGAAATGGACCTGAACGTGATCATACTTCATGATGGCACATACAAAAACAACATACATCAGTATAGAAATGGACCTGAACGTGATCATACTTCATGATGGCACATACAAAAACAACATACATCAGAATAGAAATGGACCTGAACGTGATCATACTTCATGATGGCACATACAAAAACAACATACATCTGTATAGAAATGGACCTGAACGTGATTATACTTCATGATGGCACATATAAGAACAACATACATCAGTATAGAAATGGACCTGAACGTGATCATACTTCATGATAGCACATACAAAAACAACATACATCAGTATAGAAATGGACCTGAACGTGATCATACTTCATGATGGCACATATAAGAACAACATACATCAGTATAGAAATGGACCTGAACGTGATTATACTTCATGATGGCACATATAAAAACAACATACATCTGTATAGTCTTGGACATGGGCGTGATCATGCTTTATGATGGCACATACAAGAACAGCATACATCAGTATAGAAATGGACCTGAACGTGATCATACTTCATGATGGCACATATAAAACCAACATACATCTGTATAGTCTTGGACATGGACGTGATCATGCTTTTTGATGGCTCATACAAAAACAACATACATCAGTATAGACTTGGACCTGAACGTGATCATACTTCATGATGGCACATACATAAACAACATACATCAGTATAGTCTTGGAATGACAGTGATCATACTTCATGATGGCACATACAAGAACAGCATACATCAGTATAGAAATGGACCTGAACGTGATCATACTTCATGATGGCACATATAAAAAAACATACATCAGTATAGAAATGGACCTGAACGTGATTATACTTCATGATGGCACATACAAGAACAACATACATCAGTATAGAAATGGACCTGAACGTGATTATACTTCATGATGGCCCATATAAAAACAACATACATCAGTATAGAAATGGACCTGAACGTGATCATACTTCATGATAGCACATACAAAAACAACATACATCAGTATAGAAATGGACCTGAACGTGATTATACTTCATGATGGCACATATAAAAACAACATACATCTGTATAGTCTTGGACATGGGCGTGATCATGCTTCATGATGGCACATACAAGAACAGCATACATCAGTATAGAAATGGACCTGAACGTGATCATACTTCATGATAGCACATATAAAACCAACATACATCTGTATAGTCTTGGACATGGACGTGATCATGCTTCTTGATGGCTCATACAAAAACAACATACATCAGTATAGACTTGGACCTGAACGTGATCATACTTCATGATGGCACATACATAAACAACATACATCAGTATAGTCTTGGAATGACAGTGATCATACTTCATGATGGCACATACAAGAACAGCATACATCAGTATAGAAATGGACCTGAACGTGATCATACTTCATGATGGCACATATAAAAAAAACATACATCAGTATAAACTTGGACATGGACGTAATCATGCTTCATAATGGCTCATACAAAAACAACATACAGCAGTATAGACTTGGACATAAACGTGACCATACCACATGATGATACTTGCAAAAGCAACATACATCAGTATAGACTTGGAATTGACAATGATAAACTTCATGATGTCACATACAAAACCAACATACAGCAGTATAGACTTGGACATAAACGTGACCATACCACATGATGGTACTTACAAAAGCAACATACATCATTAAAGACTTGGAATGACAGTGTTCATATTTCATGATGTCACATACAAAAACAACATACATCAGTACAGTCTTGGAGTGATAGTGATCATACTTCGTGACGTCACATACAAAAAAACATACATCAGTAAATTCTTGGACCTGAACATGATCATACTTCATGGTGGCACATATAAAACAACATACATCAGTACAGTCTTGGAGTGATAGTGATCATACTTCGTGACGTCACATACAAAAAAAACATACACCAGTAAATTCTTGGACCTGAACGTGATCATACTTCATGGTGGTACATATAAAATAACATACATCAGTATAGTCTTGGACCTGAAAGTGATCATATTTCATGATGGAACATAAAAACCAACATACATCAGTATAGACTTGGTCCTGATAGTGATTTTAATTCATGATAGCACATATAAAAACAACATACATCCGTAAAGACTTGGACTTGACAGTGATCAAACTAAATGATGGCACATACAAAAACAACATACGTCAATATAGACATGGACCTGACAGTGACTATACTTCATGATGGCACATACAAAAACAACATACATCAGTATAGATTTGGACCATACAGTTATAATACTTTATGATGGCACATAACAAAATAATATACTGAGTAGAGACTTGGACCTGACAGTGATAATACTTCATGATCGCAAATACAAAACAACATACATCAGTATAGACTTGGACCTGAACGTGATCATACTTCATGATGGCACTTACAAAAACAACAAATATCAGTATAAGTTAAGACTTGGACCTGAACGTGATCATACTTCAAGATAACACATACAAAAACAACATACACATTTATAGACTTGGACATGAACGTGATCATACTTAATGATTGCAGATACAGAAAAACAAACATCAGTAACGACTTGGCCCTGGTAGATGTCATATTTAATGATGGTACTTACATAAACACCATACAGCAGTATAGACTTGGAATGACAGGTATCATACTACATGATTTCACATACAAAGACAACTTACAGCAGTATAGTCTTGGAATGACAGTTATCATACTTCATGATGGCACATACAAAAACAACATACAGCAGTATAGTCTTGGATTGACACTTATCATACTTTATGATGTCACATACAAAAACAACTTACAACAGTTAAGTCTTGGAATGAAAGTTATCATACTTCATGATGGCACATACAAAAACAACATACAGCAGTATAGTCTTGGAATGACAGTGATCATACTTCGTGATGGCACATACAAAACAACATATAGCAGTATAAATTAGAATGACAGTTATCATACTTCATGATGGCACATACAAAAACAACTTTCAGCAGTATAGTCTTGGGATGACAGTTATACTTCATGATGGCAAATAAAAAAAAAACATACAGCAGTATAGACTTGGAATGACAGTTACCATACTTCATGATGGCACATACAAAAACAACTTACAGCAGTATAGTCTTGGATTGACAGTGGTCATACTTCATGATGGCACATACAAAAACAACATACAGCAGTATAGTCATGGAATGACAGTTATCATACTTCATGATGGCACATACAAAAACAACATACAGCAGTATAGACTTGGAATGACAGTTATCATACTTCATGATGGCATATACAAAAACAACTTACAGCAGTAAAGTCTTGAAATGACAGTTACCTTACTTCATGATGGCACATACAAAAACAACATACAGCAGTATAGTCTTGGTATGACAGTTATTATACTTCATGATGGCACATACAAAACCAACTTACAGTAGTATAGTCTTGGAATGACAGTTACCATACTTCATGATGGCACATACAAAAACAACTTACAGCAGTATAGTCTTGGAATAACAGTTATCATACTTCATGATGGCACATACAAAAACAACTTACAGCAGTATAGTCTTGGAATGACAGTTATTATACTTCATGATGGCACGTACAAAAACAACATACAACAGTATAATATTGGAATGACAGTTATCATACTTCATGATTGCACATACAAAAACAACATACCGCAGTATAGTCTTGGAATGACAGTTATCATACTTCATGATGGCACATACAAAAACAACATACCGCAGTAAAGTCTTGGAATGACAGTTATCATACTTCATGATGGCACATACAAAAACAACATACAGCAGTATCGATTAGGATTGACACTTATCGTACTTCATGATGGCACATACAAAAACAACATACAGCAGTATCGATTTGGATTGACAGTGGTCATACTTCGTGATGGCACATACAAAAACAACTTAAAGCAGTATAGTCTTGGATTGACAGTTATCATACTTCATGATGGCACATGCAAAAACAACATACAGCAGTATAGTCTTGGAATGACAGTTATCATACTTCGTGGTGGCACATACACAAACAACATACAGCAGTATAGTCTTGGAATGACAATTATCATACTTCATGATGGCACATACAAAAAACAACTTAAACAGTATAGAATTTGACTGACAGTGATCATACTTCATGATGGTACATACAAAAACAACATATATCAGTATAGACTTTGATTTGATAGTGATATCCTTCATGATCGTACATACAAAGACAACATACATCATTAAAGACTTGGACCTGACAGTGCTTTAACTTCATGATGGCACACACAAAAACAACATACATCAGTACAGCCTTGGACCTGAACGTGATCATACTTCATAATGGTACATACATAAGCAACATACATCAGTATAATTTTGCACCTGAACGTCATGATACTTTATGATGTCTCATACAAAAACAACATATATCAGTTGAGAATTGGAATTGAACGTGATCATACGTCATGATGGCACAGACAAAAACAACATACATCAGTATATATTTGAACCTGGACCTGATTATACTTAATGATGTCACATACAAAAACACCATACATCGGTATAGACTTGGACATAAACGTGACCATACCACATGGTGGTAATTACAAAAGCAACATACTCATTAAAGAGTTGGACTGACAGTGTTCATACTTTATGATGTCACATACAAAAACAACATACATCAGTACAGTCTTGGAGTGATAGTGATAATACTTCGTGATGTCACATACAAAAACAACATACATCAGTAAAGTCTTGGACCTGAACATGATCATACTTCATAGTGGCACATATAAATCAACATACATCAGTAAAGTCTTGGACCTGAACGTGATCATACTTCATGATGGAACATAAAAAACAACATACATCGGTATAGTCTTGGACCTGAACATGTTCATACTTCATGGTGGCACATACAGAAACAACATACATAGTATAGTCTTGGACCTGAACATGTTCATACTTCAAGGTGGCACATACAGAAACAACATACATCAGTATAGACTTGGACATGACAGTGATCATACTTCATGGTGGCACATACAAAAACAACATACATCAGTATAGTCTTGGACCTGAACGTGTTCATACTTCATGGTGGCACATACAGAAACAACATACATCAGAATTGTCTTGGACTTGAACGTGATCATACTTCATGATGGAACATAAAAAACAACGTAAAGCCATAAAGACTTGGACTGTCAGTGTTTATACTTCATGATGGCACATACAAAAACAACATACATCAGTATAGTCTTGGACCTAAAAGTGGTCAAACTTCATGATGGAACATACAAAAACAAGATACGTTAGTAAAGACTTGGACCTGAACGTGATCATTTTTCATGATGGTACATACAAAAAACAACATACATCAGTAAAGACATGGACTGAACGTGATTATACTTCATGATGGTACATACAAAAAAAACATACATCAGTAAAGACTGGAACCTAAACGTCATCATTCTTCATGATGGTACATACAAAAACGTCATACAACAGTAAAGACTTGGACCTGAACGTGATCATTCTTCATGATGGTACATACAAAAATAACATACATCAGTAAAGACATGGACTGACAGTGATTATACTTCATGATGGTACATAAAAAACAACATACATCAGTAAAGACTGGACCAGAACGTCATCATTCTTCATGATAGTACATACAAAAACAACATACATTAGTAAAGACTGGGACCTGAACGTTATCTTTCTTCATGATGGTACATACAAAAACAACATACATCAGTAAAGACTTGGACTGACAGATATTATAATTCATGATGGTACATACAAAAACAACATACATCACTAAATACTGGGACCTGAACGTCATCATTCTTCATGATGGTACATACAAAAACAACATACAATAGTAAAGACTGGGACCTGAACGTCATCTTTCTTCATGATGGTACATACAAAAACATCATCCATCAGTAAAGACTGGGACCTGAACGTCGTCATGCTTCATGATCGTACATACAAAAACAACATACATTAGTAAAGACTGCGACCTGAACGTCATCTTTCGTCATGATGGTACATACAAAAACAACATACATCAGTAAAGACTGGGACCTGAACGTCATCATTCTTCATGATGGTACCTACAAAAACAACAAACATTAGTAAAGACTGCGACCTGAACGTCATCTTTCTTCATGATGGTACCTTCAAAAACAACATACATCAGTAAATACTGGGACCTGAACGTCGTCATTCATCATGATGGTACATACAAAAACAACATACATTAGTAAAGACGCGGACCTGAACATCATCATTTTTCATGATGGTACATACATAAACATCATACAACAATATAGTCTGTGACCTGAACATGATCATACTTCGTGATATCACACACATAAACAACATTCATGTACATCAGAATAGTCTTGGACCTTAACGTGATCATACTTCATGATGGTACATACAAAAACAACATACATCAGTTTAGATTAGGACAGACAGTGATCATGCTTCATGATGTCAAATACAAAAACAACATACATCAGTATAAGCTTGGACCTGACAGTGATCATACTTTATGTTGGTACATACAAAAACAACATACATCAGTAAAGTTATGGACTGAAAGTGATCATATTTCATGATTTCACATACAAAAACAACATACATCAGTATAGACTTGGACCTGACATTGGTTATAATTCATGGTGGTACCTATAAAAACAACATACATCAGTTTAATCTTGGACCTGAACGTCATCATACTTCGTGATGGTAAATACAAAAACAACATACATCAGTTTAGTCTGGGACCTTAACGTGATAATACTGTATGATGTCACTTACAAAACAAAATATATCAGTATAGTCTCGGACCTGAACGTAATCATACTTCATGATGGTATATAGAAAAACTACGTACATCAAAATGGTCCTGTACCTGATCGTGATCATACCTCATGATGGAACATACAAAAACAACATACATCAGTACAGTCTTGGAAAGTGTACATACTTTATGATGGCATGTACAAAAACAACATACATCAATATAGTCTTGGACCTGAAAGTGGTCAAACTTCATGATGGCACATACAAAAACAACATACATCAGTACAGTCTTGGACTTGAACGTGATCATACTTCATGATGGCACATACAAAAACAACATACATCAGTAAAGTCTTGGACCTGAAAGTCATCATACTTCATGATGGTTTCATACAAAAACAACATACATCATTATTGTCTTGGAGTGACAGTGGTCATACTTCGTGATGTCACATAAAAAATAACAGACATCAGTAAAGACTTGGAAAGTGTACATACTTTATGATGGCATATACAAAAACAACATACATCAATATAGTCTTGGACCTGAAAGTGGTCAAACGTCATGATGGCACATACAAAAAACAACATTAATTATTATAGTCTTGGACCTTAAATGGGTCATATTTCATGATGGCACATACAAAATCAACATACATCAGCTTAGTCTTTGACCTGAACGTGGTCATTCTTCATGATGGCACATACTAAAACAACATACATCAGCATAGTCTTGGACCTGAATGTGGTCATTCTTCATGAATGTACATACAAAAACAACATACATCAGTATAGTCTTGGACTGACAGTGATCAAACTTCATGATGGCACATATAAAAAAACATATATCAGTATAATTTTGGACCTGAACGTGATCATATTTCATGATGTCAAATACAAAAACAACATACATCAGTATAGTATTGGACCTTAACGTAATCATTTTTCATGATGTGAAATACAAAAGCAACATAAAACAGTATAGTCTTGGACTGACAGTGGTTATATTTCATGATGTCACATACAAAAACAACAAACATCAGTATAGACTTGGACTGACAGTGATTACACTTCATGATGGCAAATATAAAAACAACATACATCAGTATAGACCTGGACGTGACAGTGGTCATACTTCATGATGGCACATTTAAAAACAACATATTTCAGTACAAATATGGATCTGCCAGTTATCATACTTGATGATGGGACATACAAAAACAACATACATCAGTATTGCCTTGGACCTGACAGTGATTATACTTCATGGTGTCACATAAAAAACAACATATATCAGCATAGACTTTAACTGACAGTGATGACACTTCATGATTAGACATAAAACACAACATATATCAGCATAGACTAAGACCTGACAGTGATCATACTTCATGATGGTACATACGAAAACAAAATACATCAGTAAAGACTTAGACCTGAACGTGATCATACTGCATGACAGCATATACAATAACAACATACATAACTAGAGTCTTGGACCTTAACGTGGTCATATTTCATGATGTCAAATACAAAAACAACATACATCAGTATAGTCTTGGGCCTGAACGTGATCATATTTCATGATGGCAAAACAAAAACAACATACATCAGTATAGACTTGGACTGACAGTGATCATAATTCATTATGGCCATACAAAAACAACATACATCAGTATAGTCTTGAATTTGTCGGTAACATGTATATCACATTTAGATGGCATATACAAAAACAACATACATCAGTATAGTATTGGATTTGTCGGTAACATTTATATCACATTTTGATGGCATATACAAAAACAACGTACATCTGTAAAAATTTGGACTGACAGTGATCATACTTCATGATGTCACATATCAACACAATATACATCTGTATAGACTTGGACATGACTGTGATTATACTTCATGATAGGACATACAAAAACAACATACATCAGTATACACTTGGAACTGAATGTAATCACATTTCATGATGACACAGACAAAAACAACATACATCAGTACAGTCTTGGACCTGAACGTGATCATATTTCATGATGGCACATTTAAAAACAACATACATTAGTACCGTCTTGGAGTGATAGTGATCATACTTCGTTATGTCACATATAAAAGCAAAACATCAGTATAGATTTGGACATGAAAGTGATAATACTTCATGATGGTTCATATAAAAACAGCATACATCGTTGAAGACTTGGACTGACAGTGACCGTACTTCATGATGGTACATTCAAAAACAATAGACATCAGTATAGACTTGGACCTGAACGTGATCATACATCATGAACGGCACTTACAAAAACAACATACATCAGTATAGTTTTGGAGTGACACTGATCATATTTCTTGATGGTATATAAAAAACAACATACTTCAGTATAATCTTGGACATGAACGTGATCATACTTCATGATAGCACATACAAGAGCAACACACATCAGTATTGACTTGGACATGAACGTGATCATACTTCACGATAGCACACACAAATATAACATGCATCAGTAAAAACCTGGACCTGAACGTAGTTATTCCTAAATACAGTACTTACAAAAACAACATACATCAGTATAATCTTTGACCTGAAAGTGGTCATACTTCATGATTGTACACACAAAAACAACGCACATCATTATAGACTTGGAGTGACAGTGATGATACTTCATGATGACACATACAAAAAACATACATCAGTATAGACTTCGACTGACAGTGATCATACTTCCTGATAGTACATACAAAAACAACATACATCAGTATAGACTTGGATCGGAACGTCATCATACTTCATGAAGGTACATACAAAAACAACGTACTTCAGTATAGTCTTTGACATGAACGTGCTCATACTTCAGGATGTAACATACAAAAACAAATACATCAGTATAGACTTGGATCGGAACGTCATCATACTTCATGAAGGTACATACAAAAACAACGTACATCAGTATAGTCTTTGACATGAACGTGCTCATACTTCAGGATGTAACATACAAAAACAAATACATCAGTATAGACTTTGACTGGAACGTCATCATACTTCATGAAGGTACATACAAAAACAACATATATCAGTATAGTCTTTGACATGAACGTGCTCATACTTCAGGATGTCACATACAAAAACAACATATATCAGTATAGTCTTTGACATGAACGTGATCATACTTCAGGATGTCACATACAAAAACAACATACATCAGTATAGTCTTTGACATGAACTTGGTCATACTTCAGGATGTCACATACAAAAACAACATATATCAGTATAGTCTTGGACCTGAACGTGATCGTACTTCATGATGGTACATATAATGATTGATTGAATATTAAGCGTCATTTTTTATGCCATCGAGGGCTAACAGACGATCAGTTAACCTAACCACTTTTTCCTGAGATTAGCCAGTATTCGAGCACACCCCATCTTCGCAAGTAACTGATAACTTTCCAACTTGAATCAGAGGTAAGAGACGAATGATAACGAGACACAATGTCGTATATAAATCATCACGGAAACTGTTGCCGGGCGGGGGATTCGAACTCACGACCCCTGGATTGATAGTCAGACGCGTAACCAACTAAGCTAATCGGGCCCGGCTGGTACTGTACATACAAAAACAACATACATCAGTATAGTGTTGTACTTGAACGTGGTCATACTTCTAGATGGCACATACAAAAACAACGTACATCAGTACAGTCTTGGACTGACAGTGGTCATACTTCATGATGTCACATACAAAAACAATATACATCAGTATAAACTTTGTCCTGACATTGATTATACCTCATGTGGTACATACAAAAACAACGTACATTTGTATAGTATTGGACCTTAACGTCATCATACTTCATGTGGTACATACGAAAACAACATACATCAGTATAGTCTTGGACCTGAACGTGATCATACTTCATGATGGAAAATACAAAAACAACAAACATCAGTATAGTCTTGTACCTGAACGTGGTCATACTTCTAGATGGCACATACAAAAACAACGTACATCAGTACAGTCTTGGACTGACAGTGGTCATACTTCATGATGTCACATACAAAAACAATATACATCAGTATAGACTTTGTCCTGACATTGATTATACTTCATGTGGTACATACAAAAACAACTACATTAGTATAGTATTGGACCTTAACGTCATCATACTTCATGATGGTAAATACAAAAACAACAAACATCAGTATGTTCTTTGACCTGAACATGATCATACTTCATGATGTCACACACATAAACAACACATATCATTTTATTCTTGGACCTGAACGTGATCATACTTCATAATCGAACATACAAAACAACATACATCACTATAGACTTGGACATGGACGTGATCATACTTCATAATGGAACATATAAAAACAACATACATCACTATAGACTTGGACATGAAAGTGATCATACTTCATAACGGTACATATTAAAAACAACATGCACCGTTGAAGACTTGGACTGACAGTGATCGTACTTCATGGTGGTACATACAAAAACAGCATACATCAGTATATACTAGGACCTGAACATAATTATACTTCATGAACGGCACATATAAAAATAGCTTACATCAGTATAGTCTTGCACCTTAATGTGATCATACTTCATGATGGAACATTAAAAAAACAACACACATCAGTAACGACTTGGACTGAGAGTGGTCATACTTCATGATACAAAAACAACATACTTCAGTATAGTCTTGAACCTGAACGTGATCATACCTCATTATGACAAATACAAAAACAACATACATCAGTATAGTCTTTGACCTGAACGTGATCATACCTCATGATGGCACATACAAAAGTAACATACATCAGTATAGAATTGGACATGACAGTGATTATACTTCATGATGGTACATACTAAAACAACATACATCAGTATAGTCTTAGACCAAAACTTCATCATATTTCATGATAGTACATACAAAATACAGACATCAGTATAGTCTTGGACCTGACAGTGGTCATACTTCATGAAGGCAATTATAAAAACAACATACTTCAGTATAGTCTTGAACCTGAACGTGATCATTCTTTATGATGGCACATTCAAAAACAACATTTATCAGTATAGTCTTGGACCTGCCAGTGATCATACTTAATGATGACACATACAGAAACAACATACATCAGTATAGTCTTGTACCTGAACGTGATTATACTTCATGATGGGACATAAAAAACAACATACATCAGTATAGACTTGGACATGACAGTGATCATACTTCATGATGGCACATACAAAAACAACATACATTAGTAAAGACTTGTATTTGACAGTGATCATACTTCATGATGGCACATATAAAAACAACATACATCAGTATAGACTTGGACTGACAGTGATCATACTTCATGGTGGAACATATAAAACAACATACATCAGTAAAGACTTGGACTGATAGTGATCATACTTCATGATGGCACATATAAAAACAGCATACATCTGTATAGACTTAGACTGACAGTGATCATACTTTATGGTTGCACATACAAAAACAACATACATCTGTATAGACTTGGACTGACAGTGATCATACTTCATGGTTGCACATACAAAAACAACATACATCAGTATAGACTTGTACTGACAGTGATCATACTTCATGGTTGCACATATAAAATAACATAGATCTGTATAGACTTGGACTGACAGTGATCATACTTCATGGTTGCACATACAAAAACAACATACATCTGTATAGACTTGTACTGACAGTGATCATACTTCATGGTTGCACATATAAAATAACATACATCTGTATAGACTTGGACTGACAGTGACCCTACTTCATGGTTGCACATACAAAAACAACATACATCAGTATAGACTTGGACTTGACAATGATTATACTTCATGATGTTTCATATCAACACAATATACATTTGTATAGACTTGGACTGACAGTGATCATACTTCATGATGTCACATACAAAAACAACATACATCAGTAGTCTTGGGCCTGAACGTGATCATACACCTGATTGGACATATAAAAACAACACACATTAGTATAGACTTGGACTTGACAGTGGTCATACTTTATCATCGGACAAACAAAAACAACATACATCAGTAAAAACTTTGACTGACAGTGATCATACTTCATGATGGCACATTCAAAAACAACATACATCAGTATAGACTTGGACTTGACAGTGATTATACTTCATGATACATTATTGTTATTACAAGCCTAGATAATTTGAAACGAACGAGATATGAATGCTCGTTAGAAATTAATTAGTGCAGATATCGCTGTCTGTAAAAAAATGACAGAACAAATACAAAATGAAGTACAACAGATTTGTTTCTATAACACAACGATATATTATTTTGAAACCGGGAGTGGGATGACACCTGGGCAGAGTTCTCTTTCATAGTTTAATTCGATTTTTAATACAATATATTCATATATATATAGATAAATGAACTTGAAGATTGACTTTTTAGAAAATATACAATTCAATTTTAAGACTGTTCTTTTTCATATTAAATATACATATATAAATAATCATTTAGATAGTCGAAAATACGTTAATGTAAATTTGGGTATTGATTTTTATTTGTATACCTATGTAGATCGTTTGTAAGATTGAACTGTTTTTTAAATTTAACCGTTTACCTAGAGATTGGACTTTTAGAGACTGATCTGTGAAATATTATTTTAAAGTTAACATTCTAAATATGATTCTCTCAAAGTAATTTGTTATATCCATACAACAAACAACGTTTTGTAAATATTAACCTTTACTTTTCACTTTCCATTAGTATGTTCGGGGCTACATCTAACATTACTTTACTTCTGTTTACTCATGTTTCAATACTTTAAGCATTCGGGCGATTATATATCTTTGAGACTAGTAATAAACTCTGTGACTTTCGAAACAAATTACACTAATAAAAATTTACAAGTGTCTTTATACAGTTTTATGTTCGATAACATTTATTCATCTACAATAATTCATGACCAACCACAGGTGAAAATGATAATGTAAGATTAAACAAAAGTTCTTATTAACAGAAGTAATGTTATTGAACTCTGGAAAAAAGTAATTTAGATTTATTTACGCAAGACAAATATGTCCCTAATGGAATTAAAGTTCCTATTTGTGTAAACAAAACGTTACCTGATTGCTGTTTCATTGGGGATAATGCTAAGACAAGAAAAATAAAGAATTACGACTCTGTCAGATTCTGTGGAGGAAACATCGATTTGTTTCATCCGTTTCAAAAGAGTTAAAATAATCCATTGTCCAATACAATAACTATCGGAACGAGACTTCGGCCTAAAACTGTCCAAAATATCAAATATCATATCAAAAATAAGAGTGGTAACCTGTCGTTTGTTATATCTTCCTCAGTAGGGTATCCCAAAAGCACAACCAACTATCTCTCAAGGGAAAAATCGTAGTATATGCTTTCAATATATTACTAAGTGATACAATACTTTCGTGAAACTTCCATTACTTTATTTAGCATTTATATATAATCCAAAGACTATTCCAATACTTTAAGTGAAAAATGTTCTTAAGTGTTCAATATTTGACATATCCTTTCTTCTGTACACATTTGTATTGGCCTGAAGCCATTCTAGACTAGATGCTTTCTTTAGTTTTGTTGAATTTTCAGCGTCATGCTCAAATCCCAGTGTGTGAAAGAGCTCATTGACGTATTTAAATGGTTGGTTATTTACGTGAGAGTAGCCTGCTTGACCTGAAATTAAACAACAGTTGTTAATACACGACAGCCTTCTTGGTATATATATGGAACGGTCCATTAAACATTGGTTACCATGGCAGGCCAAACGTTGCAATATTGTAAAACTCTTTTTCTTGAAATTGTGGTTGTAAATTGTACAAATAGGGTGTAAATTGAATTGTATATTATTTTGTGTTATCAGTTTTACATTCTTATTGTTAAAGCCTCATAAAACTTCCGAAATGCACACTTTTTGGTAATAACAAAAATAATTGTAATTTAATGTGTTTTTAGTATTGCTAAAACCATTCCTGTAGACCCTTTAGTGACTGTTTTTATAAAAGCGATAAAAAACTAAAAAAAATTGATCGAAATGTTTCTTAGGCGAGCGGACCGAGCTTTTAACTTTTGTTTTCATTTTTGTAATTCCGTAATGACTCGGTTGCTTTCCGACTGTACCTCCGCCAGTGTTCGGAAGTACACAAATGAATACTACAGTGGTAGTGTGCGGATTCAGGCCGTTGGAAAAGGGGTCCATCAACAAGATTAGAAAAGTTATGGCTTCACTAATATTATGTATCGTTATTGGGGTTTCTTTTTGTAAAATGTATCGAACGTAATACGCGTTATATATTTAATACGGACTGAAAAACTATGAATACGGAATACTAGTTTGGTCTGGTAACTCTTGCTCAGGATCCTCCCTTTGCATATACCCGTGATAATATCGCACGCACTATTACGTCACAAATCACTTTATCGCAGTAAATATCGAGAGGCTACCAAGAGTGGTTTGATTAGTACAGTTATTAAAAAAAAATATTTATTTTTAATTTTATATAAACGATTCATCGTTCACGTGCAATAAATAAGGAGATGTTCTTAAAAACTATCTAATCGCAAGCGGTAACTTATTTTTAAACTGCATCCCCTACAGTTCCCCATACTATGTTTCTCTTTGAAGTAAATTGATCATAAATAACCGATTGACGCATTTCCAAACAAGCTACGTAACCGTTTTCTGCCGAAAGTGTTTATCGGAAAGAGACAAACATTAATTTGTAAACAAAACCCGGTCGTAATTTAGACTAATAATGCGCTTTATATTTATTTTATCGTTTGTAAAATCTCTCAGTGATCAAATAAACATGTATTCTATCATCTGGAAGAGTAAAACTGATTTAAATTAAAACTAAAACGACCGTTTCAGAAGTTTAATGAGCCTTTCAACTAAGAACATCAATAAAAAAACTTAAAACAAACATATAACATTAACGAACACAAATTAAATTAAAGAACAAAAATAAGAACAACCTCCATATGTTACACAAAACTTAAACATACTTGTTAAACATGTAGATTTATTCTGCAGTGGCTAGGACGGCTGATGAGTTGATAAACGGCGCTCTGAGATCGACAATCGTGGGGTGGCATTGCAATCTTAGATCAACATTCAATAATAGAAAAATCTTTTATCCGGGAACTTGTGGGAGGTGAAATAAATGTTATCAAATAAATAAATAAATATATATATATATATATATATAGTCGGTGGAACAAAATGCATTCAGCATTTGGATTTATATTTGTAGTTTGTTTCAGTTGGTGACTTATTTAAGGAGCGCGTGGTTCAGTGGTAGAACATTGAACCCATGACCAGAGGGTTGTGGGTCCTATTCTCCGCCACGGTTATGTGTGAGAAAGACACTTTTCCGCATATGCTTCGTACTGGTTCTAACCAGGAAGACTTCGAGCGTGATTTGCCTAAGTTAAATAAATAAGTTAAAATTAAACGAATATAATATTATGAAATAAACGTGACAGCTGATGCACTATATGCCTTGTCGTTATAGTGTTTGCACATGTCATTTACACGAACCTCAGTAGAACCGTTATATTTTTTACCAGTAACTGCCAACATTAACTATTTTAATGAGTTTGACAGGTGTAACAAAGCTGACTTAGATGCTGTAAAATATAAACTAGCTTACCTGGTACAGTCCAATTCAATACGTAAACTAGCTTACCTGGTACAACCCAACTCAACACATCAACTAACTTATCTGGTACTGCCCAACTCAACACATTAACTAGCTTACCTGGTACAGCCTAACTCAACACATCAACTAGCTTACCTGGTTAAGCCAAACTCAACACATCAACTAGTTTACCTGGTACAGCCCAACTCAACACATCAACTAGCTTACCTGGTACAAACCAATTCAATACATAAACTTGCGTACCTGGTACAGCCCAAATCAACACATAAACAAGATTACTGGTACAGCCCAACTAAACACATCAACTAGCTTACCTGGTACAGCAAAACACAACACATAAACTAGCTTACCTGCTACAGCCCTCCTCAACACATTAACTAGTTTAGCTGCTGAAGCCAAACTCAACACATCAACTACCTTACCTGGTACAGCCACACTCAACACATCAACTTGCTTACCTGGTACAACCCAACTCAACACATTAACTAGCTAACCTGGTACAACCAAACTCAACATATCAACTACCTTACCTGGTACAGCCCAACTCAACACATACACGAGCTTACCTGGTACAGCCCAACTCAACACATCAACCAGCTCACCTTGTACAACCATACTCAACACTTCAACCAGATTACATGGTACAGCCAAATTCAACACATTAACTAGCTTACCTGGTACAGCCCAACTCAACACATCAACCAGCTTACCTGGTGCAGCCCAACTCAACACATCAGCCAGCTTACATAGTACAGCCCAACTCAACACATGTACCAGCTTACCTGGTAAAGCCCAACTCAACACATCAACTAGCTTACCTGGTACAACTTAACTTAACACAATGTAATAAATTAGCTTACCTGGTACAACCCAACTCAACACATCAACTAGCTTACCTGGTACAGCCCAACTCAACCCATAAACAAGCTTACCTGGTACAGCCCAACTCAACACATTAACTACCTTACCTGGTGCAGCCCAACTCAACACATGAACTAGCTTACATGTACCTGCTACAACCCTAATCAACACATCAACTAGCTTACCTGCTACAGCCAAACTCAACACATCAACTAGCTTACCTGGTACAGGGCAAAACAACATATCAACTAGCTTACCTGGTACAGCCCAACTCAACACATCAACTAGCTTACCTGGTACAGCCCAACTCAACAAATAAACTACCTTACCTGGTACAACCAAACTCAACACATCAACTACCTTACCTGGTACAGCCCAACTCAACACATAAACGAGCTTACCTGGTACAACCTAACTCAACACATCAACTAGCTAACCTGGTACAGCCCAACTCAACACATTAACTAGCTTACCTGGTACAGCCTAACTCAACACATCAACCAGCTTACCTGGTACAGCCCTACTCAACACATAAACAAGCGTACCTGGTTAAGCCAAACTCAACACATCAACTAGTTTACCTGGTACAGCCCAACTCAACACATAAACCAGATTACTGGTACAGCCCAACTAAACACATCAACTAGCTTACCTGGTACAGCAAAACACAACACATAAACTAGCTTACCTGCTACAGCCCTACTCAACACATTAACTAGTTTAGCTGCTAAAGCCAAACTCAACACATCAACTACCTTACCTGGTACAGCCACACTCAACACATCAACTTGTTTACCTGGTACAACCCAACTCAACACATTAACTAGCTAACCTGGTACAGCCCAACTCACAACATAAACCAGCTTACCTGGTACAACTCAACTCAATACATCAACCAGCTTACCTGGTACAGCCCAACTCAACACATAAACCAGTTTCCTGGTAAAACCAAACTCAACACATAATCTAGCTTACCTGGTACAGCCCAACTCAATACAATGTAATAAACTAGCTGACCTGGTACAGTCCATCTCAACAAATAAACTAGCTTACCTGGTACAGCCCAACTCAACACATAAACCAGCTTACCTGGTACAGCCAAACACAACACATCAACTAGCTCACCCGGTACAGACAAATTCAACACATAAACTAGCTTACCTGATACACTCCTACTCAACAGATGAACTAGCTTACCTGCTATAGCCCAACTCAACACACCAACTAGCTAACCTGGTACAGCCCAATCAACAAATAAACTAGCTAACCTGGTACAGCCCAACTCAACACAAAAACCAGCTTAACTGGTACAGCCAAACACAACACATTAACTAGCTCAACCGGTACAGCCTTATTCAACACATAAACTAGCTAACCTGCTTTAGCCCAACTCAACACATCAACAAGCTTATCTGGTACAGCCCAACTCAACACATCAACAAGCTTACCTGGTACAGCCCAACTCAACACATAAACAAGCTTATCTGGTAGAGCCCAACTCAACACATAAACTAGCTTACTTGCTACAGCCCTACTCAAATCATTAGCTAGCTTACACAGTACAGCCCAACTCAACACATCAACTAGCTTACCAGGCGAAATCAACACTTAAATTAGCTTACCTGGTATAGCTCAACTCAACGCCTCACCTAGCTTACATGGTAAAGCAAAACTCAACACATAACCTAACTTACCAGGTACAGCCATACTCAACACATACACTAGCTTACCCGGTACAACCCAACTCAACACATATACTAGCTAACCTGGTACAGCCCTACACAACACTTAAGCAAGCTTACATGGTATAGCCCAACTCAACACTTAAACTAGCTTACATGGCACCAGTCAAACTCAACAATTCAACTAGCTTATATGGTACAGCCCAACTGAACACATCAACAAATCATGTTTACTAGCTAACCTTGTACAGCCCAACTCAACACATAATGAAGCTTATCTGGTACATCTCAACTCAAAACACAGGAACTAGCTTATCAACTAGCTTACATGGTACAACCAAACTCACGCATACACTAACTAACCTGGTACTCCTTACTAAACACATTAATTAGCTTACCAGGTACAGTTCTACTTTACACATAAACTTGCTTACATGGTACAGCAAAACTAAACACATAAACAAACTAACCTGGAACAGCCTTACTCAACACATTAACTAGCTCACCTTGTACAGCCCTACTCAATTCAACTAGCTTACCTTGTACTTTTCAACACAACACTCAAGCACGCTTACCTGGTACACCCAAATTCAACACATGAAATAACTTACCTTGTACAGCCCAATTCAACACTTCAACTAGCTTACCTGGTACAACTCAACTTAACATATAAACTAGCTTACATGGTACAGCCTAACTCAACACATCAACTAGCTGTCTTGTTACAACCCAACCCAACACATAAACTATCTTACCTAGTACAACCCATCTCAACACATCTACTAGCTTACCTGGTACAGTTCAACTGAACACTTAAACTACCTTACATGGCATAGCACTACTCAACACATATACAAGCTTACAAAGTACAGCCAAACTCAACACATGACCTAGCTACCAGGTACAGTCCAACTCAACACATCAACTAGCTTACATGGTACAGCCAAACTCAACACTCAAACTAGCTTACATGGTAAGTCCTACTGAACACTTAAACTAGCTCACTTTGTACAACCCAACTAAACACATAAACTAGCTTAACTGGTACAGCCCAATTCAACACTTAAACTACCTTACCTGGTACAACTCAACTCAACATTTCAACTCGCTTACCTAGTACAGCTGAAGTCAACACATTTAAACTAGCTTATCTGGTACAACTCAACATACCACATAAATGTGCTGACATGGTACAGCCTAACTGAACACTTAAACTACGTTACCTGGTACAGCCCAACTCAACACTTAAACTAGCTTACATGGTACAGCTGTACTCAACACATAATCTAGCTTACCAGATACAGCTCAATTGAACATATAAACTAGCTTACCTCATACTGCCCAACTCAACAAATAAACTAGCTTACATGGTACAGCCCTACTCAACACATAAACAAGCTAACATGGTACAGCCCTGCTCAACACATAAACAAGCTAACATGGTACAGCCCAACTCAACACATAAACTTGCATACCTGGTACAGCACAACTCAACAATTCAACAAGATTACATGGTACAGCCCTACTCAACACATAAACTAGCTTACTTAGTACAGCTCAACCCAACACATCAACTATCTTACCATGTACAGCTCAACTTATCACATCAACTAGCTTACATGGTAAAGGCCAACTTGACACATCAACACGATTACCTGGTACAGCCCAACTTTATTCTTCAACTAGCTTACCTGTACAGCCCAACTCAACACATCAACTAGCCTACATGGTACAGCCCAACTCAACACATCAACTAGCCTACCTGGTACAACCAAACTCAACATTTAAACTAGCTTACCTGGTACAGCCCAACTCAACACATCAAATATCTTACCTAGTACAGCTAAACTAAGCACATGAACTATCTTACATGGTAAAGCAAAACTCAACATATAACCTAGCTTACCTGGTACAGCCCTACTCAACACATACACTAGCTTACCTTGTACAACCCAACTGAACACATATACTAGCTAACCTGGTACAGCCCTACTCAACACATCAATTAGCTTATCTGGTAGAGCCCTACTCAACACTCAAGCTAGCTTATATGGTATAGCCCAACTCAACACTTAAACAAGCTTACCTGGTACAGCCCAACTCAACAAATAAAATTACCTTGCCATGTACAGCCATACTCAACACATAAACTAGCTTACCTGGTACAGCCTTACTCAACATCAACTAGATTACCTGGTACAGTTCAACTCAACACATCAACTAGCTTACCTGGTACAGCCCTGCTCAACACATACACTAGCTAACCTGGTACAGCCCAATTCAACACATATACTAGCTTACCTTGAACAGCTCAACTCAACACTCAGACTAGCTTACATGGTACAGCCCAATTCAAAACATAAACTAGCTTACCTGGTACAGCCCAACTCAACTCTTAAACTAGCTTACCTGGTACAGCACAGCTCAACATCTAAACTAGCTTACATGGTACAGCCTAACTCAACACATAAATTAGCTTACCTGGTACTGCCCAACTCAACACATCAACTAGCTTACCTGGAACAGCTCAAGTCAACACTAAAATTAGCTTACCTGGAACAACCCAACTCAACACTTAAACTAGCTTACCTGGTACAACCAAACTCAACACTTTAACCTGGTACAGCCCAACTCAACATATAAACTAGCTTACAAGGTACAGCTCAACTCAACACTTAAACTAGCTTACCTCGTACAACTCAACTCAATATTTAAACTGGCTTACCTAGTACATCCCAACTCAACACTTAAACTAGCTTACATCGTACAGCCGTACTCAACACATCACCTAGCTTACCTGATACAGCTCAATTGAACATATCAACTAGCTTACCTCGTACTGCCCAATTCAACACATAAACTAGCTTACATGGTACAGCCCTACTCAACACATCAACTAGCTTACACTGTACAGCCCAACTCAACACATAAACTTGCGTACCTGGTACAGCACAACTCAACAATTCAACAAGATTACATGGTAAAGCCATACTCAACACATCAACTAGCTCACTAGGTACAGCTCAACCCAACACATCAACTATCTTACCATGTACAGCTCAACTCATCACATTAACTAGCTTACATGGTATAGGCCAACTCAACACATAAACTAGATTACCTGGTTTAGCCCAACTTAATTCTTCAACTAGATTACCTGGTACAGCCCAACTCAACACATCAACTAGCCTACCTGGTACAGCCCAACTCAACACATCAACTAGCCTACCTGACACAACCCAACTCAACATTTAAACTAGCTTACCTGGTACAGACCAACTCAACACATCAACTATCATACCTAGTACAGTTAAACTCAGCACAAGAACTATCTTACATGGTAAAGCAAAACTCAACACATAACCTAGCTTACCTGCTACAGCCCAACCCAACACATATACTAGCTAACCTTGTACAGCCCTACTCAACACATCAACTTGCTTACCTGGTACAGCCCTACTCAACACTTAAGCTAGCTTACATGGTATAGCCCAACTCAACACTTAAACAAGCTTACCTGGTACAGCCCAACTCATCAAATAAAATTAGCTTACCAGGTACAGCCATACTCAACACATAAACTAGCTTACCTGGTAGAGCCCTACTCAACACATCAACTAGCTTACCTGGTAAAGTTCAACTCAACACATAAACTAGCTTCCCTAGTACAGTCCTGCTCAACACATACACTAGCTTACATGGTACAGCCCAACTCAACATAAACTAGCTTACCTGGAACAGCTCAACTCAACACTCAAACAAGCTTACCTGGAACAGCCCAACTCAAAACATAAACTAGCTTACCTGTTACAGCCCAACTCAACACTTAAACTAGCTTACCTGGTACATCACAGCTCAACACTAAAACTAACTTACATGGTACAGCCTAACTCAACACATAAATTAGCTTACCTGGAACAGCTCAACTCAACACTAAAATTAGCTTACCTGGAACAACCCAACTCAACACTTAAACTAGCTTACCTGGTACAACTCAACTCAACACTTAAACCAGCTTACCTGGTAAAACCCAACTCAACACTTAAACTAACTTACATGGTACAGCCATACTCACCACATCAACTAGCTTACCAGGTACAGCTCATCTCAACACCTCAACTAGCTTACCTAGTTCAGCCCTACTCAACACATAAACTCGCTTACTTTGTACAACCCAACACAACACTTCAACTAGCTTACATGGTACAGCCCCACTCAACACATCAACTAGCTTACCTGGTATAGCCCAACTCAATACTTAAACTAGCATACCTGGTATAGTCTAACTCAACACTTAAACTAGCTTACCTGGTACAACCCAATTCAATACTTCAACTAGCTTACCTGGTACAGCCTTACTCAAAACATGAACTAGCTTATCTGGTACAGCTAAACTCAACACAAAAACTAACTTACTTGCAACAGCAAAACTCATCACATTAATTCGCTTACTTGGCACAGCCCTACGCAACACATACACTAAGTTACATGGTACAGCCCAACTCAACACATGAATTAGCTTACCTGGTACAGCCCAACTCAACCCATAAACTAGCTAACCTTGTACAGCCAAACTCAACACATCAACTATCTTACCTCGTTCAGCTCAACGCAATCCATCAACTAGCTTAACTGCTACAGCCCAACTTAACACATTAACTTGCTTACCTGGTACAGCTGAACTCAACACAAAACTTAGCTTTCCTGGTACAGCTCAACTGAGCACATCAACGTGCTTAACTGGTACAGCTCAACTCAACACAAAAACTAGATCACCTGGTACAGCTCAACTCAGCACATCAACTAGGTTACATGGTACAGCCCAAATCATCACATCAATTAGTTAACCTTGTACAGCACAACTCAACACATAAAGTAGCTAACCTGGTACAGACAAACTCAACACATAAACTAGCTTACCTGGTACAGCCAAATTCAACAATTAAACTAGCTTACAGGTTACAACCCAACTCAACTCATAAACTGTCTATCCTGGTACAGCCCAACTCAACACATACACTACCTTATCTAGTACAACCCAACTCAACTCTTAATCTAGCATACATGGTACAGCCCTACTCAATACATGAACTAGCTTACCTGGTACAACCCAACTCAACACATCAACTAGCTTACCTTGTTAAGCCATTACTCAACACATACACTAGCTTATCTGGTACAACTCAACTTAACACACAAAATAGCTTACATGGTACCACCCAACTCAAAACATAAACTAGCTTACTTGGTAAAACCCAAACCAACACTTAAACTAGCCTTCCTAGTACAGCCCAACTCATAACATCAAATAGCTTACCTGGTACAACCAAACGTAACATATAAACATGCTAACCCGGTACAGCCCAACTCAACACATCAACTAGCTTACCTGATGCAGCCCAAACTCAATACATTAACGAGCTTACCTGGTACAACCAAACGCAACACATAAACTAGATTAACTGGTTCAGCCCAACTCAACACATCAACCAGCTTACCTGGTGCAGCCCAACTCAACATATTAACTAGCTTAGCTGGTATAACCAAACTCAGCACATTAGCTAGCTTACCTGGTAAAGCCCAACTCAACACATAAAATAACTAACCTGGTACAACCAATCTAAACACATCAACTAATTTACCGTATTCAGCCCAACACAACACATAAACAAGCTAACCTGGTACAGCCCAACTCAACAAATAAACCAGCTAACCTAGTACAACCAAACTCAACACTTAAACCAGCCTACATGGTACAGCCCAACCAACACATAAACTAGCTTACATCGTACAGCCAAACTCAACAAATCAACTAGTTTACCTGATAAAACACAACTCAGCACTTAAACCAGCCTACATGGTACAGCCCAACCAACACATAAACTAGCTTACATGGTACAGCTCAACTCAGCACATCAACTAGCTAACCTTGTACAACTCAACACATAAACTAGGTCACAAAGTACAGCACAATTCAACACATCAATTAGTTTACCTGGTACTGCCCAACTCAACACATAAATCATCTAACCTGGTACAGCCCAACTCAACACATAAACTAGCATACCAGGTACAGCCCAACTCAACACTTAAACTAGCTTACCTCGTACAACCCAATTCAAAATTTAAACTGGCTTACCTGGTACAGTCAAGCTCAACAATTCAACTAGCTTACATGGTACAACTCAACTGAACACATCAACAAGTTAACCTGGTATAGCCATACTCAACACGTTTACTAGCTAACCAGGTATAGCCCAACTCAACACATAACCAAGCTTATCTGGTACATCTCAACTCAAGACTCAAACTATCTTACATGGTACAGCCCAACAAAACACATGAACTAGCTAACCTGCTACAACCCAACTCAACACTTAAACAAGCTACCTGGTACAACCTAACTCAACACATAAACTAGCTACCTGGTACAACCCAACTCAACACATTAACTAGCTTACCTGGTACAGCCCAACTTAACATATAAACTGGCTTACCTGGTACAGCCCAACTCACCACTTCAACCAGCTTACCTGGTACAGCCCAACTCAACATATAAACTAGCTTACCTGGTACAGCCCAACTCAACACATACACTAACTTACATGGTACAACCAAACTCAACACATAAACTAATTAATCTGGTACAACCTTACTAAACACATTAACTAGCTTACCTGGTACAGCTCTACTTTACACATAAACTTGCTTACATGGTACAGTAAAACTAAACACAAAAACAAACTAACCTGAAACAGCCCTACTGAACACATTAACTAGCTCACCTTGTACAGCCCTACTCAACTCAACTAGCTTACCTTGTACTTTTCAACACAACACTCAAGTTAGCTTACATGGTACAGCCCAACTAAACACTAAAACTGGCTTACCATGGATCAACCCAACTCAACACATGAACTGGCTTACCTGGTACAGCCCGACTCAACACATAAAATAACTAACTTTGTACAACCCAATTCAACACTTCAACTAGCTTACCTGGTACAACTCAAAATAACATATAAACTAGCTTACATGGTACAGCTTAACTCAACACATCAACTAGCTGTCCTGTTACAACCCACCCCAACACATAAACTAGCTTACCTGGTACAACCCATCTCAACACATCTACTAGCCTACCTTGTACAGCTCAACTCAACAATTAAACTAGCTTACATGGAATAGCACTACTCAACACATAAACTAGCTTACAAGGTACAGTCCAACTCAATACATCAACTAGCTTACCAGGTACAACCCAACTCAACACATCAATTAGCTTCAATGGTACTGCCTTACTCAACACATAAACTAGCTTACCGGGTACAACCCAACACAACACATCAACTAGCTTACATGGTACAACCCAACTCAACACTCAAACTAGCTTACATTGTAAGTCATACTGAACACTTAAACTAGCTTACTTTGTACAACCAAACTCAACATATAAACTAGCTTAACTGGTACAGTCCAATTCAACACTTAAACTAGCTTTCCTGGTACAACTCAACTCAACATTTAAACTAGCTTACCTAGTACAGCTGAAGTCAACACATTTAAACTAGCTTACCTGGTACAACTCAACTCAACATATAAATTTGCTTACATGGTACAGCCCAACATATCATATAAATTTGCCGACATTGTACAGCCCAACTCAACACTTAAACTACGTTATCTGGTACTGCCCAACTCAACAAATAAACAAGCTTACATGGTACAGCCCTACTCAACACATAAACTAGCTTACATGGTACAGTCCAACTCAACACATAAACTTGCGTACCTGGAACAGCACAACTCAACAATTCAACAAGATTACATGGTACAGCCCTACTTAACACATAAACTTGCTAACTTGGTACAGCTCAACCCAACACATCAACTATCTTTCCATGTACAGCTCAACTCATCACATCAACTAGCTTACCTGGTACAGCTGAACTCAACACATAAACTAGATTACCTGATACAGCCCAACTTAATTCTTCAACTAGCTTACCTGGTATAGCCCAACTCAACACATCAACTAGCCTACCTGGTACAGCCCAACTCAACACATCAACTAGCCAACCTGGTACAACCCAACTCAACATTTAAACTAGCTTACCTGGTACAGCCCAACTCAACACATCAACTAGCTTACCTGGTACAGCCCAACACAACACATAAACTAGCCCACCTGGTACAACCAAACTCAACACTTAAACTAGCTTACTGGGTACAACACAAATCAACACATCAGTTAGCTTAAATGGTACCGCCCTACTCAACACATAAACTAGCTTACCTGGTACAACCCAACTCAACACATCAACTAGCTTACATGGTAAGCCCTACTGAACACTTAAACCAGCTTACTCTGTACAACCCAACTCAACACATATACTAGCTTAACTGGTACAGCCCAATTCAACACTTAAACTAGCTTACCTGGTACAACTCAACTCATATTTTAATTAGCTTACCTAGTAAAGCTGAAGTCAACACATTTAAACTAGCTTACCTGGTACATCTTAACTCAACACATACATTTGCTTATATGGTACAGCCCAACACAACACATAAATTTGCCGACATGGTACAGCCCAACTCAACACTTAAACTAGCTAACATGGTACAGCCCAACTAAACACATCAACTAGCTAACCTGGTACAGCCCAACTCAACACATAAACTAGCTTACCAGGTACAGCCCAACTCAACAATTAAACTAGCTTACCTCATACAACCCAATTCAACACTTAAACTAGCTAACATGGTACAGCCCAACTAAACACATGAACTAGCTAACCTGGTACAACCGAACTCAACACATAAACTAGCTTACCAGGTACAGCCCAACTCATCACTTAAAATAGCTTACCTCATACAACACAACTCAACATTTAAACTGGCTTACCTGGTACAGTCAAACTCAGCAATTTAACTAGCTTACATGGTACAGCCACACTGAACACATCAACAAGTTAACCTGGTACAGCCCTAATCAACACATTTACTAGCTAACCTGGTAGAGCCCAACTCAACACATAACCAAGCTTATCTGGTACATCTCAACTCAAGACTCAAACTAGCTTACATGGTACAACCCATCAAAACACATGAACTAGCTTAACTGCTACAACCCAACTCAATATTTAAACTAGCTACCTGGTACAACCCAACTCAACACATAAACTAACTTACCTGGTACAATCCAACTCAACACATCAACTAGCTTACCTGGTACAGCCTAACTTAACAAATAAAATAGCTTACCTTGTTCAGCTCAACTCACCACATCAACCAGCTTACCCGGTGCAGCCCAACTCAACACATAAACCAGCTTACATGGTACAGCCCAACTCAACAGATACACTAGCTTACATGGTACAGTCCAACTCAACACATACACTAGCTTACATGGTACAACCAAACTAAACACATCAACTAACTAACCTGGTACAACCTTACTAAACACATTAACTAGCTTACCTGGTACAGCTCTACTTTACACATAAACTTGGTAACATGGTACAGCAAAACTAAACACATAAACAAACTAACCTGGAACAGCCCTACTCAACACATTAACTAGCTCACCTTGTACAGCCCTACTCAACTCAACTAGCTTACCTTGTACTTTTCAACACATCACTCAAGTTAGCGTACATGGTACAACCCAACTATACACATGAACTAGCTTACCTGGTACAACTCAACTTAACATATAAACTAGGTTACATGGTACAGCCTAACTCAACACATCAACTACCTGTCCTGTTACAACCCAACCCAAAACATTAACTAGCTTACCTGGTACAACCCATCTCAACACATCTACTAGCTTACCTGGTACAGCTCAACTCAACACTTAAACTAGCTTACATGGCATAGCACTACTCAACACATTAACTAGCTTACAAGGTACTGCCAAACTCAACACATAACCTAGCTTACCAGGTACAGTCCAACTCAACACATCAACTAGCTTACTGTGTACATCCCAACTCAACACATCAGTTAGCTTAAATGGTACCGCCCTATTCAACACATAAACTAGCTTACCTGGTACAACCCAACTCAACACATCAACAAGCTTACATGGTACAACCCAACTCAACACTCAAACTAGCTTACATGTTAAGCCCTTCTGAACACTTAAACTAGCCTGTGTACAACCCAATTCAACACATAAACTAGCTTAACTGGTACAGCCCAATTCAACACTTAAACTAGCTTACCTGGTACAACTCAACTCAACATTTACTCTAGCTTACCTAGTAAAGCTGAAGTCAACACATTTAAACTAGCTTACCTGGTAAAACTTAACTCAACACATAAATTTGCTTACATGGTACAGCCTAACACAACACATAAATTTGCCGACATGGTACAGCCCAACTCAACACTTAAACTATGTAACCTTGTACAGCTCAATTTAACACTTAAACTAGCTTACATGGTACAGCCATACTCAACACATAATCTAGCTGACCTGATACAGCTCAATCGAACATATCAACTAGGTTACCTCGTACTGTCCAACTCAACAGATAAACTAGCTTACATGGTACAGCCCTACTCAACACATAAACTTGTGTACCTGGTACGGCACAACTCAACAATTCAACAAGATTACATGGTACAGCCCTATTCAACACATAAACTAGCTAACTTGGTACAGCTCAACCAACACATCAACTATCTTACCATGTACAGCTCAACTCATCACATAAACTAGCTTACATGGTAAAGTCCAACTCAACACATAAACTAGCTTACCTGGTACAGCCCAACTCAACACATCAACTAGCCTACCTAGTACAGCCCAACTCAACACATAAACTAGCCTACGTGGTACAACCCAATTCAACATTTAAACTAGCTTACCTGGTACAGTCTAACTCAAAACATCAACTATCTTACCTAGTACAGCTGAACTCAACATATAAACCAGCTTACCTGGTACAGCCCAACTCAACACATAAACTTGCTAACATGGTACAGCCCAACTAAACACATAAACTAGCTAATCTGGTACAGCTCAACTCAACACATAAACTAACTAACCTGGTATAGCCCAAGTCAACACATAAACTAGCTTACTTGGTACAACCCAACTCAACACTTAAACTTACTTACCACTCCACACATAAACTAGCTTACCAGGTACAATCCAACTAAACACTTTAATTAGCTTACCGTGTACAGCCCTAATACACACATCAACTAGCTTACCTGGTAAAACCCAGCTAAGCACATGAACCAGCTTACCTGGTACAGCCCAATTCAACACTTAAACTAGCTATCCGGGTACAACCCAACTCAACACATCAAATAGCTTACATGGTACCGCCCTACTCAACACATTAATTAGCTTACCTGCTACAACTCATCTCAACACATCAACTAGCTAACATGGTACAGTCCAACTCAACACATAAATTAACTTACATGGTACAGCCCAACTCAACACTCAAACTAGCTGATTTGGTACAGCCCTACTTCACACATCAACTAGCTTACCAGGTACAGCCCAACTCAACACATAAACTATCTTATATGGTACAGCCAAATTCAACACTAAAAGTAGCTTACCTTGTACAACTGAACTCAACACTTTCAAACTAGCTTACCTGGTACAACTCAACTCAACACATAAACTAGCTAACATGGTACAGCCCAACACAACACATAAACTTGCCTACCTGGTACAACCCAACTCAACACTTGAACTAGCTTACCTGGTACAGCCCAACTTGACACTTGAACTAGCTTACATGGTACGGCCCTACTCAACACATTAACTAGCTTACCTGGTACAGCTCAACCGAACACATCATCTAGCTTACCATGTACAGCAAAACTACTCACATTAACTAGCTAATATGGTACAGCCCTACTCAACACAAAAACTAGCTTACCTGGTACAGCCCAACTCAACACATAAACTAGCTTACATGATACAGCACTACTCAACACATAAATTAGCTTACATGGTACAGCCCAACGCAACACATAAACTTGCCTACCTGGTACAGCCCAACTCAACACTTAAACTAGCTCATCTGGTACAGCCCAACTTGACACTTGAACTAGCTTACATGGTACAGCCCTACTCAACACATAAACTAGCTTACTTAGTACAGCTCAACCCAACACATCATCTAGCTTATCATGTACAGCAAAACTCCTCACATTAACTAGCTAATATGGTACAGCCCAACTCAACACATCAACTAACTTACTTTGTACAGTCCAACTCAACACTTTAACTAGCTTACCTGGTACAGCCCAACTCAACACATAAACTAGCCTACCTGGTACAAACCAACCGAACACTTTAACTAGCTTACCTGGTACATCCCAACTCAACACATCAACTAGCTTACCTAGTACAGCTCAACTCAACACATATACTAGCTAACATGGTACAGCCCAACTAAACACATTAACTAGCTTACCTAGTACAGCTCAACTCAACACATAAACTAGTTTAGCTGGTACAGCCCAACTCAACACTTAAACTAGCTTACCTGGTACAACCCAACTCAACTTATAAACTGGCTTACCTAGTACAATTCTTCTGAACACTTAACTAGCTTACATGGTACAACCACACTCAACACATCAACCAGCTTACCTGGTACAGCCTAACTCATCACCTCAACTAACTTACCTGGTACAGCCCAACTCAACACATAAACAAGCTTACCTGGTACAACACAACACAACACATATACTAGCTTACCTGGTACAGTCCAACTCATAACTTAAACTAGCTTCCCAGGTACATCCCAACTCAACACTTAACCTAGCTTACCAGGTACAGCCCAACTCAACACTTAAACTAGCCTACCTGGTAGAACCAAACTCAACACATAAACAAGCTTACTTGATATAACCCAACTTAACATATAAACTAGCTTACCTGGTAAAACCCAACTCAATACTTAAACTAGCTGACCTAGTACAGCTGAACTCAACATATAGACTAGCTTACCTGGTACAGCCCAACTCATCACTTAAACTAGCTTACATGGTACAACCCAACTCAACACATAAACTAGCTTACCTGGTACAACCCAACTCAACACTTACACTATCTTACATGGTACAACCAAACTCATCACATAAACTAGCTAACCTGGTACAACCTTACTAAACACATAAACTAACTGACCTCGTACAACCCAACTCAACACTTAAACTGGCTTACATGGTACAGTCCAACTCAACACTTAAACTAGCTTACCCTGTACAACCTAATTTAACACTGAAACTAGCTTTTCTGGTACAACCCAACTCAAAACATTAACTAGCTTACCTGGTGCATTCACACTCAACACTTAAACTTGCTTACATTATATATCCCAACTCAACACATAAACTAGCATACCTGGAACAGCCCAACTCAAAATCACACCCTCTTTTGCATGCCTTACAATGTTGTCTATATAAATACTCTCATATTGTTTGGGTATGTGTTCCGCCACCTCCAAGCTGATCACCCAGTCATACAGTGGTAAACCGAATTGTGGAAGTGTCAAATCTAAAAACATGACACGCCCATCGCTGGTTTTCTCTGAGAAAGGAGCGCCATCATATGCATCGTAACCGTTTAATAAACCAGATGCCAGTAATAGCTGCTTATATCTGCCGGGGCCATCTCCAAATGATGCAACAGTTTTCCCTGTAAAACAAAGGTGTTTTATATTTAAGATTAGTGTTGGAAGTGTCACTGTCTTTTAGAGGTACACTTAATAGCATAAAAGAACAACAGTGAATACAGAGCGATTGAGAATAGGTGGGGGATAGTTACCAACTAGCAGCCCGTTTATTTTCATTTTCAGATAAACAAGTTACATTATACATAGTGATGTACATATATAACAGAAGTAATATAATAAAGTGTAGCGAAAATGATAGAAAAAGTGAAAATGAGAGAGAGAGAGAGAGACATCTGATTAATTATGTACACTATTAGATCAATGCATATTGATGTTGATTATCTAAGGTTGCTATTTCTAATTATTCAAATTTTATTGCACGCCATTTCCTATTATGCGTTTCTAGTTTGGATTTTGCTTGGGCTAAGATTTGTTTTATGTTTTAACATTTTCTTAAATATCTAAGATAGTTGTCAAAGCTAGGTGTATTGCTTTGCATTTTATATTTCGCTAGGAATATACAGTAAAACCTGTGTAAGCGGTCACCTCTAATAAGCAACAACCTGTCTTAAGCAACCATGTTTTTTATTTTCCATTTCTATGCTTTCAGAGTAAATTAATCTGTATTAATCAACAACCTGTCTTATAAGGCCACCTTTGCTCTTTCCCTTGACTGGCTGCTTAAGACAGGTTTGACTGTAACACAATTTACTATTGATTTTTTGTTTTGTGTTGTCGTCATGGATGCCCAATGATATATTTTTAAAATTAAATGCTACATTAATACCGTTTTGTGATAAAAAATCATATGTTTTTGTCCAGAAATGTTGTATATGAGCACAGTCCTAAACGAAAGGCCCAAGAAGGCCTGAGGACACTCTACTGGTTCATAGTGACCATAGCACTTTTTGAAATTTCACAATATTAACTCTTTGGGGTCGTCTCAACAACTTAAGATTACCCCCATCACAACCATACTGAACAAAAAGTTAATTGATATTCATCTGTAAAAAAATAAAGCCCCCGTACAGAACCTTTATAAGCCCAAGCCCCTTGATTTGTCAAAATCTCAAATACCCACTCTTAGGGATTTGTTATGAGCGGAAATGCTTTATTTTAAACAGAAGTTCTTTTGAACACATGGATGCGAACATTCCCTATACATCCCAGCCCCTTGATTTGCAGAATCTTCAATCCATTGCTGAAGTAAGAATAATTTATATCATATATGAAAAAGTTTGGCAGAAAGGTTATTGAGAGGAAGATTTTAACCATATTGCCCGCCATCCCCTTGGCCCTTATGGAAATTCAATCCTCTTCATTAACGAACAAATCAAATTTACTGTTACTAGACAATGCTTTAGATCTCAAATTGAACAACACATTTACACAAAATTTAATGGACAAAATAATGAGAAATTTCCATATTCCCATAGTATTCCTATGTAAAACAGATTGTAAAGTCCCCTTACAGAGCCTATATACATTCCAGTGCCCTTTGATTTTTTTTCACACTTAGAACTCTTAATCGTAGGGAAAATTTATATTAAACATGAATAAATTTGACTGACAAGTTGTTGAGAATAAGATTTATGAAAATTTCAACCATTTTGTGACCCCCACCTGGCCCCTTTTGGAAAGTTGATCATTCTTATTGAACACAATCTTATTTGTTATGACTAGAAAATGTTTCAGAACTCAACCTGAATATAAATAGAATCATAAATGGATGAAAAATTTTCCCTTAGTATTCCTTAATAAAACTCAAAGTCCCCTTACAAGGCCCCTATAAATACAAGCCCTTTGATTTGTAAAAAATTTAAACCCATACTCATTGGGAAAATCTATATCAAATATGACCAAGTTTGACTGACAGGTTGTTGAGAAGAAGATTTTTGAAAATTTCTATTTTAACCCTTTTTTTAGCCACCCTGGACCCTTATGGAAAGTCAAATATTATTTCCTATGACCAGATGATGCTTCAGAACTCAAATTGAATAAAAAATTTGCCCAAATGGATAAAAATAGTATCTCTATGTAAAAGTCCCCTTACAGAGCCCTTATAAATATTAGCCCCTTAATTCTTATTTTCATTCAAACCCCTACACATAGGAATAATCTGTGCCAAATATGACAAATCTGACTGACCGGTTCAGAAGAAAACGAGTTTTGTCATTCTTAATTTTTACCCTTTTTGGGCCCCTCCTGACCCCTTAAGACAGTGGAACCCAGTCATTTTTACTAATCTGAACCTCCTTGATCAAACAATACTTCTGTGAAAATATAGGCAAAATCAGTTAATTTTTTAAAAAAAATAATGTTGATTATAATGACATGTGTCGCATAATTAAGCCCTCGGATTGGATAATTTTTAACCCCTGGGATGCGATTTGAACAAATCCAATAGAACTATAGTTGGTTATAATTACTTCATAGATATTTACAAAATATGTTGGGCGATTCATGAGAAGATGACTTTTTAAGTTTTGAACTATCTTTAGTAACGGCGGCCATCTTGAATTTCATATAAAAAAAACAACTCCTGTATAGCCTCTTATGCAATAAAAACATCCATGTGAAGCGGTTTAGTGGTTTCACAGAGAGTGCTGCTAACGGACGACAGAAGACGTACGACAGACGACGGACAACGCGCCATCGCATAAGCCCTTCTGGCCTTTAGCCAGTAGAACTAAAAATGGTGGACTGTTTCTACATGCATATTGCAGAATTGACATAAACTTGAATGTACTAAATGGCATTTGTGTAAGAACTTATTTGTAGGTATAATTCTGTATAAATACCAATTTTGTTGAGCTTTATTTGTAACGTTGGTAGTTGTTTTCGAAATGTATGTCTTAAATATATTTGTTTTTGTTAATCTCTCTTACATTACAATATTACAATTTCAATTTACAGAGCATATATCATTTAAACAAATTTTATTCTTTAAATAGGAAGTGTATATACGTAGTTTTATGATTACAGATTTGTTTCTAAAAGGAATGGCATGTTTTAAATATATATCATTTAGAAAGTTTATTCAATCATCACATAATTATGGTGTTATATATTACAATAGACTCGTAAGTTGGTCATTTTAAGTAGTTTTACTATGTTTAAATTTGTCATATAAACATACTATAGTAGTATACATATTCAAGCACATCAGTTAGAACGGGTACATTTACAATTTTGCTAATCGTTATTAGGTGTAAAATTATCGACACAAAATAACTATTTACAGCGTGTTAGGTAGAACAAATTACTACGTAAAGCAAATATATACAATACTAAAATACTGGTTCAAAGTATTTAGCAGTAGTGATCGAAAATATATTCACCATGTTTACTTAATGCAGTTAATAGATATAGAAAATCACCAAATATTGCTTATTCGGCCTCGCTTGTCAGAGATACATTATTTAAATTAGGATTTTATTATGTGTGGTTAGCACAAGGAGTTGGTGATATAAATATATTTTTTCAACATTTAAACAAAATCTACGAGAAAAGTATATTCAAAAAATAGAATGAACGATTAAGTAACTCCTCACGGGCAAGATTTTACAGGGCTGTTTCTACTTGTAATTTTCAGTCATATTTAGAAATAGTGAACATTCCAAAATTTAGAGAAGCATTAACAAGACTTCCAGTATCTGCGCATAGGTTAGAAATAGAAACAGGACAATGGAAAAAAACAATAAAAACTCTTAGAGAAAACAGAAAATGCAGAAAATGTAATATCTTGGAGGATGAATTTCATTTTTTATTTGAATGCAGTGCATATAATAACATAAGATGTCAGTACCTAAAACCTTATTTTTCAAGAAACCGCAGCATGTACAAGACCGTAGAGCTATTACAATCTGATAACAAAACTCTGATTAAAAACTTAGCAACATATAAACTCAAAGCTCTTGATATCAGAACTACATTTTTAAAAATTAACAACACTCTCCTGTTGCGAAAGTTACATAACTGTGTGTTGATTTAAAGTTGAACAGTAAATCAGATTTAAGCTATGACCAACAAAAAGTATTATTATTATTTGTTCAAGGAATAGATTTAGAGTATAAAATATGTCTAGCTTATAAAAGCATTTGGGGAAATGTTTCTTTACACAGGAATAGGCTTAAATATATAGTTAGATAAAGATATTTCATATGATTCGCGTGAAATAGAACACACACATGTTTGTATTATTGTTATTATGTTATCTGTTTGCCCATGGTCATTTGTGACTTATGCAAAAATTCAAATGAAACTTTTGTACGGTTAATTGGGGATTGGCTCGGCCCAAATTAACCTATGACATCTATTAAATCTTCTTCTTCTTCTTATACATCTATGCCATGTTATTTTGAATATGTTTCATTGTATAAATCAATCCAAAATGTTCTGATAAGGAGTCCATATTTTTTCAAATTTCTGAATTTCCAATATTTTATGAGCGATACATCTTCGTTTGTTGTATTTTAATTTAATTATTTTTATATGAACTGTGTTAGCTCTGGTTCCGAGTTTTTTAAATCTTTGTTTAAAAAAATATAATATTTTGCTGAAAACAGTATATTATTTATAACTTCATCAAAAATAGTGTTAATTATATCAATGTCTTGCCATTTTATTATTTTATTCATGAAGTTTGTAAGTTTGGCTCAGAAAGATTTTGAGACCCTGCATTCACAGAATAATTGTTTTTTTATTGCCTCAGCAAGATTTTTGCATAATGAACAGAGATTTGAATTAATAATATTCATTTTTTCTAAAATATAGTTTGTCCCTTATATTCGATGATTTTTCTGCTTTGAAACCATTGAAGATTAGAGTCATTTCTACATTTAAAAGAAACATTATATTCGTTTAGTTACGACTGATTCTCCATTCACATCAAGTTGTCTTATATATAATTTTATTTGGTTTCAGTACCTTTAAAACCTTTTTTTGGATGTCAATGAAAAAAGTTTTGTCGTTGCCGTTGTATGTTTCATGCTGAAGTTTTTCTTTCCAAGAGTTCGGTATAGAGGCAATGAATGAGTAATATTGTTGAGAGCCGGCTACTTCTCAGGTGGCTGAAGATCAAGGTAGTGATTTAAACTATTATATCACTGGTTCAAGTATAAACTAAGGCAGACTCCGCTTTATATATCTCAATTAAATAAAATAGGAAAGCAGAAGAGTAATCAAGATGTTGCTCAATTTTCTATACTTTAATTGTCGATCAGGTAATCATTGATAATCTACAAGTGCGAGTAGCATGAATAATAATACTTCAAAATGCCTACTTAATTCACTTAAAATAGACCTAAATAAATCAGTTTCACAAAAATGCCTATAAGTCTGCTTTATTCCTCTATATTTATTACACTTTCCTTAGAGCTAATTCATAAACTGTGTTAAATTATAGGCTTTAGAAATTAAAAGTATTTAATGCTAACTAAGACTTCCAAAGAAAGAGACACGGACCTTCAGGTGTATTTATAAAGAAAATGTGCGGAGTCCAGAATTCAGTTTGCACTAACTATTTATACATTAACTGATCCCGCAAATAAAAGTGCTGGAATCTCACAAAATAATAGTAAGGACTTCCGAAAAATGACGTCGTGAACGTCGTCCCGAATGAAATATGTGGGAAATCCCGCATAAAAGGCTGTGGGGACGTCGTCCAGCAAATAACGGGAACTCGCAATAAGTTCGACTATTCCAAAAATGCACAGTACCATCATCTTTAAACTAGTGATTAAACACTATAAATGTATTAAAGTATTACAATAGACTTTATGAATATAAAGAACAAATATTAAACAACAATTTCATACCTTTGTATTAATTTTGCATACATTTTAAAGTATTTATTTTAACAAAGAAAAACTTAGTCAATAATAAATTCTGAAACTGTTATGTATCTGGTAACCTAGTTACATGGCTTCCTCAT
Organism: Panopea generosa; assembly: GCA_029582155.1. NCBI lineage: Eukaryota > Metazoa > Mollusca > Bivalvia > Adapedonta > Hiatellidae > Panopea > Panopea generosa. Next base: position 35,716,840 of record CM055911.1, on the reverse strand, counting down.
CGGTGACAGGTGCTCTTTTGAAAGTGATAGATCGATTTAAACAAAATACATGTAGTTATGACTATGACCTGAGATGATAACTGACTAGATAAGGTAAAAAAGCTATGAGTGAAATAAAGATAGTAAAGATTTAACTTATTAAAGAAGACTTAGCTTATAGAAATGGTTACAACCTGCACCACTTGCGTATACGCAAATGTAAACAATAGCACATTTTACCGGACTATCCAACATAACAATATTTTAAGAAATCTGAATTTGTTAGGCTGTAAAGTTCTTTTATCGCATTTAAAATATAGAGTTCTTGTTTCTGTAGTCATAAAATTATTGTATATAGTTTATACCTTTATCTAGCCATTCTCTATAAAATATTGTTTTATTGTCATTTTGTAGATGAATTATTCCATATGATTTTATCTGTGATGTGTGTTACTTCCTGATTAAAGTTTAAATTAATATAAGTTTAAAGTTTGTCCAACATTGTAAAACATCCATTAAAAATATTTTTAAATTTTTTATGACTGTTTTATTTCCTTATAAATAATAAATAATGTTTCTTCCTTTTGTAAGACATGAAACATTTGATTTATTTTAGTACTAAAATAGATTTCTACTCTTTTGGCTTTATTATTTGTGAAAATTATACCTAAAGTAGCTGCTTGATTTGATGTCCATGTGACTTATTTAACTTTGCAGTAAATTTTGTCTGTATTGTTTAGGGATCCTGCTCTTGATACTGTGCATTTGTTTAGGTTCATTTTAAGTCCGGATATTTAATTCATCTATAGCACTAGAATTTTTTTCCGATCAACCAGTAACGAAGGTTGCATCATCAGCAAATATACTTTTTTAATTTCTTTTTCATATTTCAGTTGAAATGATATTAAATCTTTTTCCGTTGTTTTTTTTAAATAAAATTTATAACGTCATGCTATTGCATTGAAGTAAGGTAATCTTTTTCATAAGAATAGTTGATTGAATTTACATAAAAGTTTTTTAAGTCTGGCAAAAAAAATCGTGTAAAAATCTGTTATTAAGCCATCTATCCCAGGACTATTTTAAATAAAGCGTTTGCACATTCTGTTTCTGTTTCTGAGAAAATACCTTCGTATGAATATATTCATATTATTTTCAGGAAAAAATTTAAAGGTCCTTTAAGGTTTGCTTCGTGTATAAATTTCCATGAAATTGTTATGTTTCTTTTAAAATTTCATCTGCTTTTGGTAATTTCATGAGCATCGATTAATAACATAGATATAAGTTTTTTTTCACTATTTTTCTTTTCTAGATTTGAGAAGTATTTAGTATTTTTATCTTTTCCATAAATGTATTTAGCTTCTGATCGTATATAATTTCATTGAGCAAATTTAAGGGTGGTGGCTTCAAGTTCTTTTTTATTTCTTATTTGTTTTACAACATCTTTATTTAGTGACTCATTTACTAGTTTTATTTCTAATCTGTCTATTTCTTTGATAATTTCATCTAATTTTTCTTTTTTCTTTTTTAAAATGGATAGTAACATTGCGTATAACATCTTTAATAAGTTCTCATAATGTATTAGGGTTTTTGTTTGCATTTCTGTCAGTGATATCTTTAATACTTTTTCTAATTTTATGTTACTATTCATTGTCTAAAATAATTGAATTAAGGTTACGTGAAAAATCAATTTCTATATGTTATAGAAAATGATCAGACCGGATACCCAATGAGACGTTGCATAGAAATAATGTTTATCAAATTCGCCAAGATAAGAAAGAAATCAAAATTATAGAAGAAAGGAGGCTTGTAGTTTGAATGCCATGTGAATTGTTTTTTGTCAGGCTATTTTATTCGCCAAATGTCACAAAGTTCATAATTATCTTTTATTGCATTTAGTTTTGCGCTACATTTTTTGTTTGTGTCTTGTCTCCCATTTTTCTTGCCGATATTAATATTGCGAATAGTACTGAAATCACCTCCTATAATTCTTGTTTTTCGCCGGTGCGTAAGCACTGGTTATAGCTGTTATTTTGAAGTTACCCGTCGCTTTTACTAAAAACTTAACAACTCAGCTGAGAGGAATTCAATCTACTCAGCCGATAAAAAAAGTAGTTCTATCGAATATGTTTAAAAATTGAATTGAATTTAAGCGTATTTAGCTATAAATCAATTGAATCATAGGTTAAATGATAAACCTCGTCAATTAATCTATACAAATGTATATGCTCACAGCAATAATTTTTAAAAACATTTTTTTCGCAAATATGTGGGTTATTTGGTAGTCTATCCCAGTCCTGATATCTATGAACCCATTTTTAAATGATAAACCTCGTCAATTAATCTATACAAATGTATATGCTCACAGCAATAATTTTTAAAAACATTTTTTTTCGCAAATATGTGGGTTATTTGGTAGTCTATCCCAGTCCTGATATCTATGAACCCCAATGAAAAGGCAGGGGATTCCATGCCTGTTCCACTTTTCATAGCTATTCAACGCTTACCAAACTGTGACGTCATTCAACTGACCAATCAAAGTGCTCAAATCCCATTCCTAGTTTACGGACCCAATCAGGAGAGCTGGGTCCGTTCTACAGACTAGTTATTTGGCGTGTAATGTAGTAATACATTTGTATAACTGGGACGTAACTGGTACTGTAACTAATGAGTATCAATTGCCGATTAATCCGACTAAGTTCTATGTTGATTGCTAATTGGGATAAGGCGCAAAGTTTCCATCCCCGTACAAATGTTTAAAATGATAGAAAATAGCCGAAATAAGACTGCCAAATCAAGTACATATAAGTCCTAGTCGAAATATGCGTGAAATTATATACTCCGTGACCTGGATTTGCAACCAGTAATTAGACTGGTATTCTTTGCTGATTTTGAAAAAGCGTTTGACAGTTTTGACCATAGTTTTATTTTTGAAACATTACAATATTTCAAGTTTTGTAAGGGATTTATCGACAAAAATTATGTTATAATTACGCACACAATTGCGTGTCAAACAATGGTTACGCTCAGAGTTTTTTAAGTATAAAAAAAACGAGTTAAGCAAGGATGCCCACTGTCTCCATATTTGTTTATATAAGCGATTGAAATTTTATACGAATCTGTAAATGACATAAACACTATTGAAGGCGTAAACGTAACAACAGTATCAAATACACTGCTTTTGAAGACGATGCTATTTTTCTGTGAAATGGAAATCAATATTCATTTGATTATTTAATATTATTAATTGAAAGGTTTAGTTCCAATTCTGGTTTAAAGTTATATTCAAAGATATCGATTATTCTCCGTGTCGACTTTTAACGAAACTCATTGAAATATTTTGTAAAAATAAAATGAAGAAAGAACATTGGGAATTATGTTACTGCATATTTAATACATGATGAACAATAAATAGGATGGACCGAAGTATTAAAATTGAACCCTTTTAATAATATCGATATTGCCATAACCCAATATTTCACATCCATACAATAAAATGGGCTTAGCAGTTCTGGTAAACAATTCTATTTGTAAGTCGAGGGGTAAATACAAAGACGTTTTGCTTGATCGGATATATGTGTCGTGGCTGTTAGAAAAGAACAACTTCTGCTGAACAAGATATCAAAGTACATGAAATCTTTGACAATTTCAATATTTTCGTTTTTATATGTAAAGTTATAATTTCTTTGTCTACCACAGCTAAATATAACTATTTTTGTTTTCATAATATTGAGGGTCAATTTCCATGTATCGCTATATGCTTCGTATATATTTAAAGCATTCTGAAGGTCATCTGCAGACTCTGATACTATGATGATGTCATCAGAATAAAGTAGTAATAACAGTTTGACAAAGCCCACCACAGAATTATCAAATTCATGTTTATTGCAACATATGCCATGAACCAATTTACGTTTTGGAAATGTTCATGAAGATCATTTAAATAAAATGAAAACAACATAAGAGATATTTTTTCTCCCTGTCCTACTCCTACTTACTCCTACATTTAAAATAGTCAGAATGCTTAGAATTAGCAATTACAAAGGATTTAGCATTTTGATACATATTACACACGATATTAGGAAAATTTCCATTGATATTACTGTTTATTAGTTATTAGTCCACATATCCACACCGTATCAAAAGCCCCTTTTAGATCTAGAAATGCACAGAATAATTGTTTCTTATTTGTTGTCAAAACATCAATCAGTGTACTTAATACAAATATAGTGTCTACCGCGGAGAAGCTTTTTCTAACGCCTGATTGGTAATGATTGATAATATTTTGATCTGATGCATACTTTTCAAGTCGTGACTTTTAAAAAAGCATTAAATAATTTTCCCAAACAACTAAGTAAAGTTATGGGTCTATAATTCAAAAGATCGGTAGAGTCATCTTTGTTTTTAAAAAATACGATTTCTAACACCAATTGTCAAAGCATGTGGTATAATTTCAGATACAAAAAAAAACATTTAATAATTTAACAAAGATATGTTTAGTTACATTAAAAGACATTTTTATATGTTCATTCACAAAACCATCTACTCCACTGGACTTCAATTGTTTCACAGCTTTTTTTTTAATTATTCTAGTGTTATAGGAATATTTAATTGTCATTATATACTTCGGTACGTTGTCGCTATTTAATGTAGTGTCACTATGATCGTTGCTATTAAAAAAAATATTAAAATATTTAAACAAGTCATTTAGGCTAGCATTAATTCTATTTTTATTTTTTCCTTTTTACAATTTCCAAAAATCTCTAGGTTTATTAGTTTTTAGGTTTATCAATCGATCACTGTTATTTTGCTTGTATTTTGAATAGCTTTTATGCATTGTTGCTTTGTACAACTTACTCGTCTCTTTCAATGGGATTTTGCTTCGAACAATCGTGTTAGGAATACACGACTGACTCAGTTCAAGAATTGTTTTAGAGATATTAAGAGCATATAAAATATAAAATATATCTTTGGTATATGTGAGATTCAATTTAAAGTTATCAGAATTGTATATCCATGAATGGATTTGTTTCAAGTTTGTTGATAAGTTGATATACATGTAGTCCAAGATGGTTTATTCAATTAAGTACTTTTTAGGTTCATATGAACATTATTTTGAATGTTTTCTCTTAAACACTTGCAGTATCTTAACATAACAAAATTATGTTATTTATAGTTGTATATTATGTACAATCTCCTGCAGTACAAAATACCTTTCCGGTCTTTTCGGTATTTATCTATTCGGGTTCGATAAGTTAAATTATGTACTCTCGTAAATTAAATTTGCACAAAACAAAATTTAGAATTGGAAATTTATAAATTGTTTATAATTGAGAAATGGATTATATGGTAAGACACGAATAGTTTAGATTGTTATTAATTGAATTGATTCAGCTTTCGTGTTAAATATCAGTTTAATTTGGCGTATTGCTTTTACAAAAACAGTCAACAGACTGTGAAGAATTTTTACATATTTTATGAGAGATTGGTTTTCTTTATAACACCTTGGATATTTATTGATGGAAAACACATTGATATTTAGTTTATTTGTAATTGTGTTATATTCTATTTTGTTAATTTAATAACACTTGTATTAATTGTATAATAAAATTTTATTGGACTGGAAAAGGACCTCTTTTTATCTTTTTAGGATCACCCCATTATTACCGTGCTAACAGCACAAACCACAGGCTTTACACATGTCGGAGAAAACATCGATGTCAACGTTGCACACGAAGAAGTGGGCTGTCATCAAGCGCTGTGCTGTATACTTATTGCAATATTTTTCTTTATGCGATAACTCAAAACCAACATGTTAACGAGCATTGTTAACAAAGGCACAAACTATTGACAATGGACATTTTAGGTTATATGTAACACAATAGCCGGGCCCGATTAGCTCAGTCGATTATGCGTCGGACTATCAATCCAGTGGTCGTGAGCTGGAATTCCCCACCAGGCAACAGTCTCCGTGATGATTGATATACGACATTGTGTCTCATTATCATTCGTCTTTCACCACTGATTCAAGTGAGAAAGTTATCAGTTACTTGCGGAAACGGGATGTGTTTGAGTACTGGTTAATCCCAGGAAACAGTGGTTAGGTTAACTGATCGTCTGTTAGCCCTCGATGGCATAAAAATGACTCTAAATATTCAATCAATCAATCATATAAGTAACACTCATGCACCATACAATCTGGATCTTGCGTCGTTCGCGTTCGATTCTGCGGTCTGCCCCATGACTTAAGGGTGATAATCGAGAGCATTGTTATGAAGATTTATAACACCTCTGCAGTGTCGAAACATGAAACAGAGTGGTAAGTGGAAACAAGTTTGAAAAATTGTGAACGACATAATGTAGTTTAAATGCTCCGCGAGTTGTTATAATGAAGATTCTTCTTTTTTGATATATAAGTGCAATGATTTTTTTATCTTTATTCTATAATAAACAAAAAGGTTTTGATATGCTTATCATTCATAGAGAGATCCAAATGAAAGAAATGTAACTTACATTGTAATGTTAGTCAAACTCTGCACTATTAAATAAAGAAGTCATTTGATTTTTCTGTTCAGTGTGTACACTGTTGACAAAGTGAAAGTAGAAATCATGTATGCATACCCCAATTTCCAATGCTGTTTTTTTTTGTGTGTGTGTGTGTTTTTTGGTATATTTCATGATTAACTCTTAACACAACACAGTGAATTTCTGGGAAATCTCTTTTTTCCAAAAACTTTGTGTTTATCTTTCGTTATTTTTATTGACAAAGTATCGCAGTTTGAAGAGTACGACTGTGCGATCACAAAAAAGTAACCAATAGCATTAAAAATTGTTGATTTATGTCATAATTATAATCTAAATACCCCCTAAATGCATGCTTTCCCACTGGAAAGTCGTTTCGTTCAAGTTGGAAAGATAACTTTCCAATTGGAATTTCTTATTTCCAAATTGGAATCAGAAATCTGTTTTTAGAATTTGCCACTTGGAACTGAGGTTTTCCAATTGGAGGGTTCCAATATTGATATCGGTGTTATTGAAAACGTCATAAAAAGGTAAACTTCAAGACCAAAATAAAGGTATTATTTTTTTTTCATAGATTTTCTTGATATATATGTCAAGGGCAGTATATAATTATTGGGATTAGGGCAGTTTAACATCATAATCACTAGTATACACGCCACATTTGCCTTTTCCCTACGGCCGGAAAAAATGACCGGATCGGCCTGAATTTGACCGGGTTTTAGTAGTACCCTTGGAAAGTGCCAGTGTCACGTTATATTCACACGGTAGGACTAAAATGCGAAATGGGGTGTAAATTGCGAAATGGAGTGCAATGGAGCGTAAACTGTGAAATGGAGATATAAAATTGCTATTTTACTTTTTTTTCTTAAATAAATCAATTAAACACGTATACAAATGCTATTATTGTTGTATGAAGATATGTTTGATGTGTCAAGTTAAAAAAATAAAGTCAAAATAAATCGTTAATTCCCACACATATATATTATAACAGAGACATAGACGTATTATGTCTCTGATTATAATATTACCAATACAATATCGATACCCATTATCATTATACTATGATAGATATAGCTATCAAATATAATTCAACTTTATTAAAACAACAAAAAATAAATTACTTCAATAAAGACTTGATTTAAATAACGTTACAGAAACAGGATACATTGTGAAAAGTTTAATACCATGGCTCAAACAGCGAGTGCAAAATGGAGAACCGTATGTAAAGTGCGAAATGGAGTTCAATGTGTAAATTGCGAAATGGAATTTCTTATGTCTTATGTTACGAAACTGAGTAATGAAATTGCTATTTTACGTTTAATATCTTAAACTGATTCCATATTGATATTTTAACTGAAGCTGTTAAAAAATGGAGCAATAAATAAAATGTATCCATGGGATTTAGTCAAGGTAATTGAATTCATAATCCGATTGTGTGTCTACATATTGTGTCACCCGCTGGGCGAAAGGTTGTAAATTTCCGATAAACCATTACTGATAATGGAAGATTAACGGAAGAGTCTATATTTTGATATGTGATCAGTGGTCTGTGAGATCAAAGAATATAGAACGTTCTACCGACTTCTACTATACAGACCGAAATGTGTTTGCGTCAGTAACTTCTTTGATATATTGTAAGCCGTTTTTTTTACAGGAAAGCAAAAAAAGTTATCCACAAAATTTGTAGATACATCATCAACATAAACTAAATATATTGTAATTGTTATTAATAATTCAATACAGCTTATATGTCTTTGGATTAACAGTAATCCATTCATTTGATCGGTATAAGCAGTGACCTAACAATATGTGGATATGTCACTGGTTTTTGTTAATGTTCAAACTAAAATCAGCTTTATAATCAATAATAAAATTATGCACTGCATGGGTGATGAAAAATTAATTATAATTCGTGCGATGGGATTTGACATATAAAATAATAAATGATTTTTGAAAAATAATAATCTTGTAGTGTTTTTCTAGATTTGGGTCTAAAATGTGGCTTCACTAAAGATATTCTGATATTATAAGATTTAATAAATATTTTCGTTATCATTATGTATAAATATGTACCTGAAATGAACCGGTTTTCAGTGTTTCTCAAATTATTTTTTTACTTAAAAATATACCCACTGTGCGATACCGCTACTTATATGACACGCAACAATACAGACACCCGTGGTGTTAATTACGTTATGTCACATGCCAGTGAGAGCTGTGTCAATTTAATTATATGCCAAAGCGGTGACTGACCGGTCTTTTGCCCACGGAAGAAGCCTGCGGATGCTTTCATTTTGATTGTAATTAGTGCCAGATAGACGAATCTTAATTGAACCCACGTATGTGATTGAAAAGAAAAGATATAAGAAAAACTGCCAGCCAATTAACAACAAATCAAACAAATTCATTTAAGATATTGGTTATTCGACGTTTCAGAACGATACTTTAGTATGTAAACCCATGATATTAATATCATTAAATTAACGAAACGAAAACCCCACGTTATAAAATATAACTAGTACTGAGTGAATGGTAGAAAGTGTGACACACGTATTAAGGGATGTGTATCTAGGGCTGTCAATTTACAGGTGGAATTCTGGATCTTGACTTTTGATGTAAAATAAACAAATTTAAAACAAAAATAAATCAACGTGCCTGCCAGGGCAATATACTTACGATTTAGTTGTTTTATTTTACGTAACAAATGCATTTATTATAAATTACGAACATATTTGACAGTTTGCAGTTTTTGTCCGTTAATTATCTGTGCTTAGTCCCGTGGCTTAAATAAACAAGTCAATTACATTCCCAATCTACAGGAGATGAATGTCAGCATATCTTTTTATAAAAAAACAGATAAAACTAAAAATCAGAATTGTTAATTTCACAAGATAAAAACAATCGTACAATTTTAAAACTAATGAAAATGTAGTATTTATTTGTATTATTATTATTTGTTTTAATTTTTTTTAAATATTATTATCATTGGATCTGTTATTATAATAGATATATACTGACTTCTTGATTTGTCACAGTTTATATATTAGATACGTGCATTCGTGAATATTTATTATAATTTGTACCAGATTAATGAATCTTAATTTAACCCACGACATGTGATTCAATAAGAAATATATAGCCAAAATAAATACTTAAAAAATGCAAATTTTTTCATAATATTATTATTATCATCATTATTATTCGGCCTGTCGTGTTGTTTTGGCATACATACATTTATTTTACATTTATATAATTTATTTTAGCTTGATTGTGAAGCAAGCTCGGTGCTTATGCATATCATTCTCCAGTGCATTCCTTTATTGGATCTGGTACTGAATTGTGTTTCGAGAGGTCATAGGGTAGAGCGCGGGTCAAACTCGCGACCTCTGCCGTCTGAAGCCAGCTCTATCCACTGCAATACTGACCCATTTTATATTTAAGAATGATATTAATTTGCTGCTATTATTTTCATATTTTACTGAGATGTGCACGAGTATACTGTTTTCACTTTAATTGCAATATAACAGTTTTACGTGCATAATTAACTAATACACGGGCTCGGTGTAACTTTGTTTGGGGAAAATATAAAACTAAACTCCAAATTGAATTTAAAATGGTTAATTTTTATTTTGCCAAAATACTCAAAACAAATAGACTCATAATCATATAATTTTCCGCATATTTTTGTTTTGTTTGATTCACAAATGCATTGATTTTTTTGTATTTAGAGCTTTATACGCTTAAATCCAATTGAAATATATGTTCTGTATGTTCTATAACTAATTTATATCGAAATAGCAAGGCAAATAGTGATTTCATATAAAATATTTTAGAAATGTTATTTACATAATATATAAATTTATTTAAATTTTTGTTGCGCAAACCAAATCATGTTTAAATGTGCTACTAAATTGGATTTGAAACCGTAAATAACCATTGATGCTTCGTCTATTGTGTAATAGGTTAAACTTTATTATATTGATTAGCTCAATATTGATATTTATGATATAATTGACAAATTGTTGACCAAAATTAGTTTTATCATGCGTTATACCAAAAAAACATTTATATATACTACATGGTTTATATTTATGTTAACAGAAAATTTCTTATTTATCTCGATTTTGATTATTGACTTCACACTCAAATAATGAAAGAAGAGTGTATCCGAATGAACGAGTTCACTCAGTAGCGCAAGAATAGTTTAGTTATCCGTTATCTTACTGTGTCTAGCGTATAGTGCATATACTGCGCATCTGAGAGCACTCAACGTATCTGAGTGCACTCGGTCTATTTCATGCGTTCAGGAGTGCGTTTATTATTCAAAATCCAGCGTTCGCTAAAGGTCCAGGTCCGCTCCGTCAGCGCTCAATCTGCGCTCCGTTCGCGCTCCGTCTGCGCTACGTTTGCACTCCGTTTACGCTCTGAGTGCACTCCGTTTTCGTGCAATCGGGGTACTTGAGCGGTTTAGGTCTGAACAACCCACCCCAGAACAGTAAATTTATTTGTGTTTTACATATGTTTGATCTTCAACAAATTGTAACGCTTCTCACAAGCATTATTCACTCAATTAATGATTTAATTCTATGTTGTCACCAGAACAAGATTTTTCAGTCTGGCACTTTGCCGTATAGTATAAGTGACCATTTACATATTTTTATAACAAGAAAAAATGTTTATGGTCAGTTTACGACTTTTTATTACGTTTCAGTCTGGCCATTGAAGAACTACTCAAAGAGAGCCTTTATTGACAAAATAAATTACACAAATTGTGTTAAAATATTTGCGTCAGCTACGGCAGACCATGCTTGGAACATTTTTTTCATCAGGTTTAGCTCTCAGTTGCTTTAATAAAAAGGGTTTCATTGTAGCAGAGGACTTAAACATGACTCTCCTGGTAATCTTGAAGCAGAGGACTGAACCACGGCTCTCTCATGGTATAATTGAAGCGGAGGACAGAACCATGTCTCTCTCCCGATATTGTTGAAGAAGAGGACAGAACCATGCCGCTCTCCTGGTATTATTGAAAAAGAGGACAGAACCATGTCACTCTCCTTGTATTATTTAAGCAGAGGACACAACCAAGGCACTCTCCTGGTATTATTGAAGCAGAGGACAGAACCATGACTCTCTCCTGGAATTATTGAAGCAGAGGGCTAAACCATGACCCTCTTGTGATATTATTGAAGCAAAGGACACAGACCTCTCTTGGTATTATTAAATTAGAGGGCTGAACCATGACTCTTTCTGGGTATCGAAGCATCGGACAGAACCATGGCTCTCCCGAGTATTATTGAAGAAGAGGGCTGAACCATGAATCTCTCCTGGTATTATTAAAGCAGAGAACAGAACCATGTCACCTTCCTGGTATTATTGAAGCAGAGAGCTGAATCATGACTCTCTCCTGGTATTATTGAAGCAGAGGACAGAATCATGGTTCTCTCCTGGTATTATTGAAGCAGAGGACAGATCCAAGGCTCTCTCCAGGTATTATTGAAGTAGAGGACAGAACCATGTCTCTCTCCTGGTATTATTCAAGCAGAGGACAGAACCATCACTCTCTCCTGGTATTATTGAAGCAGAGGGCAGAACCATGTCACTCTCCTGGTATTATTGAAGCTAAGGGCTGAACCATGACTCTCTATTAGTATTATTGAAGCATCGGACAGAACCATGGCCCTCTCCGGGTAATATTGAAGAAGAGGGCTGAACCAGGAATCTCTCCTGGTAATATTAAAGCAGAGAACAAAACCATGTCACTTTCCTGGTATTATTGAAGCAAAGAGCTGAATCATGACTCTCCTGGTATTATTGAAGCAGAGGACTGAATCATGGTTCTCTCCTGATATTTTTGAAGCAAAGGATAGATCCAAGGCTTTCTCCAGGTATTATTGAAGCAGAGGACAGAACCTTGTCTCTCTCCTGGTGTTATTCAAGCAGAGGACAGAACCATGACTCTCTCCTGGTATTATTGAAGCAGACGGAAGAACCATGTCACTTTCCTGGTATTATTGAAGCTAAGGGCTGAACCATTACTCTCTATTAGTATTATTGAAGCAGATGACAGAACCATGTCTCTCTCCTGGTATTATTAAAGCATAGGACAGAACCGTGTCTCTCTCCTGGGATTATTGAAGCAGAGGACAGAAACCGTGACACTCTCCTAGGTATTATTGAAGCGGAGGACAGAACCATGGAACTCTCCCGGTATAATTGAAGCATAGGAGAGAACCATGACAATTTCCTGGAATTATTGAAGCAGAGAACTGAATCATGGCTCTTTCCTGGTATTTTTGAAGCAGATGACTTAATCATGACTCTATCCAAGCATTTTTGAAGAAGAGGACTGAATCATGGCTCTTTCCTGGTAAAATTGAAGCAGAGGACAGATCCATGGCCCTCTGCTGGTATTATTGAAGCAGAGGACAGAACCATGACTCTCTCCTGGTATTATCTAAGCAGAGAGCAGAACCATGTCACTCTCCTGGTATTATTGAAGCTAATGACTGAACCATAACTCTCTTTTAGTATTATTGAAGCAGAGGATAGAACCATGTCTCTCTCCTGGTATTATTAAAGCAGAGGACAGAACCGTGTCTCTCTCCTGGGATTATTGAAGCAGAGGACAGACCCTTGTCTCTGTCTTAATATTATTGAAGCAGAAAACAGAACCATGGAGCTCTCCTGGTATTATTGAAGCAGAGGGCAGAACCGTGTCACTCTCCTGGTATTATTTAAGCAAAGGGCAGAACCATGACTCTCTCCTGGTATTATTGAAGCAGAGAACTGAATAATGGCTCTTTCCTGGTATTGTTGAAGCAGAGGACTTAATCATGACTCTCTCCGGGCATTTTGAAGCAGAGGACTGAATCATGGCTCTTTCCTGGTATTATTGAAGCAGAGGGCTGAACCATGACTCTCTCCTTGTATTATTGAAGAAGAGGACAGAACCATATCGCTCTCCTGGTATTATTGAAGCAGAGGGAAGAACCATGTCATTCTTCTTGCAGAGGAGAGAACCATGGCACTCTCTTGGTATTATTGAAGCAAAGAGCTGAACCATGACTCTCTCCTGGTATAACTGAAGCAGAGAACTGAATCATAAGTTTCTCCTGGTATTATTGAAGCAGATCACTGAATCATGGCTCTCTCCTGCTATCATTAAAGCAGATGACTGAATCATGTCTCTCTCCTGGTATAATTAATGCATAAGACAGAATCATGTCTCTCTCCTGGTATTATTGAAGAAAAAAAAACAGATTCATGGCTCTCTGCGGGTATAAGAGAAGCAAAGGACAGAACCATGTATCTCTCCTGGTAATATTGAAGCATAGGACATATTGGTTCTCTCCTGCTATTAATGAAGCAGAGGTCAGAACCATGATTCTCTCCAGGTATAATTGAAGAATAGTACAGAACCATGTCTCTCTCCTGGTATTATTGAAGCAGAGGGCTGAACCATGACTGTCTCTTGGTATAATTGAAGCAGAGGACAGAACCATGTCTCTCTACTGGAATTATTGAAGCAGAGGGCTGAACCATGACTCTTTCCTTGTATTATTAAAGCAGAGGACAGATCCATTGCTCTCTCCTGGTATTACTGAAGCAGAGGACAGAACCATGTCTCTTTCCTGGTTTTATTGAAGCAGAGGACAGAATCATGATTCTTTCCTGGTATTATTGAAGCAGTGGACAGATCCATGGCCCTATTCTTGTTTTTTAAAGCAGAATGCTAAATCATGGCTCTCTCGGGGTATTACTGAAGCAGATGACTGAACCATGACGCTAATCTGGTATAAATAAAGCAGAGAACTGAATCATGGCTCTCTCCTGGTATTATCCAAGCAAATGACTGAATCATGGATTTTTCCTACTAATTTTGAAGCAGAGAAATAAATCATATCTATTTCATGGTATTATTAATGCAGAGAACAGAACCATGTCTCTCTTCTGGTATTATTGAAGCAAAAGACAGATCCATGGCACCCTTCTAAGTATATTGAAGCAGAAGACAGATCCCTGGCTCTCTCCGGGTATTATTGAAGCAGATGACAGAACCTTATCTCTCTTCTGGTATTATTGAAGCAGAGGACAGATCTATGGCTCTCTTCTTGTATTATTGAAGCAGAAGACAGAACCATGACTCTCTCATGGTATTATTGAAGCAGAGCACATAACCATGTCTCTCTCGTGGTATTATTGAAGATGAGGACTGAACCATGACTTTCTCTTGGTATTATTGAAGCATAGGAGAAAACCATGTTTCTCTTCTGGTATTATTGAAGCAGAGGGCTCTCTCCTTGTATTATTTAAGCAGAGGACAAATCCATTACTCTCTCCTGGTATTATTGAAGCAGAGAACAGAGCCATGTCTCTCTCCTGGTTTTATTGAAGCAGACGACAGAACCGTGTCTCTCTCCTAGTATTATTGAAACATGTCTCTCTTCTGATATTATTTAAGCAGAGGACCGAACCATGTCTCTGTCCTGATACTATTCAAGCGTAAAACAGAACCATGGCGCTCTCCTGGTATTATTGAAGCAGAGAGCTGAATCATGACTCTCTCCTGGTATTACTGAAGCAGAGGACTGAATCATGGTTCTCTCCTTGTATTATTGAAGCAGATGGCATATCCAAGGCTTTCTCCAGGTATTATTGAAGCAGAGGACAGAACTATGTCTCTCTCCTGGTGTTATTCAAGCAGAGGACAGAACCATGACTCTCTCCTGGTATAATTGAAGCAGAGGGAAGAACCATGTCACTCTCCTGGTATTATTGAAGCTAAGGGCTGAACCATGACTCTCTATTAGTATTATTGAAGCAGATGACAGAACCATGTCTCTCTCCTTGTATTATTAAAGCAGAGGACAGAACCGTGTCTCTCTCCTGGGGTTATTGAAGCAGAGGATAGAACCATGGAACTCTCCCGGTATAATTGAAGCATAGGACAGAACCATGACAATTTCCTGGTATTATTCAAGCAGAGAACTGAATCATGGCTCTTTCCTGGTATTTTTGAAGCAGATGACTTAATCATGACTCTATCCAAGCATTTTTGAAGAAGAGGACTGAATCATGGCTCTTTCCTGGTATAATTGAAGCAGAGGACAGATCCATGGCCCTTTGCTGGTATTATTGAAGTAGAGGACAGAACCATGACTCTCTCCTGGTATTATCGAAGCAGAGAGGTGAACCATGTCACTCTCTTGTTATTATTGAAGCTAAGGACTGAACCATGACTCTCTCTTAGTATTATTGAAGCAGAGGATAGAACCATGTCTCTCTCCTGGTATTATTAAGGCAGAGGACAGAACCGTGTCTCTCTCCTGGGATTATTGAAGCAGAGGACAGACCCGTGTCTCTGTCTTAATATTATTGAAGCAGAAGACAGAACCATGGCGCTCTCCTGGTATTATTGAAGCAGAGTGCAGAACCGTGTCACTCTCCTGGTATTATTGAAGCAGAGGGCAGAACCATGACTCTCTCCTTGTATTATTTAAGCAGAGAACTGAATAATGGCTCTTTCCTGGTATTGTTGAAGCAGAGGACTTAATAATGACTCTCTCCAGGCATTTTTGAAGCAGAGGACTGAATCATGGCTCTTTCCTGGTATTATTGAAGCAGATGGCTGAACCATGACTCTCTCCTTGTATTACTGAAGAAGAGGACAGAACCATATCTCTCTTCTGGTATTATTGAAGCAGAGGGCAGAACCATGTCATTCTCCTTGTATTATTATAGCAGAGGAGAGAACCATGGCACTCTCTTGGTATTATTGAAGGAAAGAGCTGAACCATGACTCTCTCCTGGTATAACTGAAGCAGAGAACTGAATCATAGCTCTCTCCTGGTATTATTGAAGCAGATCACTGAATCATGGCTCTCTCCTGCTATTATTGAAGCAGAGGACTGAATCATGTCTCTCTCCTGGTATAATTAATGCATAAGGCAGAATCATATCTCTCTCCTGGTATTATTGAAGAAAAAAAACAGATTCATGGCTCTCTGCGGGTATAAGAGAAGCAAAGGACAGAACCATGTATCTATCCCGGTAATATTGAAGCATAGGACAGATCCATGGTTCTCTCTTGCTATTAATGAAGCAGAGGTCAGAACCATGATTCTCTCCAGGTATAATTGAAGAAGAGTACAGAACCATGTCTCTCTCCTGGTATTATTGAAGCAGAGGGCTGAACCATGACTCTCTCTTGGTATAATTGAAGCAGAGGACAGAACCATGTCTCTCTCCTGGAATTATTGAAGCAGAGGGCTGAACCATGACTCTTTCCTTGTATTATTGAAGCAGAGGACAGATCCATTGCTCTATCCTGGTTTTATTGAAGCAGAGGACAGAATCATGATTCTTTTCTGGTATTATTGAAGCAGTGGACAGATCCATGGCCCTCTTCTGGTTTTATTGAAGCAGGGGACAGAACCATGACTCTCTCCGGGTATTATTGAAGCAGAGCACATAACCATGTCTCTTTCGTGGTATTATTGAAGATGAGGACTGAACCATGACTCTCTCTTGGTATTATTGAAGCATAGGAGAAAACCATGTTTCTCTTCTGGTATTATTGAAGCAGAGGGCTCTCTCCTTGTATTATTGATGCCGTGGACAGATCCATGACCGTCTTCTGGTATTATTGAAGCAGAAGGCTGAATCATGGCTCTCTCGGGGTATTACTGAAGCAGATGACTGAACCATGACGCTAATCTGGTATAAATGAAGTAGAGAATTGAATCATGGCTCTATCCTGGTATTATCCAAGCAAATGAATGAATCTTGGCTTTTTCCTACTAATACTGAAGCAGAGAAATGAATCATATCTCTCTCCTGGTATTACTAATGCAGACGACAGACCATGTTTCTCTCCTGGTATTATTGAAGCAAAAGACAGATCCATGGCACCCTCCTAGTATTATTGAAGCAGAAGACAGATCAGTGGCTCTCTCCGGGTATTATTGAAGCAGAGGACAGAACCTTATCGCTCTCCTAGTATTATTGAAGCAGAGGACAGATCCATGGCTCTCTTCTTGTATTATTGAAGCAGAGGACAGAACCATGACTCTCTCCGGGTATTATTGAAGCAGAGCACATAGCCATGTCTCTCTCGTGGTAATATTGAAGATGAGGGCTGAACCATGACTGTCACTTGGTATTATTGAAGCATAGGAGAGAACCATGTTTCTCTTCTGGTATTATTGAAGCAGAGGACTTTTCCTTGTATTATTGAAGCAGAGGACAAATCCATTACTCTCTTCTGGTATTATTGAAGCAGAGGACAGAACCATGTCTCTCCTGGTTTTATTGAAGCAGACGACAGAACCGTGTCTCTCTCCTGATATTATTGAAGCAGAGAACAGAACCATGTCTCTCTTCTGATATAATTTAAGCAGAGGACCGAGCCATGTCTCTGTCCTGATACTATTGAAGCGGAAGACAGAACCATGGCGCTCTCCTTGTATTATTGAAGCAGAGGACAGAACCCTGTCACTCTTCTGGTATTATTAAAGCAGAAAACAGAACCAAGGCACTCTCCTGGAATTAATGAAGCAGAGGACAGAACCATGACTCTCTCCTTGTATTATTGAAGAAGAGGACATAACCATGTCTCTCTTCTGATATTATTAAAGCAGAGGTCAGATCCATGGCTCTCTCCTGGTATTACTGAAGCATAGGACAGATCCATGACCCTTTCTGGTATTATTGAAGCAGAGGGCTGAACAGTGACTCTCTCTTGGTATTATTGAAGCAGAGGACAAAACCATATCTCTCTCCTCATTTTATTAAAGCAGATAACAGAACCATGGCACACTCCCGGTATTATTGAAGCAGAGGCCAGAACCATTGCTCTCTCCTGGAATTACTGAAGCATAGGTCAGAACCATGACCCTTTCTGGTATTATTGAAGCAGAGGGCTGAACAGTGACTCTCTCCTGGTATTATTGAAGCAGAGGATAAAACCATGTCTCTCTCCTGATTTTATTGAAGCATATGACAGAACCATGGCACACTCCTGGTATTACTGAAGCAGAGGTCAGAACCAAGGGTCTATCCTGGAATTACTGAAGCATAGGACAGAACCATGACCCTTTCTGGTATTATTGAAGCAGAGGGCTGAACAATGACTCTCTGCTGGTATTATTGAAGCAGAGGACAAAACCATGTCTCTCTCCTGGCTTTATTGAAACAGATGTCAGAACCATGGCACTATCCTGGTATTATTGAAGCAGAGGACAGAACCATTACTCTTACCTGGTATTATTGAAACAGAGGACTGAATCATGGCTCTCTCCTGGTATTATTGAAGCAGAGGACTGAATCATAGCTCTCTCTCCAGGTATTACCGAAGCGAAGGACAGATCCATGACAGTCTCCAGATATAATAGAATCAGAGGGCTGAATCACGGCTCTCTCCAGGTAGTATTGAAGCAGAGGACTGAACCTTGACTGTTTCCTGGTATAACTGAATCAGAGGACAGATCCATAGCTCTCTTCTGGTATTATTGGAGCAGAGGACAGAACCATGACTCTCGTCTGGTATTATTTTTACAGAGGACATATTCATAGCTCTATTCTGGTATTATTGGAGCAGAGAACAGATCCATGGCTCTCTTCTGGTATTATTGGAGCAGAGGACAGAACCATGACTCTTGCCTGGTATTATTGAAGCAGAAGATAGATCCATGTCTTTCTCCTGATATTATTGAAGCTGAGGGATGAACCATGACTCTCTCTTGGTATTTTTGAAGAAGAGGACAGAACCATATCGCTCTCCTGGTATTATTGAAGCAGAGGGAAGAACCATGTCATTCTTCTTGCAGAGGAGAGAACCATGGCACTCTCTTGGTATTATTGAAGCAAAGAGCTGAACCATGACTCTCTCCTGGTATAACTGAAGCAGAGAACTGAATCATAAGTTTCTCCTGGTATTATTGAAGCAGATCACTGAATCATGGCTCTCTCCTGCTATCATTAAAGCAGATGACTGAATCATGTCTCTCTCCTGGTATAATTAATGCATAAGACAGAATCATGTCTCTCTCCTGGTATTATTGAAGAAAATAAAACAGATTCATGGCTCTCTGCGGGTATAAGAGAAGCAAAGGACATAACCATGTATCTCTCCTGGTAATATTGAAGCATAGGACATATTGGTTCTCTCTTGCTATTAATGAAGCAGAGGTCAGAACCATGATTCTCTCCAGGTATAATTGAAGAATAGTACAGAACCATGTCTCTCTCCTGGTATTATTGAAGCAGAGGGCTGAACCATGACTGTCTCTTGGTATAATTGAAGCAGAGGACAGAACCATGTCTCTCTACTGGAATTATTGAAGCAGAGGGCTGAACCATGACTCTTTCCTTGTATTATTAAAGCAGAGGACAGATCCATTGCTCTCTCCTGGTATTACTGAAGCAGAGGACAGAACCATGTCTCTTTCCTGGTTTTATTGAAGCAGAGGACAGAATCATGATTCTTTCCTGGTATTATTGAAAGCAGTGGACAGATCCATGGCCCTATTCTTGTTTTTTAAAGCAGAATGCTAAATCATGGCTCTCTCGGGGTATTACTGAAGCAGATGACTGAACCATGACGCTAATCTGGTATAAATAAAGCAGAGAACTGAATCATGGCTCTCTCCTGGTATTATCCAAGCAAATGACTGAATCATGGATTTTTCCTACTAATTTTGAAGCAGAGAAATAAATCATATCTATTTCATGGTATTATTAATGCAGAGAACAGAACCATGTCTCTCTTCTGGTATTATTGAAGCAAAAGACAGATCCATGGCACCCTTCTAAGTATATTGAAGCAGAAGACAGATCCCTGGCTCTCTCCGGGTATTATTGAAGCAGATGACAGAACCTTATCTCTCTTCTGGTATTATTGAAGCAGAGGACAGATCTATGGCTCTCTTCTTGTATTATTGAAGCAGAAGACAGAACCATGACTCTCTCATGGTATTATTGAAGCAGAGCACATAACCATGTCTCTCTCGTGGTATTATTGAAGATGAGGACTGAACCATGACTTTCTCTTGGTATTATTGAAGCATAGGAGAAAACCATGTTTCTCTTCTGGTATTATTGAAGCAGAGGGCTCTCTCCTTGTATTATTTAAGCAGAGGACAAATCCATTACTCTCTCCTGGTATTATTGAAGCAGAGAACAGAGCCATGTCTCTCTCCTGGTTTTATTGAAGCAGACGACAGAACCGTGTCTCTCTCCTAGTATTATTGAAACATGTCTCTCTTCTGATATTATTTAAGCAGAGGACCGAACCATGTCTCTGTCCTGATACTATTCAAGCGTAAAACAGAACCATGGCGCTCTCCTGGTATTATTGAAGCAGAGAGCTGAATCATGACTCTCTCCTGGTATTACTGAAGCAGAGAACTGAATCATGGTTCTCTCCTTGTATTATTGAAGCAGATGGCATATCCAAGGCTTTCTCCAGGTATTATTGAAGCAGAGGACAGAACTATGTCTCTCTCCTGGTGTTATTCAAGCAGAGGACAGAACCATGACTCTCTCCTGGTATTATTGAAGCAGAGGGAAGAACCATGTCACTCTCCTGGTATTATTGAAGCTAAGGGCTGAACCATGACTCTCTATTAGTATTATTGAAGCAGATGACAGAACCATGTCTCTCTCCTTGTATTATTAAAGCAGAGGACAGAACCGTGTCTCTCTCCTGGGGTTATTGAAGCAGAGGATAGAACCATGGAATTCTCCCGGTATAATTGAAGCATAGGACAGAACCATGACAATTTCCTGGTATTATTCAAGCAGAGAACTGAATCATGGCTCTTTCCTGGTATTTTTGAAGCAGATGACTTAATCATGACTCTATCCAAGCATTTTTGAAGAAGAGGACTGAATCATGGCTCTTTCCTGGTATAATTGAAGCAGAGGACAGATCCATGGCCCTTTGCTGGTATTATTGAAGTAGAGGACAGAACCATGACTCTCTCCTGGTATTATCGAAGCAGAGAGGTGAACCATGTCACTCTCTTGTTATTATTGAAGCTAAGGACTGAACCATGACTCTCTCTTAGTATTATTGAAGCAGAGGATAGAACCATGTCTCTCTCCTGGTATTATTAAGGCAGAGGACAGAACCGTGTCTCTCTCCTGGGATTATTGAAGCAGAGGACAGACCCGTGTCTCTGTCTTAATATTATTGAAGCAGAAGACAGAACCATGGCGCTCTCCTGGTATTATTGAAGCAGAGTGCAGAACCGTGTCAATCTCCTGGTATTATTGAAGCAGAGGGCAGAACCATGACTCTCTCCTTGTATTATTTAAGCAGAGAACTGAATAATGGCTCTTTCCTGGTATTGTTGAAGCAGAGGACTTAATAATGACTCTCTCCAGGCATTTTTGAAGCAGAGGACTGAATCATGGCTCTTTCCTGGTATTATTGAAGCAGAGGGCTGAACCATGACTCTCTCCTTGTATTACTGAAGAAGAGGACAGAACCATATCTCTCTTCTGGTATTATTGAAGCAGAGGGCAGAACCATGTCATTCTCCTTGTATTATTATAGCAGAGGAGAGAACCATGGCACTCTCTTGGTATTATTGAAGGAAAGAGCTGAACCATGACTCTCTCCTGGTATAACTGAAGCAGAGAACTGAATCATAGCTCTCTCCTGGTATTATTGAAGCAGATCACTGAATCATGGCTCTCTCCTGCTATTATTGAAGCAGAGGACTGAATCATGTCTCTCTCCTGGTATAATTAATGCATAAGGCAGAATCATATCTCTCTCCTGGTATTATTGAAGAAAAAAAACAGATTCATGGCTCTCTGCGGGTATAAGAGAAGCAAAGTACAGAACCATGTATCTGTCCCGGTAATATTGAAGCATAGGACAGATCCATGGTTCTCTCTTGCTATTAATGAAGCAGAGGTCAGAACCATGATTCTCTCCAGGTATAATTGAAGAAGAGTACAGAACCATGTCTCTCTCCTGGTATTATTGAAGCAGAGGGCTGAACCATGACTCTCTCTTGGTATAATTGAAGCAGAGGACAGAACCATGTCTCTCTCCTGGAATTATTGAAGCAGAGGGCTGAACCATGACTCTTTCCTTGTATTATTGAAGCAGAGGACAGATCCATTGCTCTATCCTGGTTTTATTGAAGCAGAGGACAGAATCATGATTCTTTTCTGGTATTATTGAAGCAGTGGACAGATCCATGGCCCTCTTCTGGTTTTATTGAAGCAGGGGACAGAACCATGACTCTCTCCGGGTATTATTGAAGCAGAGCACATAACCATGTCTCTTTCGTGGTATTATTGAAGATGAGGACTGAACCATGACTCTCTCTTGGTATTATTGAAGCATAGGAGAAAACCATGTTTCTCTTCTGGTATTATTGAAGCAGAGGGCTCTCTCCTTGTATTATTGATGCCGTGGACAGATCCATGACCGTCTTCTGGTATTATTGAAGCAGAAGGCTGAATCATGGCTCTCTCGGGGTATTACTGAAGCAGATGACTGAACCATGACGCTAATCTGGTATAAATGATGTAGAGAATTGAATCATGGCTCTATCCTGGTATTATCCAAGCAAATGAATGAATCTTGGCTTTTTCCTACTAATACTGAAGCAGAGAAATGAATCATATCTCTCTCCTGGTATTACTAATGCAGACGACAGACCATGTTTCTCTCCTGGTATTATTGAAGCAAAAGACAGATCCATGGCACCCTCCTAGTATTATTGAAGCAGAAGACAGATCAGTGGCTCTCTCCGGGTATTATTGAAGCAGAGGACAGAACCTTATCGCTCTCCTAGTATTATTGAAGCAGAGGACAGATCCATGGCTCTCTTCTTGTATTATTGAAGCAGAGGACAGAACCATGACTCTCTCCGGGTGTTATTGAAGCAGAGCACATAGCCATGTCTCTCTCGTGGTAATATTGAAGATGAGGGCTGAACCATGACTGTCACTTGGTATTATTGAAGCATAGGAGAGAACCATGTTTCTCTTCTGGTATTATTGAAGCAGAGGACTCTTCCTTGTATTATTGAAGCAGAGGACAAATCCATTACTCTCTTCTGGTATTATTGAAGCAGAGGACAGAACCATGTCTCTCCTGGTTTTATTGAAGCAGACGACAGAACCGTGTCTCTCTCCTGATATTATTGAAGCAGAGAACAGAACCATGTCTCTCTTCTGATATAATTTAAGCAGAGGACCGAGCCATGTCTCTGTCCTGATACTATTGAAGCGGAAGACAGAACCATGGCGCTCTCCTTGTATTATTGAAGCAGAGGACAGAACCCTGTCACTCTTCTGGTATTATTAAAGCAGAAAACAGAACCAAGGCACTCTCCTGGAATTAATGAAGCAGAGGACAGAACCATGACTCTCTCCTTGTATTATTGAAGAAGAGGACAGAACCATGTCTCTCTCCTGATATTATTAAAGCAGAGGTCAGATCCATGGCTCTCTCCTGGTATTACTGAAGCATAGGACAGATCCATGACCCTTTCTGGTATTATTGAAGCAGAGGGCTGAACAGTGACTCTCTCTTGGTATTATTGAAGGAGAGGACAAAACCATATCTCTCTCCTCATTTTATTAAAGCAGATAACAGAACCATGGCACACTCCCGGTATTATTGAAGCAGAGGCCAGAACCATTGCTCTCTCCTGGAATTACTGAAGCATAGGACAGAACCATGACCCTTTCTGGTATTATTGAAGCAGAGGGCTGAACAGTGACTCTCTCCTGGTATTATTGAAGCAGAGGATAAAACCATGTCTCTCTCCTGATTTTATTGAAGCATATGACAGAACCATGGCACACTCCTGGTATTACTGAAGCAGAGGTCAGAACCAAGGGTCTATCCTGGAATTACTGAAGCATAGGACAGAACCATGACCCTTTCTGGTATTATTGAAGCAGAGGGCTGAACAATGACTCTCTGCTGGTATTATTGAAGCAGAGGACAAAACCATGTCTCTCTCCTGGCTTTATTGAAACAGATGTCAGAACCATGGCACTATCCTGGTATTATTGAAGCAGAGGACAGAACCATTACTCTTACCTGGTATTATTGAAACAGAGGACTGAATCATGGCTCTCTCCTGGTATTATTGAAGCAGAGGACTGAATCATAGCTCTCTCTCCAGGTATTACCGAAGCGAAGGACAGATCCATGACAGTCTCCAGATATAATAGAATCAGAGGGCTGAATCACGGCTCTCTCCAGGTAGTATTGAAGCAGAGGACTGAACCTTGACTGTTTCCTGGTATAACTGAATCAGAGGACAGATCCATAGCTCTCTTCTGGTATTATTGGAGCAGAGGACAGAACCATGACTCTCGTCTGGTATTATTTTTACAGAGGACATATCCATAGCTCTATTCTGGTATTATTGGAGCAGAGAACAGATCCATGGCTCTCTTCTGGTATTATTGGAGCAGAGGACAGAACCATGACTCTTGCCTGGTATTATTGAAGCAGAAGATAGATCCATGTCTTTCTCCTGATATTATTGAAGCTGAGGGATGAACCATGACTCTCTCTTGGTATTTTTGAAGAAGAGGACAGAACCATATCTCTCTCCTGGTATTATTAAAGCAGAGGACAGAACCATGTCTTTCTCCTGCTATTATATAAGCAGAGAACATATTCATGGCTCTTTTCTGGTATTATTGAAGCAGAAGACAGAATCATGACTATCGCCTGGTATTATTGAAGCAGATAACAAAACCATGTCTCTCTCCTGGTATTATTGAAGCTGAGAGCTGAACTATGTCTCTTTCTTGGTATTTTAAAAGCAGAGGACAGATCTATGGCCCTCTCCTGGTATTATTGAAGCAGACGACTGATCCATGGTTCTTGTCGTATTTTTGAATCAGAGGACAGAACCATGACTCTATCCTTGTATTAATGAAATAAAGGACAGAACCATGTCTCTGTCCTAGTATTATTGATGCTTTGGGCTTAACAATAACTGTCTTTTGGTATTATTTAATCAGAAGACAGAACCATATTTCTCTCCTGGTATTGTTGAAGCAGAAGACTGAACCATGAGGCTCTTTTTGTTTTTTTTAAGTAGAGAACATATACATGGCTCTCTTCTTGTTTTATTGAAGCAAAGTAGAGAACCATGTCTCTCTTCTGTTTTTTTTTAAGTAGACGACAGAACAATGTCTTTCTCATGGTATTATTGAAGCAGAGGACAGAACCATGTCTCTCTCCTTATATTATTGATGCAGATGACAGAACCATGGCTCTCTTTTGGTATTATTGCATTAGAGAACAGAACCATGGCTCTCTCCTGGTATAATTAAAGCAGATGAGAGAACCATGGCTCTCTCCTGGAACTATTGAAGCAGAGAACAGAACCATGTCTCTCTCCTCGAATTATTGAAGCAGAGGACAGATCCATGTCTCTCGCCTGGTATTATTGAAGCAGAGGACAGAACCAAATCTCTCTTCTGGTATTATTTAAGCAGACAAAAGAACCATGGCTCTCTTCTAGTATTATTAAAGTATACGACAGAACCTTGGCTCTCTCTGGGTATTGTTGAAGCAGAGGGCTGAACCATGAGGCTCTTCTTGTTTTTTTTATTCATCGCTCTCGCCGGGTATTATTGAAGCAGAGGATAGAACCATGTCTCTCTCCTAGAATTACAGATGAAGAGGACTGAACCATAACTCTCTCCTTGTATTATTAAAGCAGAGGGCTGAACCATGGCTCTCTCATTGTATTATTGAAGCAGAGTGCATAATCATGGCTCTCTCCAGGTATAATTGAAGCAGAGGACAAAACCATGGCACACTTCTTGTATTATTGACGCAGAAGGACAGAACCAAGACTCCTGGTATTATTGAACCAGAGGACAAAACCATGTCTCTCTCCTGATATAAATGAAGCAAAGGACAGGACCATGGCTTTTACTGGTATTATTAAATCAGGGGACAGAACCATGTCTCTCTCCTGATATTATTGAAGCAGAGGACATAACCATGGTTCTCTTCTGGTATTAATTAAGCAGAAACAGCACCATGGCTCATTCGTGATATTATTGAAGCAAAGCTGAACCATGACTCTTTCCCGGTATTATTGAAGCAGAGAATAGAACCATGTCTCTCTCCTGATATTATTGAAGCAGAGGACATAACCATGGTTCTCTCCTGGTATTAATTAAGCAGAAAACAGAATCATGAACCTCTCTCTGTATTATTGAAGCAGAGGGCTGAACCGTGACTCTCTCCTTGTATTATTAAAGCAGAGGACAGAACCATGTCCTCTCCTTGTATTATTGAAGCAGAGGACAGAAACATGGCTCTCTCTTGTTATTATTTAAGCAGAGGGCTGAACCATGACTCTTTCCTGGTATAATTGAAGTAGAGGACAAAACCATGTCTCTCTGCTGATATCATTGACACACTGGACAGAACCATGGCTCTCTCCTGGCATTATTAAAGCAGATAACAGAACCATATTTCTCTCCTGGTATTATTGAAGCCGAGGACAGTTCCATAGCTCTCTCCTGTTAAAATTTAAGCAGAATCAAGATCCATGTCTGTATCATGGTAATATTAAAGCAGAGGACTGAATCATGGTTCTCTCCTGATATTATTGAAGCAGAGGACATCTCCATGGCTCTCCCCTTGTATAATTGAAGCAAAGTGCTGCATCATGGCTCTCTCCGGGTATTATTGAAGCAGAGAACTGAACCATGCCTCTCTCCTGGTATATCTGAAGCTGATAACTATATCATGGATCTCTCCTGGTTTTACTGAAGCAGATGACAGAACCATGTCTCTCTTCTGATATTATTGAAGCAGATGACAGAACCATGACTGTCTTTTTGTATTACTAAAGTAGAGGACAGAACTTTGGCTCTCTCTGAGTATTATTGAAGCAGAGGATTGAACCATGTCTCTCTCCTGGTATTATAAAACCGGAGGACATAACCGTGTTTCCTGGTATTATTGAAGTATATGACACAACAATGGCTTTTTCCCGGTATTACTGAAGAAGAGGACTGAACCATGTGTCTCTCCTTGTAGTATAGAAGAAGAGGACAAAACCATAGCTCTCTCCTGGTATTATAGAAGCAGAGGACAGAACCATGTCTTCGTTTTGTAATATTGAAGCAGAGGACAGATCCATGGTTCTCTCCTGGTATTATTGAAGCAGAGGACAGAACCATATCTCTCTTCTGGTATTATTCAAGCAAAGGACGGAACCATTTTTCTCCTGATATTATTGAAGCAGAGGGCTGAATCATGACTCTCTCCTGGTTTTATTGAAGCATAGGGTTGAACCATGGCCCTTTCCTGATATTATTGAAGCAAAGGACTGAATCAAGACTCTGTCCTGGTATTTTTGAAACAAAGGGCTATATCATTGCTCTCTCCTGGTATTCTTGAAACAGAAGACTGAATCATTATCCACTCCTAGTATTATTGAAGCAGAGGGCTGAATTATGGCTCTCTCCTGGTATTCTTGATGCAGAGTACAGAACCATGGAATTCTCCTGCTAGTATTGAAGCAGAGGACCGAACCATGTTCTCTCCTGGTATTATTGAAGTAGAGGAATGAACAACGGCTCTCTCCTGGTATTATTGAAGCAGAGAACTTAAGACTCTCTCCTGGTATTATTGATGCAGAGGAGTGAACAATGACTCTCTCCTGGTGTTTTTGAAGCAGAGGGCTGAATCATGACTCTCTCCTGGTATTATTGATGCAGAGGAGTGAACAGTGACTCTCTCCTGGTGTTTTTGAAGCAGAGGGCTGAATCATGTCTCTCTCCTGATATTATTGAAGCAGAGGACGGAACCATGGCTCTCTCCTGGTATTACTGAAGCGGAGGACATAACCATGGCTCTCTACTGGTAGTATTGAAGTAGAGGAGAGAATCATGGCTCTCTCCGGGTATAATTGAGGTAGAGGACTTAACCATGTCTCTCTCCTGTTACTATTGAAGAAGAGAGCAGAACCCTGGCTTTCTCCTAGTATTACTGAAGCAGAGGACAGAACCATGCCTCTCTCCTGGTATTATTGATGCAGAGGAGTGAACAGTGACTCTCTCCTGGTGTTTTTGAAGCAGAGGGCTGAATCATGTCTCTCTCCTGATATTATTGAAGCAGAGGACGGAACCATGGCTCTCTCCTGGTATTACTGAAGCGGAGGACATAACCATGGCTCTCTACTGGTAGTATTGAAGTAGAGGAGAGAATCATGGCTCTCTCCGGGTATAATTGAGGTAGAGGACTTAACCATGTCTCTCTCCAGTTACTATTGAAGCAGAGAGCAGAACCCTGGCTTTCTCCTAGTATTACTGAAGCAGAGGACAGAACCATGCCTCTCTCCTGGTATTATTGATGCAGAGGACAGAACCAAGAATCTATCCTAGTATTATTGAAGCAGAGGGCTGAATCATGACTCTCTCCTGGTATTATTGAAACAGATGACTGATCCATGGCACTCTCGTGGTATTATTGAAGCAGAGGACAGAACCATGGCTCTCTCCTAGTATTATTGAAGCAGAGAACAAACCCATGTCTCTTTTCTGGTATTATTGAAGCAGAGGACAGATTCATGGCTCTCTCCTGGTATTATTGAAACAGACGACAGATCCACGGCTCTCTCCTGGTATTATTGAAGCAGAAGATTGAACCATGCCTCTCTCCTTGTATAATTGAAGCAGAGGACATACGCATGTCTCTTTTCTGGTATTATTGAAGCAGAGGGCTGAATCAAGGAACACTCCAGCTTTTGTTTAAGCAGAGGACAGAACAATGCCTCTCCTGGTATTATTGAAGCTGAGGGCTGAATCATGGAACTCTCCACATATTTTTTAAGCAGAAAGCTGAACCATGACTCTCTCCTGGTAGTATTGAAGCAGAGGGCTGAATCATGACTCTCTCCTGGTATTATTAAGAAAAGGACTAAATCATGGCTCTCTCCTGATAATATTGAAGCAGATATCTGAATCATGACTATCTCCTGGTATTTTTGACGCAGAGGGCTGAACCATGGCTCTCTCTTGGTATTATTGAAGCAAAGTGCTGAATCATGACTCTTACATTGTATTATTGAAGCAGAGTGCTCAATCATTGCTCTCTCCTGGTATTATGACGCAGAGGACTACATCATGACTTTCTCCTGGTATTATTGAAGCAGAGGGCTGAGTCATGGCTCTCTCCCGGTATTCTTGAAGCACAGGACAGAACCATGTCTCTCTCCTGGTATTGATAAAGCATAGGACAGAACCATGGCTCTCTCCTGCTGTTATTGAAACAGAGGACAGAATTATGGCTCTCTCCTGGTATTTATAAAGCAGAGGACAGAACCATGGCTCTCTCGTGGTATTTTTGAAGCAGAGGGCAGAACCATGGCTCTCTCCTAGTATTATTGAAGCAGAGGACAAACCCATGTCTCTTTTCTTGTATTATTGAAACGGAGGACAGATCCATGGTTCTCTCCTGGTAGTATTGAAGCAGAGGACAGATCCATGGCTCTGTCATGGTATTATTGAAGCAGAGGCCTGAACCATGCCTCTATCCTTGTATAATTGAAGCAGAGGACAAACCCATGTCTCTTTCCTGGTATTATTGAAGCAGAGGGCTGAATCATGGAACTCTTCAGTTATTATTTAAGCAGAGGACAAAACTATGCCTCTCTCCTTGTATTATTGAAGACGAGGTCTTAACAATGGCCATCTGCTGATAGTATTGAAGCAGAGGGCTGAATCCTGGCTCTCTCCTGGTATTATTGAAACAGAGGACAGAGCAATGGCTCTCTCCTGGTATTTTTGAAGCAGAGGGCTGAATCATGGAACTCTCCAGGTATTATTTAAGCAGAGGATAGAGCCATGGCTCTCTCCTGGTATTATGGAAGCAGACAGCTGAATCATGGCTCTCTCTTGGTATTACTGAAGCAGAAGTCTGAATCGTGACTCTCTCCTGGCATTATTAAGCAGAGGACTAAAATCGTGACTCTCTCCTGGTATTATTGAAGCAGAGATCTGAATAATGACTCTCTCGTGGTATTTTTGACGAAGAGGGCTGAACCATGGCTCTCTCCTGGTATTATTGAAGCAAAGGGCTGAATCATGACTCTTACCTTGTTTTATTGAAGCAGAGTTCTGAATAATTGCTCTCTCCTGGTATTATTGACGCAGAGGACTAAATCATGACTGTCTCCTGGTATTATTGAAGCAGAGGGCTGAGTCATGGCTCTTTCCCGGTATTCTTGAAGCACAGGACAGACCCATGGCTCTCTACTTGTATTATTGAAGCAGAGGACTGAACCATAGCTATCTCCTGGTATTATTGAAGCAGAGCACAGATCCATGGCTCTCTTTGGGTATAATTGAAGCAGATGACTGAATCATGACTATCTCCTGGTATGTTTGAAGCAGAGGGCTGAGCCATGGCTCTCTCCTGGTATGATTGAAGCAAAGGGCTGAATCATTGCTCTCTCCTGGTATTCTTGAAGCAGAGGACTGAATCATGACTCTTTATTGCTATAATTGAAGCAGAGGGCTAAATCATTCCTCTCTCCTGGTATTCTTGAAACACAGGACATAACCTTGGCGTTCTCCTTGTATTATAAAAGCAGAGGGCTGAATCATTGCTCTCTCCTGCTATTTTTGTAGCAGAGGACAGAACCATGACTCTCTCCTGCTATTATTGAAGCAGAGAACAGAATCATGGCTCTCTCCAAGTATTATTGAAGCAGAGGACAGAAACATTGCTTTCTCCTGGTATTATTGAAGCAGAGAACTTAACCATGACTCTCTCCTTGTATTATTGAAGCAGAGTAGTAAACCATGACTCTCTCCTGGTGTTATTGAAGCAGAGGGCTGAATTATGACTCTCTTCTGATATAATTAAATAAGAGGACAGAATCATGATTCTCTCCTGGAAACCATGGCTCTCTCCTGGTATTATTAAAGCAAAGGACAGAACAATGGCTCTCTCCGGGTATTATTGAAGCAGAGAAGTAAACCATGACTCTCTCCTGGTATTATTGAAGCAGAGGAATGAATCATTTCTCTGTCATGATATTTTTGAAGCAGAGAGTTAAGTCCTGGCTGTCTCCTGGTTTTATTGAAGCAGAGGACATAACCATGGATCTCTACTGGTTTTATTGATGCAGAGGACAGAACGAAGAATTTTCCTGGTATTACTGAAGCAGAGGACAGAACCATGGCTCTCTCGTTGTATTATTGAAGCAGAGGACAGATCCATGTCTCTCTCTTGGTATTATTGAAGCAGACGACAGATAAATGGCTCTCTACTGGTATTATTAAAGCAAAGGACACAACCACGACACTCTCTTGGTATTATTGAAGCAGGGTACAGACCGATGTCTTTCTCCTGGTATTATTTAAGCAGGAACTTTCCTGTGTTATTGAAACGGAGGAATGAACCATGACTCTCTCCTGGTATTATTCAAGAAGAGGGCTGAATCATGACATCTCCTAGTATTATCGAAGCAGAGGACAGAACCATGGCTCTCTCCTGGTATTATTGATGCAGTGGACAGAACCATTGCTCTCTACGGGTTTGATTGAAGCAGAGGAGTGAACCATGCCTTTCTCCTAGTATTATTGAAACAGGGGACAGAACCATGTCTCTCTCCTTGTATAATTGAAGCAGAGAACAGATCCATGTGTCTCTCCTGATATTGTTGAAGCAGATGATAGAACTATGTTTCTCTCCTGGTATTATTGAAGAAGAGGACTGAACCATGTCTCTCTCCTAGTATAATTGAAGCATACAACAGAACTATGTCTCTCTCCTGGTATTATTGAAGCAGAGAATAGATCCATGGCTCTCTCCTTGTATTATTGAAGCAGAGGGACGAATCATGACTCTCTCTTAGTATTATTGAAGCAGAGGACAGAACTAGACTTTCTCTCCTGGTATTATTGAAGCAGAGAACAGAATCATGGCTCTCTCCAAGTATTATTGAAGCAGAGGACAGAAACATTGCTTTCGCCTGGTATTATTGAAGCAGAGAACTTAACCATGACTCTCTCCTTGTATTATTGAAGCAGAGTAGTAAACCATGACTCTCTCCTGGTGTTATTGAAGCAGAGGGCTGAATTATGACGCTCTTCTGATATTATTAAATAAGAGGACAGAATCATGATTCTCTCCTGGAAACCATGGCTCTCTCCTGGTATTATTAAAGCAAAGGACAGAACAATGGCTCTCTCCGGGTATTATTGAAGCAGAGAAGTAAACCATGACTCTCTCCTGGTATTATTGAAGCAGTGGAATGAATCATTTCTCTGTCATGATATTTTTGAAGCAGAGAGTTAAGTCCTGGCTGTCTCCTGGTTTTATTGAAGCAGAGGACATAACCATGGATCTCTACTGGTTTTATTGATGCAGACGACAGAACGAAGAATTTTCCTGGTATTACTGAAGCAGAGGACAGAACCATGGCTCTCTCGTTGTATTATTGAAGCAGAGGACAGATCCATGTCTTCTCTCTTGGTATTATTGAAGCAGACGACAGATAAATGGCTCTCTACTGGTATTATTAAAGCAGAGGACAGAACCACGACACTCTCTTGGTATTATTGAAGCAGGGTACAGACCGATGTATTTCTCCTGGTATTATTTAAGCAGGAACTTTCCTGTGTTATTGAAACGGAGGAATGAACCATGACTCTCTCCTGGTATTATTCAAGAAGAGGGCTGAATCATGACATCTCCTAGTATTATCGAAACAGAGGACAGAACCATGGCTCTTTCCTGGTATTATTGATGCAGTGGACAGAACCATTGCTCTCTACGGGTTTTATTGAAGCAGAGGAGTGAACCATGCCTTTCTCCTAGTATTATTGAAACAGGGGACAGAACCATGTCTCTCTCCTTGTATAATTGAAGCAGAGAACAGATCCATGTGTCTCTCCTGATATTGTTGAAGCAGATGATAGAACTATGGTTCTCTCCTGGTATTATTGAAGAAGAGGACTGAACCATGTCTCTCTCCTAGTATAATTGAAGCATACAACAGAACTATGTCTCTCTCCTGGTATTATTGAAGCAGAGAATAGATCCATGGCTCTCTCCTTGTATTATTGAAGCAGAGGGACGAATCATGACTCTCTCTTAGTATTATTGAAGCAGAGGACAGAACTAGACTTTCTCTCCTGGTATTATTGAGGCAGAGTACAGATTTATGGCTCTTTTCTGGTATTATTGATGCAGAGGACAGAACCATGGCTCTTTCCTGGTATTATTGAAGCAGAAGGCTGAATATGGCCCTCTCCACGTTTTATTGAAGTAGAAGACAGAACCATGGCTCTCTCCTCGTATTATTGAAGCAGAGGGCTGAATAATGGCTCTCTCCTGGTATTATTGAACAACAGGACAGAACCATGGCTTACCCCTGGTTTTCCTGTTGCAGAGGACATAATTATGGCTCTCTCTCTTGGTATTATTGAAGCAGAGGACAGAACCATGGCTCTTTTCTGCTATTATTGAAGCAGAGAACAGAAGCAGGGCTCTCTCCTGGTATAATTGAAGCAGATGCCAGAACCATGGCTCTCTCCTGGTATTACTGAAGCAGAGAACTTAACCATGGCTCTCATCTGGTGTTATTGAAGCAGAGGAGTAAACCATGACTCTTTCCTGGTGTTATTGAAGAAGAGGGCTGAATTATGACTCTCTCCTTATATTATTGAATCAGAGGACAGAATCATGGCTCTCTCCTGGTATTATTGAAGCAGAGGACAGAACCATGGCTCTCTCCGGGTATAATTTAGGAAGTGGACTAAATCATTTCTCTCTCCTGGTATTATTGAAGCATAGGGCTGAATAATGGTCCTCTCCAGGTTTTATTGAAGCAGAGGACAGAACCATGGCTCTTTCCTGCTATTATTGAAGCAGAGAACAGAATCAGGGCTCTCTCCTGGTATAATTGAAGCAGAGGCCAGAACCATGGCTCTCTCCTGGTATTACTGAAGCAGAGAACTTAACCATGGCTCTCATCTGGTGTTATTGAAGCAGAGGAGTAAACCATGACTCTTTCCTGGTGTAATTGAAGAAGAGGGCTGAATTATGACTCTCTCCTTATATTATTGAATCAGAGGGCAGAATCATGGCTCTCTCCTGGTATTATTGAAGCAGAGGACAGAACCATGGCTCTCTCCGGGTATAATTTAGGAAGTGGACTAAATCATTTCTCTCTCCTGGTATTATTGAAGCAGAGGGCTGAATAATGGTCCTCTCCAGGTTTTATTGAAGCAGAGGACAGAACCATGGCTTTCTCCGGGTATAATTGAATCAGAGGGCTGTATAATGGCTCTCTCCTTGTATTATTGAAGCACAGGACAAAACCATGGCTCTCCCCTGGTTTTATTGAAGCAGAGGACATAATTATGGCTCTCTCTTGTTATTAATGAAACAGAGGACATAATCGTGGCTCTCTCCTGCTGTTATTGAAGCAGAGAACAGAATCATGACTCTCTCCTGGTATAATTGAAGCAGAGAACAGAATCATGGCTCTTTCCTGGTATAATTGAAGCAGAGGACAAATCACGGCTCTCTCCTGGTATAATTTAAGCAGAGAACTTAACAATGGCTCTCTCCTGGTATTATTGAAACAGAGGAGTAAACAATGACTCTTTCCTGTGTTATTGAGTAAGAGGGCTGAATTATGACTCTCTCCTAATATTATTGAAGCAGAGGACAGAACCATGGCTCTCTCCTGGAAACCATGGCTCTCTCCTGGTATTATTAAAGCAGAAGACAGAATTATGGCTCTGTCCGGGTATAATTTAGGCAGAGGACTGAATCATTTCTCTTTCCTGGTATAATTGTATCAGAGAACAGAACCATGTCTCTTTCCTGGTATTATTGAAGCAGAGTTCAAATCCATGGCTCTCTCCTGGTATTATTGAAGCAGAGGGTTATATCATGGCTCTCTCCTGATATTATTGAAGCAGAGGTGAGAATCATGGCTCTCTCCTGGTATTATTGAAACAGAGGACAGAACCATGGCTCTCTCCGGGTATAATTTAGGCAGTGGACTGAATCATTTCACTCTTCTGGTATTATTGAAGCAGAGGGCTGAATAATGGCCCTCTCCAGGTTTTATTGAAGCAGAGGACAGAACCATGGCTTTCTTTGGGTATTATTGAATCAGAGGGCTGTATAATGGCTCTCTCCTGGTATTATTGAAGCACAGGACAGAACCATGGCTCTCCCCTGGTTTTATTGAAGCAGAGGATATAATTATGGCTCTCTCTTGTTATTATTGAAACAGAGGACAGAACCGTGGCTCTCTCCTGCTATTATTGAAGCAGAGAACATAATCATGACTCTCTCCTGGTATAATTGAAGCAGCGGACAAAACCACGGCTCTCTCCTGGTATTATTGAAGCAGAGGATATAATTATGGCTCTCTCTTGTTATTATTGAAGCAGAGTACAGATTCATGGCTCTCTCCTAGTATTATTGAAGCAGAGGACTATATCATGGCTCTCTCCTGGTATTATTGAAGCAATGGGCTGAATCACGACTCTCTCCTGAAATTATTGAGGCAGAGGAGTGATCCATGGCCCTCTCGTGGTGTTATTGAAGAAGAGGACAGAAACATGGCTCTCCCTTTGTATTATTGAGGCAGAGGACTGAACCATGTCTCTTTCCTAGTATTATTGAGGCATACATCAGAACCATGTCTCTCTCCTGGTATTATTGAAGCAGAGAACAGATCCATGGCTTTCTCTTTGTATTATTGAAGCAGAATGATTAATCATGACTCTCTTAGTATTATTGAAGCAGAGGACAGAATAAGGCTCTCTCTCCTGGTATTATTGAAGCAGAGTACAGATCTAAGGCTCTCTTCTGGTATTATTGAAGTAGAGGACAGAACCATGGCTCTCTCTTGGCATTATTGATGCAGAGGTCAGAACCACAGCTCTTTCCTGGAACTATTGAAGCAGAGGGCTGAATATGACCCTCTCCAGGTTTTATTGAAGCAGAGGACAGAACCATGGCTCTCTCCTGGTATTATTGAAGCAGAGAACTGAATCATGGCTTTCTCCGGGTATTATTGAAGCAGAGAACTAAATCATGGCTCTCTCCTGGTATTATTGAAGCAGAGAACTGAATCATGGCTCTCTCCGGGTATTATTGAAGCAGAGAACTGAACCATGGCTCTCTCCTGGTATTATTGAAGCTGAGAACTTAACCATGATTTTCTCCTGGTATTATTGAAGCAAAGGAGTGAACCATGACTCTCTCCTGGTAACATTGAAGCAGAGAGCTGAATCATGGCTCTCTTCTGGTATTATTGAAGTAGAGGACAGAACCATGGCTCTCTCCGGGTATTATCGAAGCAGAGAACTGAACCTTGACTGTCTCTTGGTATTCTTGAAGCAGAGAACTGAACAATTGTTCTTGCGTTAATCTAATAACGAGATAGGTTTTTTTGTTTAAATTTAAGACAACCAGCAATAAGGAAGTTTTTTTTATCGTTTTGTAAGTACAAAAAGTTGGTACAGGTGGTCAAACAGGCAAACACTGACTATGTTTTTCAAATAAAATAATAGATAATAAACGTGATTTTAAAAACCTCTGGAAGTAACTAAACAACTTATGATATACATGTAGTAAAAATTATAAAAAATTATGTTGTCTTGAACACAGATGACGAAATTATTTCAGTTATTTTTTTATAAACGTTGCTTCTGTACTTACATGTATATGCAAAATGCCAGGCTGTCCGATACGTTTATATAACAGTTTTATAATGAGAGTTATTGTGAATGGTGCAAATTTTCTTAAAATTTCAATATCCTTAATTATCAACAAGTCAATATTAGAAAAACAAGTGCTTTCTGGGCAACCTCTTTAAGAAAGATTGTCAGATTGGGGAAGGCAACTATAGACCTGATAGTACCCTTTGTATATTATCCAAAGGTCAAGAAAGGGATGTATACATTTAGTTTGGAACCTTTTTACAAATATCTCTACATATTTCTGCATTGTCTCCCAAACTGACTACATTAAGTTCCAAACAGCAAATGGTATCTGTTGAGCATACTGTGCACCGCGTTAATGGTATCTGCACTGGTATGATCATGCTAGACGTTCATAACGGTTTAATACAGTTGAGCATACTGTGTACCGCGTTAATGGTATCTGCACTGGTATGATCATGCTAGATGTTCATAACGGTTTGATACAGTTGAGCATACTGTGTACCGCGTTAATGGTATCTGCACTGGTATGATCATGCTAGACGTTAATAACGGTTTGATACAGTTGAGCAAACTGTGTACCGCGTTAATGGTATATGCACTGGTATGATCATGCTAGACGTTCATAACGGTTTGATACAGTTGAGCATACTGTGTACCGCGTTAATGGTATCTGCACTGGTATGATCATGCTAGATGTTCATAACGGTTTGAATACAGTTGAGCATACTGTGTAACGCGTTGATGCTTTCATTATTTGATTGTGGCTGTATTATCTTGGTAACTACGATAAATCATACATTTAACAAAGTATAAATTACATAATATCACTGGTAAATGGATTCTAAAGAGTTTTACAAAAAATAAGATAGCTATTGAAAGATGCAGATATCATAATGTATTAATCGTTTACTAAATAAATGAGTGTATTTTATATCAGTAAGTTGATAGTGTTATCAGAAAATAACATTTACGATCAACTGGAATAAAAATAGTGTACGCTTTCAACCAAAAACGTTCATTTATTTATGTAGCAATGAATGTCTGGAAATATATCATGGTTTATTATCTTTTTTACACATGTTAAAATCTAGTTATAGAATATTTTTTTTGTTAAACAGCTCAATGTATGAAGATTACACAATGGTCTGCTCTGGTATAACGTGAATGTACATTTCGTTGTCAATAATTAACAAGCGCCTGTTATTTTTAATTAAGTGCTTTCCAACTCTTTAACTTATTGTTCATACATTATTTGTGTTTATATTGTATACTGTTTAGAAAATTATTTTCTTTTCGCTTAAACATTGAATATTGATTTTCTCTATGAATGAATAACATTTAAATAACTGTTGTGTCGCCATGTTTTAGTAAATAACATTGTAAGACGATTACCCAAACCAACTAAACGTTTATTAAATGGCAATTAACAAAGCCCGATTTCTGTTGTCAATACATTCGGACACCCATTATGAAGATTTTGTCAACTTACAAGTGGATACTTATTTTTAAGGGTATTTATCTAATCACTTCTGCCTACATACCTTTTAGGACTTCAGCCAGAACGGGAACCAATTTCCTGTCTGTTTTATGCTGACCCCCAGACTCTGTACTAGACTGCGAACACCACCCGCCACTTGATGCTATTTTTTCTTTGCCCTTTGCTTTCTGAAAAATAAACATATTATTGATGAAAAGTTTAATTCATTTTCCTCCAGGTTTTAAATAAATGAACTTAAACAGTGTACTAGTATTCCATTTGAATGACCGTCTAATATATACGTAAATATAAAGCCACATGCATTTAATATAAATACTTATGAATAAAGATACAAAGTGTTTTAATATAGTGTGTGAGTGAGCAAGCGTACGTATGTGTGTGTGTGTGCATGCGTGTGTTCGTGCGTTGGTGAACAACCAGACATATAAATCTTAGACAATATTTACAGTGAGCGCGCCTAGCTACATTGCAAACCAAAGACATATGACTATAGAGTATAGATATATATTCTCAGAGATATCAATGTTTATATAGAGCTTAACCCTATTTTGGTCAAACGAGACACGCACAGATTCGTACTGGATGCGTAGACTTAAAAAATCAATTTGGCCTCACCAAAGGATACGATTTATGCATTTATATTCACAAATCTACTGATTCATATACTAGTATGCAGTGCATTAAAGATAGTGTCTCTTTTTATAGTTTTCTTGACAAACAAATAAGGAAGATGTATGCGTAGGTAATACACATGCGTCATCGAATACAGACATAGGCCCTAACACATTACAACTGAAACATAATTTTATTCTCTTAAATTTGATTATAAATTATCTATTTACGCTTTCGTATACTCCCATATATTCAGATGAAAATAAAAAGTATATGTTTGTGTTTCAGTAATTATACATTTAAGTTAATATTGTCTTATTATTTTTTTCCATTGATAATTTTTTGTTAAATTTTTGCTCTAAAAAACAGTACCTTTTATGTAAAATTCCCATTTTCTGATGTCGCCTAACGTAAAATGGCGAAACAAAACCCTAGAAATGTTTAAATATCGGATGCAACTATTAAAAACCTTCATGGCTTATAGTTTCCGATTGAAAGGGCAAAACATCCAGTTCCAAAACATACCAAGGAACTTGCCACAAAATCACTGCATAGCAGTAAATGATTGTTCCGAAAATCAGCAGTGCTCTGAGAAAGTTGAAATTCAATCAAGCTATTTCCCCAAAACATAAGTTTCAATACACGTGACCTTGTTTTACATCAATGTTTTTGAAATAATTGATGGTTTGCAAAGTACTCCCACAAAACCAAAAATTATATTAGAACATTTTTATAGTATAATTTTATATTTTTATTTTTTATTTTTATACTGTTTCCAGACGAAAACCACGATTAATATTCACCACACAGAGTGCAGGAAGAACTATCTGCGTGTTTGAAGTCAATACACTATAATACTACCGATGTTATGCACGTTAATAAGAAACTTATATGAAGCCAGCCACGCCAAAGGCCCCAAGACTGTTAAAGCGGCATGCAGATCTGGCAATTTTGAGAGGTTCAGCTTTCATTTAAAACCAGGCGTCTAATTTGACTTAGCTACAAAACATCTCACGCAAACAAAATCTGAGAAATGTAAGCGTCGAGTATTTCGATATTGCGAGCACATAGATAGGTCCTTACCGCTAAAATATAAACCTATTCCTGGAATAAGGTCCATTCGTCAGGCTATTACACACAACAGCTGACAGTTACAAACCCCGATACCTTAATGCTATGAGTGTACGGACTGTGTTACTAGACATTTACAGGGATGGCAGAACAACAGCATTGTAAGGGAGGTTACTTCCGTAGTTACAGTCGCAAATACGGCAGTAGAACCAAATATGATGAATGTTCGACCGTTGAAGAGGAACAACCTATTAATGAAGGTACACCATTAACCGCTCTCTCTGAGGACAAAGAATATGAATAACAATTTCGCGCTTCAAACGGAAAGCAACTAGTGTGCAACTTGGGCAGCAGGAACATCTATTTTCAAAAGGCGTCACCAACCAACCACAATGTCAATATACAGCCCTTATCGCAGCATCACCAACCAAACGCAGTGTCAATATACAGCCCTTATCCCATCATCTCCAACCAACAACAATGTCAATATACCGCCATTATACCGGCATAACCAAACAACCATATTATCAATATACAGCCATTATCTCGGAGTCACCAACCAACAACAGTGTCAATATACAGCCTTTATCTCAGCATCACCAACCAACCAACCTCAGTGTCAACATACAGCCATTATCACAGCGTCACCAACCAATCACAGTGTCAATATACAGCCTTTATCTCAGCATCACCAACCAACCACAGTGTCAATATACAGCCTTTATCTTAGCATAACCAACTAACCACAGTGTCAATATACAACCATTATCTAGGCGTCATCAACGAACCACAGTGTCAATATACAGCCTTCATCTCAACATCACCAACCAACCACAGTGTCAATATACAGCCATTATCCCGGCATCAACAACCAACCACAGTGTCAATATACAGCCATTATCGCAGCATCACCACCCAACAACAATGTCAATATACAGCCCTTATCCCACCATCACCAACCAACATCAGTGTCAATATACAGCTCTTATCCCAGCATCACCAATCAACCACAGTGTTAATATACAGCCCTTATCCAAGCATCACCAACCAACCACAGTGCTTAATATACAGCCATTATCCCAGCATCACCAACGAACCACAGTGTCAATATACAGCCAGTATCGCAGCATAACCAACCAACAACAATGTCAATACACAGCCATTATCCCAGCATCACCAACCAACAACAATGTTAATATACAGCCATTATCCCAGCATCACAAACGAACCACAGTGTCAATTAACAGCCTTTATCGTAGCGTCTCCAACCAACCACAGTGTCAATATACAGCCATTATCCCAACATCAGCAACCAACCACAGTATCAATATACAGCTGTTATCGCAGCATCACTAACCAACCACAGTGGTAATATACAGCCCTTATCCCAGCATCACCAACCAATCAAAGTGTCAATATACAGCTCTTATCCCAGCATCAGCAACCAACCACAGTATCAATATACAGCTGTTATCGCAGCATCAGCAACCAACCACAGTGGTAATATACAGCCCTTATCCCAGCATCACCAACCAACCAAAGTGTCAATATACAGCTCTTATCCCAGCATCACCAACCAACCACAGTGTCAATATACAGCTCTTATCGCAGCATCACCAACCAACCACAGTGTCAATATACAGCTCTTATCGCAGCATCACCAACCGACCATAGTGTTAATATACAGCCCTTATCCCAGCATCACCAATCAACCACAGTGTCAATATACAGCTCTTATCGCAGCATCACCAACCGACCACAGTGTCAATATACAGCCCTAATCCCAGCATCACCAATCAACCACAGTGTCAATATACAGCTCTTATCGCAGCATCACCAACCGACCACAGTTTCAATATACAGCCCTTATCCCACCATCACCAACCAACATCAGTGTCAATATACAGCTCTTATCCCAGCATCACCAACCAACAACAGTGTCAATACACAGTCCTTATCCCATCATCTCCAACCAACCACAGTGTCAATATACAGCTCTTATCCCAGCATCACCAACCAACCATAGTGTCAATATACAGTCCTTATCGGAGCATCAACAACCAACCACAGTGTCAATATTCAGCCCTTATCTAAGCATCACCAACCAACAACAATATCAATATACAGCCATTATCCTGGCATCATCAACCATCCATAGTGTCAATATAAAGTCATTATCAAAGCATCACCAACCAACAACAATGTCAATATACAGCCATTATCACAGCTTCACCAACCAACAACAATGTCAATATACACCCATTATCCTGGCATCACCAACCAACCATAGTCTCAATATACAGTCCTTATCGGAGCATCAACAACCAACCACAGTGTCAATATTCAGCCCTTATCTAAGCATCACCAACCAACAACAATATCAATATACAGCCATTATCCTGGCATCATCAACCATCCATAGTGTCAATATAAAGTCATTATCAAAGCATCACCAACCAACAACAATGTCAATATACAGCCATTATCACAGCTTCACCAACCAACAACAATGTCAATATACACCCATTATCCTGGCATCACCAACCATCCATAGTGTCAATATACAGCCATTATCACAGCATCAACAACCAACCACAGTGTCAATATACAGCCGTTATCTCAGCATCACCAACCAACAACAATGTCAATATACAGCCATTATACTGGCATCACTAACCATCCATAGTGTCAATATACAGCCATTATCACAGCATCACCAACCAACCGCAGTGTCAATATACAGCCATTATCGCAGCATCACCAACCAACCACAGTGTCAATATACAGCCATTATCTCAGAATCAGCAACCAACCACAGTGTCAATATACAGCTCTTATCGCAGCACCACCAACCATGCATAGTGTCAATATACAGCCATTATCCCAGCATAACCAACCAACAACAATGTTTATATACAGCCATTATCCCAGCATCACAAACGAACCACAGTGTCAATAAACAGCATTTATCGCAGCGTCACCAACCAACCATAGTGTTAATATACAGCCCTTATCCCAACATCACCAATCAACCACAGTGTCAATATACAGCTCTTATCGCAGCATCACCAACCGACCACAGTGTCAATATACAGCCCTTATCCCAGCATCACCAATCAACCACAGTGTCAATATACAGCTCTTATCGCAGCATCACCAACCGACCACAGTGTCAATATACAACCCTGATCCCAACATCACCAATCAACCACAGTGCCAATATACAGTTCTTATTGCAGCATCACCTACCGACCACAGTGTCAATATACAGCCCTTATCCCAACATCACCAATCAACCACAGTGTCAATATACAGCCCTTATCGCAGCATCACCAACCGACCACAGTGTCAATATACAGCCCTTATCCCAACATCACCAATCAACCACAGTGTCAATATACAGCTCTTATTGCAGCATCACCTACCGACCACAGTGTCAATATACAACCCTTATCCCATCATCAGCAACCAACATCAGTGTCAATATACAGCTCTTATCCCAGCATCACCAACCAACAACAGTGTCAATACACAGTCCTTATCCCATCATCACCAACCAACCACAGTGTCAATATACAGCTCTTATCCCAGCATCACCAAACAACAACAGTGTCAATATACAGCCCTTATCCCAGCATCACCAATCAACCACAGTGTCAATATACAACCCTTATCACAGCATCACCGACCAACACTAATGTCAATAAAAAGCCATTATCCCGGCAGCTCCCACCAACAACAATGTCAATAGACAGTCCTTATCCCAGCATCACCAACCAACCATAGTGTCAATATACAGCCCTTATCGTAGCATCAACAACAAACCACAGTGTCAATATACAGCCCTTATCTCAGCTTTACCATCCAACAACCATGTCAATATACAGCCCTTATCTCAGCATCACCAACCAACAGCAATGTCAATATACAGCCATTATCCTGGCATCACCAACCATCCATTGTGTCAATATACAGCCATTATGACAGCATCACCAACCAACCACAGTGTCAATATACAGCGATTATCACAGCATCACCAACCAACCACAGTGTCAATATACAGCCCTTATCGTAGCATCAACAACAAACCACAGTGTCAATATACAGCCCTTATCTCAGCTTTACCATCCAACAACCATGTCAATATACAGCCCTTATCTCAGCATCACCAACCAACAGCAATGTCAATATACAGCCATTATCCTGGCATCACCAACCATCCATTGTGTCAATATACAGCCATTATGACAGCATCACCAACCAACCACAGTGTCAATATACAGCGATTATCACAGCATCACCAACCAACCACAGTGTCAATATACAGCCATTATCGAAGCATCACCAACCAACCACAGTATCAATATACCGCCCCTTATCCCACAAACAGCAACCAATCACAGTGTCAATATACAACTCTTATCGCAGCACCAC
The DNA here is from genome assembly GCA_029582155.1 of Panopea generosa. Lineage (NCBI taxonomy): Eukaryota > Metazoa > Mollusca > Bivalvia > Adapedonta > Hiatellidae > Panopea > Panopea generosa. Next base: position 35,672,001 of record CM055911.1, on the reverse strand, counting down.
CAACCAACAATAATGTCAATATATAGCCATTATCCCAGCATCACCAACCATCCACAGTGTCAATATACAGCCTTTATCGCAGCATCAGCAACAAACCACCGTGTCAATATACAGCCCTTATCCCAGCATTAGCAATCAACCACAGTGTCAATATACAGCTCTTATCCCAGCATCAACAACTAACCACAGTGTCAATATACAGCCCTTATCCAACCATCAACAACCAACCACAGTATCAATATACAGCTCTTATCGCAGCATCACCAACTAACCACAGTGTCAATATACAACCCTTATCCCATCATCAGCAACCAACCATAGTGTCAATATACAACTCTTATCCCAGCATCACAAACCAACCACAGTGTCAATATACAACTCTTATCGCAGCAGCACCAACCAACTACATTGTCAATATACAGCTCTTATTGCAGCATCACTAACCGACCACAGTGTCAATATACAGCCCTTTTCCCAGCACAACTAAATAACCAAAGTGTCAACATACAGCCCTTATCCCAGCATCACCAATCAACAACAGTGTCAATATACAGCTCTTATCGCAGCATCTCCAACCGACCACAGTGTCAATATACAGCCCTTATCCCAGCATCACCAACCAACCACAGTGTCAATATACAGCTCTTTTTCCAGCATCACCAACCAACAACAGTGTCAATATACAGCCCTTATCCCAGCATCACCAATCAACCACAGTGTCAATATACAGCCCTTATCGGAGCATCACTGACCAACACCTATGTCAATAAAAAGCCATTTTCCCGGCAGCATCCACCAATAACAATGTCAATATACAGTCCTTATCCCAGCATCACCAACCAACCATAGTGTCAATATACAGCCCTTATCGTAGCATCACCAATCAACCACAGTGTCAATATACAGCCCTTATCTCAGCATTACCAAAAACAACAATGTCAATATACAGGCCTTATCTCAGCATCACCAACCAACAACAGTGTCAATATACAGCAGTTATCCCGGCATCACCAACCAACCATAGTGTCAATATACAGCCCTTATCCCAGCATCACCGACCAACCACAGTGTCAAAATACAGCTCTTATCGCAGAATCACCAACCAACCACAGTGTCAATATATAGCCCTTGTCCCAGATTCAACAACCAACCACAGTGTCAATATACAGCTCTTATCGCAGCATCACCAACTAACCATAATGTCAATATACAGCAGTTATCCCGGCATCACCAACCAACCATAGTGTCAATATACAGCCCTTATCCCAGCATCACCGACCAACCACAGTGTCAAAATACAGCTGTTATCGCAGAATCACCAACCAACCACAGTGTCAATATATAGCCCTTGTCCCAGATTCAACAACCAACCACAGTGTCAATATACAGCTCTTATCGCAGCATCATCAACTAACCATAATGTCAATATACAGCTCTTATCGCAGCATCACCAACCGACCACAGTGTCAATACACAGCCTTATTCTAGCATCACCAACCAATCACAGTGTCAATATACAGCTCTTATCGCAGCATCACCAACCAACAACAGTGTTAATATACAACCCTTATCCCAGCACCACCAACCAAACACAGTGTCAACATACAGCTCTTATTGCAGCATCACCAATCACCCACAGTTTTAATATACAGGTCTTATCGCAGCTTTACCAACCAACCACAGCGTCAATATACAGCTCTTATCGCAGCATCACCAATCAACCACAGTCTCAATATACAGCTCTTATCGCAGCATCAGCAACCAACCACAGTGTCAATATACGGTACTTATCCTAGCATCACCAATCAAATATAGTGTCAATATACCGCCCTTATCGCAGCATAACCAACCAACAACAATGTCAATATACGGTCCTTATCCTAGCATAACCAATTACCCAAAGTGTCAATATACAGCTTTTATCGCAACATCAGTAACCAATCACAGTGTCAATATTCAGTCCTTATCCTAGCATCACCAATCAAACACAGTGCCAATATACAGCTTTTATCGCAGCATCAGCAACCAACCACCGTGTCATATACAGTCCTTATCCTAGCATCACCAATCAAACACAGTGCCAATATACAGCTCTTATCGCAGCATCACCAATCAACCACAGTGTTAATATACAGGTCTTATCGCAACATCACCAACCAACCACAGTTTCAATATACAGCCATTATCGCAGCATCATCAACCAACCATAGTGTCAATATACAACCCTTATCCCAGCACCAGCAACCAACCACAGTGTCAATATACAGCCCTTATCCCAGCACTACCAACCAACCACAGTGTCAACATACAGCCATTATCCAAGCATCACCAATCAACCACAGTGTTAATTTATAGCTCTTATCGCAGCATCACCAACCGACCAAAGTATCAATATACAGCCCTTATTCCACCATCACTAATCAACCACAGTGTCAATATACAGCCCTTTTCCCAGCATCACTAACCAATCACAGTGTCAATCTATAGCTCTTAACCCAGCATGACCAACCAACCACATTGTCAATATACAGCTCTTATCCCAGCATCACCAACCAACTAACCACAATGTCAATATACAGTCCTTATCCCAGTATCACCAACTAACCACAGTGTCAATATACAGCCCTTATCCCAGTATCATCAACCGACCACAGTGTCATTATAAAGCCATTATCCAGCATCACCAATCAGCCACAGTTTCGATATACAACTCTTGTCGCAGCATCACCAACCAACCATAGTGTCGATATACAGCTCTTATCACATCACCAACCAATCATAGTGTCAATAAACAGCCATTATCCCGGCATCACCAACCAACCATAGTGTCAATATACAGCTCTTATCGCAGCATCACCAACCGACTACATTGTCAATATACAGCCCTTATACCAGCATTACCAATCAACCACTATGTCAATATACAGCTCTTATCGCAGCATCATCAATCAACCACAGTGTTAACATACAGATATTTTCGCATCATCACCTACCAACCACAGTGTCAATATACAGCCATTATCGCAGCATCATCAACCAACCACAGTGTCAATATACAGCCCTTATCCAAGCATCACAAACCAAACCAACCACAGTGTCAATATACAGCAATTATCCCAGCACCACCAACCAACAACAATGTCAATATACATCCGTTATCCCAGCATCACCAACCAACCAGTGTCAATATACAGCCGTTATCGCAGCATCACCAACCAACAAACAGCCCTTATCGAAGCATCACCAATCAACAACAGTGTCAATATACAGCTCTTATCGCAGCATCGCCAACCAACCATAGCGTCAATATACAGTTCTTATCTCAGCATCACCAACCAACCATAGTGTCAATAAACAGCCATTATCCCGGCTTCACCAACCAACCATAGTGTCAATATACAGCTCTTATCGCAGCACCACCAACCGACCACAGTGTACATATACAGCTCTTAACCCTGCATCACCAACCAACCAACAACAGTGTCAATATACATCCCTTATCCAAGCATCACCGATCAATCACAGTGTCAATATGTAGCTCTTATCGCAGTATCACCAACTGATCACAGTGTCAATATACAGCCCTTATCCCAACATCACCCACCAACCACACTGTCAATATACAGCCCTTATCCCAGTATCACCAACCGACCATAGTGTCAATATACAACCCTTATCCCAGGATCACCAATCAACCACAGTGTCAATATACAGCTCTTATCGCAGCATCACCAACCAGCCATAGTGTTAATATACAGCTTTTATCACAGCATCACCAACCAATCATAGTGTCAATAAACAACCATTATCCCTGCATCACCATCCAACCATAGTGTCAATATACAGCTCTTATTGCAGCATCACCAACCGACCACAGTGTCAATATTCAGCCCTTTTCCCAGCATCACCAATCAACCACAGTGTCAATATACAGCTATTATCGCAGCATCACCAATCAACCACAGTGTAAATATACAGGATCTTATCGCAATATCGCCAACCAACCACAGTGTCAATATACAGCCATTCTGGCAGCATCATCAACCAACCACAGTGTGAATATACAGCCCTGATCTCAGCATCAGCAACCTACCACAGTGTCAATATACAGCTCTTATCGCAGCATCACCAACCAGCCATAGTGTTAATATACAGCTTTTATCACAGCATCACCAACCAATCATAGTGTCAATAAACAACCATTATCCCTGCATCATCCATCCAACCATAGTGTCAATATACAGCTCTTATTGCAGCATCACCAACCGACCACAGTGTCAATATTCAGCCCTTTTCCCTTCATCACCAATCAACCACAGTGTCAATATACAGCTATTATCGCAGCATCACCAATCAACCATAGTGTAAATATACAGGTCTTATCGCAATATCGCCAACCAACCACAGTGTCAATATACAGCCATTCTCGCAGCATCATCAACCAACCACAGTGTCAATATACAGCCCTGATCTCAGCATCAGCAACCTACCACAGTGTCAATATACAGCTCTTATCGCAGCATCACCAACCAAACATAGTGTTAATATACAGCTCTTATCCCAGCACCACCAACAAACCACAGTTTCAATATACAGCTCTTATCGCAGCGTCACCAACCAACCACAATGTCAATATACAGCCCTTATCCCAGTATTACCAACCAACTACAGTGTCAATATACAGCTCTTATCCAAGCATAACCAACCAACCACAGTGTCAATATACAACCATTATCCCAGCATCACCAACCAACCACAGTGTCAATATACAGCCATTATCCCAGCATAACCAACCAACAACAATGTTAATATACAGCCATTATCCAAGCATCACCAACCAACAACAATGTCAATATACAGCCATTATCCTATCATCACTAACCAACCACAATGTCAATATACAGCCCTTATCCCAGTATTACCAACCAACTACAGTGTCAATATACAGCTCTTATCCAAGCATAAACAACCAACCACAGTGTCAATATACAACCATTATCCCAGCATCACCAACCAACCACAGTGTCAATATACAGCCATTATCCCAGCATAACCAACCAACAACAATGTTAATATACAGCCATTATCCAAGCATCACCAACCAACAACAATGTCAATATACAGCCATTATCCTATCATCACTAACCAACCACAGTGTCAATATACAGCTCTTATCGCAGCATCACCAACCAACCATAGTGTCAATATACAACTCTTATTCCAGCATCACCAACCAACCATAGTGTCATTAAACAGACATTATCCCGGCATCACCAATCAACCATAGTTTTAATATACAGCTCTTATCGCAGCATCACCAAGCGACCACAGTGTCAATATACAGTCTTATCCCTGCATCACCAACCAACCACAGTGTCAACATACAGCCCTTATCTCAGCATCACCAAACAACCACTGTGTCAATATATAGCTCTTATCGCAGCATCACCAACCGACCACAGTGTCAATATACAGCCCTTATCCCAACATCACCAACTAACCACAGTATCAATATACAGCTCTTATCCCAGTATCACCAACCGACCACAGTGTCAATATACAGCCCTTATCCCAGCATCACCAATCAACCACAGTGTCAATATACAGCTCTTATCGCAGCATCACCAACCAGCCATAGTGTTACTATACAGCTCTTATCCCAGCATCAAAAACGTATCATAGTGTCAATAAACAACCATTATCCCGGCATCACTAACCAACCATAGCGTCAATACAGAGCTCTTATGGCAGCATCTCCAACCGACCACAGTGTCAATATACAGCTCTTATCCCAGCATCACCAACCGACCACAGTGTCAATTTACAGACCTTATCCCAGAATCACCAATCAACCACAGTGTCAATATACAGCTATTATCGCAGCACCACCAAACAACCACAGTGTTAATATACAGGTCTTATCACAACATCACCAACCAACCACAGTGTCAATATACAGCCATTATCGCAGCATCATCAACCAACCACAGTGTCAATATACAGCCCTTATCCCAGCATCAGCAACCAACCACAGTGTCAATATACAGCTCTTATTGCAGCATCAGCAACCAACCAGAGTGTTAATATACAGCCCATATTCCAGCACCACCAACCAACCACAGTGTCAATATTCAGCCATTATCCAAGCATCACCAACCAACCACAATGTCAATATAAAGCCAATATCCCAGCATCACCAACCAACTAACAGTGTCAATATACAGACATTATCCCAGCATCACCAACCAACCACAGTGTCAATATACAGCCCATATCGCAGCATCACCAACCAACCACAGTGTCAGCAAACAGCCCTTATCCAAGCATCCCAAATCAACCACAGTGTCAATTTACATCTCTTATCGCAGCATCACCAACCAACAATAGTGTCTATAAACAGCCATTATCCCGGCATCACCAATCAACCATAGTGTCAATATACAGCTCTTATCGCAGCATCACCAACCGAACACAGTGTCAATATACAGTCTTATCCCTGCATCACCAACCAACCACAGTGTCAATATACAGCCCTTATCCCAGAATCACCAAACAACCACATTGTCAATATATAGCTCTTATCGCAGCATTACCAACCGACCTCAGTGTCAATATACAGCCCTTATCCCAACATCACCAACCAACCACAGTGTCAATATACAGCTCTTATCCCCTTGTCACCAACCGACCACAGTGTCAATATACAGCCCTTATACCAGCATCACCAATCAACCACAGTGTCAATATGCAGCTCTTATTGCAGCATCACCAACCACCCATAGCGTTAATATACAGCTCTTATCCCTGCATCACCGACCAATCATAGTGTCAATAAACAACCATTATCCCGGCATCACCAACCAACCATAGTGTCAATATACAGCTCTTATTGCAGCATCTCCAAACAATCACAGTGTCAATATACAGCTCTTATCCCAGTATCACCAACCGACCACATTGTCAATATACAGCCCTTATCCCAGCATCACCAATCAACCACAGTGACAATATACAGCTATTATCGCAGCATCACCAATCAACCACAGTGTTAATATACAGATCTTATCGCAACATCACCAACCAACCACAGTGTCAATATACAGCCATTATCGCAGCATCATCAACCAACCACAGTGTCAATATACAGCCTATATCCCAGCGTCAGCAACCAACCACAGTGTCAATATACAGCTCTTATCGCAGCATCAGCAACCTACCAGAGTGTTAATATACAGCCCTTATTCCAGCACCACCAACCAACCTAACTGTCAATATACAGCCCTTATCCAAGCATCACCAACCAACCACAGTGTCAATATACAGCCATTATCACAGCATCACCAACCAACCACAGTGTCAATATACAGCCATTATCGCAGCATAACCAACCAACAACAATGTCAATATACAGCCATTATCCCAGCATCAACAACCAACAACAATGTCAATATACAGCCATTATCCGAGCATCACTAACCAACCACAGTGACAATATACAGCCCTTATCGCAGCATTACCAACCAACCACAGTGCAACTAACAGCCCTTATCCAAGCATCACCAATCAACCACAGTGTCAATATACAGCTCTTATCGCAGCATCACCATCCAACCATAGTGTCAATATACAGCTCTTATCCCAGCATCACCATCCAACCATAGTGTCAATAAACAGCCATTATCCCGGCATCACCAACCAACCATAGTGTCAATATACAGCTCGTATCCCAGCATAACCAACCAACCATAGTGTCAATAAACAGCTATTATCCCGGCATCACCAACCAACCATAATGTCAATATACAGCTTCTTATCGCAGCATCACCAACCGACCACAGTGTCAATATACAGTATTATCCCTGCATCACCAACCAACCACAGTGTCAATATTAAGCCCTTATGCCAGCATCACCTATCAACCATAGTGTCAATATATAGCTCTTATCGCAGCATCACCAACCGACCACAGTGTCAATATACAGTCCTTATCCCAACATCACCAACAAACCACAGTGTCAATATACAGCCCTTATCCCAGTATCACCAACCGACCACAGTGTCAAAATACAGCCCTTATCCCAGCATCACCAATCAACCACAGTGTCAATATACAGCTCTTATCGCAGCATCACCAACCAGCAATAGTGTAAATATACAGCTCTTATCCCAGCATCACCAACCAATCTTAGTGTCAATAACCAACCATTATCCCGGCATCACCAACCAACTATAGTGTCAATATACAGCTCTTATCTTAGCATCACCAACCGACCACAGTGTCAATATACAGCTCTTACCCCAGCATAACAAACCGACCACAGTGTCAATATACAGCCCTTATCCCAGCATCACCAATCAACCACAGTGTCAATATACAGCTCTTATTGCAGCATCACCAATCTACCACAGTGTTAATATACAGGTTTTATCGCAACATCACCAACCAACCACAGTGTCAATATACATCTATTATCTCAACATCATCAACCAACCACAATGTCAATATACAGCCTTTATCCCAGCATCAGCAACCAACCACAGTGTCAATATACAGCTCTTATCGCAGCATCACCAACCAACCACAGTGTTAATATACAGCCCTTATCCTAGCACCACCAACCAACCATAGTGTCAACATACAGCCCTTATCCCAGCATCACCAACCAACAACACTGTCAATATACAGCCCTTATCCCAGCATCACCAATCAAACACAGTGTCAATATACAGCCCTTATCCAAGCATCACCAACCAACCACAGTGTCAATATATTGCCCTTATCCTAGCATCACCAATCAACCACAGTGTCAATATATAGCTCTTATCGCAGCATCACAAACCAACCACAGTGTCAATAAACAGTCCTTATCCTAGCATCACCAATCAAACACAGTGTCAATATACAGCTCTTATCGCAGCATCAGCAACCAACCACAGTGTCAATATACAGTCCTTATTCTAGCATCAGCATTCAACCACAGTGTCAATATACAGCCCTTATCGCAGCATCAGCAACCAACCACAGTTTCAATATACAGTCCTTATCGCAGCATCAGCAACCAACCACAGTGTCAATATACAGTCCTTATTCTAGCATCAGCAACCAACCACAGTGTCAATTTACAGCCGTTATCGCAGCATCAGCAACCAACCACAGTGTCAATATACAGTCCTTATCCTAGTATCACTTACCAGCCTTAGTGTCAATATACTGCCCTTATCTTAATCTTAATTGATATTCTATTAGCTTAATTTCAGATGTAGTATACTGTCACCTCTATGGATAATCTATATCCTTACACTGGTTACTTTCAGTGGTAGTATACTGTCACCTCTATGGATAATCTATATCCTTACACTGGTTACTTTCAGTGGTAGTATACTGTCACCTCTATGGATAATCTATATCCTCACACTGGTTACTTTCAGATGTAGTATACTGTCACCTCTATGGATAATCTATATCCTTACACTGGTTACTTTCAGATGTAGTATACTGTCACTTCTATGGATAATGTATATCCTTACACTGGTTACTTTCAGTGGTAGTATACTGTCACCTCTATGGATAATCTATATCCTTACACTGGTTACTTTCAGTGGTAGTATACTGTCACCTCTATGGATAATCTATATCTTCACACTGGTTACTTTCAGTGGTAGTATACTGTCACCTCTATGGATAATCTATATCCTTACACTGGTTACTTTCAGTGGTAGTATACTGTCACCTCTATGGATAATCTATATCCTTACACTGGTTACTTTCAGTGGTAGTATACTGTCACCTCTATGGATAATCTATATCTTCACACTGGTTATTTTCAGTGGTAGTATACTGTCACCTCTATGGATAATCTGTATCCTCACACTGGTTACTTTTAGTGGTAGTATACTGTCACCTCTATGGATAATCTATATCTTCACACTGGTTACTTTCAGTGGTAGTATACTGTCACCTCTATGGGTAATCTATATCTTCACACTGGTTATTTTCAGTGGTAGTATACTGTCACCTCTATGGATAATCTGTATCCTCACACTGGTTACTTTTAGTGATAGTATACTGTCACCTCTATGGATAATCTATATCCTTACACTGGTTACTTTCAGTGGTAGTATACTGTCACCTCTATGGATAATCTATATCCTTACACTGGTTACTTTCAGTGGTAGTATACTGTCACCTCTATGGATAATCTATATCCTTACACTGGTTACTTTCAGTGGTAGTATACTTTCACCTCTATGGATAATCTATATCCTTACACTGGTTACTTTCAGTGGTAGTATACTGTCATCTCTATGGATAATGTATATCGTTACACTGGTTACTTTCAGTGGTAGTATACTGTCACCTCTATGGATAATGTATATCGTTACACTGGTTACTTTCAGTGGAAGTATACTGTCACCTCTATGGATAATCTATATCCTTACACTGGTTACTTACAGTGGTAGTATAATGTCATCTCTATGGATAATGTATATCGTTACACTGGTTACTTTCAGTGGTAGTATACTGTCACCTCTATGAATAATATATATCCTCACACTGGTTACTTTCTGTGGTAGTATACTGTCACCTCTAAGGTTAATGTATATCCGTACAGGAGTTACTTTCAGTGGTAACATACTGTCACCTCTATGGATAATGTATATTCGTACACTGATTACTATCAGTAGTAATATATTGTCACCTCTATGGATAACGTATATCCGTACTCTGGTAAGTTTCAGTGGTAGTATACTGTCACCATTATGGATAACATATATCCGTACATTGGTAATTTTAATAGTAGTATACCGTCACTTCTATGGATAACGTTTATCTGTACACTGGTTACTTTGAGTGGTATGTACCGTGACCTCTATGGATAACGTATATCCGTAAACTGGTAATTTCAGTAGCAGTATACTGTCACCTGTATGGATAATGTATATCCGTACACTGGTAACTTTCAGTGGTACCTGTAAAATAATGTCACCTCTATGGATAATGTATATAAGCGAACTGGTACCTTTCAATGGTAGTAAACTGTCACCTCTATGGATAATGTATATCAACTCGGCAAAAAAAGAAACTTTACTCTCCATATATTTGGTGATTTTAAACATTCTGTTCCAAACACTGCAATGATATTGATATGGTTGTGTCAGCTGATCATTTTTTAACAAATCAGTGTATCCGTTGAACGTGTTAAGTGTAGTTTTGTACCCGTAAATTAACGATAAAGTGAGAAAAGGGCATAATCTAAAATAATGTTTTTTTTTAGCTTAAACAGAATTTGCATTGTTTTTGTTACAGTAACTGTTGAAATTTGTTTTAGCTCATCTGAGCCGAAGACTCAAGGTGAGCTACTGGGATCACTATACGTTCGTTGTCCGTCTTTTTGTGCATGCTCATATTATTTTAAGGGATGACAGACTGCCATTGTGGGGTTAGGACGGTATTGTGGGGCTAGAACATTAAATCCACAATACCATTTCTGTACAAAATGCCAAAATACAGAAGTTTATTTCGACTTACAAGTTACAAGTTCTTATATCTATACTGTATAGCATTCACGATACATTGTCTACGTTTAGAATATATGATTGTTTAAATTCTTGTAAGTACTGGTTGCCACGTCTGTTGCAACCCTTAGTGAAACAGTAACAATTGTAACAACTGTTACACTAAGGGTTGCGGTGTCAATCAGTTTCTGTTACACCAGGGGTTGACACCGCAACCCTTAGTGTAAATATTTTGTTACACTAAGGGTCCATATGTGACATATTGTTGCAATATGTAACAAAATTTAGGTAATCATCTTCTCTATAACATCCCTACATATTATGGCAAATTACACAATTTATACAATTTATATGTTTAATACTGATACATATTGTTTATGCAACAGCCTTGAAATTGCCATTGGGTGTGGTGGTGAGGGAGTATAGTGCTACCCATGTCCGTCCGTCGTACCGTTCGCCTATCCGTCTGTCCGTCCGTTCTTCCGTACATCACGATTTTCAGGTTAAGGTCAATGTCACTAAGATAAATCGCTGTCAACGCTTACCAGTATTATTTCCCCTCCAATGTAAGATACACAGATGTTCAGAACAGTGAGACTTCAGATGCGTTTGTGTTTCACGATTTTCGGGTCAAGGTCAACGTCATTTACGGTTGCGGCAATAAATAACCCTTAGTGTAACAAAATAATACCTATCCCAGAAATAATATTTTCTTCACCAAATCACATCCACGTAAAATTCATTTTGTTACACTAAGGGTAGCGTTTATTTAGTATATTTGGAGCTTCAAATGATATGATTATGTATATAAAATATATGTGTTAAAAGAAACAACGAAAAGTGCATAATTCGTCAGTGTAGTATTGACACATAATGTTCTCAACGTTATTCAATGTGATAAGTACTATACCTCGCACTCCAACTGTCCCAGCTTCTGCTGTTTATAGTTTAATTCCCTGGACATGTTATTCCTTTCTTGTATTAACTTCGCAGTGTTAAAATAAATGTCCTCGGACCTACCATACGCCTGCAGGGACTGTCTTTGTGAACCCAGCTGTTTCTCGAATTGTTTTAGGTACGTGTCCTTGTTCAAGTAGAGTCGCGTACCGAGGAATAGTACTAGTATTAGCGACAGTAACACCAGCACGTGCATTTTGGAGAAGTTCATCTTCAGTAGCTTTGTTAATCGGCAAATTAAATTAAACACTTAATCCAGCAGGGAAAATTTCATACATACTTATTATGATCATACTAGACGAACATTCCTTCTATGTATTTGAATATTATTCCAGAAACCACCTTCAATATTGAAAATAATTAACCCGATTGCTATACTTGTTCAAAATATGCATTCAATACATCCACGTATTTAGTTTGGGAACTATGATACAACCTGATAACGATGTTCAGTACTTAAGGGTGGAGGACGACATTTGCTTCACGAATACATGATAGGTAAAACGAAGAAACGTTTATATTTGTATAATTAAAAATTATGATCATAAAGTTATTATAAAAACAAATTCAAATAATAAACAATGGTACCGGTGTGTTTTACTAATCAAAATATTATGTTTTATTCGACAAAGTGAAAATTCTTGGTCTGGGGTCAAAATCAAACACGAAAAAACAATATATGTTTGATCTAAATTTATGTAGGGCTTCATGTCTTTCTCAATCGAATCTACGGATATCTTCGCCTTAATCTAAGGCCTTCCAACACGGAATCTAAGGATTTCATCTATTGAATTTACAATATTCCGCCAACAAATCTGATATTTCTTCATGCCGATTCTTAAGTATTTACTCACCTAGCTACAATCTTCATCCAACAAATCGGTGAATAATATAAGGTCTTTTCTCACCAAACTACTATCTTCTCCGACCGATTCTAAGGTCTTTTTTTCACTTGATTACAATCTTCCTCCACCGATTCTATGGTCTAACTACTATCTTCTCCGGCCGATTCTTAGGTCTTTTCTCACTTAACTACAATCTTCCTCCACCGATTCTAAGATATGTTCGCACCTAACTACAATCTTCCGCCACCGATTCAAGGTCTTTCATCACTTAACTGCAATCTTCTCCGACCGATTCTAAAGTTTTTACTCACCTAGCTACAATCTTCAGCCAGCGATGTTAAGGCCTTTTCTCACCTAACTACAACCTGGAACATTGTGTTTGATACGCATTCGTCTCTCACCGCTGATTCAAGTGGAAAATGTATCACTTATTTGTGGAGATGTAATATGCTCAACTACAGACTAGCCTTCCAGGGTACCAGGAAACAGCGGTTAAATTAACTGATCGTATGTTAGCCACTGTTAGCCATCGATTACATAAAAATATAAACAAATATCTTATACATTCTAATGTTTTCCTCAACCATATCTAATATCTTCCTCAACCATATAAAATGTCTTCCTCCACCATATATAATGTCTTCCTCAACCATATCTAATATCTGACTCCGCCATATCTAATGTCAGTCTCAACTATATCTTATGTCAGCCTCAACTATATCTAATGTCAGCCTCCACCATATCTAATGTCTTCCTCTACCATATCTTATGTCTTCCTCCACCATATCTAATGTCTTTTTCCATCATATTTTATGTCTTTCTCAATCATAGCTAATGTCTTCCACCACCATATCTAATGTCTTCCTCCATCATATCTAATGTCTTCTTCCATCATATTTTATGTCTTTCTCAATCATAGCTAATGTCTTCCTCCATCATATCTCATGTCTTCCTCCATAATATATAATGTCTTCCTCCACCATATCTTATGTTTTCCTCCACCATATCTAATGTCTTCCTCCACTATATCAAATGTCTTACTAATGTTTACCTACACCATATCTTATGTCTACCTCCACCATATCTAATGTCTTCCTCCGCCATATCAAATGTTTTACTAATGTTTACCTACACCATATCTTATGTTTTCCTCCACCATATCGAATGACTTCCTCCGTAATATCAAATGTCTTACTGATGTTTACCTACACCATATCTTATGTCTTTTTCAACCATATAAAATGTCTTCCTCCACCATATCTAATGTCTTCATCCACCATATCAAATGTCTTTCTTAATCATATCTAATGCCCTCCTCCACAACATCAAATGTCTTTCTCCAGCATATCTAATATCTTTTTCCATCATATCTAATGTCTTCCTCCACCATATCTAATATCTTCCTCCATCATATCAAATGTCTTCCTCCACCATATCTTATGTTTTCCTCCGCTATATATAATGTCTTCCTCCATCATATCTTATGTCTTCCTCCAACATATCTTATGTTTTCCTCCGCTATATCTAATGTCTTCCTCCATCATATCTTATGTCTTCCTCCTCCATATATTATGTCTTCCTCCGTTATAACTAAAGTCTTCCTTCATCATATTTTATGTTTTCCTACGCTATATCTAATGTCTTCCTCAACCATATCTTATGTCTTCCTCCACCATATTTAAAGCCCTCCTCCATCATATCTTATGTCTTCCTCCACCATATCTTATGTCTTCCTACACCATATCTTATGTCTTCCTCCACCATATCTTATGTCTTCCTCAACCATATCTAATATCTTCCTCCATCATATCAAATGTCTTCCTTCACCATATCTTATGTCATCTTCCACTATATCTTATGTCTTCCTCCGCTATATATAATGTCTTCCTCCATCATATCTTATGTCCTCCTCCACCATATCTTATGTCTTCCTCCACCATAACTTATGTATTCCTCCGCTATATCTAATGTCTTCCTCCATCATATCTTATGTCTTCCTCCACCATTTCTTATGTCTTCCTCCGTTATATCTAATGTCTTCCTTCATCATATTTTATGTCTTCCTACTCTATATCTAATGTCTTCCTCAACCATATCTTATGTCTTCCTCCACCATATCTAAAGCCCTCCTCCACCATATCTTATGTCTCCCTCCACCATATCTTATGTCTTCCTCCACCATATCTTATGTCTTCCTCCACCATATCTAAAGCTCTCCTCTACCATATCTTATGTCTTCCTCCACCATATCTTATGTCTCCCTCCACCATATCTTATGTCTTCCTCCACCATATCTTATGTCTTCCTCCACCATATCTAAAGCTCTCCTCCACCATATCTTATGTCTTCCTCCACCATATCTTATGTCTTCCTCCACCATATCTTATGTCTTCCTCCACCATATATTATGTCTTCCTCCACCATATCTTATGTCTTCCTCCAACATATCTAAAGCCCTACTACACCATATCTAATGTCTTCCTTCATCATATCTTATGTTTTCCTCCACCATATCTTACGTATTCCTCCGCTATATCTAATGTCTTCCTTCATCATATCTAATGTCTTCCTCCACCATATCTTATGTCTTCATCCAACATATCTAATGTCTTCCTTCATCATATTTTATGTCTTCCTACGCTATATCTAATGTCTTCCTCCACCATATCTTATGTCTTCCTCCACCATATCTAATGTCTTCCACCGCTATATCTAATGTCTTCCTCCATCATATCTAATGTCCTCTTCCACCATATCTAATGTCCTCCTCCACTATATCTAATGTCATCATCTGCCATATCTAATGTCTTCCTCCATCATATCTAATGTCTTCCTCCGCTATATCCAATGTCTTTCTTCATCATATCTTAAGTCTTTTTCCAGCATATCTAATGTCTTTCTCCACCATATCTAATATCTTCCTATATTATATCTAATGTCTTCCTCCACCATATCTTATGTCTTCCTCCACCATAACTTATATCTTCCACCCCTATAATTAATGTCTTCCTCCATCATATCTAATGTCCTCCTCCACCATATCTAATGTCTTTCTTCACCATATCTAATATCTTCCTATATCATATCTAATGTCTTCCTCCACCATATCTTATGTCTTCCTCCACCATAACTTATATTTTCAACCCCTATAATTAATGTCTTCCTCCATCATATCTAATATCTTCCTCCATCATATCTAATATCTTCCTATATTATATCTAATGTCTTCCTCCACCATATCTTATGTCTTCCTCCACCATAACTTATATCTTCCACCCCTATAATTAATGTCTTCCTCCACCATATCTAATGTCCTCCTCCACCATATCTAATGTCTTTCTTCACCATATCTAATATCTTCCTATATCATATCTAATGTCTTCCTCCACCATATCTTATGTCTTCCTCCACCATAACTTATATTTTCCACCCCTATAATTAATGTCTTCCTCCATCATATCTAATATCTTTCTCCATCATATCTAATATCTTCCTCCACCATATCTAATATCTTCCTCCATCATATCTAATATCTTCCTCCACCATATCTAATATCTTCCTCCATCATATCTAATATCTTCCTCCACCATATCTAATATCTTCCTCCACCATATCTAATATCTTCCTCCATCATATCTAATATCTTCCTCCACCATATCTTATGTCTTCCTCCACCATAACTTATATCTTCCACCCCTATAATTAATGTCTTCCTCCATCATATCTAATGTCCTCCTCCACCATATCTAATGTCTTTCTTCACCATATCTAATATCTTCCTATATCATATCTAATGTCTTCCTCCACCATATCTTATGTCTTTCTCCACCATAACTTATATTTTCCACCCCTATAATTAATGTCTTCCTCCATCATATCTAATATCTTTCTCCATCATATCTAATATCTTCCTCCACCATATCTAATATCTTCCTCCATCATATCTAATATCTTCCTACACCATATCTTATGTCTTCCTCCACCATATCTAATATCTTCCTCCACCATATCTAATATCTTCCTCCATCATATCAAATGTCTTCCTCCACCATATCTTATGTCATCTTCCGCTATATCTTATGTCTTCCTCCGCTATATCTAATGTCTTCCTCCATCATATCTTATGTCTTCCTCCACCATATATTATGTCTTCCTCCGCTATATCTAATGTCTTCCTCCATCATATTTTATGTCTTCCTCCACCATATCTTATGTCTTCCTCCATCATATCTTATGTCTTTCTCCACGATATATTATGTCTTCCTCCGCTATATCTAATGTCTTCCTCCATCATATCTTATGTCTTCCTCCACCATATCTTATGTCTTCCTCCGTTATATCTAATGTCTTCCTTCATCATATTTTATGTCTTCCTACGCTATATCTAATGTCTTCCTCCGCCATATCTTATGTCTTCCTCCACCATATCTAATGTCTTCTTCCATCATATCAAATGTCTTCCTCCACCATATCTTATGTCATCTTCCGCTATATCTTATGTCTTCCTCCACCATATCTTATGTCTTCCTCCACCATATTTAATATCTTCCTCCACCATATCTTATATCTTCCTCCACCATATCTTATGTCTTCCTCAAACATATCTAAAGCCCTCCTACACCATATCTATTGTCTTCCTCCACCATATCTTATGTTCTTCTCCACCATATCTAATGTCTTCCTCAACCATATCTTATGTCTTTCTCCACCATATCTAATGCCTTCCTCCACCATATCTAATGTCTTCCTCCACCATATCTAATGTCCTCCTCCACCATATCTAATGTCTTTCTCAAGCATATCTAATATCTTCCTCCACCATATCTAATGTCCTCCTCCACCATATCTAATGTCCTCCTCCACCATATCTAATGTCTTTCTCCAACATATCTAATATCTTCCTATATCATATCTAATGTCTTCTTCCACCATATCTTATGTCTTCCTCCACCATAACTTATATCTTCCACCCCTATATCTAATGTCTTCCTCCATCATATCTAATTTCCTCCTCCACCATATCTAATGTCTTTCTCCACCATATGTAATATCTTCCTATATCATATCTAATGTCTTGCTCCACCATATCTTATGTCTTCCTCCACCATAACTTATGTCTTCCACCGCTATATCTAATGTCTTCCTCCATCATATCTAATGTCCTCTTCCACCATATCTAATGTCCTCATCCACCATATCTAATGTCCTCCTCCGCCATATCTAATGTCTTCCTCCATCATATCTAATGTCCTCCTCCACCATATTTAATGTCTTTCTCCACCATATGTAATATCTTTCTATATCATATCTAATGTCTTGCTCCACCATATCTTATGTCTTCCTCCACCATAACTTATGTCTTCCACCGCTATATCTTATGTCTTCCTCCATCATATCTAATGTCCTCTTCTACCATATCTAATGTCCTCCTCCACCATATCTAATGTCCTCCTCCGCCATATCTAATGTCTTCCTCCATCATATCTAATGTCTTTCTCCGCTATATCTAATGTCTTTCTTCATCATATCTTAAGTCTTTTTCCAGCATATCTAAAGACTTCCTCCATCATATCTAATGTTTACCTACACCATATCTAATTTGTCTTTCTCTTCAGCATATCTAATGTCTTCCTCCACCATATCTTATGTCTTCCTCCACCATATCTATTGTCTTCCTCTATCATATATTATGTCTTCCTCCACCATATATTATGTCTTCCTACACCATATCTAATGTCTTCCTCCACCATATCTTATGTCTTCCTCCGCCATATCAAATGTCCTACTAATGTTTACCTACACCATATCTTATGTCTTTCTCCAGTATATTTAATATCTTCCTCCATTATACTTAATGTTTTCCTCCGTCATATCTAATGTCTTCCTCCACCATATCTTATGTGTTCCTCCGCCATATCTTATATCTTCCTCCACCATATTTTATGTCTTCCTCCGCCATATCTTATGTCTTCCTCCACCATATTTAATGCCTTCCTCCACAATATCTATTGTCTTCCTCCACCATATCTAATGTCTTCCTCCGATATAACAAATGTCTTACTAATGTTTACCTACATCATATCTTATGTCATCCTCGACCATACCTTATGTCTTCCTCCACCATATCTTATGTCTTCCTTCACAATATCTATTGTCTTCCACAACCATATCTATTGTCTTACTCCGCTATATCAAATATTTTACTAATGTTTACCTACACCATATATAATATGTCTTTCTCTTCAGCATATCTAATACATTACTCCATCATATCTTTTGTCTTCCTCCACCAGATAAAATGTATTTCTCAACAATATATAATGTCTTCCTCAACCATATCTAATGTCTTCCTCTATCATATCTAATGTCCTCCTCCACCATATCTAATATCATCCTCAACCATCTATAATGTCTTCCTCCACCATATATTTTGTCTTCCTCCACCACATCTTATGTCCTCTACCATATCTTATGATTTCTTCCAACATATCTTATGTCTAGCTCTACAATATCTAATGTATTTCTCCACAATAAATATTGTCTTCCTCAACCATATCCAATGTCTTCCTCCACCATATCTAATGTCTTCCTCCCCCATATATATTATCTTTCTCTACCATATCTAATGTATTTCTACACAATATCTAATGTATTCCTCCATCATATCTTATGTCCTCCTCCACAATATCTAATGTCTTCCTCCACAATATCTAATGACTTTCTCCTCCATATCTAATGTCTTCCTACACCCTATCTAAAGTCCTTCTCAACTATATCTTATGTCTTCCTCAACAATATCTAATGTCTTTCTCCACCATATCTAATGTCTTCCTCCACCATATCTAAAGTCCTTCTCAACTTTATCTAATGTCTTCCTCAACAATATCTAATGTCCTCCTCCATCATATTTAATGTCTTCCTCCACAATATCTAATGTCTTCCTCCACCACATCTTATGTCTTCCCCCACCACATCTAATGTCCTCCTCAACTATATTACATGTCCGCCTCCACCATATCTAATGTCTTCCTCCACCATATATAATGTCTTACTCAACCATATCTAATGTCTTCCTCCATCATATCTAATGTCCTCCTCCACCATATCTTATGTCCTCCTCCACAATATCTAATGTCTACCTACATCATATCTAATGTCCTCCTCTATCATATCAAATGTCTTTCTCCACCATATCCTATGTCATCCTCCACCATATATAATGTCCTCCTCCATCATATCTAATGTCTTCCACCATCATATCTAATGTCTTCCTCCATCATATCTTATGTCTTCATCCACAATATATATTGTCTTATTTTACCATATCTAATGTATTTCACCACCATATCTAATGTCTTCCTCCACAACATCTAATGTCATCCTCTACAATATCTAATTTCTTCCTCCACAATATCAAATGTCTTTCTCCACCATATCTAATGTCTTCTTCTACAATATCTAATGTCTTCCTCCACCATATCTAATGTATTCCTCCATCATATCTAATGTCTTTCTCTACATATCTAATGTTTTCCTCCGCAATATCTAATGTCTTCCTCCACCACATCTAAAGTTTTCCTACACCATATCTAATGTCTTTCTCCACCATATCTAATGTCTTCCTCTACAATATCTAATGTCCTCCTCCACCATTTTTAATGTCTTCCACCACCATAGCTAATGTCTTCCTCCAACATATCTAATGTCTTTCTCCACCATATATAATGTCTTCCTCCACAATATTTTATGTCCTCCTCCACCATATCTAATGTATTTCTCAACAATAAATATTGACTTCCTCAACCATATCCAATGTCTTCCTCCACCATATCTAATGTCTTCCTCCACAATATTTTATGTCCTCCTCCACCATATCTAATGTATTTCTCCACAATAAATATTGTCTTCCTCAACCATATACAATGTCTTCCTCCACCATATCTAATGTCTTCCTCCCCCATATATATTGTCTTTCTCTTCCATATCCAATGTATTTCTACACAATATATAATGTCTTCCTCAACAATATTTAATGTCCTCCTCAACAAAATCTAATGTCTTCCTACACAATATCTAATGTCTTTCTCCACCATATCTAATGTCTTCCTCCACCATATCTAAAGTCCTTCTCAACTATATCTAATGTTTTCCTCAACAATATCTAATGTCCTCCTCCATCATATTTAATGTCTTCCTCCACAATATCTAATGTCTTCCTCCACCACATCTTATGTCTTCCTCCACCACATCTAATGTCATCCTCAACTATATTACATGTCCGCCTCCATCATATCTAATGTCTTCCTCCACCATATCTTATGTCTTCCTCCACCATATCTATTGTCTTCCTCTATCATATCTTATGTCTTCCTCCACCATATCTTATGTCTTCCTCCACAATATCTAATGTCGTCCTCCACCACATCTTATGTCTTCCTCCTCCACTACATCAAATATCCTCCTCCACCATATCTAATGTCTTCCTCCACCATATCTAATGTCTTCCTCCACAATATCTAATGTCTTACTCCACCATATCTTATGTCTTCCTCCACCATATCTTATGTCTTCCTCCACAATATCTAATGTCGTCCTCCACCACATCTTATGTCTTCCTCCTCCACTACATCAAATATCCTCCTCCACCATATCTAATGTCTTCCTCCACCATATCTAATGTCTTCCTCCACAATATCTAATGTCTTACTCCACCATATATTATGTCTTCCTCCACCATATTTAATGTCTTCCGACACCATATCAAATGTCTTCCTCCACCATATCTAAAGTTTTCCTCAACCATATCTTATGTCTTCCTCCATCATATCTAATGTCCTCCTGCACCATATCTAATGTCTTCCTCTATCATATCTAATGTCCTCCTGCACCATATTTAAAGTCTTCCTCCACAATATCAAATGTCTTCCTCCATCACATCTTATGTCTTCCTCCACCACATATAATGTCCTCCTCCACGATATATAATGTCTTCCTCCACCATATCTTATGTCCTCCTCCACGATATCTAATGTTTTCCTCCACAATATCTAATGTCTTCCTCCACAATATCTAATGTCTTCCTCCACCATATCTAATGTCTTCCTCCACCATATCTTATGTCTTCCTCCACCATATCTAATGTCTTCCTCCACCATATCTAATGTCCTCCTCCACAATATCTAATGTCTTCCTCCATCATATATTATGTCTTCCTCGACACTATCTAATGCCTTCCTCTGCAATATCTAATGTCCTCCTCCACAATATCTAATGTCTTCCTCCACCATATCTAATGTCCTCCTCCACTTTATCTAATGGCAACTTTACCGTATCTTATGTCTTTCTCCATTATATCTAAGGTATTTCTCCACCATATCTAAAGTATTTCTCTAACCGAATCTGTAGCCTTCCTCCTCCACATATAATGTCTTCCTCTAACCTAGTGTGTAGTGCTCCTCCTCCACATGTAATGTTTTCCTCTAACCTAGTCTATAGTGCTCCTCCTCCATATGTAATGTCTTCCTCTAACCTAGTCTATAGTGCTCCTCCTCCATATGTAATGTCTTCCTCTAACCTAGTCTATAGTGCTCCTCCTCCATATGTAATGTCTTCCTCTAACCTAGTCTATAGTGCTCCTCCTCCACATGTAATGTTTTCCTCTAACCTAGTCTATAGTGCTCCTCCTCCACATGTAATGTTTTCCTCTAACCTAGTCTATAGTGCTCCTCCTCCATATGTAATGTTTTCCTCTAACCTAGTCTATAGTGTTCCTCCTCCATATGTAATGTCTTCCTCTAACCGATTCTTTAGTCTTCCTAGTCCGTATCTAATGTCCTAATCCACCATAGCTTATGTCTTCCTCCACAACATCTAAGGTTTTTCTCCACCATATTTAAAGTCTTTCTCCGTCATAACTTAAGTATTTCTCTAATCGATTATATAATCTTTCTTATTCATATCTATTTTTTTCTCTAACGGATTCTATAGTCTTCCTTGGCTATTTCTAAGGCTTTCTTCATCATATCTAATGTCTTCCTCTTACCGATTCTATAGTATTCCTTTTATATATCTAAAGTATTTCTTTAACGGAATCTATAGTCTTCCTCCACTATATATAAGGTTTCTCTGACAGAATATACAATCTTCCTTGGCTATTTTTAAGGTCTCTCTCCGTCATATCTAATGTCTTCCTCTAACCGATTCTATAGTCTTCCCCCTAAATATCTAAAGTCTCCATCTACCTCATATACAGTCTTTAATCATTTACCGGACATAGTCTTCATCTACCTCATATACAGTCTTTAATCATTTACCGGACATAGTCTCCATCTACCTCATATACAGTATTTAATCATTTACCGGACATAGTCTCCATCTACCTCATATACAGTATTTAATCATTTACCGGACATAGTCTCCATCTACCTCATATACAGTCTGTAATCGTTTACCGGGCAAAGTTTCCATCTACCTCATGTACAGTCTTTAATCATTTACCGGACATAGTCTCCATCTACCTCATATACAGTCTTTAATCGTTTACCGGACATAGTTTCCATCTATCTCATGTACAGTCTTTAATCATTTACCGGACATAGTATCCATCTACCTCATATACAGTCTTTAGTCGTTTACCGAATACAATCTCCATCTACCTCATATAAAGTTTTTTTATCATAAACCGGACATAGTCTCCATCTACCTCATATACAGTCTTTAATCGTTTACCGGACATAGTTTCCATCTACCTCATATACAGTCTTTAATCATTTATCGAATACAATCTCCATCTACCTCATATAAAGTTTTTTTATCATATACCGGACATAGTCTCCATCTACCTCATATACAGTCTTTAATCGTTTACCGGACATAGTTTCCATCTACCTCATATACAGTCTTTAATCGTTTACCGGACATAGTTTCCATCTACCTCATGTACAGTCTTTAATCATTTACCGGACATAGTCTCCATCTACCTCATATACAGTCTTTAATCATTTACCGAATACAATCTCAATCTACCTCATATACAGTCTTTAATCGTTTACCGGACATAGTTTCCATCTACCTCATATACAGTCTTTAAGCGTTTACCGGACATAGTTTCCATCTACCTCATATACAGTCTTTAATCATTTACCGGACATAGTCTCCATCTACCTCATATACAGTATTTAATCGTTTACCGGACATAGTTTCCATCTACCTCATATACAGTCTTTAATCGTTTACCGGATATAGTTTCCATCTACCTCATATACAGTCTTTAATCCTTTACCGGACATAGTCTCCATCTACCTCATATACAGTCTTTAATCATTTACCGAATACAATCTCCATCTACCTCATATACAGTCTTTTATTGTTTACCGGACATAGTTTCCATCTACCTCATATACAGTCTTTAATCGTTTACCGGACATAGTTTCCATCTACCTCATGTACAGTCTTTAATCGTTTACCGGACATAGTTTCCATCTACCTCATATACAGTCTTTAATCATTTACCGGACATAGTTTCCATCTACCTCATATACAGTCTTTAATCATTTACCGAATACAATCTCTATCTACCTCATATAAAGTTTTTTATCATATACCGGACATAGTCTCCATCTACCTCATATTCAGTCTTTAATCGTTTACCGGACATAGTTTCCATCTACTTCATATACAGTCTTTAATCGTTTACCGGACATAGTTTCCATCTACCTCATATACAGTCTTTAATCGTTTACCGGACATAGTTTCCATCTACCTCATATACAATATTTAATCGTTTACCAGACATAGTTTCCATCTACCTCATATACAGTCTTTAATCGTTTACCGGACATAGTTTCCATCTACCTCATATACAGTCTTTAATCGTTTACCGGACATAGTTTCCATCTACCTCATATACAGTCTTTAATCGTTTACCGAATACAATCTCCATCTACCTCATATACAGTCTTTTATTGTTTACCGGACATAGTTTCCATCTACCTCATATACAGTCTTTAATCGTTTACCGGACATAGTTTCCATCTACCTCATATACAGTCTTTAATCGTTTACCGGACATAGTTTCCATCTACCTCATATACAGTCTTTAATCATTTACCGGACATAGTTTCCATCTACCTCATATACAGTCTTTAATCATTTACCGAATACAATCTCCATCTACCTCATATAAAGTTTTTTATCATATACCGGACATAGTCTCCATCTACCTCATATTCAGTCTTTAATCGTTTACCGGACATAGTTTCCATCTACTTCATATACAGTCTTTAATCGTTTACCGGACATAGTTTCCATCTACCTCATATACAGTCTTTAATCGTTTACCGGACATAGTTTCCATCTACCTCATATACAATATTTAATCGTTTACCAGACATAGTTTCCATCTACCTCATATACAGTCTTTAATCGTTTACCGGACATAGTTTCCATCTACCTCATATACAGTCTTTAATCGTTTACCGGACATAGTTTCCATCTACCTCATATACAGTCTTTAATCGTTTACCGAATACAATCTCCATCTACCTCATATAAAGTTTTTTTATCATTTACCGAATATATACAGTTTCATAAACCGAATCTATACTCTTTCTTCACCGAATTTAAACAAATAAATAGAAACATGTGGGCAAGAGATGAGGTGAAGTGTTTTGTCAAATTGAAACAGGTGATAAGGACGTGTGTAAAATAACAGATGTCTTAGAAATGTAATTTTCAACCCCTTAAAAGGTAGGCCGCTCTAAATTATTATTCACTTGTGACGATTTGAGGAAAATAAAGCAAGTAAGTATTCACATTTATTGCTTAGTTCCAACGTTGTTTTACTTCTGATTAAGTAGAAAACTGTTGATAACAATCGGTTTATATGTATATGCTACTGTACATATACCTACTATAGTACATGCACCTGCTACTGTACATGCACATGTATATGCTACTGTACATACACATGTATATTCTACTGTAGATGCACATGCATATGCTTTTGTACATACACATGTATATTCTACTGCACATGCACATGTATATGCTACTGTACATACACATGTATATTCTACTGTACATGCACATGCATATGATTCTGTACATACACATGTATATTCTACTGTACATGCACATGTATATGCTACTGTACATACACATGCATATTCTACTATACATGCACCTGCTACTGCACATGCATATGTATATGCTACTGTACATACACATGTATATTCTACTGTACATGCACATGTATATGCTACTGTATATACACATGTATATTCTACTGTACATGCAAATGCATATGCTACTGTACATACACATGTATGCTATTGTACATGCACATGTAATTTCTACTGTACATGAACATGTATATGCTTCTGTTGATACACATGAATATTCTACTTTACATGCACCTGCTACTGTACATGCATATGTATATTCTACTGTACATGAACATGTATATGCTACTGTACATGAACATGTATATGCTACTATACATACACCTGCTACTGTACATACACCTGCTACTATACATACACATGTATATGCTACTGTACATACACATGTATATTCTACTATACATGCACCTGCTACTGTACAAGCATATGTATATGATACTGTACATACACATGTATATTCTACTATACATGCACCTGCTACTGTACATACACATGTATATTCTACTGTACATGCACCTGCTACAGTACATGCATATGTATATGCTTCTGTACATACACATGTATATTCTACTATACATGCACCTGCTACTGTTCATACATATGTATATGCTACTGTACATACATATGTATATTCTACTGTACATGCACATATATATGCTACTGTACATACACATGTATATTCTACTATACATGCACCTGTTACAGTACATGCATATGTATATGCTACTATACATACACATGTATATTCTACTATACATACACCTGCTACTGTACATACACATGTATATTCTACTATACATGCACCTGCTACTGTTCATACATATGTATATGCTACTGTACATACATATGCATATTCTACTATACATGCACATATATATGCTACTGTACATACACATGTATATTCTACTGTACATACACCTACTACTGTACATGCATATGTATATGCTTCTATACATACACATGTATATTCTACAGTAGAATATACATGTGTACGTACAGTAGCATATACATATGCATGTACAGTAGCAGGTGCATGTATAGTAGAATATACATGTGTATGTACAAAGATGCCCTGTCAAGGGAGAGTAGCAAAAGATGTCCTGTCGAGGGAGAGTAGCCAAGGATGCCCTGCCGAGGGAGAGTAGCCAAGGATGTCCTGTCGAGGGAGAGTAGCCAAGGATGTCGTATATATCACGAAATCACGCGTTCACTTTCCAGCTCACACACTCGAGTTGAACATAAAACACGTGTTAAAACTATGAGCATAAAGGCGTACGGCTAAAGGTTGCACATAACCGAAACAGCATATGTACAAAATCAATAGTGTTGGCCTCACTTATTCACTGTATGTGACAACACTTGTCACCGAGGTGAATTGTGCAGGGGATTATTGTGATAGCAGTTCTTTATGCCTTATCTCGTTGTTCAAATAGCAAGGTTTAAAATGAACGCACAACGTTGGCAGTTTATATATTTATCTCATGGTTAGAAATCTGTAAACAACGTTGCCATCTTACATGTAGGTCTCACTACACAGTTGTGTCACTTTTTGTCAAGGTAGCAAGATTCTTACAGTTTAAAAAGTCCTATGTCATTTGGTTTGAAATATTTGCAAAATGGTTTATAGGGGCTGTGATTATTGCTGCAAATGAGTAGACAAATCTGGTATAGCAGATACTGCGGTGGGATATCACAGATGTAAAAAAGGTTGCTTTAATAGGATTTTAACAGATGCATGTGTTTATGAGAATTTGAGGACTTCTTTTTCAAAAATATCTTAAGGTATCACTGCACTGTCAACAAGATGGTCAACCTACAAGTTATTGTGCATTTTTATGTGCGGATACATTCTTGCTATGGAATATTTTTTTAGAAAAGATTCTATTTGACATATATTTTGAAGTGGAAAAATCCTAGACCTCATTTTATACAGAACAAAAAAACAAAATTCAGCTGTATAGTGGGACCTGAAGAAACCCGTCCTGTACTGTTGATTGCAATACTGATGTTCGATGTTTACACAGTACTCTTTAAGTTTGATAGGTTCATCTAATTATGGAAGACTTCGGGGACATATCGTCATGCTAACTGCTTCGTGCACCATGCAACATTCATCATTCATCATGCTTCATTTGTCATGCCACATGCTTCTTTCATCATGCCACATGCTTCATTCGTCATGCCCCATACTTCATTTGTCATGTCCCATGCTTCATTCATTATGCAACATGCTTCATTCGTCATGCCACATACTTCATTTGTTATGTCGCCATGTAAACTGTTTCAATCATCATACCACGTGCTTCATTCATAATGCCAAATGCTTCAATCGTCATGTCGCCATGTAAACTGTTTCAATCGTAATGCCACGTACTTCATTCGTCATGCCACATGCTTCAATCGTCATGTCGTCATGTAAACTGTTTCAATCGTCATGCCACATGCTTCATTCGTCATGCCATATGCTTCAATCGTCATGTCGTCATGTAAACTGTTTCAATCGTTATGCCACATGCTTCATTCGTCATGCCACATGCTTCATTCGTCATGTCCCATTCTTCATTCGTCATGTCACATATTGAATTCGTCAAGCGATATGCTTCATCAGTCATATCACATGTTTTATTCGTCATGCCAAATGATTCAATCATCATGTCACATGCTTCATTTGACATATCACATGTTTCATTCGTCATGCCACATGTTTCATCCGTTATTTCACATGCTTTATTCGCCATGTCCAACGCTTCATTCGTTATGTCACATGTTTCATTCATCAAGCGACATGCTTCATCCGTCATATCACATGTTTTATTGGTCATGTAAAATTATTCAATCATCATGTCACATATTTCATTCGTCAAGCCACATGCTTCATTTGTCATATCACATGTTTCATTTGTCATGCCACATATTTCATTAGTCATGCCACATATTTCATTCGACATGTCACATATTTCATTCGTCATGCCACTTATTTTGTTCGTCAAGCCACATATTTTGTTTGTCATGCAACATGTTTCATTCGTCATGCCACATACTCCATTCGTCATGCCACATATTTCGTTCGTCGTGCCACATATTTCGTTCGTCAAGCCACATATTTCGTTCGTCATGCCACATGTTTCGTTTGTCATACCAGATGCTTCATTCGCCATGTCGCATGGGTTATTCATCACTTCACATGCTTTATTTATAAAGCGACATGCTTCATTCGTCATATCACGTGCTTTATTCGTCATGCCACATGTTTCAATTTTTATGTCACATACTTCACTCGTCATGACACAGGCTTCAATCGTCACGCCATTTGCTTCATTTGTCACAAGACATGCTTTATTTGTCATGTAACATGTTTTATTCGTCATGCGATGTAATTTATTCGTAATGTCACATGCTTTATTTGTTAAGCCGCATGCTTCATTCGTCATGCCACATGTTTTAATCGTCATGCCTTATGCCGTTTCAACATCACACATTACTAACACAGAAAGCAGGACTAAGTTCTATATATATATTTATTTTCTTACATTGTTTCAACTGTCATTTAAACTTTAATAAATTCTATTAACACATATCCACGTTTCCAAACATATTTCAAATACGTTTCCCATTTTTGTATAACTGTTCCTATTTAAAACACAACTGCATTTTAACCCTTCGCGTTCCAAAGTTATCTCTCTAAACTAAAAACTCGTCTTTCCAGCTTTCCTGCCAAAGTAAAACTGCTTTTTTTCTCCTACTACTTCCAAACTAAAACCAAAATATTGTCATAAAAGTCAACCTTAATCCATATCCCAGTTCATATCTCTAATTTTAGTCCTGTTATGTAATATTTTGACAGGGTAATTCATTCTAAGTGACCTCTGAAATATTCCCATTTTGACCAGTACAGAAGGACTATGAATTTTGTAATCTCAACTTAACCATGAAATATCCCACATAATTATAAATTGGGTTAAAATTTTACAATATCAAACTAACAAAATACAATAATAAATGAGTGACTGACTATAATACAATGCCTTATTCATCATGCCACATACTTCATTATTCATGTCTCATGCTTCAGTCGACATGACAAATGTTTTAATCGTTTTATATCGTGCTTCAATCGTCATGTATCATGCTTCATTCTTCATGTCTCATGCTTTAATCGTCATGTATCATTGATTGATTGATTGATTATTTTATTTCTCAATAAATATATACAGGAGAGTATAAACATACAGACAAGGTTAATTTATGTACATGCACATATTTACATAATTACAGATAGAAAGAAAAACAAAAGTTATACACATATATCAAAACATCCCTATGCATACATGTAAATGTAAATTTAATACAGTATTCTTACAGATAGTGTTAACAACCAATCCGTCTTTGCTCGTAATTTCAAAGAAAGAAGAAGTCGGAAAAGAATGATGTATCTTGTCGAAACGAAATGCAAGATGACAAAACATGTGTGATAAGCGAGCTGTTTGTGAAGCAATATAAAAAGCATCAATACTATGTGCCTTGTCGAAATGAAATACACTGTCACATAATATGAGTAGTTCCTAGAGAAACACATTCATTAATTTATTGTATCAATTAATGTCAAATATACATATGCTATATTATGGTTTATTAAGCGAGCTGTTTGTGAATCAGTATAAATGTATTCAGCCTGAAGCAACAATACTATGTGCCTTGTCAAAATGAAATACACTGTCACATAATATGAGTAGTTCCTCGAAAACACATTCATTAATAATTTATTGTATCAATTAATGTCAAATATACATATGCTATATTATGGTTTATTAAGCGAGCTGTTTGTGAATCAATATAAATGTATTCAGCCTGAAGCATCAATACTATGTGCTTTGTCAAAATGAAATACACTGTCACATAATATGAGTCGCTCTTAGATAAAACACATTCATTAATAACTAATTGTATCAGTTAATGTCAAATATACATATGTTATATTATGGTTTATTAAGCGAGCTGTTTGTGAAGCAATATAAATGTATTCAGCCTGAAGCTTCAATACTATGTGCCTTGTCGAAACGAAATACACTGTCACATAATATGAGTAGTTCCTAGAGAAACACATTCATTAATTTATTGTATCAATTAATGTCAAATATACATATGCTTTATTATGGTTTATTAAGCGAGCTGTTTGTGAATCAATATAAATGTATTCAGCCTGAAGCATCAATACTATGTGCTTTGTCAAAATGAAATACACTGTCACATAATATGAGTAGTTCTTCGAAAACACATTCATTAATAACTAATTGTATCAATTAATGTCAAATATATTTAATATTATGGTTTATTAAGCGAGCTGTTTGTGAAGCAATACAAATGTTTTCAGCCTGAAGCATCAATACTATGTGCCTTGTCAAAATGAAATACACTGTCACATAATATGAGTCACTCCTAGAGAAAAACATTAATTTATAGCTACATGTAATTGTATCAGTTAATGTCAAATACACATATGCTATATTATGGTTTATTAAGCGAGCTGTTTGTGAAGCAATATAAATGTATTCAGTCTGAAGCATCAATACTATGTGCCTTGTCAAAATGAAATACACTGTCACATAATATGAGTAGTTCCTAGAGAAACACATTCATTAATTTATTGTATCAATTAATGTCAAATATACATATGCTATATAATGCTTTATTAAGCAAACTGTTTGTGAAGCAATATAAATGTATTCAGCCTGAAGCATCAATACTATGTGCCTTGTCAAAACGAAATACACTGTCTCATAATATGAGTCGCTCTTAGAGAAACACATTCATTAATAACTAATTGTATCAGTTAATGTCAAATACACATATGCTATATTATGGTTTATTAAGCGAGCTGTTTGTGAAGCAATATAAATGTATTCAGTCTGAAGCATCAATACTATGTGCCTTGTCGAAATGAAATACACTGTCACATAATATGAGTAGTTCTAGAGAAACACATTCATTAATTTATTGTATCAATTAATGTCAAATATACATATGCTATATAATGCTTTATTAAGCAAACTGTTTGTGATTCAAATATAAATGTATTCAGTCTGAAGCATCAATACTATGTGCTTTGTCAAAACGAAATACACTGTCACATAATATGAGTCGCTCCTAGAGAAACACATTCATTAATAACTAATTGTATCAGTTAATGTCAAATACACATATGCTATATTATGGTTTATTAGTCGAGCTGTTTGTGAAGCAATATAAATGTATTCAGTCTGAAGCATCAATACTATGTGCCTTGTCGAAATGAAATACACTGTCACATAATATGAGTAGTTCCTAGAGAAACACATTCATAAATTGCTATAGTATGCTTTATTAAGCGAGCTGTTTGTGAATCCTAAAGCAACACATTCATATATTTAAATAATCGAATACACATAATATCAAGCATGAATGAATAAATGAAATTGATGTGAAAAACATAATAATTTGCTAACAATATTAATTTTGTTTATGAAACAACATTTACTTAACATTCAGAATTATTAAAATTTTATGACCTTTCTTAATATATGTACGTAGGATTATTTTTATATGATGCAAATATCTAAATGTGGTCTTTGAAAATGCAATTCTTTGTCTATCTGTAATCTTACATGAAGATCCTGAGATCATCTCAATAATCTGATCATAAGGACGGAGTTTGCAAAGATCGTTAAATGTTTTCTCTCCGAGATTACACCATAAAGTATGACGCATAGTGGCACTATATCCCCCTTACCATCCCACATAACATACTTCACTTTGAAGGCAGTTGCATAAACAATATATATCAGTATTAAACAGATGAATTGTATAAATTGCGTAATTTGCTATAATATGTAGGGATAATATGAACTAAGGCATTGCCTCTCTTGGGGTCGAACTACAATTTTATATGTATAGTAAACAAACAAATACTAAATAAACTTTATAGTACATGTATTATATGTTTAGGATAACGTTGCAGTTGTTTCCATTATATATTTATTATGTATTATGTTTATCATAATAAATTGCTTATTAAATAATTGCATCTTTATTCTAAGGAACAATATCTCTAGTTTCTTGGTTTGAAAAACAAAAGCAAACGTTATTATTATCATAAATAGTAGTGCAACATATTGCACATCTCTAGAAGCCTTTTAAAGTTGTTTTTTTTATTTTGCCTCTCCCGAGTTATGGACAGCAGATAATAAAGAAGCTGCCCATTCATGCCTTATTTAATCAACCTACATAAGTGGATGCTGGTCACAAAAAATTTCAGAACCTTTTGACATGGGTTATTTTTGTTATTAATGTTTCTTGCATAATATAAATGTCACAGTGTGTACCTAAACTGTTAAGAGAAAAACATATGTCAACAGTCTGGTTAGCTCTGTTCGAGTTCGTGCAGTTTAAATGTTAAAATATGACTTAACCAAATGTATATTTCTGGACAAATGTTGGAAACGTCAAGGGCACAGGACTAGACTAAAAATTTAAGAGAAGTCTCTGGACATGACAGTAAGTTGAACCTCCATCTCCTATGTACCAAGAAAAAACAATAGCATTATGCATGACTGCATACATAAACCAACACATTTACTTAAGTTCCCAAGTTAGCAGCTGAGGCATCCAAATATATATGAAACATAGGTTCCATTCAGTTCTTGTCCAGACACTTCTACAATCTGGTTGTAATACTAAACACAACAAACAAAATAGACAAAAAATATAGACCATGTATGATTATGAACTGCAGTTCATGGAAAATAAACTTTTCGACTGTAAGGCACTTAAAGGCAGTCAGAAAGAGTAAGCATAAGTTAGTTTAAACTTATTTATTTTACTTCGATTGTGAACTTAGACAAATCACGCTCGAAGTCTTCCTAGGTAGAACCAGTACAAAGCACATGCGGAAAAGGTATCTTGCTCAAAGAAACCACACATAGCCGCAGAAACCCTGATGACCCATAAAACTTAAAATATAAAAGTTGAATTGAAAATGTGAGCAACCAAAATAAAATTTCTGTTATACTGGTAAATGCATGCAGTTAAAACATTGCACTAGCATTTTGTCCATGCAGCAGCAAACATTATAAAAAATATACATTTTTAAAAGAGATTAATTTCATTAAAAAACAAGAGGCCCAAGAGGGCCTGAGGACACTCTACTGACTCATAGTGGCCATAGCACTTATTGAAATTCTCCTATGCAATAGAAACATTGGGGCGGGGTCATTTTTAACCCTAGGGACACCATTTGAACAAATCTAACAAAACTATAGTTGGTCGTCATTACTACATAAACATTTTGAAAATCTGTTGGGCAGTTCATTAGAAGAAAAGTTTTGGACTATTTTTAGTAATGGTGGCCATCTTGTATTTGAGATCGAAAATAAAAATCTTCTGTATAGTGTCCTTTGCAATAGAAACATCCATGTGAAGTTTCAGTTTAATTGGCCTAGTGGTTTCAGAATAGATGAAGAAAAAGAGAATTTTTTTTTTCCCATAGTATCTCTATGTAAAATTTTAAGTCTCCTTACTGGGCCCTAATAAATTTTAGCCCCTAAATTCTTATCTGCAATCAAACCCCTACACATAGGGATAATTTATGCCAAATATGAACAAATCTGACATACCGGTTCTCAAGAAAACAATTTTAGTAATTCCCAATGTTTACCCTTTTGGGGCCCCTCCTGACCCCTTTAGACAGTGGAACCCAGTCATTTTTACAAATCCGAACCTCCTTCACCAAATTGTTTCTGTGAAGATATAGGCAAAATCATTTCCATTTTAAAAAAAACAAGAGGGCCAAGATGGCCCTTTATTCCTCACCTGACTGACCTTGAGTCACCCAACATAAGTAGATTATATAATACATGTACGCTCAAAATTCCAAAAAGATGAGATGGGAAATTACAACAAAATCAGGTCAGTAGATTCTGACAAGAAGGCTTTTGAAGTTTTTACTATAGATGCGAACTAAGATAAAAAAATCCAGTTCCAGCA
This sequence comes from Panopea generosa, assembly GCA_029582155.1. NCBI lineage: Eukaryota > Metazoa > Mollusca > Bivalvia > Adapedonta > Hiatellidae > Panopea > Panopea generosa. Next base: position 35,636,483 of record CM055911.1, on the reverse strand, counting down.
CAAAACTAACCTGTTATGTTTAAGAATGGTTTCAAACTAAAGTATTAGACACTAAACTATTGTGCATGAAACAATCCACAGTTCCAGCACAATAAATATTTCTATGAGTTTCAAACACAAGCCTTCCCGAACAATATCACTTGAAAAAATCTTTGTCACAGTGCACTCTCCTGATAAAAACAATTAAGCTCCTCCTCCAATTTGACACTGAAAATCTCAGACTTCTTGCGTTTATGAAACTAGCTAGAAATATGGTAATGCTTTATTATGAAGCAGTAAACCATCCCTGTCTGAACCAGAAAAACTCTGACTTTTATATTCAGATTAACACTTATTATAAAAGTGGTTCATGATATTTGAATAATATGAATAATATTTCAATCATTGATTATAATTGAATTATTCAACTTTTTATGATGAATTATCTTTTAAAACTTATATCTGGTATAATATTGTATAATAATAGCAAAAAAAAATTTTATTTAAAGAGTTTATTACCTCTTCTTATAATAATTGCTATATACAGACATTTATGCTATAAAACAGGGGGAGTAACTTGACATAAAACTAGCCCCACCCCCTGGCTGCCATGTTTTTTGACGAATCAAGATGGCTTGAACAAACTTGGTAGAGGGTCACCAAAGGAATATTTCTGTGAAACTATATCAAAATTGGCCCAGTGGTTTCAGAGGAGAAGTTGTTAAAAGCTAAAAGTTAACGACGGACGACGGACACCAGGCGATCACAAAAGCTCACCTGAGCTAAAAAAAAATAAATATTATAATGACATGTGTCCCCTAATTGAACCCTCGGGACGGGGTTATATTTAACCCTAGTGACACCATTTGAACAAATCTAACAAAACTAAAGTTGGTCATCATTACTACATAAACATTTTGAAAATCTGTTGTGCCGTTCATGAGAAGAAGATTTTTTAAGTTTTGGACTATTTTTAGTAATGGCGGTCATCTTGAATTTCAGATCGAAAAAAAAAATCTTCTGTATAGTCTCCTATGCAATAGAAACATCCATGTGAAGTTTCAGTTTAATTGGCTTAGTGGTTTCAGAGAAAGTGCTGCTAACAGACGACAGACGACGGACAACGAACACGCCATCGCATAAGCACTTCTGAGCTAATAGAGCTAATAAAACAGACATTTCTTTTTTCACCATATCTTAGCCATCTTTTTTTTAATGTTGTTCGCAACTGCTGAGATTCAAACCCAGAATTTCTACAAAAGTGTAGATGTGTTTGCCAGTTACACCACAGAAGCATACCATGTTTTACTAAGATAATGGACTTAAATATTTACCAAATCAAATTATGTAAATTAATAGAAATTAATATTTAAAATAGCCCAAATTTCTATTAATAAAGTGCACTCTTGTAACACAGCACTACATGTTTGTTTTCTAATACTATGTACATGCAGTATAATATCAAATTAAAAATCAGGTTGACTCCTCCTTTTATATGGGGGAAAATGCTTCAACAATCTAGAAGCTAGTCTTTAATTCAAATGTACATGTATTGATTTCAAGTCTGGTTAAAACATCTAAAGCATCAGCTGTGTGTTTTATGGTATTTTTCACATAAATATATGTAAATTTGGATTTCTCGGTCCCAAATAAATGCCCCCCTTTGCAAAATGAATCACACCATGGGAGTTGATTCAGGTTATATGTTAAGTCAATACTGTGTCTGACTGTCAATTCAAGTGTTGTGAGTTCCAATCGATTGTACTTACAGGTAAAAATTTAAATAAGTCAAATAAAGGCAATCAATTGCATTTTATCCATGCAACAGTTATCTAACTTATTCAATGTAGTATGTTTAATGACTGGGAAGTCTATTGTTAAGTTTAAATCAAATCAAATACGTTAAGAGGTTGATGAAGTATGGACTAGATGGAACTTGCAAGCAAAACTTTAACCAGAATTTCTAAGTCAAACAAGCGCAGTAATTTGTATTATATTAATGCAAGAGTTATCTTACTTAATTATTGTAGTATGTTTGATGACTGCTGGGGAGTGTTGTGTTAAGTTTCAAGTCAATACATGCAATGGTTATTGAGATTGGGACTTGCACACAAAACTTCAACCAAGGTTGGACACTGACACCCGGGTGAGCAGAATAACTCTATTTATCCTTCGAACAGTCAAGCTAAAAAACAATTTAAAAAATTGTTTACAGTAACAAAGACAATTCCCTCAGAATTTTACAATGTATTACCAAAAAGCTCTAATGAAAACAAAGCAAAGGGCCAACTAACATTAAATTTATGTTATAAGTACTGTTCTCTGATTGAAATAATTACATCATGACATGAACAGGGAGGTTACTGACTTATATTTATGGTGTTTTTTCTAGACCAGAAAAAGGTGCAGGGAGCAAGAAAAAGGGGCAGTGAGCAAAGTTTGCATGTGATTGGCATATTCATTGTCAAACTTTTTCTTTGGTGGTCTTTTAAATGTAGGGTTATCTCCCCTTTACATTATGCATGTGTAAAATCACAAGTATAAGAGTTTGAATAAGATAGGTAGAAATGAGAGAAATTCAGGGAGAACTGAATATTTCTCTATCAGTATAACCAACTTATTATGCTGTATTTAGTCTTTGTTCTTTATTGAATTACTATCACAGAAGTTAGTTTAAAACATTAACTTAAACATTGCCCTTTTCTTTTTTAATGATTGCTAACTGTCATAACATACTATAATGACAATGTCAAGCCTCCAAAGCTATTCAATTCATCCAAGAGAACTTTGCAATATGATAAATAAATGCAATCTTCGATAGCCCTGAAAGATCTAGAAAATTGTAACTAGTCAACTTTATTTCAAATATTTAAAAAAGCCCACATAATTTATGTTGATATAAATCATGATATGACTGTCAAAAGAAAATTATTCGCTAAATATACACAACCAGTAAGCAATTAGTTTATTAAATTACTATAGTACCCCACCCACATATTCTTTACCTTTAACTCGATTTTAATATTACCGTTCACTTTTTCGCAGAAGAAAATTTACATACATGCAGTTCCAATTATTGTAAATCTACAAAATATTCATAAAATTACCGGAAGCTAACGCTGTCATTATACAAATCGCGGTCTATCGCGAATTCTCTGCAGAAACATAATCAGATTTTAGAAATTGCCACCATTTTGGCAAGGGAGATAATATTTTTATTGCTGAAACCAAGTGAATTATTTCCCTTTAACATTTTAAGAAATACCCGCGAATCACGTCATCACCTATTTTAAGATCAAATCTCGGTGGGAAAACACAGCTTGATGCCGATTAATCCGATAATTGATGTGTTAATTGATTGTTTATAGGTGTAACCCCACAATTGATTTTTGTTCTTTATTCTATAGTAAATAATAAAAGTTTGAAGGCTTGTCATTCATAGAGGGTCCCAAATGAAAGAAGTGAAACCTACATTTTACTGTTTGTCAACCTCTGCACTATTAAAATATGATGAGAAAAGTAGGGGTCATATGTCATATAAGAGATTTTTTTTCTGCTCAGTGTGTACACTGGTGACAAAGTGAAAGTAGACTTCCGAAATCATGAATTCATACCCCAATTTCAAAGCATCATTTTTTTTTCTAAATTCACAATTCAAACATGACAATGCTATCAAAATGTTCAAAATACATCAATAATGCCATTCAAATAAAAAAGTGAGCATTAAAAAAAGGAAAATGCATTTTTAAAGAAGAAGAATTGAGGATTATTTATAACCGCCATTATGCGACTACCCCACGGAAGCACTTCCTTTTTTCAATGGTGGCACTATGCCTATAGGGATAGGCAAGCCAATACAGTGTGACCTTTAGCGACTTATGTAAACAGTATACCTAAAATTAAGACAAATATCAGACTGTCAGAGCGAAGTCTAAAAGTTGAATATGACGATATTTTCGCTAGCTTGGACCCTGAATTCCTCTATAATTTACCTTTCAAAGTTAAGCATAAACGCTAATTCTCAGTAAACAGATCTGTTACAACTTGCGAAAAAAAATGAATAATTCATTTAGTTTCCGCAATATGCGCATCGGAAAAAAAACATGGAATGATATTTGACTCTTAAAACTAACTTCAAAAGTGACTGGAGTGTGACGTCTTTTGCTGTATCCACACCCGACAAGTACCTGATCAGCTGTTTGTTACATATTTAGCAAGAGAAGGACTGGCGAATACCTGTTTATTCGGGCTAAGCGTGTCATATCAGTAAACTATCGGCAAATGTTTAACACATTTATGTGATTGACAGTTGAATTGTTTATACGTCTTGTAATTGGGGCAGCAGGGCGCATTTAAACAAAGAAGGGCGGCGTTTTTAGGGCAGAAGGGCGGAGTCTAAAAGGGGCAGGGCGCTGCACCCTTTCATTCCGCTCTAGAAAAAAACCTATATAATTTATATCATTATATGAGTACAAGACATAGTTGGAAACAGCAATTTATAAAGTGTTTTTAAACAAGAGGTCTATGGGCCTTATCCAAAAAATATTCGCATAAATCTATTCAGTTGTAAGAAATAACTTCTTGTCAATATTTCTTATATAGATTTTATAAATGACCCATATAATTATATGTCCATTTTCATCTTACTATTTGTTTCCCAGTGCCAATTGAGAAAAAGATTTTCAAAGATTACCTTACTTTGACTGCTTTCACAATTTTGATTAGCCCATGTGTACCAAAGCTGCATACAATATATCATTACAATTACGGTTACGGTTTTTGAGAAGTCGAAAAAGTCAATTGTTTACGGACGCATGATGATGGACAAAAGGTCCATTGAGACAAAGTCTCAGGTGACCTTAAAAGACAGACTGAGATTAAAGTTGAAGGCATAATTGTAGATTGAATGCATTTAAAGGGTCCTTTGTGGCTGAGTGGTTTAAGGCGCCATCTCAAGATCACTTACTTCTCACCGCTATGGTCATAGGTTCGAATCCCGCTCCAAAAACTGATTGTGGGAAAGGTAGGTTCGGAAAATTGAAAAACTTAGTTAGATTTCTGATATGTTAAAAGGCAATTCATTGGGATTTAGAAAAAGAATGTGGTGTGATTAATATTTCTTTTGTGTATCTGTATAAATAACCTCCTGCATACAATACAAAGTCCATATCAATACTTTTCAAACCGTAGCTATCAAACGGTTTAATAATGCATTTGAAAAAAAAATGCAAACACAATGGTACACACCGTCTTCCGTCAATCGTGAAACATCGGGTATTTCCGTATCCTCCGTATAATACACATCGTGTATAGCTCTAGAATACACCAACGCTATTCGCCTGTGTTATAAGTCTTGTGTTCTTTCGCGTGAAAGTAACAAATTATGTTTCCGTCATTAAATTGAATATATGGCGTTATTATATCGATTTTTTTATTTATACACTCGACATGGGTCATGTTTATAGGGAAATTTAAAATATTTGTCTTGATTAACCAACGTTTATATTTTCAACGTACATGTATATAAACATGATGGCATAAGGGGGTCGCCATTTTGTTTTATCATGTGACTGAAAGTAGTTTAAAATAGCGCCTTATGGCAGGGGTCTATTGCGTAGCATAAAGGCCGAGGTGATCAGATTGCGTCTTCCGTGTGAAAATTGACTGAATATTTGATGACCCTGGTGAAAATATCCATTTCAGGACATTTTGTTAACTGGTAACGTGGTGGTCTAGGATTCCTTTCCACATCTCCGCATAAACATGAACAACCTAAATGAAAGCTTCACAAACAAACCTTCATATTCTGATGTTTCTCCAAAATCGAAAGAATTGAGTAGTGATGTACAACTCCAGTCAATTTTAATATCTCCAGTTCAATAGTTATGATTTATGGATAACGAAACGCATTCAGCACAAAATGTTCCTGATTGTCCGAGAATTAGTGCGACATATTGCACGTCTCTATGGAACCTTTTAAAGATTTTTATTTTGCGTCTCCCGAGACTTATGGCACCAGATCAGATATCAAAATAATAAAAAAGCTGTCCATTCACGCCTTATTAATCAGGCTAGTCCGAGAATATACAACACATATCCATAACTCTTTGTCTAGATCAAAACAAACATGAACTACTCATAGACTTGTACGCGTATATTGACTTGAGCTGTGTTCGATTCTCATATAGCTTTCAATCAACAATATAAATAATCAATAAAGGGCATTATAAACGGTGTTACGTGACCTAGATTTAATCAATCTAAAAAATACAACACAGAAACACAACAAACATAACGGTCGGATGACCTAATTAGCCGTTAAATACGTTCATCAATACACTGCTTGCATAAGATGACAGATTGGTGCGTTTTTCTATAAACAACAAATGTAGCCCCGAACCTAATCTCGTTATTTTACCATCAAAATTAAAAGAGGACAATCCGTAATGAATAAAATTTCACTAACAATCACTATTTACTCAAACTACGAGTTATTATATCGAAAACATGTCAATATTTCACGTCATTAATGATTACATGTCGAAAGGTGTTAGAGATTGTATTCCCCACCACCATCATCACCACCATCATCACCACCATCACCACCATTACCACCAGATGACGTCACTATGCATAGCGTGTAACCCCACCATTGATTTTTGTTCTTTATTCTATAGTAAAGAACAAAAGTTTGAAGGCTTGTCATTCATAGAGAATCCCAAATGAAAGAAGTGAAACCTACATTTTACTGTTTGTCAACCTCTGCATTATCAAAATATGATGAGAAAAGTAGGGGTCATATGTCATATAAGAGATTTTTTTTCTACTCATTGTGTACACTGGTGACAAAGTGAAAGTAGACTTCCGAAATCATGAATTCATACCCCAATTTCCAAGCATCATTTTTTTTTTCTAAATTCACAATTCAAACATGACAATGCTATCAAAATGTTCAAAATACATCAATAATGCCATTCAAATAAAAAAATGAGCATTAATATAAGGAAAATGCATTTTTAAAGAAGAAGAATTGAGGATTATTTATAACCGCCATTATGCCACGAAAGCTCTTCCTTTTTGCAATGGTGGCACTATGCCTTTACAACTGTGCAATCTCCTATCGCATATCTCGGACACCAAATATTAGCGGGGCGCGCGACGTGTCGTCATATTTAGAAAATGAAAGAGGCCTAATAAGGGATAAATCTCAACATGCCAGTATAGCACCACTGAACCAGCACGGGCGGGGGTTGAGGGTTGACAGATGAAGGACTAAGTGGTAGAGAGGGATGAAGACGTGGTAGAGACAGAAAGTTCATAAACAAACACGTTATTTGACTATAAAATGTGGTAATGGCGACGTAGGGTAAAATCAGTTGGACCTACGGTGCAAGCATACTTTAGTAAGGCCCGGGATGGGGATAAGGGGACATCTCCTCAATCACCCAATCAATGTTAGGGAACCAGTATAGACATTGCCACTATCTAAACTAGTAATTACATGTAGTTGGGTAGATATGCACGTAGGTTAGTAAACATGCAGGCATATTAATAAATATGTTGATAGACATGCAGCCACGTTAATAGATAATCATGTTGATAGACGTGCAGGCATGCTGATAGACATGTTGATAGACGTAGAGGCATGCTGGTAGACATGTTGATAGATGTGCATGCATGCTGGTAGATATGTTGATAAACGTGTAGGCATGCTGATAGATATGTTGATAGACGTGCAGGCATTCTGGTAGATATGTTGATAGACGTGCAGGCATGCTAATAAATATGTTGATAGACGTGCAGGCATGCTGGTAGATATGTTGATAAACGTGTAGGCATGCTGATGATAGACGTGCAGGCATTCTGGTAGATATGTTGATAGACGTGCAGGCATGCTAATAGATATGTTGATAGACGTGCAGGCATGCTGGTAGATATGTTGATAGACGTGCAGTCATGCTGGTATTGATAGATGTGCAGGCATGCTGGTAGATATGTTGATAGATGTGCAGGCATGCTGGTAGATATATTGATAGACGTGCAGGCATGCTGATAGATATGTTGATAGACGTGCAGGCATGATGGTAAATATGTTGATAGACGTACAGGCATGCTGGTAGATATATTGATAGATGTGCAGGCATGCTGGTAGATATGTTGATATTTATGCAGGCATGCTGATAGATATATTGAAAGACGTGCAGGCATGCTGGTAGATATGTTGATAGACGTGCAGTCATGCTGGTAGATATGTTGATAGACGTGCAAGCATGCTGGTAGATATGATGATAGACGTGCTGACATGCTAATAGATATGTTCATAGACATGCAGGCATGCTGGTAGATATGTTGATAGACGTGCAAGCATGCTGGTAGATATGATGATAGACGTGCAGACATGCTGATAGATATGTTGATAAACGTGCAGTCGTGCTGGTAGATATGTTAACAGACGTGCAGGCATGTTGATAGATATGTTGACAGACGTGCAGGTATGCTGATAGACATGTTGATTAACGTACAGGCATGCTAACAGACATGTTGATAAACGTGCAAGTATAAGCTGAAATACATTTCGCAGCATGCTGATAGATATGTTGATAGGCATGCATGCATGCTGGAAGATATGTTGATAGACGTGCAGGCATGCTGGTAGATATGTTGATAGACGTGTAGGCATGCTGATAGACATGTTGATAGACGTACAGGCATGCTGGTAGACATGTTGATAAACGTACATGCATGCTGGTAGATATGTTGATAAACGTGCAGGCATGCTGATAGATATGTTGACAGACGTGCAGGCATGCTGATAGACATGTTGATAGACGTGCAGGCATGCTAACAGACATGTTGACAGACGTGCAAGTATATGCTGAAATACATTTCGCAGCATGCTGAAAGATGTGTTGATAGGCATGCATGCATGCTGGTAGATATGTTGATAGACGTGCAGACATGCTGGTAGATATGCTGATAGACGTGCAGGCATGCTAATAGATATGTTGATAGACGTGCAGACATGCTGGTAGATATGTTGATAGACGTGCAGACATGTTGGTAGGTATGTTGATAGGCGTGCAGGCATGCTAATAGATATGTTGAAAGACGTGCAAGCATGCTGGTAGATATGATTATAGACGTGCTGACATGCTGATAGAAATGTTGATAGACGTGCAGGCATGCTGGTAGATATGTTGATAGACGTGCAGACATGCTGGTAGATATGCTGATAGACGTGCAGGCATGCTAATAGATATGTTGATAGACGTGCAGACATGCTGGTAGATATGTTGATAGACGTGCAGACATGTTGGTAGGTATGTTGATAGGCGTGCAGGCATGCTAATAGATATGTTGAAAGACGTGCAAGCATGCTGGTAGATATGATTATAGACGTGCTGACATGCTGATAGATATGTTGATAGACGTGCAGGCATGCTGGTAGATATGATCATAGACGTGCAGACATGCTGATAGATATGTTGATAGATGTGCAGTTGTGCTGGTAGATATGTTGATAGACGTACAGGCATGCTGGTAGATATTTTGATAGACGTATAGTCACGTTAATAAATATGTTGATAGACATATAGTCACGTTAATATATATGTTGATAGACGTGCAGGCATGCTGATAGACATGTTGATAGCCGTAGAGGCATGCTGGTAGACATGTTGATAGACGTCCATGCATGCTGGTAGATATGTTGATAAACGTGCAGGCATGCTGATAGATATGTTGAAAGACGTGCAGGCATGCTGATAGACATGTTGATAGACGTGCAGGCATGCTAACAGACATGTTGATAGACGTGCAGACATGCTGGTAGACATGTTGATAGACATGCAAGTATATGCTGAAATACATTTCGCAGCATGCTGATAGATGTGTTGATAGACATGCATGCATGCTGGTAGAAATGTTGATAGACGTGCAGACATGCTGGTAGATATGCTGATAGACGTGCAAGCATGTTAATAGATATGTTGATAGACGTGCAGACATGCTGGTAGATATGTTGATAGACGTGCAGACATGTTGGTAGGTATGTTGATAGACGTGCAGGCATGCTAATAGATATGTTGATAGACGAGCAGACATGCTGGTAGATATGTTGATAGACGTGCAGGCATGCTTATAGATATGTTGATAGACGTGCAAACATACTGATAGATATGTTAATAGACCAGAAGAGACATGCTGATAGACGTGCAGGTATGCTGACATATTACAAGTATGTTGATAGACATGCAGGCATGTTGATAGTTGTGTAGTTATGTTGATATATATGTGTTAGACTTGTAAGGGCATGTTGATAGACGTATAAGGGTATGTTGACAGACAAGCAGGTATGTTGATTGATTACTAGTACGTTGGTTGATATGCAGGTATGTTGATAGCCTTGCAGGTATGTTGATATATATGTGATGGACGTGTATGGGCAAGTTGATAGACAGGCAGGCATGTTGATAGACGTGTAGGTATGTTAACTGATATGTTGATAGACGTGTATACATGTTGATAGACATGTAGCTATGTTACAAGACGTGCAGGCATATTGATATGTGTAGGCGTGTTAAATAGACATGTAGGCATGTTGATAGACGTGTAGATATGTTAACCGATATGTTGATAGACGTGTATACATGTTGATAGACATGTAGCTATATTACAAGATGTGCAGGCATGTTGATATGTGTAGGCGTGCTGATAGACATGTAGGTAGATAAACTGAGGTGTATGTAGGTTTGTTAACATGATTTGTAAGCACTGAGTATGAAGTGAACATGTATGCTAATAGGTAGCCATGTTGTGTATGTTGGCAAACTATATATCCTTCATTTGGTGACATAGGACGATTGCAGCGTATCAGTTACTTGCTGAGATACGAGTGCTCCAGTACTGGTTACGTTCCAGGACCCCCAAGAAAGAATTATTAAACGGATCGTCTGTTAGCCCTCTAAATATTCATAAATGTATACTTATAGTTTAAATGCATTAATGTTTGATAAAAATTGTAATCATTTATTTGTTTGATGTCATGGTGTATGATTTACACTTTGCAATATTGACTTTTTAAATGGAGTTAAACCCATTTTCAACATATTTCAGGCTATACACGAGAATGACATATCCAGTTTTAATGGTGGAGGAAGACTTCAGAATGAATCTGAGTAGAACTACCATCCTTTTGCAAGTAACTGGCAAACTTTCTTACATAAAGTTTTGGAGCGAGTGGGATCAAATCTACGAGCGTAGCGGTCAGAGGTGAGTGATCTTGAGATGCTTCCTTGGACTACTCGGCCACGAGGACCCTTGCAATATTGAAATAATTGTATATGATGATACTGTTTGTTGATTGTGAAATTAAGCATTAAATAAATAAAGGTGGAAAGTAGGGTCAACGCTAATGATAAAGAAGCGCTGAGAGAATTTCAGAACCAAAGGTATTTCATTAATGAAATTATGAACAATAATGAACATATTAATAAAATCGGTAATGAAATACCTTTGTATACAACTATACATATTCTAAAACTGTAAATATCATTAACAATAGGCTGATAATGTTGCTCTCGTCCAGTGTTTCTTTATCACAATAAAACAAAAATAAAACATAATCTGACTACAAGCACTTTATTTAAAGTGATTACAAGTTACAAAGATAATGAAAACAGGAAATCGCCACACATGAACTTCTGTTGTCAAATCAGTGTGATGTCTTTCGGATTTGAAAAAAACACACAAGCAAATACTATTATTTAATTAAACTATACACAATAAAATTGAATTAGGTACATCTGACATACATATATTATAGTTTGTACATGTATATCAGGCATACATGTATTATAATGTGTACAGGTATATCAGACATACATGTATTATAGTGTGTACATGTATACCAGACATACATGTATTATAGTGTGTACAGGTATATCAGGCATACATGTATTATAGTGTGTACAGGTATATCAGACATACATGTATTATAGTGTGTACAGGTGTATCAGGCATACATGTATTATAGTGTATCAGGCATACATGTATTATAGTGCGTACAGGTATATCAGGCACACATGTATTTAAGTGTCTACAGATATACCAGACATACATGTATTATAGTGTGTACAGGTGTATACAGGTATATCAGGCATAAATGTATAATAGTGTGTACAGGTGTGTACAGGTATATCAGGCATACATGTATTATAGTGTGTACATGTATATCAGGCATACATGTATTATAGAGTGTACAAGGTGTGTACAGGTATATCAGACATACATGTATTATAGTGTGTACAGGTATATCAGAAATATATGTATTATAGTGTGTACAGGTGTATCAGCCATACATGTATTATAGTGTGAACAGGTATATCAGGCATACATATATTATAGTGTGTACAGGTGTATCAGCCATACATGTATTATATTGTGTACAGGTATACCAGACATACATGTATTATAGTGTGTACATGTATATAGGCATACATGTATTATAGGGTGTACAGGTATACCAGGCATACATATATTATAGTGTGTACAGGTATACCAGACATACATGTATCATAGTGTGTACAGGTGTGTACAGGTACATCAGGCATGCATCTTTTATAGTGTGTACAGGTATATCAGGCATACATGTATTATAGTGTGTACAGGTATATCAGGCATACATGTATTACATTGTGTACAGGTATATCAGACATACATGTAATATAGTGTGTACAGGTATACCAGACATACATGCATTATAGTGTGTACAGGTGTGTACATGTATACCAGACATACATGTATTATAGTGTGTACAGGTGTGTACAGGTATATCAGGCATACATGTATTATAGTGTGTACAGATATATCAGGCATACATGTATTATAGTGAGTACATGTTTATCAGGTATACATGTACATGTATAATAGTGTGTACAGGTGTGTACAAGTATACCAGGCATACATGTATCATTATAGTGTGTACAGGTGTGTACAGGTATATCGGGCATACATGTATTATAGTGTGTACAGGTGTGTACAGGTATATCAGGCATGCATGTATTATAGAGCGTACAGGTATACCAGGCATACATGTATTATAGTGTGTACAGGTATACCAGACATACATGTATTATAGTGTGTACAGTTATACCAGGCATACATCTATTATAGTGTGTACAGGTGTGTACAGGTATATCAGGCATACATGTATAATAGTGTGTACAGGTGTGTACAGGTATATCAGGCATACATGTATCATAGTGTGTACAGGTATATCAGGAATACATGTATTATAGTGTATACAGGTGTGTACAGGTATATCTGACATACATGTATCATAGTGTGTACAAGTGTGTACAGGTATATCAGGTATACATGTTTTATAGTGTGTACAGGTATATCAGGCATACATGTATTATAGTGTGTATAGGTATACCAGACATACATGCATTATAGTGTGTACAGGTGTGTACAGGTATATCAGGCATACATGTATTATAGTGTGTACATGTGTGTACAGGTATACCAGACATACATGTATTATAGTGTGTACAGGTGTGTACAGGTAAATCAGACATACATGTATGATAGTGTGTACAGGTATATCAGGCATACATGTATTATAGTGTGTACATGTATTTCAGGCATACATGTATTATAGTGTGTACAGGGTATACCAGGCATACATGTATTATAGTGTGTACAAGTATACCAGGCATAAATGTGTTATAGTGCGTACAGGTATACCAGACATACATGTATTATAGTGTGTACAGTTATACCAGACATACATGTATTATAGTGCGTACAGGTATACCAGGCATACATGTATTATAGAGCGTACAGGTTTACCAGGCATACATGTATTATAGTGTGTACAGGTATACAGGCATACATGTATTATAGTGTGTACAGGTATACCAGGCATACATGTATTATAGTTTGTACATGTATATCAGGCATACATGTATTATAGTGTGTACCGGTATACCAGGCATACATGTGTATGCATGACAAAGTTACAGGCCGGAAACGAAATCTCACACAAACTCAAAGTGTTGTCAAACAAACTCAAATTGTGACTTTGACCTTTGAGGTACGGATGTGGGACTCACTCGCGACACGTCGTCATGTTATGTTGATCATTTGTAGCAAGTATCATTAAAATCCATCTATGCATGACAAAGTTACAGGCCGGAAACGAAATCTCACACAAACTCAAAGTGTTATCAAACAAACTCAAATTGTGACTTTGACCTTTGAGGTACGGGTGTGGGTCTTACCCGCGACACGTCGTCATGTTATGTTGATCATTTGTAGCAAGTATCAACAAAATCCATTTATGCATGACAAGGTCACAGACCGGACACGAAATCTCACACAAACTCAAAGTGTTGTCAAACAAACTCAAATTGTGACCTTGACCTTTGAGGTACAGGTGTGGGTCTTACTAGCAACATGTCATGATGTTATGTTGATCATTTGTAGCAAGTATCATTAAAATTCATCTATGCATGATAAAATTACAGGCCAGAAACGAAATCTCACATAAACTCAAAGTGTTGTCAAACAAACTCAAATTATGACCTTGACCTTTGAGTTACGGGTGTGGGTCTTACTCGCGACACGTCGTCATGTTATGTTGATTATTTGTAGCAAGTATCAACAAAATTCATCTATGCATGACAAAGTTACAGGCCGACACGAAATTTCACACAAACTCAAAGTGTTGTCAAACAAACTCAAATTGTGACCTTGACCTTTGAGGTACGGGTGTGGGTCTTACTCGTGACACGTTGTCATGTTATGTTGATCATTTGTAGCAAGTATCAACAAAATCCATCTATGCATGACAAAATTATAGGCCGGACATGAAATCTCACACAAACTCAAAGTGTTGTCAAACAAACTCAAATTGTGACCTTGACCTTTGAGGTACGGGTGTGGGTCTTACTCGCGACACGTCGTTATACTATGTTGATCATTTGTAGCAAGTATCAATAAAATCCATCTATGCATGACAAAGTTACAGGCCGGACACGAAATACCGGACGGAAGGACGGACGGACGTTCCTACGAATGGGTATTTAAGTGGCTTCTTTGCGTCAAGCTTATTACTTGTGTGGCTAAAACTGGTTAAATTTTAGCCACATAAATAAGAAAAACACATAAAAGCTGTTTATAAGTGTCTAGAAACAGCCACGTATTTTTTTTTCAACTGCTTTCAACTGTCCATAAAAATTACTAACCCTAAACCCTAGACACTTAACTATCCATCTGTGTGTCCGGACAGACGGACAGACCGAAGGACGGACTGACACTGCGATTTCTTTATGCCACCCAAAAAAATTTGGGGAGGGGGCATAAAAAAGGTTTTTTATTGAAGAATGCCAATATTTGGGACGGAAATTCAGCCCGTATGATTTTTATTGGTTACATCCGGGCGTTCAAGATGGAGGTTAGCGCAGCCTTGCGTAACACTTTCCATGCATAAATAAGCATTGAAGCCGGAACAAACATTATGATACCATACAGATATGTAAACAATGTTAAATTCTGATGCAGGAAATCCCTGCCAGAATAAGGATGAGCGTTGGCGTCTTCGCTTTTTGTTGATAAGCAATCGGAATTCTTTTATAATATTCGCAAGTTTGAACTGCACTTGGGGTTGCGTATTTTACCCGGCATTCAATGTAAAATTGGAAAGGAACTGGCAATCAGGAATCCATTTACTCCGTAACAAAATAAACAAAATGGTAGTCAAATGCAGGAGTGTTCACTTTCTCCGAACCGGTTGTAGAGTGAACCAGTCCGTGGAGTTTGTAAAAACTGTTGACCCTCATTATACAATCGTTTTCCAAGACTTGAGTGTGTATAGTAACATTCATGTGAACCATTTTGGAAATCAATGAGAGAGATTGGGTTTTGAAATAAGGGAGATTTTTTTTTGCACCATAAAATGTGAAAATATTGTCATTTCGTCAGTTTTACATAATTTCTTAATAATTCAAGTATATTAAACCATAAAAGATGGTGTTTTGTCATAATATATAGAGAATTTAATATAATAACATGAGTAATATATAGAATCATGATTTTTTTATTAAAAGTTTTGTTTCTTCATTAAAGCATATAAAAGTAAGTGTGTGTGTGTGGGGGGGGGGGGGGGGGGGTCTAAAAAAACTTTTTTTTTAAATTAATTATCAAGAGATTATTATTAAATTTATTTTTACATATTCGACAATAGTATTTATAGTCTTTTTTCGTTCTATATACCTCACGTCTTGTTTCATCGGTTTTAATAATATTATAATTATAAATAGCCTGTTTGTACATTTCGTATTTATTTTTACATTCATCGTTATTCCATTTATGTTTATTTTGTTCTTTCGCTAAGAAATGGGTACCGTTTATCGTTACATTTTTATCAAAATATTTTTTCCCTTTTGTGCTTAGGAACTCGGTAAATTTATAAACTAATACATCCATGTCCTCGCCTCGGTTTATGTCGTCTGCTAAGCTACTCTCGAGATTACGAATATCGGAAATGACGTCATTTACAAACTGTTCTTTATATTTAGGGTTCCACTTGTAAAACGTTCTCGTATTATCTAATTTCGTTTCCATTCTAGTCATTATTTTGAATGAAAAGGAGACCGGTGCATGATTTGAATACTCGTTAAAATCGTGTACATTAAAATCGGCCAGGTCCTTGAAATTAGGTAACGAGGTTAACAGATAATCGACCACGCTTTCTCCGTTATATGTCATGCAAGTCATTTTACCTATATTTTTTTCACTATGTAATCTCCCATTTACTATTCGAATATTTGTAGATTTACAAAGGTCCAGCAAGTATTCCCCGAATCGATTAGATTTAAAATCACATGACGCCCGGGGCAATGGAATATCGCTATCAAATACGTCATCGTTGTCAAGGCTACGATCGTTGACAATGTAATCACATTTATGACCCGTTCTACTATTTGTGTCACCTGCAATGAATATTTTGCCCAAATCATGGAAATTATTTATGTCGTTTTCAATTTGCCTGAATATATCAACTTCATACATATTATGCGCAGGCGAATTTTCTGGCGCTATATAGGTTAATGCTAAATACATATCAGTTTCAATATGAAAAAACAATTTATCGAACTTCAGCCATACTAAACAATCGATATCATTTTTAAATAACAACTTTTACACCTTTTCTAAAGCAATCTTTAATATACACAATTATGCCACCACTGGACTGTCTTGCTTTTCTATGTTGCAATTTTCTGTACGAGTGAATTACTAAAACCTTTAATATCAATATTTGAGTCTTTATTTGTCCAAGTTTCAGATAAACATACTACTTCATAATTACTTATAATATCCACAAAGTCATCCAATGATCGTTTTGCTACAGTTAGTCCTTCCACATTCCAAGTTAAACACTTTAAAACAAAATTCACATGGGTGCTTTTGATTTTCTTCGTATAAAGTCTTGTTAATAAACAGTTTGTTAACACTGATGTAGGCGTCCTTACCCTGCTCGCGTGCCTGTTTTATTATGGGGATGAGTCTCCTTCTTGTTTCCATAACTTCCCTCGGGAACTGCTCGCTTATGCCATATTCCGTACCTTTCAGGTTCCTAGCCAATTTCCGTACTCTTTCCTTGTCCGGGTCGTATGCAAATTTGGCCACAATTGGTCGTATTTTCCCAGAGCTATATCCACCCACCCTGTGTTCTCTTTGTATTTTAATGTCCGTTTTTGCATTCGGGATTTTCACTTTATCTTCTATGAAAGAAAGCACTTTCTCGACGCAGTTTTCATCTTTCTCCTCTAGTAGCTTGTAAAACATTAAATTGTCTCTCATACTGCGGCTCTTCAAATCAATAATTTCCGACTTCAGCTCTGCTTCTTTTGTTTTTTGCTCTTCCTCATCCTTTTTCATTTTCGACACTAATTTTTCTAGCTCAGTTTGCTTTTTACTGACATTTTCCAATAAATTAAAGTTTTCAGGGGACTCCCTTGTCTTCTTACGTTTTCTCGGCATTAATTTACTCCAGCACTATAACAAAGTCATCAACGTACCATTTTCAACTTTTTAGAACTAAATTTTAACAAGTTTATTCCATATTTATTATTACCAACATCTCCTTTTTTTATGAATGGGGACAATTACACCGTTACACCAAGCCTCGGGGTAAATACCCGAGTCATAGATAATATTAAACATCGTACACAAATAAGGACTTATAAAATCATTCGCTTCAATAAAGAAGTCGGCTACATTGTTACAATAATCGGCGCTTTTGTTTCTATTCAATGAAGAAATTGTTTTTCTATTTCTTCGATACTAAACTGAGCATCTAACATTTCAATGCGTACCGTCTCATCACGAGTTCGGTTGTAATCATCTATGTTTACATGGTTATGAGGTGTATTAGAAATTGACGTAAAATGATTAGCAAAGTCGTTCATACTAATATCGTTAACAAGTCTGTTTTCAAGCTTTTCATGTTTACTGGAATTTTCGATTCAATGTCAGATATGTTCTTATTGTTCTATATTTTGGACAACATAAAAGAAAATGATACTCTGATTCAACAACATTAAAGGAACATAATTTACAAATTCGATTTTCTCTTTCTACATTATTATAACTGCCTGATTCTATTTCTAAAGTATGGGCACTAAGGCGCAAACATGTCAGATTTTTGCGATTATTTTCGTTTGAAATAAAAATCTAAGTACTCTTCATATTTAAAATCTACTTTAAACTTATTATGATATTGTAGTTTTGGCATAGTCTGGACAGATACAGTCCAAGTTTGCATGTATTGGCCTATAATTTTTTATTTAAATAAGATAGAATAGTTTATATTTGGGTTGAAATTTTGCCAATTGTCTCCAAATCCTAGATTATTTAAGAAAGATTCCATACATTTGGCCCAACATTTATTATTTTGAAAGTTACATTGTTCATTAAAAGATTTATACAAAATTGAATTCGATTGCTTTATGATCTTAGTCCAGTACATAATGGAACGTTCTATAGAAATCACAGATATAGGAAATCTACCTAGTTCACCTAAAACGGCTATGTTCGGAGTTTGCTGTTTTACACCTAAAATATGTTAGCAAAATTTTATGTGTAATTTATCTAAATCTTTAAATTCATATATTCCCCAAATTTCCGGCCCATATAAAAGTATAGGTAAAACCACTGAATCGAAAAGTTGTAACTTAGTTTTAATATCTACATTGAGTCTACTAAACACCGAAAGCAAACAATTATACGCTTTAAGTGCTTGCTCTTGAAGGGCTTTTATTGCATTTGCCATGTTTCCTGTATATGAAAAACATACGAGGGGTTATCTAGAAGTTCGTGGACAAATCTCATAATATGAAGATGACATGTCGGATTTATTTAGAGTTTTACATGAATTATATTTAATATAACTTCACAGCATTTAGAGGAGAGTTATACGTCTGGTCGGCCCGGTGTCAGTATAATGTGACTGGGTGGGGTATCATACCATGTGTCTGCGGCATGACACTCCAGTGTGACAGCGCTCAGAATACTGTCTCAAGTAGACACCGTCGCGATATGACTAAAATATTGTTGAAAGCGATGCTAAACACCATACAACAACAATAATATAACTTCAAACCGTACGCAAACTATGAAGAAAATATATATTAAAATAAAATAGCTTCATGTATTTCAAACATGTCATGAACACCTATCTGCCGCAGGTCCGATTTACGTTACGTTGCGGCGACGTCAATTTATTTCACAAGTAATTTCCCTGCTCTTGCTGGTCGCTCTGCTCATACATTTTATCAAGCAAGAACCCTGTGATCACTCTAAGGAATTATATGTTATTCATTCTTAATTATCATGGGCACTGTACCGTAACCTATGCTTAGTTCACTGCATAGTTAATGAATTGTATTACGGCGATTCTTATTGAGGCACCTTTTACCACGTTGACGTGACGTTGATGCGATTTTGACATAGGGCGACCACACATGTTACCATCCATTATTGTTTCCTGTTCCTCACTGTAACATTTCTGCCATTTATAGACTAAAAATAAACTAAAATAACTTTCTCAGAGCTTTACTAAACATATATATCGCCTCGATCAGTGTTTTGTTAATTTTGACAAAAAAATGTATTTCCGCTCGTTGTTTCACCTTTTCTCGGATGGAAGTTTTGCTTATTAACAAGTTTGCCTTTTTTATGTAAGTTTGTTTAAACTCCCAACACTTGTGCGCCATACTATTACTAGAATGACCAATGTAGACATTGATGACGTCTCATTAATAATATATTGATTTACCGCGAGTTTTACAGGGAAGTTATTGTTATTTTTTGACATATTTATCTGTCAAATTGTTCAACAATTTGAGCTGCGGCACTAACTATGTATGCATGTTGCTATGGAGACCATAACATTATTATTAACATAAGAAATGCACTAAAATACTGTACATCGATGACAAATACACCGATACTTAAACTGTGCAAAATATAGCGATGTACTTGGATGAATATTGATTTTATTTAATTTGTCCACGAACTTCTGGATAACCCTTCGTATTCCTAAATAACAAAATGTATCTACTATTTCTAGTTTCTCATTATTGATAAACCATTCGTAGTAATGTAATTGCTTTCTTTTCTCAAATATGCATGCTTTTGTTTTATTAACATTATTTTTTAAACCCCATTTTGCTGAATATTGAAAAATAGTATCAAGCTGTAATTGTAAATTATGTGGATCAGTCGTAAATAGAGCTATGTCATCGTCAGAAAGTAACATATAAATAGATAATTGATCAATGTCCTTATCAGTTAAATTGTTAAAATCAATATTTTTCGGTTATATCATTGATGAACAAAATAAAAGGTAATGGAGATAAGGGCTCCCATTGCTTTAAACCGAGGAAGTCTGTAAAGAAGTTTGAAAAAGTCATATAAATGATTTTATACAATGTTTAACGTTACTATAGATCGCTTTTATAATATTAATCATTTTGCAACTTATATCCGATTGGACGAGCTTTGCCCACAGTGCATCATGTATAACGGCATCAAAAGCCTTTTCATAATCTATAAATGTACAGAATAATTTAGATTTAGACATAAGTACTTTTTGTATAATCGAATGAAGAATGAAGATGCAATCTGTCTTGTTAAATGACAATGCAACGTTTATTGCGATTAACATTGGCTGAGCTAATTTTAATTCTTGTTTCTAATTTATATAGCTACTGTTTGATTGAAATTAATATTTTCTGTGATATTCTTATTTTTTAGTTGTTGAATGTATATATGACATAGTGATAATAGTATAATAATATATTGTGTATGTTGATTTTTTATAGTAACATGAAGTGATAATTATGTTTAAGTGTCTCGTAGGTCGAAATAAACGGCCGGATATAGGAGTTTTAATGTACTTGTACTTGAACTTACTTTGATGTGTGACACTCTAATAAACTATTGAAGTCTAAAGTCTATGATTGTCTATACATAAAGCCAAACTGGTGTTCGTTGAACACATTTTCAGATTCGCACCATTTATTAATTATGTTTCTCAAAGCGAGCGAGAATATTTCAGAAAGAACATTTATAAGAGTTATTCCACGATAATTGGAGGGATTATCACGGTCGCCTTTCTTGTGGATCGGTACAATAAACCCTTAACCCCAAGAGTCCGGATAAATTCCTGTATCATATATTTTATTAAAAATTTGAACAATATACGGTGTAATAAAAGCATTTGAATCAATAAAAAAAGTCTGCTACATTATTGCTTAAGTCACAACTTTTATGTCGTTTCATAGATGAAATAGTTTTAGATATTTCAGATATAGTAAAAGGGCAATCAAGTTCTTCAATATTTATTGACCCCTGTCTCTCATTATCATGAGTATCTGGTACAAATTGACAGTGTGGTGTACTCGATAATTATAGAAAGTGTTCGAAAAAAATCATTTTACAATTATCCCAGAGGTATTTGTAACCTTTTTCGAATTGTATTTTTTTACATATTTCCAAAATTTTCGAGAGTAAAATATTTGTTTTTTGCTTTCCGTTTTGCTTTAGGAAACATACTCCTACTATCTATAAAACGTATTCTATATGTTTCTGATGGATTGTTTTTATAATTTCTTTTATCGTTAAAAATTGAGTTTAAATTGAGTCCTACAGGTATCATTAAACCAATCTGCCTTTTTAATACATTTTTGCAATGGGTGTTCGTCCATTTGTTTTGAACGATATGTCGTATATTAAATCGGACAAATCAATTATACAAGTATTTATATCAGTATTATTTGTTATCAGATTTTGAGTTATATTTTCAAAAATATGTTTTTTATCATCCAAACAATTTTGAAAAAAAAGTGGATCACTATTTTCCCATATAATTTTATCATGGGTTAGATTATCCGTTTTATACATATTCATATTTTCAAAATTACACGAAAATGTATACAGGGGCTGCGATAAGCGTACGTTACTATTTTAACAGTTATTTAAGAGATCGCGCAGTTGTGAGTTCATTTCCGATGATGCATATTATAGCTATAAATCAGTTCGTGTTGATAGAGTTGAATCGCATTGTAATCAAAACTGAACGTTTCAATATTGTAACTGCAAATATAAACTAAGAGGCTTTTAACATTTTTAAATTTTAACAAGCAGCACCAGCCTGAATTCAATGAGGAGCGTTAAACTAAATCAGACATACTAATTCACAAATAGTTCATGACAATTATATATACATTTAGAAATTTCTAATAACCATTGATTGTCTCACTGACTGTTTGAATTTAATGAGTAACGAACAGTGCCCAGATAATTTATTTGTGTAGTTTAAATCTCAAGGGCCGGTTTATCGTAATTGGTAAAAATGCTCAAACAGAAATCTTCCTCAACCATTTTATTTTTTTTTAGTTTCTCTTTTTATCATTATTTGAAGACGTGCAGAACAATATATATGTAATTGAAATCAGTTTTCACAATTTAATATAAGCTTGAATATCATTAAACATTTGGCATGTTAAATTATTTGTATTAGAGATATTTTGAAACAATAAATATATAAACTTAAACTCTGCCAACTCCTGAGCAAATATAACACAACTTAAAAAGTACGAAATTTCACATACAAGTCCTTAATAAGTATTCATACAGTCTAACAAACAATAATGAGACCCAACCTTGTCATGTTATCAAAATGCTTGGCAATTATTATAATGTATAAACTTTAAAGCAACTTGAATGTTGGACTTCATTTATTGATGATAGATAAGTGCATAAAAAAATAATCTAATCGTCTTAAAACATTCCGCTTTGAATTTTTTTATATGACTTTGTAAACATTTTTTTGTGTTTTTTTTTAAAGAAAGTAATTGAATAGATTGATTGAATATTTAGCGTCATTTTTATGCCATCGAGGGCTAACAGACGATCAGTTAACCTAATCACTGTTTCCTGGGATTAACCAGAACTCGAGCACACCCCATCTCTGCAAGTAACTGATTTCTTTCCCACATGAATCAGTGGTGAGAGAAGAATGATAATGAGACACACTGTCGTATATCAATCATCACGAAGACTGCTGCCGGGCGGGGGATTCGAACTCACGACCCCTGGATTGATAGTCAGACGCGTAACCGACTGAGCTAATCGGGCCCGGCTGAAAAAAAAAAGAAAGTAATGCTTTATTTAAGTTTAAAAACCTTAAATAATTATTCTTCTTGCAGGTCTAGTCTTGATAATGAGCAGTTAAAAATTATAACTGATTCGAGAAAGAAAAAAGAAAATATAAAAAAAACACTCTGGGGAGGGGATGGGGACTGATATACGTGAATGTTTACAAAATATAAATGTATGTGTAATCAAACAAATGTATCTGTATTATACATATTTATAATATGAGTGTAAATAAATGTCTTTGCCATTAATATTATTTTATTCAAGACTTTGTCAAACTTTTTATTTCTGAACATATGTCTGTATTTGTTCAATTCAAATTAATGCCTATACATTTTCCGTGAATATGGTTCATCAAAGACGAGATAAATTGTTTAGAAGTGTTTCATTCGATGAAAATATGTTTAATTGTTTCTATTTTTCTGTTGCATAAACTGCAAATATCAGGGTCCTTTGTTTCCTAATATTTGGTGGTTTATTCTGTACTGAAACCATTGTAAATTTGCGCCTTTTGTTATGTTAAATGGAAGACAGTAGAATTTTGTTTCAACCAAATTGATTCTTATATCCAAATCATTTTCCCATTTAGCAGCGGATTGGGGGATTATATTTTCTTGTATACAAGACTGAAAGATTGCTCTACATAATTTTTTATCTTTTATAATTATTGATATTGTTAAGTATGTAGGTGCCCCTCCATTACTAGGTAAATTAACAACTGAAAATTTTGACAACTACATTTTAACAGATGCTAGCAGTCCATGATATTCTATGAAGTTTGTATTTATGCTGTATCTATTAATAAAATCAATCATTGAGTAGTAATTACCATTTGTATTCATAATTTCATTTATCAATAAAACACCATTAGAGAACCAATGATTAATCTGTATAATACAGACATATTTGTTTGATTACACATACATTTATATTTTGTAGACATTCACGTATATCAGTCCCCATCCCCTCCCCAGAGTGTTTTTTATATTTTCTTTTTTTTTCTCGAATCAATTATTATTTTTAACTGCTCATTATCAAGATTAGACCTGCAAGAAGAAGAATTATTTAATGTTTTTAAACTTCAATAATGCATTACTTTCTTTTCAAAAAAACTTCAAAAAAGTTGTGTAGTATTTGCTCAGGAGTTGGCAGAGTTTAAGCTTATATACTTATTGTTTCAAAATATCTCTAATTCAAATGATTAACCTGCCAGATGTTTAATGATATTCAACTATTTATATTAAATTGTGAAAACTGATTTCAATTACATATATGTTCTTCTGCACGTCTACAAATGCATATATGTACAAATTCTCTTAATGTTTGGTAGCCATTAAGTTGTTGACCCCGGTTTCACTAATTTAACACATTTTGATAGTTTCCTAAGCGATATTTTAAATGCTAAAACTTCACACTTACTGATTATGTTGCAATTTATACGTTATCAGTAAGTACAGATGTGTTATGACTGTGTGAGGTAATTTAACTGTGAAGTATTTCAAATAATAATTAAAAGAGAAAATGGAAAATAAAATGGTTGAGGAAAATTTCTGTTTGAGCATTTTTACCTATTACGATAAACCGGCAATTGAGATTTAAACTACACAAATAAATCATCTGGATTTAGTGGGCAATGTTCATTACTCATTAAATTCAAACAGTCAGTGAGACACTCAATGGTTATTAGAAATTTATAAAAACATATATGTATTGGCACTGTTGTTCGGAGAAGAACAATAGACAACAACAGTAACAACAACAACAACAACAACAACAACAACAACAACAACAACAACAACAACAAAATATTCTGTTAATAGATTTTTTAATTGTACGTAAATAATCTGATAAGTGTTGTTCTAACAAATAGAAG
The DNA here is from genome assembly GCA_029582155.1 of Panopea generosa. Taxonomy (NCBI): domain Eukaryota; kingdom Metazoa; phylum Mollusca; class Bivalvia; order Adapedonta; family Hiatellidae; genus Panopea; species Panopea generosa. The sequence goes on along the minus strand of CM055911.1, from coordinate 35,610,901 downwards.
AATTTTGTCAGTAACAATGTATAATTACGATGTAACACTGTTTAGTGGAGTTGCTAGAATGATGTAATTCTGTCAGCCACATAACTGTTTTACTACTAGTATACTGAAATGTTTACATTACATGGTCAACTTATTTAGATATGTTTAATTTCGCGATATTAAATATAAAAAAAAATGAATGTACGTCTTTAAAATTTCATATCAATTGCAACTTGATTGAGCATATAACATAAGTATACAATAGTTTAATGAAACATGATGCATGTTGGAAATTGCATGTACAAGTTTACTCTTACAAACACGTATTAAAACGTTATAAAGTACCAAGTCTACATGCGAAACAACTTTTCTTGTATTAATTATAACACCGTCATTATACGCTAACGGCGCATGTCACTCATCTTCAAAGTAAATTATTTTTCAAACAAATGTAACGTTCCGATTTTAACGCTCCTCATTGAATTCAGGCTGGTGCTGCTTGTTAAAATTTAAAAATGTTAAAAGCCTCTTAGTTTATTTTTGCAGTTACACTATTGAAACGTTCAGTCTTGATTACAATGCGATTCAACTTTATCAACACGAACTGATTTAAGCTATAATATGCATCATCGGAAATGAACTCAAAACTGCGCGATCTCTTAAATAACTGTGAAAAATAATTATGTACGCTTATCGCAGCCCCTGTATAAAACCTGAAAACCGATAGCGTGTTTTGCTTCTATTTTAAAACTTAAATTACCTGTATAAAGTTCTACCGCCTTAAGCAAAATGAGAATAATAGGTCATTAAATATATACCCAAATAGTTATGATATTTTATATAAGTCGTCAATATACCTTATTGTTACCGAGATTATACAGAACGAGGCGTTTTAGTTCTATGTAAACTGAATACTATTTGTTTTAAACTAATAAGCAAAATATAATTAACTGTATATTACTTACGTTAATTTTATATATTTAATACGTGTTTTCTAACAGTTCAACGTTTGCTGGTATTTTTTTTGCATTAATCTAACACCCTTTTTGTCGTAGATGAATAAAACCTAATACGCTTGTACATCGTTACGTATAGGCGATATCATTATAGATACGGGGTGTTATATGAAAATACTCAAATGAGAAAAAAAAATACTGTTCTGTAAAATGTAATAAGCAATATTATAAAAATACAATATGTTACAGACATATTTTACTGATTTTTACAACATTTAACAGTACCGTCAATTGATTTCTCTAAACGCCAAGAACACGTTGTCTACCATTTCGTCTTTCTTCAAAACGATCTTTCTCAGATCGCTGTCTTCTATATCGCTCGAAGGTATAAAGTATTTCTGCAAATATATACATATATAAACATTCATATTTTTTGAAAATGAAAATGTTGAATGAACAGAGAAAGGTTCTTTAAACGTATAAAGAGACAAATAGTTAATGACACCTTTAAATATATATTTTTTATAAAACATTTAAATAACGGTAATATTTTAAGGCATGCAGTAAATTTAAAATATGTTACCATTACAATTAAAGCTCGTTATTTTATCAACAACGAAATATTACTAAGAAATATACTCTTTATAAGAGCTGATATAATCATACCCGGTAGCGGTAAGGATGCTTCTGTGGCGTTTTTTTAATACATCGTCGTCTTGGATGGAGGCTTTTGCCGCGAACCAATACTGATCCACGAACTCTTCCCATGAGGTTTGATCCTTTGATAAACATCCTTGAAATCTCATGTGCTGTTTTTGGTAGGGGTGATTTATTTGATATCCTTCACAATTTCCCTATCCGTTAACAAAATTTGTGATTACTTTAATTAACGAGTGAGCTATGGACAGTTTCATTACTTCCGAAGTTTTCTCGATTACTGATTCAATCAAAGACTGATTAAGATGAAGTTTGTCGATAAAATCCGGTATCAATGTTTTGCTGTAACGTACACCCTCTGATGTGTAGATATAAGTTCCGTTTTCTCTTTTTACTTATTTCCTAATGTCTATATCGAACTCTCCTCTTTTGTATGCGTTTTCCTTCACAAACAGAACCGTGATTAAATCTCCAATCTCACCTTTACATGTTTCGAACGGGATGTCCATTGGTTTAAAAGATCTCTTGGAGGTTTATCTACTGTTCAATTTTCCAGCAACAGGCAGAAGTTTTATAATGTTTTCAGTTCCCGCAACCCCGATCCCTATCCATGTATTTCCATCCTTACGGACCTTTTCCAGTACCTACCACAAATATATTCAAAACTGAATCATATTGAAAAGACGTTTTTATATCTCCAGATAAACTAGAATTATCCAAAATTTTGTCATCCTCTAATTCAACGTTCTCTGAAATTTTCAGCATGTTATTAGAAACTGAGCTCGTGCATTCGTTCGTTCGTTTTTATGCCATATTTAGAAAATATTTAGAAAGTTAAACAACTTCGCACTTATTCAAATACGCGTTAACAACCTAATGACCGATCAAAATGTAATACTCGCTTGGCCGTTTCTGTACGCGATCGTTCGTCTTCGGCAATTATCGATTTTTTTCGTATTAGATTTTCGCAAAATTGTGTCCATTTTCCGCAAAAATGTGTCCGAAATTAGGCCAAATTTAACTCAACGTATACTACTAATATCTTTTATAAGGTAAGTGTATTTATGTACAGAGAAATTCCCGGCATTTTCTGCCAGGATAGGAGTGGCTAATGCGGGTGAATTTTTAGGCGGGTGAAAATATTATAGAATTTTGCTATAATATATCCCCCCCCCCCCCCCCCCCCCATAATATTTTCATTCCGCCACCCCATAAACCCCCTTTTTTTCAAAATTGATCATCACTTCTTATTAGGATAAAAAGCATTAAACTTCAATGTTGATATACATTTCGAAGAAAAGAGAGGCGGGTGAAAATATTATAGAATTTTGCTATAATATTATCACTCCACGTCCCCAGCCCCCTCTTAACAAAAAAAAACACTTTTATCCCAAGTTGATTACCTACACTATAATGACTATACTTAAACAAACAAAAGTAATCATAATGAGACAGTAACCAAATGTATTTCGTAAGAATAGAGGGGCGGGTGAAAATATTATAGCCATTATATTTTCACCCCTCCCCCACCCACAATTTTAATATTTTAAAAATTATAATTTGATTCATTATTTTAAATGATAGTTTTTTTTATATTCACTTTAATGACAAACTTTACTGGAACAAACAAAAGCAATCTAACTGAGAAAGTTACCAAATGTATTTTGTAAGAATAGAGGGGCGGTTGAAAATATTATAGCCATTATATCCCCCCACACACACACACCCACCCCACAATTTTCATATTTGAAAAAATTATAATTTGATTCTCTTCACTTTAATGACAAATTATACTGGAACAAACAAAAGCAATCTAATTGAGATAGTAACCAAATGTATTTTGTAATAGAGGGGTGGGTGAAAATATTATGGCCATTATATTATCACCCCCCCCCCCCTCACACACACACACACACACACACACACACACACACACACACACACACCAATTTTCATATTTTAAAAATTATAATTTGACTCTCTTCACTTAATTGACAAACTATACTGGAACAAACAAAAACAATCTAATTGAGATAGTAACCAAATGTATTTTGTAAGAATAAAGGGGCGGGTGAAAATATTATAGCCATTATATTGTCACCCTAATTTGATTCTTTTAACTGTAATGACAATCTATCCTCCAACTTTATCCAAAGTTTCATTATTTTAAATGATAGCATGATTATCTATTTTGTAAGAAAAAAGGGGCAGGTCAAAATATTATAGCCATTATATTTTCATAATTTTGATAATTATAAACTGGTAAAGAAAGCATTTCTATTTTTATTTTTTATAATGAAAAGAATGCCATTATAATAATGAAAACAACAAATAATTTAAGATTTTAAGATTGTTTTAATACACTAAGTACATGAAATGGCTACAAACACGAGGTTATACAAGTAAAATAAAGGACTAGCACATGACTTGATAACAGATATCTATATATATGATTGCACACACACACACACACACACACACACACACACACGCAAATGTTATTGATTTTTCTCGTATAAACATAAATAATTTCCAAGAAATACTTCAACATGAGGTTGTGTATGCAAGTAAAATATAATACCTATAAAACAAAACTTGTTTATGCACGCACACACACACACACACACACACACACACAGCACACACACACACACATAATTATAATAACATAGATAAACGAGAGTATTTTTGTGATTTTGTTAACATAAACCAATTTACAGGATACACAGGCTCAGGATATATAATATAAACCTTAATATTGTGGTTGGGACTATTGACTGGTGGATATATGGGTACAGCACCACAGTGGTGGAGTTTGTACATGTTTACATAATACAGTGACCACTGTCTCATGGATTAAGTATGTTAGATGTTGAGGATGCGGTCAATAGTCATGTTGATATGGTGGATATATGGATACAGCACTACATTGGTGGAGTTTGTACATGTATACATAATACAGTGACCACTGTCTCATGGATTAAGTATGTTAGATGTTGAGGATGCGGTCAATAGTCATGTTGATATGGTGGATATATGTGTCGGAGTTTGTACATGTATACATCATATAGTGACCAGTGTCTAGTGGATTTAGTATGTTTGTCTGATAAAGCATATAATTCATACTATTGAATGTAATCATTTAAAACTGAAGTTAAGACTAAAAATATAAGTGGTATAATATTTTCACCCCGTCTGTTGTTTTTTTTCTTTTAAGTTTGCTTCATCATAAATGCAAGTTTTATGCTTTCTTTATCATAATAAGTAGTTGTGTTCATTTTTTTTAAAATATAATTAAAATATAATTGGTGGGGGGAGGGTGAAAATATAATGGCTATAATATTTTAACCCACCCCCATCCACTGTTTTTTTTCTGATATCTTCACCCCCTCTGTTGTTTTTTTCTTTTAAGTTTGTTTCATCATAAGTACAACTGTAATGCTTTCTTTATCATAATAAGATGTGTTCATTTTTTGAACAACATATAAGGGGGTAGTGGGTGAAAATATACTGGCTATAATATTTTCACCCACCCCTCTTTCCTCACCAGATAAATATAGCAAATATATTTTTTTGTCTGATAAAGCATATAATTCATACTATTGAATGTAATAATTTAAAATTGAAGTTGGAAAAAATGGGACGAGAGGGAGGGGGTGAAAATATAATGGTTATAATATTTTCAACCTCCTCTGTTGTTTTTTCTTTTAAGTTGGCTTCATCATAAATATAATGGCCATAATATTTTCACCTGGGTGAAAATATAATAGCTATAATATCTTCACCCCCTCTGTTGTTTTTTTTCTATTAAGTTTGCTTCATCCTTAATGCAAGTTTTATGCTTTCTTTATCATAATAAGTAATAAGTAGTTGTGTTCATTTTTTTAAAAATATAAAAAAATCTAATTGGTGGGGGGTGTGAAAACATAATGGCTATAATAGTTTCACCCACCCCATCCCCTGTTATTTTTTTCTTTTAAGTTTGTTTCATTATTAAACCATCTGTAATGCTTTCATTATCATAATAAGAAGTGTTCATTTTTAAAAAATATATATATGGGGGTGGTGGGTGAAGACATACTGGCTATAATATTTTCATCCGCCCCTCTTTCCTCATCCGATTAAATATTTCAATAAAGCAAATATATTTTTTGTATGATAAAGCATATAAGTCATACTATTGAATGTAATTAATTTCGTTAATATCAAATGATGAACACATATTTTTAGACACGACGTCTAAGATTATTAACATTACAGTACATATTGATTTATATTCAAAACCAACAGATACACATCAGTATCTTCTTCCAAGCAGTTGTCACCCAAAACATATCTGTAAAAACATTCCGTACAGTTTGTCATTGCGAATACGTCGTATATGCACTGGTAATGAAAACTTTGCCAATAAAGAATGTCGAATCACACACAAATCTGACCTAAAGTCCTTCGGACTTTATTTGATTTGTGGGTGATTCGACATTCTGTACACATGCATAAAACCCAGAAAAAATGCATTTAAGCCTATAATATGTAGACCATAATGAGTTTTTATTTTGTGTTGATTTTTGTTGGTGGTTATTTGGGGTAGAGAGGGTGTGAAAATGTGTTGTTTTTTTTGTAGATGGTAAAATTGTAAAAGTGATTTGACCCCCCCCCCCCCCCCCCCCACACACACACACTTTTGTTTTGGGGGGGGGGGGTGCGTGTGATGAATGAAAAATAAAGCCACATTAACTGACATATCGCAGAAACTACCTCAGACACTAAGATCGATAAAATCCAATAAAGGCTACTCTGTCTAGTAGTCGATAGCGTATTGCTTCCCTTTACAATTTTTCGATAATGAGAAATAAACTAACTGTCGCTACATCTTTTGCCTGCGGGCATATTAAGATTAAATCGATAAAATTGTTAATAAGTACATTTTTGCTTAATCAATTTTGCGGCAGTTTTAATGTAATAAAAGGGTATATGCAATGTATTAAGAATGAGACATGACAACAATTAAATAGTAAACAAATTTATTTCATCTTTATTTATTTGTTTTAATTTTTTATTTTTCATTAATGTTCATTAAGCTTTATTTTATTTATTTATGTTTTATAAACAAAATATCCATAACTTAATATAGCATACTACGATACTTATAAGATATGAATATCTAATACATGTACATACATCTCATTAAGCATATTTTTCACTGATTAATCTGGCGTGCACCCGTGATTATGATCGTAATTTTGATTTCAGTAAATCTAGTAATTTTTCTTTCTTTCTTTCTGAATTTGGTGTTTACACTTTATGCTCTTAGTCTCATTTTCAGTTCATTTGCATTTAATTGTTCCAAGTCACAATCTCCAGTAACCGTTTCAGGCCGTTACGACAAACTACTTTTAACGTCATTGGACATTTTTGCAAGACAAAATATCTTATATGCAAAATATTCATTTAAAGAAGAGAAAAAACGAACTTTTCTTTCTTTTTTTAATATTTTCATAGAAGAAATGATACTTTATTCTACATACCTTAACATCTGTTTACATGGACCCACGCATACATATACGCGCGCGTGCGTTGTTGTTTTTTTTTGTTTGCTTATTCTTTTGTGTTCGTTTTGATTATCTGCTTTAATGCAAACCATTACTCGTAATTACTATTTTTCTTTTATTCTTAAAATGATCATAAAATGAGAAAATACTTAATCGACTGGAATTATGGCTCTACGGTATTAATTACGTACATCTAAAGTTAAGAGTTAAACAGTTTATACGGTTATCATTATATGGGGGCAATGAAACCAATAGGAACCTTTCCCCTCTTTGTATTGTTTTATTACCTGGTGAATAAACGAAAATGTGTGCACATTTTTTTAAATGATGACTTTTAGTTATATTTAATTATGTATCTCATACTGGCCAAATATTAAAAACAAAACATGTCCTAATGCATAATGAAGGTATAAACTGTTGCTAATTGTCATAAAGGACAATATGATTCGGTCCGCTGCCAATTAGCGCTGTGAAAATACAATTGATAAACTTGCTTTCATAATTACTTTGTTTATTTTATAACAATTACAATAAAGCAGATTAACATAATGTATGGCAATTAACAGATCATTAAATCACAAGTCATTCAAATAGTTATTATCTTATTGATACGGCATCGGTTTATTTTGTCGTAAATTGCCGTAGAATGATCATCGGAGGACATTAATGGGCCGGAAAACAACAAGACTATATTTTACTTCATGTAATCTACGTGAAAACTGAAAAACACAATAAAAAGCACTACGAAACATGTTATGATCTGTGCATATGTCATATATTGGTTTAAAATGATTGCAAAGCTTCAGACAAACTGATGACTCATTGCATGATCAAAGACAAATTAATCAGACAAATCCTCGTGGCGTTCAATCGGGATCAAACGCGTCTCTAATGCTCAATTCAGAATATACGATTAAAATGTGTATAACGCATAAAAGTAAGAAACGTAAATTACTTCCTTGCGCCTTCTCAACCACATTAGTTCGTATAAACAATCTCAATTTCGCAGTTTTCTCGCAGTTGTTCGAGACGTTTCTCCGACGCGCTATCGAGTTGAGGAACCGTCAATGCAGTTACATGGCTCCTCAAAATTAGAGCATTAATTTTCCATATTCTACATTTTAAATAATTTCAATAAAACTAGATCGCAACTGACCACTTAATGTCAATGATGAGAACAAAATCACTGAATATTATGAGTATGATTCGAAAGAACAACCATGGCACAAAGCCACTAAGTATGGCTCCTCGACGGGGAAGGAATCTTGGTCACGGCACCAATTCTGTCTCGTATAACAGCACCAACTTATGGATTGGTCTTTCAAGGTAACTTAAAGATTCAGTGCGTTTCCCTTTGTTATCTAAAGAAGTTGTACCTACCGCAACTTTGACTACTTTCCGGACAAGACCATCTTGATCAGGATTTGCCTCTACAATTTTACCTAAGTGCCACTGACTTCTCGGTAAGTTCTCATCAGATATCAGAACTATGTCTTCAACACAGCTATTGCGTTTTGAATGGACCCACTTGTTCCTAACCTGAACAGTTTGCAAATATTCTTTACGCCATCGAGACCAGAACTCATTTGCTAAATATTGAATACGCCGCCATCTCTTTCTTGAATAAAGATCGGTTCTTTGTAACTGTCCAGGTGGTGGTAAAATTATTTTGGACTTCATTGTCAGCAAATTGTTGGGTGTTAGAGGGTCGATTGACAATGGGTCATTTACATTCTGAACTGAAAGAGGGCGACTATTTACTATCGCAGCTGTTTCGCACATAAAGGTGCGTTAGCTTTCATCATCAAGCTGTGACCCATGCTGATACAAAAAGGACGACAGAACATTTCTGACGGAGCGGATCTGACGCTCCCATACTCCACCCATATGACTTGCGTTTGGAACATTCATATTGAATACAAAGTAATCACAACCTTCCTTGAGAAGGAACTGCCGAATGTGATTTTCATCCATCTCTGCTACAGCATCTGCAAGCTCTCGTTTGGCACCTACGAAATTTGTTCCCCTATCTGACCTAAGTTCCCTTATCGGACCGCGTATCGCTAAGAATCTACGCATTGCATTTATGAATGAATCGGTAAACAAAGAGACTGCTGTTTCCAGATGAAAGCTCGACAGCACAAACAAGTGAATATGACTCCATAACGTTTCACCTCCTTGCAACCTTCACGAATGTACCATGGGCCACAATAATCAACCCCACTCTACGTAAATGGAGGTGAGGGTTCAAGTCTATCTTTTGGCAAATCTGCCATTTTCTGTACCTGAGTAGAACCACGTAGCCTCCGACATATGACACAATGGTTAATAAAACTAGAAACTGCGGCACTAAGTCCAACAATCCAAAATCCATTTGCTCGAATTTCATTGCTAGTCATACCTCGGCCCTGATGATTAACTCGTTTATGAAAATGACTAATGACCAATTCTGTTATGTGTCCTTTTTTAGGAAGAATTGCCGGGTGCTTAACACCCATGTCCATTTGCGCACGTCTTACACGGCCACCTACACGCAAAATTTCCGTCGAGTCAAGAAAAGGATCTAACCGATAAAGAGAGGAAAGGCTTTTAAGAAGTGATTTATGCTTCTTGACAACCTGACGATCTGACGAGTTCCCATCAACCTGAACTCCTTTCAAAAAACTTATCTCTTTGTCAAATACCTCAGACTGCACAGCCTTAACAACTGCCTTTTTCGCCTCAATCAACACTCCTACAGATAAGGCAAAAGAAGTATCCTTCTCTGATTCCAGACCTCTATTTTGTTTTTGAGAACCACTCCTTTCATCTATGCGCTTCCTTAAGATCTTAATGAATGTGAGGCACAGGGCAACAGCTTTTTTCAAACGAACCCAACTGGAGAAATACTTCAGATTTTCGCAAAAACTGCGTAAACCAATTGCATCTGTTTGAGTGTTGAAGACTTGGACTTTCTTCAATTCACGATCATCTGGAGAAAGTGTCGGTATCTCGTCACGATGCGATAGCAATTCTGGTTCCCAAAGAAATTCAGGACCAACGAACCACCGAGATCTGTTTATTAGCTGGTCAGCAGACACGCTTCGTATCTACATACCGCCACTGTGACGGATCAGTATGGTCATGAATTTGCTGCACCCGATTTGCTACATACACATTGAAACGACGAGAGTCATTGGCAATGTAGCCAAGCACAACCTTACTATCAGTCCAATACCATTCTACGGTATCGATAAAATCCAATTCTTGTTGTATCCAGGCACTGATCCTGACAGAGGTTAATGCTGCAGTCAGCTCTAAACGATGAATGGTAACAGGTTTCAGAGGTGCCACTCTGGCCTTACTCATGATCAACGAACAATGCACCTTGTGTGTGTCGTCTACCAAGCGTACATAAGAGCACTGTCCCTATCCACACTGACTCGCATCTGAAAAATGATGCAGTTCAGTTGTAACGACCTTTCCGAATCCCTTAGGTTTGAAGCATCTCTTTATCTCGAGAGATCCTAGATTGTGAAGATCGTTTCTCCAACGCTCCCACTTTGATCTTAAGGACTCAGGCATCGGACTATCCCAGTTTGTTTGATCTGCACAGAGTTGTTGCAGGATCTGCTTGCCAACTAGCACAACGGGGGAAATAAAGCCAAGAGGGTCGTACACAGAACTAACTGTGGATAAGACACCACATCTTGTAAGAGGCCTGTCGGAAAGTGTAATTCTGAACTGAAAGCAATCTGATTCTATGCACCACTGAACACCTAATGCCCTTTCTATGAGAAGAGTGTCATTAAGCAGGTCAATATTTACAAATCCCTTAGCCCTTTCTCCAGGTGGAATCTGCTGTAGGACTGACTTTGAGCTGGACAAAATTTTATGCAATTTTAAACCACCTTTACTGCACATCTCTTTGCTTCTTGTTATCAAGCTCATAGCTTTCTCATCTGTGGGTACGGATGTCAGCCCGTCATCCACATAGAAATCACGGCGCACAAAATTGGATACATCCGAACCTAGCTCATCTTCATAATCTGAAGCAATCTGTTTCAGTCCAAAGTTGGCACACCCTGGGGAAGAAGCTGCACCGAAGAGGTGCACACACATATGGTATTCAATTGGTTCCTCATCGAAGTCATTGTTCTCCCACCAAAGAAATCGCAAAAGGTCTCGCTGACTTGGACTTACCCGAAACTGGAAGAACATTTGCTCAATGTCACACATAAATGCTACGCTTTCTTTTCTAAATCTGCAAAGAACTCCAACCAATGTATTGGTTAAATCCGGACCTTGCAACAAATGACTGTTTAACGATTCGCCCATGAAAGTCGCACTACAGTCAAAGACTACCCTAATCTTTTCTGGCTTCTTAGAATGATATATGCCGTGGTGAGGGATATACCAAACACTACCGTCATTCCGGTCGAGAGCTGACTTTGGGACCCTTTCAGAAATAGCCCTTACTAATCATTTCCTGCATAAAGGAGCAATAATGATCCAGATATTGCTTGTCTTTTCTCAGTCTACGTTTCAAATGAGTTAAACGATGCAGCGCCACTGCTTTGTTCTTTGGAAGGCTGAACTCCTTATCCCTCAAAGGTAATGGCATCTCATAGTGCCCGTCTACTCTCTTAATGCCAGCTTTCATTATATCAAGGAAATGTTTGTCCTCGACAGAGAGAGAAACATCACCACCCTTATGTTCTACAAAATCAAGATCCATCATTCTAACAACGTCCATAGGGTTTATTGCCTCTTTAACCTTATTTCTGAAAGAAACCAACACGTGATCAGCATTGATACCACTGCTCTCTTTTACTGACAAAGATGAGTCAACTTCACATACTAGAACACGATGACTAACACCAACTGGATCAAGGTCAATTTGATTGTTACTATCCGTATCGACAATCCCAACAATACCCCAACCAAGATCAGTATTTTGTGCGTATGGACAATTTTTATCTGGTGCAATGACATCCCTTGGCATCAACGCACGAGCACAGTTATAGCCAATCAACAAACCCACCTCACAACCTTGTATTGGCATAAGCTCGCTCGAGATATGTTCCAAATATGGCCATTTCCTTGCCATTTCTGGTGTAGGGATATGAGAACGATTCGCCGGCATAATCTGCCTGGTATTACAACTGGGAGGGACAACTTCAATAAGTGCTTAAAACCTCTAACTGTCAGACCGTTGATTTTCCGACTTTTCACTACCTTATTCTCTGCATACATGGTAGAAAGCAACAAATCAACCTCGACTCCAGATACTCCTAATGCTTTACATGTATGATCGAGGACAAAAGTTGTAGCTGACTGTGAGTCTAACAATGCGTACACTAATCTTTCCGTATTCGAACGACCTTCATGAGAGATATACACCGGCAATATCATCGAACTCATACGGCATGAACCAGCATAATTCATAAAGGAAACACCACGCAATGGAGAAGAATGTTTGTCAATGCCTGACTGACTTTCTTTAACCTGACTATCCTTCTGACTGACCGGTTCAGGAGAAATCTTATCTCCATGCAGAGAAGTTGGGTGCAGTTTATTACATTTTTCACACCTTTTTCTTTGCTTGCACCTATTTGCTACATGACCACTACACAAACAACCAAAACAGAGCCCCTTTTTACGTGCAAGAGCCTTCCTATTCTCTACAGACTTTGCGAGAAACTCTTTACAAACATCAATATCATGACTCTTCTGACATAGAACATTTTTTTTTCTGTCGGGTTTTACTGCGTTAAATGCTGCTGACCCGAAGTTATCCTTTACTTCTGTCGCAAAGGAACGCCCTTTCAATGGAAGCCGTTTATACTGTTTCGCATAGTTGTCGGCCTTACCCATGTTACTACAACCATGATCAATCTTTAATGACTGAAATGATGTGACAGGATCACAAGCTATTTTTGCCTCCTTCACCATGAATTGCATGAATTCCTTAAAAGGTGGAAATTTGCCCTTTTGCTCTTTCCAGTGAGCTACATACCTACTCCGACTAGTTACAACCCATTCTGGAATTTTGACCAACAACTTTCTATTCTCTCGATCATCATCAAGAATGCCAAGACAATTAATACTTTCCATAGCAGTGTGACACTGCTTCAAGAAATCTGCAAACCTTTGCAAACCGTGACCATCTCTAGACTGAATCTTGGGCCATTTTTCTAGTTTTTCGCGGAATGCATTTCCAATTATGAAAGGATCGCCATAACGTTGATCTAACAATTTCTTAGCTTCCTCATACGCATCTTCGGTCGTAAGCAAGAAAAAGTTCTCAACAACCTCCCTAACTGAACCCACAAGATATTTTCTTAAGTAATGAATTTTCTCTGATGGAGGGTTTCGTTTCTGTTCAATTAAGTTGTGAAAAGCAGTCTTCCAACCAGGATACTTTAATGGGTCACCATCAAACACATTAGGTTCAGGCGGAGGAAGACGGCTTAGACTAACATGCTCTGCCAAGGTCTTGGTAAGTTCTAGAATTTCTCTCCGAGTATCATTCCCATTAGTTTCATGAACAGACGAGTTTTGTACCAAAGTTGTGGAACCATTCATCACTGACATGTTTGTTGAAGTTTGAGTAGCCATAGCGATAGGGGGTGACAATACGCGTTCCGTTTGCTGTGAATGTGAAGGCAAATATGATTCAGCAGTAGGATTTAAAGAAGAAGCATTACAAGCCTTAGACTCTCCGAGGGTACAAGTCTGAAATGCAGCATTAACACCTACATTAATAGGGATACTGTGTTGTGAGTGGTTATTATTCATAGGCGGCTTTACATCAGCTGAAGAAACGTGAGAATGAGTCTTTACATAGCCACTTGTGTAACTTTCCCTATCATCTTGAAAAAAAGGTAATTTGGGCTCAAAATCTAAATCAGCTAATGAATCAACAGAATCCTCATCTAGAGCCCCCAGTTTAGCCTGTGCCATCTCTAACTTTCTCCTTGTCATAATTTTCTCTAGCTCTGCCTTTGATTTTGCCTCAGCATCGATATGCTTTAGTTTAGCCTTTAGAGCGGCTGCTTCGGCAGCAGTTTCAGAACGCCTAGAAACATTAGACGACCTAGACCGCCGCGATAGACTACTTCGGGAAGATTGTACAGAAAAACGCGACCCAGTTTCAACATTTTCGAACTGAATATCACAAATTCTATCTGCAATTTTGCACATAAACTTCTGATTTTCTTCTTCCAAATTCTCAAATATTTCAGCAATACCACGGATCTCTGGCATCTCTGACTCATGTAATTCCCTAAGACGACATAATGTAGTATCTACGTCATTCATCGAACGGTCAAGCGAATTTCTGCCATCTCTAATTGAATTAAGATCAGTTTCATCTGAAAGCAAGACCGACATCTTACTAACACTGCTACGCCACATTGACACAGCAGCCTTAAACTTTCTTTCACATATCGCAATTTCATATTGTAAACCCTTTTCAGTAGGCTTACGCTCTCTTGTGCCAGCTCGTACTGGCTTAGATTGAATATCTGCCTGCGCTTCACAAATGTTAACATGCGATGAGACATCAGACATTTTGACTTTGCAGTGTCACTATAAAATTCTTATCAAAATAAATTCAACAAAAATAATACATTTAGCAAAATTAAATTAAGTCTGTGATCAGCAGAAAAAGCTGTTTCAGCAATAAAGTCACAAATCCTATATTAAACTTTAACACACTATAGCTGTCTGAAAAACACTGTATTTGAAAGCCAAATATACCTTTCCTGTGTATTTGCACAACTTTTATAAAGCCACAGTATTTTATTTTCTGGGTGTAAATATCTTTGAACACAAGCTTTCAAATATTTACCCTTACTGTCACTTATTACGACTGGTTTCCAGCTCAATATATCACTTGTCCCAGCATCACTGTCTAGCTTCTCTATACTTTTCAATAATCTTGATTTACTCATCTGTAAATAGATTCGCAGGCTTCGATACAATATCTGTCATTAAGACCCTTCTAGTACACCATTCATAGTTTCCACACAGGATAGAAGTTTTCATTGATACGGCATCGGTTTATTTTGTCGTAAATTGCCGTAGAATGATCATCGGAGGACATTAATGGGCCGGAAAACAACAAGACTATATTTTACTTCATGTAATCTACGTGAAAACTGAAAAACACAATGAAAAGCACTACGAAACATGTTATGATCTGTGCATATGTCATATATTGGTTTAAAATGATTGCAAAGCTTTAGACAAACTGATGACTCATTGCATGATCAAAGACAAATTAATCAGACAAATCCTCGTGGCGTTCAATCGGGGTCAAACGCGTCTCTAATGCTCAATTCAGAATATACGACTAAAATATGTATAACGCATAAAAGTAAGAAACGTAAATTACCTCCTTGCGCCTTCTTAACCACATAAGTTCGCATAAACAATCTCAATTTCGCAGTTTTCTCGCAGTTGTTCGAGACGTTTCTCCGACGCATACAAATGGCGCGCTCCTACTAAGGGAGATAACTACAGACGAAATGGTTATCACGGACTGCCGAATTATATTTCCCGGTACCGACCGGACAGTCACACCTCGATGCGCTATCGAGTTGATGAACCGTCAATGCAGTTACACTTATTATTAACAATACTTTATTCAATATAGATAAAATTTACTAAAGTTTCACTATTCATGATACATTTATACATACATACATACATACATGCATACATACATACATACACGCACGCAAGCACGCACGCACGCACGCACGCACACACACACACACACACACACACACATACATATTACATACATACATACATACATACATACATACATACATACATACATACATACATACATACATACATACATACATACATACATACATACATACATAATATATATAACAGCATGATTTCTTAATAATATTTAAGTTATAAAGTAGCATAAAAAAAGTAGCTCTTAAAACACGACCTTCACCTACCACCCGCAAGTAGTCACGTGACCAATTTCGTTCTGGTTTTGTTTGCGGACGTAAAATGTGAAAAATAGAAAAATTACTTATAATTTTGTTAAAAAAAACAATGTTCCCAACTGATTAAACAATTTAAATATATACCGTCGGAAAGATAAGCATCTTTAAATTTTGAAATTAATTGCAAAAAATATGTCATTATATATTGAAGATACGTAAACTGCTTTTAAATGCACACTTATTCTCATAATGTTTCAAATTTTACATGGACATATATGGAAAACTTTGATTTTAATGGTGCCGTATTGGAACTGAAAAAAAAACCATGTTCCTATAAACATAAAAAAATGAAAAAATATGTGAACAACCGTAATAAATTAGGCTTTTCAAAAGTGTTTGCAAAAATCTTATCGGATAAATAGAACTTTAGTTATCAATTCATAAGTAAAAACAGCCCTATATACTCTATATGGGCCGATACACGTTACCCGATAAACTGTGTGAGGTAGTTTCTGCGCTATGAAATATGTGTTTATTTTTTTTCATTCAAACATTAAACTCCTCAATAAAATTGCAACGAACGTTTGTTGAAGTTCTTCCAAGACAAGACAAACATCAGTAGCTCGTCGTCTATTAAATCGAGTTTTACTAGCTGTGTTGATGTCGCTTTACGTATCGGTGGTTGATAATGAACCATCCTCTCGATAATGTGATTATGAAATTTTGGATCTCCATATCGTTGAACCGGTCCCAATTGTTTGAAGTAATCATCATGCTCCCTCAAAAAAATGCCAGCAAACGGTGTGATTGTACATCGTTCTCCAAATATATTTTTAACATCAGTTTTAGTTTTTGGAGAATTTAACAAGATGTAACCCTTAACGTTTTGGGTATTTTCGATTGTTGCGAAGATGAGGAAATGGTTAGCACATCTGCTTTTAATTTGGTGGATATCATTGGAATTGAGTCACGAAGCACCACATTCTTGATGTGATCATTGATTCTTGAAGTTCATATTCTAAGACGAGACAAATGGCTCGTCCATAGAAGTTTACACGAGTTTTCTTATTAGTGTCCATATCGTTGATGTTGCGTAAAACATATTCCAGCAAGAGAAATCCTCTTTCCGGCTCATTTGCCGTTGTCATTAAGTATTTTACGCATTTCAGTTGAATATCAAGCGAATTTGATTATATTTGATTTTTGAGCTCTGTGGAAATTGTGTGTAATGACTGACAGAAAATGGCGCTAAATCTTATGCCTCATTTCTATTGGTAATATGTGTTCCATGGTATTCAGTTTTATGCAACACGTTTTGCGTTTGTGTGGATAAAATACAAGTCTCTAAAGTATAATTTAACCATACATCATCTTATAATCATTAGAAAATGATACATGAATGATTGGCTCATTTGTAAATGCAAGCTAAACGTTGATTGGCTTTATCGATTGGAGGGCGAAGACGTAAACTCTCAAAGTAAGTATGGACAAAACGACGAAGATGTAGATTTGATATCTTGCTCGCGAAACTATGTGTTTATTTTTTTCATTCAATGGTTGAAAATGTATCATTGTTTCACAATTTGATCGTGAAATGTTAAATCACCAAAGCATTGGATCGGTCCCAATGTTTTGTAATAATCGTCATATTCCTTAAACAGTGATCCAGTACCAAGAAATGGAGTGATTGTATATCGTTTTCCAACTATTTTCCTAACGTAATTCATATCTTTTGGGGTCTGGTTTCTATTGGTAAGATGCTTTCCATGTTTTCAATGTATCCGAATAAAAGAAAGTCAAGCAACGCGTTTTTTTAAGAGCCAATAGCGTTTGTGTGGATAAAATACAATTGTTTGATCAACTGGATTCACAACGTTACCGTTTACAGTGATTTGTTCACAATACTTTGCTTTCAAAGAATAACGAGTTCTTGCTCAAAGTAACAACTCATACGCGTGTACGTGTGATTCAATAACGAACCGTTGAAATAATGATCCAAATATCCATTTACGTAGGTAAGATAAATTTCGCCTTCCAATGATACTTGGGAAGTCTCAATTTGTTCACCATCAATAACTACGTATTGTATATTTTCCACCAAAATATGCCTCCATTTGCGTGACATTTTAGAATCATAGTTTTTTCGAACGGCGATGTTAGCAAAGTTGAATAATACAATTCACTATCGAAAATATATGACAAAACTCTTATAGTTAGTATCGACATGACTTCAATCATTTGTTCACTAGCAAATACGGATAAGGCGAAAACGCTGAAAAAAACATCTTTTGTTGAACAAATTTGAAAAAGACGAAGATGTAGATTTGATATCTTGCTCGCGAGCCATGGAATACTGCAAATCTTTATATTTTGCAATTGTGACGAGCAAAGTCGACTGTGAAGAAAGTAGCATGGTTATGCAATTGTTTGATTAATATCTTCGTAACATGGACGACACGATGCTGATAATACCAGTTTGGTGGGATTGTTCACCAGGAACTCGATCGTTTGGACTATTAAGTCTCAATGGCAAATGTCAAATTTGAGAATTACTATGTTATTGGTGATTCACCTTCAAGAAACTTCTCGACTCTATTTTTCATTTTGTATAGCAAATGAAATCATACCATACCAAACCGTAGTATTGAAGGATGCACAATGTACGGTGTATGGTGCACATTAGCTATACTTTTTTTTAAACTAAAGGACCTAGTTTATATTTGTTTACATACTATGTGCACCATTCACCGTACACTGTGCACCCTACAATACTACGCTTTGGTATGGTATGCTTTTTTTGTAAAAGCCATACGAAGTAAAGTCATCTTGGAATTTTTACTATAGAATGACCTCTCAAAAGTCGGAATGGGTTTTCATTTTAATCATCATCAACTCAGACAATTAAAATCAGAAAACAAGAGCAGAGTATGACTTAAAAATCAATAAAAGTCTTCCAGTATCTTGAGATTACATTCCATGTCTACAGAGTAAACACAGAAATCAGTTTATTCAATTGAACAAATCACACAACACTCGTTGACGAACCATTGCTTTTAATTTGTAAAGGCCATATCAAATATAGTCGTTTTGATTGTTTTACAGTATACACTTCAAATCCTTGCCAAACACGAAAGACATACAATAGAGCAAAACTACTTTGTCGCGACAAGCAATCTCTAGAAGATTTGTTTTCATTTACATAACCAGTAAAGATATTCAATACGCGTTTGTCAATAAGAACTGAAAAGTGTTGATATGGAACTGAATTGAACTTCGTCGGGCCATATAAAACGGTTTGTGTGACATCATTCAATAACAATGTGGAACTTGATAATTTGATCTGTTTTCAAAACTCATCTCGTACATTTGGTAGCCAGACTTGTTTGGCGATAATGAATCTAAGTTAGTGTTTGCTCCCGGAAAACATAGATAGATCTACGACAAGGCAGTTGATTCTACAATTAAAGTTATACTAACTCATTTGCTTCGGTTAAACAATAAAGCGACAAGCGCACAAAAAAGTTGGTCAGAAAAGTATAAACCAGTTAAATATTTTGCTAAGGCCAACAACAAATGTATGTCGAACATTTCCAAAGATCATTAATTGCAATAACAATCAATCAGCAGAGTCTTTATCCTAGTACAATTTTTTTGAGATAGCATCATCAATTTCTTGTTTGAGAAAAACGTTACTGTTGTTGCGTTGAACAAAGTGACACAGGCTCTTTTTTTCATTTTGTACAGCAAAATTTTATGAAAGCCATACTATGAAAGAACATATTGGTATGCTTTTCATTTGTAAAGTAGTCGTTTTGGTTGTTTTACAGTTTACACTTCCAATGCATCGAAATACTGTCAAACTCGAAACACATACAACAAAGCAAAACTACTTTGTTTCTAGGTAAAGAGAATACATTTGTTTTAATTTGGATTACCAGCAAAGATATTCAGATAGCGTTTGTCAATAGAAGTTTCAAAGACTGATGTGACATCATTCAATAAAAATGTGGAACTTCCCAATCTGATCTGTTTTGTTGTTTTTCATATAGGATGTTACTGGTGATTCGCCTTTAAGAAAAACTTGACTTTTTTTCAAAACATTCGTTGGTGTAACTCCTCCTTCATATCGATAAGCCAATTAACGTTTATCTTGAACGTTTAATCAAATGCAGGTATATAAGATGATGTCCTGTACGACAAATTCAAAAGCTACCTTATCAAACACTGAAAACTCTCATCTCAAATATATCAGTTACACTGACGAAACTCACGAGATTCACTTCCTAGTACGGGACTTGTGAGAAATGTGAAAGGGAAGCATTTTAAGAGTGTGTGACATGTTGTGCTATCGTCGCATATGAGGGCCAAAATCACAGCTGCCCAGAGAAAGATTCGCCAAGCAGCAAAAAAGTGTTGCCAGTAACATGCGAGAATTGTGTTACTAAGGTAAGATAGAGTTTAATTTCGTTTATTGATATTGTCACATTTCAACAATCGGGTTGGATTTTCCATTTCTAAGGTGAGCTTTGGCGATAATAACCAACATAATCATCTTGTTTTATTTGTTTCATCAAAACTCCACTCAGACATTAGGTGTCATAGTTGAGCTTTGGTGGCCAATACGACTAGTTTCGTCTCATTCAATAAATGTGACAAACAATCACCCAAACGTTGGGGAAACGGGATAATTGAATCTATAGCAAAAATTGGTCAGAAAGATATAAACCTCTTTTTGTTTAAAGCCAACAACAAATGTCGGACGTACTTGGCGAAAATTTAAATGGAACTTAACAGTTCGGGAAATTTTAACACAACTTCAATTGGCGTTGCTAATGTTCTTTGTTAATGTTTTGACGTTACGTCGTTTCCTGTCAGTTAATAAGTTAAACTTTACAAAATGGATGTAACATCAAGCTTTCTCCATATTTCATCGATATTAACAACAATTGGAATGACTTGAACAATTTCGTAATGTGGTTGGCTTATACGAGTGTTATACAACACGAAATAACCGTTGATCTGACTATCGAAAGTAAATTAGACTTGTTTTTGCTCATTATATGGCGAAAACGGCATCAGTTTGGAAGAATTTCGACCATTCGTGGATCACCGATTACAGCCACATTAATGCGTTAATGTTCATATTCTTTGCTTTGGTATCAAAACAAACATATTCAGTCATAATTTTTTTTAGCTAACTCACGAAAATCGTATCAAATATGAGAGATGATTTTTTTACGAACCCAAATAAATCAACTGAAATCTTCTTTCGTTTTAGAACGAACCGTTAATCTCACTTCAGCAAGAAAATTAGCCTTTTTTGCCCATTATTTGACAAAACCAGCTTGCGTTTTGAACGTTTTTGGCCATCCGTGAATTTTTCATAATAACTTTTATTGTTTGACATATTCCCATAATTCTTGCTTCATTGTCGAAACAAAGATGTTGATTCATGTAAAAAAAATAGCTGTCTCCAGAATTTTGTATAATCAGCATGAAAATGAATTTTACTGACGTGTGTAAAGCAACTAAATTCTACTTTCGTTTTTATTCACTTTATTCCGAGTTTTGATAAACTTTGGGCAGACTTGATCAGATTTCTGCTACTGCTTGATCATACACGTGTTATGCAAGATACAAACATCATTTATCTGTCTTAGGGAAATATATTTGACTATTCTTTGCTCAATATATTGCGAAAACGGTTTCAGTTTGGAAGAATTTTGACCAGCCGTGCATTGTTCATTACAATTTTATTTTTTAACATATTGCCATAATCTTTGTTGCATTGTAGAAAAAAATACATTGAGCATCATAAAAAAAATAGTTACAACCAGAAGTTTGAAAATTCAGCATGAGAGAGGATTTTTACGAACCACTATCAATCAATAAAATCCTACTTTCGCTTTGTTCCATCTTCTTCTAGGTTTTATTAATTTCTATTCAATTTGCGCAGATTTGATCAAGTTTCTTTCACTTCTGATTCATACAAGCGTTATGCAATACGATAACACAGTAAATTTAACTTTGCAGAGTGTATACGACTTGCTTATACTGTTTATTTGCTAAATACATGCTAGTTTCTACTGATTTTGGTCGTCCGTGTATCACTGATAACTAGCTGAATTTGCAAAGTTATTGTTTTGTTGTTGTATTGTCAGCAAAGATCTATCTTGTCAATGGAAGCTATTCTCAACATACAGATATTTGTAAAATTTGGGAATATGAGATACTTTTTGTATAAGCCCAAACTACTTTCGTTTTCATTCGCTGCAGAAAATACCCCCAATTTTTAACATGCTTCCGGCGGATATCAATCGCAACTTAAGCGAACGTAAGTATTCTACTTAGACCAATCAAATCATTTAAAACAGACAAGTAATTGTTTCATCCAATTAGAGCCGTCTTTTCATATCCATATATGCGTTTTTTTTATCGGTATATAACGCGATTTAATGCTGTTAAACCTCAGTTGCTCACTGTAACTCAAACTTTTTGGACGTGTTTCCACGTTTCTCAATTTGAAAAAAAAAAAAAAATCCAAAAAAAGAAACATGGAGATCATGTCATATTTTTTTTATTATAGTTTACACACCCACTCACAAAACGAACAACCCCTCTCCTTCTTCTCCTCCTCTGTTTCTCATCTTTATGTGTCTATCAACGAGTACTTAGTTTGTATTATAGCTCTACCAGCCAAAGGCTTGAAGTGCTTATTGCTATGGTGAATCGTCTGTATCACATTGTGAATACGTTATTAAACATCGCACATTCACCAAAAAACACACACACTCACAAAACAAACAACTCTCCTTCTCATTTTCTCGTCTCTGTTTTTCAACTTTCTCTTTTGTCTTTCGTCAATGATTTTCACAAACTTAAGTTTCAAAATTTTGTATCAGATCGGCAGGCATATGTAGGAAGTCACCATGACCAGCTCAATGTAAGCGGATCTGTGGTGTTAGTTTGCATGGGAAACGCGCCTGTATACCACTATGATACGTCTTAGCAAAGGTTACATCGGGCGTTAGCTCCTTCTGTCTACAGGGACACGGTTTCTAGGTACTTGCGATACGTAGGCAGATTACTCTGGGGTTAGACCGTTACTCGGATATTGGATGCTTGGTGTAGTTTCGTGCTCGGACGTTATTCTGATACAAATGCATGGATGTAGGTTTAGGAATATTTATTTAAAAAGTGAAAATCAAAGATGGGTCTATTTTTTCTTGTCAATTACTTTATCTCATTTCATTTTATTCACCGTCTATCACTCGTCTACAGGGGATATATACTGGAATTTTCGTCTCTCTCGATTTGCGCGGATCATTCACGCAATATGCTGGAACGAATTCCGTATGTGTGTTTCCTCTATTACTGTTTCTAACTTCTTTTTCCGCTTGTCTGATGGGTTCAGCGTACCGCGGAAGTGAACATTAAAAATCACAAAAAGTGGTATCATTGAGTATCACTTTTGTGATCATTAATGGCTAACGTTCAGCCACCTTTCAAAATATCAACCTATCATCTTTTGTGATATGGAGATGTTTCTTTCTCAAACAAAACACATGCTGATCTAACAAAAATAACAGCGGGTCACGTTTCTTTTCATTTCAGACTGGATAACGCGAGATGAAATATTATGTACTATGAATGAAATTGACAATAGTGTCCTATTTTGCATTTTGTTCCAATTGTTGTTTCAATATTTCCTATTTGACGCATACTGTACCCACAATTTGCGATATAATGACTTACCCAAAACAACAACACAAGTAATCATTTTACATTTTATTTCAATCATCATAAATTATTGAGGCAAAATTCACTTTCCTTTGTTTGATGTGAAGTGTGGATTAAGACAAGGCGGCATATTGTCCCCAATTTTGTTTTACTCATCATTTTGAAAGTTATCATCTTTATTTCTTCTTCAAAACTTTATTCTTCTAGACAGTAAACACAGAAATCATAGGATAGACCGAATTTGTTCAAACTTAACAAATCACATAACATTTTTACTTGAAACAGTAATGCCATATGCACACACTGCTATCACCGAATGCAATTTGTGAAGGCCATATCAAATGTAGTCGTACGATCAAAACAACTATGTTTGGTGTTTGTCAATCACGAATACGTCATGAAATCTGATTTAAAGGAATTTCAATTGTGTAGAAATGACTGTGACAAATTTGAAGTTACATTGATATTTCATCAAATTTCAACTGACATCAAAACAATTTTACTATGTAAAAACGAGTGTCTGTTGTTGACTGTCTAGTTTCACGTAGAAAGACTTTCTTCTCATTGAATATCACTTTGTAATATGCAAACATTGATATTTCATCAAATTTCACTAATAAAGCCAAAACAGAAACCAATCGCATAAATCAGAACGGTTGTGCGAGCACCCCTGTACTATCGCACATTTTTATTGTTTCGACCAATCAGATCCGTCTGTTCAAATCCATCCATGCATTGATTTGCTCGGTATAAAAAGCGATGTAATGCTGTTAAACTTCAGTTGCTCCCTGTAACTCAAACTTTCTGGACGTGTTTCCACGTTGCTCATCTTTAAAAAAAAAAGAGAGAAACTTTGAAACTTTCTAAAACACAAAATGAGGATGAATCTTTTTTCGAAGACATGTGTTATCTTGCTCCGGTTTGTGGTGTAGAGGTATAGCTCCTAAGATACTCGCGCTTTAGTCACACATCTGTTGTTTCCATGGAGCTATGTGGGTTCAATTAGGGTATATGACAGTCTCATTACATGTCTAAGTGAAAAGTAGCATTCATTCATTCTGAAACTAATTCATTCTCAAACTCATTTGAGCATTTCAGTTTGACACTACTATCACTACCAAAATAAACACGCACAAAACCTTGAAACAAGTTACACATTTTGGCTATTTTCAATAGGTGGAAAATTTGATTATCCCCTCGTATGATGATGCACATTGTAAGGAATAACATTTCTAGGGCGGACTTCTCTGTTAGCAAGCTGTTGGCTAACTATAGAGATTGTCGTACCCATCATGAAATATGACCTAACAACAGCCCATCACACAATGCATCGTACGACTTCCTTAAAGCTCAGTTGGAAGGCTCATTCATTTCTCATTCGAGTTATGGGCGATGTACATTCTCTCCAGAGGATGTACGCAAGCGGAGATTGCCTCGACGTTCTCATATCTGTGATATGATTGAATGTCTTCTCCACATTTTTTTTGAGAAGCGATTTTTTAAAAGACAGTAATGTCGTGATACAATTTCATATTTCTACATGACTGACACATTTTATCTTCTCTTTCAGGCGCTGCGCTGATATAGTTGTAATATAACTGCGGTGCTACAGATGAGAAACATCAGGTCATCATATCACATCTCCTGAAATGTTATGTTATTGACAAAATATAAGAACTAAACTTTACATAAACTCTTATTTTATTTGTTCCATCGATACAACCATTTATCATCAAAACTTCACTCAAACATGTGATGTCTTAGTCGAGCTTTGTTGACCACAATTTGGTAAATGAATGTACTTGGAAAAAAATACAAATCATTATACTTTATACACCATCACTATTGAAAACAGCGTAACGAGACTAGTTTAATCACTCAACAAAATCTGTATTTCGACGTAACGCATATTCTTTGCATAGAACATTGTAAAAAGTGTAATTTGTGAGTCACCATCATAATGGCTAATCAAAACTCAACTCAAACATTTCATGTCTTAGTCGAGCTTTTATGAGAAACGAACTAACCCATTTTCTGTAAATACAAGTCATAACTGAGCGATGCTTTCTGTCAATTGTGTACAAACACAAGTCATCAATATTCAGTATGCATACAGAATGCATTGACAGCTAATGCAACAACCATTCAATTTAATCAGCAAACAAAAAATCAGTATTCCAACGTAACGCATAGTCTTTGTTTGATGACAACTATTTGAAGTACATACAACGTCGGATTAGCGATCCACCATCATAATAGCATATCAAATCTCAATTCGGTTAAATACCCTAGTTGAGATTTGATGGTCACAGTTGATTTTAGTCATTTCTAGAGACAAACACAATCATATTGGATAGACAGAGTTTTATTCAAATTGAACAAATCATTGAAACTTTAAAAATGAGCATGCACAACCGTCTGCAAAATATTGTCTTTACAATCCCATTGAAACAGCGTCACTTTATTGAGACCGCGTCACACATTTGATAAAAAGAACGCTCCGGCGAGTGAAACTGTACTCTATCGCTATCGCTTCCCAGAAAGGCGCACCCACGTTTGTTTATGCTTCGGTGGTAGCTACTTACGCACCGGCTTGGTAAACTCTCTCTCATTTTCATCAAACTGTCTCCGTGTTTCATCGATATTGACAAAATTTGTGATGATTTGAACAATTTCATTATGTGGTTGATTCATACACGTGTTGTAAAAGATGACAGCATCGTTTATCTTACATTGAAAAGTACACTAGACATTTTGTGTCCATTATTTGACAAAACCGGCTTCCGTTTTGAAGAATGTTCACTCTCCGTGGATCGCTGATTACATCTTTAATTTTGGACGTATCAACATATTCTACGTTGCATCGTCAAAACAAATATATTGATCAATGTAAAAAAAAATAGCCGACTGAAGAAAAGTGTATATTCAATATATTGGAAAAAACATAACTCTTTTTATTCAACAGCAATGAAACCAAAGTATACCAAAGCATAGTTTTGTTGCACAGTGTACAGTGTATTGGATGGATTGTCCCAAATATAGTGGGAAAAAAATTTCAGTAGTTTTAACAGCAAATGGGAAAAAAATCCAAAGCTTTAAGATGGATGTTTCTTGCTCTGTTAATGTCACGATGGGTTGTGTACGGACAAAAAGTGCAAGTAAATGTTCACTGGATCCCAAATTATTGTTGTTCTTGCCACACATTCCACAAGATTTAGTACTTAACTATGACATGACAATCTGTCCCATTTGCACGATTTAGCAATCGTTGTCGAAACGCATAATGTCTCCAACATAACAGATCTCTGTTACCGCGTTTAGCCAAATGATTGGGACGATCTTTTCTCACAATTTGACTAACCGAAATTTTACCTAATGCGACTTAACGATAACGTTTTATCAGATGCGAACTCAGTTTCTGGTAGATGTCATCGACAAACGTTTTAAGCTTGAAATGTAACTTTTTCAATTGACTCGTTCGTTCTTCCTTAGCTTTCGCTTGATTCCTTTGATGCGCATTAGTAAGATGACAACGGGTTTCGTCAATCTTGTTTTGTAGTTTACATATGTTAGTTGACTCGGTCGATATTGATGATTTTATTCTTGTGTACGAATGATCACATGGAATTTGTAATATGAACTTTCCATCGGGTCTCTTTTTTATCTTCACGTCATGTTCTATTAGAGGTTATTTAGAAATTGGTTAAGATAGTTTCATGTGCCTGTCTTTCACATAATTTCTCGATTTTGTAAAATTGCTGACCATAATTGCCAAACAATGATTCGCCAATTTCAGATCGGTAGCATCTTTTTCTGTTAACATTCGAACATATTGTTTTTGATTTGAAAACTACCTTCTGTAGGATTGATCTCATTTTTCAAGTTTTTTAAATCGCGCTTGTTAGAATTGGCGTCTTACACGAAGTTTCTTTAATCGTCGTCATTTTGTTATCGAAATACCAATCGTCATTTGGCATTCGTAATGGAGCATCTACATCTGATGATTTTGTTTTACAAACAATTTTCTGGTATTGAATCATCAGTATTTCCAATGTTATAATCTCTGCGTCGGATAGATTTCCACCAAGTCAAAAAAGTGTAATAGTTATGAACATTTGCTACATCCCGTAATGTTAGTTGGTTTGACAACTTTCGTTTCATGTTTGATGGTATGGTATGGTATAAAGAAAATAAGTCGCTTCAATTAAATACTTTTTTTTCGACAAAATTATAATATGTTCGGTCCTGCCGCACTCCCATAGTTAGAACAGATATGGCCACAATTGTTTCTTCACGAAACAATAGAGATAATGCGAATGTGTTGCAATCGAGATAGTTACGTTTATGAAAACTAACTTTTGCACAATCTGCTAAATATCAATGCAAATGGGATGCTGCCGCTCAACTTTACTAAACATTAATGTTTGGCCTTAGAAAAAAAAGTATGAGATGAAACTAGTCGCATTGCCTTGCAACCAAAGCTCAAATAAGACATTGAATGTCTGAGATGAGTTTTGATCAGTCAAATAATCGCCTTGAAACTCTTATCAATAAGCAAAGAATATGCGTTACGTCGAAATGCAATTTTTTTTTGTGTATAACTTATTTTTTATCTCAACTCAGAAATGGAAATCCAATCCGACTTCAGTTAAAATTCTGACCTGGAAGTAAAACAAGAGGTTATGTAAAAGTCATTCTTTTATTTCAAAGTTCCATAACTCAAAACCTCAAAACCTCAAAAACAACACAATTTAAAAAATACAAAACACCATCACACAAAAAAACAACATACGTCCAATCTCACAATTCACAATCAAACACAACCAAACAAACACCCATTAAACAAACGCCAAAATCAATTAGAGCATATATATATATATATATTAAAAAGCTAGTTGAACCAAGGACGTGCAAACTACATCATGGGTTAACTTTCGGTATCAAGGGAAGTAATCATAGTGTACGTGTAAGAGTTAACTCCCATAGTCTTTCTTCTATGCTAACACATAATATATAACAATAATGTGTGTATATTTATGCATGTATGTATACATGTGTGCACATGTATATATGTGTATGTGTAGAGATAAGTAGTATATACGTGTATATGTGCATATATCTATGCATGTATATGTATGTATGTGGATATATGTATGTACATATGCTTGTATGCGTATACACATATGTGTATGCATTAATGTGTGTATATGTATATTTATAATTATATGCATGTGCGCTTGTATATGTGCGTGTATGCAATTATATGTGGATATGTGTATGCGCATATGTATGTATATGTTTATACATATGGGTATGTTTTTCTTTTTTGTATGTTTAGTGTAAAGGAACACTAACTAAATGTCATCTGCAACCACTATGTTTTACATCTTAGTTCAAAAAGCCATGCATTTGAATTAGTATTACAGATTTGCTACCCAGCATAATTATATACTATTAAATAAATATATAATATGAACAATTATCCAGTTTTCTTTTATTTTTGTTTTTCAACATGATTAAGTGCAGACAAAATTATTCTGCTCAATATTATACTCACTCTATTTAGCTACCATTACAGTTTATTTTACCGTTGAAAAGTTTTAACAGTTTCTGCCGATCCTTCTGTGCTAGTTTAAACATATTTTTATTGCCTTATAACTTCCGTGCTGCCACCTAAGACCCGGAAAACGAACGGGTTCGTACCTGACATTTACTAATTGATGACATAACCGATTC
The DNA here is from genome assembly GCA_029582155.1 of Panopea generosa. Taxonomy (NCBI): domain Eukaryota; kingdom Metazoa; phylum Mollusca; class Bivalvia; order Adapedonta; family Hiatellidae; genus Panopea; species Panopea generosa. The sequence goes on along the minus strand of CM055911.1, from coordinate 35,581,324 downwards.
AAATCGATTTCGCAACGCAGATTTGCGCTTTATACGGCATTTGTGATATACTTTTCGTATTCTTATTGGGAAGGTTAATAAAAATGACTAGTTGATATTACGTTTATATCTTTTATTTACAATTGTATACGAGATGGTCACGTGATTCATACTTAGCAACGTGATTTAACGTTTAAAGTGAGACATACAAAAAGTGTATTTTACGTCGTAATGTATCATCATTATCGTACAAAAGCATTAATCAGTTCTCATTGCAGACCATTTGGATAACATTCTAAACGAGTCTTCTATTTGTGATTCTTCGAGGTGAAGCATGGTACGATATTTCATAACGTAACTCGGAAGAGTTCTTAAACCGTTCCTGATATTGGTCGAACGTTAGTGAAACGCCTTTTCTCGTGGCACATATTTGGCGGTTGAATCCGGATTGCGCGGTAATGTGCCAATTTCCGCCGAGATGACTTCTATAGAAAGTGTCCTCATTTCTTTTCATTTGATCTGCCGCTATATCGATATATGGTAAACTGGCGAAGAGTTCAATACATCTTTGTAAGTTAAGAGTAATTACCTCCTTGGTAGGTAAAGGTTGTTCGTTTCTCTGCACGAGTTCGCGTATGTGGATGTAGATTATTTCTTTAAAATATGGTACTGTTTTCCCAGGTGATGCGTATATCGTGGTTCGATTCCTTTTGACCGATCATGTTCGGTTTCGATAGCGCGATTCTTTGAGACATCTCGTTACACAAGTCCGACACTTGCGCTAAATAAACCTTTAATGATGCTTGAATTAAACGTATCCTTTTATATAGCGATAAACTATCCAATAGAAATTCATCAGTATATCTATTTATAGAACAAATCAATATAACGCGCTATCATATCCAGTTTGAATGGAAAATCCGGCTTTTTTGACGCTAACTTAAGGTGAGTCGGTCATACGAGTATATTAAACCTTTGTCGCTACTTCAACAGCCTGATCGGTCGCCGTTGTTGAACGTTTGAGAGTCGTCCATTGTCTTTGGTTTTAATATCATCTCTTGTACTTCAGATTCCATCATCCTATCATTTTGACTAGTCATGCTGTTTGTTGAATATTTCATTAATGAAATATACTTAAGTAACTTAATTAATTATGACGTTAAAGACCACCTGGCTGCAGTCTTTCTTACTGTGATAAAGGGTTTACGTAAACTCAATTAATTATGATCTTATAACTTATCCTCGGGTAATTGAACTCCATGACCCGCTGCAGGGCTGCAGGAACGTGGTCTGCTACCTTGGCGTGTAATCTATACTACCAATACCTTCTGAGTTTGCAGCTTAATTCGCGGGTTTACCAAGTAACGCAATATAATATCATTGTAATTTGTAGCAATTATTTCACACAAAAGAGTATTGTACATGGTTATATATAACTATAATCCTCAAAATTATTGAAGTTGCTTTGTTTTCTCCAATTATCGTTAATAACGAATACACAAAGTAATATAATTTGATAAAAAGTACCTCATCATAAAGAGCCGGACTTCATGCACAACTAAATATATCTTTGTCGAAATATCTATTGAAAATCCGATTAAATCTTACATATCCACAGAGGCTTTCCGCTTACCACAATACACTAGCGCCATATCACATTCTTCAATCGTCATGTATCATACTTTGATCGCCATGCCTTATGCTTTATTTGTAATGAAATATGCTTCATTCGTCATGCCACATGTTTCAATAGTCATGTCACATGCTTCAATCGTCATGTATCATGCTTTAATCGTCATGCCTCAATGTTCATTTATAATGCCACATGATTCAATCGTCATGTAACTTGATTCATTTAGTATGCCACATGCTTTGTTTGTCATACCACATGCTTAAATCGTTATGTCACATGCATTAATCGTCCTGCAACGTGTTTTATTCGTAATGCCACGAGCTTCAATTGTCGTGCCATATACTCCATTTGTCATGTCACATGCTTTAATTGTTTTGTCAAATGCTTTACCCGTCATGTTACATGTTGCATTTGTCATACCACATGAATCATTCATCATGTTACATGATTCATTAATCATGCCACGTGCTATGTTCTTCATGACACATGCTTTTTTCGTCATGTCACATAATTCATTCAACATGTCACTTGATTCATTTACTATGTCACAGGCTTCGTTCGTCATGCCAAATGAATTATTTGTAATGCCATATGCTTTATTCGTTATGCCACAAGCTTCATTCGTCATGCCACATGCTTCAATTGTAATGTAACAGTCTTTATTCGTCAAGCCACATTCTTCACTCGTCATGCTTCAGGCTTAAACCATCAAATCGCATACTTGATTTATAATGCCAAATGTTTCAATCGTTATGCCACATGCTTCGTTCGGCATGTCACATGATTTATTTGTCATATCTCACATGTTTATTCGTCATGCTACATAACTTATTCATCATGACACATGCTTCATTCGTCATGCCATATGTTACATTCGCAATACCAAATTCTTGTATTATGTTTCATGCTTCATGTCTCATGTTTTAATCGTCATGTATCATGCTTTAATCGTCATGTATCATGCTTTAATCGTCATGAAGCATGCTTCAATCGTCATGTATCATGCTTCATTCTTCATATATCATGCTTTAATCGCCATGTATCATGCTTCAATCGTCATGTATCATACTTTATCCTTTATGTCTGAAGCTTTAATCGTCGTCATGTCTTATGCTTTAATCATCATGTTTTATGTTTTAATCGTCATGTATTATGAAGTACCTCATGCATTCATTTGTCATGTCACATGCTTCATTCTTCATATATAATGCTTTAATCGCCATGTATAAAGCTTTAATCGTCATGCCACATGCTTCAATCGTAATGTATCATACTTTATCCTTTATGTCTGAAGCTTTAATCGTCATATCTTATGTATTAATCATCATGTCTTATGCTTTAATCGGCATGTATTATGAAGTGCCTCATGCATTCATTTGTCATGTCACATGCTTCATTCTTCATGTTATATGCTTCATTATCCATGTAACATTATTCATTCATCATGTCTCATGCTTCATTTGTCATGTTACATGCTTCATACGTCATGTTACATGCTTCAGTCTAATGTCATCAGCTTCTTTCTTCATGTTATACGCTTTATTCTTCATGCCTTATACTTCATTCGTGATGTTTCTTGCTTCATTTGCTACTTTCGTCATGTTACATGCTTCAATCTTTATGTCACATGTTTTATTCATCATGTTACATGCTTCATTCGTCATGTCATTCGTTATGTTACATGCTTTATTCGTTGTGATATGTAATTTATTCGTCATGCCACATGCTTCATTCTTCATATCTCATGCTTCATTCGTCATGCCATATGCTTCATTATTCATGTTCGATTATTATTTCGTCATGTCATATTTGCTTCATTTGTCATGTTACATGCTTCATTCGTCATGCGACATGCTACTTTCGTCATGTCACATGCTTCATTCGTCATGTCCAATGTTTCATTCATCATGTAACATGCTTTATTCACCATGTAACATGCTTAATTCTTCATGCCCTATGCTTCATTCGTTATGTCACATGCTTCATTCGTCGTGTTAATTATTTCATTTGTCATTTTATATGTTTCATTCCTCGTGCCTCATGCATTCATTTGACATGTCACATGCTTCATTCGTCAACTAACATGTTTCATTCGTCATGTAACGTACTTTATTTGTCATGATGTCACATGCTTCGTTAGTCAAGCCAAATGAATTATTTGTTTTATTATATGCTTCATTCTTCATGTCTCATGCTTCGTTTGTCGTGTTTCTTGCTTCATTTGTCATGTCACATGCTTATTTCTTCATGTCTCATGCTTTATTCGTCATGGCACATGCTTCATTCTTCATGATATAAGTTTCGTTCTTCATGTCTCATGCTTAATTTGTAATGTAACATGCTTCATTCGTCATATTATATGCTTAATTCGTCTTATTATATGCCTTATTCGTCATGCCACATGCTTCATTCTTTATGTCTCATGCTTCATTCGTCATGTAACATGCTTCATTTCTCATGTAACATGCTTCATTCGTCATGTTACGTGCTTCATTCGTCATGTCACATGCTTCATTTCTTATGCCACATGATTCATTTTTCATATTTCATGCTTCATTAGTCATGCCATATGCTTAATTATTCAAGTTGGATTATTATTTCGTCATGTCTTATGCATCATTCGTCATGTTACATGCTTCATGTGTCATGTTACATGGTTCAATCGTAATGCCATATGCTTTATTCTTCATGTCTTATGCTTCATTCGTGATGCCATATGCTTCATTATTCAAGTTTGATTATTATTTGGTCATGTCTTATGCATCATTCGTCATGTTACATGCTTCATGTGTCATGTTACATGGTTCAATCGTCATGCCATTTGCTTCATTCTTCATGTCTTATGCTTCATTCGTGATGCCATATGCTTCATTATTCATGTTACATTATTCATCGTCATGTCTCATGCTTCATTATTCATGTCTCATGCTTCATTTGTAATGTTATATGCTTCATTCGTCATGTTACATGCTTTATTCGTCTTGTTACATGTTTCACTCGTAATGGTACATACTTCTTTCTTTATGTATCATGCTTCATTCGTCATGTAACATGCTTCATTTGTCATGTAACATGCTTCATTCTTCATGTCTCATGCTTCATTCGTCATGTCATATGCTTCATTATTCATGTTACATTATTCATTCTTCATGTCTCATGCTTCATTTGTCATGTTGCATGTTTTAATCGTCATGCTATATGCTTCATTCGTAATGCCACCTGCTTTATTATGTATGTCACATGCTTCATTCGTCATGTTGTATGCTTCATTCTTCGTGTCTCACGCAATCATTTGTCATATGACATGATTCATTCTACATGTTATATGCTTCATTCTTCATGTATTATGCTTCATTCGTCATGTTACATGCTTCATTCGTTATATCACATGCTGCTTTCGTCATACCTCATGCTTTAATCGTCGTGCCTCATGCTTTAATTGTCGTGTATCATGCTTTTATCGTAATAGCTCATGCTTTCTTTCTAATGCCACATGCTTCATTTGTCATGTTACACGGTTCATTCGTTATGTTACATGCTTCATTCGTCATGTTACATGCTTTATTCGCCATGTCACTTGCTTCGTCCGTCATGCCGCATGCTGCATTTTTCATGTTTCATGCTTCATTCGTCCTGCCACATGCTTCATTTTTCAAGTAACATGCTTCATTTGTCATGTCGCATGCTTCATTCGTCATGTGACATGCTTCATTAGTTATGTTACATGCTTCTTGTGTCATGTCACATGCTTCATTCGTCATACCTCATGCTTCAAACGTCATGCCACATGCTTCAATTGTCATGTATCATGCTTTTATCGTAAAAGCTCATGCTTCATTCTAATTGCACATGATTCAATCATCGTTGTTATGTTACATACTTCATTCGTAATGCCACATACTCATATTTCAGTGGTTATGCCACATACTTCAACCATTATGTATCATGCTTTATCATCATGTTACTTTCTTTATTAGTCACGTTACATGCTTCATTCGTCATGTTACATGCTTCATTCGTCATGCCACATGCTTCATTCTTCATGTTTCATGCTTCATTCGTCATGCCACATGCTTCGTTCTTAATGTTACATGCTTCATTAGTCAAGCCTCATGCTTTATTCGTCATGTGACATGCTTTATTAGTCACGTTACATGCTTCATTCGTCATGTCACATGCTTCATTCGTCTTACCTCATGCTTCAATCGTCATGTTACATGCTTCAGTTATCATGTATCATGCTTTTATCGTAATAGCTCATGCTTCATTTCTTATGCCACGTACTTCAATAGTCATGTCTCATATTTCAGTGATTATGCCACTTACTTCAATCATCATGTATCATGCTTAAATCGTCATAGTACATTCTTCATTTGTCATGCTATATGCTCCATTCGTCACATTACATGCTTCATTCGTAATGCCACATACTTTATTAGTCACGTCTCATATTTCAGTGGTTATGCCACATGATTCAATCATCATGTATCATGCTTTAATCGTCATGTTACATACTTAATTTGTCATGTTACATTCTTCAACAATCAAATATCATCCTTCAATCGTCATTCTACATGCTTCATTTGTAACGGCACAATCGTCATGTCTCATGCTTTAATCCACATGTCTCATGCTTTAATCATCGTATGCTTTATGCATAATACTACATGTTTCATTCACTGTGCCACGTGCTCCATTTGTCATGCAAATTGTTTTATTCACAAAGTCAAATGCTTTATTCATTTTGCTTCATGTTTCATTAACAGTGCCGCAGGCTCCATTCGACATGCAAATTGTATAATTGTTTTTTGCTTTTGCTTTGTTCTTATGCTACAAAGTCAATAATATAGTTTGCATGTCGAATGTGAGCCATTCCTTTTTCTGGCACCTGGCCTCTACTTCTGGCTGTTGAAACAAAGGTAAATCCTTGTCTTGGACTTCTTCGTTTATTTTGAACTATCGTTAAACACCAAGTCTTTCACACGCTGTTTCTTGTTTACTTTTACAGTTTTGGAAGCCTACTTTCTTTTTGTAGTAGTAGACTTGTCCTTATAAACTCTCTTCTTTCTTTCTTTAGTATCTTCTCTTAATTCAGATTTTTCAAGTGCCACAGCCTGGGCCATTTGTGTCACAAATTTCACTTTGGGTTCTTTTATTGAAGTCCCGCCACTCTGGCCATCATCCATGACATATTTTCCGTTTTTGTTACGATACTTTTTTTTTCATCCATTTGACGAAAATGTCTCTTCCATTTTTCAATATCCATTTTGATTTTCTTAAAACGCAGTGTTGTTTAATTTTTGTCAATCGAACGTTAACCAACCCCCCTTATAAATATTTTCACTCTATTTGTTTTGTCTGCTTTAATTTTTACTCAATATGAATAATTGTACACGAAATAATTATATAATGGTATCTTTTTAATGTCACAACGTACGATCCTTAACACTGGAAACAATGTGTAGACTCTTGACAAATATCGGTACATACGTACAACGTATCTTCTTGTAACAACGTTTCTTTTTCCTTTTATCCACATTCCTAATTACGCTATAACGAGTAATATACGGGATAATTCTATGGTGGAATCAGTAGACGTATTACTAGGATGTTCCTCTTTAGAATTCTGATTGCTAAGAAACAGGTAGCGTTCTTCATCATTTTTTCTTTGGTGAACATAATTTGCTCAGAAGTTAATATATTGCTTACACTTTTATAATTTTTTTGAAGCAGACTAATGAATGTTAAATAATTCAACTGTCAAGCGTATTGTTTAATGTCCTTTTCGGTTATCCATGAATCATATTTATTTTTGCCAGTGTAACCAGCGTACCAACACCTCTCGTTTCTTTTCACGTATTCTTTTTTTCAAAACTTTGTCTATGTGATATTCTTTAGTCTCATCCACATTGCAACTTGCAATTCAACCTCGTAATACGCCCCATCGATACCTTCACCACTATCGAACACGTTCCTTATATGAGATATCCGTACAATTTGACCGATTTTGAATTTAAATCTTCTTTTTTTGCCTTACTTTTAAAATGTGTTTTCTTACTCGTTGAGTTTGTTTTTGTTCTCAGTAAATACTGTTGAAGACGACTTTCTCCCTTAGTATTTTTATCGATGGAAGCAGGAGTTCTGTCTAGACTTTGATGAATCCTATTATTATAACTATTCACTATATCGTTGAGAACATGTGATCTTTTTTTCAACATGTATCGAAAAAGTTTGTGGTTAAAAGTTTTTATCACTCTTTCGGCGTAGTTGGCTTTAGTTTCGTTTTGAGTCATAAAATGATGAATATTAATACTTTGAAGATACTTAAACACTTCATTTTTTCGTAGTTCCCTCCCTTTATCCTTTCTAACAACCTTAGGTTTCCTATTATCCTTAAATAGTCTTTGTAACGCCTTAACTACTTTGGCCCCAGTCTTACTTTTCAAAGATTGACACCAAGTATATCTCGAAAATATATCTATTGCAACTAAAATGTCTTAATTTTATCATTCTGATTAGCAAATATGTCATATCCATTAAATCTATGTCCCAAATACTGTCCAAACCGTCTACAATCACTCTAGATCTTTTAAACTTTCACCTGGCACCTCTGGTGAGCTAGTAAGATTCCAGGTCTTGTAAATATTTTCGTATTCTGTATCTTCCAATTTTATATTTTCCTTCTGATTTCACGACTTTGTATAACTTTTCCGGACAAGTAAACTACCCAATTGGTTAACATTGAAGTTAATGGAAAAAAGATATTGTTTCCAGTCGGTCATCGTTACACGGTAATGCACTTTGTAAATGGCAGTGCCTTCTTATCTCTGTGTATCTTGTTTTTCTTTATGTTTCCTTTATACACCGGAATTCCAAGGGTTGTAACCCTTTTACTCATATTGACTTTCGTTAACAGATCAACGATATGAGACCCTGGTATAGCCATGCCCACGTAGATCAGTTCTCCTTTATCGCCCAAAGATAATATGTGTCTAAGATCTTTGTAAATATAGCTTCTACCCTGTTTCTGTAACGCGATGGTATTAAGATTAAAATGTCCTTCTTCATCAAACTTTTACAACATATTTGAGTTAAATAATATTGGTGTTTCTTGAATTGATTCAGTTGTCCGTTGAGAGGTATCCTTACTTTCAAGCAAACGTTAATATTTATCGTAAAGTACGAGCACCGATTTTTGAATAGCCTTCATTGTACGTAGTTTTTTAAAGCAGGTTTCACAGCCTGAAGTAATAACATTATCACCTTTCCCTTTCTGCACAGAAAGATCTTTTTCTTTTAAGATTAGCCGACGAATCCGCAATTTGCCTTATAATGTTTGTATCCCTTTTTGATTTTTATCTGTTCGATGGTGTTATTGGTAGAATACTTTGAAGTAAATCTATAACAATTTCTGTCAAAGCTCTAAGCTGGTCGTTCGTAATAGTGTTCAATAATTGTTTTCTTTGAATTTTTGAAGTAGTGGACATCAACAGTTGGAAATAACTCCAATATTTATTTACAAGTTGACTCATAATGTTTGTTTTCTAATGAAAGTGTTCTAATACTGCTACTCTTATTAACTTTTGGGTTGATAAACAATCGGATCTTCTTCAGGAAATATCCTCGTTCTTAGCCGGTTTGTTTACATTTTGGTGACAAGTCAACAACTAAATAACTGTAAGGTTCCATTGTGGCATCTTTGTAAGCTTTTAACAGTACAATAGATTTCCCTGGATAAATCTGACAACCTAACGTCGTCGATATCTGTGAAGCACCTCTTACCGTCTTGAAAAGTATAATATACCAACTATTTAGAGCTATGGTTCTGGCTGATTTCCCTTGCTCGTACCAATTCTGTGTAATGTAAATAACGCTGAGTCTTTGATGGTGACATCCTTGTGTAAAAAATAACTCCATATTGCAGCTTTCTAACACCTGATGCATCAAATCGTTTAACACAATCAGGTTATGTTGACCATCTTCAATTTCTTTTAATTCCGATTGTGTGGATAAGCCTGCATGCTTACGCTTCAATACTATAATATGGTGTGCACTCTTCATGGTGAACTATGTTTATTTCTAAAATGTCTTAACATGGCATTATTTTTCGAAAATGTTTACATACAATCTGAACTATGCGACCGGTTCATTGTTGAAAAATATGGAATCATTATAACAATAAACATTTTAAAATAAAAATAAATCAGAATTTGATTTGTGACACTCTCGGTTTCGCCTATAGCTACTTACGCCCCAAACCACGAGAAGGTGGTGTCACATCTGGGGGCATCCCCCCCCCCCCCACCACCACCACACAAGCCCTCTTAAATATTGTGTTATGTCCAACCGTTTAAAAACCGTACGATACAGTATCTAAATCAGCTAATAATATTCGTTTGTCGTAGATCACTTGATATTTTTTCTTTTCTTCTCTGTTATAACTGATGTTGGCTGTTTTATCTCTCATTATTTTTGTTGGGTTGATTGTAATTATAAATTTCTTGTTTGTCTGTTCTTTTTCTTCAGTTTAATCCCTTTTCCTTTTTTTCTTTCATATGTGTACGTGTGTTCATTTCCTAGTTGGATCTTTGTGACTACGTCCTTAACACTATCGAAATTTAAAAGTTGAGCGTTGATATAGTTCAAGCTAAATTCTCTTATTTTGCATACTGTTTTGTGTTTTGGAGAGTTATACGCGTAATTCCTGGGGCCGCCGCCTTAGTGTGGCACCATTCGGGCCAGTCGCCTCTTGCTTACACTTTAAAAATGTGTTGACATATGGTACAAAGCGACCCCCTTCTTTCTTGGTATAATCGTATTGAGACGTCTCGGACCAGTGATAAATCTCGAATACCTCAATCACGAGATAGCCTTTCTTCCTGGCCACTTCTATTTCTGGCGTACACCATGTACATGGTACGTACCGGTGATGGCTCTTTCGTCGTCCTGATGTGAACAAAAGATGATTGATTCTTCATCGGTGCATGTGCGACAAAGAGAGAATTTCAGCTTTCCGCAGGACCTATACGGCAGAACCGGATAGTAAATACCTCGTGGTGGTAGGATCTTAATCTTTGCTAATCCGAAGTAACTCTAAAAATGTTGAAAATCAGTCGTAATGATCTCAGGATGGCCTACAGGGTATTTACTGTACTTGTTCACGTAGGGGTACAAACTAAAAAAAAAATAAAAAAAAAAAAAAAAAATATGTATATAGAAAATAAATAAATGTGTCACACATAAATTTTTGAATAAATAATATAATATAACTACTTTTATTATTTATTAATGAAAACTTTAATAAGATTAAAAACTGAAAACAAATGAATAAATAACCTTGTGAAATCAACGTTTTTGATTTGTTCGTCATCCATAGCCTTGTAGTGTAATTTGGTTGCATTCGTACATACTGCAAAGAACGAATCTCAAGAATCAAGTCTGTCTTGAAAATCGAGCTTAAATACGAAATAGTCACACTCGGGGTCAGACTTGATCTGTTTCAGTCAGTCATGCTCCCATATACAAACGTAATGGTACCCGTGCTGACATAGTGCAGCTTCTTTAATCAGCTTTAAACGACTGATTGTTGCGTGTGTTTTTTTTAGTTTGCCTCTCGTTTGGATAACACTGTTTCCATACGTGCCAAATACAACCTATAAAATACAAAAAGCAGTATATGTCATTTTGTTCAAATGAAATAAGTCTCATTTTAATTCATTGTAAAACATTATACAATTATAGACATTAATATATTTAACTTACCGTTGTATGCGTATACGGTATGTGAAGATACATTTAATGCATGTTGAATAAATAACTGCAGACCATCCCTTTTAGCTGTATAAACAATATATGACAGCCATTGTATCGATGCTTTGCTAAAATTGTCTGTTTGAACGTACCTAAAAAACAAATAATAATTAAAAATAATAATGAAAAAAATAATCAATGATATTGATCTATAAAATATAAGTGAGCATATGTTAACATATTTATGGAAAATTGCACAAGTTTTATAATATAAGATAAAACTTACCCTGCAATTGGTATCTGAGCGATCGGTGTTATCCATTCTTTTTTTGACTTTGAAAGCATACCCCTGTAATTCTTCTATATTCTGCCATTCTTTATTCAGCAATACCATCCATCCATCCCTTATGTGTTTTTCTAACTAGTTTCCACATGGTTGCTTGTCCTTTGGGCGTTTGCAAAACGGCCACAAAATTTTGTTCCAAAAACACAAATACACCTATGCATACACTCGCTATGGTGATATACCGGAGTGGATCGACTTGTGTTGCCTCTAAAAGTAGTTGGCGAAATTGTATACAGGCACTACGTAAGATATCAACGTCTGAACGACAGTACCTTCGCATTTCATTTTTTAAATTATTTTCGAAATCAGTGGAATATTTGGTATGACGTCCCGATTTATAGCAGCAAAATCGCGTATTTGTCGACCTCAGTCAAGTTATACCGAATGTACAGAATCGAAATACATATCACCACGTACACATTCAACAGATATATGAATTTACATATGCAATAATAACGACGAACGCCAAATTCTGAAAATATTAGCGAAAAACAAAAATTATTATTTTCTCGATTTTTCGAAGAAAATGCTTCAAATCAAAATTACCAAAAAAACAAACTGAGCGATTTTGGAATAATTTTTATTTGACTTCAAACAATATGCTTCACAGTGATTGTGAGATTTTTAAAACAATTGACAAACTAGATTTTTTTTTATTTTTAATTATTTAACCCCACCCTTCGTCAAAAAAGACGTCAACATATTGCATAATTCTACGCGATTTCCATAAGATTTTTGGCGGTTGGTTAAGGTTAAAATATTTTCTAAATCAGTGGTTCAATTAGTATATTATGAAACTATAAGTAATTTCCAATGTGAATATGTATTTTTTTTGCAGCGGTCAATAGAATATATATTTATATGTGACGTCGTAAACATGGCCATGTTCAGCCTTTTTGACGTCCCAATGTATAGCAGCCAAATAGCATATTTTTCGGCCTCAGTTGAGTTATTCCAAATACACAGAATAGAAACATATATCACCATGTACACATTTGACAGATGTATGGATTTACAAATACAAATATTACGACAAACCCCACATTTTGAAAATACTAGCGAAAAACGGAAACAATTTTTTTCTCGATTTTTTTCGAAAAACGGCTTCAAATCAAAATTACCATAAAACAAATCAAGCGAATTTTGCATAATTTTAATATGATTTTATACTCTATATTGTTCAATTATTGTGAGATTTTTAGAAAAATTGACAAACTAGATTTTTTATGATATTCAATTATTTAACCCTACCCTACGTCAAAAAACGCTTTAAAGCAAACGTCAACGTCGGTATAGCGCACGAGGTATACGTTTTGTGATAATTAAACGAGTTTGTTCTTACCATTACATTAATATTTTGTAAACACAAGTTATATATACTTCTGCTGTTTAGTGGCAACTAATATGTATATAGCATTTATGAATGCTTGTCTGTTTTGGTGCACGTACAAAACCGTCATTTTTTTTTCACTTACAGGGAACTGGATTCCAAAACAATACTCTCATTTCTGACTAGCTCGACAACTGCTAGTGAAATGTGGACATCACGTTTGTCAATTATTAGAACAACAGGTCTGGCCTTTCTAAAGTTCGGAGCAAACTGTTCAGTACACATTCATAAATGAGCTTGAAACAATACCCACTATAGCAGTGAAAAGTCACCCTTCCACCCAGCCCCATGCTCCTACGTACGTTCAATGACAATATACCTGGATCGTGGCTTTTCACTGCTCATCATAGACGGTACTGTTTCAAGCCCATTTTATGTATGTGTAACAGTTTGCTCCGAATTTTACAAAGGCCAGACCTGTTGTTCTAATAATTGACAACCGTGATGTCCACATTTCACTAGCAGTCGTGGAGCTAGTCAGAATTGAGAATATTGTTTTGGAATCCAGTTCCCTGTAAGTGAAAAAAATGACGGTTTTGTACGTACACCAAACAGACAAGCATTCATAAATGCTATAGACAAATTAGTTGCCACTAAACAGCAGAAGTATATATAACTAGTGTGCACAAAATACTAATATAATGGTAAGAACAAACTTGTTTAATTATCACAAAACGTATACCCCGTGCACTATACCGACGTTGACGTTTGCATTAAAGCGTTTTTTGACGTAGGGTAGGGTTAAATAATTGAATATCATAAAAAATCTAGCTTGTCAATTTTTCTAAAAATCTCACAATTATTGTACAATATATAGTATGAAAACATATAAAAATTATGCAAAATTCGCTTGATTTGATTTTTGGTAATTTTGATTTGAAGCCGTTTTTCGAAAAAAATCGAGAGAAAAAATAGTTTCCGTTTTTCGCAAATATTTTCAAAATGTGGCGTTCGTCATAATTTTTGCATCTGTAAATGCATACATCTGTCAAATGTGTACATGGTGATATATGTTTCTATTCTGTGTATTAGGAATAACTCAACTGAGGCCGAAAAAATACGCGATTTGTTGCTATACATTTGGACGTCAAAAAGGCTAAACATGGCCATGACTACGACGTCACATATAAATATATATTCTATTGACCGCTGCAAAAAATACATATTCACATTGGAAATTTCTTCTAGTTTCATAATATACTAACTGAACCACTGATTTAGAAAAAAATTGAACCTTAATCAACTGCCGAAAATCTTATGGAAAACATGTAGAATTATGCAATATGTTGACGTCTTTTTTGACGAAGGGTGGGGTTATTAATTAAAAATAAAAAAAAATCTAGTTTGTCAATTGTTCTAAAAATCTCACAATCACTGTGAAGCATATTGTTAGAAATCAAATAAAAATTATTCCAAAATCGCTCGGTTTGTGTTTTGGTAATTTTGATTTGAAGCATTTTATTCGAAAAAATCGAGAAAATAATAATTTTTGTTTTTCGCTAATATTTTCAGAATTTGGCGTTCGTCGTTATTATTGCATATGTAAATTCATATATCCGTTGAATGTGTACGTGGTGATATGTATTTCGATTCTGTACATTCGGTATAACTTGACTGAGGTCGACAAATACGCGATTTTGCTGCTATAAATCGGGACGTCAAAAAGACCAAACATGGCCATGTTTACGACGTCATAGGTAAAGAAGTGTTATATTTACCGCAGAAAAAAAAGCATATTCAAATTGGAAATTACTTCTAGTATCATTACATACCAAATATACCACTGATTTCGAAAATAATTTAAAAGGTATATTCCTCCTTAAATCAAACGTGTATTGGTTTTACTGTGATTCCAATCAAGAAACGTTTTACGAGTATCCTACGTAAGTTTGGTTAGCTCTGGTACTGAAGAAATGAGGAAAATAACCCTTCGCTAGTACTGTTAATCCAAATTACTTTGATGTCTATTCCGCGATCCACCGCCATATATATACTTTTGGAGCCGTTATATTTTTGGACTCTGATGTCTATTCCGCGATTCACCTCCATATACATACTTTTGGAGCTGTTATATTTTAGGACATTGATGTTTATTCCGCGATCCACCTCCATATACATTCTTTTAGAGCCGTTATATAGGACTTTAGTAGGCCTGATACTGTTGTTTTTAAGGTACTCCATTAGAAACACCCCATCATAAGCCTAAAAAGAAACGATTTTTTAAAATATATTTTATTTTTATTTGTGCAACTGTTATGTCACTGTTATTATTAAAATATAACCATTGTTTAGTCAATAATAATGATAATACTCTTAACTTCATATTATGAGCCAGAACAACAGAACCATTGTGTGTGTGGGGATGAACAACCATTGTCCAAAGTCCTCCAGTGTCGAATCACCTTGAAATATGACTTCTCGGAATCCACATGTGTCTGCGCATGGATCTTTCACGAGGATGCCCTGATCGACGTTAAATTTATTACAATCGGCACACCTACTACCGTAATACAAACACGTCGCTCGTCATCTAGAGGATGTTCGAGACAATGCGTACAGGCTGTCTGAACAATGACATAATTGGGTACGTGTCGTTGTTTTCCACACCACGGTTTGAAACAATGTTGACATCGACTACAGGTGCTACAAGTGTCTCGCCCATCACAACTGACACAGGAGTTTGTTTGACATCCAGTTTCACACTGAACTATGGCATCTTGGCTACACTCAAAGTCGAAAAATATGAAATTCGATACCGTTGATTTCGGTTTGTCAGGATACAAGTAACATAAATGATCCGAATCAGCCCAGGTTCCACAGCATTACAAAACCATTCTCCGCAGTCCATGTCTCTCTTAATTCTGTCCACCACTTTCTTGCAGGTAGTGCAACGCCAGAACTGTTGACACGAAGAAAAAGACACTCCCTCAACCATTACGTTTCCTTTTGTATTACACACCGCTCTCTTTGATGACGTTTGAAATAGTCCGTAAATCTACAGGTCATCTGACATGACCGACAACACATACTAAGCTCCGTTATGGGATATTCAGAACTTTTACACACTATACATGTGGTCTCATACTCGTGTCTTCCTGTTGTATTGTATTGTTTTAAACATCGCTTGCAAAAATATACGCTGCTGAAGAAGTCCGTAATGTCGGTAAAAGTGACTGACACCATCTTCTTTCCGGTTATAAGTCAGGAGTCTTCTTAGACTGTAAGGTTGACCTTAAATTGGGGAATGAGACAGTCGCCCCTTTCCGGTAATATTTACAGTTAAAAATGTCTGGATGTAGAGTTAAAATTATATAAACTGCGGTGGTCCCTAGTATTGCCTGAACCAGTCGCTGACCTGATGTCAGTCTTGAAGCCTTCTAGCGTGGTCATGTCGGTGGCTGCTACTGATAGTCTGTTTCAGTCTTGGATGGTCCGAGAGTAGAACGGGGTCTTGTAAACTGCATTTGGTGCGTTTGGCTGGTATAGGAGCACGTCTCCTCTCGTTCTCCAGTCATTTGGTCTGATAATGGGTCCCGGGTCCAGGTCGACCAGCTGGTGCTGGATCTTGTAGAGCATAATGAGACGGTGTTCCCTTCTATGATCTACAAGTGGTATCCACCCTAGGCACTGAAGCATACCGCTGACACAGCTTGGGGTTCTGTCGGTTTTGATGTTCAGGGCATATTTCCAGTATGTGACCATGTTGTTGGTACTGTTTGTCACGCCCGGACCTGGGGTTTGTGCAAATACTTATAACTTGGCATTTCTCTGGGTGGAACTTCATCTGCCACCTACTCTCCCACTGATATAGTGCATCTAGTATATTCTTGGAGAATCCTAGCATCATCTGGTCCTCTGATGTGGCGATATAGGGGGCCATCATCAGCAAATAACTTTGTGTCTGATGTGGTAGACTCTGGCAGGTCATTGATGAATGCTAGGAATAGGAGTGGCCCAAGCACTGTTCCCTGGGGTACACCGGAGACTACATCAGCTTTCTCAGATTGCTTACCCTCTAGCGCAACTTGCTGGCTCCTGTAGCTGAGGAACGACTTGATTCATTGAAGTGTACAGTCTGAAATCCCGTAGTACTGTATTTTGTGGCTAAGACGCTGTTGGGGGACTTTGTCCAATGCTTTTGCGAAATCAAGCAGTATGGTGTCCACCTAATCTCGTTCCGAGCGCAGCTTGCTGGCTATACTTTGTTTTGTTGATATAAGCTGGGTTTTGCATGATCGATTCTTGCGGAAACCATGCTTGTTGTCGCAGAGGATGTCGTTTATATGGAAGCGTTTCATGATGTTGCTGTGCATGATATGCTCCAGGACCTTACATGTGACTGGCGTCAAAGACACTGGACGGTAGTTTGAGGCAAGATGTTTATCGCCTTTCTTGAAGATCGGTACAATAAGCGCTTCTCTCCAATCGGAAGGTACTTCTCCAGTGTCTAGTGAGGTTTGAAATAGTTTTGTGAGGATGTGAGCAATTTCAGTAAAAGCCGTGTGTAAAATAAAGGTTGGTATACTGTACGGTCCTAATGCTTTGTATACTTTAAGATATCTTAGCAGTTTCATAACACCTTGTGGGTTAATATGGATGTTACTCATTGTTGGGTGGATATTTTACCCTTGACTGACATGTCTTCGGTATTTTCTTTTTTGTAGACTGACTGAAACTGGTAGTTGAGGATATTGCTTTCTGTTGGCTATCGCTCTGTAGGAAGATTTCTTTGTTGAATAGAGCTGACACCCCTCAGATTCTTGGCGTTTGCTTTTCGCGCAAGCATAGAAGCGTTTGATGTTCTGCTTCAAGTCTGTGCATACCACGTCACGTATATATAAATGTTCAGTTGATCTAGTGTCTTTCTGGACCTCAACTTGAAGTTTCTTTTAAAATTTGTCCCAGTCCCTCTGTCTACCAGACTTCTTGGCTCTCCAGTGGGCCCTTTGCTTCCTTCTCATTTTCCTGCGGAGTTTGGTATCTACCCATGGGTGTGTCTGTCTTGTGCTGGACATCTTAGTTGGCACATGTTCTTCTACCGCTGCTGTTACTGCAGGATTTGAAGGACGATCACATGGCTTTGATATTTTGGAAAGACAGTGAGGTGAATGTAGCACTGTACTTCTTGAAATGCTCTTTAATCCCATCTATGTTAGTTTTCTTCCAAAGGAAGATCTTCCTACGTGGTGTCTCACTCGTCGAGGTTGGTGCACAGTGTCCAACAATACAATGTCATGGTCACTTTTATGTCCGATAGGTGGTAATTGTTTACATTTGATCTTGAAGGTTTGATGGCTTGTGAAGATGAGATCTAATGTATTTTCATACCTGGTTGGGAAGTCAACTAACTGTTCTAAGCTCAAATCCCAGGCAATATCAAGAAATGTTTGGCTAACCCGGCGTTGGTAATGTATAGAGCCTACCACGGTGTTGCTGTTGGCGTAACACTATCAATATAACGTGTATATGTCACCTTAATTATGTATTGCATATGGCGTTACAATATCAATGTAACGTGTATATGTGACCTTCATGATGTATTGCTGTTGGTGTTACAATATCAGTGTGACGTGTATATGTCACCTTCGTGATGCATTGCTGTTGGCGTTACACTATCAATATAACGTATACCCCTTCGTGATGTATTGCAGCTGCCGTTAAACTATCAATGTAATGTGTATATGTTATCAATGTGATGTATTGCAGTTGCCACTACACTATCAATGTAACCTGTACATTTTATATACATGATATATTGCTGTTTGTGCTGTTTGCGTTACACTATCAATATAATCTGTATATGTCACCTTCATGATGTTATGCAGTTGGCGTTACAATATCATTGAAACGTATAAATGTCACCTGCTGTTGGTGCTACACTATCAATGTAACGTGTATATGTCATCTTCATGATGTGTTGCATTAATCGTTACACTTTTAATGTAACATGTAAACGTCATATTCATGATGTATTGATTTTAGTGTTACACTATCAATGTAACTTGTATATGTCATATTCATGATGTATTACTGTTCATGTTACACTATCAATATAACGTGTATATGTCATCTCCATGATGTATTGCATTTGGCGCTACACTATCAATGTAACCTGTATTTGTCATCTTCATGATTTATTGCATTTGGTGCTACACTATCAATGTAACGTGTATATTTAATCTTCATGATGTATTGCATTTGGCGCTATACTATCAATGTAACGGGTGTATGTCATTTTCATGATGCATTGCTGATGGCGTTACACAAGCAATGTTACGTGTATAGGTCAAATTCACGCTGTATTGCTTTTGGTGCTACACCTTTAATGAAACCTGTATATGTCATTTTCGTGATGTATTGCAGCTGGCGTTACACTATCAATGTAACGTGTATATATCATATTTATGATGCATTGCTGCTGGCGTTACACTTTCAAGGTTACGTGTATATATCACCTCTATGATGTATTGCTGCTTGCGTTACACTATCAATGTAACGTGTATATTTCACCTTAATAATGAATTGGTGCTGGCGTTACAATATCAATGTAACGAGTATATTTCACATTCATTATGAATTGATGCTGGCGTTACACTATCAATGTAACGTGTAGATGTCATCTTCACGTTGCATTGTATTTAGCGCTACAACATCAAAGTAACATATATATGTCATCTTCATGATGTATTGCTATTGGCGTTACACTATCAATATTACCTGTATATATTACATTCATGGTGTATTGATATTTGTGTTACACTATTAATGTAACGTGAATATGTCATCTTCATGATGTATTGTATTACGCGCTACACCATCAATGTAACATGTATATGTCATCTTCATTTTGTATGTCTATTGACGTTACACTATCAATGTAACGTGTATATGTCACCTCCATGGTGTATTGCTATTGGCCGTACACTATCAATGTAACGTGTATATTTCACCTTCATGATGTATTGCTGATGGCGTTACACTATCATTGTATCATGTATATATCATCTTCATGATGTATTGCTGTTGGCGTTTTATCATCAATGTAACGTGTATATGTCACCTTCATGATGTATTGCTGTTGGCGTTACACTATCAATGTAATGTGTATATTTCACCTTCATAATGAATTGGTGCTGGCGTTACACTATCAATGTAACGTGTATATTTCACCTTCATGATGTATTGCTGATGGCGTTACACTATCATTGTATCATGTATATATCATCTTCATGATGTATTGCTGTTGGCGTTTTATCATCAATGTAACGTGTATATGTCACCTTCATGATGTATTGCTGTTGGCGTTACACTATCAATGTTAAGTGTATATGTCATATTCATGATGAATTCCAGCTGGCATTACACTATCAATCTGACGTTAAATGCCATCTTCATAATTTATTGCAGTTGGCGTTACACCATATATGTAACTGGTGGATATCATCTTGTAGATGTATTGCTGCTGGCGTAACAATATCAATGTATTGTGTATATGTCACCTTTATGATGTTTTGCTGTTGGTGTTACATTATCAATGTTAAGTGTATATGTCACCTTCATGATGTATTGCTGTTGGCGTTACACTATCAATGTAATGTGTATATTTCACCTTCATAATGAATTGGTGCTGGCGTTACACTATCAATGTAACGTGTATATTTCACATTCATTATGAATTGCTGCTGGCGTTACACTTTCAATGTTACGTGTATATGTCATCTTCAAGTTGTATTGTATTTAGCCCTACAACATCTAAATAACATATAAATGTCATCTTCATGATGTATTGCAATTGGCGTTACACATTCAATATTACCTGTATATATCACATTCATGGTGTATTGATATTTGTGTTACACTTTCAATGTAACGTGAATATGTCATCTTCATGATGTATTGTATTACGCGCTACACTATCAATGTAACATGTATATGTTATCTTCGTTATGTATGTCTATTGGCGTTGCACTATCAATGTAACGTATATATGTCACCTCCATGGTGTATTGCTATTGGCCGTACACTATCAATGTAACGTGAATATGTCATCTTCATGATGTATTGTATTACGCGCTACACTATCAATGTAACATGTATATGTTATCTTCGTTATGTATGTCTATTGGCGTTGCACTATCAATGTAACGTATATATGACACCTCCATGGTGTATTGCTATTGGCCGTACACTATCAATGTAACGTGAATATGTCATCTTCATGATGTTTTGTTTTACGCGCTACACTATCAATGTAACATGTATATGTTATCTTCGTTATGTATGTCTATTGGCGTTGCACTATCAATTTAACGTATATATGTCACCTTCATGATGTATTGCTGTTGCCGTTACACTATCATTGTATCCTGTATATGTCATCTTCATGATGTATTACTGTTGGCGTTTTATCATCAATGTAACGTGTATATGTCACCTTCATGATGTATTGCTGTTGGCATTACACTATCATTTTATCCTGTATATGTCATCTTCATGATGTATTGCTGTTGGCGTTTTATCATCAAAGTAACGTGTATATGTCAACTTCATGATGTATTGCTGTTGGCGTTACACTATCAATGTAACGTGTTTATGTCACCTTCGTGATGTATTGCTGTTGGCGTACACTTTCAATGTAACGTGTATATGTCACCTTCATGATGTATTGCTGTTGGCGTTACACTATCATTGTATCCTGTATATGTCATCTTCATGATGTATTGCTGTTTGCGTTTTATCATCAATGTAACATGTATATGTCACCTTCATGATGTATTGCTGTTGGCGTTACATTATCAATGTTAAGTGTATATGTCATATTCATGATGAAATCCAACTGGCGTTACATTATCAATATGACGTTAAATGCCATCTTCATAATTTATTGCAGTTAGCGTTACACCATATATGTAACTGATGGATATCATCTTAATGATATTTTGCTGCTGGTGTTACACTTTCAATGTATCGTGTATATGTCACCTTCATGATGTTTTGCTGTTGGTGTTACATTATCAATGTAACGTGTATATGTCATCTTCATGATGTATTGCATATGGCGTTACAATATCAATGTAACGTGTATATGTCTTCTTCATGATATATTGCTGTTGGCGTTACAATATGATTGTAACGTGTATATATGTCACCTTCATAATGTATTGCTGTTGGCGTTACACTATCAATGCAATTGTATATGTCAACTTCATGATATGTTACTGTTGGCGCTTAACTATCAATGTAACGTATATGTCATGATGTTTTGCATTAGGCGTTACACTTTTAATGTAACATGTATACGTCATATTCATGATGTATTGATTTTAGCTTTACACTATCAATGTAACTTGTATATGTTATATTCATGATGTATTGCTGATTGTGTTACACTATCAATATAACGTGTATTTGTTATCTTCATGATGTTTTGCATTTGCCGCTACACTATTAATGTAACGTGTATATATCACCTCCATGATGTATTGCTGCTGGCGTTACACTATCAATGTAACGTGTATATTTCACCTTCATGTTCAATTGCTACTGGTGTTACACTATTAATGTAACCTGTATACTTCACATTCATGATCAATTGCTGCTGGCGTTACACTATCAATGTAACGTGTATATGTCATCTTCATTATATATTATATTTAGCGCTACAACATCCAAGTAACATGTATATGTCATCTTCATGATGTATTGCTATTGGTGTTACACTATCAATGTTACCTGTATATGTCACCGTCATGTTGTTTTGCTATTGGCGTTACACTATTAACGTAACGTGTAATATGTCATATTCATGATTTATTGTATTATGCGCTACACCATCAATGTAACCTATATATGTCATCTTCGTTATATATGTCTTTTGGCGTTACACTTTCAATGTAACGTGTATATGACACCTCCATGGTGTATTGCTATTGGCCGTACACTATCAATGTAACGTGTATATGTCATATTCATGTTGTTTTGCAGTTGGCGTTACACTATCAATGTAACGTGTATGTGTCAACTTCATAATATATTGCTGTTGGCGTTACACTATCATTGTAAAGTGTATATGTCCCACCATGCTGTATTGCTGTTGGCGTTACACTATCGGTGTTCAGTGTATATGTCATATTCATGATGTACTGCAGCTGGCGTTACACTTTCAATATAACTGTATATGCCATCTTCATTATTTATTGCAGTTGGCGTTACACCATATATGTAACTGGTGGATATCATCTTGATGATATATTGCTGCTGGCGTTACACTATCAATGTTACGTGTATATTTCACCTTCATAATGAATTTGTGCTGGCGTTACACTATCAATTTAACGTGTATATTTCACATTCATTATGAATTGCTGCTGGCGTTACACTATTAATGTTACGTGTATATGTCATCTTCATTTTCTATTGTATTAAGCGCTACTACATCAAAATAACATATAAATGTCATCTTCATGATGTATTGCAGTTGGCGTTCGACTTTCAATATTACCTGTATATATCACATTCATGGTGTATTGATATTTGTGTTACACTTTCAATGTAACGTGAATATGTCATCTTCATGATGTATTGTATTACGCGCTACACTATCAATGTAACGTGTATATTTCACATTCATTATGAATTGCTGCTGGCGTTACACTATTAATGTTACGTGTATATGTCATCTTCATTTTCTATTGTATTAAGCGCTACTACATCAAAATAACATATAAATGTCATCTTCATGATGTATTGCAACTGGCGTTCGACTTTCAATATTACCTGTATATATCACATTCATGGTGTACTGATATTTGTGTTACACTTTCAATGTAACGTGAATATGTCATCTTCATGATGTATTGTATTACGCGCTACACTATCAATGTAACATGTATATGTCATCTTCATGGTGTATTGCTGTTGGCGTTACACTATCAATGTAATGTGTATATGTCACCTTCATGATGTATTGCTGTTGGCCGTACACTATCAATGTAACGTGTATATGTCACCTTCATGATGTATTGCTGTTGGCGTTACACTATCATTGTATCGTGTATATGTCATCTTCATGATGTATTGCTGTTGGCGTTTTATCGTCAATGTAACGTGTATATGTCACCTTCATGATGTATTGCTGTTGGCATTACATTATCAATGTTAAATGTATATGTCATATTCATGATGAAATCCAGCTGACGTTACACTATCAATATGACGTTAATTGCCATCTTCATAATTTATTGCAGTTAGCGTTACACCATATATGTAACTGGTGAATATCATCTTGATAATGTTTTGCTGCTGGCGTTACACTATCAATGTAACGTGTATATGTCATTTACATTATGTATTGTATTTAGCGCAACAACATCAAAGTTACATCGTATATGTCATCTTCATGATGTCTTCCTAAAGGTGTTACACTATCAATGTTACCTGTATATGTCACCTTTTTGGTGTTTTGCTATTGGCGTTACACTATTAATGTAACGTGTATATGTCATCTTCATGATGTATTGTATTACGCGCTACACCATCAATGTAACATGCATATGTCATTTTCATGATGTATTGCTATTGGCGTTACACTATCAATATATTGTGTATATGTCACCTTCATGATGTATTGCTGTTGGCGTTACACTATCATTGTAACCTGTATATGACACCTCCATGGTGTATTGCTATTGGCCATACACTATCAATAAAACGTGTATATGTCATCTTCATGATGTGTTGCATTAGGCGTCACACTTTCAATGTAATATGTATAAGTCATATTCTTGATGATTTGTATTACGCGCTACACCATCAATGTAAACTGTATATGTCATCTTCGTGATGTATGTCTATTGGCATTACACTATCAATGTAACGTGTAGATGTCACCTTCATGGTGTATAACTGTAGGCGTTACACTATCAATGTAAGTGTATATGTCACCTTCGTGATATGTTAATGTTGGCGCTACACTATCAATGTAACGTGTATATGTCATCTTCATGATGTGTTTCATTAGGCGTTACACTTTTAATGTAACATGTATACGTCATATTCATGATGTATTGATGTTAGCGTTACACTTTCAATGTAGCTTGTATATGTCATATTCAGGATGTATTGCTGTTGGTGTTACACTATCAATATAACGTGTTTATGTCATATTCATGATGTATTGCATTTGGCACTACACTATTAATGTAACCTGTATTTGTCATCTTCATGATGTATTTCATTTGGCGCTACACTATTAATGTAACGTGTATATGTCATATTCATGATGTATTACATTTGGCGCTACGTTATCAATGTAATGAGTGTATGCCATTTGCATTAGTATTGCTGATGGCGTTTCACAATCAATGTTACGTGTATAGGTCATATTCATGATGTATTGCTATTGGTGCTATACCATTAATGAAACCTGTATAAGTTATCTTCGTGATGTATTGCAGCTGGCGTTACACTATCAATGTAACGTATATATGTCATTTTTTATAATGCATTGCTGCTGGCGTTACACTTTCAATGTAACGTGTATATATCACCTCTATGATGTATTGCTATTGGCTGTATACTATCAATGTAACATGTATATGTCACCTTCAAGTTGTTTTGCAGTTGGCGTTACACTATCAATGTAACGTGTATATGTCAGCTTCATGATATATTGTAGTTGCGCTACACTCTCAATATAACGTGTATATGTCATCTTCATGATGTATTGCATATTGCGTTACACTTTCAATGTAACATCTATACGTCATCTTCATGCTGTTTTGTATTACGCGCTACACAATCAGTGTAACCTGTAAATGTCACTTTCATGCTGTATTGCTATTTGCGTTGCACTATCAATGTAACGTATATAATGTCACCTTCATGGTGAATTGCAGTTGGCGTTACACTATCAATGTAAAGTGTATATGTCACCTTCATGGTGTATTGCTTTTCTCGTTACACTATCAATGTAACGTGTTTATGTCACATGTATGGTGTATTGCAGTTGTGTCTCTATCAATGTAACGGTCGGATATCACCTTCATGATTTATTGCTGCTGGCGTTTTACTAGCAATGTTACCTGTATATATCACCTTCATGATGTAATGCACATTGCGTTACAATATCAATGTAACGTGTATATGTCACCTTCATGATGTATTGCTGTTGGTGTTTCAATATCAATGTAACGTATATATGTCACCTTCTTATGTATTGCTGTTGGCGTAACACTTTCAATGTAACCTTTATCTGTATATGTCTTCTTCGTGATGTATCACAGCTGGTGTTACACTATCAATGTAACGTGTATATGGCATCTTCATGATGTATTGCCACGGCGTTACACTATCAATGTTTCGTGTATATGTCACCTTCATGATGTAATCCCATGGCGTTACACTATCAATATAACGTGTATATGTCATCTTCATGATGTATTGCCATGGCGTTACACTATCAATATAACGTGTATATGGCATCTTCATTATGTATTGCCATGGCGTAACACTATCAATGTAACGTGTATATGTCATCGCCATGATATATTGCTTTTGGCGTTACACTATCTATGTAACATGTAGGTTTTAATTCGTTATGTTGTTAATGGTAACAATTTAATTGTCATAGAAACATAATTTTTGTTGTTATTAAAGCAGTATAACTATTATAGTTCATTAATTCTTTTTGTTGTTGGTACCATTATAACTATTAAAAATTGATTTTGTTTCACTAAGGGTTGCGGTTATGGTCCCTATTGTAATAAAAAATGATTTTGTTACACTAAGGGTTTTTATTACACTAAGTGTTGCCACAAAGCTTGCAATATGTGTGCTATAAAAGAAAGAACTACTCATGTAAGTGTGAACCAGTTTGAGTGTTTATATCTATTTATAGTAATAGTTACAAAGATGTTCAATTGCGATCAATTAACTATTAGCATTGGTAGTATGGTAAATATTGATTATCACCCAAAGCATTAACAACAGTGTTAATTGTATATGGCTATATAATACTGCATGATTCCGCTATAAATCCGATGTAATTCCATTAATATGTCTACAAGATGGAATTTCATAATTACAATATCTAACATGTGTAAATTCCGACTTGTTTATTCATCATTTTAAATTTAATTATAAGCAAACATCGATAATTGGTAAACATCACGATTTCCACGTTGGAGTTGATTTTATATTAACTTGGGCAGACAAACTCCCAACAAATACACACCGGAGCTGTTAACGCTACCTAAGGGATGTTGGGTGTTTGGTTGACAAAAAAATCAGTCACTAGCTCTTATTTGTCATAAATTAGGATGTCTGTGGGTGGTAAAGTAATAAAATGTAAATATTTTTCATATATGTCTTAATAAACTTCTCTCTTAAAGCGTTCAACTTAAATTTACTTGGCATACTTGAAAATCTTATTTCGGCTTTCAATACTTAATATGAAAT
Source organism: Panopea generosa (assembly GCA_029582155.1). Lineage (NCBI taxonomy): Eukaryota > Metazoa > Mollusca > Bivalvia > Adapedonta > Hiatellidae > Panopea > Panopea generosa. Next base: position 35,553,769 of record CM055911.1, on the reverse strand, counting down.
TTATCATAACCATCCCAGCTGCAGTATTACACACTTTTGGAATTATTTCATGTAACCTCATGGTTCCATTTATTATTTGAACTCTGTGCCGTGCCATGTCGTGACCTGCCCTGCCCTGCCCTGTCCTGCTTTTTACAGGTTTCAGGGAATTAACAAATTCCGTCTAGGTACACATACTAATGAGTTCTGTTAATGAAAATGTAGTACAGTGTATTTGCTAGTCACACAATATGGGATAGGATACATTCATGTATACAAAATTTGAGTGGTAGTTAAACATTTGAACTGAGAGTAGAGTAGCATACATGATAGTACAATACCATACATGAGAACATGCATCATCTATACATCAGAATAGAGTATGATACATGATAGTAGAATACCATACTTGAGAGTATGGCACCAAACATGATAGTAGAATACCATACATGAGAGTATGGCACCATACATGAGAGTAGAATACTATAGATCAGAATAGAGTAGCATACATTGGGTAGAATACCATACATGAGATTATGGCACCGTACATCATAGCAGAATACCATACATCAGAGAATAATACTATACATGAGAGTAAAGTACCATACATGAGAGTATTACATCATACATTAGAGTAAAATACTATACATGAGAGTAGAGTACTATACATGAGAGTAAAGTACCATATATGAGAGTATGGCATCATACATTATAGTAAAATACTATACATGAGAGTAGAGTACCATATATGAGAGTATGGCATCATACATTAGAGTAAAATACTATACATGAGAGTAGAGTACTATACATGAGAGTAGAGTACCATATATGAGAGTATGGCATCATACATTAGAGTAAAATACTATACATGAGAGTAGAGTACCATATATGAGAGTATGGCATCATACATTAGAGTAAAATACTATACATGAGAGTAGAGTACTATACATGAGAGTAGAGTACCATATATGAGAGTATGGCATCATACATTAGAGTAAAATACTATACATGAGAGTAGAATACTATACATGAGAGTATGGCACCATACATGAAAGTAGAATACCATACATGAGAGTATGGCACAATACATAAGAGTAGAATACTATACATGAGAGTATGGCACCATACATGAGAGTAGAACACCATACACGATAGTATGGCACCATACATTAGAGTAGAATACTATACATGAGAGTATGGCGCCAAACATGAGAGTAGAATACTATACATGAGTGTATGGCACCATACATGAGATATAGTAATATACATGAGAGTAGAGTACTATACATGAGAGTAGAGTACTAAACATCAGAGTAGAGTACTATACATGAGAGTATGGCGCCAAACATGAGAGTAGAATACTATACATGAGAGTAGAGTACTAAACATGAGAGTATAATACTATACATGAGAGTATGGCGCCAAACATGAGAGTATAATACTATACATGAGTGTATGGCACCATACATGAGAGTAGAGTAATATACATGAGAGTAGAGTACTATACATGAGAGTAGAGTACTATACATGAGAGTAGAGTACTATACATGAGAGTAGAGTACTTTACACGGCAGAAGAGTACCATTTATGAATGTATAACACCAAACATGAAAATAGAATACCATACATGAGAGTTTGGCACCATACATGAGAGTAGAATACTATACACGAGAGTATGGCACCATACATGTGAGTATAATAGAGTACCATACATGATAGTATAACACCACGCATGATAGTAGAGTAACATATATAAGAAAAGAGTACCATACATGAGACTATATCACCATATATAAGACTATGGTACCATACATGAGACTATATCACCATATATGAGACTATAGTACCATACATGAGACAATATCACCATATATGAGACTACAGTACCATACATGAGACAATATCACCATATATGAGGCTATAGTACCATACATGAGACTATATCACCATACATGAGAGAAGATTACCATAATTATATGAGAGAAGAGTACCATATTAAAGAGTAGAGTACCATATATTAGAGTAGAGTACCATATAAGATACTATAACACCATATATGAGAGAAGAGTACCATACATGAGAGTAGACCACCATACATGAGTGTAGAGTACCGTATATGAGAGTAGAGTCGCCCAAATGAAAGAAAAGTACCATAAATTATATTAGAGTAGAGTGCCATATATGAGACTATAGTACCATATATGAGAGTAGAGTAATATACATAAGACTATAGCATCATATATGAGAGTAGAGTACCGTATATGATACTATAGCATCATATATGAAAGTAGAGTACCGTATATGATACTATAGCATCATATATGAGAGTAGAGTACCATGCATGAGAGTAGAGTACCATATATTAGCGCAGAGTACTATACATGAGACAAGAGTACCATATATTAAAGTAGAGTTACTCACATGCGAGTAGTATATATATATATATATATATATATATAGGGTAGAGTACCATATATGACAGTAGAGTACCTTATATAAGAGTATAGTACCATACACGAGAGTAGAGCACAAAACATGAGAGTATAGTACCATATATAAGAGTAGAGTACCAGATATGAGACTATAGCACCATATATGAGAGTAGAGTACCATACATGAGAATTTAGCATCATACATGAGAGTAGAGTTTCATACATGAGAATAGAGTACCATATATGAGAGTAGATTACCATACATGGGAGTAGAGTACCATACAACAAAGTAAAGTACCATATAGTCTTGTGAAATTTCTCATATATGATGCATGAGGTACGGCGTGTTCATGGACGGCAACCGGGCTAAATGAGTCTACCACTATTACCTATAACGTTAATATATTTCAAAAAATTGTGTCTTCAGAACACTCCTATTTTAAAACGTTCATGTTAAATTAACTGGGCATATTTGAAATATTTTTTCGGCTTGAAATACTTAACATGAAATTTATCATAACCATCCCAGCTCAAGTATTGAAGACTTTCGCAATTATTTCATGTACCCTCATGGTTCCTTTTATTATTTGAACTCCGTGCGTGCGTGCCGTGCCGTGCCGTGCCTTGCCGTGCCGGACCATGCCCTGCCCTGTCCTGCCCTGCCCTGCCCTGCCCTGCCCTGCCCCGCCCCGCCCCCACCCCCTTCCCACCGAATTCACAAATTCCGTCTAGGTACAAAGACTGATGAGTTCTGTTAGTGACAATGTAGTACAAGGTTTTGGCTACTCACACAATATGAGTTAATTAAAATATCCTACTACTAACATAGGAGTCATACACAAACAAACACCAATAGGGTTCAGTGGAATATCTTACTGACAGGGGAGTCATACACCTGCAAACATCAACAGGGCTGAGTGGAATATCTTACATGCACAAAAGTCATACACCTGTAAACACCAACAGTGCTAAAAGGAATATTTTACTGGCAGGGGAGTCATACACCTGCAAACACCAATAGGGCTGAGTGGAATATCTTACTGACAGGGGGGTCATACATCTGCAAACACCAAAAGGGCTGAGTGGAATATCGTACATGCACAGCAGTCATACACATGCAAACACCAACAGTGCTAAGTGGAATATCTTACTGGCAGAGGAGTCATACACCTGCAAACACCAACAGTGCTAAGTGGAATATCTTACTGGCAGGTGAGTCATACACCTGCAAACACCAATAGAGCTGAGTGTATTATCTTACTGGCAGGGGAGTCATACACCTGCAAACACCAATAGAGCTGATTGTATTATCTTACTGGCAGGGGAGTCATACACCTGCAAACACCAATAGAGCTGAGTGTATTATCTTACTGGAAGGGGAATCATACACCTGCAAACACCAATAGGGTTGAGTGTATTATCTTACATGCACAGCAGTCATACACCTGCAAACACCAACAGGGCTAAGTGGAATATCTTACTGGCAGGGGAGTCATACACCTGCAAACACCAGGGCTAAGTGGAATATCTTACTGGCAGGGGAGTCATACACCTGCAAACACCAACAGTGCTAAGTGGAATATCTTACTGGCAGGGGAGTCATACACCTGCAAACACCAATAGGGCTGAGTGGAATACCTTACTGGCAGGGGAGTCATACACCTGCAAACACCAACAGTGCTAAGTGGAATATCTTACTGGCAGGGGAGTCATATACCTGCAAACACCAACAGTGCTAAGTGGAATATCTTACTGGCAGAGGAGTCATACACCTGCAAACACCAATAGGACTGAGTGGATTATCTTACATGCACAGCAGTCATACACCTGCAAACACCAACAGGGCTAAGTGGAATATCTTACTGGCAGGGGAGTCATACACCTGCAAACACCAGGGCTAAGTGGAATATCTTACTGGCAGGGGAGTCATACACCTGCAAACACCAATAGGGCTGAGTGGATTATCTTACTGACAGGGGAGTCATACATCTGCAAACACCAATAGGGCTGAGTGGATTATCTTAAATGCACAGCAGTCATACACCTGCAAACACCAACAGGGCTCAGTAGTATCTTACTGACAGGGGAGTCATGCACCTGCAAACATCAATAGGGCTGAGTGGAACATCTAAATGACAGAGGATTTATACATCAGAATGTCGCTGCATAGAATAACTTATCAACATAGGGGTCGTACATAAGAAAACACCAATAGGGCTGAGTGGAACATTATACAGGCAAAGGTTCCATGCACCAGGTAATAGGGCTGAGTGGAATACCTTAATGACAGAAGAGTCACACACCTGCAAATACAAATAGATCTTAGTGTAATATCGTAATGGCAGAGGAGTAATACTTCTGCAAAAACAAAAGGGTTGAATGAAATATCTTGCTGACAGGGCATCCATACATCAGCAAACACCAGTAGGTCTGAGTGGAATATCTTACCGACAGAGGAGTCATACACCAGCAAACACCAACAGGGCTTAGCGAAGTATCATACTGGCATAGAAGGCATGCACAAACAACACAAATAGGGCTAAGAGGAATACCTTACTGGTAGAGTATCCATACACCACCTACCACCAATAAGTGTGAGTGGAATAACTTACTGCAGAAGGGTAATACACCAGCAGAGGCCAATAGGGTTGAATAATGTATCTTACTTGCAGAGGAGACATACACCATTAAACACAATTAGGACTGAGTGGAATATCACACTTGCAGAGGAACCATACACCAGCAAAAACCAATAGACCTTAGTGGAATATTTTACTGACAGAGGAGCCATACACCAGGAAAATCCAATAGAATTAAGAAGAATATCTTACTGTCAGAGGAGTCATACACCAACAAACACCAATAGGGCGGAGAGGAATATCTTACTTGCAGAAGAGCCATACACATGCAAAAACCAATAGAGTTTAGTGGAATATCTTACTGGCAGAGGAGTAATACACCAGCAAACATCAATAGAGCTGAGTGGAATATCTTACTGGCAGAGGACGTATACACCACCAAACACCAATAGAGCTGAGTGGAATATCTTACTGGTAGAAGAATATACACCAGCAAAAATCAATAGTGCTGAGCAGAATACCTTACTGGAAGAGGAGTCATAGACCAGCAAACACCAACAGGGCTGAGTGGAATATATTTCTCATAAAAGATCCATACACCAGAATAACAAACAGGGCTGAGTGGAAGAGCTTAATGGCAGAGGAGCCATACACTTGCAAACACCAATAAGGCTGAGTGGAATTTCTTACTGGCAGAACAGTTATACACCAGCAAACACCAATAGGACTAAGTGGAATTTCGTAATGGCAGAGGAGCCATACACCTGCAAACACCAAAAGGGTTTTGTGCAATATCTTACTGACAGAGGAGTGTAAAATACCAACAAACACAAATAGGGCTGACAGGAATATCGTAATGGCAAAGGTGCCATACACCAGCAAACACCAATAAGAGCCATACACTAGCGAACATCAATAGGGCTTACTTGAATATCTTACTGATGTCGGAGCCATACATCAGCAAACATCAATAAGGCTAAGTTGAATATCTTTCTGGCAGAGGTACCATACACAAGCGATCACCATTAGGACCTAGTGGAATATCTTACAGACAGAGGAGTTATACTCCAGCAAACACCATTAGGACTAAGAGGAATATCGGCCATACTCCAACAAACACCAATACGGCTGAGTGGAACATCATACTGGCAGAGGAGCTATACACCAGCAAACACCAATAGGGCTGAGTGAAATTTCTAACTGGTAGCAGAGCCATACACCAGTAAACACCAATAGGGCTTAGTAGAATATTTTACTGGCAGAGGAGCTATACACGAGCAAACATCAATAGGGCTGAGTGAAATATCTTACTGGCAAAGGATCCATACACCATTAAATACCAATAGGGCTGAATGGAATATCTTATTGGCAGAGGAGTCATACACCAACAAACACCAATAGGGCTGGGTAGAATATCGTACTGGCAGATAAGCCATATATCAGCTAATATTTATAGGGATGAGTGGAATATCGTATTGACAGAGGAGCCATACATCACTTATAAGGTTAAGTTGAATATCTTACTGGCAGAGGTTTCATACACATTAACCAACACTATTAAGGTTAAGCGGAATATCTTAAAGGCAGAGGATCCATATACCAGAAAACACCAATAGTGTTGAGTGGAACATCTTACTGGCAGAGGAACCATACATTAGCAAATACTTTAAGGCTGAGTGTAATGTCTTACTGGCAGAAGAGTCCAATACAAAACTAGGTCTGATTGGAGTATCTTACCGGTACAGGAGTCAAACTCCAGCAAACACCAATAGAATAGGATTTTGAGTGAACTATCTTACTGGAAGAGGAGCCATGCATTAACAAATAGCAAAAGGACAGAGTGGAATACATTACTGACAGAGGACACCCGCAAACACCAAAAGTGCTGAATGGAATATCTTGTTGGCAAAGGAGTCATAAACCTGCAAAAGCAAATACGGCTAAGTGAATTATCTTACTGGCAGAGGAGCCATACACAAGCAAACATCAATAGGATTAAGTGAAATATCTTACTGGCAGAGGAGATATACCCCAGCAAACTCCAACAAGGCTGAGTGGAATATCTCAACTGCAAAAGCAGTCATACACCAGCACACACCAATAGGGCTGAGTGCAATATCTTATTGGCAGTGGAGTCATACATCGGGAAACACCATTACAGTTGAGTGATATATCTTACTGGCAGAGGAGCCATACACAAGCATACACTTATAGGGATGAGCGAAATATATAACAGACAGAGGAATTATACACCATGAAACACCAATAGAGCGGAGTGGAATATCTCACTGGCAGAAAAGTCATACACAAGCAAACAAAAGTAGAGCTGTGTGGAATATCGTAATGGCAGAGAAGCCATTCTCCAGCAAACGCCAACAGGGCTGAGTGGAATATCTTACTGGCAGAGGAGTCATACCAGCAAGTATAAATAGGGCTGAGTGTAATATCTTATTAGCAGTGGAGCCATACACCACCAAACACCAACAGGGCTGAGTGGAATATCATACTGCAGAGGAGCTATACACCAGCAAACACCAACAGGGTTGAGTGGAATATCGTTCTGACAGAAAAGTCTTCACCCTGCAAACATCAATAGGGCTGAGTGGAATATCTTACTGAAGAGGAGCCATACACCAGCAAACACCAACAGGGCTAAGTGGAATATCATACTGACAGAAAATTTCATCCTGCAAACATCAATAGGGCTGAGTGGAATATCATACTGACAGAAAAGTCTTCACCCAGTAAACATCAATAGGGCTGAGTGTAATATCTTACGGCAGAGGAGCTATACGCCAGCAAACAAAAACAGACCTGAGTGGAATATCGTACTGGAAGAAAAGTCTTCAACCTGAAAACATCAATAGGGCTGAGTGGAATATCTTACAGCAGAGGAGCCATACACCAGCAAACACCAACAGGGCTAAGTGGAATATCGTACTGGCAGAAAAGTCATCACCCTGCAAATACCAACAAGGCTGAGTGGAATATCATACTGACAGAGAAGCTATACTCCAGCAAACACCAATAGAGCTGAGTGGAATACCATACTGACAAAGAAGCCATACTCCAGCAAACACCAATAGGGCTTATTGGAATATCATACTGACAGAGAAGCCATACTCCAGCAAACAAAAACAGACCTGAGTGGAATATCGTACTGGAAGAAAAGTCTTCATCTGAAAACATCAATAGGGCTGAGTGGAATATCTTACGGCAGAGGAGCTATACGCCAGCAAACACAAACAGGCCTGAGTGGAATATCGTACTGGAAGAAAAGTCTTCACCCTGCAAACATCAATAGGGCTGAGTGGAATATCTTACTGCAGAGGAGCCATACACCAGCAAACACCAACAGGTCTCAGTGGAATATGGCAGAAAAGTCATCACCCTGTAAACATCAATAGGGCTGAGTGGAATATCTTACTGCAGAGGAGCCATACTCCAGCAAACACCAACATGGCTGTGTGGAATATCATCCTGGCAGAAATGTCATCACCCTGTAAACATCAATAGGGCTGAGTGGAATATCTTACTGCAGAGAAGCCATACTCCAGCAAACACCAACATGGCTGAGTGGAATATCGTCCTGGCAGAAAAGTCTTCACCATGCAAACACCAACAGGGCTGTGTGGAATATCGTACTAGCAGAAAAGTCATCACCCTGTAAACACCAATAGGGCTGAGTGTAATATCTTATTGCAGAGGAGCCATACACCAGCAGACACCAACAGGGCTGTGTGGAATATCGTACTGGCAGAAAAGTAATCACCCTGTAAACACCAATAGGGCTGAGTTGAATATCTTACTGCAGAGGAGCCATACACCAGCAAACACCAACAGGGCTGTGTGGAATATCGTACTGGCAGAAAATTCTTCACCCTGCAAACATAAATAGGGCTGAGTGGAATATCTTACTGCAGAGGAACCATACACCAGCAAACACCAACAGGGCTAAGTTGAATATCATACTGGCAGAAAAGTCTTCACCCTTCAAACACCAACAGGGCTATGTGGAATATCATACTGACAGAAAAGACTTCACCATGCAAACATCAATAGTGATGAGTGGAATATCGTACTGGCAGAAAAGTTTTCACCCTGCAAACATCAATATGACTGAGTGGAATATCTTACTGCAGAAGAGCCATACACCAGCAAACACCAACAGGGCTAAGTGGAATATCGTACTGGCAGAAACGTCTTCACCCTGCAAACATCAACAGGGCTGAGTAGAATATCGTACTGGCAGAAAAGTCATCACCCTAAAAACATCAATAGGGCTGAGTGGAATATCTTACTGCAGAGGAGCCATACTCCAGCAAACACCAACAGGGCTGAGTGGAATATCGTACCGGCAGAAAAAGTTTTCACCCGGCAAACATCAACTGGGCTGAGTGGAATATCGTACTGCAGATGAGTCATACACCAGCAAACATCAACAGGGCTGAGTGTAATATCTTACTGGCTGAAAATTCTTCACCCTGCAAACATCAATAGGGCTGAGAGGAATATCGTACTGGCAGAAAAGTCAACACCCTGCAAACATCAATAGGGCTGAGTGGAATATCGTACTGGCAGATATGTCTTCACCATGCAAACATCAATAGGGCTGAGTGGAATATCTGACTGCAGAGGAGCCATACACCAGCAAACACCAACAGGGCTTAGTGGAATATCATACTGGCAGAAAAGTCAACACCCTCAAAACATCAACGGCGCTGAGTGGAATATCGTACTGGCAATAAATTCTTTACCCTGGAAACACCAACAGGGCTGAGTGGAATAACATACTGGCAGAAAAGTCTTCACCCTGCAAATACAAACAGGGCTATGTTGAATAACATACTGGCAGAAAAGTCTTCACCCTGCAAACATCAATATAGCTGAGTGGAATATCATCCTGCCAGAAAAGTCTTCACCCTGCAAACATCAATAAGGCTGAGTGGAATATCTTACTGCAGAGGAGCCATATTCCAGCAAACACCAACAGGGCTGAGTGGAATAGCATACTGGCAGACAAGTCTTCACCCTGCAAACTTCAATAGGGCTGAGTGGAATATCATACTGACAGAGTAGCCATACTCCAGCAAACACCAACAGGGCTGTGTGGAATACCGTACTGGCAGAAAAGCCATCACCCTGTAAACATCAATAGGGCTGAGTGGAATATCTTACGGCAGACGAGCCATACACCAGCAAACACCAACAGGGCTGTGTGGAATATCGTACTGTCAGAAAAGTCTTCACCCTGCAAACATCAATAGGACTGAGTGGAATATCTTTCTGCAGAGGAACCATACACCAGCAAACACCAACAGGGCTGTGTGGAATATCGTACTGGCAGAAAAGTCTTCACCCTGCAAACACCAACAGGGCTGAGTGAAATATCATACTGACAGAAAAGTCTTCACCCTGCAAACATCAATAGAAATGAGTAAAATATCATACTGACAGAAAAATCTTCACCCTGCAAACATCAATAGGGCTGAGTGGAATAGCTTACTGCAGAGGAGCCATTAACCAGCAAACACCAACGGATCTGAGTGGAATATCGTCCTGGCATAAAAGTCATCACCTTCTAAACATCAATAGGGCTGTGTGGAATATCATACTGCAGAGAAGCCATACTCCAGCAAACACCAACATGGCTGAGTGGAATATCGTCCTGGCAGAAATGTCATCACCCTGTAAACATCAATAGGGCTGAGTAGAATATCTTACTGCAGAGGAGCCATACTCTAGCAAACACCAACATGGCTGTATGGAGTATCGTCCTGGCAGAAAAGTCATCACCCTGTAAACACCAGTAGGGCTGAGTGTAATATCTTACTGCAGAGGAGTCATACACCAGCAAACACCAACAGGGCTAAGCGAAATACCATACTGACAGAAAAGTATTCATCCTGCAAACATCAATAGGGCTGAGTGGAATATCATACTGACAGAGAAGCCCTACTCCAGCAAACACCAACAAGGCAAAGTGGAATATCGTACTGGCAGAAAAGTCTTCACCCTGCAAACATCAATAGGGCTGAGTTGAATATCGTACTGGCAGAAAAGTCTTCACCCTTCGAACATCAATATGGCTGAGTGGAATATCGTACTGGCAGAAAAAGCTTCACCCTGCAAACATCAATATGGCTGAGCGGAATATCTTACTCCAGAAGAGCCATACACCAGCAAACACCAACAGGGCTAAGTGGAATATCGTACTGGCAAAAACGTCTTTACCCTGCAAACATCAACAGGGCAGAGTGGAATATCGTACTGGCAGAAAAGTCTTCACCCTGCAAACATCAATAGGGCTGAGTGGAATGTCTTACTGCAGAGGAGCCATACTCTAGCAAACACCAACAGGGCTGAGTGGAATGTCGTACTGGCAGAAAAGACATCACCCTGCAAACATCAACAGGCCTGAGTGGAATATCGTACTGCAGAGGAGCCAAACACCAGCAAACACCAACAGGGCTGAGTGGAATATCTTACTGGCAGATAATTCTTCACCCTGCAAACATTAATAGGGCTGAGTGGAATATTGTACTGGCAGAAAAGTCAACACCCTGAAAACATCAATAGGGCTGAGTTGAATATCGTACTGGCAGAAATGTCTTCACCCTGCAAACTTCAATAGAGCTGAGTGGAATATCTGACTGCAGAGGAGCCATACACCAACAAACACCAACAGGTCTTAGTGGAATATCATACTGGCAGAAAAGTCAACATCCTGCGAACATCAACAGGGCTGAGTGAAATATCGTACTGGCAGAAAATTCTTTACCCAGCAAACACCAACAGGGCTGAGTGGAATATCATACTGGCAGATAAGTCTTCAACCTGCAAATACCAACAGGGCTAAATGGAATATCATACTGGCAGAAAAGTCTTCACCCTGCAAACATTAATAGGGCTGAGTGGAATATCCTACTGCAGAGGAGCAATTCTCCAGCAAACACCAACAGGGCTGAGTGGAATATCATATTGGCAGATAAGTCTTCACCCTGCAAACATCAATAGTGCTTAGTGGAATATCATACTGACATAGAAGCCATACTCCAGCAAACACCAACAGGACTGTGTGGAATATTGTACTGGCAGAAAAATCTTCACCCTGCAAACATCAATAGGGCTGAGTGGAATATCTTACTGCAGAGGAGCCCTACACCAGCAAACACCAACAGGGCTAATCGAAATATCATACTGACAGAAAAGTCTTCACCCTGCAAACATCAACTGGTCTGAGTGGAATATCATACTGGCAGAAAAGTCTTCACCTTGCAAACATCAATAGGTCTGAGTTGAATATCATACTAGCAGAAAAGTCATCCCACTGCAAACATCAATAGGGCTGAGTGGAATATCTTACTGCAGATGAACCATACACCAGCAACCACCAACAGGGCTGAGTAGAATATCGTACTGGCAGAAAAGTCTTCACCCTGCAAACATCAATAGGGCTGAGTGGAATATCTTACTGCAGAAGAGCCATACACCAGCAAACACCAACAGGACTAATCGAAATATCATACTGACAGAAAAGTCTTCACCCTGCAAACATCAACAGGTCTGAGTGGAATATCATACTGGCAGAAAAGTCTTCACCTTGCAAACATCAATAGGGCTGAGTTGAATATCATACTAGCAGAAAAGTCATCACACTGCAAACATCAATAGGGCTGAGTGGAATATCTTACTGCAGAGGAACCATACACCAGCAAACACCAACAGGGCTGAGTAGAATATCGTACTGGCAGAAAAGTCATCACCCTGCAAATATCAATAGGGCTGAGTGGAATATATTACAGAAGAGGAGCCATACTCTAGCAACCACCAACAGGGCTGAGTGGAATATCGTACTTGAGAAAAGTCTTCACCCTGCAAACATCAATAGGGCTGAGTGGAATATCTTACTGCAGAGGAGCCATACACCAACAAACACCAACAGGGCTGAGTGGAATATCGTACTGGCAGAAAAGCCATCACCCTGCAAACATCAATAGGGCTGAGTGGAATATAGTACTGCAGAAGAGCCATACTCTAGCAACCACCAACAGGGCTGAGTAGAATATCGTACTGGCAGAAAAGTCTTCACCCTGCAAGCATCAATAGGGTTGAGTGGAATATTTTACTGCAGAGGAGCCATACACCAGTAAACACCAACAGGGCTGAGTGGAATATCGTACTGGCAGAAAAGTTTTCACCCTGCAAACATCAATAGGGCTGAGTGGAATATCTTACTGCTGAGGAGCCATACAACAGCAAACACCAACAGGGCTAAGTGGAATGTCGTACTGGCAGAAAAGTCTTCACCCTGAAAACATCAACAGGTCTGAGTGGAATATCGTACTGGCAGAAAAGTCTTCACCCTGCAAAAATCAATAGTGCTGAGTGGAATATCTTACTGAAAGAGAAGCCATACAACAGTAAACACCAATATGGCTTAGTGGAATATTTGACTGGCAGAGGAATCATACATCAGCATCACCAATATGGCTGAGTTGTATATCTTACTGACAGAGGAGGCATACACCATCAAACACCAATAGGGTTGAGCGGAATATCTTAATGGCAGAGAATCCACACAACAGCAAACACCAATAGGTCTGAGTGGAATATTTTAGTGGCAAAGTTGCTAGACACCAGCAAACAAAAATACGTATGATTGGAATAACTTAATGACAGATTAGCCAGACACATGCATACAAAAAAAGGACTAAGTGGAATATCGTAATGACAAATAGTAATTAATCCACAAAACAACAATAAGGTTGAGTGAAATACATTACTGGCAGAGGAGCCATACACCAGTTAACACAAATATGACAGAGTTGAATATATAACTGGCAGAAGAACCATACACAAGCAAATATAACAGGGCTTAGTGGAATATCTTACTGGCAAAGGAGTCATTCAACAGCAAACACCAATAGCACTGAGCGGAATATCTTACTGGCAGATGAGCCATAAAACTGCAAACACAAATACGGCTCCGTGGAATATCTTTCTGGCAGTGAAGCCATACACAAGCAAACATCAATAGGGCAAAGAGGAATATCTTACTGACAATGGAGACATACAAAAACAAACACCTACAGAGCTGAGTGGAATTATTTATTGCTACAGTAGTAATACACCATCAAATACCAATACGGCTGAGTGGAATATTTTATTAGCAGAGGAGTCATACACCAGCAAACACTAATATCGTTGATTGGTATATCTTACTGGCAGAAGATCCATAACTCAACAAACACCAGTAGGGCTGAATGGAATATAGTACTAACAAAGGATCCAAACGCCAGCAAACACCAATAGGGCTGAGAGAAATATCTTACTGGCAGAGCGCCAAACACTAGCAGACACTGGTTGAGGAACAATACACCAGTAAACACCAATATGGCGGAATTGAATATCTTACTTGCAGAGGATCCGTACACCAGCAAACACCAAATGGCTGATAGAGATATCTTACTAGCAGAGCAGTTTTACACCACCAAATACTAATAGGACAGAGTGAAATATTTTACTTGCAAATTTGCCATACACCTGCAAACACCAATAGGGCTGAGTGAAAAATATTACTGGCAAAGACGCTATACATAAGCAAAAGCCATTAGGGCTTAGTGGAATATTTTACTTGCAGAGAATCCATACACAAGCAAACACTAATAGACCTGAGTTGAAAATATTACTGGCACAGGAGTCATACACCAGCAAATATCAATAATGTTGAGTAGAATATCGTTCTGGCAGAGGAGCCATACAGCAGCAAACATCAATAGGATTAAGTTGAATATCCCATTAGCAAAGGAACCATGCACAAGCAAACACGAACAGGGCAGAATGGAACATCTTACGTGAAGAAGAGACATACACCAGCAAACACTAAAAGGGCAAAGTTGAATATCTTACTGGCAGAGGTTTTATAAATCAACAAACACCAATATGGCTATGTGGGTTATCTTAATTGCAGAGGGCAGCTGAGCCATTACCCTGTAAACACTAATAATGCTGAGCGGAATATCTTACTGACAGAGGAGCCATAACCCAGAAAACCCCAATAGCGCTAAGTGGAATATCTTACAATCAGAGGATCCATACGCCAGCAAACACCAATAGGGATGAGCGTTATATCACACTTGCAGATGAGTCATACACCTGCAAACATACATACGGCTGAGCAGAATATGTTACTTGCAGATGAGCCATTACCAAATACAATGAACAGCGACTAAATGAATTATATGGAGATGAGTGTGTAACACAGTGCGGTAACACTAATGCGGTGTCAGCTGTAAAGCTCCTTTATTGTATTGTATTTCATATTTTTATTTGACTGGTTGCTCTTTATACGTAAAAGATAGTTTAGGGAGTTTTAGAAATACTGAGAGAAACATGAGATTTTGTCGGATGTTTCTTGAACGGTTTCTATAAATGTTAGCAGACTTTAATATAGGATATTGGTAATTTTATAATAAATGGATTAGATAATGCAATAAATCATTTACACATAAATCTCTCTTCAGTGGTGAAAGGAATCCGTCATATGAAGTTATGCTTTATAAGCGTGGAGTAATATACAGCTGCACATGACCAGTGATATATTTTCATAAAAAGGTCGAAAAATGACAATAACAACGCAGACATGTCAGCACACTTGATATTTCATCTAATGAAGGCAATACATCAGAAGAAATGACAAAGATGACATTATTTCTATGAAAGATCAATGGGTTGATCATTTCCTTATTAGTTGCTACGCTAGATATTGTATCAATGCCCATGAACGAACGTTTGTTGGAACAAATTATTTTTTCTTCCAGCAAAGCTGGGCACCAAATATAAATAATGGTCCTTTTAAGCCCCGTTACGCCCCGATTTTGGAGAGTGTCCTGTATAACAGCTGAAGGAAATATAGTAACAATGCGGCAAAATGATTACGGAGAGACTTCCCTGTTGTACGGCTAAATGAGATATAGTAATATTGCCACAAAGTGATAACGGAGGGACAATCCTGTATTATGGCTGAATGAGATATAGTAACATTGCGACAAAGTGATAACAGAAGGACACTCTTGTACAAGAGATGAAGGAGATATAGTAACATTGCTACCAAGTGATAACGGAGTGACTACCCTGTATTACGGCCGAAGGAAATATAGTAACATTGCGACAAAATGAATACGAAAGGACTTCCCTGTATTATGACTGTAGGAGATATAGTAACATTGCGACATAGTGATTACGGAGGGACTACCCCATATTACGGCTGAAGGAGCTATAGATAAATTGCGACAAAGTGATTACAGAGGGACTACCTTGTATTACGACTGAAGCAGATATAAATACATTGCGACAAAATGATTACGGAGTGACTATCCTGTATTTTGGCTGAAGGAGATATAGTTACTTTCCGACTAAGTGATTATGGAGGGACTTTCCTATTTTACGGCTGAAGGAGATATAGTTACATTGTCACAAAATGAAAACGGAGTGTCTATCCTGTATTGTGGCTGAAGGAAATATAGTAACATTGCGACAAAGTGATAACGGAGGGACTACCCTGTATTATGGTTGAAGGAGATATAGTAACATAACGAGAAAGTGATAACGGAGGGACTACCCTGTATAACCTCTGAAGGAGATATAGTAACATTGCGACAAAGTGATTACGGAGGGACTACCCTGTATTATTGCTAAAGGAGATATAGTAGCATTACGAGAAAGTGATATCGGAGGGACTACCCTGTATTATGGCTGAAGGAGATATAGTAACATTGCGACAAAGTGATTACAGAGGGACTACCCTGTATAACGTCTGAAGGAGATATAGTAACATTGCGACAAAGTGATAACGGAGGGACTACCCTGTATTATGGTTGAAGGAGATATAGTAACATTACGAGAAAGTGATATCGGAGGGACTACCCTGTATTATGGCTGAAGGAGATATAGTAACATTGCGACAAAGTGATTACAGAGGGACTACCCTGTATAACGTCTGAAAGAGATATAGTAACATTGCGACAAAGTGATAACGGAGGGACTACCCTGTATTATGGTTGAAGGAGATATAGTAACATTACGAGAAAGTGATAACGGAGGGACTACCCTGTATAACCTCTGAAGGAGATATAGTAACATTGCGACAAAGTGATTACGGAGGGACTACCCTGTATTATTGCTAAAGGAGATGTAGTTACATTACGGCAAAGTGATTACGGAGGGACTACCCTGTATTATTGCTAAAGGAGATGTAGTTACATTACGGCAAAGTGATATCGGAGGGACTACCCTGTATTATGGCTGAAGGAGATATAGTAACATTGCGACAAAGTGATTACAGAGGGACTACCCTGTATTATGGCTGAAGGAGATATAGTAACATTGCGACAAAGTGATTACAGAGGGACTACCCTGTATTATGGTTGAAGGAGATATAGTAACATTACGACAAAGTGATAACGGAGGGACTACCCTGTATTATGGCTGAAGGAGATATAGTAACATTGCGACAAAGTGATTACAGAGGGACTAACCTGCATAACGTCTGAAGGAGATATAGTAACATTGCGACAAAGTGATTACGGAGGGACTACCCTGTATTATGGCTGAAGGAGATGTAGTAACATTACGAGAAAGTGATATCGGAGGGACTACCCTGTATTATGGCTGAAGGAGATATAGTAACATTGCGACAAAGTGATTACAGAGGGACTACCCTGTATTATGGCTGAAGGAGATATAGTAACATTGCGACAAAGTGATTACAGAGGGACTAACCTGCATAACGTCTGAAGGAGATATAGTAACATTGCGACAAAGTGATTACGGAGGGACTACCCTGTATTATGGCTGAAGGAGATGTAGTAACATTACGAGAAAGTGATATCGGAGGGACTACCCTGTATAACGTCTGAAGGAGATATAGTAACATTGCGACAAAGTAATAACGGAGGGACTACCCTGTATTATGGTTGAAGGAGATATAGTAACATTACGAGAAAGTGATAACGGAGGGACTACCCTGTATAACCTCTGAAGGAGATATAGTAACATTGCGACAAAGTGATTACGGAGGGACTACCCTGTATTATTGCTAAAGGAGATGAAGTTACATTACGGCAAAGTGATTACGGAGGGACTACCCTGTATTATTGCTAAAGGAGATGTAGTTACATTACGGCAAAGTGATATCGGAGGGACTACCCTGTATTATGGCTGAAGGAGATATAGTAACATTGCGACAAAGTGATTACAGAGGGACTACCCTGTATTATGGCTGAAGGAGATATAGTAACATTGCGACAAAGTGATTACAGAGGGACTAACCTGCATAACGTCTGAAGGAGATATAGTAACATTGCGACAAAGTGATTACGGAGGGACTACCCTGTATTATGGCTGAAGGAGATGTAGTAACATTACGAGAAAGTGATATCGGAGGGACTAACCTGTATAACGTCTGTAGGAGATATATTAACATTGCGACAAAGTGATTACGGAGGGACTACCCTGTATTATGGCTGAAGGAGATATAGTAACATTACGACAAAGTGATATCGGAGGGACTACCCTGTATTATGGCTGAAGTAGATATAGTAACATTGCGACAAAGTGATTACAGAGGGACTACCCTGCATAACGTCTGAAGGAGATATAGTAACATTGCGACAAAGTGATTACGGAGGGACTACCCTGTATTATGGCTGAAGGAGATGTAGTAACATTACGACAAAGTGATTACGGAGGGACTAACCTGTATAACGTTTGAAGGAGATATAGTAACATTGCGACAAAGTGATTACGGAGGGACTTCCCTGTATAACGTCTGAAGGAGATATAGTAACATTGCAACAAAGTGATTACGGAGGGACTACCCTGTATAACGTCTGAAGAAAATATAGTAACATTGCGACAAAGTGATTACGGAGGGACTACCCTGTATTATGGCTGAAGGAGATGTAGTAACATTGCGACAAAGTTATAACGGAGGGACTAACCTGTATAACGTCTGAAGGAGATATAGTAACATTGCGACAAAGTGATTACGGAGGGACTACCCTGTATTATGGCTGAATAAGATGTAGTAACATTGCGACAAAGTGATTACGGAGGGACTACCCTGTACAACGTCTGAAGGAGATATTGTAACATTGCGACTAAGTGATTACGTAGGGATTACACTGTATTATGGCTGAAGGAGATATAGTAATATTCCAACAAAGTGATTACGGAGGGACTCCCCTGTATAACGTCTGAAAGAGATATAGTAACATTGCGACAAAGTGATAACTGAGGGACTACCCTGTATAACGTCTGAAGGAGATATAAAAGCATTGCGACAATAGTGATAACGGAAGGTCTACCCTGTATTATGGCTGAAGGAGATATAGTTACATTGCGACAAAGTGATTACGGAGAGACTCCCCTGTATAACGTCTGAAGGAGATATAGTAACATTGCGACCAAATTGATTACAGAGGGACTACCCTGTATTATGGCTGAAGGAGATGTAGTAACATTGCGATATAGTAACATTGCGACAAAGTGATTACGGAGGGACTACCCTGTATAACGTCTGAAGGAGATATAGTAACATTGCGACAAAGTGATTACGGAGGGACTACCCTGTATTATGGCTGAAGGAGATATAGTAACATTGCAACAAAGTGATTATGGAGGGACTACCCTGTTCAACGTCTGAAGGAGATATAGTTTCATTGTGACAAAGTGATTTCGGAGGGACTACCCTGCATAACGTCTGAAGGAGATATAGTAACATTGCGACAAAGTGATTACGGAGAGACTACCCTGTATAACGTCTGAAGGAGATATAGTAACATTGCGACAAAGTGATAACGGAGTGACTACCCTGTATAACGTCTGAAGGAGATATAGTAACATTGCGACAAAGTGATAACGGAGGGACTACCCTGCATCATGGCTGAAGGAGATATAGTAATATTGCGACAAAGTGATAACGGAGTGACTACCCTGTATCACGGCTAATGAAGATGTAGAAACATTGCGACAAAGGGATTACGGAGGGATTACTCTGTATTACGGCTGAAGGAGATATGGTAGCATTGCGACAAAGTGATTATGGAGGGACTATGCTGTATTATGGCTGAAGGAGATATAGAAACATTGCGAGAAAGTGATTACGGAGGGACTACCCTGTATTACGGCTGCAGGAGATATAGCAGCATTGCGACAAAGTGATTACGGAGGGACTACCATGTATTATGGCTGAAGGAGATATAGGTATATTGCAACAAAGTGATTACGGAGGGACTATCTTGTATTACGTCTGAAGGAGATATAGTAACATTGCGACAAAGTGATTACGGAGTGACTACCCTGTATCACGGCTGAAGAAGATGTAGAAACATCGCGACAAAGTGATTACGGAGGGACTACCCTGTATTACGGCTGAAGGAGATATGGTAGCATTGCGACAAAGTGATAACGGAGTGACTACCCTGCATCATGGTTGAAAGAGATATAGTAATATTGCGACAAAGTGATAACGGAGTGACTACCCTGTATCACGGCTGAAGAAGATGTAGAAACATTGCGACAAAGTGATTACGGAGGGACTACCCTGTATTACGGCTGAAGGAGATATGGTAGCATTGCGACAAAGTGATTACGAAGGGACTACGCTATATTATGGCTGAAGGAGATATAGTAACATTGCGACAAAGTGATTACGGAGGGACTACCCTGTATTGCGGCTGAAGGAGATATAGTAACATTGCGACAAAGTGATTACGGAGGGACTACCCTGTATTACGGCTGCAGGAGATAAAGCAGCATTGCGACAAAGTGATTACGGAGGGACTACCCTGTATTATGGCTGAAGGAGATATAGTTATATTGCAACAAAGTGATTACGGAGGGACTATCTTGTATTACGTCTGAAGGAGATATAGTAACATTGCGACAAAGTGATTACGGAGGGACTATCCTGTATTACGGTTGAAGGAGATATAGTAAGACCAACATTTTGAACAAAAGGGATATTGAAGTAATAATAACTACCATTTAATGAATAAATTGAAAAAAAAATCATCAACTTGTTTATTGCATTCTTTGTTACAGTGAAATAAACAAAGATAATACATACATTCCTGGTTGTATAAAGCAGAAGTAGCAAACTGTCATCCTGAAACAATTCCATTACTTTGTTCAACAGAATACATATCACTTATGAATTTCATATATGGCGGCCATGTTGGATTTGTGACAGAACGCCCCAACAGATATGACCCCTCCACCCCGCCCTCGTCTAACTTACTTTCATGTCGTAATATGAATACATGCTTACACTGGTAATTTCCATACAGCCAGACAAGAAAGAATTGCTAATTTCATAAATGATCATTGAAAAATTTTGTTTTGCAACTTATCTCGGTACAAAACCTTCAAATTTCTCAAAAATAGATAATGTTCTCAAAACTAGATAGTGAATGCGATATTTTTGCTAAAGATTGAAATTGACGAGAACTGGCATGTACCTTGTATTTGATTTTAGAACAGTAGATATGTTTTTGCTCATTTGGGAAATCACGTCTCCGTTACTATTATTAAAGACTGCAACATTTAAGTATACAGCAGGCAAGTTGTTTTTTCAGAAGGTATAATAAGATTATACACTCAACAATGCGGGTGTTTAAGTGGTTGTTATACCAGATTGGAATTGCTTTAATTTGTTTAATGAGCAAGGTAATCTTGTATTGACCTTTATAGCATTAGATATCTTCAGTAGCTTGTACTGTTATGATTTGGAACCGGTATGTGATTAAATTATGTGTTAATTGGTGCAGGAAAACATCAATGTTTTACCTCATGCAATATTATAAATGATGCAGGATGATATCACTGTTTTACCTCATGCAATATTATAAATGATGTAGGAAATCATCAATGTTTAACTCATGCAATATTATAAAAGATGCAGGATGATATCAATAGGAAGATATCAATGTTTTAATCGATGCAGGATGATATCAATAGGAAGATATCAATGCTTAAACCGATGCAGGATGATATCAGTGTTGAACTGATGCAGGAATATATCAATGTTTTAACTGATGCAGGGAGATATCAGTGTTTAAACTGAGGCAGGAAGATGTCAGTGTTTTAACAGATGCAGGAAGTTATCAGTGTTTCAACCGATGCAGGAAGATATCAGTGTTTTAACTGATGCAAGAAGATATCAGTATTTAACCGATGCAGGAAGATATCAATGTTTTAACCGAATCAGGAAGATATCAGTGTTTTAACTGATGCAGGAAGATATCAGTGTTTTAACTGATGCAGGAAGATGTCAGTGTTTAAACCGATGCAGGATGATATTAGTGTTTAACTGATGCTGAAAGATATCAGTGTTTTAACCGATGAAGGATGATATCAATGTTTTAACCGATGCATGAAGATATCAGTGCTTTAACTGATACAGGAAGATATCAATAGTTTAACCGATGCAGGATTATATCAATATTTTAACTGATGCAGGAAGATATCAATATTTTAACCGATGCAGAAAGATATCATTGCTTTAACCGATGCTGGAAGATATCAATAGTTTAACCGATGCAGGATGATATCAGTGTTTTAACCGATGCAGAAAGATATAAGTTTTCTAACTGATGCAGAAAGATATCAGTGTTAAAACTGATACAGGAAGATATTAGTGTTTTAACTGATGCTAGAAAATATCAATGTTTTAACCGATGCAGGAAGATATCAATATTTTAACTGATGCTGGAATATATCAATAGTTTAACCGATGCAGGAAGATATTAGTGTTTTAACTGATGCAGGAAGACATAAGTGTTTTAACCGATGCAGGAAGACATTAGTGTTTTAACTGATGCTGAAAGATATCAGTGCTTTAAACGATATTGAAATATATCAGTGTTTTAACAGATGCAGGAAGTTATCAGTGTTTTAACCGATGCATGAAGATATCAGTGTTTTAACAGATGCAAGAAAATATCCATGTTTTAACCGATGCAGGAATATATCAATAGTTTAACCGATGTAGAAAGATATCAGTGCTTAAACCGATGTAGAAAGATATCAGTGTTTTAACCGATGCAGGAAGATATCAGTGTTTTAACTGATGCAGGAAGATATTAGTGTTTTAACCGATGCAGGAAGACATTTGTGTTTTAACTGATGCAGAAAGATATCAGTGCTTTAACCGATGTAGAAAGATATCAGTGCTTTAACCGATGTAGAAAGATATCAGTGTTTTAACCGATGCAGGATGATATCAGTGTTTTAACTGATGCAAGAAAATATCAATGTTTTAACCGATGCATGAAGATATCAATATTTTAACTGATGCAGGAATATATCAATAGTTTAACCGATGCAGGAAGATATTAGTGTTTTAACCGATGCAGGAAGACATTAGTGTTTTAACCGATGCATGAAGACATTAGTGTTTTAACTGATGCAGAAAGATATCAATGCTTTAACCGATGTAGAAAGATATCTGTGTTTTAACAGATGCAGAAAGTTATCAGTGTTTTAACCGATGCAGGAAGATATCAGTGTTTTAACTGATGCAAGAAAAAATCAATGATTTAACCGATGCAGGAATATATCAATATCTTAACTGATGCAGGAATATATCAATAGTTTAGCCGATGCAGGAAGATATCAATGTTTTAACCGAATCAGGAAGATATCAGTGTTTTAACTGATGCAGGAAGATGTCAGTGTTTTTACCGATGCAGGATGATATTAGTGTTTAACTGATGCAGAAAGATATCAGTGTTTTAACCGATGAAGGAAGATATCAATGTTTTAACCGATGCAGGAAGATATCAGTGTTTTAACTGATACAGGAAGATATCAATAGTTTAACCGATGCAGGATTATATCAATATTTTAACTGATGCAGGAAGATATCAATATTTTAACCGATACAGAAAGATATCAGTGCTTTAACCGATGCTGGAAGATATCAATAGTTTAACCGATGCAGGATGATATCAGTGTTTTAACCGATGCAGAAAGATATAAGTTTTCTAACTGATGCAGAAAGATATCAGTGTTTTAACCGATGCAGGAAGATATCAGTGTTTTAACCGATGCAGGAAGGTGTCAGTGTTTTAACCGATGAAGGAAGATATTAATGTTTTAACTGATGCAGAAAGATATCAGTGCTTTAACCGATGTAGAAAGATATCAGTGTTTTAACCGATGCAGGAAGATATCGGTGTTTTAACTGATGCAAGAAAATATCAATGTTCTAACCGATGCAGGAAGATATCAATATTTTAACTGATACAGTATTTATATAAATAGTTTAACCGATGCAGGAAGATATTAGTGTTTTAACTGATGCAGGAAGACATTAGTGTTTTAACCGATGCAGGAAGACATTAGTGTTTTAACTGATGCAGAAAGATATCAGTGCTTTAACCGATGTAGAAAGATATCAGTGTTTTAACAAATGCAGGAAGTTATCAGTGTTTTAACCGATGCATGAAGATATCAGTGTTTGAACCGATGCAAGAATATATCAATATTTTTCATAGTGTTTTAATTGATGCAGGAAGATATCAATGTTTTAACCTATGCAGGCAGATATCAAAGATATCAATGTTTTAACCGATGCAGGCAGATATCAATGTTTTAACCGATGCAAGAAAAAATAGTGTTTGAACTGATGCAGGAAGGTAGGAAGATATCAATGTTTTAACTGATGCAGGAAAATATCAATGTTTTAACTGATGTAGCAATATTTCAATGTTTTAACCGATGCAAGAAGACATAAATGTTTACCTGATGCAGGAAGATATCGATGTATTAACTGATGCTGGAAGATATCAATGTTTTAACCGATGCAGGAAGAAATCAATGTTTTAACTGATGCAGGAAGATATCAATGTTTTAACCTATGCAAGAAGATAGAAGTGTTTGAACTGATGCAGGAAGATATCAATGTTTTAACCTATGCAGGAAGATATCAATGTTTTAACCGATGCAAGAAGACAGAAGTGTTTGAAATGATGTAGGAAGATATCAATGTTTTAACTGATGCAGGAAGGTATCAATGTTTTAACTGATGCAGGAAGATATCAATGTTTCAACTGATACAGGAAAATATCAATGTTTTAACCGATGCAAGAAGACATAAGTGTTTACCTGATGCAGGAAGATATCAAGGTTTTAATTGATGTTGGATATCAATGTTTTAACCGTGTATAAATGTTTTAACCGATGCAGGAAGATATCAATGTTTTAACCGATGCAGATAGATATCAATGTTTCAACCGTTGCAAGAAGACATAATTGTTTTCCTGATGCTGGAATGTATCAATGTTTTAACTGATGCAGGGAAGATATCAATGTGTTAACCGATGCAGGAAGACATAAGTGTTTACCTGATGCTGGAATATACCAATGTTTTAACTGATGCAGGGAAGATATCAATGTTTTAACCGATGCAGGAAGACATAAGTGTTTACCTGATGCAGAAGATATCAATGATTTAACTGATGCAGGAAGATATCAATGTTTTAACCGATGCAGGAAGAAATCAATGTTTTAAGCGATGCAGGAAGACATAAGTGTTTACCTGATGCTGGGATATATCACAATGTTTTAACTGATGCAGGGAAGATATCAATGTTTTAACCGATGCGGGAGGACATAAGTGTTTACCTGATGCAGGAAGATATCAAAAATTTAACTGATGCAGGAAGATATCAATGTTTTAACCGATGCGGGAAGACATAAGTGTTTACCTGATGCAGGAAGATATCAATGATTTAACTGATGCAGGAAGATATCACTGTTTTAAACGATGCGGGAAGACATAAGTGTTTACCTGATGCAGGAAGATATCAATGATTTAACTGATGCTGGAAGATATCAATGTTTTAACCGATGCGGGAAGACATAAGTGTTTACTTGATGCAGAAAGATATCATTTTTGAACTTATGCAAAAGGATATCAATATTTTAACCTAATGTGACAGCGGTCACCCATACAAGCACTTACCCCCGTACTTTGTTGCTTACTTTCCAATACAGTCAGTGCACTTCAACCATGTCGCTGTAAAAGCTAGCGAGGCTGTTGTAAGTGAACTATGTACATTCACTACACTCCTCCCCTCTTTAACCTCAAGGGCCTATCCCCAACTGCACAGCGTGTGGCTTCCCGCAGTTCCTGGCCATATCCCGCCCCATCCCAAGGAAAGAGAGATTCGTGCAAACGCAGGTTAGAAAGTAAATCCTCGTCGCCATTAATGTGACAGCGGTCACCCATCCAAGCACTAACCCCGTACTTCGTTGCTTAACTTCCAATACAGTCAGTGTACTTCAACCGTGTCGCTGTAAAAGCTAGCTAAACAGTGAGGCTGTTGTAAGTGACCTATGTACATTCACTACAAACCGATGCAGGAAAACTGTTTATCTGATGCAGAAAGATATCAATGTTTGAACTTATGCAGGAAGATATCAAAATTTGTAACACATATTTCAAAAAGAGGTTGGACTTATTATTTATAAATGATTTTTGTAAACAATTTACTTTTAAATAGATATCTTAAGATCTATAAATCATCCATGATAGATAATAATAATTATTATACATGTACACTCTTATTCACACATCTAAGTTCTATAAATCATCCATGATAGGTAATATACATGTACACTCTTATTCACACATCTAAGTTCTATAAATCATCCATGATAGATAATATACATGTACACTCTTATTCACACATCTAAGTTCTATAAATCATCCATGATAGATAATATACATGTACACTCTTATTCACACATCTAAGTTCTATAAATCATCCATGATAGATAATATACATGTACACTCTTATTCACACATCTCAGGCCTCCCATACAGTGATTTGTTAAACGATTTCAAAATCCCTTATACTTGACATACGTAGATTAAAGACATTTCTTCAAGTTACTTCTAAAAGGGAGTTTGCTTAGTACGTAGGTGCCTCCCATATATTACGCTACATAAGTCGGTGCATTGTGTCATGACAATATATGAAATACTGTCGTAGTCGTCAGTTCTGAGTTTGTTATATTTTGTCAAGATCTTTATTCATTATATATACCCATTTTATTTATATTTTCGGATTTAAATTATTTTTAAAAAAAACTTTGATAACTATTTAAAGACGATCCAAGTTCGTTCTTGCAAATAACGTCATGTGACACTCCTACTTACACGAATTTAAGCGTGTAAACATGCTATCATTGTATGGCATAAAACCTGAGTATTTGATAAAACAAATGTCATATAAAAAGGGCATGTTGTCAGACATCAATGTTGGTGTTTTCTAAAAATGTAGTGCATGGCAATTGTCAACAGTTGACACAAGTGCAATAGACGGATACATTGTAATCATATACCATATAAAAATGATATTGGATATACAAATAGCGTGACGTCTAAACTCCTTTATATTATCTACAACACTGTATGCCCATAAAACATATCCACGCCCAAGTGCTACTACTATTATCCATGAAAATAGCCATGCGCCCTGTTGCGACTTAAATTGACCTAAATTTGGTCTCGCTTGAATGAAAGGCGATGCATTTTGGAAATATTTTCCCTATTTATGTAAGTCCATCTGTGAGATCGTGTGTGCGTTGGATTAAAAATTAAATCAGCGATTTGTATTTTGTTCATCCCGTAATAACCATACTTAAACAGCCGATTCTTTAAGACATTGATTTAGGTATGTTGAAATGACCATAAGTCTATCCTTCATTTCACTATTTTAAGACTGACAAATGCTAGTTATTGTTTGAATGAGAAACAACACCTATATGGTGTCCTTACTTTTAAAGTTCTCTATTCATATTACTTGATTACTTAATTATCTCACTCTTGTTTTAACATTTTCAGATGAAAAATTAGAAAGAAATATATGCTTTCAATTGGCCAATCAAAAATTGCGTGTTGACGATGAAGGGTCTTTTTTTAAAAAAAAAAAAGGTGTTTAACGCCATTCGCAACACATGCCACTTTATATATGGTTGTATTAGTTAAGGAAGTCTGTGTTATGAACCGGAGTAGAACCATCATCCTGAAGTAAGGATCTGAGAAGAATTCGAACCTACAACCTCAGCGGTGACAGGTAAGTGGTCTTGACATGGCACCTTAGACCACTCACCCATAGCAACAGAGGACCCGATTCATTTTAGAGATAAACAAACGTGCAAAAATACCATCATTGTTCCACAAGGACCTGAAAGACATACGATGTCGTGTATCAAAAGATTGTTCTTCTGTTGATGTTTGTCTTTTCAAACAAAACAGTTAAAATAATTTGCATATATCCCTTGTATACCTAATACCGCGATATACCGCGAATGCCCGTATAATAACAATATCCAAGACACGGGCATGTCGGTATTTGTTTACATTTCGTACCTTTGATCCTGCATGGCTGTGTTTTCTCTTCTAGAGCATGTGATACTTTTTGTACTGAGTGGCGAATATCTAGGCATTTTAGTTTCTAGGTATTAGACCGAAATGTCTCAAAATAATCTTTCCAAGTACCATCGATTGGCCATTACAGAACAGTAGACTTGTCTATGAATATGCTTAGTTGTCTGTTAGTTGATTTCTGTTATGTCTGTCTGCAATAATGTTGTTGGTTTCGCGATTTTGAGACCTCCAGTATCAGTAAACAATGATGTTGGTACTAAAACTAGTTGATGAGCTAGAAGGTTTGTAATATCTATCTCATGTGAACTTGTCTGCACTCGTATAACTCTTGAGTATATCAGAGTCGTATCAAATAATTTAGCATCTCCTGCCTTTGTTTCTTTAACACAGTTTAAGAAATATTTTGATGGAAACTGCTGTCATGCAAATTTCTTTCATATTTGCTTGCTACCATGGGCAATTACTTTATCAGCATTTATTTCTGTGGAGCTATATTACCACTGACGATATTAACATAATAGAATATGAGTTTAGTCGCGTTGTTCAAATACATGTTTATAATCGTGTCAATCTCCATTGGTATTCATACTTGACAAAATATCTTCAACTCTACTGTAAACAAGCAAAATCAATCCCCATATTTCCAGCCATTCTGACTTCAGAATAATCCCCTCTTTTCACACTTATATCTCATTAACGTAGTAGTAATAAGCATATCACCTTACATAAATTTATGAAAGTGCTTTCCATGGACCTGAAGTTGTAGATTCTATACCATGCGTAATTTATATGGCTAGCTGCGAAAACAAATATGGCATCATAAGCTTAACTGCTACCAAGTGGCCAGTCAGTTTTTCTCTCAGCTCTGATGTACATACTCATTATAAACAAGGTTTTATTACATCATCTACCATTACTTTGTTGTTTTACGTCTTTCAGCGAAATTGTTTAGATCAGTTTCCATCTCTTAATATTGAAATGTTCTGCATAAACAACTTCACTTCTTAAATATAATATGACATTCTTAGGTAACTTCTTTCCGTCCAACGTGTTCTCTAACCCATCAAATAATAGCATGTTCATGACGACAACTGTCTGCTTATCATTAACATTAACGTTACATTTACTTTTTTTTATTCCACGTGAAAGTTAATTACTAATTGCAAATTATGTAGATTGACAAGAGTAGTAAAACGAAACAGAGATAGACTGCACCAAGGTATTACAACAGCTGCCTATATCGTTGTAGTGGGAAATAACTACGACACTACGACATATTTAATAAATAAAATCAATTAATTTAAAACATTTTATTTGCAGTCAAAATGTGCGGAAAACATTTTTAATTTATTTGCCGCCATATTTCATAAGCAATGCCTTAAATACTATAATCACCAAAATATTTGCTATACACTTACATGCAATGTTCAGCGCTGTATCTGCCGGATTATATCTTCGGTTGTGGCAAATTCTGTTCTGTTCATTACGACCAGTTTTAAATTTAAACTAATGAGCGGATATTGCTTGGCAAGTCTAGATATAATTCAAATTCAAAATAAAGTTTAAAATTACTATGACATAAACATAACGTTCTGGATCTATGCTAGTGTGCCCTGTTTGCAAAAATATACCAGCAACTCTCTGCCTAAACACGATGTGAAAGTACATCAACAATTCGCAGCCCAAGTTTTACACCTTTTGATAGTCGCTAAGTAGAGATTCGTAAAGATATTTAACAATAATATTACCCGACTTCACTATTTTACACCAATTTTGTACCACAGTGGATACTTACCAAGTTCGCCATATATTCCCATATTGCAAGTTGATGTTTTCACATGTAACAACTGTTTGCAAAATTTTAGATGCACCTATTCAATTTCTTTGGATTTAGAATATCCCCAAGTTGCACATGCTTAATTTAGAGTTGAACCTACAAATGCATCAAATAGCTTACAAATAGTTTTTGTTTTTAGAATAAGTAAGCGAGTCTTTGCTAATAGACTATTTAAAGTCCTTAGACCCTTACCTTGCCAAAGTCTCCTGGTAAAGGGCAAAATATTTATAAAGCATTATTATTGTATGTCCAATTTTCGTCGATATGTATAGGTCATCGTTTCCTAAACACAATAACTTTCGTTATATCAGTGTTTACCTGTAAACCCCACTAATCACAATATTTTTTAAAAAGCTCAAGGCAATTTCGCAATTCTTGAGGATAAAATCATATCATCAGTAAACACCATTAAGATAAAAGCGCTAAACCGCTGATTATATCATCAAGTAAAAATAACTCCAACTTCTCCAAAAATAAGGAGAATAAAACCGGCGAGATTACCTCCCCTTGCTTCAAACCCATAGCATCTTCGAGAAAATCGTAATAAGATTTGCAACTTAACAAATGCCTTGACCTTAGAGTACATGTCATGAATAATTCGCCAGGTTTCCCAGTAATACCTAGATTACACACTATCTAAGGCTTTTTTTAAGATCGATAAAAGCACAAGCTAATCTGCCATTTTGGTTTAATACTTTTTGTATGACCGCATTAAGTATAAATATTGCATCAACCGTGGACCGCCCCTTTCTAAAACCAAATAACATAACTAATATTGGTTTTGATTATAGCTATATATAACTGTTACCTCGCCACCGTATTCTTGAAGAACTTGTTATCTAGTCATTTCATAATTCAATTTTATTTTAAATTCACTTGACTAGTACATTATTTGAATTTAAAAGCTTTGATTAGATCAGAAGTATGTATACGAAATATATGCGGTGCATAATGAATAAAGAAGATCGATTATAAATATTAATGATCTGTTTAATCGTTTGTATTCATTCCAATGATAATACACTATAAAAACAAAGTGTATATTTAACTAAGAATATTAAGTAAATCACAGTCGCCGATAGGTCTGTAAATGTTTTCCCGATTCATTTTTGTGTCAATCTTCAAATGGTGTTTTTACATTAATGTACTTCCGGTGTCAGACATCAGAAAATAGTAGCGTGTAATGTTTTTTGCAAATGTCATGAAGGGTTCCTGAAACAAAAAAAAAGAATGAAGGAAATATCATACATATAGTTAATATGATATTATTATAATCAACTTGCAAATATGTATGCCAATTCATGGTTTTTCTCTGAAATACATATATGTATTCTTTATTGTCTCAAGTATCGAAGACAGCATACGTGATAATATTACATAAAAGGTCTCATTACACACTTGTATTATGTTCTTTGTTTTATATAAAATAAGGTCTAGGTTTCCACGGTAAAAAAAATAAATTCCACATAGAATTTATTTTTTTATTTTATTTTATTTTCATAACAAATAGATACCCACATAAAAGTGCACAATAACTGGTAGGTTGACCAGCTTGATTTTTTAAAGAGGGTGTCGCTGCTAAGATTTTTTTAAAAAAGAAATCCTCAAATGCTCATAAATACATGCATATATTGAAATTCTAAAAAGTTGAAAAGTCACTCTTTCAACACCATAGATGTCTCATTGCAGAATATGTTATGCTAGCTTTTACTCATCTGCAGCAAGAAATCACAAACGCTATGAACCATTTTGAAAATATTTTAAAATCAAATTATATAGGACTGTTTTTAACTGTGTAACGAAGAAGTGAGACAATAAACTTTAAAAAAAATAGCAACATCTGTCATACAATGGATGGTAATAGGTAATGGGGCGTTAAATTAAAAAAATATGTTCTAAATGGAAAACGTTTGCTGCATCGATGTATCGAGCTACATATATCACTTTAATTACTTTTATTTAAATTGAAATTATATTAGATTGACAAAAAATTGATTTTACAACATTGTCATAATGTTATACAGATATAACGCGTGACGGTGTGATTATTTATTCATCATCTGACAGTTAATATAAATGTTATTGCTTTGCAAACAAGCCTAATTGTCAACGTATTGCTCTCTTCCGGTGATATTGATTTAAGCTGATTTTAACTTTGATTGCAGACTAGCGCATGACGCTATCAATTGTTACTTTATAAACACAAACCAACCGTGCACACGAATGAGATACGTCCCATTTTTTCCGAAGTAATTTAATGATTGATTGTTTACTAGAATACAAAAAAAATGGTAACGAAGTATCACTCATGTAATACGTATTTAAGTTAACTAATTTTTCATGTTGGTCTTATTTAAGTGAACTAGTTTACAATGTTGGTCGTATTTAAGTTAACTAGTTTATAATGTTGGTCGTGAGTGTTTGCTACAGCAATAGTTTACTTAGTCTGAACTTTCTTTTAAATAGAACCAGCACTCCTTCCTCTGAATATGTGGATAGTAGCCGGTGACTTGCAGGAATAAAGAATGTCTAGAACTGATTAACTCACCAGCCAAGCAAATCATGGGAACAAGGATTAGTTGCGATGGCCAAATAACTGAAGTAGTGTTGAAAAAATAACCAAACAAACCAAAACAAAACTCCATAAGAATAACCAAACAAAACACCATAAGAATAATCAAACAAAACACCAAAAGAATAACCACACAAAACACCATATCAATAACCAAACATAACACCATTTGAATAATCAAACAAAACACCATTTGAATAGCCAAGCAAAACACCATATGAATAACCAAACAAAATATCATTCGAATAACCAAATATAACACCATAAGAATAACTAAACAAAACACCATATGAATAACCAAACCGAACTCGATATGAATAATCAAGCATAACTCCATAAGGATTACCAAACAAAACACCATTTGAATAACCAAACAAAACACCATTTGAATAACCAAACAAAATACCATAAGAATAACCAAACGTAACACCATAAGAATAACCAAACAAAACACCATAAGAATAAGCAAACAAAACACCATTTGAATAACCAAACAAAACACCATTTGAATAACCAAACAAAATACCATAAGAATAACCAAACGTAACGCCATAAGAATAACCAAACAAAACACCATAAGAATAAGCAAACAGAACACCATATGAATAACCAAACAAAACAAACAAAACACCATAAGAATAAGCAAACAGAACACCATATTAATAACCAAACGAAAAACCATCAGAATAACCAAACAAAACACTATCAGAATAACTTAAAAAAAAAAAAAAAAAAAAATCCGAATAACCAAACAAAACACCATCAGAATAACCAAACAAAACACCATTTGAATAACCAAACAAAACACCATCAGAATAACCAAACAAAACACCATTTGAATAACCAAACAAAACACCATTTGAATAACCAAACAAAATACCATTAGCATAACCAAACATAACACCACCAGAATGACCAAACAAAACAAACAAAACACCGTAAGAATAAGCAAACAGAACACCATATGAATAACCAAATAAAACACACATGAATCACCAAACCGAACTCCAAAGCCATAGCATTCAAAACACCATATGTAGTTAAACCATTTGAATCAGCTGAGTAAATGTAAAAAAACATTTTGTGCGAAACTCTGCAGAGCATATTTATAATCAATTTTGCAATGAAGTTAATAATAAATGAGCATGAATGAAATTTCCTTTTAACACATAACTCAGTAAAATGGGATGTTTAACCATTTATCACCAACAGATCACTTCTATAAGGAATGAAAGTAATAATAAGTTATTAACATTCATAAGTGGGCCTCTTTGTGAGAGCTATATCACGCATAGTTTTATATTTAAAAAAAACGTTAAAATTGCGTATTTATTTTAGATGTAGGTAGCATTGTTTTTTAATGTAACCGCAACTCTTAGTGTAACAAGATCATATTTGTTGCAACTGCAACCATCCATTTTTGTTACACTAGGGGTCATAACCGCAACTCTTAGTTTATACTACTTGTAATTTGATTTGCGATGAAAGCTCATATGAACCGCTCTCGATATCGCTTCCTGGTTATACCCAGTACTGAGTGTTGTTTAATGAGATGCATCGGGACGAGCTGGGGATCGAACCCGCAGCAACTGGCGTAGGCGGCCAACACTATCGCCCCGCTTTTGTTACACTAAGCGCAACCCTTATATATACTGCTGAAAGCACCAAGAATATCCAAGTACATGTTTTACGTTATAATTGCAATATTGTTATAAAAATTGTTTATACTTTTTATTAAATATTCTCTTTTAAGATGTAAACCACCCCCCCCCCCCCCCCCCCCCCACCCACCCACCACCCCCTTCTCCAGACCATCATGGAGCCGCCCCAAAAGCGGTCACAATCAGCAATGTTGGCTGCGTGAAATCACTCCCCTGGCATTCTCCATACCCTAGCAAGCATACCTATTTGTATAGTCTAAGCAATACTTGGACTCATCTGTAAAAAGGACAGGTCTGGTCAATGCCGTGTGAAATATTTGGTGCTTAGCAAACTTTGAGTAGTATATTATGCAATATGTAACACAATTTCAGAAATTATCTTCTCTATAATATCATAACATAGTATGGCAAATTACATAATGTATACAATTTATTGATTTAATACTGTTACGTGTTTGTGCCGCCAACTTGAAATGGGAGGGAGGGGGTGTATTGCTACCACCTGATCACATCCACACCGCCTTGAAAAGGGAGGGGGGGGGGGCGGAGGGGAGTATAGGGCTACCATCTAATCACATCACACGGAACTTATTTTGTTACACTAAGGGTTGCCATACACCGCCTTGAAATGGGAGAGGGGACGGAGGGGAGTATAGCGCTACCACCTACTCACATCACACGGAACTTATTTTGTTACACTAAGAGTTGCCATACAGCGCCTTGAAATGGGAGAGGGGACGGAGGGGAGTATAGCGCTACCACCTACTCACATCACACGGAATTTATTTTGTTACACTAAGAGTTGCCATACACCGCCTTGAAATGGGAGAGGGGACGGAGGGGAGTATAGCGCTACCACCTACTCACATCACACGGAACTTATTTTGTTACACTAAGGGTTGCCATACACCGCCTTGAAATGGGAGAGGGGACGGAGGGGAGTATAGCGCTACCACCTACTCACATCACACGGAACTTATTTTGTTACACTAAGAGTTGCCATACACCGCCTTGAAATGGGAAACGGGACGGAGGGGAGTATAGCGCTACCACCTACTCACATCACACGGAACTTATTTTGTTACACTAAGGGTTGCCATACACCGCCTTGAAATGGGAGAGGGGACGGAGGGGAGTATAGCGCTACCACTTACTCACATCACTCTGAACTTATTTTGTTACACTAAGAGTTGCCATACAGCGCCTTGAAATGGGAGAGGGGACGGAGGGGAGTATAGCGCTACCACCTAATCACATCACACGGAACTTATTTTGTTACACTAAGAGTTGCCATACAGCGCCTTGAAATGGGAGGGGGGACGGAGGGGAGTATAGGGCTACCACCTAATCACATCACTCTGAACTTATTTTGTTACATTTAGAGTTGCCATACAGCGCCTTGAAATGGGAGACGGGACGGAGGGGAGTATAGGGCTACCACCTAATCACCTCACACGGAACTTATTTTGTTACACTAAGGATTGCCACACACTGCGTTGAAATGGGAGACGGGACGGAGGGGAGTATAGCACTACCACCTACTCACATCACACGGAACTTATTTTGTTACACTAAGGATTGCCACACACTTCGTTGAAATGGGAGACGGGACGGAGGGGAGTATAGCGCTCCCACCTACTTACATCCTCACGGAACTTAGCGCAACCCTTAGTGTAACAAAATCAGAGATATTGGGCGTTATTTCTTAACAGATTTTATTTGAAGTGGAAAAATGAAAACTTATCCGCAGTATTATTGCTGTTTGTTTATGTGTTTTACAAGAGTTTGAGATGATAGTGTTCACTTACCTAAACATTGTCATTTTATTCAATCCTCAGTGATAATTTTATTAGTAATGTTCCATAATTACAAATTGTCCAAGATAAAATAAAAACAGTGATTTGCGACTTCAGCATGTTTTTTAGCTCACAGGGAAGCTTCATGTCAGAAACATCTGGGCCAATTTTTATATAACTTCACAGAAATGTTCCTTGGAGGACCTTTCATCAAGTTTGTTCAAACCGTAGTGATTCGTCAAAAAACATGGCGGTCAGGGGGTTGGGTTAGTTTACTATATAAGCTATAGTAAAAAACTTAAAAATCTTCTTGTCAGAAACCACCGGATCTATTTTGAAACAAATTTGCAGAAATGTTCCTTGGGTGACTCTACCAAGTTTGTTGAAGCCATTGTGATTTGTTAAAAAAAACATGACCGCCACAGTGATGTGATAGTTTACTATATAGGCAGCTATAATAAAAACTTCAAAAGCCTTCTATATAGAATCTACTGAAGTGCTGTCGATGTAATTTCATTGACATTTACAATGGGTGAACCTCTACCAAGTTCGTTCCAGCCATAGCGATTCGTCGAAAAACATAGTCGCCAGGAGGGGAGGCTGGTTTTCTTTATATGGATATATTATAAAACCTTTCTTTCGATATTTGATATCCAGATATACTATTGTTATCGCACAACTCTTCTACGCATCTGTTACATCTTCAAAACAAATTAAAATTCTAACTACTCGCCCATCTCGTTTTTCTTGAATTTTGTTTGTACATGTATTATATAATCTACTTAAGTTGAGTGACTCAAGGTCACTTAGGTGAGCGATATAGGGCCATCTTGGCCCTCTTCATTTTGTTATGATGGTGATAATATGTTTTAGAACTAAAATAAAGCAAGAGCAATGACAGGGCAGAAAGAGTCTGACCTATATCTCATTGACTTTGGTCATAGCATTCTCAGGGGCAAGAGTTGAAAATCTGAGAGAAAACAAGAAAAACAATTGGTGAGTGACAACAGTGTTTATGCATTGTTATAATTTTGTTAAAAATGATCTTGACCTGTTGGTCCCTAAATCCTGATTCACATCCCCCAATTATTATGAATGAGTATTCCTTTTCCGACAGTAAGAACTCAATAAACCGCTATTACTAGGATAGCATTATTCTATTTGTATACTCAGCAAATATTAAAACTTTACATTGTGTTGGTCTGTTTTTCTTTAGTGTTACGATATGTCCTATAACCCAATTAACAAGATTGACCTTGCATCTAGCACAACTACGCAACAGAACAAATGAACGGACGGACGGATGGACGAATGGGTAACATTGTTTGTCCCCATTTCATAGCAGGGACATATAAATTCCACGTTGGAAAATAATTGTTACACTAAGTGAATAATTGTTACACTTAGTGAACCACTTGAATACTCAAATGTCAATACAGGTGCAAAGCATACGCTTAGTGAACAATGTGGTTCTGGCCCTTCTTGAACAATACGATTTCGATCCTTAGTGAAACAATACGGTTCATATCCTTAGTGTAAAAATACGGTTCCGATCCTTAGTGTAACAATACAGTTATACCCTTAGTGAAACAATACGTTTCTGATCCTTAGTGTAACAATACAGTTATACCCCTAGTGTAACAATACGGTCCCGATCCTAAGTGAAACAATACGGTTCAGATCCTTAGTGTAACAATACAGTTATACCCTTAGTGTAGCAATACGGATCCGATCCTTAGTGAAACAATACGTTTCCGATCTTTAGTGTAACAATATGGTTACAATCATTAGTGTAACAATATGCTTACGATCATTAGTGTAACAATACAGTTATACCCTTAGTGTAACAATACGGTTGCGATCCCTAGTGAAATAATACGTTTCCGACCTTTAGTAAACAATACGTTTAGACCCTTAGTGTAACAATACAGCTATACCCGTAGTGTAACAATGCGGTTCTTACCTTTAGTGTAACAATATGGTTCTGGCACTTAGTGTAACAATAAGATTAGACACTTTCTGTAACAATACTGCTATACCCTTAGTGTAACAATGCGGTTCTGATCCTTAGTGTAATAATATGGTAACAATACGGTTCCGACCTTTAGTTACTAATACGGTTATACCCTAAGTGTAACAATACGGTTCTGACCCTAAGTGTAACAATACGGTTCTGACCCATAGTGTTCTGACCCATAGTGTAACAATACGGTTCTGACCCATAGTGTAACAATACGGTTCAGGCCTTTAGTTAACAATACGGTTCCGGCCTTTAGTAAACAATACGGTTCCGGCACTTATTGTAACAATACGGTTCCGGCCTTTAGTTAACAATCCGGTTCCGGCACTAAATGTGACAATACGGTTCCGGCACTTAGTGTAACAATACGGATCCGGCCTATAGTTAACAATACGGTTCCGACACTTAGTGTAACACTACGGTTCCGACACTTAGTGTAACAATACGGTTCTGACACTTAGTGTAACAATACGGTTCAAACTTTTATTTAACAATACGGTTCCGACTTTAATACGATTTAGTTATTAACTCGCTTAGTGTAGAGGTTTTCTAATATATAAATAAGTCCAATATGATTTAACTATACTATTTTATTCTTAGATGTTCACAGAATGATGGTAAGGTAGTGAATGACTATCAAATACACAATCTCCCAATATATAAACTGTAAAAGAATCTAACGTGATACCCTTGTATAATTATAAAGTATCGTTATCGATGGACAGCATATTCACTTCCTGTGTTGACAAGATCTAAAACCTTTCACACCTTTCATTTCCGTTACTTTCTCTCTGATCTGTCAATCACTTTAACTGACAGCTTATCGTGGATTAGGCTTCCCTAGTCAGTCCAGTAATACACACACACCACAACGAAAAAACAACCCCCCCCCCCCCCCCCCCCCTCGCAATATATTGGTCTGCTGACCATAGCAGTTCTGGAGGAGTTCATAGACTGGGTACCCAGATAGCATTTTCTGCTGGCTACCCAGAAAACTGTACTAAAAATTGCTGATTATTCTCAGTATGTCGCTGTCCCAGAACACGCTTTATTTTGTTGAACCCATTATCCATCATACCATCAGAACTCATTATGTCACTAAGGTTAACCATTGTACCCAATCTGTCTGGTATATTACGGTTCCTAGATGACCGTCTGAGTACAGGCACTATGCCTTATGTCAGACACCAAAGATTCATTAGACACCAAAGATTCATCCCGTTTCAAAGGCATTTTCTTCTTTGTAGCAATCGTTGGAAGAAAGTAAGATTTAAGACCGGTTGCGCAAATTGACCAGATGGTAATAAGTAACGCTATCTATTACATAATGACCGGTAAACCTATTTTGTAATTTCTGCCCAACTCCTATAGTGTCTGTGAGTAAAACATAGTCACCAGGTGAAATATTCAAAGAGTGTATATCTGCATTTACGCGGTCCAGCATGCTCTGTTGTGCTTTGATAACATTATTTTTCAGTTCCGTCCTAAT
This sequence comes from Panopea generosa, assembly GCA_029582155.1. Taxonomy (NCBI): domain Eukaryota; kingdom Metazoa; phylum Mollusca; class Bivalvia; order Adapedonta; family Hiatellidae; genus Panopea; species Panopea generosa. Next base: position 35,513,940 of record CM055911.1, on the reverse strand, counting down.
TACCTTAAGTTTTTCACTATGTTTGCGAACATATGTGTGTATATAACGGAATTCTGTCAAAATCAGTGGGTTTGTATGCACATAAAGGGAACTTTGGACGTTCACCATAAATAACCTTATGTGGTGAATAACCTGTGGTAGCATGCACCGATTGATTAATAGCAACTGTGACAAACGCAAGATTGTTAAACCAGTTGTTGCACTAATTATTGCTGTATGGCGCCAGTCTTTCAGCTAGAGTCCTATGTGTTCTTTCATACGCACCAAAGCAGTAAACAAGGGGTGAAATCTTGAGAAATGTTTAACTGACGACATATTTCAGTCATACACTTGGGCGTGAATTCTGTCTCCATGTCTGACATTATAGTCTCACAAACACCATTTTGTGATATTTTGTAAATAGTTGATTGAGACCTGAAGCAACCGATAATGTATCGGGACTGTAACTAAGTATTTACTGAACATATCTACCGCTGTCAAGACATAGCTATACCCCCGCTGTGTAATAGGTAATGGCCCATACAAATCTACTTGCCAGACCTGAAAAGGGGATGTTAGGGTTCGATATGCAGTTATGCCTGATTTTTTTATTATGTCCGGTATGTTTACGCTTTTGACATTGTGGACATAACCTCACAAAATCCGTTATCAGGAGACCCATTCTTTGAAAAAAGTAATGCTCTTTAACCCTATCTAGAGTATCATGAATCCCAGAGTGACCCGCCATGGGGGTATCGTGATATAATGCTATCACCATCTTAATCATTGTATCAGGTAATACCAGCTGGTACTGAGAAAGCTGTTTGGTTCTCTTAGATCTCGATATTCTTGAATGGAACATAAATTCATCAACTAATACATAATCACTAGACTCTAATAAAAACCCGTCTTGATTTCTTTTGACTTTTAGGCAAAATATAATTTGATAAATAATCAAGCATACGTTTCAAATTAGGATCTTTGCTCTGTAAATTCCTAGTATTTCCCAGACTGAAATCAAACTTTGGCTACTCTTTGTGAGAGAATTCATTTCTCGAAGAGGTAAGGGATGTTGTCTATTTTTAGACACACGGGGTTTCCTAGATATTTTTACATTACTGACCCTAGATAACCCGTCTATCTCAGTATCACCACTATAGTCTGACCCTGTATTGTGTTGCTTGGATAATTCAGTTATTGGTTGTAATGATAAGCTTTGTAGAATGATCTTTTGGCTCAGTATTGCTCTCATGATGTAATAAATTCTGAAGTGTGAAGCCACTGGGCAATGAATATCATTCCCATTTTTGTCAGGAATATATGGGAAGAAAGGTCACTTTCATTTGGACTAGAAAATAATGTATCTCCATGAGGATTAGGATGACAACATGAAAGCACATCAGGGACGACCATTTGATCTGCGGGTTAATATTGATTTTTAAAATCAAACTTCTTAAGATAGCCAACCAGCGTTCATATATTGCAACTTATCTGAAACTCTTCTGAAATTACGATTTTTGAGCTTGGTGGTCACATTCAACTATAAAATGCCTACCCCTAAGATAAGATGAACAGTCAAGAACACTTGATACCACTCCCAAAAGTTCCAATTTTGTAGGGCCATTAAATTGCTGCCAACTTGATAGAAATTTTGAACCAAACTTTACTATTCTCAATGTTGAATCTTCATTCATAGTGGCTTAGTTCTGTTGTAGTACAAACCCAATACCTTTGCTGACGTGTCAACAGACAACACAAACGGTAAATCATAACGGGGAAATGCCTAAACTTCAGACTTAAGCAAAGATTCCCTTTACTTGTCAAATGCGACTTGATGGTCATTTTACACCCTTGCGGAGTCATTTGTATAAACAGTAAGCAACTGCACTGTAATTTCTAATATATACTTTTTAAACCAATTCATCATACCAAGTTATCTCTTAAAACGGTCAAATACTGTTAGCAAATCAAGCATATGCTGTTCGAAAGATTCCGAAATAATGACCACATCATCTAAAAAGCAAAGAACTGATTTAAATGACAAACCTTTATCCATTAACATTTTAAAAAACTACTTGGACTGGTCTTAAGACCCTGCGGTAAACGTATAAATTTATAAGTACCAAAGCAGTATATTTTGCTGACTCTTGAGATATTTGCATTTGAAAGAAAGCAGAACTAACATCGATAGAACTTATGTAGTTTGGTGTCCTGTGACTGAACGATTCTGTAAGTTCCTGAACATCAGGAATAGCGTAGCGGAAGTCTTGTGTTTGAGAATTGAGATACATGAAATCCACACAAAAACGATACATGGACAAACTGGCTTCCCGCAACCCTGGTTCAATACCTGGCTTGGGTTAATTGCGTTTAAAAACCAACACTATAGTGCTAGAAATGGGGATTTTTCTTGTTCACTGACAGTTGTTATAACACTCTGACGTAACAATTCATCTAGTTGGTAGCGCAATACTTCGCGTTTGTCTGTTGGAAGCCTATAGGGGCGTTGATGTTTTCTTGTTCACTGACAGTTGTTATAACACCCTGACGTAACAATTCATCTAATTGGTGACGCAATACTTCGCATTTGTCTGGTGGAAGCCTATAGAGGCATTAATGTTTTGACTGAGCATTTGGGTTGAGATGAATTTGATGCTCGACTGTGGTTGAGAGACCTAAATCTGGGTTTTCTTTTGTCACAAATAATGTCTTTACTTTGAAGTAATATACTCTGTATTGCTTTCCCCTGTTGTATAGTCCAGTCCTTTGAACTAAAATCAAAATTTGACAAAAATAGTTCATTGTTGGCTGCCGTCTGTTTCGCAATTTTTAAATTGCTACAAGAATGCCTAATAGGTGATGCGAATGTTGGATCACAAACTTTGTCAATATAGGTTTGCTCAACAAATGGACATATCTTATATGTTGAATCTATTATTTCAAATTCTCCAAGAGGTTTACCTTTATGAATAACAACCGTGTCTGGTGAAGGATTGAGTATTTTTATGGGAACAGTATATCTTGTAGAGACTATGGCCGCCGACCTAGCTGTAAGTAATTTCCGTTTATTTACAAAAACACTTGCTGAACAAACGCCTTGATATCCCATATTGACTTTTCGTGACACGGTACCCCACACTACTGTTTCAGTGTTAGGTAAAAGTGTAACCAGATGTTCCAACTATTTATTTTCCGTTGAAATTTCCCAAAATCAAGTTGCATACCATGCAACCTAATATAACCCGCCAAAATCATGAGAGGATGGGAAGTAGCCTGTATAACATATACTTCAAGGTTGTGCTGTCTACCCTGTATAACATATACTTCAAGGTTGTGCAGTCTACCCTGTATAACATATACTTCAAGGTTGTGCTGTCTCCCCTGTATAACATATACTTCAAGGTTGTGCTGTCTACCCTGTATAACATATACTTCAATGTTGTGCTGTCTCCCCTGTATAACATATACTTCAAGGTTGTGCTGTCTCCCCTGTATAACATATACTTCAAGGTTGTGCTGTCTACCCTGTATAACATATACTTCAAGGTTGTGCTGTCTCCCCTGTATAACATATACTTCAAGGTTGTGCTGTCTACCCTGTATAACATATACTTCAAGGTTGTGCTGTCTCCCCTGTATAACATATACTTCAAGGTTGTGCTGTCTACCCTGTATAACATATACTTCAAGGTTGTGCTGTCTCCCCTGTATAACATATACTTCAAGGTTGTGCTGTCTCCCCTGTATAACATATACTTCAAGGTTGTGCTGTCTACCCTGTATAACATATACTTCAAGGTTGTGCTGTCTACCCTGTATAACATATACTTCAAGGTTGTGCTGTCTACCCTGTATAACATATACTTCAAGGTTGTGCTGTCTCCCCTGTATAACATATACTTCAAGGTTGTGCTGTCTACCCTGTATAACATATACTTCAATGTTGTGCTGTCTACCCTGTATAACATATACTTCAAGGTTGTGCTGTCTCCCCTGTATAACATATACTTCAAGGTTGTGCTGTCTACCCTGTATTAATGGTTTGACTTCGGCTACACCGTTAATACAAATTTCTTGATTATTGGCTAGTAACAACTTGGTATCAGATAGGAGACAAGGAACTTTTTAATTTACTCGTATAATTTTGTTGACATTAAATTGATTGAGCTGCCCAAATCTAACAGTGCTGAGACATTACGACCAGAAAAGCCCGCATGCATATGCAAAAAAGAATTAGTACTCACATCATCATTTTAAACACTTGTTGCACGTATTCATAGTTTCAGATTCACTTTCAGAATTGGCATGTGTCCGATAAGAAGCAGTTCTGATAGGTGCTGTACTCATGAAGTCATACTTTGTAGCTTCTCACATAGGGCATCAGCTTTCCTCTCCAGATGTGAAAACTTTCTGTCGGATATGCTGACTGCACTCGTTGTTGGATGAAGCCCCCGATAGCCATACGCCTCACCAAGTTTCGCCGCTTCTAGCGCTAATGTGTGACTCTGAGGATTGCCTGCCCTGACAAAGAAAGCTAATTGATCTGGCAGGCCGCCTATGAATTTGAGCAACTGCTCATTTTCAGTTTTGCCAATCCTTCTTCCTCTCTCCACAATTTTCAACCAAAAGCACTGGCTGATTGTCTTCACACATGTACTTAGATTAAAATGCGGCGAAGACACGTGACCAATCTCGTCTTATGGACTGATCCAAACACATAAACCATGTAAGTGCTGGTCCTTCTAAATGTAACTTTGCTACCACTTTCCTGATGTCATCGTCAAGTCTATTAAAATGCGAGTATGCATCAAATGCTTTAATAAATTTATCTGCCTCCTCGCATGAAACGCCATTAAACTTTTTAACATTCAATTTATCCATTATTTCAAACCGATTGTGCAAATCTTTTAGCAGGAGTCAATGTTGTAGGGTTCAGCACTATATTTAGTATCTTGTAAATAATCATCAAATAGTTGGTTTCCACTAAAGTCAAATAACGATGATAAGTTGTTTGACCAGATCAAAAACCTTTCACACCTTTCATTTCTGTTACTTTCTCTCTGATCTGTCAATCACTCTAACTGCCAGCTTATCCGGGATTAGGCTTCCCTGGTCAGTCCAGTCATACACACATATACATTACAACTTAACAATACGGTTTCGACACTTAGTGTAACAATACGGTTCCGACACTTGGTGTTACAATACGGTTCCGAAACTTAGTGTTACAATACGGTTCCGACTATAAGTGTTTCAATACGGTTCCGACACACTTAGTGTTTCAATACGGTTCCGACACACTTAGTGTAACAATACGGTTCCGACACTAAGTGTTACAATACGGTTCCGACACACTTAGTGTAACACTACGATTCCGACACTTAGTGTAACAATACGGTTCCGACACTTAGTGTTACAATATACAGTTCCGACACACTTAGTGTTACACTACAGGTCCGACACTTAGTGTAACACTACGGTTCCGACACTTAGTGTAACACTTTCTATATATATTTATTTCTTACATTGTTACAACAGCCATTTAAACTTTAATGAATTCTATTAACACATATGTACGTTTCTAAACATATTTTAAATACGTTCTCCACTGTTCCTACTTAAAACCTAACCTTTATTTGACCCTTCGCGTTCCAAAGTAATCTCCCTAACCTAATAACCCGTCTTTCCACCTTGCCTCCGAAGTAAGACTCTCTAAACTAAAAACTTGACTTAACATCTCGCCTGCCAAAGTAAAACTGCTTCTCTTTCGCCCCGCTACTTGATGGCTCATACTAAAAAATTGTTTTAAAAGTCACCTTCAATTTATATCCCAGTCATTATTTATCAGGCATTTCCTGTTCAGATGTCCACTCTCTTCCGTTAAATGCCCATAAAACGCGATTTTTTGACAGTTTAATATATCAAAAGTTCAAACTATTTAGGATCTCCCAGCTTAATGACTAAATGAATGTATCTATAGAACAGTCCACACCAGTATAATATTGGGTTTAAATTTTACAATATCAAACTTATAAAATACAATAATAAATGAGTGACTCATAATACAAACTTACGAGCTCTTCTCATAATACAATATGTTTAGTTCGTGGTGTTCCTATTGTATATTTCTTTTAACATCTGGCGTAAATGATAAAAATGTGCACAATTAATGTTTGGAGTCTCAGCATTCGTTGTGCGAATGAAATGTTATTAATATCAAATTTAATTAACATTGACCAATTTCATAGATAGAAATTATCGAATTTCGAGCAAAATGCTCAAAATTTAGGGAGAAACATAACTATCCTGCTAATGTGGTTAATGTTTTATTATTAATAAATATTGGGTTTTTAATTTCGCTTAAATCAACGCGTTGAACAAAACATGTTTTAATCATTTGCGAAATACAAAAGCGTTTTATTTACCTTGAAGCAAATGTGTCAATAGTTCCCTTTTATCTCATTAAAAAGTAATTATTAGACGTCCAGCCAAAAATTAAACATGAAAATAATTGGTATATTATCGATATATCGCCTGGACTGATGTTTGTTATCGTTATCATTAAAATATATTTTTCTTTGTCTTTCATCATTATACATATACATACAAGTAAATAGCAACGCATTTTACATAACACAATGTTACAAGTCTATTCAGACTATGTTTATATATGTTAACAATAAATATTGTAAGTGTTTTTATAGTGAAGCATTGTCAAAATAATCTTTATAAATATTATTTACCTTTATGCATTAATTGAGAAATAAGTTGGTGGATGTAGACAGTAGATAAAGGAGAGTAGATAAGAGAAAAAGTACGTGGGTGTTAGGATTGCTGTGTAATGTCACGGCTGTACTACTTTGTCTGTAACAGTGCAACTCTATAATGGTTTGTTATTTCATGGCTGTACTTATCCAATGTATCTCTATAATGGTTGTATTCTGGCTGTACTATCCAATGTATCTCTATAATGGATTTGTTATTTCATGGCTGTACTTATCCAATGTATCTCTATAATGGTTTGTTATTTCATGGCTGTACTTATCCAATGTATCTCTATAATGGTTTGTTATTTCATGGCTGTACTTATCCAATGTATCTCTATAATGGTTTGTTATTTCATGGCTGTACTTATCCAATGTATCTCTATAATGGTTTGTTATTTCATGGCTGTACTTATCCAATGTATCTCTATAATGGTTTGTTATTTCATGGCTGTACTTATCCAATGTATCTCTATAGATGATTTGTTATTTCATGGCTGTACTTATCCAATGTATCTCTATAATGGTTTTGTTTATTTCATGGCTGTACTTATCCAATGTATCTCTATAATGGTTTGTTATTTCATGGCTGTACTTATCCAATGTATCTCTATAATGGTTTGTTATTTCATGGCTGTACTTATCCAATGTATCTCTATAATGGTTTGTTATTTCATGGCTGTACTTATCCAATGTATCTCTATAATGGTTTGTAATGTCTCTGCTGATCTACTGTGACAGTATCAATGAATTTCTATAATGGTCTGTACTATATTCAAATTGATCTCTTTGAAAAAAACAGTGAAACCGATACTTTATATGGCTGTGAAATATGGGGTTTTGGAAACCTAGATATTCTGGAAAGAATCCAACTAATATTTTCCATTTTAAAAAATCCACCCCAACGTACATGATTTATGGTGAAGTTGGAACCATACAACTATCTGTTGATATAACAATAAAATTACTGCACATTGGACAAGACTTTTTGAAAATATTTACAGTGAAACAACAACAAACTTTCATCTAAACTATATATTTTACTTATATTTACATACAAAATTGGATTAAGTAAAACTTACAAATATATATGTATAAGTTTATAAGACCACATTATAAACATTAAGTTACTGCTTTCATATAACTGTAAACGAATGTTTGCATTTATAACGAGAAATCATAACACATGAACCTTTAACTGTAATGATAATGGTGATGAGTTTCATTATCTGACTTGCCTATAGAAGTAGGCAGGTGGAGAAATATGCCTACACATGAACGAACGTTTCATTATCTGACTTGCCTATAGAAGTAGGCAGGTGGAGACATGTGCCTACACATGAACAAAAGTTTCATTATCTGACTTGCCTATAGAATTAGGACGGTGCTTACACATGAACGAAAGTTTCATTATCTGACTTGCCTATAGAAGTAGGCAGGTGGAGACATGTGCCTACACATGAACGAACGTTTCATTATCTGACTTGCCTATAGAAGTAGGCAGGTGGAGACATGTGCCTACACATGAACGAACGTTTCATTATCTGACTTGCCTATAGAATTAGGACGGTGCTTACAAATGAACGAAAGTTTCATTATCTGACTTGCCTATAGAAGTAGGCAGGTGGAGACATGTGCCTACACATGAACGAAAGTTTCATTATCTGACTTGCCTATAGAAGTAGGCAGGTGGAGACATGTGCCTACACATGAACGAAAGTTTCATTATCTGACTTGCCTATAGAAGTAGGCAGGTGGAGACATGTGCCTACACATGAACGAACGTTTCATTATCTGACTTGCCTATAGAAGTAGGCAGGTGGAGACATGTGCCTACACATGAACGAAAGTTTCAGTATCTGACTTGCCTATAGAACATTGTATGTATGTATGTATGTATGTATGTATGTATGTGTGTGTGTGTGTGTGTGTGTGTGTGTGTGTGTGTGTGTGTGTGTGTGTGTGTGATTATATGATTGATCTTGTGTCACACGCTGGGATTATGTGCGCGTGCATGCGTTCGTGTTTGTATACGCAAGCGAGTGTGTATCTGTTATAACAATGTTTTGTAAAAACAATCAAACATATGATTACTTAAATAGCTTACTTGCATTTCATTTCGGTAAGATAGCTTTATGTTAAGAAAATGAAAAAGACAACAAATTGTTTAATATAAACTTATGATTTAAATGTATTACTGATTGGAAAAAATGAGTGAGTTCATTACAAATATTGCATCCACGGTACTATAGGTTTAAAACAAAATTGAGAGTCTGTTAGAATGTCATTTTGTGAAGACCATATTTTTAAACGCTTATTTAATATAACGATCATAGAGATGCATTGACACAGTCAAAGAAGTACAGCCGTAACATTTACAAACCGTTAAAGAGACTGAGTATTGATTGAGTAAAAATAGTACAGCCGTAACATTTACAAACCGTTAAAGAGACTGAGTATTGATTGAGTAAAAATAGTACCAGTTTTGATACAGTCAAAGTAGAACAGCCGTAACATTCCAAATCGTTATAGAAATTAAGCAAAAATAGTTCAGTTAAAGTAGAACAGTCGTGACATTACAAACCAATATAAAGATGCATTGGTACAGTCAACGTATAACAGCCGTGACATTTCATACCAAAACAGAAATACAGAGATGCACTGGTACAGTTAAAGTAGAAGAGTCGTGACATTACAAACCAATATAGAGATGCATTGGTACAGTCAAAGTAAAACAGTCGTGACATTACAAACCAATATAGAGATGCATTGGTACAGTTAAAGTAGAACAGTCGTGACATTATAAACCCATACAGAGATGCATTGGTACAGTCAAAGTAGAACAGTCGTGACATTACAAACCAATACAGAGATGCATTGGTACAGTCAAAGTAGAACAGTCGTAACATTACAAACCAATATAGAGATGCATTGGTACAGTCAAAGTAGAACAGCCGTAACATTCCAAATCGTTTAGAAATTAAGCAAAAATAGTTCAGTTAAAGTAGAACAGTCGTGACATTACAAACCAATATAAAGATGCATTGGTACAGTCAACGTATAACAGCCGTGACATTTCATACCAAAACAGAAATACAGAGATGCACTGGTACAGTTAAAGTAGAAGAGTCGTGACATTACAAACCAATATAGAGATGCATTGGTACAGTCAAAGTAAAACAGTCGTGACATTACAAACCAATATAGAGATGCATTGGTACAGTTAAAGTAGAACAGTCGTGACATTATAAACCCATACAGAGATGCATTGGTACAGTCAAAGTAGAACAGTCGTGACATTACAAACCAATACAGAGATGCATTGGTACAGTCAAAGTAGAACAGTCGTAACATTACAAACCAATATATAGATGCATTGGTACAGTCAAAGTAGAACAGTCGTAACATTACAAACCAATATAGAGATGCATTGGTAGAGTCAAAGTAGAACAGTCGTGACATTTCAAACCAATATAGTGATGCATTGGTACAGTCAAAGTAGAACAGTCGTGACATTACAAACCAATATAGAGATGCATTGGTACAGTCAAAGTAGAAAAGTCGTGACATTACGAACAAATATAGAGATGCATTGGCACAGTCAAAGTAGAACAGCCGTGACATTTCATACCAATTCAGAGATGCATTGGAACAGTCAAAGTAGAACTGACGTGACATTTCATACCAATACAGAGATGCATTGATACAGTCAAAGTAGTACAGCCGTGAAATTACAAACCAATATAGAGATGCATTGGTACATTCAAGGTAGAACAGTTGTGACATTATAAACCAATATAGAGATGCATTGGTACAGTCAAAGTAGAACAGTCGTGACATTACAAACCAATATAGAGATGCAATATTATAGTCAAAGAAGAACAATCGTGACATTATAAACCAATATAGAGATGCATTGGTTCAGTCAAAGTAGAACAGTCGTAACATTACAAACCAATATAGAGATGCATTGGTACAGTCAAAGTAGAACAGTCGTGTCATTACAAACAAACCAATACAGAGATGCATTTGTACAGTCAAAGTAGAACAGTCGTAACATTACAAACCAATATAGAGATGCATTGGTACAGTCAAAGTAGAACAGTCGTAACATTATAAACCAATACAGAGATGCATTGGTACAGTCAAAGTAGAACAGTCGTGATATTACAAACCAATATAGAGATGCATTGGTAGAGTCAAAGTAGAACAGTCTTGACATTACGAACAAATATAGAGATGCATTGGTAGAGTCAAAGTAGAACAGTCATGAAATTAGGAACAAATATAGAGATGCATTGGTAGAGTCAAAGTAGAACAGTCGTGACATTACAAACAAATATAGAGATGTATTGGTACAGTCAAAGAAGAACAGTCGTGACATTACAAACAAATACAGATATGCATTGGTACAGTCAAAGTAAAACAGTCGTGACATTACAAATCAATATAGAGATGCATTGGTACAGTCAAAGTAGAACAGTCGTGACATTACATACCAATATAGAGATACTTTGGTAGAGTCAAATTAGAACAGTCGTGACATTACACACAAATATAGAGATGCATTGGTACTGTCAAAGTAGAACAGTTGTAACATTACAAACCAATATAGAAATGCTTTGGTAGAGTCAAAATAGAAGAGTCGTATCATAAGAAACAAATACAGAGATGCATTGGTACAGTCAAAGTAGAACAGTCGTGACATTACAAACCAATATAGAGATGCATTGGCATAGTCAAAGTAGAACAGCCGTGACATTACAAACCCATACAGAGATGCATTGGTAGAGTCAAATTAGAACAGTCGTGACATTACAAACCAATATAGAGATGCATTGCTACATTCAAAGTAGAACAGTCGTGACATTACACACCAATATAGAGATGCATTGGAACAGTCAAAGTAGAACAGTCGTGACATTACAAACCAATACAGAGATGCATTGGTACAGTCAAAGTAGAACAGTTGTGACATTACAAACCAATATAGAGATGCATTGGTACAGTCAAAGTAGAACAGTCGTGACATTACAAACCAATACAGAGATGCATTGGCATAGTCAAAGTAGAACAGTCGTGACATAACAAACCAATACAGAGATGCATTGGCATAGTCAATGTAGAACAGTCGTGACATTATAAACCAATACAGAGATGCATTGGTACAGTCAAAGTAGAACAGTCGTGACATTACAAACCAATACAGAGATGCATTGGTACAGTCAAAGTAGACAGTCGTGAAATTACAAACCAATATAGAGATGCATTGGTACAGTCAATGTAGAACAGATGTGACATTACAAACAAATAAAGATATGCATTGGTACAGTCAAAGTAGAACAGCCGTTACATTACAAACAAATATAGAGATGCATTGGTACAGTCAAAGTAAAACAGTCGTGAAATTACAAACCAATATAGAGATGCATTGGTAATGTCAAGGAAGAACAGCTGCGACATTACAAACAAATACAGAAATGCATTGTTACAGTCAAAGAAGAACAGTCGTGACATTATCAACCAATATAGAGAATGCATTGGTACAGTCAATGTAGAACAGTCGTGACATTACAAACCAATACAGAGATGCATTGGTACAGTCAAAGTATAACAGTTGTGACATTACAAACAAATACAGAGATGCATTGGTACAGTCAAAGTAGAACAGTCGTGACATTATCAACCAATACAGAGATATATTGGTACAGTCAATAAAGAACAGTCGTGACATTACAAACCAATACAGAGATGCATTGGTACAGTCAAAGTAGAACAGTCGTGACATTATAAACCAATATAGAGATGCATTGTTACAGTCAAATTAGAACAGTCGTGACATTACACACCAATATAGAGATGCACTGGAACAGTCAAAGTAGAACAGTCGTGACATTACAAACCAATACAGAGATGCATTGGCATAGTCTAAGTAGAACAGTTGTGACATTACAAACCAATATAGAGATGCATTGATACAGTCAAAGTAGATAAGTCGTGACATTACAAACCAATACAGAGATGCATTGGTACAGTCAAAGTAGAACAGTCGTGACATTACAAACCAATACAGAGATGCATTGGTACAGTCAAAGTAGAACAGTCGTCACATTACAAACCAATATAGAGATGCATTGATACAGTCAAAGTAGAACAGTCTTGACATTACAAACCAATACAGAGATGCATCGGTACTGTCAAAATAGAACAGTCGTAACATTACAAACCAATATAGAGATACCTTGGTACAGTCAAAGTAGAACAGTCGTGACATTGCACACCAATTTAGAGATGTATTGGTACACTCAAAGTAGAACAGTCGTGACATTACAAACCAATACAGAGATGCATTGGTACAGTCAAAGTAGACAGTCGTGAAATTACAAACCAATATAGAGATGCATTGGTACAGTCAATGTAGAACAGATGTGACATTACAAACAAATAAAGATATGCATTGGTACAGTCAAAGTAGAACAGCCGTTACATTACAAACCAATATAGAGATGCATTGGTACAGTCAAAGTAAAACAGTCGTGAAATTACAAACCAATATAGAGATGCATTGGTAATGTCAAGGAAGAACAGCTGCGACATTACAAACAAATACAGAAATGCATTGTTACAGTCAAAGAAGAACAGTCGTGACATTATCAACCAATATAGAGATGCATTGGTACAGTCAATGTAGAACAGTCGTGACATTACAAACCAATACAGAGATGCATTGGTACAGTCAAAGTATAACAGTTGTGACATTACAAACAAATACAGAGATGCATTGGTACAGTCAAAGTAGAACAGTCGTGACATTATCAACCAATACAGAGATATATTGGTACAGTCAATAAAGAACAGTCGTGACATTACAAACCAATACAGAGATGCATTGGTACAGTCAAAGTAGAACAGTCGTGACATTATAAACCAATATAGAGATGCATTGTTACAGTCAAATTAGAACAGTCGTGACATTACACACCAATATAGAGATGCACTGGAACAGTCAAAGTAGAACAGTCGTGACATTACAAACCAATACAGAGATGCATTGGCATAGTCAAAGTAGAACAGTTGTGACATTACAAACCAATATAGAGATGCATTGATACAGTCAAAGTAGATAAGTCGTGACATTACAAACCAATACAGAGATGCATTGGTACAGTCAAAGTAGAACAGTCGTGACATTACAAACCAATACAGAGATGCATTGGTACAGTCAAAGTAGAACAGTCGTCACATTACAAACCAATATAGAGATGCATTGATACAGTCAAAGTAGAACAGTCTTGACATTACAAACCAATACAGAGATGCATCGGTACTGTCAAAATAGAACAGTCGTAACATTACAAACCAATATAGAGATACCTTGGTACAGTCAAAGTAGAACAGTCGTGACATTGCACACCAATTTAGAGATGTATTGGTACACTCAAAGTAGAACAGTCGTGACATTACAAACCAATACAGAGATGCTTCAGTACAATCAAAGTAGAACAGTCGTGACATTACAAACCATTATAGAGATGCTTTAGTACAGTCAAAGTAGAACAGTCGTGACATTACAAACCAATACAGAGATGCTTTAGTACAGTCAAAGTAGAACAGTCGTGACATTACAAACCAATACAGAGATGAACTGGTACAGTCAAAGTAGAACAGTCGTCACATTACAAACCAAATACAGAGATGCTTTAGTACAGTTAAAGAAGAACAGTCGTGACATTACAAACAAATATAGAGATGCAATAGTACTGTCAAAGTAGAACAGCCGTGACATTACAAACCAATATAGAATTGCATTGGTACAGTCAAAGTAGAACAGTCGTGACATTACACCCCAATATAGAGATGCACTGGGACAGTCAACGTAGAACAGTCGTGACATTAAAAAACAATATAGAGATGCATTAGTACAGTCAAAGAAGAACAAGTGTGACATTACAACCAAATACACAGATGTATTGGTACAATCAAAGTAGAACAGTCGTGACATTACAAACCAATATAGAGACGCATTGGTACAGTCAAAGTAGAACAGCCATGCCATTACAAACCAATATAGAGATGCATTGGTACAGTCAAAGTAGAACAGTCGTGACATTACAAACCAATATAGAGATGCACTGGTACAGTCAAAGTAGAACAGTCGTGACATTACAAACCAATATAGAGATGCATTGGTACAGTCAAGTTGAACAATTGTGACATTACAACCAAATACAGAGATGCATTGGTACAGTCAAAGTAGAACAGCCGTGACATTACAAACCAATATAGAGATGCATTGGTACAGTCAAAGTAGAACAGCCGTGACATTACAAACCAATATAGAGATGCATTGGTACAGTCAAAGTAGAACAGTCGTGACATTACAACCCAATGTAGAGATGCACTGGTACAGTCAAAATAGAACAGCCGTGACATTACAAACCAATATAGAGATGCAGTAGTACAGTCAAATTAGAACAGCCGTAACATTACAAACCAATATAGAGATGCATTTGTACAGTCAAAGTAGAACAGCCGTGACATTACAAACCAATATAGAGATGTACTGGTACTGTCAAAGTAGAACAGTCGTGACATTACAAACCAATATAGAGATGCATTGGTACAGTCAAAGTAGAACAAGTATGACATTACAACCAAATACAGAGATGCATTGGTATAGTCAAAGTAGAACAGCCGTGACATTACAAACCAATATAGAGATGCATTGGTACAGTCAAAGTAAAACAGTCGTGACATTTAAAACCAATATAGATATGCATTGGTACAGTCAAAGTAGAACAAGTGTGACATTACAAACCAATATAGAGATGCATTGGTACAGTGAAAGTAGAACAGTCGTGACATTACAAACCAATATAGAGATGCATTGGTACAGTCAAAGTAGAAATGTCGTGACATTACAAACCAGTATAGAGATGCATTGGTACAGTCAAAGTAGAACAGCCGTGACATTACAAATCAATATAGAGATGCATTGGTACAGTCAAAGTAGAACGCCGTGACATTACACCCAAATATAGAGATGCATTTGTACAGTCAAAGTAGAACAGACGTGACATTACACCCCAATATAGAGATGCACTGGTACAGTCAAAATAGAACAGCCGTGACATTACAAACCAATATAGAGATGCATTGGTAGAGTCAAAGTAGAACAGCCGTGACATTACAACCCAATATAGAGATGCACTGGTACAGTCAATGTAGAACAGTCGTGACATTACAAACCAATATAGAGATGCATTGGTACAGTCAAAGAAGAAGAAGTGTGACATTACAACCAAATACAGAGATGCATTGGTACAGTCAAAGTAGAACAGCCGTGACATTACAAACCAATATAGAGATGCATTGGAATAGTCAAAGTAGAACAGTCGTGACATTACAAACCAATATAGAGATGCATTGGTACAGTCAAAGTAGAACAGTCGTGACATTACAAACCAATACAGAGATGCATTGGCATAGTCAAAGTAGAACAGCTGTGACATTTCATACCAATATCGAGATGCATTGGTACAGTCAAAGTAGAACAGTCGTGACATTACAAACCAATATAGAGATGCATTGGTACAGTCAAAGTAGAACAGTCATGACATTACAAACCAATACAGAGATGCATTGGTACAGTCAAAGTAGAACAGTAGTGACATTACAAACAAATACAGAGATGCATTGGTACAGTCAATGTAGAACAGTCGTGACATTACAAACCAATAAAGAGATGCATTGTTACAGTCAAAGTAGAACAATCGTGACATTACAAACCAATACAGAGATGCATTGGCATAGTCAAAGTAGAACAGTTGTGACATTACAAACCAATATAGAGATGCATTGATACAGTCAAAGTAGATAAGTCGTGACATTACAAACCAATACAGAGATGCATTGGTACAGTCAAAGTAGAACAGTCGTGACATTACAAACCAATACAGAGATGCATTGGTACAGTCAAAGTAGAACAGTCGTCACATTACAAACCAATATAGAGATGCATTGATACAGTCAAAGTAGAACAGTCTTGACATTACAAACCAATACAGAGATGCATCGGTACTGTCAAAATAGAACAGTCGTAACATTACAAACCAATATAGAGATACCTTGGTACAGTCAAAGTAGAACAGTCGTGACATTGCACACCAATTTAGAGATGTATTGGTACACTCAAAGTAGAACAGTCGTGACATTACAAACCAATACAGAGATGCTTCAGTACAATCAAAGTAGAACAGTCGTGACATTACAAACCAATATAGAGATGATTTAGTACAGTCAAAGTAGAACTGTCGTGACATTACAAACCAATACAGAGATGCTTTAGTACAGTCAAAGTAGAACAGTCGTGACATTACAAACCAATACAGAGATGAACTGGTACAGTCAAAGTAGAACAGTCGTCACATTACAAACCAAATACAGAGATGCTTTAGTACAGTTAAAGAAGAACAGTCGTGACATTACAAACAAATATAGAGATGCAATAGTACTGTCAAAGTAGAACAGCCGTGACATTACAAACCAATATAGAATTTCATTGGTACAGTCAAAGTAGAACAGTCGTGACATTACACCCCAATATAGAGATGCACTGGGACAGTCAACGTAGAACAGTCGTGACATTAAAAAACAATATAGAGATGCATTAGTACAGTCAAAGAAGAACAAGTGTGACATTACAACCAAATACACAGATGTATTGGTACAATCAAAGTAGAACAGTCGTGACATTACAAACCAATATAGAGACGCATTGGTACAGTCAAAGTAGAACAGCCATGCCATTACAAACCAATATAGAGATGCATTGGTACAGTCAAAGTAGAACAGTCGTGACATTACAAACCAATATAGAGATGCACTGGTACAGTCAAAGTAGAACAGTCGTGACATTACAAACCAATATAGAGATGCATTGGTACAGTCAAGTTGAACAATTGTGACATTACAACCAAATACAGAGATGCATTGGTACAGTCAAAGTAGAACAGCCGTGACATTACAAACCAATATAGAGATGCATTGGTACAGTCAAAGTAGAACAGCCGTGACATTACAAACCAATATAGAGATGCATTGGTACAGTCAAAGTAGAACAGTCGTGACATTACAACCCAATGTAGAGATGCACTGGTACAGTCAAAATAGAACAGCCGTGACATTACAAACCAATATAGAGATGCAGTAGTACAGTCAAATTAGAACAGCCGTGACATTACAAACCAATATAGAGATGCATTTGTACAGTCAAAGTAGAACAGCCGTGACATTACAAACCAATATAGAGATTCATTGGCATAGTCAAAGTAGAACAGTCGTGACATTACAAACCAATATAGAGATGCATTGGTACAGTCAAAGTAGAACAAGTATGACATTACAACCAAATACAGAGATGCATTGGTATAGTCAAAGTAGAACAGCCGTGACATTACAAACCAATATAGAGATGCATTGGTACAGTCAAAGTAAAACAGTCGTGACATTTAAAACCAATATAGATATGCATTGGTACAGTCAAAGTAGAACAAGTGTGACATTACAAACCAATATAGAGATGCATTGGTACAGTGAAAGTAGAACAGTCGTGACATTACAAACCAATATAGAGATGCATTGGTACAGTCAAAGTAGAAATGTCGTGACATTACAAACCAGTATAGAGATGCATTGGTACAGTCAAAGTAGAACAGCCGTGACATTACAAATCAATATAGAGATGCATTGGTACAGTCAAAGTAGAACGCCGTGACATTACACCCAAATATAGAGATGCATTTGTACAGTCAAAGTAGAACAGACGTGACATTACACCCCAATATAGAGATGCACTGGTACAGTCAAAATAGAACAGCCGTGACATTACAAACCAATATAGAGATGCATTGGTAGAGTCAAAGTAGAACAGCCGTGACATTACAACCCAATATAGAGATGCACTGGTACAGTCAATGTAGAACAGTCGTGACATTACAAACCAATATAGAGATGCATTGGTACAGTCAAAGAAGAAGAAGTGTGACATTACAACCAAATACAGAGATGCATTGGTACAGTCAAAGTAGAACAGCCGTGACATTACAAACCAATATAGAGATGCATTGGAATAGTCAAAGTAGAACAGTCGTGACATTACAAACCAATATAGAGATGCATTGGTACAGTCAAAGTAGAACAGTCGTGACATTACAAACCAATACAGAGATGCATTGGCATAGTCAAAGTAGAACAGCTGTGACATTTCATACCAATATCGAGATGCATTGGTACAGTCAAAGTAGAACAGTCGTGACATTACAAACCAATATAGAGATGCATTGGTACAGTCAAAGTAGAACAGTCATGACATTACAAACCAATACAGAGATGCATTGGTACAGTCAAAGTAGAACAGTAGTGACATTACAAACAAATACAGAGATGCATTGGTACAGTCAATGTAGAACAGTCGTGACATTACAAACCAATAAAGAGATGCATTGTTACAGTCAAAGAAGAACAATCGTGACATTACAAACCAATACAGAGATGCATTGGCATAGTCAAATAGAACAGTCGTGACATTACAAACCAATACAGAGATGCATTAGTACAGTCAAAGTAGAACAGTCGTAACATTACACACCAATACAGAGATGCATTGTTACAGTCAAAGTAGAACAGTCGTGACATTACACACCAATATAAAGATGCATTAGTACAGTCAAAGTAGAACAGTCGTGACATTACAAACCAATACAGAGATGCATTGGTACAGTCAAAGTAGAACAGTCGTGACATTACAAACCAATACAGAGATGCATTGGTACAGTCAAAGTAGAACTGTCGTGACATTACAAACCAAAACAGAGATGCACTGGTACAGTCAAAGTAGAACAGTCGTGACATTACAAACCAATACAGAGATGCATTGGTACAGTCAAAGTATAACAGTCGTAACATTACACACCAATACAGAGATGCATTGGTACAGTCAAAGTAGAACAGTTGTGACATTACTAACCAATATAGAGATGCATTGGTACAGTCAAAGTAGAACAGTCATGACATTACACACCAATACAGAGATGCATTGGTACGTCAAAGTAGAACAGTCGTGACATTACAAACCAATATAGAGATGCATTGGTACAGTCAAAGTAGAACAGTCGTGACATTACACACCAATACAGAGATGCATTGGTACAGTCAAAGTAGAACAGCCGTGACATTACAAACCAATACAGTGATGCATTGGTACAGTCGAAGTAGAACAATCGTGACATTACACACCAATATAGAGATGCATTGGTACAGTCAAAGTAGAACAGTCTTGATATTACAAACCAATATAGAGATGCATTGGTACAGTCAAAGTAGAACAGTCGTGACATTACAAACCAATACAGAGTTGCATTGGTAGAGTCAAAGTAGAACAGTCGTGACATTACAAACCAATATAGAGATGCATTGTTACAGTCAAAGTAGAACAGTCGTGACATTACACACCAATATAGAGATGCATTGGCATAGTCAAAGTAGAACAGTCGTGACATTACACACCAATACAGAGATGCATTGGTACAGTCAAAGTAGAACAGCCGTGACATCACAAACCAATAAAGAGATGCATTGGTAGAGTCAAAGTATAACAGTCGTTACATTACAAACCAATATAGAGATGCATTGGTACAGTCAAAGTAGAACAGTCGTGACATTACAAAACAATATAGAGATTCATTGGTACAGTCAAAGTAGACAGTCGTGACATTACAAACCAATACAGAGATGCATTGGTACAGTCAAATTAGAACTGTCGTGACATTACAAACCAATACAGAGATGTATTGGTACAGTCAAAGTATAACAGTCGTGACATTACAAACCAATATAGAGATGCATTGTTACAGTCAAAGTAGAACAGTCGTGACATTACACACCAATATAGAGATGCATTGGCGTAGTCAAAATAGAACAGTCGTGACATTACAAACCAATATAGAGATGCATTGGTAGAGTCAAAGTAGAACAGTCGTGACATTACAAACCAATATAGAGATGCATTGGTACAGTCAAAGTAGAACAGTCGTAACATTACACTCCAATACAGAGATGCATTGGTACAGTCAAAGTAGAACAGTCGTGACATTACAAACCAATACAGAGATGCATTGGTACAGTCAAAGTAGAACAGTCGTCACATTACACACCAATACAGAGATGCATTGGTAGAGTCAAAGGAGAACAGTCGTGACATTACAAACCAATATAGAGATGCATTGGTACAGTCAAAGTAGAACAGTCGTAACATTACACACCAATACAGAGATGCATTGGTACAGTCAAAGTAGAACAGTCGTGACATTACAAACCAATACAGAGATGCATTGGTACAGTCAAAGTAGAACAGTCGTGACATTACACACCAATACAGAGATGCATTGGTACAGTCAAAGTAGAACAGTCGTGACATTACAAACCAATATAGATATGCATTTGTAGAGTCAAAGTAGAACAGTCGTGACATTACACACCAATACAGAGATGCATTGGTACAGTCAAAGTGGAACAGTCGTGACATTACAAACCAATATAGAGATGCATTGGTACAGTCAAAGTAGAACAGTCGTGACATTACACACCAATACAGAGATGCATTGGTACAGTCAAAGTAGAACAGCCCTGACATCACAAACCAATAAAGAGATGCATTGGTACAGTCAAAGTAGAACAGTCGTGACATTACAAACCAATACAGAGATGCATTGGTAGAGTCAAAGTAGAACAGTCGTGACATTACAAACCAATATAGAGATGCATTGGTAGAGTCAAAGTAGAACAGTCGTAACATTACACCCCAATATAGAGATGCACTGGTATAGTCAAAGTAGAACAGTCGTGACATTACAAACCAATATAAAGATGCATTGGTACAGTCAAAGTAGAACAGTCGTGACATTACAAACAAATACAGAGATGCATTGGTACAGTCAAAATAGAACAGTCGTGACATTACAAACCAATATAGAGATGCATTGTTACAGTCAAAGTAGAACAGTCGTGACATTACACACCAATAGAGAGATGCATTGGCATAGTCAAAGTAGAACAGACGTGACATTAAAAACTAATATAGAGATGCATTGGTATAGTCAAAGTAGTACAGCCGTGACATTACAAACCAATATAGAGATGCATTGGCATAGTCAAAGTAGAACAGTCTTAACATTACAAACCAATATAGAGATTCATTGGCATAGTCAAAGTAGAACAGTCGTGACATTACAAACCAATATAGAGATGCATTGGCATAGTCAAAGTAGAACAGTCGTGACATTACAAACCAATTTAGAGATGCGTTGGCATAGTCAAAGTAGAACAGTCGTAACATTACAAACCGTTAGAAGAGATGCATTGATTCAATCGAAGTAGTACAGCCGTGACATTACAAACCGTTTTAAGAGATACATTGATTCAGTCAATGTTGTACAGCCTTGATAGTACACACCGTTATTGAGATGCATTGATTCAGCCAAAGTAGTAGTAGAGCCGTGATATCACAAACCATTATAGAGATACATTGATACAGTCGAAGTAGTACAGCCGTGACATTACAAACTCTTATTAAGATGCATAACTAGAGGGGCCCAATTTGCTCGAAACGCAATATTTAGATGGAAATATTTATAAGGTATAAAATTATTCTTACATGAGAATGTATTATAATATTTTTTTGATAAATGAAAGTCTATCTATAGTGATTTTGATTTGTTGGATGACATAAACAAGTCAAAAGATATAAAAATATATTAACAATTCCATGCCAAAGGATAATTCTAATGTGTTTGATGTTTAAATGATAAACTGAGAAGACGTTTTGTCATTAAGCATTTTGAATTAAACAAGATGGAGGTGGACAGAAATGCAATATTAAGATAATAAGATTAGTATAGAACTATTCATACGCTTGATGTGTTTCATGTTTAGGTGACAAACACATTTGCAATTAAAAGCACATGGCCTTTAATATGACCACCATTTTCCCAAGAAGTTTGATTTATTTTAATATGTATATGAATTATTTGTGCCATCAGGTCATCTTCAATTATTTTGCAGGAGAAAATGCTAGCTCTGTTGGAACTGCCTTAGGACAGTGCTTGGGTATCAATGCTTGGTGGGTCAGAATGCAATGCATTTTTCGATGTACATGCCTGTATGTGAACTTTTTTTGCATTTCCAACAGAGCTTCAAAATGTGTTGTTTGTAGTAAAGTGTTTAAAGTATGCATTGTTTTACAATTATGATCGCCTATCAACTTTAGTGAATACTGAAGCCTCATAATTTTCAAGACTATTCCTTTTCAGATACCGCAACACCTTGCCACGTTATTGCAACCAGACAGCCCATAATCGTTATAGTTATGTATATAGATTTATAAGAGTTTCCTGAAGATAATAATAAAGTATAAATACATTAGTATCATTTGAAATTGCTGTAATACCTATGTTTACTTTATATCACTTTTGCGAGGATATTATCTGTCTCCTTGTTTGTGATTTAATGTCATCCCTTTTAACAGCAATATATTGATTTATCTCAATTGGTCATTTTCACCGACACATGTAACAACACGTTTATGAACGTGTGTATGTCTTTCACGGAACTACATGATTGCTATCAGTTGGTGTTATTTCTGTTACTGTTAATACTATTTTCAGAGCTGGAATTGGCATATTTAGGTTGAATTGTTAAGATGCATCCTGCATTCCTGTGTTTTCTCTACTAGGGCATGTGATACTTTGTGTGCTGAATTGAGAATATCTGTCGAAAACTAGGTATAAGACGTAAAAGTTTTCAAAATACTATTTTCAAGTACCATCTATTGACCATTACAGAACAGCAGACTTGCCTATTAATATAAGTTGTCTGTTAGTTTAGTTGAGTTATGTTGCATCACCAATACTTCTTCCTTCAATAACGTTGTTGATTTCGCGATTCTGAGATCTCCTGTATCAATAACAATGACGTCGGTACTGAAACTGATTGATGAACTAGAAGGTTTGTAATATCTATATCACGTGAACTTGTCTGCAATCCTATAACTGTTGAGTATATCATATCAAGTAATTTAGCATCTTCTGCCTCTTTGATACAGCCTATGTCTCAACAGTTTACGAAATCTTTTGATGGAAACTGCTGTCAGACAAATTTCTTTCATATTTGCTTTCTACCGTGAGCTATTTTACCTCTGACGATATCAACATAATAGAATATGGGTGTTAAGTTTAGTCGCGTTATAAAATGTTTCGCATAAACAACTTCACTGCTTAAACAATGATGACATTCTCAGGGAACTTTTTTCCATCCAACATATTTGCTACCCCACAAAATAATAACATGTGCCTTTTGACAAAAACTGTCTAACATGAACATTATGTTTACCTTTTTTTCTAATTCACATGAAAGTAATTGCTAATTACAAATTATGTAGTTTGACAATAGTAGTAAAAAAAACACCACAGAAATATACTCCACCAAGCTATTACAACAGCTGTATATATGCCTATATCGTTTTATTGTTGCTGTTTATTGTTTGGTCATAGTATTGATATTTAAAATTATATTCTAACACAGAAGAATTGACTCAATGTAATCGAATAAACGTAAATAAGTGTAGATGACTTGTTAGTAGTACCGGTGAACTTTTTACACGTATCATAAATAGGCGTATGTAAATTATTATGCCAATTCGGTTTATGAACATGTAAAATCAAGGTAATATTTTTATTTTAGGCAAGATTTGATATAAAAAATATTTTATTATTTTAAGAATATGTTGATGTCTGCAATAAAACTGTACTAAGCGTAGTACGCATTACAATATATTAAGAGGCTACCAAAGGTGGTTTGTTTAGTACAATTATCAAAAAGTAATTTAGGTCATGAGTCCCAATACAGATTAAGGAATAATAACAACTTACACACAATTCGTTCACGAACAAGCAATTATTTAACTCATTTCTACCTTCTGTAGTTCGGATTGAATTCATTTACCATACGAGGCCCGTTGTTTGGAATCGGTTTATACTTTTAAACGTTATCTCAATATAGATAGAGTGTACGCCCCCAAATATTATTATTCAGGGAGTAAAAAGGCCCAAACACTCCATGCGCGCCTTAGAACAAATTGTGGTTCATTCAATCAGCACTTGTATCTAAAAAATATAACTGAATGCCCGTTATGTCATTGTTGTAGTATCGAGGAAACTCATCATTACTTCATGTCAAGTCTATCATAAAATAAGATTGGAATTTTTCTCGTCCTTATGTACTGTTTCTATAATATTATCTTACGAATTAAACTCGTCCGTTTTTAAAACCGTGCACGAATTTATCATAAAAAGCAAACGATTCTAATCAGCTGCCAGGAGCTATTTATGTCAAATAATTCAAATTGAATTTCAAAATACTGATATATTTGCCGCTGTGCCTTCTGATTTCTAATTACTTCTGCAGAGTACTGAAGTTGTATATGCTATCAAGATACATAATTGCATCATACATGCCTGTACTTTGTTGTTATTTTTTTTCTTGATGTTTCTTTTCCGCTAATAACTGATCGGGGAAACAAAATGCTGTTCGCTTATAAATATGTTATATGTTTGTTATATGTATAATATATATGTTTGTTATATGCATAATATATATGTTTGTTATATGTATAGTATATATGTTTGTTATATGTATAATATATATGTTTGTTATATGTATAGTATATAGGTTTGTCATATGTATAATATATATGTTTGTTATGTTTGTTATATGTATAATATATATGTTTGTTATATGTTTAGTATATATGTTTGTTATATGTAAAGTATATTATGTTTGTTATATGTATAGTATATATGTTTGTTATATGTTTAGTATATATGTTTGTTATATGTATAATATATATGTTTGTTATATGTATAGTATATATGTTTGTTATATGTATAGTATATATGTTTGTTATATGTATGATATATATGTTTATATATGAATGTCACCAAAATTTGAGTGCTGAAATAAAAATGATATTTACTGAAAGTAGATCTACAATTGCAATTATTTAGATAATAATAATTCCTTATCTGATGTAAAAATATGTTTGTGAATAAGTGACTTATACTCAACTGTTACACGCTTTAATATAATGTTTACTTTTTATCGACTTGTGTAAGAAAAAGGTTATTAGGCTAACGTTTATTACTTTTCATGCAATATTTATGTCATTTTGAATGCATGCAATCAGGTAGGAACAAATAGAAAACGACGAAAAATTAGTCAAACAAGGCCGGTAACAGATATTACAAAGAGGCTATGTATGCCAAAATAAACAATACCAGTTAAACAGTATTACATATATGTGGATACGTCTTAAATCGACCATAACCGATTCACTATCATTAAGCAAATACATTTAAACCAAATGAAAAGACGAGTAAATATCAATGACGATAACCGTTTCGTCCTTTTTCAAATAGTGTTCAAATGTATTGAAAATAATGCATTGTTATTCAAATGATTTATGCGAAATACAATATTTATCGTATTTAACATTTCTGATAAATTACATTTTATTGAAGTTTTGCAATTGCACTTTTGTTCGTCGTTAATAATATTCACATACAAATAACAAAAAATCAGTACCTACATAATTCATATGTATTCATAATACATATATTATATTTATGTCTCTATTTTTGTGGACTATCGCGTATATTAATATGCATTTCATGAAAAATACTACCTTCGATAACCATAGCAACCCTGATAAAAGCATCTGTCGAAAACTTGAGAGATAGTACCGTGTCGGTCGAAAAATTGAATCGCAATATCGGTATATTCACTGTGAACATAATGAGTTCATGATGGATGATACTTAAATCGCAATGTTGGTATATTCACTGTGAACATAATGAGTTCCTGATGGATGATCCTTAAATCGCAATATTGGTATATTCACTGTGAACATAATGAGTTCATGATGGATGATCCTTAAATCGCAATATTGGTATGTTCACTGTGAACATACTGAGTTCCTGATGGATGATCCTTAAATCGCAATATTGGTATGTTCACTGTGAACATAATGAGTTCCTGATGGATGATCCTTAAATCGCAATAATGGTATGTTCACTGTGAACATAATGAGTTCCTGATGGATGATCATCAAACCGCAATAATGGTATGTTCACTGTGAACATAATGAGTTCCTGATGGACGATCCTCAAATCGCAATATTGGTATGTTCACTGTGAACATATTGAGTTCCTGATGGACGATCCTTAAATCGCAATGTTGGTATGTTCACTGTGAACATAATGAGTTCCAGATGGATGATCCTTAAATCGCAATGTTGGTATGTTCACTGTGAACATAATGAGTTCCTGATGGATGATCCTTAAATCGCAATATTGGTATATTCACTGTGAACATAATGAGTTCCTGATGGACGATCCTTAAATCGCAATATTGGTATGTTCACTGTGAACATAATGAGTTCCTGATGGACGAACCTTAAATCGCAATATTGGTATGTTCACTGTGAACATAATGAGTTCCTGATGGACGAACCTTAAATCGCAATAATGGTATGTTCACTGTGAACATAATGAGTTCCTGATGGATGATCCTCAAATCGCAATAATGGTATGTTCACTGTGAACATAATGAGTTCCTGATGGATGATCCTCAAATCGCAATAATGGTATGTTCACTGTGAACATAATGAGTTCCTGATGGATGATCCTCAAATCGCAATATTGGTATGTTCCCTGTGAACATAATGAGTTCCTGATAGATGATCCTTAAGTCGCAATATTAGTATGTTCACTGTGAACAGATTCAGTTCCTGATGGTTGATTCTTAAATCGCAATATTGGTATGTTCACTGTGAACATAATGGGTTCCAGATGGATGATCCTTAAATCGCAATGTTGGTATGTTCACTGTGAACATAATGAGTTCCTGATGGATGATCCTTAAATCGCAATATTGGTATGTTCACTGTGAACATAATGGGTTCCAGATGGATGATCCTTAAATCGC
Source organism: Panopea generosa (assembly GCA_029582155.1). Taxonomy (NCBI): domain Eukaryota; kingdom Metazoa; phylum Mollusca; class Bivalvia; order Adapedonta; family Hiatellidae; genus Panopea; species Panopea generosa. Next base: position 35,486,101 of record CM055911.1, on the reverse strand, counting down.
AATGTTGGTATGTTCACTGTGAACATAATCAGTTCCTGATGGTTGATCCTTAAATCGCAATATTGGTATGTTCACTCTGAACATAATGGGTTCCAGATGGATGATCCTTAAATCGCAATGTTGGTATGTTCACTGAGAACATAATGAGTTCCAGATGGATGATCCTTAAATAGCAATATTGGTATGTTCACTGTGAACATAATGGGTTCTAGATGGATGATCTTTAAATCGCAATGTTGGTATGTTCACTGTGAACATAATGAGTTCCTGATGGATGATCCTCAAATCGCAATAATGGTATGTTCCCTGTGAACATAATGAGTTCCTGATGGATGATCCTTAAATCGCAATATTGGTATGTTCACTGTGAACATAATGAGTTCCTGATGGATGATCCTTAAATCGCAATATTGGTAAGTTCACTGTGGACATAATGAGTTCCTGATGGATGATCCTTAAATCGCAATATTGGTATGGTCACTGTGGACATATTGAGTTCCTGATGGACGATCCTTAAATCGCAATGTTGGTATGTTCACTGTGAACATAATGAGTTCCTGATAGATGATCCTTAAATCGCAATGTTGGTATGTTCATTGTGGACATAATGAGTTCCTGATGGACGATCCTCAAATCGCAATATTGGTATGTTCCCTGTGAACATACTGAGTTCCTGATGGATGATCCTTAAATCGGAATATTGGTATGTTCACTGTGAACATAATGAGTTCCTGATGGATGATCCTTAAATCGGAATATTGGTATGTTCACTGTGAACATAATGAGTTCCTGATGGATGATCCTTAAATCGCAATGTTCGTATGTTCACTGTGGACATAATGAGCCCCTGATGGATGATCCTTAAATCGGAATATTGGTATATTCACTGTGAACATAATGAGTTCCTGATGGATGATCCTTAAATCGCAATATTGGTATGTTTACTGTGGACATAATGAGCCCCTGATGGATGATCCTTAAATCGCAATATTGGTATGTTTACTGTGGACATAATGAGTTCCTGTTAGATGATCCTTAAATCGCAATATTGGTATGTTCACTGTGAACATAATGAGTTCCTGATAGATGATCCTTAAATCGGAATGTTGGTATGTTCACTGTGGACATAATGAGCCCCTGATGGATGATCCTTAAATCGGAATGTTGGTATGTTCACTGTGGACATAACGAGTTCCTGATGGATGATCCTTTAATCGCAATATTGGTATGTTTACTGTGGACATAATGAGCCCCTGATGGATGATCCTTAAATCGGAATGTTGGTATGTTCACTGTGGACATAACGAGTTCCTGATGGATGATCCTTTAATCGCAATATTGGTATGTTTACTGTGGACATAATGAGCCCCTGATGGATGATCCTTAAATCGGAATGTTGGTATGTTCACTGTGGACATAACGAGTTCCTGATAGATGATCCTTTAATCGCAATATTGGTATGTTTACTGTGGACATAATGAGCCACTGATGGATGATCCTTAAATCGCAATATTGGAATGTTCACTGTGAATATAATGAGTTCCTGATGGATGATCCTTAAATCGCAATATTGGAATGTTCACTGTGGACATAACGAGTTCCTGATGGATGATCCTTAAATCGCAATATTGGAATGTTCACTGTGGACATAATGAGCCCCTGATGGATGATCCTTAAATCGCAATATTGGAATGTTCACTGTGAATATAATGAGTTCCTGATGGATGATCCTCAAATCGCAATATTGGTATGTTTACTGTGGACATAATGAGTTCCAGATGGATTATCCTTAAATCGCAATATTGGTATGTTCACTGTGAACATAATGAGTTCCTGATGGATGATGCTTAAATCGCAACAATGGTATGTTCACTGTGAACATAATGAGTTCCTGATGGATGATCCTTAAATCGCAATATTGGTATGTTCACTGTGAACATAATGAGTTCCTGATGGATGATGCTTAAATCGCAACAATGGTATGTTCACTGTGAACATAATGAGTTCCTGATGGATGATCCTTAAATCGCAATATTGGTATATTCACTGTGAACATAATGAGTTCCTGATGGATGATCCTTAAATCGCAATATTGGTATGTTCACTGTGGACATAATGAGTTCCTGATGGATGATGCTTAAATCGCAACAATGGTATGTTCACTGTGGACATAATGAGTTCCTGATGGATGATCCTTAAATCGCAAAATTGGTATGTTCACTGTGAACATAATGAGTTCCTGATGGATGATCCTTAAATCGCAATATTGGTATGTTCACTGTGAACATAATGAGTTCCTGATGGATGATCCTTAAATCGCAATATTGGTATGTTCACTGTGAACATAATGAGTTCCTGATGGATGATCCTCAAATCGCAATATTGGTATGTTCACTGTGAACATACTGAGTTCCTGATGGATGATCCTGAAATCGCAATATTGGTATGTTCACTGTGAACATAATGAGTTCCTGATGGATGATCCTTTAATCGGAATGTTGGTATGTTCACTGTGAACATAATGAGTTCCTGATGGATGATCCTTAAATCGCAATATTGGTATGTTCACTGTGAACATAATGAGTTCCTGATGGATGATCCTTAAATCGCAATATTGGTATGTTCACTGTGGACATAATGAGTTCCTGATGGATGATCCTTAAATCGCAATGTTGGTATGTTCACTGTGAACATAATGAGTTCCTGGTGGATGATCCTTAAATCGGAATATTGGTATGTTCACTGTGGACATAATGAGTTCCTGATGGATGATCCTTAAATCGCAATATTCGTATGTTCACTGTGAACATAATGAGTTCCTGGTGGATGATCCTTAAATCGGAATATTGGTATGTTCATTGTGGACATAATGAGTTCCTGATGGATGATCCTTAAATCGGAATATTGGTATGTTCACTGTGAACATAATGAGTTCCTGGTGGATGATCCTTAAATCGGAATATTGGTATGTTCACTGTGGACATAATGAGTTCCTGATGGATGATCCTTAAATCGCAATATTCGTATGTTCACTGTGAACATAATGCGTTCCTGGTGGATGATCCTTAAATCGGAATATTGGTATGTTCACTGTGGACATAATGAGTTCCTGATGGATGATCCTTAAATCGGAATATTGGTATGTTCACTGTGAACATAATGAGTTCCTGGTGGATGATCCTTAAATCGGAATATTGGTATGTTCACTGTGAACATAATGAGTTCCTGGTGGATGATCCTTAAATCGGAATATTGGTATGTTCACTGTGGACATAATGAGTTCCTGGTGGATGATCCTTAAATCGGAATGTTAGTATGTTCACAGTGAACATAATGTGTTCCTGATGGATGATCTTTAAATCGCAATATTGGTATGTTCACCGTAAACATAATGAGTTCCTGATGGACGATCCTTAAATTGCAATATTGGTATGTTCACTGTGAACATAATGAGTTCCTGATGGATGATCCTTAAATCGCAATGTTGGTATGTTCACTGTGAACATAATGAGTTCCTGGTGGATGATCCTTAAATCGGAATATTGGTATATTCACTGTGGACATAATGAGTTCCTGATGGATGATCCTTAAATCGCAATATTCGTATGTTCACTGTGAACATAATGAGTTCCTGGTGGATGATCCTTAAATCGGAATATTGGTATGTTCACTGTGGACATAATGAGTTCCTGATGGATGATCCTTAAATCGGAATATTGGTATGTTCACTGTGAACATAATGAGTTCCTGGTGGATGATCCTTAAATCGGAATATTGGTATGTTCACTGTGAACATAATGAGTTCCTGGTGGATGATCCTTAAATCGGAATATTGGTATGTTCACTGTGGACATAATGAGTTCCTGGTGGATGATCCTTAAATCGGAATGTTGGTATGTTCACATTGAACATAATGTGTTCCTGATGGATGATCTTTAAATCGCAATATTGGTATGTTCACCGTAAACATAATGAGTTCCTGATGGACGATCCTTAAATTGCAATATTCGTATGTTCACTGTGAACATAATGAGTTCCTGGTGGATGATCCTTAAATCGGAATATTGGTATGTTCACTGTGAACATAATGAGTTCCAGATGGATGATCCTTAAATCGCAATGTTGGTATGTTCACTGTGAACATAATGAGTTCCTGGTGGATGATCCTTAAATCGGAATATTGGTATGTTCACTGTGGACATAATGAGTTCCTGATGGATGATCCTTAAATCGCAATATTCGTATGTTCACTGTGAACATAATGAGTTCCTGGTGGATGATCCTTAAATCGGAATATTGGTATGTTCACTGTGGACATAATGAGTTCCTGATGGATGATCCTTAAATCGGAATATTGGTATGTTCACTGTGAACATAATGAGTTCCTGGTGGATGATCCTTAAATCGGAATATTGGTATGTTCACTGTGAACATAATGAGTTCCTGGTGGATGATCCTTATATCGTAATATTGGTATGTTCACTGTGGACATAATGAGTTCCTGGTGGATGATCCTTAAATCGGAATGTTGGTATGTTCACAGTGAACATAATGTGTTCCTGATGGATGATCTTTAAATTGCAATATTGGTATGTTCACCGTAAACATAATGAGTTCCTGATGGACGATCCTTAAATTGCAATATTGGTATGTTCACTGTGAACATAATGAGTTCCTGATGGATGATCCTTAAATCGCAATGTTGTTATGTTCACTGTGAACATAATGAGTTCCTGGTGGATGATCCTTAAATCGGAATATTGGTATGTTCACTGTGGACATAATGAGTTCCTGATGGATGATCCTTAAATCGCAATGTTGGTATGTTCACTGTGAACATAATGAGTTCCTGATGGATGATCCTTAAATTGCAATATTGGTATGTTCACTGTGAACATAATGAGTTCCTGATGGATGATCCTTAAATCGCAATATTGGTATGTTCACTGTGAACATAATGAGTTCCTGGTGGATGATCCTTAAATCGGAATATTGGTATGTTCACTGTGGACATAATGAGTTCCTGATGGATGATCCTTAAATCGCAATATTCGTATGTTCACTGTGAACATAATGAGTTCCTGGTGGATGATCCTTAAATCGGAATATTGGTATGTTCACTGTGGACATAATGAGTTCCTGATGGATGATCCTTAAATCGCAATATTGGTATGTTCACTGTGAACATAATGAGTTCCTGGTGGATGATCCTTAAATCGGAATGTTGGTATGTTCACAGTGAACATAATGTGTTCCTGATGGATGATCTTTAAATTGCAATATTGGTATGTTCACCGTAAACATAATGAGTTCCTGATGGACGATCCTTAAATTGCAATATTGGTATGTTCACTGTGAACATAATGAGTTCCTGATGGATGATCCTTAAATCGCAATGTTGTTATGTTCACTGTGAACATAATGAGTTCCTGGTGGATGATCCTTAAATCGGAATATTGGTATGTTCACTGTGGACATAATGAGTTCCTGATGGATGATCCTTAAATCGCAATGTTGGTATGTTCACTGTGAACATAATGAGTTCCTGATGGATGATCCTTAAATTGCAATATTGGTATGTTCACTGTGAACATAATGAGTTCCTGATGGATGATCCTTAAATCGCAATATTGGTATGTTCACTGTGAACATAATGAGTTCCTGGTGGATGATCCTTAAATCGGAATATTGGTATGTTCACTGTGGACATAATGAGTTCCTGATGGATGATCCTTAAATCGCAATATTCGTATGTTCACTGTGAACATAATGAGTTCCTGGTGGATGATCCTTAAATCGGAATATTGGTATGTTCACTGTGGACATAATGAGTTCCTGATGGATGATCCTTAAATCGCAATATTGGTATGTTCACTGTGAACATAATGAGTTCCTGGTGGATGATCCTTAAATCGGAATATTGGTATGTTCACTGTGAACATAATGAGTTCCTGGTGGATGATCCTTAAATCGCAATATTGGTATGTTCACTGTGGACATAATGAGTTCCTGGTGGATGATCCTTAAATCGGAATGTTGGTATGTTCACAGTGAACATAATGTGTTCCTGATGGATGATCTTTAAATCTCAATATTGGTATGTTCACCGTAAACATAATGAGTTCCTGATGGACGATCCTTAAATTGCAATATTGGTATGTTCACTGTGAACATAATGAGTTCCTGATGGACGATCCTTAAATCGCAATATTGGTATGTTCACTGTGAACATAATGAGTTCCTGATGGTTGATCCTGAAATCGTAGTGTTGGTATGTTCCTGTGAACATAATGAGTTCCTGATGGATGATCCTTAAATCGCAATATTGGTATGTTCACTGTGAACATAATGAGTTCCTGATGGTTGATCCTGAAATCGTAGTGTTGGTATGTTCACTGTGAACATAATGTGTTCCTGATGGATGATCCTTAAATTGCAATATTGGTATGTTCACTGTGGACATAATGAGTTCCAGATGGACGATCCTTAAATCACAATATTGGTATTTTCACTGTAAACATACTGAGTTCCTGATGGATGATCCTTAAATCGCAATATTGGTATGTTCACTGTGAACATAATGAGTTCCTGATGGATTATCCTTTAATCGCAATATTGGTATGTTCACTGTGAACATAATGAGTTCCTTATGGATTATCCTTAAATTGCAATACATGAGTTCCTGATGGATGATCCTTAAATTGCAATATTGGTATGTTCACTGTGAACATAATGAGTTCCAGATGGATGATCCTTAAATCGCAGTATTGGTATGTTCACTGTGAACATACTGAGTTCCTAATGGATGATCCTTAAAAATATTTTTTAAAATATTTTGGATGATACCAATATGCAACGTTTCATTTAAAACGCCTGGTCTCTTCATTATAACATCATCACATCATTAAAATTTATTCGATCTTGGAAATCACTTATGGCAATTTTTAAGACGTAATAGTCAAGCAATATCAAAGGCAAATTGAGGATAAAGTTGAACAAACAGCTGCTCGTTTATTGAACAATTTGCCCCCGATTTGATTTTATCAATTCGATAAAGACGTAAAAAGTATTTGTCATTAAAATTAATAATTATCAAGGATTTTAATGGCAACACAATTAAATATGTCAAACAAATAAATGTTCCCAGCACGTAAAGTGACCTTGATAGTCTCTCAATAGGCTTATGAGACACCTTTACTTCCGGAAAGATTATTCTTGGGAGGCGTTAAACTGTTAGATATTCGGTACCACTCAATTTAGCTGGTCCGGACGCATCAGAAAGAACCTTCGACGGATGCCTTAAACGGAAGACGGTATTATTTGGTGCTCAAAGGGAGCTTGCAAATTTTCGTCTAAATTGTCTCTAATCGAGTTCTTTTTCAAAATTAAATTTGAGTCAAAGTCCAAAAAATACATTTGAAGCTCCAATTTATTGTCATGGTAATAAATATTTGTCAAATTACAACGTTACACTAGGCTATCAGCTGATGGTGAATTAACACAGATCCATGTGTATAGAAAATTTCCCTCGAATTTCAATTTTTTGACAGTTGAGATTTTTTTTCAAACTACATATAACAAACACTTATTGGAAATTATTATTTTGCCAATTAAGTGTAGTATGCAGATTATAACAAAAACAATGCATTGATGACTGTGAAATTTTGTAAAAGGCTTCTCTGATTTTAATCATGTACTGAATTATATAAAATCTGCCCTAGATCCATCTTGCAGCTTTTATGTGGCAGTAAGGGCTTAAGAATTGTTGGTGAATACGAGATCTGTATTCACTACCATGTCTTATACTATGGTTTTGGACTGGCGGACAATTTACAGCAACCTTTTTTTGTCAAGTTGTGATTTTCACCAACACGTATTATAAAATTCAAAATGATTTTTATGAAACAAATGCCATTACACTAATGCTATCTAATTCAAAATATAAAAGGATACATTACGTTACCAACATAAATCGTTGTCGAACAGTAATGTTTTTATTCAACACTTTTGTGTGCTTTGCAAATTTCATCATTTTTGAATTGTAAATTAATGTTATTAATTGATAAAATTCTCACAAACAACAATTGATTTAACACTTTTTTAATCAAGTTTAAGTGGGGTCGATATAATTAACCTTCAGTTTTCCAAAAGCTTTGCTTTACGAAGAATGTTTTTCGAGTTTGCGTGTTATTCATGTTTTCGTAAAGAAGGGGCACGGTCACCTGATTATCCATTAAAACATTCACAGTCTATCAAGTTATAGGAAATAACGTTTTTTTAACTTGTTATTGTGAAGGCTTTTAAACGACAGCACCAAAATATCAATTTGTCGACAATAAAACGATTTGTTAAACTTAATCAATATTTGAATTTAAAAACATACCGAATCGTACAGCTCATTACTGGTGAATATTTGATAAAAATATGCTTATTATGTATTTGTAGAGAGCTGGTTCTTTCCTCTGCATGTACTCTAGCAAATCAAGCAACTCGAACCTGAAATGATATAATTAATCAAGATTTCATACAGAGTCAAACCAGTGTCAGTATCGTTATCATTATTGCCAAGATATAGTGAACAATTATGTTGCACAGAGGGTGAAAATAAACGTTTCAAAATCGTTAAATCAGGAGTTGAGACATCTTTCCCTGACCAGATTTCCATGTTCCTGATGTCATTAAAAATTTACAAGTTAAAATTTATTTTATTAAAAGTTAAAGAAAAAATTGGAAAGTTTGACAATTTTTTTAACAAAAACTATCTGGAAATTTCATTGCAAGAGAGTTAATAAAACAATATATAATTTCAATAAGAGAGAATGATACTTGTATGAAAAAAGACCAGGCCTTACGGATTATACATGTACCTACTAGTAAACTTTTTTTAGAATAAATAACTATAAATCATTGGTAAGCTTTTTTCAAAACCTATTCAAAAATGTTTGTTATTTTCAAATTTGGCATATCAGAAGCTTACATCATGCTTATAACATAGACAAAAGTATCTTGGCTGAGTCGATATATATTATTCTAAATTCATTGATATATACAAAAAGCTGGTCGAGCTAAAATTTGACGCGATCAATCGTAAAACTAAAACAGGTTTTCAAAATTTTACGCAGCCGAATAATTGAGGTGAAAACAAATAAAAGGAGATATTGATTTGAAACGAAACATGGACTTTTAAAACTTTAAGACTTTATACATGTTTAAAGTATGGTTTTTTGGGGGGGAAAGTTTATGATAAACAAAAGACCGAAAACGATATACAAGAAAAAAACATTACCACAACAACTCGTCATAACTTTATAAAACTACTGAAACAGTCCGATGACTCATCCTATTTCTATTAAAATATTTTATTTAATAAAAAAAAAACAACCCTGTTTATGTTTACCTAGTTTGTGTGCTTAAGTCTTCATTTCCTGTCGATGAATCATAATCCCAAATCTGCATTGGAAATGACGTATCGTCGTTGTTCCCTTTAGAATATCGAATTAAGCTTTCAATAATTTGAGTGTCTCTATTCTCTGTCGGTAATGAGTTTAATATGTTACGCATTACATTTTTTTTTTGGAGTTGCGTCTGTTGGGCAATGCCTGATTCGTCGCGTTTACCAAAGACATGTGCAAAGTTTCGGCCTTTTATTCCAAATGCTAAATTCGTGCCAAAACAGACGAAAATAACTAAAGCTGTGAGAGTGTTGCTGTAAAATGACACCATCTGAAATGCAAAGAATGTATACTATGCGATTTGAAAATAACATTGACCATTTCAAAACGTTGCTAGGAATCAAGTAATGACAAGTGAACAATATATACAACACAATATATAAAAAATAGTTCGTGGAATATACAAATATACAATAATAAATGCATAATTTCGGCCAAATTTGATAGCGACAGGATTAAGAAACATTAATTCACCAAACATAAATTATTGAAGAAATCTATGGTCACCACCCTTGTGTTTTGTGAGAAAACGGGACAGAGTATGTGTTGGAATCGGTTCTATTCATATGATGACTTAACATCAATATTTTTCAGGATAAGGTTAAATGAAGAAGTCAGCATTTTCTCCATCGACAGAAGGAGTGTATAATTATACAATAATGCCACGGGGAGGATGGGTGTGTCTGACAGGTCAAGAGAAAGGGTGTTTGAATATACAACAATGCCGAGAGGGGTCTGACAGAATTTCCATATAAATTTTACATGTATGTCATGAGTTCTGAAAAATTTTGATACTATTCATGGACTCAAACACAAACAATTGATTCTACGTGAATTAGACATTTGAAAAAGTCAAAGCTGTATAAGAATATCCAGTTCCCAAAATATTTACTGTATTGAGATCGTGAGTTTCTTTTGGTTCATACAACCGTTTAATCAAGAGATTCAGTGAAAGGGCTGCTCCATTAAACTGCTTGTTTGAGACCGGGTTTGAAGAGCACGAAAATGACTTTAAAGATTTGAAATCATCGATCAGTGATTGTTTACTCACATGATGATTTATTGTGGATACTGAAATAATAAATTACGTTTCACAATCAGCTGAATGAGTAATTAGTAATCTGATGAAATAATTCAATTTTATTCCCCTACTATAAGGTAGTTTTGAATTTGGATTCTGTTTACTTCGAACAATATGACCAAATAATCGACTTCCTACCAGTTGCCAGTTGAGGATTCGAGATACATATTTTTTTTTAATTTCGAATAACCTACGTTCTCGTCATTTCCTTTAATGTTATTGACTCCATTAAAATGTTCTCATAAATGATCACAGTAAATATCAAGTATATTATTTAGTTATCGTTTATTGATCCACTCAAGATGATGTTTACTTTTGTAAATGGCATGTGTGTTGAAATGCACTTTACGCATTTATGTTGCATTAATCCAAATAAGTGCCTTAGACAAAATAAACTATTGAAATTATAAATAATTTAGTAAACCGTATTTGATATTTGCGAAATACTTTGTAAATAATATTCCCCTCAAATGTTTTATAAAACTTCATCCGTGATACGCCATCCTTCAAAGTTATTAAAAAACAATCGCCACCAGTATTCAAATCTTGTACCTCATGGAGAATTTGTCATTCCATCATGTCTCCAATGCCCTTGCCTAACTCCGACCCCATTACATCAGATATAACTAACCATAATGACGCGTTTATTGTTTTAGTATTTGCTTGAAATTTTACCAGTTAAAAACAAAGTAAATAAATGATATCAGTTATCAGATTGATTGGCAGTTCGGAGGTGAATTAACTAGAAATAAACACGTGCATTCAAATCAAACAAAGAAAAAAAACAACAGGTTCTTCTTCTTTGCAAAAATTACAAAACTTCGGCTAAAGGCATTTGTCACTCAGCTAGCCAAATGTTTCATGTTTGTCCTCGGATCAAACTTTTATAAACGTTTCACATTTTTATTCATTACAGTTTGTTTTTAATGACATTTATGAGCAAAATGTTTATTCATCCTTTTATCAGATTATTTATTTTATAAATACAATATTCAGCTGATTGAAACGTGACTTTATTAAATTATATTTTATATTTCAATCCCAATGGAATGTCTATTAGTAAAAATAGAGAATGATATTACAAAGCCCTGACTACTTCAGTGTTCGTAGCATTGTTGAGACGTACTTAATACCGGTCTAAATTACCGATTTGATTCCGGAACAAGTATCGGATGTATTACATTGTTCTATCGCAATTATACGAAATTCCAACTGTTAAGTGGTTTGTCAGTGATTCCTATAATTCCCCAGGAAAACTTGATAATTATTCGTACGTGGCAAGCGGGAACGTGAATGGCAGCAATTGATTATAACGGCAGATATCATACCATTAAAAATTATAAATTGATTTATTTTACGAGATCATTGATCATAAAAAAGATATGCTATGCTGTTGTAGGATGTGCGTTAGAATTTAGGAATTTCAATAACAAAAAGATAGAGAAATAAATGAAAACTTAAGTTAATGGTTACTTCTATTAAAAATATCACCACGATATTCAATTCCACTTTATGTCTTCATTACATTGATTTTGATACAATGTTTTCTTGTGAATTTCGTTTCTTATCACTATAATCTGGGACCAGAAGATGTTTATTTGAGAACAGCAATATGGATGCAGTTTCATTTGGTTACGATCAAATTATATAAAAAAAAGTATTGCCTGGTACCCATGATTGTTTATCACTGGGTCAAAAAGAATGCAATTGCTTAAGTTTCAAAGAAATTTTGGTGGACATGTCATTTTTAAGTAAAATTTATTGACTAACCGTTCGTTCCAGGCGAAAACAGGAAATTAATTAAAATCTCTACTTTTACTGCCAGGGTAGTTAATATTTGTATCAAATTACAACGCTACACTAGGTTATCTGCTGATGGTGAATTAACACAGATTCATGTGCATCTCCATCGAATTTCAAGTTTTCGGCTGATGGAGTTGAGAAAAAAATCAAACTGGGTTATCTGCTTTTAATCTGACACAAACATACCCAGAGTCGTCTTGCGGCTTTTATGTCGTTTATCCTTAAATGCTATTTTCACTTTTGAGCAAACGTTTTCTTTTAAAATTTATGCTTATATATTTCTTACTGACTTGGTTAGACGTTATAAATTAATTTTAGCGCAACAATAACGAAATGTATCTGAATATTGTTTAATTTTTTCTAAGCAACTGTTTTTCTTTCACAATTGAATTAATTTGATTCGGATATAACTACGGTTTAAATTCAGTCAGAGAACCACATTTCATTCGATCTGAACAAGTTTGTTTGCCAACGCTTTTAGTTGTCAGTTAAATAAATATATACATAGATATTATTTTTGTTTAATTTATTTTATCCTGTACATTTTTATGGCAAACAATTCTACAATTAAGCGATCAATATTTACGCTGCTGGTCTAATAAAAGCAAACACAGAAAATTGAAACATTCATTGAATACAAAAATATAGTGCGTGCGTGCGTGCGTGCGTGCGTGCGTGCGTGCGTGCGTGCGTGCGTGCGTGCGTGCGTGCGTGCGTGCGTGCGTGCGTGCGTGTATGTGTGTGTGTTATTTAATAACAGCACTATTTGTTTAAACATAGATTCTAGATGTCACCAATGCGTTATAATGCAATATATGTTAAAAAAGTGTACCTTGTAAGTTTTATATGAAATCCTAGTGACTCTTTGCGATCGTACCATTTAATGACTATTCAAATTAACACCGGCAATCGTCACGTTTTGACAAACAACTCTTTATGAAACTTTCCAATAAATGATTAACCATTATATATCATGAAAAGCGGATTCCATTCATATGGATAGAACCAATTGATTTCAACATACCGTTTAGCTGCAGCAATGATTTTTAAAAAATCCATATCGTGCTTCCTGATATCTGATTCGTTGATGATATACTTCGGCTGCTCTTTCATAGGCTCAGTTATTTTCCTCGTTTTCTTCCATTATGTCATAGGGTGTTTGGACATGTTTAATAAATGATACGTTTCTGTGTACACAGTCTGGGCTAATGAATAAACAAAAGAGAATGTTGTAATTACAGTAATAATGTGTGGGAGATAATAGTAAAAGTAAAACCCCAATGAATACTCAACAAAAAAACATCCCTCTTTTCTTACATTCATTTCCACTTTTCCACATTCACGTCATAAAATTAAAAATATAATTCACTTTTTAAATTTTTTCACAGTTACGTACATGCCACAGATTTCTGAAAACGGACGGAATTGAGATGTAAACATCGTTAAAATCCCTTTTAATTTTTTTTTTTTTTTTGGAAATTATTGCAGTAATAAAATATCACAAAGTACCTTTTTTTTGGTTTGTTTGAATGTTTAGTGTCTTTTCTTTGCTTTTATACCAATAACGGAGAATAATATATATATAAACAAAAATTGAATCTTTTAATGAAGAAGGTCATGCAAATAATTTACATCTAACTGAAAATTTTAATAACAAAAATTTGTATAAAAATACCAACACAAACGCACTGTCAAATACACTCATACTTTATTATTGATTGACGTTAACAGATTAACTATTCAATTAAACCTTCATAGAGTTGATGGAAATAGATAAAAGTAAGCCGTTGTGACGATACAAATATTTAGATATTAAATTATTCCATCCCGTAATATAATTAGTAAAATGCCATCACTTAATGGTTTCCAGGTGACTCACATTCAGTTAATCCAATGCCTTTATTCAAAACATGAATGGCATGAAAGCTGATCTCGTTTAGTTTATGCAATAGTCCCACTAAGCTAACGAAAGTCATATCAATTCCAAACACAAAGGTGCATAAAGTTTCATATAATGTCTGTTAATCGAATGATCAGTTATTTAAATATTCAGAGAAAGAGAACATCAAATACCATTAATCAATTGCCATCAGTCAATATTTGAATTTTTATTTAATCGGCTCAGTTCTTTCTAGTATTGTAATTAAAGTTGTTCGAGGGGCTGATTGGTCATTTTTAATGATGGTAAATTTATTTATCGTCGCCACCAGTTTCCATAGGAGTAATAGTAATTTAAGATTTTTGGAGAGATACAGAAGACCGTTTTGTAGCGTCCATGGTTCTTTGACATGCCCGATGTAAAGCACCTCGATTTTTTTTTAATTTTACTCTTTCCAGACGATTAATTACATGTTTACTTCATACTCCTACTGCAAACAAAAAAATAATTATAATTTACATTATCTCAACGAAGTGTGAACCGATAAACATCTTCGGAAGAAAACAGGGAATCACGAAGCGTATTCGGAATCTATTATTTTTGTACATAGCATGTTTTTTTTAATAACTATATTTAATAAAATAATCAAGCTTGCCTTGAATATTGAACCGTTTATGATTTCTTGTTTTTCATAAACTGCTTACGTCACCAGACTATACTTGTTACCGTGTAATAAAAAGGGCAGTGAATACAACTCTCTGATTTTCGAAACTAGAAATGTATGTATCTCTCTGTGACGTATAGCCGGCCAATACTACTCAAGGAACTCCTTCCCTGCAAGATCTTATCTTCCGCGCCCAGTTTATTTGTGTTTCAACATCAACAAAATCTAACAGAAAGCACAATTCCATTCCGATATATATTTATTCTACATCTTTCATTTCAACATAAATGAATTCTATTAACACACGTATACACTTCAAAACATAGTTCAAACAAGACCCCATCTCATAGAGTCTCATGTGTTGCAAATAAACTTTCGAATATCAGACTCAAACAATTATTTCCAATAATATAGTTTATAAACTATATTATAACAAAAGAAAGTGTCATCTTTATATTTAGCAATTGTACAGTATATTTCCATGATTTCATCAGATATAAAATATTATTATTTGTCTCTGATTTCTTACATGTTCCTACCTAATATTTGGGGAAATACAGTTTAGTAATACCTTCCTAATCAAATTAAACGAAACATTCACTAAAATAATGTTTTGTTTGTAAGACTTCTTACTTTTTGTATTATAATTATCATTTTCCCGCTCTTCCACACAGCATATTTACAGTTAAATTAAAGAATATTTTAAAAGGAAAAAAACGGCAAAATTCGTCCGAAAAATACTAAGAAGCTGTTAACGATATTCCTCGGACTATATTTAATAGCAATAACTTCATAGAATAATTGCACAGATAAGTAATAATTAATTGTCTCAAAAGTTATTTTAAAATGAATGCATCGTAATTGAATTAAGAATTCATCATTCCAACACGCATCAATTACGGACCAACACACGAGAATATGAACTAAAATATTTTCGTATTAATTTTTTTATTTGAAATAATCAATTTTACTATCACTTAAATTTGATAAGTTGATGTAAAAGACGATTTTAAAATCAAGTATCATGCAGAAACTGTTTCTATTTTGACTGTGATTAACTGTGGCGTATATTGTACTTATTATTTTAAATCCAGTGAATCGAGGTCAAAATATAGGCGAGATTTATTGTAGTGAGACATTTTGAAAAAAAATGTTCTAATGTTCCTGTTTTCCATTTTTGCAAGAGCTAAGCATAATTTTCCATCTTTCAAAATGTTTCTTCGCTTTTATTGATTAACAAATAACATCAGTTATTTGCTATCACATAGTTAGAATGGGATAGTTCGACTTAAAAGCGTTTTCGTAGATTTATTTATTTCATCTTAACTATTTCTGGTAAGATACCAAAATAGGATTATTGAGTTAAAGAAATGTTTAAGGATCATTAAACAGACAAGCAAATGTGAGTTGTCTCCTGCAATTGTCGTTAAAAATGTTTGATAAAATCACAACCTATGGAAGTATGTCCATTTGAAAAGCAAGACAGCAAATGAATTAAGTTATTGAGAGACATTTGTCTTTGCATCCTTCTGCATGAAACAAAAATAGAAAAGTCGAAATTAAAATATAAAAGTTGATCGTCATAGACCAGTCTGTTGCTAATCATATCTATAAAATTTTATGGCTTTATATTAGGTTTTCTATATGCCACTTCTAAAACATCATATATTGTATGTACGATTAATATGTACATATTTTTCTGGAGTATTATATCAAAAAGTCAAATATTGATGATTTTGAAAAAAACTTGAAAGGGAGTATATCGAAAATAATTATCTTACAAAAATAAAATAATTATTAAAATAGACATAAAGCATTACATTATCATTCAAATCAAAATGCCATATTACATGTAACCAAAATGTGGCAAAATCGATATTCAAATTGTTGAATTGTAAACCTGAACCAAAATCCCCATTCTAAAGTTGGACAGCACTTAAATACTGCTTGACGTCATTTGGATCCAATTTTACTGTATCAATGACTGATCTACTCTTTTAAAAACTCGGCGAACGCCCTCACCCCATAGACTCATATAATCTATTAGATTTATTAGATTAGATTTTACCACATCTCTACTGAAAAACATGTGTGCCCGTTCAGATTGTGTGTTGCAACTCTCTAAACTGAAATTATAGATCCGCCCCTGTGGATAACGTATCAAATTGAAATCAAAATCAAATCATGTCGCAAAGTTTGTTGCACTTTTAAACGGGAAACTTATTTTTGTCTAACCTTGGCGTATAAGTTAGGATGTCCCTTTTTAATATATTTTTTTGGTTTGTTTAAATCCTTATGGCAATACGGGGTCAAGGAAAATTATTTTTCAAGCCAATTTTTAAAGTTTAAAAAATCCTGATAAATTCTTTAAAGATTAATAAACATTAAGCACATGCATTGTATTTAACAGTAAAATATAAATACAATTACTTGATGAGTATCAATGACAAAACCCGTTAAGTCCCTTTTTAATCGCGTCGATTATCGTTTCATGTGAAATACACATACGAATAGACTTTCTATGATATGAAAAGCGACATAGCAGTCTTTCTCTATTATGAAAGGCGAGGAAGCAATCTTTCTATGGTATTAAAGTTGCGTAAAAATCTTTCTATAATATGAAAGGCGAGGAAGAAGTATTTCTATGGTATGAATGGGAAGTAGCTGTCTTTCTATGGTATGAATGGGACGTAGCTGTCTTTCTTAGGTGTGAAAGGGACGTAGCTGTCTTTATATGGTATCAAAGGGACGTAGCTGTCTTTCTATGGTATGGCAGTGCCGTAGCAATCTTTCTATGGTATGAATGAATGGGACGTAGCTGACTTTCTATAGCATGAATGGGATGTAGCTGTCTTTCTATGGTATGAAGTGAACGTAGCAGTCTTTCTATGGTATGAAGAAGACACAACTGTCTTTGTATGGTATGAATTGGACGTAGCTGTCTTTCTAGAGTATGAAGGGAACTTAGTTTTTTTATATGGTATCAAAGGGACGTAGCTGTCTTTCTATGGTATGAATGGGACGTAGCTGACTTTCTATGGTATGAATGGGACCTAGCTGACTTTCTATGATATAAATGGGATGTAGCTGTCTTTCTATGGTATGAAGGGAACGTAGCAGTCTTTCTATGGTATGAAGACGGCGTAGCTGTCTTTCTATGGTATTAAAGTGGCGTAGCAATCTTTCTATATTATGAAAGGAGAGGAAGTAGTCTTTCTATGGTATGAATGGGAAGTAGCTGACTTTCTATGGTATGAATGGGACGAAGCTGTATTTCTATGGTATGAAAGGGGGCATAGCTGACTTTGTATGGTATGAATGGGACGTAGCTGTCTTTCTATGGTATGGAAGGGGAGGAAGCAGTCCTTCTATAGTATGAATGGGACGTAGCTAATTTTCTATGGTATGAATGGGACGAAGCTGTCTTTGTATCGTAATAAAGTGGCGTAGCAATCTTTCTATATTATGAAAGGGGAGGAAGCAGTCTTTCCATGGTATGAATGGGACGTAGCTGACTTTCTATGGTATGAATGGGACGTAGCTGTCTTTCTATGGTATGAATGGGACGTAGCTGACTTTCTATGGTATGAATGGGACCTAGCTGACTTTCTATGATATAAATGGGATGTAGCTGTCTTTCTATGGTATGAAGGGAACGTAGCAGTCTTTCTATGGTATGAAGACGGCGTAGCTGTCTTTCTATGGTATTAAAGTGGCGTAGCAATCTTTCTATATTATGAAAGGGGAGGAAGTAGTCTTTCTATGGTATGAATGGGAAGTAGCTGACTTTCTATGGTATGAATGGGATGAAGCTGTATTTCTATGGTATGAAAGGGGGCATAGCTGATTTTGTATGGTATGAATGGGACGTAGCTGTCTGTCTATGGTATGGAAGGGGAGGAAGCAGTCCTTCTATAGTATGAATGGGACGTAGCTAATTTTCTATGGTATGAATGGGACGAAGCTGTCTTTGTATGGTAATAAAGTGGCGTAGCAATCTTTCTATATTATGAAAGGGGAGGAAGCAGTCTTTCTATGGTATGAATGGGACGTAGCTGACTTTCTATGGTATGAATGGGACGTAGCTGTCTTTCTATGGTATAAAAAGCGACATAGCAGACTTTCTATTGTATTAAAATGGCGTAGCAGTCTTTCTATATTGTGAAAGGCGAGGAAGCATTCTTTCTATGGTATCAATGGGAAGTAGCTGTCTTTCTATGGTATGAATGGGACGTAGCTGTCTTTCTATGGTATTAAAGGGAATGTAGTAGTCTTTCTATATTATGAAAGGCGAGGAAGCAGTCGTTCTATGGTATGAATGGGACGTAGCTGTATTTCTATGGTATTAAAGGGAATGTAGTAGTCTTTCTATATTATGAAAGGCGAGGAAGCAATCTTTCTATGGTATGAATGGGACGTAGCTGACTTTCTATAGTATGAAGCGGACGTAGCTGTCTTTCTATTGTATTAACATGGCGTAGCAATCTTTCTATATTATGAAAGGCGAGGAAGCAGTCTTTCTATGGTATGAATGGGTTGTTGCTGTCTTTTTTTCTATGGTATGAATGGGACTATGGTATAAAAGGGGACGTTGCTGTCTTTCTATATTATGAAAGGCGAGGAAACAGTCTTTCTACGGTATGAAAGGCGACATAGCAGACATTTTAGGGTATGAAAAGCGACACAGATTCATTCTACGGTATAAAAGACAACAAAGCAGTCTTTTTATGGAAAGAAGGCAACGTAGCTATCTTTATATTGTATGAAGGGGTCGTAGCAGTCTTTCTTTTAAATGAAAGGCGACATAGCAATCTTTCTACGGTATGAAAGGCGACATAGCAGTCATTCTACGATATGGAAGAAGACGTAACAATATTCCTATGGTATTAAAAGTGACGTAACAGTCTTTCTATGGTATGAAGACGGCGTAGCTGTCTTTCTATGGTATTAAAGTGGCGTAGCAATCTTTCTATATTATGAAAGGGGAGGAAGTAGTCTTTCTATGGTATGAATGGGAAGTAGCTGACTTTCTATGGTATGAATGGGATGAAGCTGTATTTCTATGGTATGAAAGGGGGCATAGCTGATTTTGTATGGTATGAATGGGACGTAGCTGTCTGTCTATGGTATGGAAGGGGAGGAAGCAGTCCTTCTATAGTATGAATGGGACGTAGCTAATTTTCTATGGTATGAATGGGACGAAGCTGTCTTTGTATGGTAATAAAGTGGCGTAGCAATCTTTCTATATTATGAAAGGGGAGGAAGCAGTCTTTCTATGGTATGAATGGGACGTAGCTGACTTTCTATGGTATGAATGGGACGTAGCTGTCTTTCTATGGTATAAAAAGCGACATAGCAGACTTTCTATTGTATTAAAATGGCGTAGCAGTCTTTCTATATTGTGAAAGGCGAGGAAGAATTCTTTCTATGGTATCAATGGGAAGTAGCTGTCTTTCTATGGTATGAATGGGGCGTAGCTGTCTTTCTATGGTATTAAAGGGAATGTAGTAGTCTTTCTATATTATGAAAGGCGAGGAAGCAGTCGTTCTATGGTATGAATGGGACGTAGCTGTCTTTCTATGGTATTAAAGGGAATGTAGTAGTCTTTCTATATTATGAAAGGCGAGGAAGCAATCTTTCTATGGTATGAATGGGACGTAGCTGACTTTCTATAGTATGAAGCGGACGTAGCTGTCTTTCTATTGTATTAACATGGCGTAGCAATCTTTCTATATTATGAAAGGCGAGGAAGCAGTCTTTCTATGGTATGAATGGGTTGTTGCTGTCTTTTTTTCTATGGTATGAATGGGACTATGGTATAAAAGGGGACGTTGCTGTCTTTCTATATTATGAAAGGCGAGGAAACAGTCTTTCTACGGTATGAAAGGCGACATAGCAGACATTTTAGGGTATGAAAAGCGACACAGATTCATTCTACGGTATAAAAGACAACAAAGCAGTCTTTTTATGGAAAGAAGGCAACGTAGCTATCTTTATATTGTATGAAGGGGTCGTAGCAGTCTTTCTTTTAAATGAAAGGCGACATAGCAATCTTTCTACGGTATGAAAGGCGACATAGCAGTCATTCTACGATATGGAAGAAGACGTAACAATATTCCTATGGCATTAAAAGAGACGTAACAGTCTTTCTAAAGTATGAAAGGCGGCGTTACACTCTTTCTATAGCATTGGAAGGCGACGTAGCTGTCTTTCTATGGTATAAAAAGCGACATAGCAGACTTTCTATTGTATTAAAATGGCGTAGCAGTCTTTCTATATTGTGAAAGGCGAGGAAGCATTCTTTCTATGGTATCAATGGGAAGTAGCTGTCTTTCTATGGTATGAATGGGACGTAGCTGTCTTTTTATGGTATTAAAGGGAATGTAGTAGTCTTTCTATATTATGAAAGGTGAGGAAGCAGTCTTTCTATGGTATGAATGGGACGTAGCTGACTTTCTATGGTATGAAGCGGATGTAGCTGTCTTTCTATTGTATTAACATGGCATAGCAATCTTTCTATATTATGAAAGGCGAGGAAGCAGTCTTTCTATGGTATGAATGGGACGTTGCTGTCTTTCTATGGTATGAATGGGACTATGGTATAAAAGGGGACGTTGCTGTCTTTCTATATTATGAAAGGCGAGGAAACAGTCTTTCTACGGTATGAAAGGCGACATAGCAGACATTCTACGGTATGAAAAGCGACACAGATCCATTCTACTGTATGAAAGACAACAAAGCAGTCTTTTTATGGTAAGAAGGCAATATAGCTATCTTTATATTGCATGAAGGGGTCGTAGCAGTCTTTCTTTTAAATGAAAGGCGACGTAGCAATCTTTCTACGGTATGAAAGGCGACATAGCAGTCATTCTACTATATGGAAGAAGACGTAACAATATTCCTATGGTATTAAAAGCGACGTAACAGTCTTTCTAAACTATGAAAGGCGGCTTTACACTCTTTCTATAGCATTGGAAGGCGACGTAACAGTATTTCCATGGTATGAAAGGCGACATAACAGTTGTTCTATTGTATGAAAGGTGACGTAACAATCTTTCTATAGCATTAAATGAGATAAAACAGTTTATCTATGATATGAAGACGACGTAGCAGTCTTTTTATGGAATGAAATGTAATGGAACATACTTTTTACGGTACAAAGGGGACGTAGCAGTCTTTATATACTGTAGTACGAAAGGCGACATAACAGTTTTTCTTTGGTATAAAAGCGCTGTCTTTCTATGGTATGAAAGGGGACGTAGCTGTCTTTCTATATTATGAAAGGCGAGGAAGCAGTCTTTCTTTGGTATGAATGGGACCTATCTGTAACAAAATAGTTAGGTTGTTTTGGCCTAATTACGTAGTGTCAGCTATTTGTGTACATTTCAGTGATATAGGCTATATTTAGGTCAGGTAGCGTGGAATTGTTAAAACGTATTGATAGCTCGATAGGAACAAAGTTTTTAAGATAGTTTTACATTTACATTCTTTATTAAAGAATAAATCATTTTGAAGTTTAGTTCATCAAATTGCATTAAGTATTAAGAAAGTTAGAATAACTAAACGGGTTTATTTGTCATGAAACTAATTTAGGTTTACATTGGCCTAATACGTCTCACACACCAATTAATTTTGAACTGTTCTACATATAGAGACATGCACTTCTGGAACACTGGATACATTACCAATGGTTCTAAAAGTGCCTTATTCCCATAGATAGTCCTCTGTTGGTCTAAATATGCAGAAAAAAACATGGGGTTGACCAGGTTGCTTTTTCACAATTCCGATGGTTTGATGGCACCCCTTCATTTTTGACAATTCTGCCCATTTGTTGCAGTGTATCACTACGCATCTTTAAACTGTTATAGCATCATCAAACAGTTCCCAGGGTCACCCAAACTTTGCAGAAATCATGGAAATGTTCCAATGTTCCCATGTGCACAAAAAAATATGACATGTTATGCATTTTTTAAAAAAAAATTACCCAACCGCTTTACACAGCTCTAATTTCTTGGGCGTAATAATCTTGCTACCGTCATGTAAGGGAGGTAATTGTTCAGTGAGACCTTGAAGGGTAGAAATTGTCATGACATGTGACTGAAATTTTTGTCGAACAAACCTTTACCATTTCTAAATATAAAAATACGCCTTTTGAATTCATCGCGCAACTGTTTTCGAATTCATGCACCAAAATAAGATGGCGGTCACACATGCATAAATCAGTTTCGGACGACTCGAAAACAGGAAAAACTGCCTAAATTTTTTAACCATTGTACCTTAATAAAAATAATTCTAGAAAAAGAAATACTTTGAAAATGTCCTTGTATTGCCTCCTATAGTGTATCTATCTGACTGCATATTCATTTTATTGTATATGCAACATTACATAACTTAAGTGTCAAAATACATGACCATATATGGATAAATAGTTGTTTTTGCTTCAAATAATGCTCTGTTTTGTTGCAAAACTATATATTTAACTTTTTTTATATCTATAACAAACAAATATTAATGTTTGAAGGTGCCCAGCAATAATTTGCATGTCACTGACACTAACCATGCCCCCTTTTTCAATACATAAATGAATAACATACTTTTGTACATGAATTAGATTCATTATCAACTATGAATATATCCCTTACCAATTGAGGTATCTATTAGGCATATATTAAATTCCAATACTATTTTGTTTATTTTATCAATAAAAATAGCAAATGAAAGTAAAGTGTGCATGAAAGTCACTTTAAAGCAAGAAAAATGAAACGATGAATGAAAATGAGACAAAATATGGATACAGCATATTTGGCTGGACCGATAAGCTCATTGCAAAAAGACGGTTTGCTAAAGCGCATCTCTTTACGACAAATTAGTTTGAAATAAATATATCAAAGAATATCGCGATAAGAAATATTTGTCGCGAGATGACTCGTTACTTTACAGTTTTTCCAAAACTGGCATAAAAAAATGGGTAGTTAAAATAGAGTTGTTGCAATAATTATATGAAAATTAGAAATTGTCATATTGGAGAAAGCTTTACTGTTGAATGTGGAGAAAAATATTGTACACATTCAACAACAGACAGTGAAAAAACATCATCTTCAATGATAAAAATCTACATTCTATAGCAAGCATCATGTATTTTTATTTGAAAAAAAAGTAAGAAGAACAACCGAAAGAAATCAGATGATGGTACAAAAGTTTCAAGCACAGGTTAACTAAACGCTGAGAAATTATTACGCGAATCTGTTTCGCGTCATTTCAAAGATGTCGCATTTTACCATTTACCTGAATGTCCAAGAGTAGGTAAATACTGTGTATAAGCCAGACCCAGCCACATAAATATCAACAATGAGGAGAAAAAAATGACAGTAAAACAAAAATGGCAGTCATACGCCATACCATTAAAATGAAACGCGACAGTTTGGCGGTCGGTATATCGAAAACTGGATACAGAGCTGTTGATAACAAATATCAGTGACAAAATAATGAAACAGGAAATTTCTCCATAATTCCTGATCAATATAATATTAATTGATAAACAGCGACATAAAAACAATATTGCTCATACGCGACCAACCGTATTGTCAAAAAGCATGCGCTAAAGAGTGGAAACAGTATCGCGACAAATGTTACCATTTTTATGTGGGTGGGGTATGAATTATACATAAATAATGAGTTTCTAACACAAAATATTGGTTTAACTTACATGAATCATGAAATCTGGATTCAGTGAATGCTCTAGACATGCTTTTGTTGTGATATATTAGCATCACTGTCTCTCTGTGTGACTTTCAAGTGTTTTTAAGTGCAAACTTCTATTCATTTTAGCCAGGATTTTGAGACAGATGGCTAAAATCAAGTCTTATCACATAATGCAGCAAAGCATATTTGCATACATGATCATTTCTTTTTCAGTTAAATAGATGATCTCACTTTGTGTTCCTTCCATTGAATTGAATAAATCTTGATTCCAACATTTCCATGACAAATTTTCAGCTGCTCAGTCTCATTGCCCTATTTGCTTTACTGTTTTAGCTTCAAGTTTGGTTTTGCCTGTGTGACACTTCTCTATTTCACTCAAAGTCATCCATTTTTTACAAAAATACATTTATTTTTCCATTTAGAGGTTTCAAAAACAGTATTTCCCATAGAAAGTGACATATTTTGAAAAAGAAAGTAAATCTGAATCACAAAGATGCAGTTTCCTCCCAGCGTCTACCGAAAATGATCTGGTTCTTGAACGTCTCACACACCAATTAATTTTGAACTGTTCTACATATAGAGACATGCACTTCTGGAACACTGGATACATTACCAATGGTTCTAAAAGTGCCTTATTCCCATAGATAGTCCTCTGTTGGTCTAAATATGCAGAAAAAAACATGGGGTTGACCAGGTTGCTTTTTCACAATTCCGATGGTTTGATGGCACCCCTTCATTTTTGACAATTCTGCCCATTTGTTGCAGTGTATCACTACGCATCTTTAAACTGTTATAGCATCATCAAACAGTTCCCAGGGTCACCCAAACTTTGCAGAAATCATGGAAATGTTCCAATGTTCCCATATGCACAAAAAAATATGACATTTTATGCATTTTTTAAAAAAAAATTACCCAACCGCTTTACACAGCTCTAATTTCTTGGGCGTAATAATCTTGCTACCGTCATGTAAGGGAGGTAATTGTTCAGTGAGACCTAATAGCGTAAAACCCGCTTCGTACGATGTTTGAGAGTTTGTTGTTTCCAGTTAGCAGAATCATCTTTGGGTTTATTTGTGACGAGAAAGATTTAACATGTTACTGTTCCAGTACATAATGACATATGGGTATGTGAATTTTACATTATGTTGTATTTAAATATAGTTTTGACATAATCAGCTCAAAGTTAAGTTGTATAAATTGTTCATATCCATTCCGACGGTAATGTAGGTAATTTGATACACATCCACGGTATTGAGAATCATTTTGTTAGAATATAGGCCGAGGAATCTGAGAACGTATTTTGAGCTGTTGATATTGTGTTTACGATGAAGTATACAGATTTACCATGTCAGAATTGTGTAACTAAATTTTGTTGATGGTTATTCTGATATTCACAAAGTGAATAGATACAGAATTGGTCTGTAATTGTTAATATTATAATGAGAAGTTATGTAGAGATATAATTGCTATGTTGAGTTTGACAGAGGGTCCTATATGAGATGTTGTTTAAACTGCCTTGAAACTGCAGATAGTAAGAGTTGAATGAAATGTTATCATATATTGATAAATCGACCATGAAACTGTTAGATGGTAAAAGTTGAATGAACTGTTATGTTAATACATCTACCATGAAAATATTAAATGGTTAGAGATGAATGCACAGTTATCATATATTGATAAAAATACCATGAAATTGATAGATGGTAAGTAATAGACGCCATGTCATTACATATTTGAGTAACTAGTTAATCTGAGTTTATATATATATTGTAGCCGTTTTATAGACGTAAGCGAGGAATTTGTCCGCTACGTTAACGACGTATATACGTGACAGGAGGTCAGCTGGTGGTAGTACAGTCATAAGGACAGCAACCCATATACTCGTCATATGGACGACTTGACGTTCCTGACGTCGGAATATGTTCGATAACTGGTACCAGGCAACGTAAAGCCATATACTCAGTATAGAGTTCTAGGGGAGATAACCCACTTTCTATAGCCGCCGCTGCAAAGGACGAGTGATGCTTAATCTAGGATAAACCGGACGCTGGTAGTTTTAAGTGCATTTTTAAAAATCGATTTACATTCAAATGAGATTAGCAGTAGATTAAGTACGTGTAGGAGATAGGACTGTGTGAAAAAAGTGTTAATACCACCATAGGACTTTTTTTTAAACCAGCTGTGTTTTTGTGTTGACTAATTATATTTAATTTGTATATAATGTATAATTGTATATCCGTAATTTAATTCATGTAAAATTAAAATTGTAAATTTTACTTTGTATGATTGAAAAAAATTGCGAGGAAGCAGTCATTTTTATGGTATGAATTGACGAAGCTGTCTTTTTATGGCATGAAGGTGACATACCTGTCTTTCTATGTTTTGAAAAGCGGCATAGCATTCTTTATATGGTATTAAAGTGGCGTAGCAATCTTTCTATATTATGAAAGGCGAGGAAGCAGTCTTTCTATTGTATGAATTGGACGAATCTGTCTTTCTATAGCAGTCATTCTACGGTTTGAAAGGCGACATAGGAGTCATTCTACGATATGGAAGACGACAAAACAGTTTTTTTATGGTATGGAAGGCGACGTAACAGTATTTCTATGGTATAAAGGCGACGTAACAGTCTTTTTAAAGTATGAAAGGCGACATTCAAGTTTTTCTATTGTATGAAAGGCGACTTAACACTCTTTCTATGGAATGAAAAGTGACGTTACATACTTTTTATGGTACAAAGGGGACGTAGCAGTTTTTCTATGGTATGAAAGACAACGTAGCAGTCTTGCTATGATATGAAGTTGACGTAGCTGTCTTGCTATGGAATGAAAGATGACGTAACATACATTTCATAGTACAAAGGGGACGCAGAAGTCTTTCTATAATATGAAAGGCGACAAAAAAGATTTTCTATGGTATGAAAGACGACGTAGCAGTCTTTCTATGGTATGAAGGCGACGTAGCAGTCTTGCTATGGTATGAAGGCGACATAGCAGTCTTGCTATGGTATTAAAGGCGACTTGGCAGTCTTTCTATGGAATGAAAGGCGACGTAACTGTCTTGCTATGGTATGAAAGGCGACTTGACAGTCTTTCTATGGTATGGAGGCGACGTAGCAGTCTTGCTATGGTATTAAAGGCGACTTGGCAGACTTTCTATGGTATGAAAGGCGACTTGGTAGTCTCTTTATGGTATGAAAGGTGACGTGGCAGTCTTTCTATGGTATGAAAGCGACGTAGCAGTCTTGCTATGGTATGAAAGGCGACTTGGCAGTCTTTCTATGGTATGAAAGACGACGTAGCAGTCTTTCTATGGTATGAAGGCGACGTATCAGTCTTGCTATGGTATATAACACGACTTGGCCGTCTTTCTATGGTATGAAAGGCGACTTAGCAATGTTTCTATGGTATGAAAGGCGACTTGGCAGTCTTTCTATGGTATGTAAGGCGACGTAGCAGTCTTTCTATGGTATGAAGGGCGACTTGGCAGTCTTTCTATGGTATGAACGCGACTTGGCAGTCTTTCTATGGTATGAAGGCGACGTAGCAGTCTTGCTATGGTATGAAGGCGACGTAGCTGTCTTGCTTTGGTATGAAGGCGACCTGGCAGTCTTGCTATGGTATGAAAGGCGACTTGGCAGTCTTTCTATGGTATGAAAGGTGACGTAGCAGTATTTCTATAGCATGAAGGCGACGTAGCAGTCTTGCTATGGTATGAAAAGAGACTTGGCAGTCTTTCTATGGTATGATAGGCGACTTAGCAGTCTTTCTACGGTATGAAAGGCGACTTGGCAGTCTTTTTATGGCATGAAAATGGCGTAGCAGTCTTTCTATGGTATGAAGGCGACTTGGCAGTCTTGCTATGGTATGAAAGGCAACTTGGCAGTCTCTTTATGATATGAAAGGTGACGTAGCAGTCTTTCTATAGCATGAAGGCGACATAGCAGTCTTTCTATGGTATGAAAGGCGACTTGGCAGTCTTTCTATGGTATGAAAGGCGACGTAGCAGTCTGCCTATACGTAGCAGTCATTCTATAGTATGATTTTTATGATATGAAGGGCGACGTAGCAGTCTTTCTATGGTATGAAGGCGACATAGCAGTCTTTCTATAGTAAGAAAGGCGACTTGACAGTCTTTTTATGTTATGAAAGGCGACTTGCAGTCTGTCTATGGTATGAAGATGACGTAGCAGTCTTGCTATGGTAAGAAATGCGACTTGGCAATCTTTTTATGGTATGAATGGGACGTGGCTGTCTTTATATGGCATGTAGGGAACGTAGCTGTCTTTATATGGTATGAAAGTTACGTAGCAATCTTTCTATATTATGAAAGGAGAGGAAGCAATCTTTCTATGGTATGAATGGGACGTAGCTGTCTTTCTATGGTATGAAGGGGACGCAGCTGACTTTGAAAGGTGACGTAGCAGTCTTTCTGTGGCATGAAGGCGACGTAACAGTCTTGCTATGGAATTGAAGGCGATTTGTCAGTTTTTCTATGGCATGAAGGCGACGTAGCAGTCAGGCTATGGTATATAACGCGACTTGGCAGTCTTTCTATGGTATGAAAGGCGATTTGTCAGTTTTTCTATGGCATGAAGGAGACGTAGCAGTCAGGCTATGGTATATAAGGCGACTTGGAAGTCTTTCTATGACACGAAGGCGACGTAGCAGTCAGGCTATGGTATATAACGCGACTTGGCAGTCTTTCTATGGTATGAAAGGCGACTTGGCAGTTTTTCTATGGTATGAAAGGCAACGTAGCAGTCTGTCTATACTAGCAGTCTTTCTATAGTATGGAGGCGACTTAGCAGTCAGGCTATGGCATATAAGGCGACTTAGAAGTCTTTCTATGGCATGAAGGCGACGTAGCAGTCAGGCTATGGTATATAATGCGACTTGGCAGTCAGGCTATGTTATATAACACGACTTGGCAGTTTTTTATGGTATTAAAGGCGACGTAACAGTCTTTCTATGGTATGAAGGCGACGTAGCAGGCTTTCTATGGTATTAAAGTGGCGTAGCAATCTTTCTTTATTATGAAAAGCGAGCAAGCAGTCTTTCTATGGTATGAAAGGGGACGTAACTGTCTTTCTATGATATGAAGGGGACATAGCTGTCTTTCTACGGTATGAAATCGACATAGCAGTCATTCTACGATATGGAAGACGTCAAAGCACTCTTGTTATGGTATGAAGACAACGAAGCTGTCTTTCTATGGTATTGAAGGCGACGTAACAGTATTTCTATGGCATAAAAGGCAACGTAATAGTCTTTCTAAAGTATAAATTGTAACAGAGCATTATTTCTATGTATGAAGGCGACACAACAGCCTTTCTTTGGTACTAAGTCGACGTAGCGGTCTTTATATTGTATGAAAGGGTCGAAGCGGTCATTCTATGAAAGATTCTATCAAGAGTGGGGAATTAATTTTTAAAAACTCAACAACAGCCTTGTTGTACATTGACATAGCAAAACATGCTGCCAATGAATGCCTTATTCCTGATGAATTTAATAAGTTTCAGGGGTTCAATAAATTTAAAAAATTGCGCCATAAAAACACCAATTGTAATTGCAGTACGGTTACAAGAGATAACATGTAGCAGTCTTTCTATGGTATGGAAGGCGACATAGTGTTATTTCTATGTATGAAGGCGAAGTAGCAGTCTTTCTCTGGTACTAAATCGACGAATCAGTCTTTTTTATTGTACTAAGTTGACGTAACGGTCTTTATATTGTATGAAGGGGGCGTAGTAGTCATTCTATGAAATATTCTATCAAGAGTGGGGAATAAGTTTATAAAAAAAAATCAACAACAGCCTTGTGGTACATTGACCACGCAAAATATTCTGCCAATGGATGTCCTATTCCTGATGAATTTAATAAGTTTAAGGGGTTTTGTAAATTTAAAAAAAAATGCGCCATAAAACACCAATTGTAACTACAATACGGTTATAAGAGATAACATGTAGCAGTCTTTCTATTGAATGGAAGGCGACATAGCAGTCTTTCTATGGTATGAAAGGCGACATAGCAGTCATTCTACGATATGGAAGACGACAAAGTAGTCTTTTTATTGTATGAAGGCAACGTAGCTGTCTTTCTATGGTATGGAAGGCGACGTAACAGTATTTCTATGGTATAAAGGGGACATAGCAGTCTTTCTATAGTATGGAAGGCGACATAACAGTTACAGTTTTTCTATGGTATGAAAGGCGACTAGGCAGTCTTTCTATGGTAAGAAAGGCGACTTGGCAGTATTTCTATGGTATGAAAGGCGACGTAGCAGTCTGTCTATGGTATGAAAATGACGTAGCAGTCTTGCTATGGTAAGAAATATGACGAAGCAGTCTTTGTATGGTATGAAGGCGACGTAGCAGTCTTGCTATGGTATGAAAGGCGACTTGGCAGTCTTTCTATGGTATGAAGGCGACGTAGCAGTCTTTCTATGGTATTACAGGCGACAAATCTGTTTTTCTATGGTATGAAAGGCGACGTAACAGTTTTTTATGGTATGAAAGACGACGTAGCATTCTTTATATAGTATGAAAGGCGATATAGCGGTCTTTCTGTAGCATGACTGTTAAGTCTTTCTATGGTATGAAATGCGACATAGCATTATTTCTATGTATGAAGGCAATGTAGCAGTCTTTCTCTGGTACTAAACCGACAAAGCAGTTTTTCTATTGTACTAAAGCGACGTAGCTGTATTTATATTGTATGAAGTGGTCGTAGCAGTCATTCTATGGTATGAAAGATTCTACCCAGAGAGGGGAATTAGTTTTTAAAAATACAACTGCCTTGTGGTACATTGACCACTGCCATGCAAAATATGCTGCCAATGAATGCCCTATTCCAGATATTTTTAATAAGTTTCAGGGTCCTATTCCAGATGAATTTAAAAAGTTTCAAGGGTTCAATAAATTAAAAAAGTTTCGCCATAAAACACCAATTGTAACAGCAGTACGGTTACAAGAATTAACACTAGATTTAATATCAAGTCTTAATCTACCGTCTGTAAGCTGCTAGAAAAAATCTTTGCTCAAACATATTGAAACTTAATGACAATTATGGTAAAATATAAGGATTATCAAAAGAGGACGGAAGTTAATGAGGGGTCATAAATAGCATGTTTATTTTTTCTGTGAAATTAAGCAGTATTACTGATACATATCTGTCTGTAAACAACAAAATTCTTACTGTAAATGACTATCAGTTCGTTGATTAAGACGAGTTCTGCCCTGACAATCGGTATGAAAGAAAAAAATATCTAAAAAGTCTTCAGTTGTCGAAGCCAGTGATGTTATATAGATTACAGACACATGGGAAATTAAAGAACAGAGTAGAGTAAGAAATGAAGGAAAGTGGCGAAAACTTACACAAACAAAGTACAAAAGGTCAGTTGTTGTCGATGTAAAGAGTGATAGTAACTGTTTTTATAGATGTCTGAGCATGTTTTTACTCGGCACGGAAGATGTACATTTAAATATTAGAAAGGAACTGATTTTGTTCATGTCTGACAATGAACAACAGATTGAGAATTTCGTTGACGGACCTATGGCGGTACATTTACAAAATCAAACTTTTACGGGCGCATTGACTCATGGGCAACGGAAGCAGAGATGTATGCAGTATCAACAATTTATAAAATAAATGTCAGGGTTGCTGACAACGAAGATAACTTATCTAAAATTATTCAAATGGAGTCATGACTATACTATATGAAAGAATGATCATTTTAAGTTTATCTTGAATACTGATAGAAACACTGATAAGAAGATGTATGGTAAAGTTAAAGAACCGCACAGAAGAAATTGGTTTGATTGTGAAGAAATTAACAACAGCTCAAATAATGATTTCATAAATGTAGCAGATTGTAATCTTACTGACATTTCAATGAGTGCAATAAACATACTGTGTGTAAGTGTTGGAGAGCAACCGCGTGCATCGAACACTTAAATAAAAAAGGTAGTTTTTTGGTGTAAAAGAAAAGAAACACAAGAAGAATGTACATATACACATATAAACTGGAAGACGAGGTGATTCTGACGAACAAATCGAGCTATACGTTAAAGACAGCTGAAGAATCACTACTGTCTAAGGGTTTGAAATTCATACCAGACAGAACAAAGATAGACAAAGAAAAATTACTGGCGGATCTGGGTGAACGGTAAAGACGAATGAGATGACGAGAATTTTTCCATACAGAGGATGACAAAAATGATAATGGAAAAGGTGAAGAAGACCCCAGAAAACGCTTCAAACAACCTTTTTTACACCAAATAAGGGTAGGGATTTGTGGTTATGATTGTGGTTTGATATAGTTAATAGTTTGAGGAAATCAGAAAAACTAAATATCTCGAATGAAGAGCAAGACAGGTGGGATTGAAAAGTTAATGCAATATGCTATTTTTGCAAATAACATACATGTTAACATAAAAGTTGAACTTAGGTGGAGTTGTCATCAAATTGAATATCTATACACGCTGGTAAAGTTAGAAATAGCCACATTCATACAGAACTATACAAGAAACCATCAGATAAACAACTTTATCTACGGAAAAAGTCATGTCATCCGGCACATACTAAGAGGGCGTTGGTCTATGGCCTAGGAATAAGAATCAAAAGATATGCGAAAGACAAACAGATTAAAATAAACATAGAGAAGAACTGAAGCAACAGCTAAGAAAAAGAAGATACAGCAGCAATGAGATCGAACAACAACTGCAACGGGTGGACAAGATAGACAAGGAAGACAAAAGTTGTTGCAAACAAAAAAGAATAATAAGTCAAAAGAAAAGAGAGTACCGTTAGTGCTGAAAATGTTACCGGACATAGGGAACATTCTACGTAAACATCAGAAAGTTCTACATAATTCGGAACGTATGAAATTGTCTTTCAAGGTCCATCAATGTTAGCCTTTCGGAGGGATAAAATATCAGTGATGTATTGGTAAAAGGCAAAACAAACAGAGCGTGTAAGTTTTCTGCTGCAATATGTTCCTGTTATGTTTGTCTACTGATACATGAAGGGGATGTAACTGATACAACAAAACGACACATGTACACGAGTTAGGAACGCAAGCTGTATTGATACAAATCTGGTGTATGATTTACTTTGTAAGCAATGTAACAAATACATAGTGCGGGAAATGACGTTTCGTCTTTTGACGTTATCCATACAGGATGTGACGTCACGTCATCATTATAGAAAAAAACAATTTATAAGAAAATGGACGTTACCTAGCTGCAATATTAAATTTTCAATTTTTGATAAAGGCCAGGTGGCCGAAAATTAAATATTGAGTGAATTAAATTGAACTTGTGTTATATAGAATAGCCTTTGGTGGCAGTATAGGAACCCTTAATTATATTTGGAGTGTGCCTTGTGTCATATCAGGTAAAGCGAAATTAAGAGGATATTAAACAGATCTCAGAAAAATTTCTAAAAATTCCATTACGTGCAATGAGAAAGGAATTCATTGATAAGTTCATTAATTATGATAAGTGTCCCAGATCTGTGTAACGTCATATGTATTATTCTGTGACAGGTTTTGAACAGCAGTCAGAAAACTATGAACAACAAAAAATTAATGACAGGTATACAGCATTGAAGTATACAGGTAAATTTAATATCAAATTCACGGTTCAGACATGACAGCCAAGAGTATCTCATCCAGATGCGCAGTTTTGTGTCTTGCATCAAGACAAATGGATGATAAAGCAATTATATCAGTGGGTGAGCCGGGAATTCCCATATCTACTGGGGTACGTGGGCATAATAAAACAAATGGACCTGTACTTGTATGTTTTGATCATGACTTTCTTGTTGGAGGCATAGTTCCCTCTGTAGCTTTAGTTACTGACATTCCAGAAAATGTTGGAGACAGGTCTTATTCTGGACAGATCTTCGTAACTACCAAAGATAAGGTATTTCAGCCATCATCACCTTTTAGGCATGCATTAGAGCTTATGGGCATTTTGAGAGCTAATTATTCAAGCAATGCTGTCCAATTTTGTGTTTAATGACTGACGGTGGTCCTGACCATCGTCTAACATATGAAACAGTGAAAGCTTGTGCTTTTTATGCACTTGAACCTTGATGTGATTGTAACATTGAGAACAGCTCCATCCCATAGTTGACTAATCCAGCTGAAAGGTGAATCTGTATTCTTAACTTGGCTTTGCAACATGTTGCACTTGATTGTGGTGAAATGGAACAAAAGTATGAAAAAATGGCGAAAAATAAGTCATCATTGGCAGCTGTTAGAAATCAGGCCAATTTATAACCAAGCTTAAAGGAGGCTTATCATGGAAGTATAGACTCGGTTATTGAAAAGGTGAATGAAAGGTTTTTGAAAATGTCATAAATGGACAAAAAGATCGTAACTT
Source organism: Panopea generosa (assembly GCA_029582155.1). Lineage (NCBI taxonomy): Eukaryota > Metazoa > Mollusca > Bivalvia > Adapedonta > Hiatellidae > Panopea > Panopea generosa. Next base: position 35,451,133 of record CM055911.1, on the reverse strand, counting down.
ACTGTGGAGCATCAGAATTGGACATAGAGAACACATTAGAAATTCTTAAAGCTGGTCTTGGAGTGACAGCTGATGAGTCTTTTATTACACCATCAAGCAACAGTAAAGATTTGAAGAACTCAAGAGTATTTCAGGTACCATATAAAATGCCGGAAATACGTTAAACAAACATTTGGGGATGTGGTAAATACTGATTACCAAATTATCACATTACCCTTTTTATATAAAAATGCCAGTTTAACATCCCGAGAAAATGATTAATGTGTAGGTTTCAAACTTATTTATTGATTTCTTTTTGTTTCCCAAGGACATTTTTAATAGGTCAAGTTATAATTATAAATATTTTGACAAAATATAGGCTTTTGTTTGGATTGTCTTGCCATAATTTAAAGCAAACATATTTAAATTTTTGGAAAACCTTATTTAAAGTATCAATTTATGTGTGTTAATATCGGTCATCATGTTACTAATGTGTATTGAATTTGGTCCAGGTCAAACTGTTCCATGTGGGTCAGGCTATAGTCATCACTTTAGAGATGACCCCAACCTGAAAGCTTGACTAACTTGTTTACAAGTTAGCAGCTCCATGAATGTCACGATGAAATATGATTGTTCATTATTGTTCGTGATGCGGGGGCTTTATAAACGGGACATTTTAGTCAGACTGCAGAGAGATTCGGATAGACTCGGAGAGACAGTCTCTCACGGAGTGGGTACTCTGGTCTGTCGCTTGGCACCTTGCTATCTGATTTTAAGAATTAAAGTACTGTTTGTTAAACCACATGTTTGTCTTAAGTAGTTGTCATAGTAGCACATGGTGTTACGTTTTTGGTGCCGTGACCAGGATTTTCGACTTTGAGATAACGTCGCGGGACACAACGCAGATAAAAGGTTAGTGGTTTTCATTGCTATACTCAAATTTGGTTCAAACTGGCAATCGCAAATTAATTGAATTTTTTTAATGGAAAATGTCACGAAATTTGGGGCAACAGATGGCAAACTTTAAGAACGTGCGGACACAGACCAGGTCTCTTGGGATACAGGGGTGGGGGGGGGGGTATTTCGCAGGGTCCCTCAGAACACATGGGATGAGTTATTTTTCCGGTTCTCTTAGAACACAGGGGATAGTTTACATTGACACAAGGGATGGTGTATTAAGTTAAATTTCTCAGGACACATGGGATGTGTTATTTTACAGAAACACTCAGGGCACAGGGGATAGTTTACCTGGTTAAACTGTTTGACAATTCACCCATAAGTGAGTTTGAAGACTGTATTAAGTCTGGAGATAAGTACTCGTTCTATCATGATAATAATGATGTGAGAATCGGAGAGTATGGCGATGTATGAAATATTTGGGTGACAATGTTCAAAGTATGTTGGATGGTACAGAAATTGATTGGGGACCAATTAAGCGGAGAAATCAAATAATTAGAATGTAATAGACGAAAAAAACTAGCAACCACCAGTCATTTAGAGGCGCGATAGCTGTAGTAGGAGAGATAATAATGAATTGATAACTAAAATTTATTAGACGAGGAAATCAGGTTCACGTATAATTAATGTAGTGATAATCAACTGTAAGAATAATTAACGCAGAGATAAATTTACTAGGGATAATTAATTTAAGGAAACTAGAATTAAGGTGCCTCATATATTTCGGATCCATGCATGTTTAAATGCATAAAATCATTCACAAAATAAGCAAGTTTATTACGTTTACATTATGAAAATGGAAATTTATCAAATGTTTTGTGAAAATCAACTAAAAAACGGTGCATATATTGCTGATAAAACTTTGTTTAAAAGTATATGATTTAATGTAAGAAACGCGATGTATTAAAAAAAACTTGATTTAAAGCAAGAGGCGCGGTGTAAGAAAATATTTTATTTATAGTAAGGCATGCGGTGTTTAAAATATTTGATTTATAGTTGGAGACTTGGTGTATAAAAATATTTGATTTAATGTAAGAAACGTGGTGTATAAAACAATTGATTTAAAGTAAAAAACGCTGTGTATTTAGTGATTTGATTTAAAGTAAGAGACGCGGTGTATATTATACTTGATTTAAAGTAAGACACGGTGTATGCAAATATTGTATTTAAAGTAAGACGCGGAGAATAAAATATTTGATTTAAAGTTTGAAACGTGGTGTATAAAAATAAAATTTGATTGAAAATAAGAGATGCGGTGTATTAAAACATTATTTGGTTTAAAGTAAGAGATGCCATGTATTGAAATGTTTTATTTAAAGTAAGTCATGCAGTGTATAAAAATCTTCGATTTGATATGAGAGACGATGTTGTAAAAACATTTGGTTTAAAGTAAGAGAATTGATGTCATAAAAATAATTGTTTTAAAGTAAGAGAAGTGATGTATAAAACCCTTTGGTTTAGCGTAAACTGACACAGTGAACAAAATATTACATTAATAGTTAATGTAGAAGACGGGGTGTAAAACAAAATAAAATATGTGATAAGAAACAAGTTATTTTCGCATTGGTTAACTTTCTGCGAGTTACTGAAAATAAATTGCCGCTGACATATGTCATAAAGGGTCAGCTGGAAGGTTAGACTAGGACATTGCCCCATATGGAATTACCGTGGTGCATAAACATCAATGAGAAGGTGTGTACATTTTATAAATTAGTGTGTACAGCTTATATGAATGTAGTACCACAGACATATTTTCTTATAGATATTTCGAGATTTATGAAAGAAAGAAAAATAAAAAAAAGAGAAAAAGAAATAAAAAAGATCAATTTTGAGCATTGACACACAGTCAGTTAGATTGTGTCACAGATACTAGGTGTATCAGGCGGTGAATGTTAGTTATGTAATAATAATGGCGGTACCAAAGGCGACGGGTTTTAGTAGGGAACAATGGAAAAATAGATGAAAACAATGTGCCACTCCATTGTCACATACCTGCTAATGGCTATATCAAGCCATGACACTAGGGGTAATAAATTAACCATATAAGTGTTGTCCTGTGCAGTAAATATGCAGAGAGACGGACATATTCTCATGTCGCGAATGTGTCAGATTTTGTAAATAGGCGTATAGGACAGACAATTAGCGAGGTCATTCAGTAATTGTCTATAGAGAGGTTATGTTTAGGTTGACGGGGTTATAAAGCAATGCAGTATAGATAGGTACTATTTACAGTGTGGTTAAATTTGGGGGATAAATAAGACTAACTGTTTATTCATACTGGGGAAAATGCATTAAAATTATCGAATGACAGGCATGGGATATTTGAACTGTGGGAACCCAAAGAGACAGAATGTATCTGTAGAATATCATATTCTTTTGTGTAATATGACTCTTTACCTGGTCATTGTAAACCAGAGTCGTGGTTGCTCATGTTCTATTGAAAGGTTTTCCAAATTAAAGTAAAAATCTAAAATGGGGTATTGTTGGATAATTTTGGCTATTTATTGTAATTTTGATAATGTATTGTTTTCGTAAACCTTTTTAAGTATTCTAAGTAAGCGTTGCCATATGAATTTGAATACGAGTGGGCGTGTGGCTATTACACCGAAGGCAAACGAAACTCGACAACGGGAGCAAAGAGCGCATCTGAGTTAAAAGGCAAGGATCGTGTTAGATCTACAGGCATCGAGTAGATGTCGGTGCTCCAGGTAAAATCGAAGCGATTAATGGATCGGCAAGTAGATGTCAGAACTCCAGGTGAAAACGACGCAATTAATGGATTGATGAGTAGTTGTCGAAGCTTCAGATGAAATCAACGCGATGAATGGATCGGCGTATCGACGCCATAAGTGGATCGGCGTATCGACGAGTGGATCGGCGTATCGGCGTGATGGGGTTGGAAATTATGCTAATGAAGTGAGCATATAGCTGTGTACCTTATCAGTAGAGTAAATGGAAGTATACTGTTGTTACAGAACTGTGCATAAATAAAGTGTAAGTAAAAGGCAATGTGCGAACTCTAAATATATCTACAATGTACAAAATGGAGATTGATATATTATTATGTATTGTAAATATTAGTGGAAGAGCGACGTGGTTTTAAACATCTGTGTTGAAACATATTGTCACAGTTGTGACATTTGCGAACTGCGAAATTGTGGTGATGGGAGCGAAAAGTACCATGAATTGTTTAATTAAAAGTAGACAGACGGGATGATTATATACAACAACTTACCTGTCGTGTGTAATAAATTCATAAAAACTGCGAGAGTATGGAGAATATACAGGTGACACATAACGATAACATGTGTCACACGATCAAAACCAGGTGAAATGGTAGCTTGATCTTAGAATGCAGATCGATACATAGTTGACCGATAAATGGCGGGAAATACCAGACGTACATACCAGGGCAGATGTTGCGGTGAACCTAAACAACCAACGGTGGATAAACATTTAACCAGATACACTTATTTTGAAACATTGTGTGAAGAACGATCATGTGTGGACTTATATTACTTCAACAAACTCGAACTAATAATAATTTCTTATAGTGAAATATATATTATAACTTATAGTGTCTCAACAAAATTGGTTTATAATGTTCAGTAATTTGAATTTATAACTACTAAGTAAATTGAATACATAATGTTTTAACAATTTAAATTTGTGATGTTTCAATAATTCCGATTTAGTGATTCAAGAACTTCTAGTTTATGGAAGTGACTTTGTGACTTGCACATAAAGTGTTTTAGAGACTATATATATATATGAACAACGAGAACATACACCATAGCTGATTGACTTTAACTTAAATAATTATGATTCTATCTAACCCAATCATGAGTTCAACTTAGCCAATTACAATTTTAACTTGACCATTTATGATTTCAACTTAGCCAGTTATATTATGAATCGAATTGCCTTGCTAGACAAAAAATGTAATGGTACAATTTTTGTCTTTTGTTGGGGATGTAAGTGTTAATATCGGTCAACAGGTTACTAATGTTTATTGAATTTGGTCCAGGTCAAACTGTTCCATGTGGGTTAGGCTGTAGTCATCACTTTAGAGACGACCCAAACCTGAAATTTCGCTTGACTGATTTGTTTACAAGTTAGCAGCTCCATGAATTTCACGATGAAATATGATTCTTCATTACTGTTCGTGATACGGGGGCTTCATAAACGGGACATTTTAGTCAGACTGCAGAGAGATTCGGACAGACTCGGAGAGGCAGTCTCTCACGGAGTGGGTACTCTGGTCTGCCGCTTAGCACTTTGCTATCTGTTGCTAAGAATTAAAGTACGGTTTGTTAAACCACGTGCTTGTCTTAAGTAATTGTCATAGTAGCACATATGCAGGATAAAAAGAATATGATATGATGCATTAATATCTTATCTGCTTGTAGTCTGCATTTAATAAGCAATCTGTATGTAATATTCTATCTGCTAATAATATAGCTTATACCTGCTTGAACTTGTTCATGTCTGTTTGTTATTGAAATGATTGTACACATGTGAACTCTTCCTAAACCTTTGGAGAATTATATATTTAAAAATTATATTAAAAACATTAAATCAGTTTTTTCCATATAACAGCAACACAATTCAAAATATTGCAATTTTGATCAAATCTGACTGCTGTTTAAATCTATATTACATTTATGCGTAGGGAACTTATGTTTTCTTGGATAATTTCAAGATGCTGACTGAAGATACTGCTATGCTGACTGAAGATACTGCTGTTTGAATTCAGTTAGAGATGCTCAGTTATTTGAGTCTCTGCACTTACTACCAGAACAAACCCCAGCCAGCACTCAAGAGCATTATATACCATTTTCTGAGGTACCTGTTTATATTTAACTGTTGTCTAACATTTATTAAATACCTGCGGTCACGTTCAGTTAGCATTATGTGCTATCGTGGACTGTATCAAAATGATTTATTTTACCGGTAATTAATCTGTGTATATATGATGTATTCACGATGTTTTATCAACATTTTCTCTGGTGTAGCTGTTTCATATTGATCAAAGTAATCAAAAATATTTAATATTATTTCAGAAGCTATTTAATCATGCTTACTTAAAAAAATATGATACAGTTTGGCGCCTTCTGACCCCTCCCTTTTTTCTTAGAAATTCTCAAACAGGTTTTAAAGATTTACACTCAGTTTTGAAAACCATCTACTGGTTTATACCACTGAGTATGTATTTAAATTGTACGGGGGCTTGAATAAATAATACATCAATTTTATCATATTGTATATGTCTATGGGAAGATTCTTACACATGATAAATACAGAACATCAACGAGAAAGAGTACATACTTTGTAGACGAAGCAGATGAGCTAGACAAAAAAAATCGAGACATTTTTAAGGTATAAAAGATTTAAATAAAATAGATTTGAACTCTGCATTATTTGCATTTTAAATTCAGATGATTACAGGTTTTACTACCATTTCCTATCCCCCCCATCATCGGATTAAGAGATTGTTTATTATTCCTCTAAATGCATGCGGTATGCGCAACCAGTCTGTGTTTACTGTAGTACAGGAGATGAACTCCTAGATGACAGTAACGCTTAAATTTCTGAATTATACACTAAGTTTTCAGTCAGTGGTAAGGCCACGTTACAGTGGATGTCATGCCAGTGGAAAAGTGGCAAAATTTATTAAAAACATAGGAGAAAAACATTCTTTAAATGAGGCCCTCCCTGGGGTTTTGGAGATTTTGAGAACATGGCCATTTATTTTCAGAGATCTGGGGAACATTGGCCCTTACTTTCAGAAATCCAGCGATCACAGGCCTAATTTTAAAGATTTATGGATATTGTCATTAATGAAAAAAGTACCTAATTGGATCAATATATATATATATATTATAACAGACACATAAACAGAGATAGGCAACTGGAGGCACTTTCCACATTTCAGGTGGCACATTTTGGCTTTTTCTAGTTTAGTTTTTACTTATTTATTTTACTTCGATTTTGAAACAAGTTCTTACGACTTAGACAAATCACGCTCGAAGTCTTCCTGGGTATAACCAGTACTAAGCATATGTGAATAAATTGTCTTGCTCAAGGACACCACACATAGTCGTGGCGAAGGATTGAAATATACACGACCCTCCGATAATTGGTTCGGTGCTCTACCACTAGATCACGTGGCGTTTTCTAAATCATGGAAACACATATCCTCCAGAATCAAACAACAAAATTTTGTGATTATGGTATCAAAAGAAATGGCTTAATTTGGATTTTTTTTCCTTTTTTGAATTTTTTTTGAAAGAAATGAAGAATTTTACGCTTTATTTTGTTTGTGTGATCGTTTTCTCTTTTTTAGCCCATTTTTTAAATAAGAAAAACGACTTCAATAAATATCAGTATGAAACTTTCGCCACCGATGGAAAACCTACTGCTTCATCTTTCTACCTAATATTTTTATTGTGTTTGGTTTAAACGTACATGGTATTTGTTAAATCAGGACTACCGTTTTTTTGTTGAAATTTTTTTTTTCGTGAAATTTAAACATATTTCGATTTCAATCCGTAATTTAATTCAGAAGAGTTATTATAGAAGTACTAAATGTGCCATGGACATTATATTGCTATTAGCCTTGCCATCCTCTGTAATTAAGTCACTGACTTAATGTATAATTTTTATACTTGATCATAATTTACTTTTAAAATGAGATGTCGACTGCTTGAAACAGCTTTTAACAGCTTTTGAGGTTTCTTACGTGTAAGTCTGGACCCCTGCACAACTTCATCCCATAATCGTATGTACCCGAAATAAGTTTTCGATGGTAATTCCGAGCAAAGACATATTTACAGTACTGATGAGTAAAGGCAGAATAGTGCACTGGTTAATATCGTCGATTTCGGATCGTAACGACTGGTGTTCAATTCCACCCGGCACATACTTTTTTATTAGATCGTGTTTACACAATAAAGTCAATTATTTATGTGAATTTATAATTATTTATGTGTATTTATTGTGTTTTGTAAATTAACCGTTCAGCTGTTCATTTTTTTTTATCTCTTCTGTCCTTCCATCGATATCTTCTTTGGCACTACTTGCCAAATGCCATCAGGGCTTATGCCATGGTAAATTGTCCGTCGTCCATCTGTTAATCTTTTTCTTGTAAAGGCTATAGCATCCCCCACATTTTTCAAAGAATCTTATCCAAACTCGCACAGCATTTGTATAACCACAAACTGTTGAAGTTCTTTAACCAGCGTGGTTGAACCGCAAATGCTTCCTGCCACAGGGCTTACAAGTACATTTTTAATGGAACTTAAAAAACACATTTTCTCTGAAAGTTCAAGCCATAGACCATAGATATTTTAAACAAGGAAACATGGATTTTGTTTATTATGATGATATGTAAATAATAATAATAGAGAAGATAATAGCTTTTTACTTAAGGAAACACAATTTGGTACTTTCAGGGAACTATGTTAAAATTTTTTGGAGATCTAGAGAACAGTGGAAATACTTTAAGAGATCTGTGGCCATGGACAAAATACTTTTGGGGAACTTTGGCAAATACTTTTGGAGATCTGGGGAACAATAGACATTACTTTAAGAGATCCAGAGAACAGGGACCCCCCACCCCCCCCCCCCCCCCCCCACACACACACACACACCTGGGAGGGTCTCTTTAATTCATAAATGACAACACTGTGAGAGTTTTAAGAAGTTTTAATTACAGAATATTCACAACAGTGAGATAGCAAAATATAAAATTTAATCAGGTTATCAACAGTTCAAAATTATGAAGATTTAATAATAACTATATTAACATACATTGTATTTCTGTATTGTGGCTGCATGCATTTTGTACCTGCTATTTTGCCAATTACAATTATATAAAAATGATAGTTTGCACAATTATATACATGTTCGGTATTTAAGGTGCACTTGTAGTTCAAAGTTATTAATAGATAGGTTGTGTTTTAATATGTGTATGCGTACGAGTAGATAGGTTGTGTTTTAATATGTGTATGAGTACGAGTAGATAGGTTGTGTTTAAATATGTGTATGCGTACGAGTATATAGGGTGTGTTTTAATATGTGTATGCGTACGAGTAGATAGGTTGTGTTTTTAATATTTGTATGCGTACGAGTAGATATGTTGTGTTTAAATATGTGTATGCGTACGAGTAGATAAGCTGTGTTTAAATATGTGTATGCGTACGAGTAGATAGGTTGTGTTTTAATATGTGTATGCGTACGAGTAGATAGGTTGTGTTTTAATATGTGTATGCGTACGAGTAGATAGGTTGTGTTTAAATATGTGTATGCGTACGAGTAGATAGGTTGTGTTTAAATATGTGTATACGTACGAGTAGATAGGTTGTGTTTAAATATGTGTATGCGTACGAGTAGATAGGTTGTGTTCAAATATGTGTATGCGTACGAGTAGATAGGTTGTGTTTTAATATGTGTATGCGTACGAGTAGATAGGTTGTTTTTAAATATGTGTATGCGTACGAGTAGATAGACAAATCCTGAACAAAGTAATACCAGTGTCTCCTTAATATTATCAAATAGATTTAACTGAGTTACTCACTTAAGGTCAAATCTACACATTTAAACTTAAGACTTAAGTTCATTTAAGATTTGTTGAAAAGTGTAATGTTCTGAATTTTGACACTAAAGACGCTTTTTATTAAATAAAAATGAAATCCTACACGTACTCGTACATGTATGAAAAATATAGAAAAATTACAAAACGATTCATAATAATTAGAATATCAAATAATTTTATTTCTATCTCAAGAAAGGCAACATTGTGACTATTTATTTATATAATTTGCTATAGAAAAGTGTTGAGCTGTACTGCATGATACAGCATATGTCTGACAGGAAAATGCTTTCAAATATTTTTTTTTTTTTTGACAACCTTAGAGGAGCCTGCAATTGTTATTAATATTTTAATAGATGTAACAAATCAGTATTCATTTACATCTTACATTCATTTGTATTGTCAGTTGAGCTTAATAATGTTAGACAAACTTATGTATTTGGTCTTGATATTTTTTTTTTCGCTCGCTCGCCCCAATTGTTTTTGGAAAAAATGCGAAGAACACCGAATCAATTTGGTGTGGCCATATCCAAGTGAAAGTTTATTTAGTGATGATATTTGCATGTAGATATTTTGAAGTTTTACATTGACATGGTCAGGGAACTACGTGGAATTATTCGCGTCGACAATTTGTCACAGATTCACGTCGATCTGATGCAGAAAAAGCACGGCATATTTTGTTGTCTCACTGGACACAGCTTTAAGTTTAAAACTTTTTTACATGATTGATTTTTACCTTATAGGAATTAGTATTTTCAAATCTCCAATCGATCATGTGGTGTATTAGTAGAGGTTTAAAACGCACGAATTAACAAATCCTCCTCGCTGAATATGTATGTAAAACGAAAGTAGAAGTGAAATTGTCAATAAAACATTAATCAGTTCAGAATACCATTGATAACTGTTGTATAAGTAATTGTGATAAAAAAGGGTTATAATTAATTGACTTTTTACATAAACTAAGTGAGAAATACCGTTTGTATAAAAGCACCATGTGTCACAGGTTTGTGTCGATGTTAATTTAAATGTCACGGATTTTCCCCTACAGGGTCACAGCTTTAGTCGACACTATTGGCAGAACTAGACATATCTTCTGTTTAAGATTCCATGCTGTATTGAGATCTGGATGTACGCCTTTCATTGATAACATGTCCTATTTTCTCAGCCAATAAAATCGAGCAGATTTTTAAAAACAGAACATTCCATTTTACATAGAATGCCATGGCCGTCAGTAGATGTTGACCTCTTTCCTAAAGCCGATGAAATCGTTCCAGGTCACCAACTAAGCCGGTTACTAGCCAAATAATTTCTAACCTATACATGTGGCTTTCGACAAAAATTGATATGAGGCATGTTCCAAAACCGTATCAAAGAGCAAGAACAATATATATTCATGTAAACAGTGTAATTTACTACCACCAGAAGCTGAAATTACAGTAGGCATGTGACGTGTGCAACACAACTGAAGAACATAATCCGGTCACTCGTGCGACCACAAGGTAGCGCACTGTTTAATTTAAAAGAAGACAATCGTTCACAACATCTACATATACTCCGATTTTATGTGAAAAGTCAACTACTTTATGGCAGACTTTGAATATACTTGGACGGACAACACCCACCCAATGCACAAAAATAAAAACAAAAATCTTGTATTTATGTCTTTGATTAAATTATATATATACATAAGAAATTATTATGACATCTTTTTATGCCTCAACACCCCCACCCCACTCCGGCCTGTAACTTTGTCATGCATAGATGGCTACAAATGATTAACAAACGATAACGACGTGCCGCGAGTAAGACCCACTTTGAATTTGTTTGACAATACTTTGAGTCTTTGAGAGATTTCGTGTCCGGCCGTACTTTCAGTCTTTAAAACGATTTGGAAAAAAGTATGGTCCCTAAAATTGGGATCAACATTAGTAATTTCAAACTGAAATCAGAAAATTATTTGTGCACATATGGCTTGAGTGGGGGGGGGGGGCATTTGATCCCTCCAGTTGTTATATTATTACATAGAATTCCAATCAAACATCAACTTTCAGTTATGTCTCGTTTGTTTGGGTAAATTCTATCACGGCATACAACTTCCGTGCTCAAATGAGACTTCAACACAGAGGAAAAAATCTGTTTTACGAGTTCACAAGACAATTATCAAAAGCAGTACGTCATAAATATTAAAAAATATTTTGATCTCAAGAAAAAAAATCTATTGCAGTGCTGCAGATGGACTCTGTCTCTAGTGGTTTCTCGTAGAACTGTGCAAATGTTCTCTCTGTAACCCGTCCTGCAACCTTCAGAATTTCTGATAACGGAACTCCATTCTGTTTTGCTTTTGAGGTGACTGCACCTTATGTCTTGTACTTATCCACATCAATTCCTGCTTTTCTCATAACTCATTTTATCCATCTTCTTATAGTTAAGAAAACTACAAACTTATATGGTGTAATGTAGCTGGTAAATAACCGTTTCTCTTCCCCTCGCATATTTGTTGTACGAGAAATATACTCTTATAATGCATTATATACACAAAGTCTCATATCTGGAGTATATATTTTAAATGTTACAACAGGGTTAGGTTTTCCCTTTCTACATTGTTTCAACAACCCACTACATGTATATTGATAGTAAAACTCACTTTATCCTTTTTCATACCTTCTAAGGTGAGTTAACTTATAGAATGTCAAAACAATTAATGTAGTTAACTTATAGCTTAACATTTTTAAAGTTAAAACATTTACTGGTGGTAACGTCTTAAGCTAACACAAAAGTTTTGAAACATCCCAGGTTTCTATATATATTGGCTTTGTAGGTCGTAAATTAAACACTCCAGTCATATACCTCAATACTTATGGATGAAAACCGACGGTAAATCCGTCTATTGACTTGCATAAAGTTGACAAAACAGTCCGTGCTGGAAAGCAAACCCACTTATTGATGTATGATGAATAATGCTTTTGAGTGGATCGTCTCCAAGCCGCCATAATGATTTCGACAGACTTTTCCGATAGTTCTCGGCTTTCATACGATTTCCGGATATATGACATACCATCCAGTGTAGTTTGTTCACTAGAGGATGAACTTGGTTCGAAACATGAAACCTTAGAGTGTTGCGATTTACTTCCAATATCAGCGGGTTGTCTATTTGCATCTCTAGGACTGCTGTGTACCAATTCTGTGTTACCCAAACAGGCACCACCAGGACGACTTCTGCTTCGTCTAACTGGACTTTCTGTACCAGGCGACCAATCAAACTGAAAGGCGGAAAAGCATATATAGATTTTTCGGTCCATATCAAAAGCATATACTGCTTCAGCACTTAGGTCTGGTTTCCAGGAAACATATATTGCCAACTGTTTGTTTAACCTAGATTCAAACATCTGTCAATTTTGAAAACAAGTTTTCATTCAACATCCATTCAACATTATCATTGAATTTTCTAGAACTTGCATCTGCCTGATTCTCAATTCCTGGAATATGTGTTGCTGATAACTATATGTTCCTTTCACAACACCATAACCAAATTTGTCTTGCAAGTAAGTTCAGACTTTCTATTTTGCCCTTTCTATTTTGATGATGTTTTTTCAAAAGATTTTAATGCATGGCTGACAGCAAGTAATTCCAGATAATTGATGTGATTTTGAACCTTTTGGTCGTTCCAACGACCACCAATACTGACATTTTCATAAACAGATCCCCAACCTGCATCAAAAGCATCACAGGTTATAATCATATGGGGATTTTCATGACTGATTATTCTTTTCTGCTGAGCAAGATTATCAATCCACCATTCAAGTTCTAATTTTTGTATCTGCCATTAATCATCTATATAACCAAATTTGTTTGTCCAAGCATGCGCAGAGATGCACAAACAGGTTTCATAAGACGTGTGAATTGTTTCGGCGCACAAGAAAAACCATTAAGAAGAGCTTCGTACTGGTAGATTTTCCGGACTTTTGAAATCTGAGCTTTATTCATTGTTCTGATGTAATTGAAACAGAATAATAAACATGAAGCAAATCAACAGATGCGAAAAAACACATCGGTTTGATCAATTTTAATACAATTCAAAAGTGCCCATCTTAAAGTGGTGATATTCAATGTATTGATTTAACTCTTTTAGATTTAATATCATTCTTTATTTACTATCTATCTTGGGTACAACATAAATTGGAGAAATAAATTCATCAGGATGATGTTCAACTTCTTTAATAACCTTTATATCTAATAATATTTTGTATTTCTTTATGATATCATCCGCCTGTAAATTTATTTGCTTGACAAAAGGATTTTACAGGATTTACACCTTTAAGAAAATCTATGTTACAGTGTTGAACAATGTCCAAAACTGTATCTTCACGTGTAATTTGTCTTCAATTTTTTATGAAATATTGTAGCCTAACAGCTTCAAATTCACTGACCTGTTCTACTTCCTGAGCGCCGTCTTGGAGTTTTTTGGTGTACTAGGTGGCTCAAATCGACCTCAAACACCTCGACCACGAAAACCTCATCGTCTGTATGGATGAGGACGTCTGTAAGCATAACCTCCTCTAAATGTACCTCTACCAAAGCCTCTGCCAAGACAGCGTCCAATTTTATTCATGTCATTGATCTCTCTGACATTTTTATTCACATCATTATCATCGCCATACAGGAGATCAGTGAATGGAAGAAATGCTGAAGCCAAATAATGATACTTTTTGTGCAGCTCCTTGCGACCGACATTAATCTTCTTGTTTGCCTGTCCTAATAAAGCAATAGCATTAGTGCTTCAGTTCATGTCCTCAGAATCTAACGACTCTGCATTCTTGTCTGCAACTTTAACAATGTTAAAGGTGGCCTTAACAATCACATCTTGAATAGGTATAAAGTGATCCTTAAGTTTTGTTTTAAAATTCGAAAGAGTTGGTGTTTCACGGACATTTCGTTCCATAATTTAACAGAAGAAGGGATCATAGATTTAGAAAAAAAAATCTGTTCTTCTTTGTACGGTTGAAAATGTCATGTTGTTTCTCAAATTATACGGATTAGAATCATTAACAGTTTGAGGAAACAATTCAGCGAGATATGTAGGTAGAAATAACATGTTTTTCTTTCTATACTAAAATCATTTTCCGTCTGTCTGATTTCACCCAGCCAATTTCGATTGAGACAGAGCGTGTTACCCCAGTGACTACTCTTGAATCTACATATTGTATTTTTTCTTATGATTCTTTTTCAATAATGGTGCTGCTATCTCAAAAAACTGGTGCATATTCTAATATAGGTCTAAGATAGGAAATGTAAATTTGACTGAGTGTTGAGCGTTTTAATTTGCATTGAACCTAAGACTTTTGCGGCTGAAGATTTTTCATATATGTTCCTGTCTTTACTTCAAGTGACACCAAGATGCTTATGGTGCTGAACAGAAACTTGACCAGTTCTATCGAAGATTAATTTTGGAAGTACCTTGTTAGTCAACAAAAAAGTTACGACTTGTGTTTTTAATGGATTTAAGTTTACGAGCCATTGTCTAGATCAAGCAAAAATCTTTTGAAAATCAGAATTTGATTTCAATTATTTTTGTGTTGAATGATGATACTGCAAGAGAGCTGTCTGGTAGTACTTATTCAGCTATATCATTGACACAAATTAAAAATAAAATAGGGCCAAGCCTTGAGGAACGCCGGAATTTCAATATTTGGTTTCTGAAAAGGAAGAGCTTATAGATACTCTTTGCGTTCTATTATCTAGATTATTTTCAACCAATTTGTTTTTACCTGTAACTCCGTACTGACGCAGTTTATGTATGAGACCTGAATGCCAGACTCTGCCAAATGCTTTTGATATATCACAAACAACTGGTGATTTTCTTTTCATCATATGCCTTACTAATTTGGTGATATATGTCAATTAACTGATCAATTGTTGAATGATCAGCAAAAAAAACCTTGACTGTATTTTATAAATAAGGTTATTTAAAGGTAAATAATTGCATCAATTGAATAAATATTGTTTTCATTTTTAATGGTGGTATTTTATCACATTTTGTTATATTTTCTTTTATACGCATTTTACCAGCTTCCAGTTCTGCGAGGGTTGTGTAGTATTTTAATTTTTTAATGAATATTCAATATTATTGAAAATATTTCTTTGGCATGTTTTTTCATGTTATTTACATTGTTTCTTATTCGCTTATAGTTATTGCAGTCCGACATTTTATTTGATTGAATAGCCTTTCGTTTTAATCTGTCACGTTTTTAGATGTGCTGCGTATTTCTGAATTATATCACGGCTTATCACTAGGGCGTACTGTAATAGGATTTTGCCATTTCGAGGAATTTACTTATGATTGAATTACAAGCTATATCAACTGAGTTATTAAGAAGAAAAGACCAATCTGCTGATTGTATGACACTTAACTTATTAAAATCTGCATTTTTGTAGTTCCAAACACGACGCTTATAAGAGGCATAACATTTAAAATCAATTTTAATATGTGCATAATGATCACTTATAAGTCTGTCTGTTTCAAAAATATCAGATTCATATGTTAAGAGGCCACACTTTGAGTTTGTATGACAACACTTTGAGTCTGTTTGAGATTTCAAGTCTTGTCTTGATTTTAAAACACAAGTAATCAACATGTCATAATGATGCTCACCTTCATTTACCTGTAGAAATACTCAGACCGTTACATCATATTTCAAGGTCAAGGTCACTCTTTAATGAAGCAAAAAGATGAAATTGCATTTCTGGTCTGAAACGTCAGTCCATTACTCTTGATAATCATGGATACATCGCTAACTATTATAACATATTGTTTTTTTTTCACAGATCATTAGGGGGGCATGCGACACTTATTAGTGTCATTTCTTCAAATGAACCTAAACACATAAATATGAGTAATATTTTAGTGTTGATTGGTACGGTACGATACTTTGACCTGTGTAAATAGGCACATATTCAGAACCCCGAGTATCCTTGCGGATTATCATGTTACACTAACTTATCTTTCGTGTTTTCCCTGCAGACCATCATATTTTGAGTATACATTGTATTTTTCATAAAAAGAAATAATATAACGTTATCAGGTTTGATCTCGAAGGGTTTGAAATCCGAATCTTCAATCTTTGTCACAAATGATCATAAATATGGTGCTTCCTTACCATTTGCTTTATTATCATACCTTTTATTCAAGACATTACATTGACATATCAATTTATCTGGAAGAAGGAGCTTAATATTGTATTTTAGCACTATCGGCCATTGTCAAATGAAGTTTTCGTCTTCTATCATCTGTAACAAAATAGTTAGGTTGTTGTGACCTAATTTAGTAATATCAGCTAGTACGTGTCCATTGTAGTGATATAGGCAATATTTAGATCAGCTAGCGTGAAATTGTTTAAACGTCTTGATAAATTGAAAGAAGCAACGTTTTTAAAATATTTTTACATTTTCATTCTTTTATTAAAGAATAAATTATTTTGAAGTTTAGTTCATCAAATTCCATCAAGTATTACGGAAGTTAGAATAATTAAACGGGTTTATTTGTCATAAAACTTATTTAGGTTTACATTGGCCTAATAGCGTAAAATCAGCTTCGTACGATGTTTTAGGGTTTGTTGTTTCGTGATTTACACGAAATTCAATTAGGTATGTGGACGATTTTGCTATAAATGCTGACGCTGTGGTATGAGAACAATGTCCAGTTAGCAGAATCATCTTTAGGTTTAGTTGTGAAGAGAAAGATTGAACATGTTACTATTCTAGTAAATAACGGCATATGGGTATGTGAATTTTATATTATGTTGTATTTAAATGTCTGATATATATAAATATTTGACATAATCAGATCTAAGTAAAGTTGTATAAATTGTTCATATCCTGGCCGACGGTAATGTAAGTAATTTAATACACATCTACGGTATTGAGAAGCGTTTTGTTAGAATATAGGCCGAGGATTTTGAACTGTTGATATTGTGTTTACGATAAAGTATTCAGATTCACCATGTTAGAATTGATTGATATGTGTAATCAAATATTGTTGATGCTTTTTCTGTTATTCGCAAAGTGAATAGATACAGAATTGGTCTGTAATTGTTAATATTATGATGAGAAGTTATGTAGAGATATAATTGCTATGTTTAAATTGACGGAGGGTCGTATATGAAAGTTTTTTAAACTGCCATGAAACTGCAGGTAGTAAGAGTTGAATGCACTGTTATCATATATTGATAAAAATACCATGAAATTGATAAATGGTAAGTAATAGACGCCATGTCATTACATATTTGAGTAACTAGTAAATCTGAGTTCATATATATATTTTAGCCGTTTTTAGACGTAAGCGAAAAATGTGTCCGCTTCGTCAATAACGACGTATAGACGTGACAGGAAGTCAGTTGTTGGCAGTACAGTAATAGGACAGCAACCCACATATTCGTCACATGGACGACATGACGTTCCTGACGTCGGAATACGATCGATAGTCGGTATGGGGCGACGTGAAGCCATATACTCAGTAAAGAGTTCAAGGGGAGACAACCCAGTTATATAGCCACCGCCGCAAGGGACGAGTGATGCTAAATCTACGATATCCGGACGCAAGAAGTATTTAGTTCATTTTATAAACATTCGAATGATAAAAGCAATTTAGATCCAGATGTAGGTTACGTACGTGTAGGAAATAGAACTGTATGAAAATAAGAGTGTTAATACCACCAAAAGACTTTGTTTTAAACCACCTGTGGTTTTTTGTTGGGTTTTTTTGTTGAGTAATTATATTTAATTTGTATATATTGTATACTTGTATATTCGTAATTTTATTCATGAAAAAATCAAAATTGTAAATTTTACTTTTTGTATGATTGTATTCTACCCTTGTTAGTTGTCGGCTCTTGGTCATTTTGTTACATCATCTGTCATTTGCCTGTCACCTGCCAATTATTCGTTTTCTTAAGACAGCACTTTCTCGTTTTATTTAACTTTATATGAAAAGAACCCGAGTATCTTATTCATGAGAACAAAGATTAGTCTTTGTTTGACGTCAATACAATCATTCTGTCTCTGGTAGACAACTTGTTAACTATACGCATATATGAATTATGTTTTCTTAGCATGTACAGTACAGTTATACTATGTTACAATACACAGGAGATGTTTTATGAAGGGAAAAACATCTTTATACAAAAATCATCGAACCTCAATTCATGCTACGTAAACAGTCTATGTGAAGAATAGCTACGTTAACAGTCTATGTGAAGAATAGCTACGTAAACAGTCTATGTGAATAATAGCTACGTAAACAGTCTATGGGGAGAATAGCTACGTTAACAGTCTATGTGAAGAATAGCTACGTTAACAGTCTATGTGAAGAATAGCTACGTTAAAAGTCTTTGTGAAGAATAACAGTCTATGTGAAGAATAGCTACGTTAACAGTATATGTGAAGAATTGCTACGTTAACAGTCTATGTGAAGAATAGCTACGTTAACAGTCTATGTGAAGAAAAGCTACGTAAACAGTCTATGTGAAGAATAGCTACCTTAACAGCCTATGTGAAGAATAGCTACCTTAACAGTCTATGTGAAGAATAGCTACGTAAACAGTCTATGTGAAGAATAGCTACGTTAACAGTCTATGTGAAAAATAGCTTAGTCAAATGCTACCATGCATTTAAAGCGAGATCATTAGTGTCTGTTGATTGTATACCGCGAATACAAAGATACAGGTTTAATCTGGATACCGGGAAAAACGGGAACTAAAGTTACAATTGAGACCGGTTTATTGGTAGGCTATGTTCCTAAAGTGATGGCAGAAGATTTAAGAGAACAATTGACACTTGTACTAAAATATTTTGTAAGCCAGGTGGAAATCCTGTGTCCAACTTTGTATCTTAGCCTTGTCACCAATTTGTTAACTATAAGATGATAATTACTATAAATCTGATAGTTAAATATTGCACAATACTTTTTAAACAGTCCTCGACATAAAATATGCACGATTCGTTACTACCGGTATCACCTGAAAAGGATGTGTTAATAAACAAACGCTGTAGACGTTGTAAGATCGGATTTAAAATGGAAATTTCACAGAATGCTAGATAGATAATTTGTCTTTAAATAAAAAAATGATGCAGCGATCATGGTGAAGAAAAAATCCACGAATGTTTGAAATGTGACAAGGGATTTGCAACGGATGCAGATTTGACAAGGAAGACATGGTCGATTGAACAAAGAGTGAGAAATTTGGACTGGCAGTGACTGACAAGTATAACTTGTCACACGGACAAAGCGTTATCAATGTGATGAATGTGGAAAGTGTTTCCGGTTTCAAGGCAATGTTAGCCGACACAGAAAATGTCATAATAAATGAAATAAAATTAAAATGTTCCAGTTTATTCATTTAGTATTAAACTGTGGTTATCATGTGATGAACTGTGATTTAACCTGTGATGTAAACTTGATTTATATGTGATTTTGGACTGCGATTCTTGTTATATATATATATTGAATCAAACACCACGTTTAATATTATGATCTCAGAAATCGTGTGCTCACTTTTTATATGATATTGTAATATGTTGATACTCAGGCCAGTCATACCATCATTAGTACTGTTTATATTTTGTACCGTGTTCGTTTATATTACAGCTGTGTATGTTTGAGATAATTGTTATGAGATTAAATTAAAGGAAATGAGAAAAAAAGAAGCATTTGGTTTTATTATGATAAAATATGCCATAATGATTTCATAATGTGCGACGCTTAGAATTCATATTTACAACATTTTCCCCACATTGTTAATAGAACAACTGTCTCGTGTGCCCAAGTCCAATAACTTTGTGTGGAAAATGCCAATGCTGCAATAAAATATGTCGAACAAATCTAGACCCCTTGCTTAACGTGTAAATCTAAAGTTTCACCACATCAAAAACTGCCATAGTAGTTTGTGTCACAATGTTTACACTTCTGTGAAACAAACAGACCAACCAACAATACAACAAATTACCCGACGCATTAACTAACTACTTGCTATAACTCTTCATAAGAAATAATATCTAATACAATATTTTATAAAACGTTGCTACGGTGTTCACATTAACCGAGAAAATGTTTTCGGGTGTGGTCGCCATCTAAATTATTACTTTTTACAATTGTTGTGGTCGGCATAATTACTTTATTTACGCTTGAAAATTGTTTATTTGCACTCTTTTTTTTTAAAATGAAGGTATTCTAGGATCTAAAATATTGACAGAAAATTAAGTTCATTTTAAAATGCAGCGAAAATAACCTAAAAAGCGAGTGCATGCATTCAAGTTCGATATCCAGACCGATTCGGAAATATTGTCGAAATGTCTCAAAAAGTCATACATTATTATATCACGTAAAAGATAATATATTGGCATTTTTTTGCGCTATTTCATTTGTAAATTAATTCATTAATACAAAAATTAAGAGCGTTTTCTTACCTAAATTCTTCTGTTTTCGTGTGATTTTTGGTGTGGCGACATCATTTGTGGTCAGGTGATACTTTTTTTGTTTACCCACTGTGTAAACGGACAAATCAAGTGTAATTTGAATATTGGTGATAAAAACAGTGCTGACAATCAAAATTCATGAAAACACAGTATAATATCATAGAAAAAGTCCAAAAGAAGGTGCCATTTAGTGAAGATGTATTATGTACATGTAAAACCCTTCGGTTTTCTCGAATTGCGTCTTTTGTGGTGATAGCAGCAAAGTAGGAATGAACTACCGATTGAAGATAATAAACTTAGTTATATCTTGGGAGTATGTATTAAGAAAAATAGTGAGAATAAAATAAATCATCATGTTATTCTGTGCATTAACGAGCAAAAATCTGCCATTTATGGCGCGTCCTCTCATTTTTACCGAATACCCTCAAAATACGTTCGCCTAAACTTAAATAAGAATTGCATACGAAAATCATCAATACACATCGAATATGTTTACCAGGGGTGTCACGCTATTTTGGGACAACCGCCAATAAACCCGTCTCTCTTTTAATAAACGTATTTATATTTTATGTTATATTTGCTGATGTATACACAAATAGTGGTTAAATATAATAATACGATAACTCTTCGTCAACTTCGAAATTCTGTCTTAAACAATTATTAGGTTAAACTATTTTATTACATATTTCACTACATGTCTAAATTAGTCGGGCCAATTATTTGCTAGTATAAAACATTATTGTTTCATTAATAATTCAATATAAAATCGTGTTTTACAGGACAATAATACAGTACATATCTTTAATGTCTGTCATATCAATAAGCATAACTGAGTGGTAGCTATTATCAATGGTAAAATGACTAATGTCCAATTAATATGCCGAATTTTACAATGATATGAAAAATTAATTGCATTGTCATTTTGATTCATTGCATTACTTATATATATATATATATATATATATATATATATATATATATATATATTAATTATATATATGTATTCACAAATAAGTATCGCCATACAAATGTACAGATCAGCCTAAGGCGAGATGTGCCATGAGATAAGTCGTGGTTGACACCAAATTTATTGGTTTAGCAGATGCCTTGATATTGTGTCTATGGTTTGCATTGTAGTTAGGCGCACTTCTCGTAGTCTGGTATGTCTGGTTATCAACAAATAATTATCTCCATATAAATATATATATATTTATATATCATACATTGGGAAAGTGCATCTGAAAATATCCCAAAATTTGGAAATTCCGTTGTTGTGATTTCAATTATCTCCCTATTAAAGGACAGATTTATAAACCCGTTGGATCAAAGAGATACAGTGAATTTATATATATATATTATTTCATAAAGGGAGGTAATTAAATTTACAACAAAGGAATTTACGATTTTTAGGATCAAACTTCACATGGATGTTTTATTATATAGACAACTATACAGAAGTTGTGTTTTTTTTTCGATCTGAAATTCTAGATGGCCGCCGTTACTAGAAAATATTCCAAATTTTCTTATGAGATTTTGAAAATATTTATGTGTGTATTAAAATGTTTAAATAGAAGAAATTTTCAAAAATCTTCTTTTCAACAACCGGTCAGTAAAATTTGTTTATATTTGATATAGATTATCCCAATGAGTTTGGGTTTAAAGTTTGTACTAATCAAGGGGCTTATATTTATAGTTGCCATGTAAGGGGAGATTCATATAGTAACAATATTGGAAAGCGGAATAATCTCATTTTTTCATCCATTTAAGATTGTTTTTATTCAATTTGAGTTTTGAAGCATCTTCTAGTAAGATTTTGTTCGATATTAAGGATCGACTTTCTAAAAGAGGTCACAAAATGATTAAAATTATACATTGTCATCAATCGTATTTTCAACATCTCATTCAAAACTCTCCATATTTGATATAAATTATCCCTATGATTAAGAGTTCTAAGTTTGTACAAATCAAAGGGCACTGGGATGTATGGAGGTCCTATAAGGAGACTATGGGGAAATGGAAAATTCTCATTTTTTCGACCATTTGTGTAAAAATGTTATTCAATTTGAGATCTAAAGCAAGTCCAGTAACAGTAAATTTGACTTTGTTCAATAAAGAGGATTGAATTTCCATAAGGGGCCTGGAGTCGTGGGTCATCTTCCTCTCAATAACCTTTCAGTTAAACTAGTTCATATTTGATATAAATTATGCTTACATTAGCAAAGGATTGAATGTTCTGCATATCAAGGGGCTTGTATATATTGGGGCCACTTTTACTTTTACATAGAGAAAACTGAATTGTTTCATTTTCACATCCATGTGTACAAAAAACTTTTATTTAAAATCTAAAGCATTTCTGCTCATAATCAGTCCCTAAGAGTGGGTAATTAAAGTTCTGACAAATTAAGGGGCTGGATTCTGTACAGGGATTATATTTTTTTACAGATGAATGGTATAGGAATGTATAGTAATTCCTTTTCATAGCAATTAACTTTTTGTTCAGTAGAGGGTAAATATTGTAAAATTTCAAAAAGTGCTATGGCCTCAGGCTCTCTTAGGCCTTTTGTTTAGATCATCTGAAACATTGTCTCAAGGGACCTTTTGCAATCGCATTTAATCCGTCGTCGTGCGTCCGTAAATGATTGAAATTTTCGACGACTACCCAAAATCTTGATGAAAGGTGACAGTGAATTAGACAGTTAAATAATTAGGCCACACACAAAAGACCTCATGGGGATGGGGACCATGACATTCACATAGGTACTAACCAACTGACATGTCAGAAACAGCAAATCTTATCAATGACGATTATGAGCCCCTTATGAAAATTGTGAATGCAATGCCTCTTGGCCTCACGGTTTGGCACTGGGGGACCTCCTTTACTCAATATATACGAAAAAAATGCAAACAAACGTTATTTCTTATGACTTGAATAGACTGATGTAAATGGTGTGATTTGTTGTTGCTAACCTGACAGTTAATACCTATGTGAAGGGTGGGGCCAAAATAGTCAAATTCAAGATAAACTTTCAAAATGTTCTCATTCTAAGAACAGTCAGAAACATATTTGGAGCATGATTATTGCCAATCTATTGATGAATTTCATGTTCAGGGTCTAAAGGTTTGGGCCCACTTTCCTTTTATATATAAGAATTATATGCTTATCTAAATAAGAGAAAATGACAAAACATGTCATTTCTGATGACTGAATACTCATTTAAATGGTTTTTGGTATGATTTGTTTTGTGGTTGCTGACATAATCTTGGGCCTTGGCCAAACCAGTCAAAATTAAGGTAAACTTATTATAGGAAGCAATGGAATAAAAAATTTTAAGCATAATTAATGAGGCCATCATAAAAATTGTGCGTTTCAAGACCGTGGGTATCGAGGTTTGACCCTTGGGATGTTCACCAAACTTTCACAGTAAATAAGTGTAATACCTTGAACAAGTTCTTGAACTGGCCAAATCGGATTATTATTGTCAGAGTTATGGCTCTTTAACTATTAAAAATGTAATATTTGACCTTGTGTGCTTTCTAGTATCCTCGTTTTTTGTTTGACCCTCACCAAACTTACACAGTATATATCTTGGATCAGTTCAACTAGCTAAATTGTATAACTAAAGTCGGTTGTAATGTTCCTTGAATCGACAAAAAATGCATTATATGAATTTATGTACTCTCTAGCACCTGCAAAAATAGCTATCTTTGGCATTGTCTCCTCTGCCACAGGTGAGCGATTTAGGGTCATACTGGCCCTCTCGTTTTTAAAAATTGGCATGAGTTGTACAATAATAAACATGTACTATGGACAAAATGTCATTGAATTTTATGTTATTCACATAAGAACTGCACTTAACATCTGTGACTCGTTATTTTAAGTTGTAACTTGTGTAATCAAAGATTTATTGGAACTGGAAAATGGCCTCATTAATCTTTTAAGGAACTTTATTGTTAGTGTCATTACATGATATTTCTTTCTTGAAACAATACACATGTCGGGTTTTATTTCTTAGTTACTGGCAGTAATCTACTTATATCTGGTAAAATTCATTTAACTCTGCAAATCAAAGTTTATTCTGCGTCATCATTTGTTGATGTAATTTTATAATATGTATGCTATTTTGTTGTTTTTGTACATGTAGAGTGAACCTGGAATCTTTTTTCCTGTTGGCAACGCATAAGCTATATGTTGGTACAACGTAAAACCCTAATCATTCTTTCATCCATTCAACAAAAATGGACAGAAATCGTGAAACCCCCCTCGAACCCACACACACACACACACACCTTGTAACTATATTAAGGACATTGTTAAAAAGTAATTTGCCTAAACTTTTATATTGAATTTCATTGCGTTGAAATGTTTGTTTACCACGATTTCTGTCCATTATTTGTTAGTGTTAGAGGTAGCAAATTTCATTCAAATTTGTTTATGATCAACCCCAATTTTTTTATGTGGCATATAGTAATCGCAGTGTCCGTCCGTCCGATACTTTATGTCTAGCTTGTAATTTTATAAGCATTTGCCACAAATGACCAACAGCACATGGCGACGTGTATCACCCACACTCCCGCCTCAAAGGTCAAGGTCACACTTTAACTTTGTTTGACAAATCTTTTAGTCTATTAGACATTTCGTGACTGGTCTGTAACTTTGTCACATGGATATATTGTTTCATTTGATCAACACGACATGTTGAAATGTCGCATGTAACATCCAGAAACCTTTCCTTAAATGTCAAGGTCACTTTTAATTTTAAACTTTATCTGGTCTGTAACTTTATCTTATATGAAGGGATTTAACTTAGCTCAGTTGATCAACCTGACAGTCTTATGTGTTGCATATCACACCCACACCAGCACCTCAAAGGTCAAGGTCACACTGAGTTTGTTTGACACTTTCAGGCTGTTTCAGGTCCAGTCTGTAACTCGGTCATACAATGATATATTTAAAAAAAACTTTGCTCAATTTATCAACATTACATGGGAAGTCTGGTATAAGACCCAAAACCTTACCTCAAAGGTCAAGGACACACTTGCAGTTTGTTTGATATTTCTTATCTGGTCTTACTTTCAAAACATCTCTATACAAATTATCAACATGTCATGACGATGTGTCGCTTGTAAATTGTGTGTCTAGTTTGAAACCCGTTCCATCACTTATGATATTCATTGGTATATTTAAATCCTTTCCTAATATAAAAGATATCGTTACTTGAACATACTATTTTCGGGGCAAATGACACTTACCAGTGACATTTCTTGTTTGAGTATTTTCACAGCTAGCTGAAAAAAAGTAATCGGGTCACTATCTGTAAGTGTCATGACTGGAATAGCTTAGCCAGATATAACTAATCAGTTTAAAAAAAGGTTGTTGAAACATGTAAATTGATGTAACAACATGTCCGTACAACATTAGGGTTTCCTGGGATTAAAATGAGCCTAATGGCATTCTTTTTATCCTCCCGCCGAAGGCAATATGGGATACGGTAAACGTCTCCGTCATGGATGTGTCTGTAACTTTTGTCTGGAGTAAACTATTCAAGCGATTGTGTTGAATCTTCACACAAAGACCGAGGTCATTGAGTGCAAGTACAATGCACAAGAACCATAACTCTACCTTGCTTTTTTTTTAATTATATCCCTTTATTAATTTAATTGTTTTGATTTTATTAAATTAACATAATTCCCTCCACTAAATTTACTTGTCAAGAGCATAACTCCAAAACTATTTGAGGGATTTTGTTTAATCTTCACACAAAAACAGGACATTGATAGGAAGTGCAGTGTGCAAGAACCCATATTTCTACCTGGTTTATATTTTTTCTAATTATATCCCTTGATTAATTTTTAAAAAAAAATAATTTTATTAAATCTACATTGCAAATAAAAAAAAATCGCCAAATTTAAAATACATGTACATGTATTAAGTTTTCAGGATTTCAACACATAAGTTGTAATCTGGAGAAAACTTTCCTGTGGATACTCCAGCCTTAGTACACCACACCATTCCACAGAACACGGAAAGGACAGGGAATTATTACGTTTCTCGGCATAAGACAGGCAGTGATTTTTAAAAGAAATAACAGAAATGAGAGTGAAATAAAATATGTAAAAAGAAATATTTGAAAGTATACAAAAAGGAAAGTGAAATGCTATAATAAAAATAGTTCAATAAGCTATATGCAGCAATATTACCCCGTCAAACGTCTACGTTTAAGCTGCATGTTCGGTGCTTACTACAATAAGATAAACCGGTACTTCTGTTATTTTTATGCACGCGGTTGGGCAGCGAGGTAAGAAAATCTCATTATTTACATATTATTATTTTGTTTACAACTTAAAGATATTGCCGATACGATCGGCATTGTATTTAAGTTTCAAGCGGGCATGCGTTTTTGAATGGCAACATGGCGTTTCCTCAATCATTCGAAAAAAGTGGAGGTTTGAACCACTTCTCAAATTGAAAACACGTCATTTACAGCTCAATTTATTACTCCGAAAGCATTTCTGGACCTACTTCACGTGTTTGACATTTGTTATATATATCAAGTTGAGGTTATAAGGGAGTTAAACGCCAAATTTTGCTTAGAAGATGTCTCATATTTAGTACGCTACGTAAGTCGGTGCATTGTGTCATTGCAATATATAAAATACTGTCGTTGTCGTCAGTTCTGAGTTTGTTATATTTTGTCAAGATCTTTATTCGTTGTATATACTCAATTTATTCATATTTTCGGTTTTAAATTATTTTTAAAAAACTTTAATAACTATTTAAAGACGGTCCGGAACCAAGTTCGTCCTTCTTGTAAGTAACATCATGTGTCACTCCTGCTTACACGGGTGTAAGCGTGTATGTATGCTTGTAAATAACATCATGTGTCACTCCTACTTACACGGGTGTAAGCGTGTATGTATGCTTGTAAATAACATCATGTGTCACTCCTACTTACACGGATGTAAGCGTGTATGTATGCTTGTAAATAACATCATGTGTCACTCCTACTAACACGGATGTAAGCGTGTATGTATGCTTGTAAATAACATCATGTGTCACTCCTACTTACACGGATGTAAGCGTGTATGTATGCTT
Organism: Panopea generosa; assembly: GCA_029582155.1. Classification (NCBI taxonomy): domain Eukaryota; kingdom Metazoa; phylum Mollusca; class Bivalvia; order Adapedonta; family Hiatellidae; genus Panopea; species Panopea generosa. Next base: position 35,423,045 of record CM055911.1, on the reverse strand, counting down.
GTAAGTAACACCATGTGTCACTCCTACTTACACGGATGTAAGCGTGTATGTATGCTTGTAAGTAACACCATGTGTCACTCCTACTTACACGGATGTAAGCGTGTATGTATGCTTGTAAATAACATCATGTGTCACTCCTGCTTACACGGATGTAAGCGTGTATGTATGCTTGTAAATAACATCATGTGTCACTCCTGCTTACACGGATGTAAGCGTGTATGTATGCTTGTAAATAACATCATGTGTCACTCCTGCTTACACGGATGTAAGCGTGTATGCATGCTTGTAAATAACATCATGTGTCACTCCTGCTTACACGGATGTAAGCGTGTATGCATGCTTGTAAATAACATCATGTGTCACTCCTGCTTACACGGATGTAAGCGTGTATGTATGCTTGTAAATAACATCATGTGTCACTCCTGCTAACACGGGTGTAAGCGTGTATGTATGCTTGTAAATAACATCATGTGTCACTCCTGCTTACACGGATGTAAGCGTGTATGTATGCTTGTAAATAACATCATGTGTCACTCCTGCTTACACTGATGTAAGCGTGTATGTATGCTTGTAAATAACATCATGTGTCACTCCTACTTACACGGATGTAAGCGTGTATGTATGCTTGTAAATAACATCATGTGTCACTCCTACTTACACGGATGTAAGCGTGTATGTATGCTTGTAAATAACATCATGTGTCACTCCTACTTACACGGGTGTAAGCGTGTATGTATGCTTGTAAATAACATCATGTGTCACTCCTACTTACACGGGTGTAAGCGTGTATGTATGCTTGTAAATAACATCATGTGTCACTCCTACTTACACGGGTGTAAGCGTGTATGTATGCTACCATTGTATGGCATAAAAATTGGTGTTTTCTAAAAATGTACTGCATGTCAATTGTCATCAGTTGACAAACGTGCAATAAACGAACACACTGTAATCATATACCATTTAAAAATGATATTGTATATACAAATAGCGTGACGTCTAAACTCCTTTATATTATCTACAACACTGTATGCCAATAAAACATAGCCACGCTATGGTGCTACTATTATTATCCATGAAATAGTTTACTTATTTATGTAAGTCCATCTGTGTGTGCGTTGGATTAATAATTAGATCAGCGATTTGCATTCTGTTCATTCCGAAGTAACCATACTTAAACAGTCGATTCTTTAAGACATTTATTTAGGTATGTTCAAAAATGACCATGGGTCTATCCCTCATTTCAATATTTTAAGACTGACAAATGCTAGTTATTGTTTGAATGAGAAACAACACCTATATGGTGTCCTTACTTTTAACGTTCTTTATTCATATTACTTGATTCCTTAATAATCTCACTCTTGTTTTAATATTTTCAGATGAAAAATGAGAAAGAAATATATACTTCTAATTTGCCGATTAAAAATTGCGTAGTGACGATATAGGGTTTTCCTGCTTGCAAACGTTTTTGAGCAAATCATACACGTAATTATGCTCTGCATTGCCTATGAATGTCTGGAAAAGGGGAAATAGTGTAAACATGTATCACAGATGTAGGCCTGCTACATACCACGGGATATTAAATCTATAGGCTCAACTGTTCAATTAAATCGTACAATTTTTTTTATCAACACGACTATACATATCTAAAATAAAATTCTAACAAGTTTAATGCTGATTTGAAGATCAGCTCCCTATATGTTTTTGTGTTTTTTCATTTGATTTCGTGGACCATCTCCTTTCTCATTGAGATGGTTACTTACATAGGGCATCCACCTTATTTTACTTTAGATTTATTTATATAACGCCATTTGCAACACATGCTACGTTATATATGGCGAGCCAGTTTTATTGGTTAAGGAAGTCTGTGTTATGAACCGGAGTCAAACCATCATCCTGTAGTAAGTATCTGCAAAGAATTCGAACCTACGATTTCAGCGTTGACAGGTAAGTGGTCTTGACATGGCACCTTAGACCACTCACCCATAGCCACAGAGGACCCGGTTAGTTTTAGAGATAAATATACGTGCAAAAAAAACATCATTATTCTACAAGGACTTGAAAGACATACGATATCGTATATCAAAATACTGCTCTTCTGTGGATGTTTGTCTTTTCAAACAAAAAAGAGCAAATCATGTGCATATATCCCTCGTATATCTAATACTGCGATATACGGTGAATGTCCGTATAATAACAATATCCAAGACACGGACAAAGCTCCACTTCCGTTAGCGTCGGCATTTGTTTACATTTCGTACCGGCAACTGTTTATTAATTAGCACACTTAACCTTATTACCGTAAATTGAAACCATAATTTACATGGTTGAAAAATTGCTAGACTCGCCGTTATAGGTATAACCAGTATATATCTAAGGTATTAGATCTGTAATGTTCTCGGTAGAAATCGACTAAACACGTGATCAATCGTTATTTTCCGCAACGAATTTCCGCCAACCGGAAAAAAATCAATCGTGGTGGCTAAATTTAGTAAAATTGTAACATGACAAGGTGTTTTCTCGCGTGTAGTTACTTCACATTGGATTTTCCATCATGGCAGAAATTTTTATCGTCGAGGTTGTTGTTAAAACACCGAATGTGCGCACCATCATGTGGGTAAAATATCGATGGGAATTTGCGTAACAACACGGAATGTCACATTTGTTTTCGGCATTTTAATATTGATCGAAGTAAAACCGTAATGTTATTGTAAGGCGTCACAATTTCTCACTTTACATATACCTAAATTAATTGTAAATGTACGGATGTTGAGGACTCGTTGGTAAAGAGGTCAGTGCGTTGGACTATAAGATTAGAGGTCGTGGGGTTCGATCACGACTTGCGCTGAGGGAGGAAGCAGATAGTCGCCGCTTCGTCCGTGCGTGGGTCTGTCCGTTCGTCACCAAATTCTTGTCCGGGCTATTTCTCTACAATCTCTAGTTGGAATTTTATGAAACTTGCTAGGATGCATCGCTACTAAGTGGAGATGTGCATTATATCTTTTGTTCCTGTTCAATGCTTTTTCACGGAGTAATGACCCTTTAATTAAGTATGTGACCAAATTCTTCTCTGGACTATTTCTCTACAACCTCAGGTTGAAATTTTATGAAACTTGCTAGGATGCATCATTACCAAGTGCAGATGTGCATAATATCTTTTTGTTTCGGTTTGATGATTTTTCTGGGAGTTATGGCCTTTTGATTCTGTCTGTGACCAAATTCTTGTCCATGCTATTTCTGTACAACGTAATGTTGGAATTTTATGAAACTTGCAAGGATGCATCACCAGTACCAAGCGGATATGTACATAATATCTTTGTGTTCCGGTTCAATGATTTTTCACGGAGTTATGGCCCTTTAATTGAGTCTGTGACCAAATTCTTTTCTGCACTATTTCTCTACAACCTCAGGTTGGAATTTTATAAAACTTGCTAGAATGCATCATTACCAAGTGCAAATGCGCATATTGTCTTTATGTTTCGGTTCGATGATTTTTCACATAGTTATGGACCTTTGATTTTGTCTGTGACCAAATTCTTGTCCGCGCTATTTCTCTACAGCCACATGTTGGAATTTTATGAAACTTGCTAGGATGCATCACCACAAGCGGAGATGCGCATATTGTCTTTATTTTCCGGTTCGATAATTGTCTCGGAGTTATGGCCCTTTTATGAGTCTGTGACCAAATTATTGTCTGTGCTATTTCTCTACAACCTCAGGTTGGAGTTTTATGAAATGTGTTATGTTTGTGTTCCAGTTCGATGATTTTCACGGAGTTGTGGCCCTTTCATTCTGTCTGAGACCAAACTCTTCTCCGCTCTATATCTCTACAACCACTGGTTGGAATTTTATGAAACTTGCTAGGGTGCATGATTACCAAGTGGAGATGTGCATATTGTCTTCATGACGCTATTTCGCTACAACCTCTGGTTTTAATTTTGTAAAACTAGCTAGGATATGCACATATTGTCATTTAGTTCCGGTTCAATGATTTGCGAATGGGTTCTGTCAAGTGAAGAGCCACATATTGTTCCTGCTATGCAGTTTGATATTTTTCAATCAAGTAGCCATCAGCACTTAGGGAATATGGTACAGAGTCAAACACTCACTTGGGGAGCATCCATCGGTTCCACCGATATTTTCTTGTTTATTTACAGAGATTGTTTGTTCAGCACATTCAACTGTAAAAGACATACACGTGTCACAAACACAACCAATTTTTTAGATAAAAATTCCAGCAACTGACCCCCAACCACTCCAGATATATTTTATTGTTGTAGCTTCCAGTTCTAGTAGTTTTTGTATATCATCTGCCAAGTAAAACCAATAAATACACAACTATTACTAAAGATAAAAGACAAAGAAATATTTCTATTTGAAACTAACTATCTACGCATAACATTTAAAGTTTTCAATAGAAATCATTCAGTGTTTGATGAAAATGTATGTTCCTAATCATTGATTGTACATTTTTATAAAACATTGCACCCTTTGGCAAAGGTTATGGCAAAAGTTTGTTTTATTTCCGTGCATTTATTACTTTTAACAATGTAGTATAGTTCGATATACAATGTAAGAAGGGTTTTGTGATAGTGGCGGGGCTAGAATATTAGAAAATAAATATTTTTGTAACAATTCTTGGGGGCGAAATAACATTATTTTTGAGTGAGTGGGGTAATATTTTAAATTTATTAAACATTCGAGTCAAGCTAAAACAATACAAAAATAGTTTCTTATGTGTCATAGCATCAGCAATATTTTTTTAATGAAAACAATGCCTAAATACAATATCTAACAAGTGCAAATTAACTGTTTGCTGTTAGTAGATGTGGAAAAAACACTATTTCGCCAAATTTGCTGCCTTTTATTTTGATACTTATCCTATAAAATAACACATTATGAGAAAACAAGACGGTAAAAGTTGATATATTCTTTATGCATTTCTCACCTCTAACAATGTGGAAAATAATGGCATACAACATTAGTGGTTAATTATAATAGAAATGATGCTAGAAAAATTTTAAAATATGAATACATAGTTTGTGAAAAAAGTAACAATTCGAAAATGGATAGGCTAAGATTTTTTAAGATTTATAGAAAAGGATAATAGAAATCTCAATCAGACTGAAAGTGTCATCAACCAAAGTTAAATTGTAACCTTGACCTTTAGAGTGGGATTCTAGGTGAAACGCGCGACGCATCGTCATGTTATGTTAGTCATCTGTAGCTAGTATAACCAAAATCCATTTATGCATGACAAAGTTACAGGCCAGACACGAAATCTCAAACAGACTCAAAGAGTTGTCAAACAAACTCAAAATGTGACCTTGACCTTTGAGGTATGGGTATGGGTCTTACTCGCGACACGTCGTCATGTTATGTTGATCATTTGTAGCAAATATTTATAAAACCCATCTATGCGTGACAAAGTTACAGACCGGACACGAAATCTCATACAAACTCAAAGTGTTGTCAAACAAACTCAAATTGTGACGTTGAGCTTAGAGGTACGGTTGTGGGTCTGACTGACAACAAACGAAATACCGGACGGAAGGACGGACGGACGGACGGACGGACGGACGGACGGACGGACGCTGCAATTACTATATGCCACCCAATTTTTTTTATTTTTTTTTTTGGGGGGGGTCTGGTGGGGGGTGGGGGGGGGCATTATAAGTCCTTCAGAATATGCGAATCTGTTAGCATGTCAGTTTAGACTAGGGTTAGTTAAAACGAGCGATAGCGAGTTTTAAAAAAAGATAGCTTGTGACTTTGAACTGATGCGAACTTTATAATTATGTGAATAAAATTTACTTTATCGTTGAGTCGATTATGCAACAGTTTTAATTGTGAAAATGAAGTTAAGATATATGAAGTGTAAAGTAAAGAATTTAGATTGTATGCGAAAGTGTAAAGAAAATAATCAGTGAAAAGAGTAAAAAATAAGGAAAAAAGAAAATACAAGAGAAAATTAAATGAAATATAATAGTGAAGAAATTATGTAAACCAAATTCAAAAAGGACACAGAAAAGGGATACAGCATAGCAGAAGAACAAAGGTGCAAAAAGGGACAAAGAAGACGATGTTTCAAACAAATAGATTCAATGGAAAATAGCAACAATTTGTTAATAAGAATTGAACATTATATATCAATTATTAATTATAAATGAATTATTAAGTGTAATACATGACCAAGTGCATGTATATTACATATTCCAGTATCATATTAATATGTTTAAACATGTCAATAGCTAAGCCATGGGCATTAAAGTGTATATAATATTGATTTCTATTGTGTGTTCAAATAAATATCCATACATGTTTTAACTATGATATTTTAATGTATGCTCCTATATAATAACCAGCCCCACAGGCTTGCCCTCCTATATACCAATTCCTGTAATACCGTTAACCGGTAATACTGGCCTGCCCATATATACATGAATATTACAAATTATAAACATAATGTGCTACTAAATGTGTTGGGTTTTTTGTAGCTGATATTTAAAAGCGCTAGGTGATAAAAATTTTACTCTTAAATTTGTTAAATAATTAAATCTGAGGAGCAAAGGAGAACAGGCATAAAATTACTGTTATAATTTTAGTTTAGAGTAATCATTATACAAGCCATGACCTTTGAGGTGTTAATAATAACCATATTTCTTTTTCATTTCAAATATTAAAATCTTAGTCAGTTATAAAATCCAAGTATTACGTTTTGGAGAAAAGCCTCAAGATGTTGATATAATCATTTGAATTTGAGTTGACATGAGAATGACATTATTTGCTAATTCCATGTAAAACTAGAATTCATTGGTTAATTGTTAAAGTGGTTTCATTGGTTAACATTCAAAGTTAATGTTATTGGCTAATCCATTTTAAGAACTTCTGATATAAAGGAAGATTTTTCAATATTTAAGAGATATTTATTCACTCTTCAAGCGGCTATTGAGCAGGCCGAATGTCTCTGGACAAGCTCCAGCCTTCTAAGTTAGTCACGGTCCCTTCACATTTACATGGAGGGGTTTTTAACCTATCATCGTTTTTATGCTTTTAACGTGGTGTTAAAAAGGGTCGTTTTGATATTTCCAAGAATCGACATGCTTCTACAATATTTCAAGAACCATCTTTCGACGTTCTTATCAATAAAATCGTCAGTCAGAATCAACTGATCATTATATCAACATGGGCTGTACTGTTCCCTCATACGAAACCAGCGCCGAGTTGTATGATTTTCATTCCGGTATATAAGTTCAAGTATTCATGAATTCAAATCCGAGCTCGTCCATCTCCGGGAACACTAGCTACAAGAAAACAACTTCGACATAATCAACTATCTATAAGAAACAACATTGACAAGTCAACCGACGTAGAAATTAATCATATTATCCAACCAGTGGCACAGCACCGAGAGAAGTATCGACCGATGCCGATGTTGTCTACTGGCTACTTAACCAGCTTACCCTGCTGGCCAAAATGCCTAGTTTCAAAACGCGGGGGTAAAGAAAAACTTCTTCATAGATATTTAGCTGATAGAAATACAGAGATAGATTTATAGAAAGATTAGAGACAGAGTTAGGATCAAGGTTGATTTAAGTGGCATAATGCTAGCCATTATATATGTAATTTACGATATCCAAACGGAACTATATCTTTTAGTCAGTTATCATTAAATAATTGCGAAGGACTAATATCATTTTACTTAAGAGCTTAGAAAAACTGTGTTAATTTCATATTTTTGGAACTTGTAAAACTATCATAATCTATTGTTATTTGTCGGACCTGAATACAAGTGTTTAACACCAGAAGACTACTGTATAAGTATATTGTTAAAATAAGACAAGTGTGTCAACGTACAACTTAGAACAGCTGTATGTAGGCTGCTTACCAACTAATTCCCCAATTTGCTAAAGCTTACAGCAACTGGTTAGAATCTAAAGCTTACAGCAACTGGTTAGAATCTAAAGGCCGACAACAATTAGGCACGATTCCAAGTTCGGTGAGTTTCATCAATATATTTTTTCTCCTCATATAATTTGCTTTCTTCTTATAGAACTTTTTATTCCTCCCGGCATAAATTTTTTAATATCGACTGAACCTTTTTTATGTCCGATTCGCAAACCTAGTTTTGTTAGGTTGCTTTAGAATAGAAATCATCATTTGCAGTCAATAATGTTTTTATTGTTTTAAAGTTGTTGATGATGACGATGATGATGCTGGTGGCAATGATGATGATAATGTTGATGATGATGACGTCGATGGTTACGATGATAGAGATGATAATAATAATGTTGAAGTGGTAACGGTGGTTGTGATGCTTTTATATCATCACCTTAAATTTTATGTTCCATTTGTATTTCCTTGAGTGAAAGGTGACATGTAGAGATGGCGTGCAGGTTAAACTTTCAGGATCCCAGAAAGAGTGATTAGGTCAATTGTTCGTCTGCAAAACATTCAAACAAATGAAACAGACTAAGTTTCTTCCATCTTGTCAATGTTTTATTACTTTGAAACTCGCAATTTTAATGATTGAAAACTGTTTACATAGTTAGTTCTTATCCTCTTTTTACAACAATTGATAATACATAATTTGGAAAATCCATCATTGTGTTTAAATTTGGAACAATATCTAATTAATGATTATCAGGCGATAACAGGACCAATACACATTCTGGCAGGATTATATCAGATCAGGGCGTATATATTAAAATAATAAAAATTTCTTATAAAGTACATTGTTATAAACCTTTCTTGTATCAGACCCCTGATATCAATGTCCAAAAACAAAAACATTGAAACATCGTTTAAATAAACATTATATAGTTTATTAGTTTATTTAAACCAAACATGGCCCAAGAATATACACATACATAATTATTATACATGTTCATGACAGACGTTTACAATCAAATATTAATTTTGTAGACATTTAAGAAGGAAAGTATTGGCGACCATCTTGAATATTTCAAAACGCTCAATGGTGCAATTAAACTTATTTTCCATAGCATAATCACCAATAATAAATACTATACACTTCCATGCAAAGTTTTGTGCCGGACTAATTTTATCAAAATGACTCACATCTTGATTACGACACGTCAGGTTTCAGTAATTGTAACTCCCTACTGATTAACTGTTGATTTATTTGACTGCATACGACAATATAGTATATACTATTTTTTCAGGCATTGGACCGATCTTGCTATTTAAAAGAATTCATTCCAAGCAGATAAGATTTCCACCATAATCGCTGCAAGACCATAAATTTATGCCACACATTAAACAAATCTGTTTGACCCTCCAATTTCAAACATAAATGGTTGCAAATGCCATTTCAGTTAAACAGTTTTAATTTACCCAAATATATTAATCGTAAAATCATTCCAGTCACAAGCAAGGGAAAATAAGCGATGTAAACTTTCGATAACTCTTAAGTTTGACAGGCATTTATTTCGAACAGGAATAAATCTTCGGATTAGCATATTTCGGCAATCCTTTGATTTTTAGGGATGAATCAACTCTTAGGACCTTTAAATACATGCTAAAAAGAAATGGTGAGAAACCCAGCGTAAATGTGAAAACGCATCCTTTAATGTGTTCAAATATTTTACTTTAGATTTTACAAACTTGTATACGAATTTTATAACATTTTTCCTCGGACCCCAATTTTTATAAATTTATGGTCATCATTTCTTGAGAAAAGTATTTTGAAATTTCACAATTTTATCCTTTTGTGCCATTGCTGACCCTTTGTATATATATATTATATTTCCTTTGAAGGAACTGGTTTCATTTGCTATGTTCCGACATGAAAAGAAAGTAATAGGCCCACGAGGGCCAGAGAATGATCTACTTTCACAATATTAAATATTTTTGTGGGTCGTTTATAGATATCCCTTATGGATATTACTTCAGTCACCCACTCATAGGGATTTGCTATGAGCAGATAAATGCTTTAGAATTAAATTGAAGTTTTGTTGTAGACAGGGGCATGGATGCGGAAAAGAAAAGTTTCAGTTTACCCCATAATATTCCTATGTATAAGTCAAAGTCACTTTAACACAACAATGTAATATAATTATTTTTCATGTTACGAATTCATGTGCATTTAAAGTATGTTTTTGGTAATTCAACTTACTATATTTCTTTCAGTCATAATACAGGAATAGTTGCTCTTTAATCATTAAGTCACAATGTTACTTTAGTTCAGCATCATCCATTCCATGAATACTGATAGTCATAACTTTTTGCGCCATAATCACTTTGTTGCACGAACATTACTAGTAATTTATCATTTTAGGCTTATATTATATAAATGAACATAGTTTAATGTTAGATATCCCTTGAATTCCCTACATTAGTTTGAGTGTTTTCATAATCACATGTTACTGAGTAGCATGAAATAAATGTTGTCCTTTTTCCACCAATTAAATCATGTTCAAATTAACAACATCATTACTGCTTAGTGCAAAATCTCCACAAAATAAAGTGTCACATATTGTTAAAGAGCGCATTAATAATATCAATTCAAGGTCATTTTCTATATATTCTATCATATACATCTGAGTCACCAGGCTTTTAACAATGTTAATTATCATCAGTTCTAGCTTCAACAGTATCATTGAAAAGGACACCAATTGGCCTTCATATGTAGTTTTCCCATTATTTGTTATTTTCCTGCTTCTGAGGCAATGTGTTATTTTTGACGTTTCAAACCTATTAGCATAAATGAAAGAGCCTATTTGCAAAATCTTCACATCATGCCTTCTCTGTAAGACATCTCTGACGTTACTGGTTGCTTACTTACCAATATATACGATACATATTTTCATCATTATAAAGCTAATATTTTGTCTATTTCAACTATGTATATATGCTGTGGAGTATCGGAATAAACAAACAGTAATACGTTTTACACACAGTATACTGTTTCAGTGAATGTTTCTTCTCCAAATCACATCCACAACCTGTTTTGTTATGGTTATAAAAGCTTGCTTCCTTACAGGGTTGCGTTTAAAGTGTAACAAAAAATATAGTTATCGTCGAAACCACATCAAATTTATTTTGTTATACTAGTGGTTTCGGTTATAAATAACACTTATTGTAACAAAACGATTTGTTAGTTTTGCTATTACTCTAGTCATACTGGTACGGTGTTGTCCATAAATGAACTTTTGAGATATTTTAGTAATTCATGTAAAAGTATATATTTGTTATACGGTTTGTCAATAATGCTTGAAAAACGTGGCTATAATGTAACGTACCAATGATATAAGCGATAGGTATTCTGTAAGTTAGCTGTGAGAAATTCGTTTGTACCAAAAAGTGAAAAAAAAGTCACATGTCCGATGTTGTTACATATTAGCACATTTTTGTAACAAAAGTGTGAAGAAATCGCAGGTGTGAAGAATTCATTTCTGTGAAATTTACGGTTCAACATTTTCGGTGGAACTATTTTATTGATTCTGAGGTCTTTCTCCACCAATAAAACTAAACGTGCAGTCGTGTTCAACCCCATTTAATGACTTTAACAGAAGCATGTCATATGTATTCACTTACCGATCTAATCGCTCGAATGTTGCTGATTTAAGATATTGAGATTTATTGTAAACGAAATCGGAGAAAATTTCATATATTAATAGAACAGTTGATAAAATAATACAAAAACCGTTTAAGGTAAAAAAATTTACGAATTAAATCTGAATCTGTCATGAGAATAATTTTTTTTTCAACAGATTCATTTTCCACCAGCTTTGTTGAAGGTGTTTGTCAACAAAAATTTCATCTTGACATATTCCTTAATCTGACACCGAATGTTCCGAATGAATCATCATGATGTCGATTAACAACATATACCTTTATATTGTGAATTCGAAGACAAGCACTTTGCTGATCATTTTTTGTCTACGTTAATTTTATGTTCTTTTTTTGTGTAAAAAAAAATGTCATCTATTTCCTTCCTATAAACTGAAATTATTACGCATTGAAAATATTTTATTTTTGACGATTTTTTTGTTGAGAAGTAACTCAAAAGTGACAATTTGTTGAAAAAAATGTGAATACGAACATCTTACGCGATATATTTAATTAACAATTTAGTGCTACTTTTCATATGTCACCGTAAAAGTAATGTTTACTTTGAACATTGTCAAACTTTTCACCGGAAAAAACACATTATTCAAAACACGACGTGGTTGGAAAAAAGTGTGGCAGTATTGAGCAGTTTACAATTATTTGTGAGGCGAGGAAGAGCAGTGTTGTGTTTTTTACGATTTCAGTTGTATAACTTGCCTAAGCAGTGGTAGGCGCGTGATTTGTAAATTTATGTGTTGTTTTTTTCAATCTGGCAATACTAAGTTACGACTTGTCTCTACAGTTTTATGCTTAATAGTCCCAATGCTGTGCAGTTGTATGTGCAAGGTTATGCTATGCAGTGGTGTAGTGCTTTGTAATATGCCTTGATGCACTGCGTTTCCATTTATCAGTGTTCGTGGTGAAATTATTGTGTTAACTTTTATATTATAATATTTCCAAATTTTTCTTCCAAGTTCACGATGCATATGTACTTATGCTATAACTGTAAATACTACAGCTAATAAGTAGTTCATTCAGCATCTTTGTGTTAATATAGTTTAAATGTCTTAAAATACAAACAACTGGTACTTTCGTACAGGAAAACGGGATATCGAGCCAAAATATTTGAATCGTGACCGGTATCACATGAATTATCTGTGGATGATAATAAACTATTGCACATTTTATAAGTTGAAAAACATTGTCGTTAAAATTCGTTAACATCTGCAGTAGCGGAAGACCGTATGTATACATCAGGAAATAGAGAATAACTCAAAATTCAAAAGCGAACCTGTTCCCTCTATTTCAGCAGATAAAAATGAAGACTAAATAAGTTTAAAAGAAATTTATGAAATAGTCATGTTGTTTTAGAAACATGAAGAAACATGGTCAATTAGATGTATATAAAAATGGTGTTCGCTAGTGGCCAGTAAAGAAATCCCAATGGAAAACATATGCTTTCTATTGTTCCTTGATGTTGTTGAGTGGTTTTCCAAATCATCTACATCCTAGATGAAAGTAGTTGCGTTTCATGGCTGGTCCCCGAAAGTGTGAGTGAACAGCATGTTTTCGGTAATTGTTCTACACAAAACTCAAAAAAGAACTAAAGCGATCATATCCCAAGATATATTTGAACAGTACCAGGGGTTATCGTTGATAGTATGCAAATGTTCGCAAAGCATTGAATAGACGGAAAGAAAAATTGCAAGGGGTAATGGTAAAACAATATGAGATATATATCGGTGAGGGTTCGAAAAGTTTTTTTTTATCAAAATATATGGCAGGACAACCAACCTGATCATTGTGGCACGGGGGTCATCCCGCCCTGGCAGCTACTCTGTTGCTATCATTTGTAAAGAAAATCACATACATTAACGGTGTCACCCACTTTCATCGGAGGTAAATCATTATTAATATCATTTCAACGACAACGAAATCAATTCTAAATATCAGGGGCCGTATTGATAAAGCTTCTAAGATTTATTTTCATCTAAGATTAAAACTATTTCTTAAGTGTTATTCAGAAAGCATCTTAGCAAACAAATCATCTAGGAATAGAACGATTTTCCTCTCAACTGTAAAGTAGCTCTGAGGTGTACTAACTATTTAAGAAATTTCTTAAAACCTGTAACTTGGTGTAAAGAAATGATACTTGCACCAAAAGTATGTATTCGAGCACGATTTCAGCATACATGTGTCATTAGACTTTATCAACTGCTTCTAAAGATATACATTTTGTATTGATTTACCTTTATTCTTTATTTGTAGTTGACCTTTTTATCCTATGTATACTTGACCGTTAAAGCGATGTGTCTGTATTGTCTCTGCGTCCGTCTCTCCGTCCGTCCGTCCGTACGTCTGGAGCAGCAGTTGTAGGTTGCGTTGCCAGTACAGAATGGCATTGTGGGTTTTTTTGGTACTTGTGGGGTGCAATATAAAAACCGCACCGCACAACATCACTTCCAGCGGAACATCTGTCCGTCCACCCGCCCGTCCGCTCGTCCATCTTTGTTTGTTCGTTTGTTGGTTTTTTCTTTCGTTTGTTGTTTGAATATTTAGCAGAATGTTTACGCCATCGAGGGCTAACAGGCGACCACTTTTTCATTGGATCCTAGAAAGTCAACCAGTACTCGAGCACGCCTATCTCTGCAAGTAAATGATGATTTTCCCATATTAATCAGCGGTATGAGGCAAATGACAATAAGGCGCAATGCCGTATATCAGTCAGTCATCACAGAGACTATGGCTGGGCGGTATATCACAATTGGTAGAGGATCGAATAAGAAATTCGAGTAAGAAAAAACGAGTGTCGAGTAAGAATGTCTAGTGTCGAGTAAGCAAGTCGAGTAAGAAGTCGAGTGTCGAGTGAGAAAGTTAAGTGTCGAGTGAGAAAGTCAAGTGTTGAGTAAGAAAATCGAGTGTCGAGTAAGAAAATGGTTTTGGTTGTTAAACACTCAATTAAAAAATAGGACATTTTTTGTGATGACGGCCATTATCGAGGGTCTTTCATTTGTATGAGATGATCCATCATCAGTTCAGCCATGTGGAATAGACAAATCTTAACCTCTTGGTCAAAATTGCAGGGTGCTTGGCAGAGTCTTGTCTCTGCATGTAAGTTTGACCAAAAGTGTGAGTTTATTCTATCACACAAAATTCTAATGATAGATTTCTATATTCTTACTCGATACTCGACTTTCATAATCACTCTATTTTCTTACATGACACTCACACATTTAATTTTCAACTCGACACTCAATTTCTTAACTCAACAGTTAGAACTTCCTTTTAGATTCCAACTGAACATATTTTAAAAATATTTGTTACACATACTTCACTATATTCTAGGAGAAGTCTGTGATTTTCTGTCATTCAACACTGTTATGTCGGTTCAAAAAAAGGAGAAACATTGATGGTTTTCAACTGAAGATCTACCTCAAATATAACAATATTTATATTGTTATTAAATTGATGCTATATAGAATTATCGCTTTGAATTATTTTGGGTTATACCAGCAGCAGAGAATTTGTTTTGTTTTGTAAACAAATTCTGGCCATTTCAACAGATACATTAATGTCTTTGTCTCACTAGCTTTTGTTTTGACACCCATCATGAATAAAACATTAATTGCTGATCAGTGTCTCTTTTTATAAAATAGTTTTAAAAATCTACTGTTAAGTGTTTTATTTATAATAAAGTAGTAGTAAAACTACCTTATTTTTTATACGAAACACTACTTGTTCATTTGAATATGTGTCCTTGAACAGTTTATTTTCACAATATCTTGTGATCATATTGATTTAAAAAAGCATTAGATCCATATGTTTTTCATATGTTAAAGTATTTCGACTTTCTTGCTCGACACTCTTCTTTGTTACTCGACATTCTACTTTCTTACTCGAAATTTAATTTTTTACTCGACACTCAACTTTTTTTAACTCGATCCTCAATATTTTCTTTCTTGACACTCGACTTTCTTACTAAACAATCGATTCTTTTACTTGATATTCGACTTCCTAACTCGACACTCGACTTTCTTACTCGACAGTCCTTACTTGACACTCAGTTGTCTTACTCGACACTCGACAGTTGGAAAGCATCTATCCCATTTACAAACACACTATATCATCACAGTTTTAGTGATCTTCTTTTCAGTTCAATTCAATGGAATTACATTATTCCCTTTAACATTAGTTTAGGAGATGGGTTGTTTTCGAGTACTAGTTAACCTGTCAGGATCTCAGGAACTAGTGGTAAGGTTAACTGATCGTCTGTTAGCCCTTGATGACATAAAATTGACGCTAAATATTCAATCAATCAATAAATCCATATTCCACTATTTTTATCAATAACTTTGAAACGGGTAAAATATCAGTTAGTTGCGCAGATGAGTTAACTGATCATCCTAAAATGTATTTATTTCACTTTGATTGTGACACAAGTTATTATAACTTAGACAAATCACCCTCGATGTTTTCCTTGGTAGAACCAGTACTAAGCATTTACAGATATAGTGTCCGTCTCACACATGACCATGGCGGAAGATCAAAACCACAACCCACTGATCGTCTGTTAGCTCTCGATAGCATAACAATTGCGCTACAATCAAATGGTAAGAAAAGAGTGAACATTTTTAGCGTTCAAGTGATATTTTACTGAATGTATTGTATTTTCTGGTATTATTGCCGTTTTCAGCACTGTTCAGTGCTGGCACACTTGAGTACCATGCCGAACATATGACGTGCTACACAGCTTGGCCACCGCAGCGGTCTATATCATGGTAGAAAATAGCGGCAATATCATTTATAATCATAACACTATTTTAATAGTGATATTTTAAAGTAATTCACTGCGAAAACTTTTGAATACATTTAGATACACCAATTATTTATAAATAATTGGTGTATCTAAATGTATTCAAAAGTTTTCGCAGTGAATTATATATATATAAATAAAGTTAACGAGTATCGCGTTCCCCTGTATTTGATTTTACATTTCAAGTTGTAGTATAATACGAATAAGAAGAAGAAAGAGAAGAAATAGAAGTAGAAAAAGAAGAAGAAGAAGAGGAAGAAGACTATACACAGTTTCTCATCAAAGTACACTGTTTTAGTAACATACATATATATCTAAACACATAAACACAAAACGAGTTGAGTGACTAATATGTACATAGTTTATATACACATACACATACACACAGCTAGATACCCTACACATATATAGGTATATATACACAAACACACTACACACAGGCTCACATACCACATTATTGACATTTCAATACTCATTTAAAGTAGATTATAGTATAGAAATCCCAGACTTCCTTAATTACCGAGTTAGTTTTTTTGAAGATGAAATTTTTTATCTAAGAATTATTATTTTCTTATACGTTTTTTTAACTAAGATTTGTTTTAATAGTTTTATGAATACCACTTAAGTTAAAAAAATGTGTCTTAGCGAAAATCTAAGAAGCTTTATGAACACCGCCCCAGGTTATCTTTTAAACGTTTTATCTCACAAATATCAAATAAAACCCCAAGACCAATGAATCCGTTAATAAGTATATACTATTGGAGTACCGGTATCCAACCAATATAAAATGGACTCACCTCATTAATATTTATTAGATAAATTGACAGTTTTGCGGGAAAATGGCACGACGAGTCCATCAAGAAAGAGGAACATGTCATATTAAATTATATTTCGAAATAAACAACAAAAGTACAAATCAAGAAAAAAGAAAAAAATGTTATACCAAATTTGCCTATATCTATTTACATAGAGGATGCAAAAACTCGCAGAACGATAATAGCCGTGTATCAAAATAGAGTAGTCTGCCTATCTTTCGTAGTCTTGATCATCTCCGACGCTTGCTTTTCTACCAACGTCCTCTGGTGACAGTTCAATAGCGTCAACTAATATCGCTGTAATGTTTAGGGACATTATAATGACATATTTATAGAAACGAGTTGAATGATTTGATAAACTGAGACAAACAGACGTATAAGAAAAGAAATCGTAAAAGATTGTCAAGACCGTATTGTAAAATAAAGCGTAGAATACAGAATATATCAGATTTGATCGTACCCTGCGCCGTATTGCGTCGTATTGACTTGTATCATTTTGAACAGAGTACCTAACAGGAAATAAAAACCTATATTAATTCTTAGGCTGGTATCCGTAAAGCCAAGCCAAAAAGCAAATGACAATGAACCTGTCATTTTATATGAAAATATCGCAAAACCCATAATGCATTCTCGACTGATGTAAACTATTAAGTACCAGTGTATTACATTCCTCAGCTTCTTTGCGAAATAAAATCATACTCTTGCACTGAGTTAGTGAATATATATACTGAATAGAACAAACTCAAAATATAAAATGCATGTGTATTAAGTGGAACAAATGATTCTTTATGAAATCAAGTGAAATAAATCAGTTACCGTAGCAGTATACTGAAAAGATTAAACTTTCAAAATGTAGTATTAGTTTTTATTAAGGGGATCAAATGTATCTCAAAAGCGGTAACACTGAAAATAATAAAAACTCAAAATGTCATATTCTTTTGATTTAAACAAATTTCTAAGATGTTTACTGAACAGAATAAAAACAAAATGTAATATTCGTCTGTATTAAGTGAAATAAATCAATCTATATACCTGTATACTGAAAAGAAATAAAATTTAAAATGTAATATTCGTGTGTATTAAATGGAACAGACAAATATCTATAGCTGTTTATTCAATAGAACAAGCTTAAAATGTAATATTCGTGTGGAAAATGTAATTAAAATAAAATGTAATAGAATCGAAATGAAAAATTCAATGGTACTAAACAAAAAATATTGCTTAATTAGTTGAGAGCAATAGAAAAAACGAAAATATATTGCACTGTTTATATATTATAATCAATGCAAAAAACAGTATCTCTTTGTATCAAGTATAACTAATCAAACTGTTTTGCTGTAAAAAAAACAAAAAAAACAACAACAACAACAAAATGTAATATTGCGGTACTCTAAAAACAAAATGTTATATGCTATTTGCCTGTATTAAGTGGAACTAATCTATTTGTATAGATGATATTGCTGTCTATTAAGTTTAATGAATGCAAAATGAAAAAGTCGCGTGTATTAAATAGAACTAATCTTTCTCTATAGATGTTTACTTAAAATGTAATATTCTTGTTGAAGAAACAAATCTCTAAGGCGGTATACAGAATAGAACAAACTCAAAATGTAATATTCGTGCGTATTAAGTGGAACAAATAAATATCTTTAGCTGTATACTGAATGAAATAAACTTAAAATGAAATATTCATGTGTATTAAGTGGATTGAATACATATCAAACAAAAATAAATCTAGAAAAAGTAATAATATTATAGTAATGAAGCTTTTTATGATTATTTTTCTAATCTTAATAAGAAGTTGACAAGCGCATCAAATGCTGATGCTGAGAATTTTTGTAATGGTTATGATTTTAATTCAATTAATTGTTCTTTTGAAGAACTCGATATGCCAATTACTGTGTCAGAAATAAAAAATGTATAAAAAGTCTGAAGAAAAATAAATCCTTTGCTGGTGACCTAATACTAAATGAATATTTTAATAAATCTTGTGTTATATTGGCTTCACATCTTGTTGATATTTTTAACGGTATTTTTAATTCTGGTCATTTTCCTGATAATTGGTCAGAAGCGATTATGGTACTTATTTATAAGAACGATGTCAATAATTACAGAGGTATAAGCTTAGTCAGTTGTTTATCTAAGATGTTTACGGGTATTTTAAATAAGCGAATTAATACTTGTATTGAAAATAATAATATTGTGAGTGACGCTCAATTTGGATTTAGACGTGGAAGGTCGACAGTTGTTGCAATGTTAGTACTTAATTCCATTATACAAAAGTATTTTTAAAAAATGACCGCTTAGCTTGTGCCTTTGTAGACCTAAAGAAAGCTTTTAATAGTATTTATCGAAATGGTTTATGGTTTAAACTTAATCGATTGGGTGTTAATGCTAAAATGTTACGAATTATCCGTGACATGTACTCAAATGTTAAAGAATGTGTTAAGGGATGTAACTCCTATTCCGAGTTTTTTTAATGTGCTTTCGGTTTAAAGCAAGGGGAAGTAATTTCTCCTCTGTTGTTTTCATTATTTTTCAAAGATCTAGAGCTATTCTTGTGCAAAGATCCAAACTGTGGCATGAACTTGGATGACATTGCATTTATTTTAATGCTTTTTGCTGATGATATGGAAATATTAGGTAAAAACCCGACTGATCTGCAAAAAAGTATTAATCTTTTACATAAATATTGTGAAACTTTGGGGTTAGAGGTGAATACTGCTAAAACCAAGATTGTTGTATTTCTTAAAAGGGGTCCTTTAAAAAGCGATGAAAATTGGACTTTTAATAATCAACCTTTAGAAGTAGTGAATGATTTTAATTGACTGTTTTCAATTATACCGGTAACTATTCTCTTAATCAGGAAGCATTGGCTGAAAAGGGTCTTTAAGCATTAAACATTTTACTGGCAAATACTCGTAAATATACATTGAAACCAAAAACTGTCTGTCAATTATTTGATGCCTTTGTTGGCTCAACTCTTAATTATGCCTGCGAAATATGGGGATTTTCCAAATCAAAAGAAATCATAAGAATTCATCTGAAATTTTGTAAATATTTATTAAATGTTAAAACCTCGACAAATTATATGGGTGTATATGGAGAGTTAGGTACATACCCATTGTATAAACAGATATGTTCGTATGATTAAATACTGGACTAAAATTGTTAAATCTGATAACATTATAGTTAAATATTTATATAATTCATTACTTATTGATTGTAATAGAGGTGGTAAGAATTGGGTTAAAAAAATCAAAAACCTACTGGATGATTATAGATTTTCGTATATATGGTCAAGTACTGATGATGCAAATTTTCTAAACTTCCATATTGTTTTTCAAGAGAGAGTACTAGATAATTTTAAAGAAAAATGGTTTAATGAAATCGAAAACAGTCGTTCACTATGTACTTATAAAATGTTAAAAACTAATTTAGAATTCGAAAATTATTTAGATATGCTTCGAAGAAAATTGAGAATTCCTATGTCAAGATAAAGATTATCTTCACATCAGTTGAAAGTTAAAACCGGTCGTTATGCACAGAACAGAATTGAACGTAACTTGAGTTATTGTACTCTATGTTACTTTAACGACATAGAAAACGAATACCATTTTGTGTTAATATGTCCTAGTTATCAGGATATCCGTAAAAGCTATATTAAATCATATTATTATAAACGGCAAAGTATGATAAAATTCATTGAGTTAATGCAAAGTAAGAAGTATTCAGTCTTGTTAAATTTGTGTAAGTTTATTCATCAAGCTTTTAGTACTCGCAATTCCTTGTACAATCAAAATACATAATATATACATCTATCTTTTTGTGTTGATCTACTCATGTATTTATTTGACAAAGTATTTAAATGTTTAATTTATGTTTGTCCAACCTCAAAAACAACTAAAATATATGTATTTAAATAACGTAATTTTCTAATTTTAAAAATATCTAACATAATATTGATCTATTTTCTGTGTGTCATGTGTTACATTTATTATCTGAATTTGTATGTAATGAGAAACAGTATATGTTTAAATTACTGAATAAAGAATTTGAATCTTGAATCTATAACCTTATACTAAATAGAACAAACTCAAAATATAATATTTGTATGTATTATGTGTATCAAATACTCCTCTATATATGTAAACCAAATAGAACAAACAGAAAATGTAAAATTCGTGTGTATGCAGTGGAAATAATAGGTCTTAGTGGCTGTATACCAAATAGAACGAACTCAAAATATAATATCCGTGTGTGACAAATAAATCTCTATTGCTCTTTACCGAATAGAACAAACTCAAAATTAACGGTATTGTTGCATACTTAAATAAAACAAATACAAAAAGTAATTCATTTTCATCAAAAAAAAGGATTATTCTGGTGTATTAAAAGGAACTAAAAAAAACAATAATGCTTAATTTAATTAGTATAGAGCAATAGAGCAAACAAAATAAAATTACAAAATATAATCAACACAACAAATAATATGTCCAAGTATTAACAAGAACTAATCAAACAGTTTTGCTGTAGAATGAATAGAAAAAAATACAAAAATGTTATATTGCAGTGCTCTTATATTAATTAAAACTAAATATTCGCCTGATTTCAATGAAATTAATGAATTGGTATAGATGTTTACTAAATAGAACAGTACAAAATATAATATTGCAGTTTAATAACTTTAATGAATACAAAATGAAATAAAAGAAAAAAAAACACTCTCAAATTGTAATATTAGTTTGTATTAAGTGGAATAAAACAATATCTATAACTGTATACTGAATAGAACACGCTCAAATTGCAATATTCGTATAGAACAAATCAATTTCTATAGAATTATACTGAAAAGAACAAACACAAAATGTAATATGCGTGTATATTAAGCAGAAGAAATAAATCTCTATAGCTGTATACCAAATAAAACAAACACTTAACAGGACAAACAATAAATGTAATATTCGTGTGTTTGTATTAAAGGGAATGAATGCATCTCTATAGCTGTATACTGAAAATAGAAAGAAACTCAAAACGTTATATTCGTTTATATTCAATAGAACAAACTTATATCTATAGCTGTCTACTGAACAGGACAAGCTGTTTGGATCTCTATTGCTGTATACCAAATAAAACAAACACCAAATGTAAAGTTCGTATTAAGTGAAATAAATAAGTCAGTCTCCATAGCAGTATGCTGAAAAGAAAAAATTCTCAAAATGTAATATTAGTTTGTATTTAGGGGGACACATATATTACTTAATCAGTTTAAAGCAATATAGTCAACAAAAATATATTGAACTCGATACATATTATAATCAACACAAAAAATAATATGTCCTTGCGTTAAGTAGAATTAAAAAATACATAATGTAATATTGCGGCGCTCTTAGCTTAAAAAAACAAAAGTAATAATGATATTCGCCTGCATTAAGTGGAATTGCTCAATTTGTATCAATGTTTATTAAATAGAACAACAGACAATATAAAATTGCTGTTTAGTAAAATCAATGAATACAAAACGATATAATCGCGTATATATGTATAATTAATAGAACAAACATAAAATGTATTATTCGTCTATATTAAGTAGAACATTTCAATCTCTATAGCTGTATATCAAATAAAACAAACACCAAATCTAATATTCATGTTTATTGAGTGAAAAAAAACACAACATCAGTATAGCTTTATACTGTATAGAAGGAGCTCAAAATGTAATATTCGCAAGGCAAAAACCAATTTCTCTATCTGTTTACTGAAAAGAACAAACTCAAAATAATATATTTGTGTGTATTAAATACAACAAATAAATTTACTGAATAAAACAAACACCAAATTCGTATGTACCAAGTGGAACAAATGAATATATAAAGACGTATACTGAAAAGAACAAACAGAAAATGTAATATTTGTAAGTATTAAGTGGATCTCTATATATGTAATTCAAATAAAACGAACAGAAAATATAATATTCGTTTGTATGCAGTGGAAATATTAAGTTTTTGTAGCTGTATACCAAATAGAACAAACTCAAAATATGATATCAGTGTGTAACAAATAAAAATCTATTGCTCTATAGTTGTATACTGAAAAAAAGTACCTCAAAATGTTATATTCGTTTGTATTCAATGGAACAAACTAATATCTATAGCTGTCTACTGAAAAGAACAAGCTGTTTGGATCTCTATTGCTGTATACCAAATAAAACAAACACCAAATGTAAAGTTCGTATTAAGTGAAATAAATAAGTCAGTCTCCATAGCAGTATGCTGAAAAGAAAAAACTCCCAAAATGTAATATTAGTTTGTATTTAGGGGAACATATGTATATCAATAGCTGTACACTGAAAAGAATAAAACCTCAATATTTTATTTTCTTTTGTATTAAGTCGAACAAACCAATATCTATAGCGTTCTACTGAATAGAACAAGCTCAACATATAATACTGGTATGGAAAATATTTGAATAAAATAAAAAAGGATTGTTTCTGTGTATGAAATGGAACTTAATGGACAGTATTGCTTAATCAGTTTCAAGCAATATAGCAAAACAACATATATTGCACTGGTTACAAATTATAATCAACACAAAAAATAATATGTCATTGCATTGCGTTAAGTAGAACTAGGAAATATAAAATTATTCGCGGGGCAAAACCCAATATGTATTAAATAGAACATATAAATCTAATGAATAAAACAAACACCAAATTCGTGTGTATTAAGTGGAACAAATGAATATCTATAGTTGTATACTGAATAGAAAAAAAAACAGAAATAGAAATATTCGTGTGTATTAATTGGATTAAATACATATATATAGCCGTATACTGAAAAGAACAAACTGAAAATGTAATATTTGTCAGTATTAAATGGATCTCTATATATGTTAATCGAATAGAAGGAACAGAAAATATAATATTCTTGAGTATGAAGTGGAAATGATCAGTTTTAGTGGCTGTATACCAAATAGAACGAACTTAAAATATAATATCAGTGAGCAACAAATAAAAATCTATTTTTCTACACCGAATAGAAAAAACTCAAAATTAACAATATTGTTGTATACTTATTTAAATCGAACAAATACAAAATGTAATTTATTTTAATTAAAAGAAAATGGATTATTCTGATGTATTCATCGTAATTAAAAAACACAATATTGTTTCAATTAATTAGTATATTGATGCTGAACAGAACAAGTTTAAAATATAATATTCGTGTGAAACAAACAAATCTCTATATATTACTTAATAGAAGAAACACAAAATGTAAAACAAATAAATCGCTATAGCTGTATACCAAATAAAACAAACACCAACTGTAATATTCGTGTGTATTAAGTGAATTAAATCAGTCTCTATAGCAGTATATATAAAACTCTCAAAATGTAATATCCGTGTGAAAAAAGAAATCTATCAGATGTATTCGTGTGTAATAATGGAAACTAGTGAATACCAATAGCTGTATACTGAGTAAAACAAACTCAAAATATAAAATCCATGTGTATTAAATGGAACAAATAAATATCTTTAGCTGTATACTGAATGAAATATACTTAAAATGAAATATTCATGTGTATAAAGTGGATTGAATTCATATTTATAACCGTATACCAAATAGAACGAACTCAAAATTAACGGTATTGTTGCATATTTAAATAAAACAAATACAAAATGTAATTCATTTTAATCAAAACAAAATGGATTATTCTGGTGTATTAAATGGAACTAAAAAAGAATATTGCTTAATTTAATGAGTATAGAGCAATAGAGCAAACAAAATAAGTTTACAAAATATAATCAACACAACAAATAATATGTCCTATTTAATGAGTATAGAGCAATAGAGCAAACAAAATAAGTTTACAAAATATAAGAACTAATCAAACAGTTTTGCAGAATGAGTAGAAAAAAATACAAAAATGTAATATTGCGGTGCTTTAATATTAATTAAAACTAAATATTCGCCTGATTTCAATGAAATTAATATACTTGCATAGCTGTATACTAAAATAGAACAGTACAAAATATAATATTACTGTTTAATAACTTTAATGAATACAAAATGAAATAATCTCGTGTGTTAAATGGATTGAATCAATCTGCATGAATGTATACTTAATAGAGCAAACACAAAATGTAATATTTGTGTGTATTAAGTGGAACAAACTGTATACAAGCTCAAAATGTAATAATCATGTGGTACAAACAATTTTCTTTAGCTGTCAACTGAATAGAACAAACTCAAAATATAACATTTGTTTGTATTAAGTGGAATAAATAAATTTCTATGGCTGTATAATAAAAATGAGGCTCAAAATGTAATTTTCGTGTGTATTAAGTGAAACAAATTAATCTCAATATCTGTATACTGAAAAGAAAAAAATCTCTCAAAATGTAATCTTAGTTTGTATTCAGCGGAACAAACCAATGTCTATAGCTGAATACTGTGTAGAACAAGCTCAAATTGAAATATTCGTATTGAACAAATGAATCTCTATAGAATTATACTTAATAGAACAAAAACAAAATGTAATATGCGTGTGTATTAAGCGGAAGAGATGAATCTCTATAGCTGTATACCAAATAAAACAAACAATTTACAGGACAAACACTAAATGTAATATTTTTGTATATAATATAAAATATGTTTGTATTGAGGGGAATGAATGTATCTCTATAGCTGTATACTGAAAAGAAAAACGAAACTCAAAATGTTGTATTCGTTTGTATTCAATGGAACAAACTAATATCTATAGCTGTCTACTGAATATAACAAACTGTTTGGATCTCTATTGCTGTATACCAAATAAAACAAACACCAAATGTAAAGTTCGTATTAAGTGAAATAAATCAGTCAGTCTCCATAGCAGTATGCTGAAAAGAAAAAACTCTCAAAATGTAATTATTAGTTTGTATTTAGGGGAACATGAATATATCAATAGCTGTACACTGAAAAGAATAAAGCTTAATATTTTATATCCTTTCGTATTAAGTCGAACAAACTAATCTATATAGCTTTATACTGAATAGAACAGCTCAACATATAATACTGGTATGGAAAATGTAATTTATTTGAATAAAATATAAAAGGATCATTTAAGTGTATTTAATGGAACTAAATGGACAGTATTGCTGAAAAGTTTAAAGCAATATAGAAAAACAAAAAATATATTGCACTGATTACAAATTATAATCAACACAAAAAATAATATATTATGCATTGCGTTTAGTAGAACTAGAAAATACAAAATTATTCGCGAGGTAAAACCCAATATGCATTAAATAGAACATATAAATCTACTGAATAAAACAAACACAAAATTCGTGTGTATTAAGTGGAACAAATGAATATCTATAGCTGTATACTGAATAGAACAAACTGAAAATGTAATATTTGTAAGTGTTAAGGGGATCTCTATATATGTAAATCAAATAGAATGAACAGGAAATGTAATATTCTTGTGTATGCAGTGGAAATAATAAGTTTTAGTAGCTGTATACCAAATAGATCGAACTCAAAATATAATATCAGTGTGTAACAAATAAATATCTATTTTTCTACACCGAATAGAACAAACACAAAATTAACGATGTTGTTGTATACTTATTCAAAACAAACAAATACAAAACGTAATTCATTTTAATGAAAAGAAAATGGATTATTCTGGTGTATTCAATGGAACAAAAAAAAAACAACAATATTGCTTGAATTAGTTTGTATATTGATGCTGAAGAGAACAAGCTTAAAATATATTATTCGTGTGTTCCAGATTACTTAATAGAAGAAACACAAAATGTAAAACAAATAAATCACTATAGCTGTATACCAAATAAAACAAACACCAACTGTAATATTTGTGTGTATTAAGTGAATTAAATCATTCTCTATAGCAGTATATGTAAAACTCTCAAAATGCAATATTCGTGTGGAACAAACAAATCTATAAGATGTATTCGTGTGTAATAAGGGTGAATATCAATAGCTGTATACTGAATAGAACAAACTCAAAATATAAAATCCATGTGTATTAAGTGGAACAAATGATTCTCTATGAAATAAAGTGAAAAAAAATCATTTACCATAGCAGTGTACTGAAAATATTAAACTTTAAAAATGTAATATTAGTTTTTATTAAGGTGATTTTCGGTAACACTAAAAGAAAAAAACCCTCAAAATATTACATTTTTTTCTAAAATGTTTACTGAACGAATAAAAACAAAATGTAATATTCGTCTGTATTAAGTGAAATAAATCAATCTATATAGCTGTATACTGAAAAGATATAAAACTTAAAATGTAATATTCGTGTGTATTAAATGGAACAGACCAA